>JAIOWQ010000003.1:3809663-5077884 GCA_020975405.1 Keithomyces neogunnii | reverse complement strand
ACCCTAACCCTAACCCTAACCCTAACCCTAACCCTAACCCTAACCCTAACCCTAACCCTAACCCTAACCCTAAAACCAGCAGTAACAGCAGCTCCTAGAACTCCCGCACGGCCCTCAGGTACCGCTACACCTCGTGCCACTTCCACGCGCCCTTACGGTCTAGTATTAACTTCCCCCTAGCCCTATTAATAAGGTCGTTCAGCATGTCCGCTTCCTTACCAGCTAGGCCGTTAGTATGTATAAATAATAGCCCTTACTACGTATAGCTATGTTATCCTTGATCTTGTATAGGTATAGCGAACCGCATATCTTAACCCTTCTTAAATATAAGCTTGTCCTATAGTATATCCTCTACGTTACTAATTATACTCCTAACTATAGCCCTAACCTTATCTATTATAACTAGCTTGCTATTAAAGTATAGGACTTTACCCTTATTATCCCACGTTACCATTACCTAGGATCCTATCTCCCTTACTATCTTCTAGCCATATAGCTACAGGCTAAGCATATAACCTATAGGGGAGTAGGTAGCCTTATAGAGCCACCGCTCCCAGATCTGCGTAAATTAGGCTATTTCTAGCTCTTAGCGGCTACGGCCCTCCTCCTCCTCCTCCTCCTCCTCCTCCTTAACCCCCCCCCCCTCGTCCTCGTCCTCGTCCTCGTCCTCGCCATCGTCGTCACCTGACAGGCTGCTCCGAGCCCTTTCCCCTATAGGGAGGGCCTACTGCGCCAGCATGGCTCTCCCTATATAGATTAGGCCAGCAAGTATGCCTATAAATAGGTATATAGGGCGTAGCTAGCCTGTTTTACTATTAATAGCTAAGACAGTAATAAAGTGCCATAGCGGGCTAGTAAATAGACTTCCTAGTAGGCGCTATATCTAGAAATCAGCAGATACCCACATTATCTTGTCCTTAAGTTTCTCCTCTAGCTAGTCCTTATTCTCTAGGTGTCCCTATAGCCTGTAGAGAGCTCTCCTCTAGCGGGCAGTAAAGGCAAAACCGTGTGTCTCCCTAAGTTTATATAGGCCTATTCCCTCTATAGCTATATAGTAGTATAGGAAGCACTACTAGTATCTAATGTAGCGGTCTAGGGTTACCCTCTCCTAGGTAGCCCTAAACAGATAACTATAGGCGTCTTTAGGATGCGGGCTTACTAGTAGTAGCCTTAGTATAAGTAGTATATATTTTAGGCCCTTAATACACCGTTTAAAAAAGACCTAGCTAGTTATATTAACAAGGCAGCATAGTTCTACCTAGTCTAGGTCTAGTATAGTGCTGCTTTAGTAGATAGTAGATAGGCTACGCCCTATAAAGTGCTTAGTCTAGCTAGTATGCTTAAGCTAGTTAGTTACCTTATACTTTACTATACTATCTATAAGGATCTTTATTATATCCTCTTACTATGCCTTATTATATTCCTATTACTCTTAGATCATAGATACTAGCTTATTTAGCTTTACTAGGCCCTTAGTGTGCGGTTTAGGTTCCATGCCTGCCTAGTCCTAGTTATCCTTATCTAGCCCTTTAACGTAGAAATAGTAGATAGTGCTGCCTAGTATGGTAAAGAGTGTCTATAGCCTCGCGTTACGCTAGCAGACTAGTCTTAACCTAGTAGGCTTCTACTAGTGCTCCTTCCTATAGTATGCTCTTATCCTCTTCTTATTTATGGTTAGGAAGCCGCATTCTGTGAACTTCTTACATGTAAATCTATCCTTATAGATAGGGAGTCTATAAATAGTAGGGTAGGGATTATCTAGTCTATATATATAGTTATTATTTAGTAGGCAAACTATCTTAAGGTAGCTATACTACTATATAATAGATTATCTAGTCTTAAGGTCTAGATCTTTATACTATCTTAAGAGGTAGTTTCAGACTTTAGTAGATAGGGCATACTTATATTATATATATATAATAATTTTTATATCTAGGTTATAGATAAACTAAGCCTTATCTTAGTCTTAGTCTTTAGTAAACCCTTTCTTCTTCTCTATAGGTATTAGCTATATCTTAACTTGCTTTTATATAGGTGGCTCCTTTACCTATATATATAGAGAATTAAAATAGTAAATAACTAGAGATAGCTAACCTAGATGCCTTACTACTAAGGTAGTATAAGAAGAGGGTAAAAAAAAAAAAAAAAAAAAAAACTTAGAGGGGTAGCTTCGCTAGGAGGGTTTACTTTAATTAAAGTGAAATTGCTAGGCAGATATATAATAACTATATATAATAATAATAGGGTAGTATGGTATAGGGTAGGATAAATAGGAGGGAGGTTAGAGGTCTGCGTTTTTTTTTTTTTTTTTTTTTCTTCTAGGCGGGTGGTTAGGAGTAACCAGGGTTAGGTAAGCTGGTGGCTAGGCCAGTAGGGGGTAGGCGAGTCCATAGTGTGGCTAGGTCATGTAGTACTACTCTAGTTTTTATGCGAAAATGGCGAAAATAATGGAATAAAGAAAAAGGGTATGGTTAAATAATAAATAATAGAATCTAAGAGCTATTTGCCTGGTTAAGCTAAGTTGATTTAAGTGTTTATCTAACCCTAAGGTATATAGTAGAGTATTAAGTATTCTTAATAATTTAGTTATGCACGAGCTTAAGCTGGCCATTAAGCTGGCCATTAACGGTGCTAAGTGTGGTACTGCTTTCTATATAAAGTTGATATTTTTTTTTTTTTTTTAAAGGTGCGGTAGCTGCGGCAATCCCTAGATATACTAAGTAGGTAGGTATAGAGCGTGGCTACTTAGTAGGGACTGCTTTATTGTGTAGGGGCGGCGGCTGCGGCAGTCCCTAGATATACTAAGTAGGTAGGCTAAGAGCGTAGCTAGGGACTGCTTTGTCGTGTACTCTTTTTGTAGTAGCGGCGGCTGCGGCAGTCCCTAGATATACTAAGTAGGTAGGTATAGAGCGTACCTACTTAGTAGGGACTGCTTTGTCGTGTACTCTTTTCGTAGGGGCGGCGGCTGCGGCAGTCCCTAGATATACTAAGTAGGTAGGCTAAGAGCGTAGCTACTTAGTAGGGACTGCTTTGTCGTATACTCTTTTTATAGGGGCGGCGGCTGCGGCAGTCCCTGGATATACTAAGTAGGTAGGCCAAGAGCGTAGCTAGGGACTGCTTTGTCGTGTACTCTTTTTATAGTAGCGGCGGCTGCGGCCGTCCCTGGATATACTAAGTAGGTAGGTATAGAGCGTACCGTACCTACTTAGTAGGGACTGCTTTGTCGTGTACTCTTTTCGTAGGGGCGGCGGCTGCGGCAGTCCCTAGATATACTAAGTAGGTAGGTACTCTTTTTAAAGAGCGTACCTACTTAGTAGGGACTGCTTTGTCGTGTAGTCTTTTTGTAGGGGCGGCAGCTGCGGCAGTCCCTGGCTATACTAAGTAGGTAGGTGTAGGTATAGAGCGTAGCTAGGGACTACCTTGTCGTAAAAAAAGAAGACTCTCTTCTTATATTTCGCTTCCTCTTTACTAGCTAGTAAGAGGACTATATTTGCGATAATGTACTAGCTTAGCTAGGCTGATAGTAAGGCCGTTAATAAGGCTGCTGAGTATATAATGTGTGCGTGCTGCTTTCTAGGTAGTTTTAGTATTTGCTTAAGGTAGGTTAAAGCATAGCCATGTGAAATAAGATGCCTTATACTTACGTTTTCTTAAGCAGTGGCTATAGCTAGTCTCTTGCCAGCTGGCATGTCGGAGATGCTAAGGCTACTCTCTTTACTTGCTAGTAAGAGACTGGTCTGGTAAGAGACTGGTCTCTCCTCCCTTCTTCTTCTCCCTTAGTAACTAAACCGGTTACCTATATAGCTAGGCCTAGCTCCTTATTTTCGCTTTGCTTTACTATGTTGTGTTTGGTTCTAGTGCTGCGCCATCCTTAGGAATCTATTTAAGGTACGCCACCTAACTTAAATATAGTTTGTTAGTTAGTTGCTCCTATATTTTAAATCGCTTGCTGCTATAGGAGGTCTTACCTTGTAGGGTTCCCTAACCCTTATCTATTCATGTTGTGTGGCGTATATTTTCCTTGTGATCCCTCCCTCTCTCTGCTCGCCCCCGGGCCCTACTATTTAGTTAGGCTTGTAGATTGCCTACTCTTAGTAGGGGTTGTAGATCGCCGAGTAGTTAAGAATATAAGCATGTAAGTAGTAATAGCGCGTGTAATATAGTATGTATGGTAGTGGTAGTAGGGCAGTTATAGAGGGGTAGAATAGAGGGGAAAGAGAGAGAGAAAGGAAGGAAGGGCGGTCAGTTTAGGCAGGCTAGCATAAGGTGCGGATAGTAATATAATAAAATGCCACGATAATCCTCCACCATAATAGGTAAGAAGAGAGCTGGTTTGCCACGGCCCTTGCGCACCCGCCCGCCTTAGCTTTTGCCTATCGTGGCTTGGCGGCGGGCGCCTCTGTGGTGGTGGCGGGTAGCAGGTGCGGAGAGGGAAGGAGAGAACGAACCCCATAGAAGAAGGAACGAAAGGAAGGAAGGAAGGAAGGAAGGAAGGAAGGAAAGAGGAGGAGGGGACAGTGTTTCTTTCTAGGGTTTTAGAGCGATTAACGTAACCCTGCGTAACCCTAAAGCAAAACGCTATATTGCCTATAACACGCGCGCTACCATCTATAGAAGGATGCATCGTGCATTACTACGTGCGCGCTCTTTTAAAGTTTATGTAGGAGGAAGAATTTTTTTTCTATAACCACGGGAACCTACGTTTAAATACCAGTACGTGTAAACGGCGACATCTGGCGGCTGGCATCCCGCGCCCCTGTCAGGTGCCCGCACCTGCGCGCACGGGCCCGTTTGCGCGGCAGAACCCCCTCACCGCCCCGGGCATCTGGCGTCGGTTTCCCGCGGAATGGTGGTTAGGGTTCCCCTAACCCTGCTATAGTGTCCCTATCCCTAGCCCCGTCCTGCGCTACGGTAACTGTATTGCCTAGAGGGTCTTACTGCCTTAGAAAACAGGTCATGGCTAAATACTCCTACGTAGCACCAGCCCCGTGGCTGGCACTATGGTTGTCCCTCTCCCTCTATATGGCGCTTAGGGTGCTACTTATAAAACGGCTAGGCTTAAAGGCCTTATGTCTAGAATAGGTAAAATAGGTAGGAGTATAGTCCCTATTACTACTACGTATTATACCACCCTATAGTCTTAGCTCCTAGTAGGCTAGCTTAGTAGAGACATACACGTTATTAAGAATACTAAGCAAGTTACTATTATAGGCTAGGCCTAAGGCGTTAATATCCCTGCCTTATAGTAAGAACCTTATAATAGCTATAGTATATTCTTATAGTATAGTTATAACCCTATTATAAGATAGGATCATATAGGGCTAGCTATTCTTTACTAAGTAATAATTACCTACTATTAGACCCTAGTCTAGCCCTATAATATAGAAGTACTCCTAGTTAGCTAACCAGACTAGTAGTATTCTTAGTTATTCCTTTCTACTATTATTAGTAGATATAGGGGCTTTATAGCTATCTAGGTATATTATCTTATATAGTATTAGTAGTAGGGAATAGAGGTGGTTTATAAGGTCTAGTATAAACTCCCTATAGCTGTTAAGATAGGGGGCCCCCCTGGCCAACCTATACCGGCAGATTGTGGCTAGTGTGGGCTAGGTAAGGATTAGTTAGTGCTACTTTTACGCCTATATAAGCACTTTAAAATGCTTAAAGTTATTTCTATAGACTTCCTACTAGGTTAGGGTCAGAGTTATTAGGCTACCTAATTGCCCTAGTCTAAGGATAATAGGTAACTAGAAGCTAATCTAGAAGAAGGGTAGGAGGGCCTTAAAGGTAATATACTTACTATTTAGGAACCGCTATAGGCGTTTATTAAGCCTATAGTAGGTATCTAGGGTTAGATCTTATTACTACTAGGTTCTAACCTCCTTACTACTATTAGAGTTAAATATTACTAAGATAAGGTTACTAATTACAGCTATGAACGCGCTCTTAAAAGGGATAGTGTCTACTACTACGTGCTTAATATAGGAGTCTCTAAGGCTATAGAACTAATTATAGAATATATTACCTTATTATGTCTTAGACTTAAGACTATTAAACAGTATTATATATACTTACCTTCCCTAGCTTACCTCTAATGTCTTTTACTTTAATATCTACTAGGGGAAGATACCCTTAAGCCTAACCTCTTACTAGGTTAACTTAGTAGGGTATATCTAGTACTTAGACTATATTACCTATAGGAAGGATCTAGTACTTAAGGGTTTATAAAGTAAGAATAATAGTTAGTACTTAAAGTAGAGCCTATATACCTTATAGTAGACTATTACTATCTCTACTAGGAGGAGGATATATAGTAACTTATCTAGGAATAAATACTATAATAGAATCCTAAGTGTCCTAAGGCTAGCTAAAAGATAGTCCCTAAGAGTAATCTTCTAGTATATAGGCTTATATTCTTAGTTAGAACCCTAGGGGGTATCTACTGCCTATAGTAGGAGTAGAGGGTTATTAAGGACACTAAAAACCTTGCCTAGCTCTTCTTCTATAAGGGTAGCTAATAAGTCCGCCTAGACCCTAGTCTAGTATTCTTATAGTTTCTTAATTAAGTATTTAGTATATGCTTAGGTAACTACCTACATAGTAAGGGCTACTACCTATAGCTCTAGCTAGTAGGCCTCCTTAGGTCATTTTATGCCACACATGCCTAACCTAGTAGCCTTCTAGTAAACTATAGCGGCATTTAAAACTAGGAACTTAACTAGGAAGCTGCTTTATATTATTAAAGATATAAAGCCCTATATAGACTACTAGGAAACCTAGCTACTATGGTTAGGGTAGTATGGTATATAGCATATAGTTAGGGTATAGAATAATAGGTAGTAGTTAACCTAGTCTATCTATATATTATTAAGCTATACCTAGCTATTATAGTTTAGCCTAGCCTATAGTCTAAGGCCTTACTATTCTATACGGCTAACTACCTAGTTCTATATATAGCTAGTCTCTATCTACTTCTCTAGCTATATCTAATTATTATAATATATATTAGGCTTACTAGTAAGCTCTACCCTTAGTAATATAAGGAGGAGCTTAGCTATATAGTACTATATAATTCTATATATAATATTAATTAGTTCCTTATTAGCTAGCCTACTTAGCCTAAATATATTATTTAGAAGGTTAACTAGCTAGCTAGCCTAGCTAAAGATAAAGGTATTAATATCCTAGGATAATAGTATCTAAAATAGGTAGTATTAAACCAGGGTCTTAGGGCCTAGGTCTAGGTTATATAGGTTAGCTAACGCCTTAACTATGCCTAGTTAGGGGGCCTCTATGTTATAACTATAGTAATTCTCTAGTAATACGAGCTCCCTTACTAGGTAACTAAGCGGGAAACCCTTACCCCTAGGGTCATAGCTAGGCTTACTACTAGCCATGCTATTAGTAGTGCTTACTAGGCGCTGCTATTACCCTGCCTTGCCTACTACTAGGGAGAAGTCCCTAAGGCTATAAAGGTAGGTAATAATATTAAGGTAAAAGGTAATCTCTTTCCTTATTATAAAGCTCTTAGCCTATATATTATTAGCCTATAATACTAGGAAATAGTCCCTATTAGCAGTCTATATGGTATATAGCCTCTTAAATTTGCCCTTATTAAATATAGTTATATAGCTAAGGCTACTTCCCTATATATATATACTACTAGCTACCCCCTTAGGCATAGTAAGTATTATAAACCTATTATTATTAAAGAGGTAATAGTTACTAAATATAGCGCTAAAAAGCTCCTTATATAAGTAGTAGGCCTTAGCCTATAGTATCCCTATTAACTTACTCTCTAGATTACTAAGGTCTAGCCTAGGGTATATATTAGAGTAGGTGTAGTTTATCCTAGAGTATAACTTAGATATATAGGTAGCTATATCTCTAAGTCTATATAATTAGAAAATAGTAGGAATAAGGTTAGTACCCCTAGAGAGCCTAGCTAGGGTATAGTAGTAGTGCTATAGGCACTATCTCTTCTATAGTAGTATAATACTAGCGCTGCCCCTACCCCCTATAATACTCTTGCTCCTATCATAGCCCCTAAGGCTAGTATTAGCAATATCCATACTAGCGCTAGCCTTAGGGTCTATAGCTAGGAGCAAGACCCTATTACAAAACCTAATATTAACCTAACTAGAGCGCTAGTTAACGTGCTAGGGCTCTAGAGACCGCAGTATATACTAGTCTAGTTCCTTAAGGGCATGCTTAACTAAGTCCCTAGTTAGTATATTCTTAAGGTTATAGGCCTAGAATAGTAGTACTAGGTCCTTAAAGTAGGCCATGCTTTCCCCTACCTTAATAGTAATATTAATAGTATTATATAGGCATTAGATATCCTTCTATATACTACTAAGGGCCTAGCTAGGCAGGTTATACTAGAGGTATATAGGGCTAGCCCTATTAACCCTACTACTATTACTATCTACTATAATATTTCTAGGGCGCTTCCTATAGGAGTTAGTCTTAGCCCTAGCTATAATAAAGGTTATAGGAATCTCTTAGTTAGTAAATATAGTAATATACCTCTAGATAGCTAGGAGGATTACCTAGTCTACTAGCTTAGCCTATTATTTAAGTAAGAGTATATAGGGTATAGTCTAGTCTAAGATACTAGTATTTAATATAGTATTAGGGAAGAAGATAAAGACTAAGAATATAATACTACCCTTTATAGTACTAAATAAACCTAGGTAGGTATATCTAGTTAACCCTAGCTTTATACTATATAGCTAGATTACCTAGTCTTTCTAGATTAATAGCTTATATAATAGTAAGAGACTTAGCTAGAAATAAAGGGTTAGCTTAATAGCCTATAGGGTTAATACCCTAAGCTATATG
Source organism: Keithomyces neogunnii (assembly GCA_020975405.1). Classification (NCBI taxonomy): domain Eukaryota; kingdom Fungi; phylum Ascomycota; class Sordariomycetes; order Hypocreales; family Clavicipitaceae; genus Keithomyces; species Keithomyces neogunnii. Next base: position 5,069,037 of record JAIOWQ010000003.1, on the reverse strand, counting down.
CTATTAATATCCTAGGTATGCTTAACTATAGGTCTTTCTTACTAGGTTTTACTAAGCTTATACTTAGTTACCCCTAGACCTATAGGGAGCTTAGATTCTAGCCTAATCCTACTCTTCTACTTATCTAAGTTTAGAGCTTAGCTAGTTTCTAAACTAAATCCCTATACCTAGGCTTCCTAACTAGGGGGGTTCTCCCCCCCTATACCTAGATTACTTAGTATAGTAGCTAGGGTTATAGAGGCCCTAGCTCTGAACTCCTACGCGCCTAGTATAGCAGGCCTAGTATTACTATTACTATTCTTAACTATCTTAACTATCTTAACCATACTATATAAGTTACTTATAGGTTTAGTACTATATATATAGTATATACCTAGTGCCTCCTTAAAGATAGTTTAGTATATATCTACCTATATATTAAGGTTTATTTGCTTACTATTATCCTTAGAGATGCCTAGCTTATTACTTTATTATCCTAGTATTAATATAATAAATAGTAGCCTATCTACTATTAGCCTTAGCTCCTCTAGTGTTCTACTATCACGTGACTAGGGCATTGCTAATACTATAGGTAATAGGTCATATAAGCCCCCTATACTAGGCAGTTAGGTGCTAGTATTTTTAGTAATATATCTTATAAAACTTATAGCCTGGCTACTAGACTTACTGCTTTAGTTACTAAAGAGGTTACTATAGTGTTTATTCTTGTAGTTACTATAGTGGTTACTATAGTGTTAACTTCTATGGTTACTATGGTCGCTATGGTCACCGTGTTCGCCGTGGTTACTATAATTACTATGTTTAATATGGTTACTATGTTCGCCATGGTTAATGTATTTACTATGGTTACTAGCCCTAGAGCTACTACTACTAGGGATATAGATAATAGATTAGGTAAGGTCTAGATCTATATTATTATTGCCTTCTTATTACTTATTATCCTCTAATAGATATATTAGCCTACTAACCTTACTAACTATATCCTGCTATAACTTACCTATATCTAGGCCTATAACTTATAATATAATTAAACTAATAACCTTCTATATCTTTAGTAAAACCTACTACTTTCTTCTATAGCATGTGATTAGTATACTAGATATAGTAACTACCTCCTATAGCTAAAGTAGTAGGTATTACTCTTACTCCTTCTCTATAGGTAATAGGGGTAGATTATCTAGTAATACTTATAGTTATACCTATAGTATTAGTAATATTACTCTACTATCTGCCTAGCTACTCTCCTTAGACCTACTTCTTTCTCTATAGGAGGTTTCTTAGAGATTATATCTACTACTAGGAGCTAGTGGTTCCTTAACCTAGGTTACTAGTAGATTATAATCCTACTAGCTATTTACTTAGGTAAGGTTAGAATCCTATATTACTCTCTACTCCCTAGTAGCCCTTATATAAATCTCTTCCTATTACTACTCTTTCTTTTATACACGCCTAAGTTACTACTATAGGGCCCTATTTTACTACTATTATATTAGTAATATTATTAGCTAACTAACTAGCTTAAAGAGTTACTCCTTCTCTAATTACTATTACTCTCTCTCCTTAGAGGAGAGCCTAGGGCGCCTATAAGGCTTCTTAAAGCTCTATAAATTCTAACTTTACTATTCTAATATTATAAAATTTAATTAACTTAAATTCTATAAGGAATAGATAATGTTTTTATAACTTCTTTTTTTTATAACTTTTTATTTTTAATATAGGGTATTAGATTTAACTTTAGTAAAAAAGAGGGGTAAGACTTTAGAAAAGGGGGAGGCTAGATTAGAAGATAGGAGGTATATTAGGAATACTATATAAATTTTAGTATAGAGTCTTATAGTATTATATAGTATTACCTACCCTATATATATACTCTATCTATACTATACCTTAGTCCCTATTTTTTTTTTACCCTAACCTTTCCTAATTAGGATAAGCTAAGTATCTTTACTACTAGACCTCTATAGAAATAATACTTTACTAAATAAAAGGCTTTAAGATCCCTATTACCTATATACCTCTATTACTAGAGCTCTATAGAAATAATACTTTACTAAATAAAAGGCTTTAAGATCCCTATAACTTAGCTATTCCTTTTAGAGCGATTTCTGTTTTTCTGCCATAGTAGTACATGCTCTGCCTTATACCTTTTCTCTAGAACGCCTACCTATGTAGTACCTTCTCTAATAGAAAGGAAAAATGTCACTTCGCACCTGCGCCCGCGCCCGCGCCCGCCCGCGCCACCTCACAAGGAACGACGATTTTGCTACACCGCCCGCTTAACCCTCCACCCTAAATGCACCTCCTATGGCTGCACGATGAATTGCAGCCTATGCCCATCCCATGTCATGAACTACCAGCCCCTTTCCCCTGATGGCAAGCTCTCCGCCAGCACTACTAAGTCTCCGGTGGCGGCGGATGCTCGCCGTAGACAAAGTCGTGTTCACGATGCGACTTCGATCATCTCGTTAATTTTTCTTGTCCGTCTTTGTCATCAGCAAACGCATGATAAAAAATAGCTAAACGATAGAAATAAGAAGGGAAACGAACAAACGCAAAAAGAAACGCAAAAAACAACGCAAGAATGAACGCAGGAAAGAACGCAAGAACGAATATGGGTGCATCTAGGTGACAAATTCACTACCGACGCGGTTATAGCACCGCACTTCCCTTAAACAAGCAAACTCGGTGGAAGTCCTGGTTCCTAAGACACAAGATAGATAAGTCTATTCTACGCCAGGATACTTCGGGAAAATTCCCTAGACTAAAGCTACGTCAGACACGCCTCGAATGAGGTGAAAAAGTCACCTCGAACGAGTATAGGTGATCCAAGTGACAAATTCACCGCGGATACGACCAGAGATCAAACGAAGATGCAAATCTCCTGGGGGAAGTACTAGTACGGTGGCACATTAGCTAAGCTCCGCAAAACGCTGCCAAAGCCGATTTTTACGATTTTGCAAAAATCAGAAATCCACCAAAAGGCACTAAAAGGTAGTAAAAAGCTGCATTCTTAATTTATAGCGCTTTCTATAAAAAAGGAACTATACTAAATATAGTTACTAGAGGTATGCGATAAATATGCACTACTTTTTTTACTCTTTAGTGTGGTAATAAATTTTAGATACTCTACCTAGCTAGTATAGCTAAGGGTGCACCTATAATCCACCTTTTATAGCGCGTATAAGCACCAGACTTTTAGGTATACCTACCTATAACCTAGTACCTTTAGCGGGCACCTTTAGCGGCATCTTTAGCGGCATCTTTAGCGGCACCTTTACTAATAACTAGTTAACCTTTAGCAGCTAAAATTTATTACACTAAAGAGCATAAAAAGTAGTGCATATTTATCGCGTGCCTCTAGTAACTATATTTACTATAGTTCTTTTTTTATAGAAAGCGCTGTAAGTTAAGAATGCAGCTATTTGCTACCTTACATTGCCTTTTGGTGGATTTCTGATTTTTGCAAAATCGGCTTTGGCAGCGTTTTGCGGAGCTTAGCTAATGTGCGACCGTATACTAGCCTTATATACGTGTACGATGGTCCTGCCCGCCTGTGCTTGGAGTAGCTTTCTACCATCAAACTTAGAGGTGTAGATAATACCAGCACCCCTTGTCGACTTATGGAGAAGCGACCAACACCCCTGAAGAGGTTGCGTTCGCGCCAAATCAGGCTCCAGCAAATTCACACCGACGCACGAGCTGCTGTCCAAATATGGTGCGGGTCAAGGCTCCACCCCATAGTTCAGGATTAGGGTTAGGGGGGGCTCGTCAGCGAGTTTTACCTCCCGCTGTAACGTGTTCAGGTTTCTCCGTGTCTGCATTGTCTCTGTTTTCTCCAACTTCTCTGTCTTGGACGGCTCTGCCAAAATCATATTTACGACTGCCTTGTCTTCGCCATCTCATGAAGCAAATCCTGCAGCCTTGGTTGGGCAAAATGTTGATTATGTCGAACCGGCGTTCCCAAACATAAATCCTGGAAATGGGCAAGCGCAAGCGCTCCAAGCCAAGTGGCAAAACGGTCGCCGGCCGGCACTGGGAAGAGATCTATACAGGTTACAAAGGCCTTGGGAAGAGTTTTGTTCACTTCTGAAGAAGGCAAACAGAACCAGTATCGTCATTTTTCGATCAGGCATTTTCCGGATAGCCGCATACTGCTAGAGCCGGCAGCACAAGTAAGGAGTTGGATGTAGCCATAGCCTTTGCATACTCTAGCTGACCAGACCATTGTTACAGAACCGGTATTATCTGCGGCGACGTGCGCAGAGTCGAGGGGTGGAAAGCTCTCCTTCGAAGCCTCGTAATTCTGAAAAGTAAAGAATAGACATACTGTGCTAAATATTGTCCTAGGACTGCCCTAATGATCCAAGCGAATATGGACACATTAGCGATGATGCCCTCTTCTTTTACAATGTGCGGAAGCGTAGAGCTCCCCACTCTAGTGATGTCGATAATGTCTTACCAGCGCCCGACAACAAACTGCCACAAATAGTTGGTGGACAGCCCTTAGTCGCTGAGAAGGATCTCGGTCATCTCCCTTGACGAGTTAACTTTAGTGATAGCGAGCGCCTACCTGATGACAGATAACAGCTGATGGTTAGTGGACAACCTTTGGCTCTGGATCGATACTTGGCCGAATTACTTAATGTTTTGAAATGGTGAAGATAGGAGCTCTAAGTGGCAGCCATCTAGAGGACCGTGTTATGGGCGGTTGCCAGGAGAACAGGTGCGTTTCGTCTGTAAGAGAATTTTTGACTGGAGAAAGTAGGTCGAATCTAAGTCAAGCGGCATATCTGAAGTCGCATCCTGCTATACAGAACCGTGGTACAGTCCGTGGCAAACACGTGTGCTGACGGAACCATCTCACAACCTTCGGTACACATCTTTTGCCTCAGCCTCACCAAGACAGCAATGTAGGGCCATGTGCAAATAGGTTTGCCTGGGGTCTTCGAGGTGGCGATGAGAAAGCCTTAAGGTGACCTATCTGACTGTGTCCTAGGCCCTGTCTTAGCAGTCAACTTGGACACATGTGGTGACGCTGATGGCATGGAGTCGGGTCAGCACTGGCCAAGTTCATCGCCAGGATCCAAACCGGAACCACCGAGGCATCCAACACATCTCCGGTCTTTTAGGTGGCCTCTTATGCAGCAAAATAGCCGAATTGAGTGGCGGTCTATCGTATTAAGCTGATAGCGATTAAGGTGCCTATGTATTGTAATAGTCTAGACGTCGAGTTTCGTGTGCTAATGCGCCAATTTTCATCAGACACTATGAGCGTAGGGGCACACTGGGGATTAAACTCCGGCGTAGCTCTATTTGAATATGTGTTTAATTATAGTCGAGAAACCAATGTGCATTTCTGCTGCCCACGAGTAATATACTGGAAACCTATTCTAAGGAGAGAGTTTCTTAGTAGACTACAGGCTATGACTTCTTCTATACAAACATAAATTTTATGGCGAAAAATATGGAAACTTATTTGAAAGTCGCCTCCTGCTGTTCACGACTACCCTCTAGCCCTAAACCACTTGACTAACTAATCCTGTCTGGCTATTAAGAGCGCCAGCTTTTACTTAATAGCAAACATAGCTGGATTAATACAGTCGTTAAACTTCATCTCTAATATTTGTCTTCATTGGGGACTTTTGCGCTGTTAAACTCTGTTCTAACCGATTAATGACAGATGAAGAATCTAATAAGTTGTTGCTAAGTAGCGTGCGTACCTAGGTGGATTGCTTAAGCCCAGTGGACCCGTTGGGAGAAACCCCGGCGGCTAAAGGAGGTGTTGTCATACATTCCATCTGTCACGTTGTTATCGTCGCTGATGCTGCTTAACAAGTCTGACCGCGGGCTTTTAATTCTGTTATCTATCGCCGGTCTGTCTCTAATCCTAAGAAATTTCCGGATATCCTCGGCGTCCCTAAACCGCAGAGTGGAAGATAACGCAGGTTGACTAGGTGCGAGAATGGTCTTAAATAGGAAACAAACGTCTAGCAGCTTTGACCTTTCCTTGTTGTCGATCCTCTGTCCTCGCCCGTCTGCCACTTCTATCCGGCAATCATGTATGTTAACTGCGACGCTATATTTATCTACATTACTAGCCCGTAGTAGGCCTTCACTTCTGTACCAGCTAAAACTAACTGGACCTCACTGTAACCACCAGAGTATCCCTGTACGGCAGCTTGACAGGTCATCCCCTGTCCCTGGTTAATGACAAGGATTCCTTCAGAACCACGCCTAGCAAGTCCAGGGCATGTGAACCCTGTAGATTTACTTGACTAGGGAGTCGGGTGTGCATTTAACTCGATGGGATTCAAGGATTCATCTATGTGGATAAATGCCAAAGGGGTGTGTAGAAGCATTTTCAGGCTCACTATAATCACTCCTAGCCTTAGTCTTAGCCGCGACAGAATGGGTGTCTAAAAATTTGCTAACAAAGTCCTTTATAGTACGTCCGGGTACGGAGTTCCCTCAACGTCGCCGAAAATTGCCTCTGATCTGACTGCAGATGTCCCCTGTTCAGGTAATAGTAGGGCTTCTATGGTCTTTGAAAGTATACCTAGGTACATGTGCCTGTCCTTGTACGAGGCATTGTATTAATTGCACCGTAGCTGTAATATGTGGCGCAAAAAACGGTGGCCTGACCGGATTTCCCATTGTGTGAGGGGTAAAGCCCTTTGATGGTTGCTAATACATACTCCTAACCCTTCTCTTCATTAGGGGAAAGGGGCGCGTAACTAACCGGCTTACTTCCACACTGTGAACTAAATGCTTCTGAATATATATGTAATTTTTCTATATATGTGTTCCGTGAGATTCATGTTTGATACTAGGTGTTACCGATCTGACAATGTCCAAGTTAATCATTATAAAGATGGGTAATTAGGGCACAACAAAATAAGAAGAATCCTCTGGGCAAGCCCTGGAAGCCGCTCTGATAGCCCCGTTTGCCTTGTTTGCCTTGTACGATATTATACACATTAGGCCAGAGGATAAGGCCGGTCTACTAAGCCTCCTTCCTGTCTAGAACATGAGTCCTGTGCACCTTAATTTCAATTTCAGACTGCTTAGAACACCCCCTAATACTTTTTACGGTCTTCTAGGAAGCGCGAAATATACCAACTAGAGAGTCATTTGGAAGACTTCTAGGCACGGAGTTTCTTAAGTGTAGCCGAAATTGCCTATAAGTACCAGAGGGAGCACAGGCGCGGGTGCTCGCGCGACGGTATATGCTTTCAAGCACAAAATTCGCAGCTAGCTAAAGTTGACCACTAGGCCGTGGGGCATTGGTTCACTCTCCTCTGCTTAGCCTGAGGCTCGCCTTATCCTCAGCGCTAGCTGGCTTACTATTCCTACTTGCAAGTGACAGGTGTGGTGACGCGTATTCTCGCTATAAATCACATTAGGGCAACAGTGAGTATGGTGATGCTTAGAATCGTAGACGTAATTAATTTGGTAGATACTTACCAACTTAAATCTTTATCTGTATCCTTAAGGCATGGAAAGATGCAAGAGAGAGTCACTACTCCACACAAATAAATCGTGTCCTGCTCAGTATAGACTAAGCATAACTATCTATCTATCTTCTTATTATCCTAATAGAATGTTTTCACAAACATATATATAAACAAACCATGATTTCCTAACTTTCCCTACAAGAAAGGCAAAACGAGGAACAGTCGCACTTTCCTTGCATCAAGCAGCATGATAAAATGTACAACAAGCCGTATTGAGTGATCAGCCCTATCCACTATCCTCACGTTGCTGGATTTCCACCGGTTGCTAGGTTGCTATCTGGCCCTGCTAATCTCTCACGCTAGACCATAACTCTCTTGTTACAAATGTCGATAAACATTTCAAATCTTTTAATAAGCTTTTCTTCTTCTTCTAGTTAACTTTTGAGTTTATTAACCTCCTTTTTTTTCTCCTCCTCAATCTTCTACAGATCTTCCCGAGCTTTTGCAAGCTCTCTGCGAAGGTTAGTCTGGCTGTCCTCCGCAGAGTGCTGTGGATTTGTATGAATTACCAGCTTATTTTCGGCCAGTCCTGTCGCCACCTTTTGCGGGTTCCGATTTTTACGGCCCTTATATTATATATATCTTTGGGAAGAAGATAGCAGTCTGAATTTTTGGTTTGCAGAATCTATAGAGTTTCGGAAACGCCCGCTCCTGCGAGATGGTCTGTAGAAGTTCTTATCACGTTAGAGCCACTAGGGTAGGTAATTAAGCAGTTGTTATAATCCTTGATTAAAACTATCTAATTTGAATTTTTTAATGGATTTTGCTTGACGTTTTCCTTCAGCTGTTTGACGACCGCTACCATCTTGCTGTTAAGCTTTCTAGCGGCAGGATAATTAGAAGGACTCTCGCTCGGTCCGTGATTGTGCTGCAGATGTGCAGGATTAGGACAGTAGCGAATTATCTAATGAGTGCGTTGCTTAATAGCAAAAAAGCTAAATAGGCAATCGCATTTTCTTAATGATGTATTATGCTTACGTAATTTAGGGCTAACCTGGTTACATAGCTTCCTAGCGCGGTTACAGATAAATAGGACCTTTTTAAGACTAGTAATAGTCTTCTTAGATTAACCGATAACAATGGCATAGCTAACGGAAGTATAGTAACGTAAAATAGCCTTTTGTATTGCTTCCTGCGTTAGGTAACTATTACCCTTAGGCGGAGGAGACATTATCTTGCCTATTAATTGCGAGGGTATGTAGGAGGGGCTATTCAGAAGCTTTAGATTAAAACTATTTACTTTTAACGCACCTCTGTTTTAGTGGCTATCTATATGCATTTCACTGCCGCTATGGCTTCCTCGCTGTTAAGCAACCTAGGCAGCAGGATATTGAGGCGGAGCTTGTGGTTGGTCGCTTTGCTGGACCTAGTGAACTTGCTATTAACGCTGCTAAAGGTGGTAGCCAGGGTGCTGTTGGTGATGTGCTTGTTGTTTTAGATGAAGTTGATGATGGTGACTTGGATGTCCAGGATGTCCTGGATAGGGAGTATTCTGTTGCTAGTGTTAATAGGATAAGATCAGGTCATGCTGCACGCGTTAGCTTATAGTGGTGGGAAACATCATTATAGCGTCGCCCTCTGTCCTCGCCCGCTAAGAGCAAATAGCGGGATAGGTGAGTTTAAGGTGCGTGACGGTGCTTAACCGTTAGGGATATTAGGGTTCACCGGCGACGTAGCGAGGAGATGCGGCGGATATGTACTTCAAGGCTGCCGTGGCGTGTAACCCGGGGGTTGATATGGCGAGGCGGCAAAAGGGGCCGGCTTGTTCGGTTTAGAAGGAAATAAGGCACTTGGCCTGAGGCCAGCTTGTGAGAAGTTCAGCCCACAAGCATTAGAGCCAGGCCGCAAGCTTGACATGATGTATGTTTCCATGATAAGTAGAGAGGCGGCGGTTGTTGTCGTTATCGATTCCTGCTTTGAAGCCTGCGTCGACATTGACAATTAGCTTCGCAAATACAAAACCTAGATCTGGTGTGGGGTGTTGATAATGGCCTAGAGGAGGCGTGGATGTGCACCGTGCCGGGGGGGTATGGGCAGAGGAAAGACGGGAGCTGTGGAGACGTCTGCGGGTGTTATAAAGGCTAAGGGAAAAGAAAAGTTTAGGTCTTAGGCTTGTGTAGAAGGCGAATGTTTTAGATCCTAATGTCCATTAAAGCACTAGGGGTGGCTGGCTAGATAGTCGCGGCTAATTGGCTAGCGCTCGTAGGGTAGCGACGCAAGGCCGTCAATTAATCGAATAGCGTACGAGCATATAAGTTGTTCTGCGCGTATCTTAATACGATAAGAAGATTAAAATCTACGGAGAAGCAAGTCAACTAAACGGGAGTTTTGTGATTAATGTAAGGCAAAAACATTTTAACTAGAAATAGCGACGTTTTATTCTTAGAAGTGTGTGTAGATCGCAGAACGAGATTTAGTGCGATAAATAGTGAGGCTAGTTTGTTTACTCCCTTGACTTCACTGTTGCTCTGTCACGTTAAGTGATCCATGGGGAGTCAATTTAATAGCATTACGCAAACACGGAGATGTATCGTTAAGCCCTAAGTCAGACTGACTCACAAGATCAACATATTGCACCCTGACTGCGCGGAATCTTGTAAACCGAGACATTCCAGAAAGATGGTAGCTCTATTAGACCTTTCTCAGGGTGATAGGCAAGCGCACGCAATCTATTGGCAGTTACACTATAGGTAATATTGCCAGTTCTATTAGCCTACTATTGACAGTCTATCATTCGCCATATGCCCTCTCTATACACTCCCGCAGATAGCTTAAAACCTCTCCCTGTGTGTTGCTCATGCATCTGACTGTAGCTTATCAATTACATAGCCCTTCGACACTTCAGGGTCCAAATTCGGCCCCTAATCCTTAGCGGTCGTTACGCAGAATCTTCGTTACCGTTATTGAACTATCTAGTCCTCGAGTCGCGCTGCTTTTTACCGCTGTATTATTGTGAGGTTCTTACTGCATCTTGGAAAAGTTACTTCTACAAGCACACTGTGGCTTAAATTGGCTTTCAATTACACGATAACACGGCAAATGGAACCAATATAAAGCGTCCTTAAACCCTACAGCCTTATAGGTATCTATGAATCCTTGGTGTCCTCCTATGTCATTCTTGTCGCCAATTAAGTATTCGCTTCGTACTAGAGACGGCAAAACTATTTGCGTCTTAGAGACTGTTTTACAGGCCTCAGTATTCCTGAAAAATCTAATTAGTCACTTCTCTGGTTCTCCTTACTTTCAAAACTCACTTGAAAAATCCATACCCCTCGAAAATATCGAATTTGATACCTTAGAACCAATTATAGACTGGTTCACCTTTCATTCACATCCACTGATTGATTCCTCTACCCAGGGTATCCGAGAAAAAATTGAAGAATGGAGAGTAAAATTCTTTCTAACCATCGATACTGCTGGCCTTGTTAATCTTATACAAGCCGCAAATTTCCTAGAAATAGATACGCTTTTGAAAAGAAGCTGTGAAAAGCTTGGTAGTCTGATGAGAACCAAAAGTCTACATCTATTACATCAACTACCAGACGAAATAAAGATCGAAGTAGCTCCATACCTAGACCCATATGCTCTTCTGCTAGGAGCTAAGATGGGTGTTGTACTAATTACACCGGATTTGGTAAAGAGGGTACAGCATGCTCATATTTGGACCACGATTCTAAGTCAAGAGGACCTTGGAGGCTTAATGAAAGTATGTCAAAACGGGGGAGATGCCTACCTTATAGGCTCGGGCCTAGAGTGTCTCGACGTATTTAAACCTGGCACGGCTATACCAAAAGATAGCCCGCCGGTTCATCTTCTACTTGCATGGAAAAAGGGAGGCCCCATTCTGGAGTCAATGTCACAGAAAATAACAAATAAGCCATTCAGTCGAATAGTCCGTCTTTAAAACAGCCCTATCATGCTACACATTGCAACAACTAGCCAATTTGTATTTGTGGATAATCTGGAAAAGCTAGTCGATTTGGAGACCCTGAAGACAAAGATTATCAGCTTCCAAAATACGACGCTTCCACTCGATTACGCACTGAACCATGTTAATAGTGATACAACTGGGGAAATATATTACCTTGACTGTCCGGGCGTTGCTGAAGAGCAAGACCTTCGAATTATACACCAGACAACGCAATACCAAAGGAAGGAGGCCCAAGACTTTTATAATGAATTATTGGCTTATTCAAAATCTGAAGAAGAGATAGAAGTTTTGCCGAAGAGCGGAAAGCGCAAGTTCGGTGACTCCCCCTGAGCGGACAGGTACCCTCCCGGCTTAAGTCATCGGGCAGAATAGACGAATGAATGAATGAACGTGATGGTAGCACAGAGTTGGATATGGAGATGGTCCTGGCCTTTGTATTTGCCATCAACACGTTACGAAAAGCAAGTTTGCTGAAAATTGATGCCGTTCGAATTTTGAAGTTTGGGCAGATTAAAGAGCCAGGAGAGCCAGAATTTTCATGAATGAGTGTACTTTTCTCTTAATAAACAACAAATGCCAGATTTGTCTGTTCTACCTATTTGTGTTTGGCCTGTGTTGAGTGGCCCTTGACACAGGATCGGTGCGTGATGGATAAATGCCATCTGTAGGATTGATATAACCATAGACGCTTCGGGCACAAGCGATATGTCGAGTTAACTGACCAAACCATGAGGCTGGCCTGACTCCGATATCCGTAGCATTTAATGATTATGTGATCAGGCTTCGGACAGCTCCTTAGTCAAATAATCTAATGCTCGTTGCTAGTAGAGCGGATGTTGGGCATTGTCATCAACTGGCTCTCCCCAGCGCTGGACGTTGGCTCTCCTAACGACACTAATAACATTAATTACGTCCACTATGGCTCCTCGTCAGTAATGTCGTCCCAAGTTAAGTCATTGTATGATCTGATGCCCTGATTTCAAGGATCTTTGCAACCCAGTGGTACTCTAGCCTTTCAAGATCGCCATTGGCAGCTTTCTTTCGTTTCAAGGCCACGACGTTGGTGATGTATACAAAGTCGCCGAGGTAGTACTTGACACCATTAACTATTGGATACTTTATTTAGCTGCCTCCTTGCCTCAGTCATGGTGTAGAGACTCGGAAGCACTCACGGATGAAGCTTTTGTATCGTGTCATATTTTGCCAACGGTTGTGCGGCTTGCGCGTGTTGAAGGCCCCATCAAGATAGAAGGGGGACTGCTGCATTAACTCCTCCCTTTCAGTGGTAGTATCATCCTCCTTGTGCTGTTTTGGGTCTTCATCATGTGGCGCGGAAACTCTTGCCACTTTGAAAGGACACCAGGCACGGTCCTTGCTTGCCGCTCGGCGACACTTTCTCAATTTCGAACCCATGATCCACTTGGTGGCATTATACCGATAGAATATCACTTTAAGATGTTCGGTCTGAATTCGTCAACACGCACTGGGAGCGAGCGTGGTGTGCGTGTAACGTGACTTGGAATGGTGGCGTGCCGAGCAGGGCGATAATTTTCTTCCACGGTAATGCACGAGAATTATCCGGTATGGCCAGTACACGTGCTGAAGCACAAGTATAGGTAAGATTTCAGAGATTGACCCTGTTCATAAAGTAGGAAAGGGTCCCTCCCTTATGCCCTATTGCTCCCCTTTTTATAGGAGTCTTTCCTACACGTGACCTATAGGGGGCCTGGACCAGTCCCCTACAGGTCCCTATAGGACCTGATGTTCCCCTAGGGGTACCCTACGGATACCCTGCCCCGTTCCCCTACCGCTTCCATTTAGGCGTAGCCTAAAACCATCACAATATAGTTAAATTAGTATAAATAACTTATATTTATAAAGGCCCTTATAAAACTAGTATATTAACTTTAAGTCTCTTAGCTAGCTAATATTCTTAGCTATCTTATATCTATATTACCTTCTATCTATTTATAGTTACTAGTACTATAAGGTCTACCTGTGAAGGTATCGGGCTATGCCCGATATGGGAACGATAGGGGAGCGGGCGGGGGAACCTCGGGTGAACCCCGGGTTAACCCCGGGTGAACCCTGGGCTTGCACGGAGTAATATTAGCCCGGGGTGGGGTATAGGTGGGGACATAGGGGGCCCGCCCTAGGGACCCGTTAGGTTACGTGTAGGAGAGAGCCGCTATAAAGGGGGACTCGTGGGGCCTAAGGAGAGGACCCCTTCCTCCCTCTTTATCTTTATTAATTCCTATCACAAGACGCCTATAAAGTAGTAGTATTAGGGCTAGTCTATAATATTTAATAAAGATTAAGGTAGAATACCTAGTAGGCTAGGCATAGATCTAGCTATAGGTATAAGTAGAGGCATACTAATACTAGAAGCATATAATAGCATAGGCTTAGGAGAGCTCTAAGCCTAGCTAGACACTATATAGCTTATAATTAGCTAATAGTATAAGTAGATCTAATAGCTATAGGCATAGCTATAATAAATAGGATATATATAAACCCTAAGCCCTACCTAATATAAGCCTAAGGCTTAGGATAATAGAGCATAAAGGTATAAACTAATTCTAATAGGAGACCCTTATAGGGGTAATAAGATAATATTTATAGTATAGAAGATATTTATAGCCTATAAGCTAGTAGTAGACTAAGTATTTATTAGGTCTAATAAGGACTAATAGATATTCCTATACTAAAACCTATTAGCTAAGGTTTAGGTAAGGGTAGTACTATTCTTTAAGAGTAGTAAGGTATACTACTTCTAGCTAGTAGCCTTTTTAGACTACCTAGAGACTATATTTATAGATCCTTATTATTAGGAGATAGCCCTTACTAAGCTAGATTAGATTAAGTAGGGGTAAAATAAGACATTTACTACCTTCTATATCTAGTTTAAATAGAAACTAGCGCTTATAGGGGGGATATCCTAGGTAAGTAAGGTTAAGCTAGCTAAGCTCTATAGGAGCCTTAATAAGTAGCTATAGGACTATAGTATTAGATATAGAGTAGATAGGCATAACTATATATAGGTAGTAGTATAATACTAGGGGATAGTAGTAGATATTAAGTCTATACTCCTTAAGGAGAAATACTATACCTAGCTTAGAAGGGGGCAGCTATAGCGCCTATAGGGATAGAACTAGGATAAGGATACCTTAATATTTAATATTAATATAATAGGTTTAATATTATAATAGAGGGAATCTAGGAAATAGTATAAGGAAGGAAAGGGACCCTAGAACTTACTAAAGTAAGCTATATAGGTTTCTAATAAGGTCTAAGATAAGCGCTAAGAGAACTAGTAATATATTTAATATAGTAATAAAGGGTACTATATAAGAGACTATATCCTCTATCCTATAATATGCCCCTAGATAGGTATTAATACCTAGAGGATAATAGACTATAATATATTACTCTTAGTAGGAGAGGAGAGCGCCTTAGAAAATAAGTAAACCTTAAGTAGAGTCTTACTTAGGGGTAGATAGGACCTAATATAATATAGCTATAGGAGGAAAAGAGGTAATTAGAAGTAGAGCTTAGTATAATAGTAGAAGTAATAGACAGACTACTATTCCTTATCCTTATCTTATATAATAACTATTAGTTTATAGATATATAGATTAACTATAGGTATAATTACTATAATATAATAAGTAAATTAGTAGTAAAATATATTAGGTTAGAGCCTATATTACTACTATAGTAGTAGGTAGTAAGGATAGTAGTTAACTAGGGGTAGAAGAGCGTATCTTAGAGAGAGGGCGCCTTATTAATAATATATATAGTCTATATACTAATTAATATTAATAGCTAGATATCTTAGGTTATACTCTATATAATCTCTAGGCTAATAAGGGATATTATCCTAGGGATACTATAGCTAGAGTATTACTAGGTTATAATCTAGGTAGTAAGATAGGAGCTTATTATAGGGGCAGTAGATAGGTTAGTAGTGTAAGAGGTAGTAGGGTAGATAATGCTTAAGAGGATTATAGGCATTATAAGGTTAGCCTTTATAGCCTAAGTCTAGTAGGCATAGAGAATGCTAGAGGATAGTACCTAGTTTATAGCTACTAGCCTATAGGAGATTATAGAGATCCTTTATATAGACTTAGATATAGGTATAATAAGTAAAGAGAATAGGTCTAAGGAGGTTATATTACCCCTAGAGCTAGAGGAGTTCTAGGACCTATTTAATAAAGATAAAGTAGATATACTCCCTCTATATAGGGGGCATATAGATTACTATATTAAGCTTAAGTATACCCTAGATAGGTAAGAAATAGAGCTCCCTTAGGGACTATTATATAGTATACCCTAGGACTAACTACTAGAGTTATAGAAGTAGATTATAGAGCTAATAGATAAAGGGTAGATTTAGATTAGCTCCTTATTAGTAGTAGCCCTAGTCCTCCTAGTAAAGAAGCCTAGGAGGGGATAGTAGTTCTATATTAATTATAGAGTGCTAAACTAGGTAATAGAATAGGACTATTACCCCTATCCTTTAATTAAGGAGATACTTAGGTCCTTATTAAGAGCATAGTAGTTTATAAAGGTAGATATCTAGGCAGCTTTTTACTAGCTATAAATTATAGAGGGTAAGGAATACTATATAGTATTCTAGACTTAGTTTAGGCTCTTTAAATAGCTAGTAATACTAATAAGCCTAATAAGGGCCCTAGCTATATTCTAATATTATATTAATAGGGCCTTAGGAGACATACTAGGGGACTTTATTATAGTATACCTAGATAATATACTAGTCTATACTATAGGATTATAAGTAGATTATATATAAAAGGTCTATAAGATCCTAGAATACCTCTAGAAGGCTGGCCTAAACCTTAACCTAAAGAAATGCATATTTATAGTAAAGGAGGTAAAATACCTAGGTTATATTATAGTAGTAGGAAAAGAGGTCTAACTAGACCCTAAGAAGGTTATAGCTATTTATAAATAGGAGGCGCTATAGTAGCTAAGAGGTATCTAGAGCTTCTTAGGGTTTATAAACTTCTACTATAACTTTATAAAGAACTTCTTAGAGATTATAGGCCCTCTAACCTAACTAACTAAGTAAGAGGTCCCCTTTATATAGGGAGAATAGGAGGTAATAGCCTTCTAGATCCTAAAGGATATATTTATTATATATCTAGTTTTAGCTTAATAGGACCTAGAGAAGGATATAATAGTTAAGGTAGACTACTTAGGTATTACGCTAAGGGGCTACCTATCCTAGGTTAATATAAAGGGCATCTTAATACTAATAGCATACTACTTTACTAGGTTAATACTAGTATAGAGGAACTATATAATTTATAATAAGGAGCTTCTTATAGTAATAGCCTACCTAAAAGTATAGTCCTTAGAGCTATATAGAGTTACTAAACCTTTTACTATTCTTATAGACTATAAGAACCTAGAATACTTTATAAAGCTAAGACTACTCTTAGAGTAATAGGTAAGGTAAGTAGAAATACTATTATTATTTAACTATAACCTCTACTATTATCTAGGCTTATAGGTAGTAAGGCTAGACGCGCTCTTATAGTAGGAGTAGGATAGGGAAGATAAGGATCTAAGAGTAGGCTATATACTTTAGCTAATATTAATAAGTAGCCTTAAAGGGAGCACCCTAGGATTCTAGATAGATATACTACTAGGATAGTAGGGCCTATAGACTATATTAGAGGGTAGTATAGTATTCTCTTTACCCTAGCTATAGGCGCTCTAGGACTAGGTAGTCCTATAAGACCTAGTATATAAGGAATAATATAGGGTAATTATATAAGAGGAGTAGAAGTTTATAGTAGTAGTAGCTACCTATAAGTAGGTTATAGACTATACTCTTAGTGCTTATAGGTTACTATTATACTAGGGGTAGATATAGCTTCTAGTATAGGAGCTATTAATAATAATAATTATAAGGTAATACTATAAGTTACTAATAGTAAGGCACCCTAGTTATAATATAATATTCTACCTACTATAGAGGTAGTATTATTAGGATAATATATCCTAGGATATTATATAATATATCTAGAACTATTATTATTATAAAGCCTAAAAGAGCTAGTAATAGTACTAGGGGCTATTATAGCTACTATCTATTCTAGACTAGTATTAGTTATAAATATTAATAGACTTTATAACTAACCTACTAGTAAAGGAGAAGAAGGACCTATAGTTCCTTATAGTAATTATAGACTAGCTTTTAAAGTATATCTAGTTAGAGGTAATAACTTTAATAGTAATAAAAGCCTATACTATCTAATTTAAAGATATATAGTAGTGCTTTTATAGGTTCCTAAGGGAGATTATCTTAGACTAAGGCTTAGACTAGATAAGAGCCTTCTAGTTAACCCTATATATAATAGTTAGAATAAAGTAGCTATTATTTATAGTATACTACCCTTAGATTAATAGTAATATAGAAAGGGTAAACTAAGAGGTATAGGCTATCCTAAGGATATTTATATCCTTTACCTAGTATAACTAGCCTAATTACCTTATAGCTTACTAGCTAGCCCTAAATAATAGGAACTTATTAATTATAGAAGCTAGCCTAAATAGCCTCCTTAATAGGTTTAATATTAAGCTTATCTAGTAGCTAGTAGGGTAAGCTATAGATATAATATTAGCTAAGGGGAGAGCCTAGTACTTCCTAGCCTAGCTATAAGAGGGGTTAGAATTAGCCTAGATAGTAATAATATATATATAGTAAAGGTAATAAGAAGGGGTAAACTAATTATAATATCCTACTAAGTACTACCTTATTAGAGACTAAGTATAGCTTACCCTATAGAATATTAAGATAAACTAGCCCTTAGGTAAGCTAGATTAGGTAGTAATAAGGTATATAATACTAGAGGTCCTATTACTACTTACTATTTACCTAGATATTCTATAGGGGATATACCTAGTATTCTATATAGACTTAGTAGAGTAAGTAGCTACTAACCTACTCCTAAGCTAACCCTATACTAATACTAGGCTAGGGCCTAAATAGGCACTAGTAGAAGAAACTAAGGAGTTATAGAAGGAATATACTATTAAGGAAATTCTAGTAGTAAAGAACGCCCTAGGTTAGGAATAATACCATAATATACTAGTTAAATAGGTAGGATATATTATATCTATATAAGAGCTACTAAAGAGTATAAAGAATACTATTATACTAGATGCCTATAAAGTAAAATAAGGAAATATATAGTATTATAATAGCCCTTTACTATTATAAATAGGATTAGATTTAGACTCTAATAAAAATTAAAAACTAATTATATTAATATAAAGTACCTAATAAATAAAAATAATAGTCTATTTCTAAATAAAAATAAAAGAAAACTAGTTAATAATAGTAATAGCTAGTAGGAGGATTTAATAAAGATAGGAAGTAAGAGCTCTAATTATCCTTAGAGCTACTAGTAATAAGCTTATAATCTAACTTAGCTAAGACTTTAGTACGTATCTCTTAGTAGATATAAGCCTCTATCTTAGCCTAAGTCTTAGGTAATAGGTAGGCAGATAGGCGGGTAATATAATATAAGTTATACCTAGTATAGGATTACTTATAGGAGGGTAGGGGGGAGTAAGATTAAAAAGGGCTAAGATAGCTAAGATATATAATAAGATATTAGTATAATAGTATCTCCTATAGTAATAGTAGGAGGGTAGGTAGTAATAGGGTAATAAGGGGTAAGGAGATATACTTAGCTAGGTTAGATAGGGCATACTAAGTCTTAGTACCTACTAAATATAACTCTTATATACTAGCCTCCTAGCTCTAATAGAGGGCATATAGGGCTAAGACTATAGTAACTATACTAGACTATTACTAGGTAATAGAGCATAAGACTAGGGCAGATAAGGCAGGGAAGAGCAAGATAATAGGTAAGGATATAAAGGGATTAGCCTTAGAAGGGGTAGTAATAGTAGGAATAGTAGTAGGAGTAGTAATAATAATAGTAATAATAGGCAAGAGACTAGGTTAGCTAGGCTAGTATACTAGGCAAACCCCTTAGAGGTTTACTAAGATAAACTTATATAGGTAGTAATAGTAGCGCCCTAGGTTATTAAACTTATTAGAGAGCATAGGTTAAGCCCTAGGCTCCTCCTTACTTACCTAAGAAGTCCTAGGGATAATAATATACTTCCTATTAATAGTAGTAATATCTAACTTCTTATTTAGCTAATAAAGGCTAGGGTTCCTAGTAAGAAGCTAGTCTTCCTAAATATAGCTTATATACTTAGCCTAGTATAATATATAGCTATTATTACTAGCCTTTTAGTAGTAATTAGCCTTACCTAACTTTAAAAACTAACCTTAATACTACTAGTAATAGGCTATAATAGCTATAAGGACTTTAAACCCCTTATTATTAGAGTTACCCTTAATAATATAGTTACTAAGGCTCCTTACTAGATAAGTAGTATAGGTAGTTTAGGGAGGGGTAGTAGTAGTTTAAGCTTAGATAGGGATAGGTATAGTAATAGGTATAGTAGTAATAGTAGTAAAAATAGTAGGTATAGGAGTAGGAGTAGTAGGAGTAGGGGTAGGAGTAGTAGGAGTAGGAGTAGTAGTAGTAGTAATAGTAATAGGCATCCTAGGAGAGAGAGTAGGCATATTAATAGTAATAGTAATAGAGAGTAAGATAGAGTAGATAAGAGGGGGAGTCTAGGTAGGCATAGTTATAATAAAAACTAGGAGGAGTTAGTAATAGGAAAACTACTCTACTCCTAGTTTACCTAAGGGTAAACTAGGAGTAGATTAGGAAAGGAAGGGAATATACTAGGGTATCTTAATAGTAGTAGGATTAGAGTTAGAAATTTATTTTTCTTAAACTAGGTATAATATATTAGCTAGTAATAATAATAGGAATCTAGGATAGTAATATATAGAGTAAAGTAGTAGGTAAGGTAAAGTTAATCTTTTTAACTCTATAGTATACTTATTAGTAGATAGTACTATAAAGGGAATAATAAGGGGATTATATAAGGGCATAATAGTAATAGTAATATTTAGGAAAGAAGGATAAAGGGGGAAGAAAAACATAGGAGGGGTTATATATAAGGGGTAATAGGGGTAAGAGGTAGGGGTAGCTAGTCTATTAGTAGGGTAACTAGGCTAGGGTATAGGCTAATAATTACGTATAGTATATATAATAAATAATAGTATAGACTAATAATACTATATAATAGTGCCTATAAGTAATAGTATAGGGTAATAACGCCGCGTACTATGTATAATATATAGCAAGGGATAAGTAGTAAGTACCTATAGAGGCTCCTAGAGGCTCCTAGACAGGACTATAATTTATTAAAGCTAGGGTATAAGGCTACTAACTTAGAAAGTCTTAGCAATATAAAAGCACGCGTAGGTAGGGTAGCTACTAGCTAGGAAAACAGGCAGATAGGGAGCATATATAAAGGTATTAGGCTATACCTAATATAGGAATAATAGGGGAGTAGGCAGGGGAACCTTAGGTAAACCCTAGGTTAACCCCAGGTAAACCCTAGGCTTATACGGAGTAATATTAGCCTAGGGTAGGGTATAGGTAGGGATATAGGGGGCCTGCCCTAGGCCCCCTACGGCTCCCTCCGGGGACCCGTCAGGTCACGTGTAGGAGAGAGCCACTATAAAGGGGGACTCGTAGGGCCTAAGGAGAGGACCCCTTCCTCCCTCTTTATCTTTATTGATTCCTATCACAAGACGCCCGTAAAGCAGCAGCATCGGGGCCAGTCCGTAACACTACCTATATTACTACTCTTAATATAATACTTCCCTTATAATACTAGCCTAGCTCTAGGTTACTAGCTAGTCCCTAATCTCTTTATTTAGCCTTTAGTAGGGTCGTTATTATTACTAAAGTACCTAGGCTACTAATATATATATAACCTAGATCTAATCTACTATCCCTATGTCCTTAAGCTATTACTTAAACCTTCTCTTCTTATAGTTAAGGTATAGGTTAATAGGGGGCATGGCTAAAATAAGTATATATAATTTATTCTAAAGTTATATATTTAATTAATATAAAATAAATTCTATAACATTAATTTCTAATAATATTTAATATTTTTAAGTTAAATTAGAAATATATCTATTTAAGCCTTAGTATTAATTTTTAGTAACGTTTAATGTTTATTCTAGCCTAAGTAAAATAACCCTATGCTACGTTATTATAGCTTATACGTGCCTACTTTTTAAAACTCAAGTATAAAAGCTAACCTAAACTTACCTTTAGGTATATTATTAAGGTGCCGTGACGAACGAGGGTCGGCACCTCCGTACTGCTTTGCCCTGGCGCGGAGTACATGACCAGCCAACACTCGACAAGGTCAGTACAACCCTGACACTGCCAGAAGTGGCAGGTGTAGGTTAAACTTAGCCTAAATGAATTTAACCGCTGCACCCCGCAGGAATCGGATGCGTATTCGCGAAGCCCCTGTAATTCGTAATAGATGATGCCTCACCCGATAAACTGATACTATTCGTTAAAACGCGACAACTTCGACTGCAACGTAACCCTTCCCCGCGTTTTTATGCTGAATGATAAACAGCCCAAGTGGGCTTTCATTCAGTGGGTTTCCTTCTAATATAAAAGGACAGCCCCGACTAGATTTAGGAAGCACTGGTGCGCATGGGACGCTCTATAACGTTGCTAGTTCAGGAGTGACGATACAAACCCGATACCATGAAACGAACAGCACTTCTATTCGCTGTCATTGGCGGTGCGGCTGCTCAGCTCAGTGGATCCTGCATCAACCTCTCAATCGACGCTGCGATTGATGTCTTATCGGCCGAATGCATGCCCGCCGACCAGTCGGGTTACGTCTTGACGGAGTTAGACCTCGGTGACTGTTTTGGATACAATGGCACCGACATTACGGTAATGATTGCAACTCCTTATTAAAGACTATCTTTCTTCGTTATAAACCTTCTAAGCTAAAATATTGTTTTACCTAGCCTACCCGCGGCGGTGACGGTAATTTCGATTCCGAGTGTAGCGGATGCCGTCTCTACATAGCACCTGATCCTTGGTACAATTTTAAAACCAACTGGCTTAGCTGCACTTGTATTGGCCAGAGTGCCGAGGTGACTACTCCTCTGGGTAAGTTAGTTCCTTTTGGAATGACAAGGGTAAAAGCTAAATAACAATACTTCTAGAAATCGCGTATGCTCACCAGTATGTGATCAACGAAAATGGTCACCTACAATGCTAAGGGAAGGGTCTGTTGTTCATGGAATACTCGGGAAGGTGACTATTGTAGCGTTCTGCTAGATAGAGGAAGTAATACAGACTCGTGCTAGCGTGCCTGCAGCAATCAATGATTCTTCGATAACCAAAGCAGGTCTCTATGACCTTTGAGTAAAGGATTGATTGTTAACTTATCGTCACCCTACATTACGCAGTCCAAAGTGGTACCACCAGAACCCGTGTTTGTGCCTCAATTCTCACCATACTCAAAGAGCTTGCCCCTAATTCTTATACCTTCACACACACGTGAGATTTGGCAGCTCCCTGCGGACAGAGCTTTGCACTACATTACACTTTTAAATGTAGTGAATGTAGTGTAGTGTAGTATATTACACTACACTATACTACATACTATATACTATAATAATTACAGGTAACCTAAAAAGACTACACTACACATTACACTATAAATGCTAAAACTATACTACACTACATTCACTACATGTATAATTAAATTTATTAATTATTAATTTTGTTTAATTACTAAGCAGACTTTCTATGCTTAATAAGCAAAAATCAGGTTACTAAGCAGAAAAATTTGCTTAGTAATTAATAAAAGAATTACAAATTAATAAATTTAATTACAAATGTAGTAAATGTAGTGTAGTGTAGTTTCACTACACTACAGGCCACTACATACTACACTATACTACACTACAGGGGGGTCTTCACTACACTACAAACTACAGCTAGGGGCTAAAAACTACAATAATTACACTACATGCAAAGCTCTGTCTAGGATGCCGACGAAGTCGGCAGCATCCAAGGCTATTTTAATTAGAATGCCCTCGCATTCAGCAATTTCTTTGCCGGTCATTCCCGAATTAAACGCAGATACAATTCTAGCCCTCTTATAAGGGCTATATTCGCACCTAGGCGCTGTAGACATTATAATTATAACTGTGGCTGTTGGAAGATGACGATGCAATTGAAGGTGACGCGACGTGGTGGGGTGACGCGCTTCATTACCGTGACTTTTGCGACCCCACTGTACCATACTTTGTTAGATACACCGGGGTTATTCTGATTCACGATGGGTTATGTATAATGAGCTGATCATTTTATTGAATTTCTTGTGTTCCTGTGTCATTCTTGTGGGAGAACTTGCCCTCGTGAAGTGACTAGTTTTCAATACTGCACTCCTCGGCGTAAATCTAACATACTTGGTCGCGCAGCCACTATCGTTACAGCCAACTTCCAGTTTTATGTTAGATATACGATGGCTCACTTGGCTCACGTTAGGTGTAATTGATGAATTATTTAATTATTCATCAAGGTACCGACGATCATGTTGTTATTCTTGTTCCTTCTTCCTCTTCAATTTCTCGTGGGCGGGGAAGTCTTTTGCTACCCTTCGCCCGGCAGCCACCCGCCACAGTACGAAGTTGCGCCGCTTTAGCTGCATATCCCGCCAACCTAACATTTTATTATTAGACTGGCACTGAGGAGTGAACTAATGAGCATCCACAGTAAGCTCAACGGCTTACATAATCTTAACAGCTCACTATTAATACCAATCGGACAGTGAAGTTGTCTGTGGAGCTACCTAGACTTCTCGCGCGTCCTCTGTTTAGCTTGTTGTGTGGCCAGCCCATTTTCTCTACGTCATAAAGACCAAATTCCACCTAACGGGTGGTCTGCCTGTCATGCCATTATCAGAACTGCCTGTAATTATCATAGGCGGAGGCATATCAGGGCTTGCGTTGGCAAACGGTCTCCGGCAAGCATGCATCCCCTGTCGTGTTTTCGAACGACACTCCAACTCCAGCATAGTACAGGGCCACCGCTTCCGGCTATCAAAAGAGGGCATCACTGCTCTGAATCGTGTTTTGTCTCCAGATTCGCAAAGACTGTTCGCCGTGACAGCGGCGCGGAAGCACAAATACCAGCCTCGCTACATAGATGCCGTCCAAGGGACATTTTCCCCGCCTCAGTCAGCCGATAATGCAGAGTCACTGCCAATCGATCGCACCTGGATTCGAAAGCTGCTTATGCTGGATGTCGAGCAAGATGTCTCATTTAACAAGAACTTCGTATCGTACGAGGAGTCCAGTAACGGCGTCGACGTTTTGTTTCATGATGGATCCCGCGTCCGAGGCTCACTTTTGGTTGGCGCCGACGGTTTCAGCAGCCGTGTTCGCAAGCAACTCCAGCCAGAGCGCAAGCTCTTGGATCTCAAGCGAAGCATCACGTGGGGAAGGACGCTGATGACACCCGAGCTTCAAGCACAGCTGTCTGATGATACTTTCTCGTGGTTCATGGCTCGCGACGAGCACCTCAACGCGCAGTGTGTGGTCGAGCCGATGACGTGGGAGACAACGGTTGCCAAGGCATCAAATGGAAGGCTGCCCAACTTTGAGGATTACATCTACTGGGCTCTCTGTGTTGCGTATGACCACTCTCGGGGCATACCCAAGACGCCAGAGGAGAGGGCGCGCTTTGTGTCTGATGCTACGCTGTCGTGGCACCCGCAGCTTCGGCTCATCCTTCAGTCAGCATCGCACGACTTTTCCAAGTGCGTGCCCGTCGTGTCTAGCAAGCCAGACTTGCAACTGCCGCCGGTCGGCGAGTCAACCCCGCGGAGAGTCACCCTCGTTGGCGATGCGGCTCATCCCATGAGTCCCATGGGCGGGTCTGGCGGTGACACCGCGCTTCACAGCGCAAGACTGTTGGCATCTGTGATAGCCAGAAGACCACAGAATCCGGCTCTTGATGAGTATGAGAGGGAATTGGGCGACTTAGCTAAAGCCAAGATTGTTTACTCGTTCGAGAATGGCAAGAAATTTTGGAAGGGGAGGGACTGGATGGAATATCCAGAGGTAGGTGGCGCCACTACTAGCTAAGAGAGGTTTCGTTTAAAAACGCATAGATCTGATCACTAGAATGGCCCTCATTTCTTCTTCTCTCGACGGCTTCTAGAAAGCCTCAATTCGACGGCGCTGCAGAATTGCAAAAGTCAGGTGCTTGCGACGAGTGTATCATTCATTGGTATGTGCGTGTGTATGTGTGTGTATTGCTGGACTGGCCCCCTTTAAGTTGGAGTACTACCTTAATATATCCCACAGTAGATCAGTGCTAGAACTGTCCCTCTCGTGCTGTACTTCACATCTAACAAAGTAGATGAAGTCACAACGGGGTACTCCATGTGTGTATCTCAATGGCCGTACAAGCAAATATCTATCTACCGAAGCAGTCAATTTATCCCACAAAGTACTTCCTAACCCAGCCACGATACACACGACAGCGCGATCCAATTGATTGCAAGACGTTAGAAAGGAGCCTTAAACAATTTACGGTACAAGCGAGTCGATTGACAACCGGCTGGCTTGTTGCAAGGAATATCCAAAGCTGAAGAGAAAAGCGGAAAGATAAAAGTTGACAAGTAAAGGAAAGCTCTCGGACTTGCCGCTGTGGCGGTATGGAAGATGTATTAATACCAATTTTCGCGTATAACACATGTTTCTTCAACAGAACAGGAGTAAAGAAAAGATTTACGTTTATAGGTTCAGCTGTTGGGCTGCTATCTACAAACCTCCCTGCAAATCGTATAGTCTAGAGTCTCCCTAACCTAATCCTAAATATACTGAGTACGTTTATTCGATAAAATGTTTCCCCATTTAACGCTATGCCCAAGTTTGCAATTGCCAGAATTGAGACTACAGCCATACCGCGGCTACGACATTCAACTAAAACAGGCTCATTCTCGAGCCTGAAATACCTCCAATATTGGGCAACTTAGTTACTATTTTCAATATACCTAACTAACGCTAAGTGGATTGCCGACAATTTGTCGGAGGTAAATAGTCTAGGATATGCATATATTCTAGGATTCGCTTAGTGTGTGGATCGTGAGGCGTGCTCGCTATAAGATTACATAATACGAGAGGAGATATACTTACCACATGGAAGCTAATCCTACTAAATTAAGAGTGAGACGATATATAAGATAAAATGTAAATCTGTAGAGGATATACCCATATTAGCCAGATAATGGAAGAGTCATTGCACACGTTATTCCATAATACTTCTACTGCACTGCTTCGCAAGTCTTATTCTTACCAGCATGATGTAGTAAATGTTGATTGGCTAGGTTACAGGGCTTCATTATCATCCCGGCGAGAGTGCTCGACGCCTAAATGGGTGTTGATGGAAACATAACGAGCAGTACCAGTCAAAGGAATATGATAGCTTGCATTATCTATACTATTATAACTATACAAACATCATCTTCCTTAGTTACTAGGAAGCAGCTCTGAAGGCAGAGTAAGATTAAGGTGGTTTTTTTTTTAGTAGAAAAAGGAACATACTATGGTCATTGCTCCGGCAAGTAGGGCCAGAATGATTCGGAGACGGGATTCTCATGAAAAGTGACAAATAAGCGATCTTGATTGGGCAGGAGCGGCAGGGGGACGCCTTTTTAAGCAAGAGGGTAGAAGGGCTGTGGGCCCTTGAGATATTTTTACGAATCAAAACCCACTAGTAAGCAATCCACTTAAACAATCGTCCCTGACTATAGTCAAGGAAAGGTTCAAGGCTTGCATCCAAGTTTATTTCTCTTCTTCTCAGCCCATATTGGTGTACCTCGGAAATAACCGAAATACCTTATGTGTTTAATCTCGTTGACCGCAAATGTGCACCAAAAAAAGCTCCCGAGCGGCGCAGTTTAAATCCCTGAGGCGATCCTCGTTCTCATAGAAACTGTCCTGTTCAGTGTGCTTATTCAGACTTGTCGTAATCTCAAGATTGATCGGAAACGGAGTTTATTGGCCATACGACCGCACTTTTTAACGAGTTCATCGTGCACCGTCTTCACCTTGGCCCTTATCTGTGGATTCTTTCGTAAAGGCAGTGCTAGGTCAAGGATCTGCCTTTCGTCCTCGAGTGTTTTCTGGGCTGCATCGCAAGGAACCACCTCTGGATTCTCAGAAATAGACTTGGGTAATTCTGCTATTTCTTTCGACAATTTTTGGCGTCACTGCTAATGATGCCTAGCTACACAGTTGTGCAGGTCTCCAAGGCAGGACACGAAATCTATATATCGTCCCCAATGCTGCATAGAGCGCATCCAAGGCTGTATACATGGCTTTTTAGTCGGCACGTAACGGGGGACTGAACTCTGATAGTTGCTGTACATTAAACGATGGATTTGCAATGTCGGGCTCGAAAACAATTACGTAGATTCGCAATCGGAATATATTTTAACTCTTTTCGGTACAACGACCCAAAAGACTAAGGGCTAATTCCCAAGTCATGCGGCAGCTAAGCATTGGCATCGCAAAACACTTTGTCCAAGAGGTATACGAACCATTCAACAGGTTCTATGACAAGAGCCTACGAGTACGGCGAAACCCAAATCTACTACAGTCGGATTTGCGACTTGGTGAAACTGGCATGAACAGGCGTGGCAGAGTTGGATTTTGCACACCCAGGTAGAGTTGATATTTCTGAACCTTGCGCGTGGGATTTAACGGACGGTGTTGGGGTCTTTTGCCGGAAGGATCGGGGCCGCATAATTCTCACCCTTTACGGTCATTGCACTAGGCCAAAGTTAGTTTTGCGGTCAAAGATCCCGAATTGTCAATTTCACCGTCAATCCTGCCTGTTTTGGTTGATGTGAACTTCGCTTTTTCCCAGTCTCGGGGGCTTAAGTCAAAGTCATAGTTGTCATGGAAGATGAGTGGAGGTACAGTGGTGATGTGACCTAACCTTTGCTTAGTTATACGGACAATGCTCTAAATGGTATGGAATGTCCCTACTCTCCCGCAAAGGACTATTGTATATGCGTGATTGCTAAATGCTTCGCCTGCAGAGACAGCGAATTATTGACGCACAGCCTCCTCAACCCCTTCACATCATTACTTCGATGCGCATTTTTTCCCCTACTGCTTGGGAGAGAACGATAATTTGCCAATTGTCACGAGCAGTGTCAAGACGAAGACAGTCATCGGAAATGCGTACAGTCCGGCAACGCCCGCAATTCGGTGCGTGGAATTCGGTGCAGGCCGTCTAATATGTCATATGCCGCCGAGTTCGTCGCCAACGAGATGATGAGGAGAAAATAGTGAAGAATCACATGGCCTGTACTTGTAGCACGCTGGTCGATTAGCAAATGCGCAAATGCCTTCCTTGCCTGGGCATCAGCCGAAGACTAGCGTTTGAAAGAAAGCCCAAAAGATGTGACCTAATGCCCAAGAGTAGTCATGCATAGAAGAGGATTTATGAGACAAGTTATAATACAGAATATATCTGATACTTTGCGAATTAATACAACAATTTATGGGATTTATTCCACTTTAAGTGGTGGTCTACCGTTATTGCTTCTCCAAGTCCTGACGAGAGACCTAGTATGTTCCAGTCCGCGAGATCGTATCCGCAACAGCATACGAATCAATGCTGCAATCAGCTATTCCAAACAGATCGAGCCGTATCTTGATGTCCCTTTCCTGGAGCAAGTACGTAAAGACAATCTTGTCACATAGGGTATTCTGGTTGTTATAGAATCCGCAGCCGGCAAGAATTCAGTTGAGGAGTTAATGCATGTGAGTCAGCACACTCCTAGTTATATTGAACTGATCCTTCGGGAGAACGTTGGCCACGTCGCCGTCTGCGTGCAAGAAAGATTACATGTTCATTCAATCCCGGGTGTAACCCGCGCGGAATAATGAGAAACCCACGGACTAGGTAGGCTCCTACACGCAACTAAAAATGAGATGAGTCGGAGTGAGGAGGGCGCTTATTCGTTGATCGTAGCTGGCAGGCAGCGCTTGCCTGGTGGTGGAAATCCTTCGCCGCTATGTCTGCCGGGCCGATATAATCTGCGTACCAAAGTAGGAACATAGTATGGGCGGTGAGAAGTGCCTGGAGCTGAACGAGTGGCCGGCGTTCCACTATACCACCCACAATGAGCACTTAAACAGCGTTTGGGGGCCAATGGCAAGAAATGTGTAGTGTGGCGTATTACAGCTACTCTCTCTATGAGAGGTGGTGCGAAAATGGCTGGGCTAATCATAATAGGTTGTTCAACCCTCCGCTTGGACAAGACAATTGATCTCCTGATCCAGCTCGATGCCTTGTTTAGACAAGCCATCAAGTGCGTCCTTTGCCAGTTGGCGAGCGCGTACGACAGAATCAAAAATAACGTGAGAGTCATATAGGTCGGGTGTATCCTTGCTGCTGTGGTCAAGCAATCCACCTGAAGCTAGGACCTCCACAGCTTTTGCGTGTTGGTGGATCAACAAGACGGCGAGTACAACCAAAAGGGAAGCACGATCCTTCTGAAGTTTGCGACGTGCTGCGCACTCGCTTTCGACTTCAAGAGATTGGTTGATCAGGCTGAGCGTATGTTCGATTGTAGAACAACGATCACGTGTTGCGTGCTGGGCCGGTGCGGTGGCTGGGATCATGCGCCAGGGAAGACTTCGCAAATGGGTCCGGGCCGTCTCAATTACAAGTTGGCCGAGTGAGTTGGAATACTTTCTGACATGGCGGATGAGTAAGTTTTGTTGTTGTACTGGTGGCCGGTGCGTCCGTAGTATTTGGGCGACACAGGTCGGTTCGAGGTCGACCGAAAGCCGCACCATCTGATGAGGCTTTGAAACCTCAGCCAACATCTACGCGGGTTGAAAGAATTAGTCTGTGCAATAGAGTAGGGAAGATTAAGACTGGTAAAGTTCGGAGTGTTACCTCGAGAACATCGAACTGCGCCTTCACAAACTGTATCCTTTGTTTCCCCAGTTCTGCCAGTGAGGTTGTCTGCCCGGCGGTATCAAGGTCGAAATCAGACGCATCAATAAGCGGCCTAAAGACAATCCTTAGCAACCTCCTCCTCGACGTCTTGGATACAATCTCCAGTCGTGTCAGATCAGGAGTGTATGGAAGATGTTTGGCGTAAAGACCTGATATATCATGGATCAGAGTGTCTCGCAACTGGCGTATACTGTCCCTTGACAATGACGGTAGGGTCCGGTCTCCAAGTAGTCGCCATATGCGACAGCTTGGGCGCTCGAGCTGAACTCGACTGCAGGCGAATTCGCTGCTCTGTTGACCATGTATGCGCGTTACCCGGTTCGCAAAACGTGGAATATCTTGGAGCGTTTTGGCAATTGAGATTAGACGATGATGTTGCTCAGGTTGTAGTCGAAGTTCTCTGACTCTTTGATGTGTGGCCCTTTCGTTCTGGTTGCCCTCTCCGCGAGGCTGTGTCAATCTCGGTATTGGTTTGCGGACTCCAGATGGCCCTTGCTCTACGGTTGAGTTTACGGGTAGTTCTTTCAACGGCCGCCGAGCTAAGTCCGCTTGCAAGCTTGTACCAGCTGGTGTTGACCGTGTTTCGGCCAAAAATGCCATGATATCTGCAGTAGTTGATGCAGGCGTCGCGTCGTCGCGTCGTCGCGTTCTAGGCGAGAATTTTGTGTTAGTTATAACGTGTCTATTCTGGTGACGGGTCAGGTGTTTTGTTTATTTTGGATTGTTCCGTTTCCATAGTGTGCGTAAAGCAGATGCACTATATCCCCTCTTTTGGTCAGCGTCAGCTAACCAGCCAAAACCAGGCACATAAGATAACGTTATCGATATGAGCCACGCACGGGCCAACCCCCCCGCATCCACATGAGATGCAAATCTGGCGACCATCGCAATCACATCAAGACATTCACGCAGTCATCATGGACGTTGGGCAAATGCTAGACATACCCAGGATGAGATAGCGTTTCTATATCCCAATGATGCTCCTGGGGACCGATTTGACCGAAGATTCACTACACTCTGAGTCCCTCGCCAAGGGCTACGTAAATGGAGTAGTTTTAAGGAGGATCCGGCATTTATTTAGAAGTTCATGAAACTTCCCACTAGGTATCTAGCAGATTAGAAGCCTTTGGTTTTCCCTTAGACTAGATACATTGCCAGTGAGACGAATATGGTAGATTTCCTAAAGTCAACTCTAATGCTCCGTCTGAATATTGACCTTAATACCATCTCACCTGGAATGTTAATTATTGGCACACTTTAACAGCTACGGCACCAATGACAACAGGATTGAGGGTGCGCCAGAGGTACATATTGGACCAGACCTAACTGTTTTTGATGGAGATATCGCCAACCCACCTGACCTGCAACAACTTCAGGAATATTTGTTAACAATTGGGGATGCCAAAGTCAAGCATATTGCTCATTCCAGAAGCCAATCCAAAATTTTGCCCGGGACCATTGGCTGCTACGAGTCATGGCTGGCACAAGCTTTTCAGACCTATATCGACCTTCATATATCTCTTGGCTGGGTGCAGACGAACCTCGAGGTGGTCATATTCCACCTATCAAGATATGACGACAGAGCGTCCTAAGACTACACTGTAATTAGTCGCTCATCAAGGACCTCCTCTTCTGCACTAGAGGCATTACCATCAGAGACTAGCCAGGAGCCTGACTACTCATCACCATTGGTCCGCCAAACTCATGACTGGTTAAATTTCAAGGATGGTGACGAGGAGATCCCTTTACTTACCAGCAACGACATTGTGAGGCAACAACGGGCCACGCCTACACATAGCCCCCACAAACGCTTCCAATCCTCCACGACTCCTCAACGCCTTGCCACTTTGATTTCGTCGCCGCTAGGCAGGAAAGGTTTGAGAGGTGTTAACCCCCAAGAACCAAGTAGTTCTCAATACCAATGGCAAGACTACTGCCTACCCCCACTCTCTGCCGAATCTCGCACTACACTTGATGGCTCTAGTGATGGAGACTTCCCGTTGTCTTCATCTCAACTCGGGACAGTGGGTACCGCTAATTACGACGCAGATCCCCGCCCCGAGGATGTAAGCCATGTCTTGATCTGTTCGATTCCCCTAACGGACAAAAAGGTGGGGAAGTGGCTGCTAGTACTAATGTCACACTAAAAAATTGGGCGTGGCCACGCCACATTTTCTAGTGGTCTTAGACCCCCCTATACCAGTGCGACACACCCCCTAGGTCTCTAGCAATTTCGCTATTACTAGAACCTACCATCTCGCATATAATAGAGCTCCTCTTATATCGCTGATCTACTGATTATAGTGCTCTAGACTATCGGTAAGTAGGGGATATTAAGCATCTTTCTACTGCTACCATAGCTATCTTCTATTTCTAGGTAAGTATAGTGCGTTCTGTAGGGCTTATTATGAGTTAGCTTAGTAGGGGTTTAAAGGCATGATCTTAAGGGAGGTATACTAAAAGTAGAAGTTGCAGGTCAGTGTCGGTTAGACCCTTAGACCTCCCGGGCTCATAACTGTCACACTAAGAAATTGGGCGTGGCCACGCCACATTTTCTAGTGGTCTTAGACCCCCCTATATACCAGTGCGACAACTGATAATGTTGGCCAAAAGGGCGAAAGATAATAACGCACTGGGTATAGGACACTGGAAGCTGTCGCATTCTGCCCTGGACGATCTTGAAGCGTCATCAATGCCATAGTGGTCGTCTTAATATCTTGTCTGCTTCACTATCACTTTCTAGTCGCACCTGGGGATGGAATTCGTATAATACTTGTAAAGCCAATGGTATCGTTTGGAGTAACGCTTAAATAACTGCTTCTGACATATGCTGATCAGTTTGCTGGTGAGAAATCTTATGTGCCCTGGGGGAAATTCTACCTAGCTTAACCGTCATTCCCGGCGGCATTTAACAAGAATCTTACACACAACTAAACAGTACCTGCACTTTGTCTTTTATTACGCATGTGATGACTTTGACCTTAATTACACCTAATCCAACCCCAAGCACGTCAATCCCAAGGGCGGGGGGGTTGGGGTCTATTTTCTATCCTAGCTATTCTGCCCTTTTGTTTTTCTCTGTTTTCTTCTAAAATACATAGTAACTAAGATAATAAGGAAAGGAGGTATAGTGTTAGGACTATCCTCTATAGTATCTATAAGGTCAGGCTTATAATGCTAATATAGAGGAAATAAACAGATATAGAAGATAAAGAGAGAAGGCTCTGTGGCCTATAGTGCCCTATTTCCTAGAATTTTCTAGCGTTTTCTTGGCTTTCTACCAAGCTAGGCTTAGTACTAGTATAAACACTAGTATTTGACCTAGTTGGCCGCTGACTGTCGGGCCTGCCGGGCCCGGGCCCTCCCCGTATTCCCAAGATGTGCGACGCGAAAGCATTGATGCATGATGATGTTGGTACTGCACTGGCAAACATCTTTGGCGCACAAAGCAATACTATGAAGAGAAAGCGGATCCGAAGCCTGATTGACAAGCACCGGTCTAAAGCGGAAGAAGTCATCCGCAAATATGGGTACGACAAGGTCGTCAAGGTAGTCATGGAGTTGCTTAAAGCCAAGGCGTTTCCGATCTCACATGGGGAAATAACATGTTGCTCATTAGAAGGACAAAAAGAGGCGGTGAATCGATGTTAGCAGTGCGGCAGTTCATCACCAAGCAAAGGCACCACCGACGATGACCGTCTTCGTGAGTCGTATCGACAGGTAGGCTCAGATTCGAGCTTACCAGATGTAGCAGTGGATAAGGACAAAAAGCAAGACGACACGTCGATCAAGTTGCCATTTCAGGCACAATAGGAACTTATGACGTAGCTCCATACAGCCATGGAACATTTATGCTTCTCCTTTCCTCAAAAATACCTCTCTGATATTCTGCAGGACCGCAAGTTGGATTGCTCTGCGGTCATGAACCTGGATCGGGAGATGGAAGCGATTAAGTCCTCCAATATATCTGATGCCACGTCCAGATCAGAGAGTCAGTCCGCGACCGTGCTCGGTGAAATCTTTCAGTCAACAGCACACATGCGCGCGGCGATTCGCGAGGTTACAGTTAAACGCGTTGACATATCAACAAAAAAGTACAGAAATGTCTTGAGAATTCCATCGCTCCAGCAGAAGTGCTTGGGAAAGATGAGCAAACTCAATTACAACCGGAACTCCGGTCCCTCGCGGAGCAGGTTGGGTCTGGTATTCGGGACTTCGAGGGCTGGAATTTCGAATAGGAATTGTTTCTGGAGGCTGAAAGATCTAATATTGCAAAACAACGAGCAAAGCTGGATGAATTAGAGGCAGAAGTTATCAGAAAAGCAAAACATCAAATTGACCAGGATGAGTGCACAGTCGGCGCACGAGTGAGGGAGGCGGTGCGAGTCTTTCAAAATTTTGTCCAGGACGTAAGAGAGCAATAAACATGAGAAAGAGGAGCTGGTTGAAGAGGCCAATAAGGCAGCAAGGCGATCTGACAGCGATGAGGATCTGGACTTTTGCCAGACACTAAGTCCATAATCACTGTATTGAGAATAACTGCAGACCTTCTTCCTGATTGATACTCCGTACTATACCGGCTATCAAGCTATGAGTACCAAAGGCATCAGGTATACTGTTGAGGGCAGCCGTTTTGCTCCTAATACAAGACACAGACAGGTTCCGGGTCGTGTTGTGGTCAACAGGGCAGACCAGGATACTCGAGAAGTTGATCGGGCTGTGAACAGCTTGCCCACATTCCTCCGTGGTTGGTTGAGCCATACCCGCCATTTCGAGCCAGTTTGCACCAGACATATACATAGTCGGTCTTGCCGTGAAATACTTATTGAAGAAATGAAGCTTCCCACACAGGCAATGCCTCCACTAACTTCTTCTGCAAGTGCTGCAAACCTATTGGTTGTGCTGTCTTGGGTGCCCTTGTCCAGTCGTCCATTGCGGCAACGTCCTCTGTCTCTGTCAAACGCTGGAAGACAGCGGGTTGGGCTGCTACTGGGTTGAAATGGCTGCCGGGTTGCCGGAGGGCCTGTTCTCAGCAGCTGTTAGAGAGCTCTGAAGTTGAAGCTATCCGGGTACCGTTGGTCAAAGTTGAACCCTAGCGCCACGCTCTGGCGTGGCTGGTTGGGGGGTAACCATGGCCACGACAGCGCAGCAGCGCTTGGGACGTTTGTTCACTTAATGTACAAAGTGTTTGTTTCTCTACGTCGCTGTCTGTCTACAAGATAGGTACCCCTGTAGATGTAGGAGGAGAGTTATGAAATTAATGGAAACACCTGCAGAAGATGTTATAGGGTGATTGCATTCAGTAGGGGCATTGGCAAAACTCCTCATTATAACAGAATTTGATCTGATTTTCTTGCGTTTAGTATTAATACCAGCGAAGAGTTCAGTGCATCATTACGTAGCTTAACCGTGTTTTGGATCCTCCATGCCCAGCCAGGGTGGGCTGATGTGGCGTTGCTACGGAAACAGGAGGCTCGCATTGAAGGAAATGACGGCTTACAGCCGAAAAGAGAAAATTCGCAACAGATAATTGAATTATTATGAAAAATCTATGAATTTCGCACTTGTGTGTGCCGCTTGGGGAGAGCGCGTTTGCAACAACGCGAGGCTGGTTGTGTGACCACCCACAACAGCTCGTGCCTGACAAGTCAACACTTGCGTCCCGTGCCAGGATAAATCTTGAACTTGTTAAAGCCTATTCGCTTAACGCCGACTAATCATCTTTTCAAAATTCCGAGGGCTAGCCCAAGAATAATGGGTATGGCTGGACTCACAAGAGGAAACATCTCTTCATGGCTTCAGAACGTGCCAGAGGCCTTCGACAGTTCGCCCGAGCCGCCAAACCCCGAACGCAAAGCAGACCAGCAACTGACACCTTCCACATCACCCCGTAATATGGACAGTGCCGACGAAATCCCAAAAAAACGACTTCGCCTTCTTAGACACAGAGAGGATGTTGAACTCCTTTCGCGTCCTCCGCGACCGTGAAAGGAAGGGCTTCATCTCCTTCCTCCAGTAGCCAAGCCTCAATCCAGTCACATTCATCATCACCACTAAAAAAACAGCTCATAGCGTTACGCCTCGACGAATCCGGCCCTATTTTTCGACAGCTTTAAATTAATAAGCCGCCTATTCCGGCTGCCCTTAATCTGTTTTCTGACCTTAGTAACATTAGAAACGGCATTAAGATCCTTCCTAAAGATCTCTGTATCTCTATTACGAACGGTCTATCTATCAGCGGATCGTATGCTCACGCATATAGATACTCTTTTAAGAGTGTTATATAAGGGTTACCTGGGCGCATCTCTTCCCTAGAAGATATTATTCTAGTGCGAGGGTGGGCTAAGAAGTGTCATGAAGCTGAACACGGGGAGGCGGCTTAGGGTGAGGAAGTCCACCACTGGCTATTAGAGGCCATATTTCGGGATTTAGGCACTACTACTAGGGAGAGATTCGATTTCGCTTCATAGTATGTTATCTTCCTTCCTAGCCCTTAGATTACTAATAAATAAATAATAGCTAAACTACTTAACTATATTAGAGATAGCTCCCATAATCTAGTAGAGCTAACATAGTTAATAAGTATATCTACTATAATATTATCTTAGATATTGGCTATAAATAGGCACTCTATAAGCTTTCCTAACATAGCCTGACTTTAACTATTAACCATACCGATTTTATAGCCCTATAGCTGCAGATTATTATGGTAAGTATTAAAGTAAAGAAGAGAGGGGGAAAGGCAGATATAAAGTTTTAGATAGGGACTTGGCATACTATGTAATAGGCGTTCTTATATTAGGCGGTCTTTACAGCGCTATAACATAGTAAGCCTGAGGCGGATCTATCCATCCTAGAGCAGCAAGCTGATGAGAATCTTTCGCAACTCCCTTTTCTCATAGGTATCGTTATCGAAGGTCATTTGTGGGCATTTACTCTGTCGACGCGCGAACAGTCAAGGACTGTTCATTAGGAGAATCACCGTTTTAGAACTACGGAGAATAATCTTGACATTTGCAAGTCCGCGGCGGGGGTGAGACGAATCACGGCATACGCCAAGGAAGTGTATGTGCCGTGGCTTAAAAAATACATATTAGACGGATTCAAGACGGATAATTCCTGACGGATGGCACCAACTTTTCTGTGTAAGTTATGCTTGAAGAATAATGTGACTCTCTACGCAACTCGTGGGAAGGCTTTGGTCGATCTAAGGTGGAGTTTCTCACACTTTATGAATCGGAAAGTTTGTGCCTCACCTTATACTGGCGTTCAGCGACAAAGGAGTTGCTTTAGCCAACGCACGATGTCACAAGTCGAACGAGCCACGACATGTCGAAATGGCAGTGGTTGATGTACAAAAGTTGCAAGGGAAATAGCAGTATCGCACCTTGCGGCGCCTTGCGGACAAGTTTGACGTTCCTGTATCGCGCCTGAATCAGGACGAGGATGAGTTTGGATATGTCCTTAGCCATTACATACCATCAGAAGCCGTCCAGGGTATCCGTCCTGTCTAGTGAGACGGTCCTTTGGCCGTCAAGCAATGTACAATGGATGGATAAACATTGATTGTTATACAATACGGCGGGTTTGCTGGGCGAGGGATGAAAAAAGGAGGGGGGGCGTGATATCCACCGATAGATATTGATATGCTTTGAGAAAGTGAGACATGTATTGCAATGCGGCCGGGAACTCTCTTGGCCTCATTGTCTAATGTCTAATATAGGAGGTGTATTTGGGGTGGAGGGTTGAGAAGGTGGTGTAGCAAAATCGTTATTCCGCGTGGGCAGGCACGCGTGTATATAAGGCATGATATTCCTTTCTACTAGATATAAGGCGCTATTTAACATGCTAATCCTGCATAGCATTGAGGACCTTTATCACGTGCCAAAGGAGCATTCAGTTGTGCACGTATGCTAAAAGGGCGATAGATCATTTTGTGCTACGGGCTGGCCCGATTTAACGGGCGTCATGCGATTTGCCACACTAAAAAATTGGGCGTGGCAACACCACATTTCTAGTGGTCGTTAGACCCCCCTATATACCAGTGCGACACGATTTATCGCACACATGACCTACTCTCACGTGATCTGTATGTTCCCTAGCCTCACCATGTTACCAACATAGCGCGGGACCTTTATAAGATGCCTATAATCTCTATATCCTTTTAAGTAATTCTATTTTTATACTATATAAGTATAACTTACTCTATGGGGCGAGGGCATGTCCACTGACCATAGAGTAGTCGAAGAGATATCCATACTTATAGAGATTCCGGCACGTAACACGCTTAGACCGTTATACTTGGGTACTGCCCGTGTTCGACGGCATTATTCAGGAGGTGCGTGATAGGCACTATGTAAGTAGAAAAGATTTAAACAAGTCAATAGATCTAA
The DNA here is from genome assembly GCA_020975405.1 of Keithomyces neogunnii. NCBI lineage: Eukaryota > Fungi > Ascomycota > Sordariomycetes > Hypocreales > Clavicipitaceae > Keithomyces > Keithomyces neogunnii. Next base: position 5,030,180 of record JAIOWQ010000003.1, on the reverse strand, counting down.
CTAATTAAGAAGTTAAAATAAAGGCATATTGACCATAAGAGGTATCAAGAGCTAGGCGGCTACCTTGCTAAATGCCCCGTTTACGTAACAAACACCTTTTAACCAGTTGCGCATTTCGTATCCTGAATCCAATTGGCTCTTGCTGTATCAGCGCACTCATAGTATTGAGAATCGCCCCCTAACCCTAAAACATAATTCGCATCAACTCGCCAGCTCGGTGGGTTAAGCCCGTCGTCCCAATGACATTGAACGTTCGTTCCTGGATGTGGACAATTATCTATTAAGCCATTAGATAAAATTGCTTTTACTAGTATTAGCACTTACTCCAATATCCACAAAACGCAGAAGGATCTGTTCCATCTGCACTAAATGCAGTCCGGCGGCGAGTTAAGCCATCCTCGTGCCATGTGCTGATTAAAGCAGCATTAACAACACATCTCTTCGATAAGTCTAAATTCCAGTTAAAGAGGTGATACTTGAACAGGGACATTGCTCATACTTCGCGTGCCAACTGACTCAGAGCTCCCTGTGATAGCCACAGCTATAGCTAAAACAGGAAGGCCGAGAATAAGGGATAGAGTTTGTACCATATTAACAAGATATTGACTAAAAGTTCAGCGTGGCCTACTAAAGATATAAAAGAAAGAAATCCCAAGTTAGACATTAAGCTGTATTTATATAAAATTTAGTAATATAAGATAAATAGAGATAAGAGGCTAGAAAATATACAGACCCCCTGTAGAGACCTCATTTCTCTTTTTCTGTTCCTAGTATATATAGGCTAAATTCCCTAGGCAAAGGCTAGTGTAATACGAAGGGAAGGTGTGTCCTACACATCAATAGATTCTTTTGCTTAACCGCTAGGTTAAGCAAAAGATCCAGCAGTACAAGCGGCTGCTTGCACTGCACCTTACATTAGTCTACAAGGCTTCCCGCCTTACAGCTAGTCTGTAACAGCTATTGCTTTTACTAACTCTTATTAGCTAGCTTGCTTACAATACTAGGGTCCTTAATTTCTGGAGTGTTATATAAGAAAGTTTATCCTAAACGCTATAACTTATATTATATTATTATTTAATTACACTAGATAGCTGGCTGTGGCTACGCTATTTTGCTAGTACATCTTCTCTTCTAGTAGGCAAGGAAACCCTCTAGGGAAAGCCTTACCTACCTTAATCATGGTTCATCTACGGCCTGTCCCTGGCTAGTTCTTACCTAGATGATTTCTGCTTACTAGCATGCCTTATATATAGTAAGCTAGATAGAGTTATTATCTTAGCGCTCTGCTTATACCTTATTTTTCGCCTATGCTCCTTATCCCTATCCTACGCCCGTGTCAGCTCCGGCACGGCTCCTCCTATCCCACTGCGCGGCTAGCTCTTAGGCCAGTTCGTAGTGTCCTATCCGGCCTGTTAACAGTACCCATCGCGTTACTATCGGGGCCATGCCAGGGTCTATAACTTATATAGTATAGTGCCTTTTTGTGGGTTTATTATTAATTAATATATACTCCGTATTTAACTACTATTTTAGCATAATTAAACATAAAGTCCGCGCAAATTAAGCATATAGCTACCTAAATATTAGCCTAAATTTGTCGGTTAATCTCCATATATCTTTTTGTGTAGCGCTTACTTTAAAGCTTTATTCCTTTGAGCGGCCCTGAGCTTGTGGACTCACTACAGCAGGGGCCAGAAGCAAGATTTCGCGATACTTACAGTCAGTGCCATGATGTACTTGAACTCTTCCTTGTACCACAATTAGCGCTTAGCCTATTTAGGAAGGTGATATATACAAATATGTGTTAATGTGGGGCAACTAAACACGCAGTAGTCAAAAATTGAATACGTAGCTCGCGTGAATTGCTCAGGGCTCACTCTTTTTGCTAGGTGCGCTCATATCCCACTTTAATAGCAAAAAGGTACCTGGCTACATATCGATTTTACTAAGTCCGGCAGGACAGCGTATACGCTGCCAGATTTATAATTAAAATATAAGCGCCGCAGGCTAGGATAGAGTTTTAGATGATTTTTTTTAGGGAAGTAAGGGCTTGCCCAAGCGGACATGTTAGTAATAGAGACTCAATATAAAGTCTGGTACCTAGGCACCTATATTCTAGGTACTAATTAGTAGTTAGTAGGGCATGAGCCCCCTGAGCAATTCACGCGAGCTGCATATTCAATTTTTAACTACTGCGCGTTTAGTTGCCCGTTAATGTGGAGGTACACTTAGATACCTATTACACCTTCCTAGTTAGGTTAGCATAGTTCGGGGTACATTTGAGACCGCAGATACTTATGACCCCTCACTGTAGCTTATAACCTTCTATCTAATTAACCCGTTACAGTTAGCACTACCTTTATAGTGGGGCGTCGCACGAGTAGTCCTTAGTATTTTGCTTCTTAGCTAGCCTAACTATTAGCAAGTGATATAGATATGCAAGGTAAGACATCTAGACCAGCACTTAGCTAGGATAGGATGCTGTCTTATCGGGCCGAGCTAGGAACTTTTTAATAGTGTGTGAGGCTGGGCCGCTGTTTGTTCAATATAAGGATGCCATACAATTGTCTATCTAAAGCTAAGGAAGAAAAGGAGAAAGCAAGGTCGAGGCTCGGCTCGAGCTCGCGACCATATAGTTGCTGCGTGGCGGCTTAGGCGAAATGAAGTAATTTACACACGTCAGACTGGGTCCGGCACCGAAGCTCCGGGTCCATAGCACCGGGCATAGCCCATGACAAAGATGAATCATTCAAGCTCGTCAAACACGAGACGCGTTGAGAGGGAGCAAAAGCGGAGGCGTGATACCTGAACTGGTAATTGGACGGGATCCCGGCTTGGTTCAGAGGGACGGGGCCCCGTCCCCCTGTTAGTCGCCTCCATCAACGAGACAATAGTCATGCGAATGCGAGGCGAGACAATTAGGTCACTGCATTAGAGTGAAATCGGTCTTGCTGTGAGATGTGAATACGCAACAATAAAGTGATTTGCAGGGAAGGACAAAGAAAACAGAAACAAATAGCAAAAGGAGCTTAAAAACACCTGTCGTTTTACGCGAAAAAAAAGTTATAGAGGTCCTAATTAGTTATGTTATGCGCGGATTAATTTTTCCCGGAAACATACTGGTATATATAGGAGGTCAGTAGACGGTGTAGCAAAATCGTTATTCTGGGTGGGCAGGCACGCGTGTATATAAGGTATGATGTTCTTTTCTACTAGATATAAGGCGCTATTTAACATGAGGACCTTTATCACGTGCCAAAGGAGCATTTAATTATGCACGTATACTAAAAGGGTAATAGATATTATATTATATAGGACCTACTCTCACTTGATCTATATATTCTCCTCCCCTAGTATGCCTGAGGGTCTCCTAGCCTTGCCATGTTGCCAACATAGCGCGAGACCTTCACTAGATCCCTATAATCTGTATTTCCTCTAAAGTAATTCCATTTTTATACCATATAAGTACTCCATACTTTTCTATATAACCCCTACCTAAGTAGTACCTTACCTAATAGTAAGGAAAAATGTTATTTCGCGCCCTCGCTCGTGCCCACCTGCGCCTACCCGCCTTATAAGGAACGACGATCTTGCTGCACCGCCCGCTTAACCCTCCACTTAACCCTCCACCCTAGTTGCACCTCCTACACCCTAAGAGCTGCAAGGAAAGTTTGGCATATCCTTTAACGAACCACCATCAAACCACGTTTCGTAGTTGTAGAGGACCTCAGTCATAGAGCAGATGGGAATAGTCCAGACGCCCGGCGCGCGGATCCCGTCGTCGACGAACGTCTGCAAGACGTCGGTGTCTGGCGCGCCAAGGTCGACGGTGAGGCCATTTTTGCCACCGTTGGCATTCTTTGTATTAATGGACCTGTCATGATAGCATTGTCAGTCGCGGCCGCGTATGCAGAAGCTTGAAAGGCAGGACATCGTCAAAGCCATTTACGTACCCGACCATGACGTCTTCAAATGAAACACCCGAGTATTCCGCGGCTTTCAGAGCGTCAAAACCTGGCGGGAGGTCAAAGTTGCCACACCAGTCGTTTCCAGATTCATTATCGCAAGAGGTTCCACTGTCTCTGCCGAACAAAAGCCAGTACGACTTGCCCGAATTCGGATCACAGTATCGACCCTCTTTCAAGGCATTCGGCTTGACAAAGTATGAATTGTCGTTGTTCCAGCCGGGAGTCTTGTCACAGGCAATGTCTTCCTCTATAATGAAGGGATGAATGCCGTCCGGGGAAAGGGCCCAAGCCAGTGGCATGAGGAAAGAGTTGATGGCTTGATTGAAACGCTTGGCGTACTCGCCCCGGTCTACGAGAAAGCCATCGCCGAGCATGGATCCGTCAGAGATCATCAGCCCGAGCTGTAAATTAGCCTCGTCAGTGCCGCCGAATAACCACTCTTGGAAGGCGAGCACGCTATCCTTGCACGCCCGCGTGATGGCTTGCATCTGCTCCTCCAGTCCGTTCTGGACTCCGAGCTGGTCCTTGCTGGCGCCGGGGAAAGGTTGGTCAGCACGATCGGGGGTAGTATCGTAGTTGAGTGGCAGCACACTTACGCTCTGCTGTTCAAAATGTCCTTTGTGAGACTCAGAGAGTTCTTCACCAAGTCGCTTGTCGTGTCCTTGACAGCACCCGCATTCTTCGAATCGCTGAATTTGGGACCAATCACTGCAGTGCCCGATGGTTATTTAATCTGTATCGGGATGAACCGGATGGATGAGGGAGAGCCCGACTAACATTTGTTCCAGGTTGGGCCCCAAATTAGGCCCCAGACAGACAGCGCAATGTCGATCAAAATGGAGACGGCGAGTCCAGGGTCGCTTTTCTTGACTTGTCCAAAATCTGTCGCGATACCAACAATGTCGTTGGTCAAAATGGCCTCGTCCACGGCGGCCCAGATGTTGGAGTGCAACTAACCACATGCCTTATCAGCATCCCGGGCGGCGGCGGCGACGGGAGCAGAGATGGGGACACGACTCACGGAGTAAATGTTCCCGAAGGAACTGAGGATAAAATAACCAGCAGGAAAATTCGTGTTTGGGCACTCGAGTTTAAGATTTATGCAGCCGCTTCCACTGTCGGAAAAGATCTCGCAGTACATGTCCATGGGGCCGTTGAAGGCGTTGGAAACCTGGTGCAGCCCAGCTGGTAAGCGCCTGTTGTTATATTCGATACGGGAAGGAGGCTTACATTGTTGGAAAAGTGACTCAACGAACGGCCAATGGTGAGGTTGTATTGCCAGCCCTCAAGAATCCACGTCCACGCACCTGCAGCGTCGACCTGCAGCCATCTGTCAGGTGTATACATGGTATGATCTGTTACCCCTGGGCTTGTGCATGTGATGGATCGCCAGTCATTGGGATTCGGCTGTTGGGCGCCGGGATCTGAGGGCTGGATGGGTAGCTGTGGATCTATGACGCCCCCAGGGTCATCACCTTGGACGTCAGTCCCGCCGCAGGCAGGGTTGAACCAAGAATGGGCCTCGTTTGTAAAGGTTCCGTCAATGCTGTGCAGGTCGGCGCGGCCGTTGCCATCGAGGTCTGGGAAGAACTGGCACGTGCCTGCGACGTTGCCGGCGTATGCGGCCTTGTCAATCTTCCGCCACTTGAACATGGATCCTCCGTTTGTGGCCGGGTCGGCGCGGCCTTGGTTGTACCTGCAGAACTTGTTAGTCCGTGTTCCCATTCGTCGTGTACGTGGGTGGTGTGGTTGTGTTACCAGACGTAACCATCGCCGCTGAATTTGTCAACCCAGATCATGTCGTCAAGGCCGTCACCGTTCACGTCTGCCCAACGAAGATTGGCACGGTCCCTTTCATCTGCGTACTTGATCTGGCCAACGTCTTCAAAGCTTCCATCGTCATGTTGGACTTGCCCAGTAACGCGGCCGTCCAGGTCCAGACAGAGATAATCCGCTCGCTTATTGCCTGTAATGTCGGCAAAGCGAACGGCCACTGGATACAGAAGGACGAGGTGAGCACATCAAAAACATGCGAGGCCGATACGGGATTTGACTTACAATCATCGATGCCAATGCCCTTGTGGTTTCCGCACTGCAGCGTCGGTGCCGGATTGCTGAGGTGCGTCCACTCCCACTTTTTCCTCTGGGGATACTCGTTGAGCCATACTTGTACTGCCCCGTTCTTGGGGTCAACGTAGATGATGTCGCAATCCCCGTCGCCGTCCCAGTCGGCCAAGTGCAAGTCGCGGCGGTGCATATCCTGGGGCGGAGTCCAGATGACGCCCTGAGAGCCATCCCAGAAGCCATCCGGGTCGCTGTCGCTTACCGTCGTCTTGCCTCTGTTCACGTACAGAGTCATCTGGCCGGTCGAGAGTGTCCAGACGTAATCTTCCATGCCGTTTGTGTGTCCCATCATGTTGCAGTACTTGTCTCCGTCCGCCTTGAGCTTGGTGCCACCAGCGCCAAGATTTTTCCAGGCACGAAGCCTGAAGCGATGATTGTCACCCGTCTTGTCGTGCTGAATATACACGTAGTCCTGCAAGCCCAGGTTTCCAAAGGCCGAGGGCTCGCCGTACACCCGACCGAAATGGATCCTATGTCGTTGGTCCCACTCGTCGTCCTCGGTTTCCAAGTATGCTATGCCATCGTGGGTCTCCGGCGGGGAAGTGCGGCCCTTGTGGAAGGCCTGGCGCCAAGCAACGTTGAGGCCGTCTCCTTGTACGCCTGCAAGGCAGCTTCGGGCATTAGTCCATGTTGTGACCTCCCCTTCAGGTCCCAACCACATCCAGTCATCGCGACCCTGTTTGCCTTGTCAGTGTCTGTCACCGCCACTCATGTTCCAGGGGCGGGGTGGCATACATCTCCGTTGATGTCTTCAAATCTGATGCCGGAATAATCATTGCCCTGAAAGAGGGCGGGTACGCGGATACCGAGGTACTGCCAGTATTTTGGTTTGTCGTCGACCCAGCCGTTGCGCCAAAAATGCACTTTGAATTGGTTGTCGATGATGCCATAGTCGCCTCGGCCATCGCCGTCGATGTCGGCCAGGACTACTTTGTTTTGCTTGTAACCCTCGTTCGGCTTAATCATGTCTATGTATTTGAAGCTAGGAGGTTTTCCAGCGTCGCGATCGCCATCCCCGTTGTTGATGGAGAGATAGGCGTCTCCGTCGGCATTAATACAGACAATATCGTCCAGGCCGTCTGCGTTCATGTCGATGAAATGTAGGCCGCGAGGGATGCAGAATATATCGGGATGCATATCTGCAATCTTGGTGTATTGCCCCTGGCCATCGGCCGAGTTCTTCCTATTTCCAAGTTGAGTCAGCTCATGGTTGTATCCCGGGGGTGAGAGGCAAATCACGGAGATGGCGCCAACAGAAGATCAATGCAAGGCTTGGGTCGGGACTGACCAGACAACGAATGCATGCTCGGTAGAGCTCACTTCATACCACCCAACAAAGTCATCATAGTCGCGAGAAAACAAACGGGCAAATCGCCACTGGTCACGGTCCCAGGGGCTCTCGATGGTGAGAAGGATCTGGCCACGTCATATCAGCATAATATATATATACATGTATATGTGCATAAGAGAGAGAGAGGGAGGGAGAGAGGGAGGGGGGCCAAGCGGCGGACACTTACACCCGTTGGTGTCGAGTCGTGCAAGTATATACCATCATCCACGCCGACGCCACGCTGGGTCTTGCCGCCGGGGGAGATGCCGTTGCCATAGGATTTATCGCATTGCATGTTGGCAGCAATATTGAGTTCTGGTGCTTCAACAATTCGCCCATCAGCAGCCGCCTGATTGATGGCTTGATGGAAAATGGAGGCCATTTTCTTGTGCCCCTCGTCCTGCGTCTAATGTTAGGTATTCTTGTTACCATGGCAGCGGAAATCATTACAAACATTTGGATGAATGTGGACTTTCTCATTTGGGTCATAGTCAGCCCACGTTATCCAGCCGCCCCCGAATCCAGGGGGGTCCATGTCTGCCATATAGATGCATCTGCCGTCTGCAGCACGCTGCTTCACCAGGGCGCGATACTGCGCATTTATGGAGATTCGGGTGATGCTTCCGATGGTGTTGGTTGTGTCGAGGAGTGTTGAGAGCATAATGCAGGTTTTATCCATGCCGTCAGCTGCCCAAAGTTGGTCGAGGATGCCGTTCATACGCGTGCCGGCATCGGATATCGATACGTTTCCGTTGGCATCATTCGTGCCTCCATTAATGATGACAATGTTGGGCTATTCAAGAAATGTCGGGGCTTGTCAACACCGACACTGCAGCCGTGGATTACTTTTCAGAGGCTTACCTGATAGGGGGTAGAATGCTTCACGCGAGCTGCAATCTGGCTCAGGATATCTCCTGGCACTGCTTCATGGTCCTGAATAAGTTGTCAGCAAAACTGGCCGACTTGCTCGGTGTGTGTCGAGGGAGGACAGACATTGTCGACCATTGTGCCTGAGTGCAAGCTGCCAACCATGTTCACCTCCCACCCTTCAAAACGAAGGACTTCTCTGAGATACTTGCGAAGACTAAGGGGCAGTCAGCGACAGCCGCAGCATGGAACCTGGAAAAACCTACCCACTTCCGTCGGACGATCCGACACCACTCATAATAGAAGCACCCAGTGGCAAGATCCGCAAAGGGACTTTGTCCACCCTTCTCTGAACTGGAGTACCATGATCTTCCAGTACGTAGCTAGACTCGAGGGGTGAAGCATCGTTTGACGAATTACGGGAAGGAGCGGCAGATACAATACTGGGTAGAGACCACAAGGCCGCAGCGGCCAGCAGCCATGGACTAGTCAAGCAGACCATGATGGTTTGATCTTGACTCCAAGGCTTGGAGGGAGACAGCAAAACACCACACGGTACACATGAAGAGGATTTTTGAAGATTATATAGCCCATACCGTTGTCATATTTCTGCCTCGGAGTACTGGCTTATTCGAGGGCTCACCCCGTCTCGGAGTACGGACGAGAAAATTTGAAATACCTACCATGCAAATCCCTTAGATCCACCGCCGTCTTTGCACGAGGGCCCAAAAGGCCAGACCTTAATGTCATTTATTTGCATTTGTTTCTTGATCCTTGTTGCCAATTACCTCGTGTAATGTGTAATACGAGAAGATGGACGGCGGGCTATCAGCCCGCCACGGAGCAGCTCCGTTCCTACCGTTCCTACCGCTTTTGGACTATGGTGACCGAGCAGCCCAATGTCGTGTGGCTAGGCGCACCACGTGTAAGGCACAGGTGGGGTGTGGCACGGGGTTAGTAAGTAGCTATTAGGCCCTTTTACCTACATTGTAGTTATGCTATACGCTTCAACGGACTGATACGCACCACCTTAATCGGACCCACAAAATTCAATAAGCAGAACATATTAATGTCTAGCTGGAGTTAGTTTTGATCGGCTTTAATTCGCAGGCCATGACATCCACCGATATCGGGCTGCCTCCTACACTGCAGATCTTGTTCGCGCAGGGTGGTTAGATAAACGAGAAGGCGGGAGCTACCGAAATTACGTCCGAAATTACGTCTAACGTGCGTCAAAGCATACTCTTGATTGGATTGACTAACCCAAGCCGCCAGAGACTCTTGTACAGTCTTGTATCTCGTAAAATCCGCCACATGAATCATACCGATTGAGCACGCCATCTCGTTAGGAATGAAGCTGGATCTCACACTCGTATAACGGGTACTTGCAATTAACGAGCGACACAGATGTCCTAGTGTCTTGGCAAGTCAATCTTTGCGTGACCTTTTCAACCCTCCTCACCTTGTCTCTTTTTTATTGACCTCCTTGTCATCTCGATTAACGAACCTAAGCCTTGGTTTACGTGCATTGCTCTACAGCTGGTTCCTATCCCAGTATCTAACCAACTCTTAGATATTTGCTGATAGATTGCTTGAAGAAGCCAGTTGAGTCCGGCCCTGGGGAGGTATTGAGCCTCACATCTAGGAGTATTAGCATAAAGTCATAGATACAAGTAATCTAAAATCAATATCTCACTCTACTTTAAGTGCAAATTATGTCTTGTATTCTATATACCTCATTATGTGGCCAGATATTAAAAATAATAATTAGGAGCTGGTTTACAAGAATATATATTTACAAGGGGAAGAAAGAATTTGTAGGGCGCGATTCACATGCCAATCCTGTAGGACCTACTCCATCAGTGTCTCCTGACAGTAACGGGGCACTTCTAAGCCAATCACCACTGCAGAGCCACTCTTGCTGCAATCACTCTTGTAACCCCCCTTAAGATGCCGTCCCTCTCTCGAAACGGGGCCCGTTCCCAAATTGTCCCATGCAGCTGAGGAATGACATTACACTGCCATGCCAGGCCCGTAACCCAGGCTGGCTTGCACGCGTCCGAGCACAGTACAACGCGTGCGAAAATGAGATTAGAGTATCTCCTCGGCTGCTCTAGGGTCAGTGGGAACGTAGTGACAAGGGCTTTTAACCAATAAGACAGCAATAAGTTGAGGGGTACCTAGAGTTATGAGGAAAGTAGCTGGTAATATAAGTCCCTAGGATATCTTCTAGTATATCAAGCTGTAACCACATATTTGCCTAATGAAAACACATTAACGTACCATTACAGTCACCCAAGATTTACAAGGGCTCTATGGGACGAGGGCATCTCCTGTTACGTGCCAGAATCCCTACAAGTATGGATGTAGGGATTGACGTACTTGAGGTTAAATTAGGTGTAATAAAGGTCAAGTTTATTAAATGCGTAATAAAAGAAATATGTAGGTACAGTTCAGTGTGGTGTAAGATTCTTATTGTCTTTGTCTATCTGGAGGTCGATCTTGACCATTTATACGCTGTGTTAGTCACGTGTTGTCGTCTCCGGTGTACTTGTAGACTGTATCGTAACAAGCGCGGTCTCTACCACATAGCATATATTATATATATTTAAAGAAATAATAAAATGAGTTTTTTATCTATATATAATATTTATTTATTTAATAATTAATTATAGTCTTAACATTTTTATTCCCTTTTAAGATTAAAGCCATAGGAGCTGTTACGGACTGGCCCCGATGCTACTGCTTTTCGGGCGTCATGCGTTTTATCAATAGATACTCCCTTCCTTAGGCCCCACTGCTCCCCCTTCTATGGGAGTCTTCCCCGCAGATGACCCATAGGGGGTCCGTACCAGTCCCCTACGGGACCCCATGGGACCCGATGTTTCCCCGGGGGTACCCTACGGATACCCTGACGCGTTCCCCTATCGCTTCCATTTCGGGTGTAGCCCGAAACCACCACAGGAGCGATCCTTTTTATACGCGACTTCTCCCGTAATAAAGGTAATATTCCTTATCAGACCTCCCTAACCACTTAATTAATCGAGACTGAGCACGGGAAATCTATTTCTACTAAAAGGAGACTGCGAAACTACAGATTTTAAACTTTTAGGGCATATAGTTAGTTAGCGTGTGTGTTTGGACCTAACAAAATACCCATCATATGCTATGCATATGCTATTCTGCCATTTTTAACTCCTGAGATTGATTTGCTGTGTGCCCCTGTGTGCCCGCCACAATCTAGCTGCCGATCCCCCAATTACATGAGCTTGCCCTTAACCTTGCCAACGCAACAACAGTTGAAATATTTTGAGTCAGTTAGTCAGTTCTTCCTCGCTAAGAATCATACCCATTTGCCGGCCGAAAGCTCGACACAGCAGCTGTGGGTATGATGCAAAGTGTACTGCCTAGCAGAAGATGGTCTTCTCTTGACGGCAGGGACTACAATGGTATGAAGGAACGTTTGCAAGGTGCGCTCAAACATTTCGACAAGTCTATACTCTAAGCCCATGCTGAGCGTATTAAGAGGCGGAGAGTAGTTATAAGTAACCCGTTATCGGCCTGTCAATACGGGATCTGTTTTGAGATAGTCGCCGAAGATACCAACATCCCGACACAACTCTAGATGTCAATAAAGAAGATGAGGAGTATGCCATAAGATGCGAGATTGTAACCATGCAATATGTAAAATTTCCTTTGTATTCGCCTACGAAGGTCCAGGTTCGCAGCTTGCGTATGAGGTATCGCGGTATTACTCGCGATGACTCGATGAATGGATCACAGGTTGATGCAAGTCAGATGCAAATGTATTGATTAACAAGTCTTACTGTTGAGTGATGATCTAGGAAGAAGGTCTGTGACGCGGGGACCTGATGTGTGGAGTTTTGGTGTGCTCCATCACATCATGTGACCATGTCACGTGACCTTACAGTGTTTCGATGCCGGTGCTGCGTACATGCTTCTAGAAGGCCTTTACGGAACTACTCCAAGAGACATTGAGTTTGATATCTATAACTTATCAGTGTGTATATTATTCCCTTTAAAATACCTATCTAATAATACCTAGGGGATAATCCAAGAACATATTTTAGCCCAATAGACAAGGGTATAAGCCGGACTAGCAACTCTAATACGCCCTCAGATTGGATCTATTTACTCCCATTATTGAGCTAGAGAACTTTTAGTTAATAATCTAGCCACTGCTATTATTCCAGGGCTTCAGGGGGCCAGCCCCTTCTCTATAGTAACTAAGTACTTCAGTGCAATTAGTCAAGCTGCGATCGACAAATTCGATACAAACTCTAATGATAGCTTGGGTTTCTTTGCAAGGATAGGCTCTATTGTCTTCTATAATATTGTGGTGAAGACTGCAAGGTTTAAGGATATGTGTTGAGCGTTTAATTTTAATTAATTATATGGATCTCGGCACTCAAAGCATCCTTATCAACGACAATTTCGACTTTGTTGCTGTTATCGAATTCACCCAATTTGCCCCATGGCAGGTCAACCACTACCCAATGCCATTCCCACAGCTAGATTCAGATACAGCGACTCGAGATACATGTAGGAAGAAGTTCCAGAACGCAGAAGAAGCCCTCATGCGGCAAGGGACACCCCTGACAACATCATTAGCTCAAGTGCTAGACAGCCCAGCATCAAGGATATATACCTGTTTTGTTAACCTCGGCCGCGTGACGCAAGCAGGTAAAGGTCTAGTGCAAGCGATGGTGCGGCTGGCCTTTGGCTTGGGTGTTCAACAGTCAGAGCAGTACATCTTACACACTGCAAAGGATTCAGGCCTTGTTCCGAGTGCAGCAACTACAAGCTGATATAGCCAATTTGAATTTATTCAAGTCAAGGGGGTCGAGATAGCCGATGGCCGTGGCCAGCTTTTGAAATGTAGCTTCCACTTATTTCGTCAACACCACGGTCAGCGCGTCTCGACCCTTTAAACCCCCACAAACGACCTCATCCAAAGCTTGGCTTTCTGTCACTAACATCATTGCCACCGAGAAGCGTGGGCCCAAGACCACATGACATTATTCCGTTTTTGGGCGGGCACCAGGGGGCGCATCGGGGACTGCGGGAAGAGAGTGGCCATCAGAGAAGGCCCTAACAAAGAGGATCCTATCGACAACCGCTATTATGGCCAAGATTATGATCAATGTCTGAATATCCATTGAGCTTGCTTGATGATGAGGTCAGCTGCACGTCTAATTCATTCGCATACTTGACTCTCAACTGGTATGGTTTGGCTTAAGCGGTTAGAACCAGACAACAATGCACAGGTCTAGAAGTTGCGTGGAGAAATACGGCGTCGCCTTGGATTTACATGTGGCGAGAAATGTATCCCGACTCATATTCCATTAGCGACAAATGCGACTAGGAAACCCAGACATGGCCTAAAGTTATCACGGCCGGCATGATGATATATCAGTAATAAGAATAACCCACATGGCTTTTCTTTTTTTGTTTATTATTGCTCAAATGACTTGACAGCTCGCACATCCTAAAGGTCTGCAGGCCGTTGGTATTTGCGCGGGGCCAAGTCTCACAAGGTGTTGCTCTTGGGACAATGCCTCGACTAATTATGGATGGATCAGACGTTTAATATGGAGCGGCATCAACGCATGATACGGTAAGAATGCATGAAAGCTTGGGCAGTTGGTCATGAATATGCCTGAAAGCTCAACGGCTAAACCGCAAGGGCCTGAATGGATATGGATATATAGAAGGCTAAATCGGTGTTGGTAATTGTCAGCATGTACGCGCATGATCAAGTTGGCACATCAAGAGACACGGTAGGGGAACAGCCATAGCGCCACATGGCCCGGACATTCGGAAACATGACAATAGCACTACCGGCGTATAATATCATGTTGCTGAGAACTCGGAGATCAAATGTTTGTACATGCTAGGGAAACCGTGACCCTAAACCCTTGCGCCGGCTCGAAAATTGCCCCACTAAGAAACAAGGTAGAAAAAACACCATGACCAAAAGCTACACCAGAAAATTCATGGTTGAAGAGACACTAGGGACTCCATTGGCATTCATGACAAACAGCATGTAATACCCTGGAAGCAGTATGCCTGAATCGGTGGGGGCATTGGCAGTGTACCGGTTAGTTCCGGATCTTGTCAGAGTCAGCGGTATTCGGCGCTGGTCAGTATTGACGGTGTGGGTTGCGGTGCCGTATCGGACGAGGGCGGCCGAGGATACGGCTGAGTCGGTGGTGATTGTGATTCTACTTCCCGACTTGGTAGCAGACTTGATGACGGGTCGAGCAGCCGGCTGGCCGGTATTAGTGAGGAGATACTGCGGCGTAAAGACTTGGCCGTCGAAGTGGTTGGTGTTGCAGTCGCCGCAGAGGCCTCCGCCGCCGGTGAAGACGCGTCCGTCTGGCAGGAGGAGCGACACGCTGTGGTACACGCGGATGATGGAATTGGGCTGCTGCTGGTAGAAGGAGTCGGCGACAGGGTCGTACAGCTCGGGCGTGAGCTGGGCCGTGTCGTCCGAGAAGGGAACGGCGTAGCTCTGGCCGCCGTTGATGAAGACCTTGCCGTCGGGGAGGACGACCGAGGTGTGGAATGCGCGTGCGCTCCAGAGACCATTGGAGGCAAACTTGACCTGGGCCTGCGACCCGGGGTTCCCTATGGTGATGAGGTGTGCGTGGGCGGTGGCATCGCTGTCCTGGTACGAGGGCGCGCCGCCAAAGGTGATGATCTTTCCCTGGGTGGCGTCGTACATGACGGCGTTGCCGTTCATAGAGTCTCCGTCAGCGCCGCGGGCCGACCTTCTCTTGCCGGCGGGCGTGACGCCGCCGTTGCCCGTCGTGGAATACCAGTTCATGGCCGTGCTCGGCCCGGCCTGGAACACGCTGCCGCCCTTCCAGCCAAAGAACCAGCCGTGATTGTCGCCACGGTAGATGCCCTGGGCGTCGTTTGTGAGCATGGGCTTGACGAGGGCGCCCGTCAGGTTCGTCCACGTCTTGGCCCAGGGATCGTAGATCTCCCCGTTCTTCTCGAACCAGCCACCGCTCCAGCAGCCTCCGATGGTGAAGACGCGGCCGTCGGAGAGCGTAGCCGACGCCTGATAACCCCGAGCCAGGTTCATGTCTGGGCCGGGGATCCACGTGTCGCTTGCAAAGTTGTAGAGCGTGGTTTTGGAAGCCGAGTTGCCCCCCGTCACGACCATGTTGCCGGTGCCGTCGATGGATATGCCGGGGCAGAACATGTCGTGATCCGTGTTGTCGACCAGCCTGGGCGTCACGATGCCCGTCGCGGGATCCCAGAGGGAGGTGAAGACGCGGTCCTGGGGAGACCCGAGGTAGTTGTCATATGTGTACGAAGACCAGATGAGCACTTTGCCAGTGTTGGGGTCGACGGTTGCCGCGACGGGCACTGTGGGAAAGTTGATGGTCGGCCCCCATCTGCCATTGCCGCTGTACGCGGTCGGGCCAGCGCTGGCCTCGTATGCTCTGAGCTCAGCAAGGCTTGTCCACGGGTTGTCGTTGGCCTCGCCCGTGGCTTTGAGGCGGACATATCGCGCAGAGCGGGTTTCGAAGTTGGCATACTTGAGCATGCTGTCGCCGCCATACCAGTTGCCTCCCGCAACCGTCTCCCACGTCTTCCCGTCGGTGCTCACGGCCACCTCGTGTTGGGCAATGAAGCCATGGTCGCCGCCGTCTTGTCGGGGGAGTGCCGAGATGCCGTTGACGTTGCGCCTGGATCCAAAGTCGACCACGATCTGATGCGGGAGACCTGAGCCTTCAAACTTGGTATGCCAAAAGGTGCCGTTGTTTCCGTCAATGGCTAGGCCGCACTCGTTGCCCGGCTCGAAGCTATCGCAAATCACCCTCCACCCTGCCCTGTTGATCTCATTGCCGAGGGGCGGCGCAGCAAAGAGCTTGGAAAAGGTAGAGTTCTCATGATAGTGCTGCTTGATGTTGATCTTGCGGTGCACAGCGGCTGCGACTTGTCCTGCAAACAGGGCGGCAAGAAGAAGAGTCTCGGCAGTGAACTTCATGTTGCAGTTGGTGTGTGATGACAGGCTTGTCACCTACTTGTGGTTCACAGCACCTAATCGCAACGGCTCGTGAGAAAAGAGGCTCTTCAACGACCGCGTGGTATGAGTATGGAATACACAAGTTATATATAACCCTTTCCCCTCCCCAAAAAGGGGAGCGGCTTCGAATTTCTTTCCATGGTAATATACATGACGACTGCCTAGCTCGGGGCATTTCAGCTCTCGTGAATGTAACTCACCGCATGCCGAGTCGGAATGAGCAGAATTCTTGGACGCGGGCCAAGGGAAACAGGGGGGGCGCAGGGATGACGATGGGGTTGAGTGGTCAATGCTAGTAATATGTATTAGCTTAATTTACTTCCCGAGACGGCTGGAACCATCCGGTTTTTCTTGGTTTCCTTCAAATTTCCGCTTTGCCAGTTCACCTTGAGCTCTGCTTGGTTGGCGCCCAGCTTGTGGAGTTGACACCCGAGGTCGGTTCAGCTTGTCAACGCCACGAGTCGCCCACAAAACATCACCAGATCCACCCAAAAAGTTGTTCCTGCCAGTGGCCTGAAACTGGACCGTCAGGCTCGTGGTTCGCATGGGGAGATGTTTGTCAAATACGAGGTTCTTGACTGACTAGTGGTGGGCTTGCAGGCAGACGAACCATGCCCACCACCACCAAAGCGTCACGATCAACGGCGCCATGGCCGAATGCACGCTGACACTGGAGCGGGGCCATTTGGTTCCTCTTTCTTCAGGGGGTTGGCTGAATAAAAAACGTAAATGATGTAATAGTTGCCGGCGCGCCCTAAACCACGTCTTTGGCCCTGGCTCCGTTTATTACCGCAAGTCTGTCAAACCACTTCTCTCAGCCTTATGCATAATAATAAGCGAGCTGAGCCCACTACTCCGTACCGGGAGCGCAAAAGCAAGGAACGGAAATGCAGAGCAGGGGGCAACTAGTCAGGCTCTGTCTTGTAGACAATTACTCCGTATTCAGAGTAATACGGGTTCAGTGCTCCGTACTTGTCTTCTCCCAGCATGACCCTTGTCCGTCCTGTCAACACTCTTCATTTCCCAAGAGACATGCACGAGTGTGACGTGACAGAGAGGGGAAAAGAAGGCGTTACCTGGGGAGTGAAAGGACTTCCCAGCCCAATCGCCATGGAATTCGACGTTCCCGACCATGCCAATTGGAGCACCGCCAAGGAAATTCCAGTTGGACCGACCACTTTGAAAAGAGACTCGCATCACTACTCCCGTACGCGTAGAGTACTCTCGGTTGTGGTTCGACGCTTTACTTTGCCATTGTGACCGGCTAAGAATCCCCGTTTTGAGCGGGAGCCAATCACTTTAGCTGCCGCAGAGCACGATTTTAGCATCACTGAAACTTAGCTACTTGGCGTATCTCTGTTGGAGTCTGGTTGGTGCGACTGGAGCCGCCGACGCATCTGGCAAATGCGAGTTAGGGTCACCGACGACCGACTCAGTCGCTGCGCTTCTGCAAAATGAACAAGCTGCTCGAGCGAAATCATCATCATGTGTGCCGTCTCCTTCGCTATTCACCCAGAGCTGTCGTTCCTCGTGGCAAGAAAAGTCATTCCGTCTGGGGCGGGAGGGCGACCTGATTGACGAAATTTGGTCAGTTGCTTTCTTCGTGGCTACCAGGTTCCTTGTCAGGCAGCAATGACCACTGATCCCATCATTAGATGGAAATGGTCACGACAGACGACATGGTTGTCGGGGCGTCCCATCTGTGACAAGTGTGTGCAACAGAGCAAAGGAGATGAGGATGCGCGTCGTTGAAACATTGCTTACAGCTTTTTGTGATAACGTACGGAGTATGGGTTCCATCTTCATGGCCAAATCAAAGACAGAAAAAGCTGAAGAATGATAATCCTTCTCAGGCTTCTCCCTTTGCCAGCCCCCGTGTCTCCGACTCACTGCCAGGGAATGCATACCAGTTTGGGCCATTCCGATTGCCTAGCTCACACTCGATCCATTTCTGATTGAATCCAGCTGACAAGCCTCTTTCGCTGGCTGTCGCTGTCGATCAGCGACGCGACAAATAAGCTTCTCTGTCCCACTTCTGACAGCCGCCATCTCTGTCGTGGTTGTCTCCGAGGCTTTCTCTCTCCGGCGCTCCCTCTCCCTGCGTCCTGTTGTTCGTATATAGCCAAGTTCTTGACACACCAAAGGGTATGACCGGTTAGCGGGACTCTAGAAGCTGCGGTGGTCCGAGCAACGGGATACCGATGCGTACGCATGGCACGCGATTTCGCGGAACTGTCAACGTTTCCACCTGTGTCCCATGCCCGATTTGGCGACAGGTCTCATACTCGGACTCAAATAGCTCAGGCTATGCCAGTCTATCATCCCTGCGACATCGTCAGCAAAGTCATCGATCCGGATTACCAGCCAAGCTCTCAGCAAACTCTACCCGGTACCCAGATGACGGGCTATACGCTTCCAAGAGGTACCTGTACCTGCCGTAGCCGCGCTGAAGGGGCATCATGGCAATCTGCTTCGAATAAATGCCAAACTGAGGCATTTGAAATGACCCACCTTGCATCCTGATTCATTGTAATCTCCTTCAAATCCTGGGCCTGGTTGTATGCCAAGGCCTGATTGTGTGGGGCTCCAAGCTCAACCTGCTAGAAACAACATGTCTCTTGGCAGCGTCGGTTTGTCAACACTGCGAATCTCGAGCAGATGGGGTATATAGTCCCGATGCAGTCTATTGAACAAGATCAGGCATGTTTCGTAGCTAGTTGGTTGACTGACAATGGTGATGGGAAAACATGGGATTCCTGTAGTGCAATGGGAAACCTGCGTAGTTGAGAGACCAAACCTGGAGATAATTGTATTCCAAACATGGCAGACGCCCGCAGATGCCCGCAGATGCCCGCCGTGTAGAGCGCCACATGGAGTGAAGCCAGCTCCACAAGCTATCCGTTTCCTTCTTTCAAACATGTAACACGAAGAGCTGTGAAACTAAACAAGCCCAACAAGGGTCGCTTAACGAATAGCAATTCTAAGCTGGTGTGCATAGCATCGCGAGCTTCCCACTCGTTCTGACAGGATATACGCCTTGACCAGGAAAGGAATGGGTTCAGGGTGTCCTGTCAGGTATCATCCGTCCTCAGAGCCTTGGACTTTCCACACACCCATGGGCGATCTAACGCATCATCCGTTTATATCTAGCCTGCGGTCTATAAATTATGTCTAACTGGCCACCTCCTGTCTGCAATCCATCGTCCTTGGCTATCCGAAACATGAAGCTCGGGTCAGTACGCAAACGGACCAACATCCGCTAGTCCAAGGGAAAAAATGGCCAAAATGCCAATGTATCATGATGCGCTTTTAAACCCGTCATTGTGTTGTCAGACACGACCAGGAGGTTCACAACTATAAAAGAATCAACGCCAACATTCCATGCCATCTCTGCGCTTGTGTCTTCGCTTCATCATCTACGGGGCCGTCATGGTCATGGGCTTGGTACCGAGACCATTGCTGTTACGGAAGAATAAAACACCCTTGCCAGCACCCCGTGCCTCGGCACTAGGCTCAACCCACTGGCACCAGCGAGCGCTCTGCCACAGAGCACGGATAAAGCCCCAGGGGCCATCCTTGGTATCAGAGCGGTAGTGCGTTCCCATGATAGGCTTAATGGCCTCTGAGGCCTCGTCGGCGTTATAGAAGGGAATGGAGCTGACGTAGTGGTGAAGGACGTGAGTCTCAATGATGCCGTGAAGCAGGTGTCGGCCGATGAAGCCCATTTCACGGTCAATGGTTGCAGCGGCGCCACGGACAAAGTTCCACTCGTCAGCAGTATAGTGAGGCAGGGTAGGGTCGGTGTGCTGGAGAAATGTAATGGCAACTACACAGCGGTTAGCCAAACGTGAGTACAAGCACTTGTTCCGGCTTGGGATATATCAGATGGCGTACCGAGCCAGTGGTTCACCCACAAGTATGGGATAAAATACCAAACGGCCATGTTCGCCCAGCCGAATCGGTTACCAAGGTAGGCAAGAGCACTGAAGGCAATGGCGAGACCGATATCGGAAAGGACAATGTACTTGGCATGCTTGTTGTCAAATATAGGG
Source organism: Keithomyces neogunnii (assembly GCA_020975405.1). Lineage (NCBI taxonomy): Eukaryota > Fungi > Ascomycota > Sordariomycetes > Hypocreales > Clavicipitaceae > Keithomyces > Keithomyces neogunnii. Next base: position 5,009,774 of record JAIOWQ010000003.1, on the reverse strand, counting down.
GCGCGAGGGTCGAAGTGATTGACGCCGCCGCCGAAACCGTTCTTCTTGCCCTTGCCACGGCCCTCCCGCTGACGCTCGTGGCAATTGTGGCCAGTAACATTGGTCAGGAGGTAGTTGGGCCAGCCAATGATCTGCTGGCCGAGGAGATGCAGCAAGGTGTATACGGGGGTCTCTTCGCAAAGCTCGCCAAGCTCGTGCACCATGCGTCCAACACGGGTGGCCTGCTGCTCCCGGGTTCGGGGCAGAAAAACCATGTCACGCTCCATATGTCCGGTAGCCTTGTGATGGGCGCTGTGGGAGAACTTCCAGCTGAAATATGGGACAAGAAGGGCGGAGTGAATAACCCAGCCGGTGAGATCATTTACAAAGGTCGACGGGGAGAAGGCGCCGTGGCCACACTCATGTGCAATGACCCAAAGACCAGTGCCGAAAAGGCCTTGCAACACAGTGTAGATACCCCAGAGCAGGAATCGCAAGGGGGTCGAGGGCACGTTTTCGGGCGTCACGAAATTGTGGAATATGTAGAAAGTGGTGGCGAGACAGGCGATGTCGCGCAGAATATAGCCATAGCCAGTGATTGCAGAGCGCTCGAAGCAATGTTTAGGAATGGCGTCGCGGATGTCCTTGATGGTGAAGTCGGGAGGGGTGAAGGGGTTGCCATAGGTATCGAGCAGGCCGGCGTAATCGGCCTTGGTGTTGTTGACATCGAGCGACGACAGGGACGAGAGAGACGTGGAAGAGGCCGAGGGACGGGGCGAATCGGCAGGGGTGACGGCAGCTGAGGACTCGGAGTCTGTGGTGGTGACTGCAGTAGCAGTACGCCGTAGAACGGGGTTCTTGGAGAGAGCGGTAGTAGCAGCGGGCATGATGAGGGCTTTGTATCGACAAGGTGAAATGAATTGGCGGCAACAAAGGTTGGATAAAATCAATCGCTCAAAAGAAACCCCAGACCAGGAGGAGTGAAAAAGTCGTCAACGCAGAACGGCCCAGAGCTGACATGCACAAGCTGGTCAAAGCAGCCCGAGCAGGAAGTAATCAAATCAAATATTTGTTTGGTGCCTGGTTTTTGTTGGGGTAGCAGGGTCGTGGGGCTCTGTTAACCACCAAGGGGGGTTGGCCACCAGCTGCGTGAATGGGGACAAGGGAAAAAAAGTAACCAGACAAGTCTTGAGTCGAACTGAGCGCAGGCAGGGGCAGGTGGATTGGAGTGTCTCCTCGGTAGTCCAAATCCAGACCAATGACGGCAAAACGTGGACAGCCCTCCAGACAACTTTCTTGACAAGGCTGCTTGAATTTATCGCACGCTGTTGCGCAGTGTACTGGGTGCTCTGCCTTGACTCTTGCAAACCAGCGATTCCAATGAAGGCTGGAGACGGGAGGGTCAGACCACTCTTGGCAAGCCCCAGCTTTTTATCGACTGAGGTATACCTTTTTTTTTTTTTTTAACTGAGGGGGACTACGGAGGTGCAAGTCAAAAGTCGTGTCCGTCGCACAAGGCCCTATGTAGCACAATGCCCTAATTAGCCAGCCGGACCGTAACTTCCCGGTCATAATAGATAGAAAGGCATACCTGCCCAATAGAACCGCCCCCTTTCCTCCTGATCATCACGACTACTGCCCAAGACAGCTAGCCTAGTCAGCCACCAACTAACAACGATGCTGGCCGCTATGAATATGCCCGATCGGGCCTGTGTATTGATTTTGAAGGCTCGAGGCCTTACAACAAAGGAAGTCGCCTATTTCCTCGGTTCTAGCGAGAGGTCTATTAATCGAATATTTGCTCAAGCAATTGAACGAGGCTTTGACCCAGCTATTCGACCTTTTTATATAGATTTGACCTATATTGAAGATGCTCCACGCCCTAGCCGGCCGTTAATTCGTCGGATGCCGGACCTTTAGGAGAGGCTTGTTGAAAAGGTTACCCTTGATTGCTATAGAAGAGAAAAGACTGCTGCTAACCTGGCTGCTGAGCTTAGTCTAGAAGGGCTTAAGATTTCAGCGTTAATAGTATCGCGGACCTTGAAGCTTTTAGGGTTTTTAAAGACTAAGCCTATAAGGAAGCCAGGTCTATTAGCAAAGATAAAGAAGGACAGATTAGCCTTCTGCCTAGCCTATCAGTATTAGACACTTAAAGACTAGATGAATATTATATGGACTGATAAAATAGCCATTATCCTATTATATTAAAGGGGCGGTTATTGAATTTGGCGCCGATCTTATGAAGCCTTTCTAAAAAGCTGTATTCATAAGCAATAGAAGGATGCAATAGAATTCATGTTTTAGGGGTCATTTACCTGGTATAGTAAGGGCCCTTGCCACTGCTAGCAGCCAGAGACTACTGCTAAGAAGAAGGAATCCGAGAAGGTTATTAAGGACTTAAATAAGCTCCTAGAACCTGGCTGCTATTAATAGTGGCTTCTAACGCAAGGAATGAGCCGGCTTAGGCTTAGAAATAAGCCTAGCTAGAAGCCTACTTAGAGATGGTTAGGGAAGACTAGAAAGCTTTCTTAGAAGGAAGAAAAGAAAGGCATTGACTGGTATCGGTACTAGAAGGAAATACTAATAAAGAAGCTTCTGCCTTTTGCTAAGGAATGTGAAAAGAGGCGGCTAGGGACAATAGTCCAGGAAGACAAGGCTCCTGCCCATAGTCATCATTATTAATAGTAAGTTTATGATGCTTAGAAGGTCTAGAAGATGACTTAGCTAGGAAATTCGCCTAACCTAAACGCTATTAAGCTAACCTAGATTTATTTAAAGAGGGCCACAACGCGAAAAGGCAGCCTGAAAAATAGGAAGGAAGCCATTCAGGCTTAGGAGAAAGCTTGGTTAGATTTGCCGCAAGATCAGATACAGGCTTGGATTAAACGGATTCCTCATCATATAAAGGAAATAATTCGATTAGAAGGCGATAATAACTATCGTGAAGGTCGGGCTTGTCAGGGCGATGTTAAAAGGGCTGAATTTGAAGGCGATGTTGAAAGGGCTGAATTTGAAGGCGATGTTGAAAGGGCTGCATTTAAAGGCGATGATGCTGACGAGGCTAATTGGGTTATTGATCCCTTTGACATTGACGATGCATCTGAGGAAACAGATGAGAATTAGTATAGGTCTCTTTTGTATGTAACTTCTATAGGAAAGGTACCTAATTTAATTGTGGGTCATTGTGGCCTTGGCGGTCTGCCTAAAGCGGTCAGCTTGTGTGACGGACACGACTTTTGACTTGCACCTCCGTACTATGTTCTGAAATTGCAGAAGGCGGACTGGACGGCTTCAGGGCCTGAAATCTGGGGCAGATCGGGATAAACAGGGAGTGAGGGTAGAAAGAAAGCTGATCATGTGGCAAGTTTTGTGTGCACAAAGTAGGGGAAGGAGAAGCCGACCCTGAACTGAACCCGGTGGCACATCCACACCTACTTTATGTACATGCATCAAGGCGCTGCCCTCCCTAGATACTTTGCCCAAAGTACTTTACCTACCGAGTATAGGTACCTTCCGCGCGGTCCCTGTGTCTGGTGACGAAAATACTGTCACCTACAGAAGAACAGTCTGACAAGCTGTCTTGCAAGACTCTGTTTTGCCGCCAGAAACAAGGTAGGCAGTAGTGGCCTGTGCTACGTGCTACAGACTACTGCATGCCTGACACAATAGCAACTGGGCGCCATTTCTCTTTTACATATTCTTTCAAGCTTTGCTAACCGTAGCGGCACGCGCGGCTGCATCCTGTTGACTGGCGACAAAAGGAGGGTACCATTCACAGCCACGCCCACTGAATCTGTCGGTGCAATGTTCCTTGATAATACCAGGTGTCACTTTGTTCAAGTCATACACCCACATCATGTCAGTGTAATCATCGTTCAATATTTAGCCAATTGATGCAGGACCCGTCGTCTCAATCAGTAGAGAGGGAAAAGTCCATTACTACCGCAATCGGCACTGGGCCGCGATAATGTCAACGACTAAGTACCTATGCCTACCTACTTTAGGTACTTGAGTAGGTACCTACCGAGGTAGGTATGTCATATCACAAGCAAAAATACGGCGTCGCTCATGGTGCTGGCTACACCATTCTTGGGGGCGTGTACGGGGAAGTAGTTGTAGGGCTTCGGTCGAGGGGCAGCTCTTTCCCGATTGGCTCGCCATGATACCACCACCAGCCCTGCCAGAGAAGTCTACATCCTTAGATAGAGGTAAGTACCTAGGTAGTTGAAGCTTCTCAGGTTGTGCTTCTTATCGGGCAGGCGACCAAACTCCCAAAGCCATAATCCCCCAGGAGCTGGAATTGAGTCGATTGCAGACTTGGCCTCTTGTTCTGATGCAAGCAAGCGACTCTGGCCGAACTGGCGGAATGTTCTGGGACATCAAGTGCCCAGCCCCCACATCCATCGAGGAGGGTGGATGTGGTGCAAAAGAGAATCATCACCCCACCACCATCCAACCTTGCAGGGCTAATAAGGTCGCCCCCAAACATGTGAAAACAAAGCTCACAGATTGATGCACTAGACGTGTCGAGGTAGCTCGCGCAGTCCGTAAAGATCAAGCTGATGATGCCAATGGGCAATTCGCATGCAACATGATGCATCGGGTGCTCCGTCGCGTAGATGGGTTTTATCCTCGTTTAGCTTGGAATGGCGGGTTTTGCTTTCTCTTATACCCTATGGAGCGACACGACTGGTTGTAAATAGTCAATGCAAATAGTAAGATAAGCCCTCAGCGAAACTATCGTCCAAAATGGGGGTTTGACAACATGCAGAGCACAAGTAGCAATGGTTTCTTCCACTTGTCACTTGTTAATATAGTTTATAGGCCAGTAATAAAAGTATGCGTTGGTTGGCAGAGGACTGTGTCAAGGGATTTGCTACCTGTTACATTTTGGCGGGCGTGAGGGCTTGATTGGCTGTATTGATGGAAGTTGTGGGCGTCAGCCCCTGAAGCAAGTGGTAACTCCGCAATTGTGGATCCTTGTGGCAGATGGCACGGGTCCCGGGAATCGGCATAAGCTATCCCGGTGTGAGGGCCGACAGATTCAACATGCATGCAGTACGGCGTACCTTTGTTTGACTCCTCCAGTAGCCAGGCGGTGAATAATCACACCCTCAGACCATTTGGGGGCACCCTGAGAGTCCGTTTCGATACATGGAAGAATGGTCCAATATCGCGTTGAAATAAACGAGGACATACTCGGTAAATGTCAGCATGATCATTACCGTAACTTGGTCCAGATCAAAGCAGTATCATCGGCTATCTTGACCAGCTCGAGAAGAAAAGTCAGACCAGGCCAAAGCTCAAGTGTGCTTCATGAGGACTTGATTGCTCGTTCAAGTCACGACAAGTTCTTTTTGCCTGACCTCGGTGCGTTTCTGTTGGGAATTTTGTTGAGCCAAGAGGTGGCCCCCAGGTGGCCCCCAGGTGGCCCCGATATGGTCCCACAACCACCCAGTGCCACTAGTCAGGCTGCAAGGCGTGGAGACATCGGCCCCAACCCATGCGAGTTCCGCCACATATCATGTTTTTTTTCGCACAGGTCTCATGTACTCCGTAGTCTTCTCGTAAGACTGAAACACTGCCCTCAGGGTTTTGTATTCTGTTTTGGTTAATTGCTCGTGTTCCCGCAGGGCCACCTTTCTCCGATCCAACATGGGCCTATTTACTCCGTACAAATGTTAAAATAGGATGCCACTGCAAGGAGTATTATTGACGCCATGTAGTTCTCAAGACGCCACCCTGCGTCTGGTCACATGCAAACCAGACAGCAATCCCCACTATGACTTTGACAACTACCGCACAGCCTCCCGATAGCCCCGTCATTTCTCTCAATGCCGTGGCGTACCTGAATCCTTATATTTTTCATGATGAGGTGCAGTGATGTCTGCAGGTTTCGAATCGTGGAGCGCTGGGCTAATATGCGCTGTGCAGCTCTCAGCAGTGTGTGAAAAGGTCCAGCACGACGTATTAGATGGCTTAAATATCCTTGCCATTATGCCTGGAGCGGTATGTAGGACAGGGTGTTGGCGAAATCTGAGGGTTAGTAAGGCTTTCCAGATAGTAAGAAATCTTTCTGGGGCCGAAGAGCTGGACCCACGAGCCACGCCTTACCCTATACCTTTGGATGGGCACGCGTGTGTCCAAACCTTGGGCCTGACATGCTCATGACCAAGCTCTCAATATAAACTCGAGTGGTTGAACGTTAGTTGGCGGTGGTTTTGGACAAACAGGCCGAACTGAATGCATAATTTTTTATCCAGCGACGGCGGGCGCAAGTTACGTCTGTTGGTCTGATTGCGGCAACTGGCATACCCTCAAGATGCTAGTACCTACTCCAGTCGGCAAATGACACCCGTTGCTAATAGGCCTCCTGATTTTTTTTTTATCATGCGATCTGACCCGTGCGCGTTGCAAGGTTTGATGAGGCATAGCGAAGAGTCGACTCAAGCTGCTGGACTCTTTGACCGGTTGGCCAATTGATATTCCGTCCTATTCAAAAGGCACGTACATGCCTGGCCACTGTTTGGTTTCTTTAGTGAACACAGCCAGGAAGTGGCCCTTACAAACCCTCGCTCCAGTGAGACAGGCAAAGGCTGCATGAAAGCAACAGCGCCCAGATGGTGCAACCCATACTTGACAGAAAAAAAACCACATGCAGCTTCACCACGGCACCATGTTCCCATCGCTGTCGACAACTGCCTTGAGCCGTGCGGGCATGAAATCCACCCATACGTTCACCCTGTCCTGCTCAACGACGAGCTCCCTCCACGCCAATCGTGCCACGTCCCTGAGCGTTGTCTCCTCCCAGTCTTTGGGCGGCTCGAGTAGCTTCCACTGCTTGCCTGGCGGCCACACTGAATCGACAGGGTTGAGGTCTGGGCTTTCGCCGCAGTTGAAATGGTGCCGGAGCCCGTGTGCTTCCTTCCACTCCTGGACAATGTTGGCCTTGCTGGCGCCGCCGTGGGCGAAGGAGTCGGCGTCCTCCTCGACCACCAGGGCGTGGTCCGCGGCAATCCACGCCTTGACGTGCTTGTCGAGGATCTTGTCGCGGTAGTCGGCCATGCTCAGCATGCCCGGGGAGTTGGCGCTGGTTGCGTCGTCGTAGAAGACGAGCTCGCTTTTGAAGTTGTACCCAACGCATGCCCACGCATGGACACGCCTCACATCTCGTGTCCATCTCGGGGCGTCGTCGCAGCCGGGGCAGAACTTCTCCCCGGGCCGGGCCATGACCCTCATGGCGCCGTCGAGCCCGAATCCGAAATGGAGCTCGCAGCCGAACCTCACTCTCCTCCAGCCCGTGTCGTCGCCCGCAAACCAATCGAGCATCTTTCTTGCCCACTCCACCCTCTTCTCGCGCGTCTTCCTGCTCACCCACGATCTCCCGCACCCCAGGCACCGCCTGTACCCCAGCGTGCCCAGCGCCCTATGCATGGTTCTCGTGTTGCAGCCCACGTCCACGCCTGCGTGCTTTGCCAGCTCCCCCCAGTTGAGGTACACATTCTCGTACGCCTCGTCCCAGAGCACAAGTTCCATCTTGTGCTGGTCCTCACCAGACACCTTGCTCGGCCGCCCGCGCGTCTCTTCCCACGCGGGGTCATTCCTCTTGGATACTGGGGTGCTGAGTGCTGCGTAGCCTTGGGATCGGGACAGTCCAAAGTGTCGAAATATGGCCGACTTGTTGACTGGCAGACCCTGAGATTCAAGGTAACTTATGGTCCCACGTACCATTGCCTTTGTTGGCGTGTCCCCATGCTTGTATCCCGAGCTCGACGCCATTTCGTAACCCCGAGCTCTCAATAGTGTCTCGCCCGTGGTGGGCCTTTGGGCTTTCCTCCCTTTTTTTACTCCCTTTCTTCTTCTTTCTTCTTCTTTGTTTTTCTCTTTCTCCTTTTGTCCCGTGTGATATTTTCCTGTCATTCATGCAAATCTGAGGCTGTGTAAGTTGGGTGTAAGTGATGAGTGGAGATGAACTTCATTTGCCCATGCATGCCCTGACAAAAATTGTGTTCGCATTGTTTTTGTCGGCTGGCGCATGGATCGTGGCTGGTCCCATCACGTGACAAACTGCCAGGCTGGTGATGCTCCTCATCAAGTCAGTGTGGAAGCGTTGCATTTAGAACAAGCAACCCATGAGGCAAGCAGATTGACTCGAGTAACAAATGAGTGCATATTTGTACACGACTGGGTATATTTGCGTTGCTTTGTCTGCGTGGGCTCACACGTAGAGCTACATCTTGGCTTTTCTACAGTGTCAACTGTTTACGCAGCATCCATCTCATCGTGACGATTAATAATAAAATTTAAATGTGTTTGTGCGAGCCAACAAGCGTCCAAGCGAGAATATATGCAACATGCCCACGCCCTCAAATAAAAGGCAAGGGCCCTCAGATAAAAGGGAACAAGAGGAAGAAGATGAAGAAGAAAAAGATTATGTACTCAAGACTTGGCGCGTAATTGCAAGTTGCCCCCCAGTCTCATAAAGTCAGTTTTGGCAGCCGAGGAACGCTTGTTGCCCTTCTGTGCCATTGAATGCAGCGCGGCCCCCTTCGACAGAAATAATGCATGGCAAAGTCATTGCTCACACCCGCCTCGACATAGGCTGTTTGTCCGTCATTGATGGGACATCTTTGGCTTCCCCTTTGTACGGCAACACTCACAGAAGCCTAATAAGCAACAACGCCTATCCACACGCGGCTCCAGTTGCACGTGTCTCCGTCTATATCTTGATATACATTAATCGCTTTAAATCAAATCGAATCAAATGTCGTGCTACTATAAGCAATCCAGATGTGTGCGCAAAGGGCAGGAAGATTGGGCACCACCTTCGTTTCGCAAACACGGCCTGGGGACTTGCCTAAGCCTTTCCAGCTGCCCGAATGGCTGCCATGAAGCGGTCCTCAGCACCAAATTCGCCCAGCGCCGGTGCTGATCCGGTGCTGGAGTTTGTCCGCGCAATGGCGGCCAACACTTCATCAGAAGTCTTACTCCCTAGAAGCGCCATTTCACGCGAGAGTAGGAGAGCCACCGCTGCTCGAACCAGCAACGCATCACCTTCGAATACATATACATCCCAGAGCCGTGCCGCCTCGTCAATGGCCAAGTGACCCGTGAACAAGCCCAGAAACATGTCACCCAGGTAAAGGTCTGGAGCCACATTCTGAACCGTCTTGGTCAAATGCTCATGGAGTGCCTGCGACTTGTGGCCAAGTGTCTGCATCACCAGGTTGTAAGCAGACACCTGCGCTGTCTCGTCGGTTGCGTAGAAGGAGAGGGGCAAAGGTCGATTTAAGACGTTGGCGAGCGCAACGAAGGCCGTCTCCGCATTGGGAAGGTTCAGCAAAAGCAACGCCGCGATAGTCTGCAACAAAAGGTCAGTCAAGTCCCGAGGTTAGAAACGAGTCAAGGTTGGAGAAGGTGCATACATGGCAGCCAGAAACGTAACCGATGTCGTTCCTGTACATGGCATATGCGCTGAGGACATCAACCAATGCCTGGTGAAGTGGCCCGGCAATGTCAAAGATTCGAAGTTCCTTCCACGTCTTGTCGCTGGCGTCCTTCCGAATCTGGTCAAGCCACTGCGCCCGTCTGGAATCCTCGGCATCTGCTCTACCGGCGCGAACTCGGTCTTCCAAATCACGAGCCCGAGCCAAAGCTCTCTTAAAAGTAGCCTCTGTAAGACCCAGCTCATTGCCAATGGCGCGAGCCCACACTACGCCTCGACTTCTCGGGGCCACGCCACGCCACCACATGTCTCGAGTCCGTCTTTCGCGTATGGCATCGTTCCATCGCGGGATGATGTCGGACTCCCAAATGTGCATGAGGCTGTTGGCGGTGTCGTCTCTGGACTCGGTTCTCGTACGTCGCGCGGCTTCCCGTCTTTCGTCGGCCTTGGCGCTGGCAGCCATCATCTTCTGATATTCTTTAAGATGACGGCGTTCTTCGGCGGGATCCTTTGGTGGGAGCCAACATGGCCGGGTGCGGCTGAGAACGGCTTCCTTCTCCTTTGAAATGGGGAGCGGATCTACCATGGTATTGGTCCGTCGCAGAGGTGGCAACTCTGGTGTTGACGACTTGACGCGCTCTCTCCTGTCATACACATGATCGTAGGGCATTTGGCTCGAGTTCCACGTGTTCGGACGGACAGATGCCGACGGGCGCCTGCTATAGCGCTCGTGCATCTCGTCGGCATGCTCCTCGAGTTTTTCGGTTAGTGCTTTGGATTCAGAATTAAGACCGGCCAGAGCCAAGTTCCAGCTATTGGCTCGCACCTTGAGCGGACTGGGTGGCGACTTTTCTGAAGCGTCTGACTTCCACGACGGAGAGCGAAGAGATCCCTGTGCCTGGGCAACTGGTGGTGTACCATTACCGAGACTTCGCACACGTTCCTTGGGAGCGCGCTCTGGAGAGGGTGAGACAGAGGTAGTTCGACTGGGCGGACGTTCATGAGCAGGACGAGGGGAGATGGGAACATTGTCCAGCACAATGCCCTCGGGAATATCGTCGCCATCATCCTCATCGCACTCATTTTCGAGTTCTTGCCAGCTTTTGCGGTCCCGATTGGCTTGCCAGCTTCCTCGTCGCGGCCGGGGCAGGGGTTTCGCAGGCAGGTTCACATCTTGCGAGTTCAAGGACAAGCCAGGGCTTATGCTGCGGTGTCGTCGCGGCACGGGCAGTGATGTGGTAGAATATCCCCTGTTCAGAGAAAGGGACCGCGGATCTGTGAGGCCAGTAAGGCTTGTGCTTCGGGGATTGGCGGCATAAATGTTTGCGTGAAGATTTGGAAATGATGGTCGCGGCTTTGGGCCTGTTGGTCTCTTCCCGCCGGCCAAATTACGACCTGCCGAGTTTGCTAATGGGGTTTGACCGGGACGCACATTGACTTTGAGGGTGATGTTGTCGTCGTCCAAGCCAATGTCTTCAAAGTGGCCGACGTCTGCCAACACGCTGCCGTCGTCACTATGGAGCGACTGAAAAGAGGAAGATTTGGAGCTCTTAGACGTCGTCATTCCAGGGGGAGATCCAGGGCTGGGGAGAATATTGCCGACGATCTGTTCGCGAACCATGACTGCATTTCAGAGAGCGCAGCGTGAGTTAACAGAGAGGAGGTTTGAGGTTAATCGGACCAGGCCTGAAAACAAGGAGGCGATTGTTCCCTGTCAAGGGTCGGCGTTTTATGAGGCAATTGATCCGTCGGCAGGAGGTAGGAGGAAGAGATTGTTGCTCAAGCTTTGGTTGTGGGCGAGAGCCGCGAGAACTCGCGGTGAACAAAGCCCGGACCAGTTGTGATTTCCAGCAGTCAGATTCTTCGGGTTTGGGTTTCGTCTCGCGAGGCTCCTTGGTTGAGAACGCCCGGGAAAGGGGTGGTGAAATCTGAGACGACGGTTGCGAAGGAGGATCACGAGCGCGGCGGCAATGGCTTGTCAAAAAAAGGGCATGAACGAATGAATAGGCCGCCCCTTATATTAACACAAAGAAACTTGTTGAAGAGAAGACGGGGCAAAATATAAATAAACAAAAATGAAGCGAAAGTATCGTTAGGTTGTTTGAGATTCCAAGAAACAAGACGCAAAACAACAGAAAAAACGAGAGGAGTGAATGTTGAACGAAAGAAGAGCCAAAACAGGCGGATGATTGCGGCGAGACATCTGATGCAAATGCAGGAAAGCAGGATGCAGATTACCAGTCAACAGCCAACTGCCCAACGTTGGCGCCGACGCAAAATGGCACCAACACAGTCACTAGTCTGCCAACCAAATCTGAAAGGGGGCCACTGGTGGAATCGAATCCTGCCCGAATCCTTCCCAGGCTTCCACGAACTGGGTAAGTACTTTGGCACACGGCTAATTAAAGGATGAGGAGAGGTACTTTATCTACCTACCTACCCAGCCTAGGTACCTACCCATACATTCTTGCATACCTTAGATAAGTACCTACTGTAGGTACTTAAGTAGGTACCTACTAGGTACCTACTAAGTACTCAAGTACCTAGGTACCTTTGATGCAGTGGACTTTCTTGCGTGCCCTATCATGCCCTGTTATTTTAGTTCAAAGCCAAATTATACTGGGCAACCCCGATTGCCCCGTCCACCCAGTCAGATTGCGAGTAGGCCGCTAATGCAAAAGTTGGGTGGGTGCCCCTACAACGAGCAGTTTGGGCCTGGCCGAAAACCCCCTCGACTGGCAATGACTTGCGGCCAGGGACCATGTGTATTAAGTACAGAACGGGACAATGCTCGCTGCATTGGCACCCGCTGCGTCCTGTCCAGTCTGCTTTGACGCACCGTGTTGCAATCTGGGATACCAATTCAACGAATGCGGTATACACGAGCGTGCTGTTCCCGTCCCCGGCCATCAGCACTCCAGTCCAGATGAACTGTGGACATGTTTTGGCACCAGGCTGGTTCATCTGTTGCTTGCCATGTCAGGAGATAGGGTGGGGACCTACTTTAGTCAAGCCTGTTGTCCTTGGCGGGGTTGGCCCCGGCTGCAAGAGTCTGGTACCTTGCGCCGAAATGGAGCACACCTATAAGTACTTACCTTACTTAAGTGCCTACAGTAGGGTATTGTCAAGGGTTCTCGGCTAAAGTACCTACTTAAGTAGGTACTTAAGGTAGGTAAGTATCAAGTCGGGCAAACCGTTCTTACGATACACCCGGCCATACAATTTAAATACGTAGCCCTGCATTACCCTTCAATCACTACGTACACTAGCTGATTGATTGACTGCATACCTGGGTAGGTACCATCGCGCGCGGTCCCTGTTTCTAGTGACAGAAAAAAGTCTTACAAGACAGCTTGTCAGACCATTCTTCTATTAATATTATCTTGTGAGAGGTTTTTTGTCACCAGAAACAGGGGCCGCGCGCGAAGTACAGTATCTACAGTAAGGTATACAGTGGGGTGTACAAGTTGGGGTCTTGATAAGATAAAGGGAGACGAAAACAACAGACGCTGGCTACTCATTCAATTTTCGACATTTAAGCATTCATGTGCCCTCCTATTAGCAGTCGTGTGGACTTGCATATTGTACAATCCAGAACAGTGTCACTACCAAGCGGGTTACGAACTTCGGGAATAGGTTATAGTGGTATGGAGGAACGAGGTTGCAGTTTGTGAGTTCACCTTGCAAATTCCCGTCATAACCCATCCCTTCTTTCCACAGCCGAATCTGCAGCGCAATTGCTGGCTTCAAAAAAAAAAAAAACATCAACATTCGTCTCTTTCCGAACCGTTCCAGAGCAACCATGAACATCACATTAATCTCAGCTCGGCAGGAAAATATGGGTAAGGATATAGATAACTCACCACGCGTGATAAACAGGGAACGCCCGCCATCCAAGTAATCCTCGGCGCTCCCCTATGTTCATGGTGCCCATATCTGATCATTATTCGTGTCACAAGGCAGACGTAGGAACACATCGGTGGTGGGCTATCAAGGCACCGCAGACAAGGTATGTCTTGCCGTTGAGTTCAAGTAAGTAGGTGGCGAATAACATATAACATCAACATCAACCAAGACTTACCCTCAACGAGACACTAAGCAGAGAGCGAATCGATGACACTTGCTGCTGCACAAGCTACCACACTCGTATTTCATGATCTCTATGGTATCATTACATGTTTTGTTCTTACTTTTTCTCCCATGCATCCACCGCACACCTCACAGGCTTATATACCACTGCTTTTGGACTTGGGCCATCTCTAAACACTCCTTTCTACATGCGCTCACGCCTTCGGGGAGCAGCTCGAATGATGTCGTCGACTCGGAGAAGAAGCTGCACGGTGCATGTTAGGTTAGCCTTGTCTCTACATTGCCCGCCGTTGTTGGAAAGGGACGAGCCAATAGATACTTACCTCCGCTGCTTCACTGGCTGATGACACGACTGCGCGCTTCAACTTGTAACTCTCAATGACGCCGAGGTCTCGCATGTCGGTAATGCCGCCACCAGGAGTCATGAGATCCAGCCCATATGTAGTCAACCCGTCGTAGATGTGTTTTCGAAGTTTTGCGACAAGATCGCCGGAATCAAGACCGGCGTTGTCTGCAAGGATGGTGGGAAGCTGTCGCAAGGCAGCTGCAAAGCTGGAAACTGCCAGTTGCTTCTTGCCCTCAACTCGGGTGGCAGCGCCCTCGACAGCTTTGGCCATGACCATCTCGGCACATCCACCACCTAGTGTCGTCCTGGGCTCAATAACAGTCTGGGAGAGGACCGCCAAAGCATCGTGGAGACTGCGCTCGGCCTCATCCAGCAGTTGTTCGGTAGCACCACGCAGTACAATGGTGCAAGCCTCTCCAGCAGACACACCAGAGAACTTGATCAACGTATCCTCGCCGATGATAACTTCTTCAATCAAGTCACATGTCCCCAGCTTAACCTGCTCGGGGTGGTCGAATGTGGAGGCAATCTCGCCCCCAGTCACCAGAGCCAGGCGCTCAATGCCATCAAAGTCGGCGTGCTCAATAGACATAATGCCAGCGTCAGTGAAGAGCTGCTCGGGCCAGTTGTAAATTAGCTGACGATTGATGAAGCAGTTGATGCCATGCGCCTTGATCTTGTCCACCTTGGCCTTCATCTTGTCCTTTTCGGCCTTCTCGAGCTCAGCAAGCTTGCTGGTGGCCCCAACCTTCATTCTAGCGCCGAAAATCTTGACCTTGTCAGTATCCATGGATGTGTTGGCAACCAGAATCTTGGCCTTTTCTAATCTCTTTGGTTGATTAACACCGATCTTTTTGTCCAGAATGAAACCCTCGTCTAGGTATGACTCGCTGAGCTTGCCACCGGCTTTCTTGATAATCTGAATGTGGCTGAGATCAGAAGATTTCTTTAATCGGAGAACGGCATCACATGCAAGAGTGGCAAAGTGGTCTCTATCTTGGGCCAGGATTTTGGAGCTCAGGGTCGTTCGTGCGATGGAGAGAAGATCCTTGCGGAAAGCCTCGGGGCTCTTGCTGTGGTCAACGGCGGATTCCTCGAGAGCTTTAAGAGCAGCTTGGCTGGCTATCCGGTAACCATCAATGATGGTCTGAGGGTGAATCTTCTTGTCGACGAGCTTCTCGGCCTCACGCAGCAGCTCAGCGGCTAGAACAGCCACCGAGGTGGTACCATCGCCAACTTCGTCGTCTTGGACCTTGGAAATATTGACCAGGACCTTGGCGGCGGCGTTATCCAAAGCTATCGACTTAAGAATAGTTGCACCGTCGTTGGTGACCATGATATCGCCGGTAGACCTGCGTGGAACCCGGTTTGTCAGGATCGCTCATCCCCAGGAGGAGGAGGAGGGAGGCAGATGCAACTTACGCCGATTGCAGGATTTTGTCCATTCCCTTGGGACCCAAAGTACTCTTTACTAGGTCACCAACGGCAATGGCACCAACAAAGGCGGCGAGACGCGCATTCTCACCCTTCTCCTCCGTGGTGCCCTCTTCGAAAATCTGCGTTGGTTGGAAAGACTGAATGGCGGGGGGGGCAAAGTGATACCATCAGCTAAGGTCGGGCAGGGTTTGGGGCCAATGATCAAGCGATCATGTAGCTAGAAATCTTATACATACCATGGCAGGCGATTTGGCCTTAGGTAAAACCCCAAATAAAACAAGCCTCAGTGTCGTGTTTGTCGTGCTTGAGTTTTGTGACTGCTTTGCGGTCCTCGAGGCACTTCGTTTTTGAGCTCTCCAAATCGACTTACCGCACAACGTCCAGGTGCTGTCAAACCTACAGCCACCCCTTGAATGGGACAACCCCACCATCCGGCTTCTACCTTACACGTGACTTGCCCCTCGTCTTGAAATTTCACGGTGCAGGATTATCGCTTCTCCGCCGCACACTTTGTGGAAACTAAAGAACACCAAATTTGCGACGGCTGAGAGACCCTCCACAAGGAATTGCCCATCCCAGCCCCAGGTCAACCGCCATACGCTGCGCTCGCAACGTCCCGAGGCCCGTGACTGTGGTTTTAAAAAAAAAAAATAGTGTTCTCATACACTAAACCGCTTCGACCTCGTTTTTCGAGACGTCTATCCGGCACATAACTCAGCACATAAACGAACCGTCTTCTCCCACACACATCACCTCACATCGCCCAAGCGGGGCAGTTTTTTGCACCCCTCGCCGAACGGAGAAAATTCATCATCATGGCCCCCTCCTTCGATCACCTGCGTGAGGCCGACCTTGACGATGATGAGTTTAATGAGGAGGATATTGATATTTCGGACCTTCGCGAGAAGTTTGAGGTTTCGCTGGAGCAGGGTTATGACGCCTTCGTTGTTATCGATGGCCTGCCTGCAGTCACCGAAGACCAGAAGCCTAAGTTGGTTAAGTTCTTGTTGAAGAAGCTCAACTCTGTTGGAAGGACAAGAGAAGATTTAATCTACATGCCCATGGGCGAAGATGGAAAGTCTTTGAGGTTAGTTTCTGGTTGGAAGAATCCATTGCCGTCGCGAGGGACGTCTTGACGTTAACTTTTACAACTTGGCAGCTTTGCCTTCGTGGAATATTCTTCACCAGCTGAAGCCGCTGCTGCCACGCGACAGCTCGACTTGGTCGCCCTCGACAAGAAGCACACTATGCGAGTGAACAAGCTTACCGATATCGAGCGGTACGGTGGTGAGGGCAGAGTTGACGAGAAGTACACACCGCCTCACATCGACGAGTTTACTGAAAAGGAGCATCTGAGATGGTTTATGAAAGATCCATCAGGCCGAGGACGAGACCAGTTCGTCATGTACCGCGGAGATACAGTTGGCGTCTTCTGGAACAATGAGAAGGATCAACCCGAAAATATTGTTGACCGACAACACTGGACCGAGACCTTCCTTCAGTGGTCACCTCTCGGCACATATCTTACTTCAATCCACGCACAAGGAGTTCAACTCTGGGGTGGCCAGTCATGGTCTCGACAAGCTCGATTTGCACACCCATTTGTCAATCTGGTGGCTTTCTCTCCCGGGGAGAAGTATTTGGTTACATGGTCTAACCGGCCAATCTCCATTCCTGAAACCGGGCATCCAGCCCTCTCCATTGACGATGATGGCAAAAACTATGTAATCTGGGATATTGCTACTGGCGCTCCCCTGCGTTCCTTCGCAAACCTGGATCTACCCGACAGCGAGGAGGGCAAGCCTCCCCCGAAGCTGCAGTGGCCTGCCTTCAAGTGGTCTGCCGATGACAAATATGTAGCACGATTGGCGCAGGGTCAGTCCATCTCAGTGTACGAGCTGCCACGCATGAACCTACTGGACAAGACCAGCATCAAGATTGAGGGTGTTATGGACTTTGACTGGGCTCCTGCTACGGTTCAGAGAGAGGGGGTCAAGAACTACGAACAACTTTTTTGCTTTTGGACTCCTGAAATTGGCAGTAATCCCGCCAAGGTCGGCTTGATGAGCATTCCCTCAAAGGAAATCGTCAGATCTCTCAACCTCTTCAGCGTTAGTGACGCCAAGTTGCACTGGCAATCGGAAGCCGCCTATATTTGCGTCAAGGTCGACAGACACTCCAAGTCGAAAAAGTCGCAAGCTACCACGCTCGAGATTTTCCGGGTCAAGGAGAAGGGCGTTCCCGTCGAAGTTGTTGACACCATCAAGGACACGGTCATCAACTTTGCATGGGAACCCAAGGGTGATAGATTCGCCATCATTACCACCACCGAACCCGTTGGCGTAACGGCTGTGCCGCCAAAGACGTCCGTGTCGTTCTTCTGCCCTGAGAAGGTCAAGGGACCCATTGCCGGCAATTTCAAGCACCTGCGTACTCTCGATAAGAAAAACAGCAACGCAATCTACTGGTCACCGCGAGGAAGATTTGTTGTTATTGCCACAATCCATAACCAGCAGAGCTCTGATCTCGACTTCTTCGATCTCGACTTTGAGGGTGACAAGCCCGAGTCTGACAAGGACCTGACTGCCAACCTGCAGTTGATGAACACTGCCGATCACTACGGCGTCACAGATGTTGAGTGGGATCCCTCTGGCCGATTTGTTGCCACCTGGGCATCGGCTTGGAAGCATGCTGTAAGTTGACTACTGCACTCATGACAAAACCTATGGTGTATCTCCACACGAAACTAACGATTGGCCTCTAGATGGAAAACGGATACCATATCTACGATTTCAAGGGTGAGGCCCTTCGCGAAGAGCCCATCGACAAATTCAAGCAGTTTCAGTGGCGACCCCGACCTCCCACCCTGTTGACCAAGGAGGAGCAGAAGCAAGTGCGCAAGAACCTACGCGAGTACAGTCGTGTGTTTGAGCAAGAGGACGCCGACCGTGGTGCTTCCGCCGACCTGGCTGTGGTCGAGGCCCGACGACAGATGCTGGAAGAATGGTACGCGTGGCGCGCCGAAGTCGAAGAGGAGATTGCAGAAGAGCGTGCCGCACTCGGCCTACCACAGAACCCCCACGCCGCTCTCTTGGAGGCCAAGACGAAAGAGATTGCTGCAAACGGCGTGGACAAGGATCAAGTCATTGAGGAGATTGTGGAAGACGTTTTGGAGGAGAACGAAGAGGTTCTAGGATAGACGAGGATGGGAAACCGCGAATGAAAGAGTTGTTGGGCGAGGTGGATACAATGTTCTAGGCTTGCATGGAAGAGCAGGTGCATTTTCTTGTACTGGTAAAAGAAAAACCATCGGTTTATAGTCAGGGCATTCTTTAATGGATTTTGTTTACCATGACAACAGTCAGGCTTGTCATATGCCGGATGACGTGAGAATGTTCCCAAGCAGTACTACTACTCGTCAGCAAAGAGAAAATGAATTAGCTAGTAGTAGTAATAGAAGATGAAGACGACCGGGAGGCAATCTCACAAGGGTAAAACAACAGTTCACTTCGGGCTGCATACATTAACTCGTGGGCTCGGCAATTACCAAACAAAGAAAAAAGCTCCTCATGGCGATCTGAAACCAACAAGTGGCCACAAGTATTATTCAAAAAGCTTCGAATGGAAGTGGAGGTGGGAGGAAACGAACCAGCCAAAACGAATGACTGAAAGGCACCGTGGGCGAGGCATAGAAAGCATCCTTCAGTACGGAGTACCTAGCACAGATAGCTAAAGTACCATGGCGCGCCACCCCTGTTTTTGGTAACAGGTTTAGTAACAAAGTGCTGTCTTATAATTAATTTATAATAGTCATGTGGGCTGTATCATAATTTTTATCTATTGCAAGACAGCAGTTTATCACCAGAACTGTTACCAAAAACAGGGGCCGCGTGTGAAGGTACTTAAAGTACCTACTTAGGTACCTACTTACCTACTTAGGTAAAGTAGGTACTTAAGTATCTATTTTGGCGCGCTGTCCCTGTTTCTGGTGACAAAAATACTCTCGCAAGACAGCAAAAAAACAAAACAATAATAATAAAAAGTCATCATCTATAGAAGAATAGTCTAACGAGCTGTCTTGCAAGACTCTTTTTTTTGTCACCAGAAACAGGGACCTCGCGCTATGGTAGTCTACAAAGGCCCAGCCAATTACCAAATGTCAGAATGGTGTGTGAGATGCACACAAATAGCCCTCAGCCCTCCTACCTACCTAGGTACTTAAGTAGGTAGGCGGGCAAGTCCGCAGCTGAGGCAGATGCGGACTATTCCGTGGTTGAAGCGCAGTTAAAATTTCGCAAATAGCGGCTTCTCTCCTTTGCCATGCGAAGGGAGGGGAGATGGGTTCTGAACTGGAATGTCCGCGCATGTTTCAAGCGGCCAGCATTTGGGCTGTGGGCGTGCTTTGCTTCCGGACCTTGGTTAAACGAAGCCTGAAAATTCAACCTTGCTGGCTATGAATAATAAGAGCCAGAAAGCAAGGGAACCCAAGTCCCACCAGCACGCCATCGCCTTTTCTATTGCCTTGGCATCAACAGGCTAAAATAAAGCAGTCGGTTAATATCATGCAACTAGGAGCACTGTGTAATCCTCGGCAGCTCAATTGAGTCAGCTGTATGGCACGGAGTACAGAGTAACCCTCGAGAATGAGTCAATGGATGGAGCAGTTTTGTCAATTTGAGGGAATGAGTACTAAACATTTCATGTTGAAGCATAAACCGTACAGTTGTTCCTCGAGGCTGCCTCCTTGTCTTCTCCTCGCTTTCTCTCCTTGGGCACACACCCATGTACAGACCAGACTGCATTGTGGTGCCCAGTTTGAGAGGCACCAGGGCAAGGGTCGTGTTTTCACAGCACATCAGTTGTGGTTTCTGTCTCGAGCTGGAATGGCCTGGGCATAGGAGGGGTTTTTAAGGCCAAGTCGTGTTTTAAAGTTTTTTTCCCCCTCCCTTGGGCGAGAATGTACTCCATCCACCTGGAAAGACACTACAGAGCATGATCATGCGGTATTATGACGCGAGACAACGGCTGTAAACACCAGAGAGGAAGAAGGGCCCCAGAGCCGCGGGTAACCAATTCCTGATACCATCTGGCTTTCTTTTCCAGATATACGTAGCTGGAGAAGATGCGAAGTAAGTCATGTAACAGCATGTCAATTTCAGTGCCGAATCTCGCGTCATGCGAGCGAGCATTGTCGTGGTCACGTCAGATGGCATGAAAAGAGAACTGACCTCGTCGCAACTCGGTTTTGGCTGCCTGTGTCTCGTGTCAGGGGGCAACTTAAGTACGTCTTGGCTGGGTTGCGCAAAGTTGAGCATTTTATTTGGAACAAATGAATGACAATGTTTGCTTGGAGGAACATGCCGGGTGGGCCTTGCGACCGAGGGGAGAGGGAGGGTTTGAGGGATAAATTTTGGTGCATCTTACTGTGGCTACTTTACTTCGCTCTTTGCGGTGTCGAGTCGCACCAGCAGTTGGCATGATGGGCATGATATGATGGTGCCACTTGGCTGGAACACCTTGCACTTTGGCGCAAGCTCAGGAGACTGCCTTTACGCATCCATTGATAACATTTGCACGAGCTACTGCTGCAACCAGTGCGGGAGAAGACGGGTACTGGGCACTGAGTGCATGCCACCAGCTCTACCATAGCTGTTCATTTGATAACGTCAAGGCCCCGACCATGGCACTGTGCTGGACAGCTAAGCTCTGGGGACACCCAGCGACTTGTGCCAGCTGAGGTCCACAACCCCTCGCCAAACCTCTCCGTAAATGCCATTGTGCAAACGAGCACCGTGTGCCACACTCAGAGTCTGGTTCCGGCCCCCCCCCTCTCCAGGTCTCGCTCGATGGCTGGGCGAGCAGTTGGCCCCATCCCGTCCAACCTGCAGTCATTATTGTGCCCGGCCCTCGATTACGCACTTGTCCCATTTTCCTCCGTCGCACGCATCTTCGTCTTCGGAATCATCGCCAGACACGCTCAACCAACGTACAAGGACTCCTTTGACATCAATACTCGGTGCATTCAAACCTTACTGCTGGATGGGCATGGATTCGTCACCATCGCCATAAATGCTTCTCCCCTGGACACCAACTGAAGCACGGCGCTCTAACCTCGACCACTACCCAGCCTCGAGAGCTGCCCCAATGCCCTTGATCTAACCGCCTCTCCTCGTCTCTTTGATATGCTCCGACGGCCCGCAGTCGACGGGCGGGGGTCCTCGCAACAGCAGAAACTGTTTCTCGCCTTTGCCGTGATACTACTACCATGGCTTCAGCTTACCAATGCCCACCAGCAGCGACAGCCGGTGCAACAAGCCGCTCATTCAATCATATCACCCCATGCTGCCGCCGCTGATGTGGCTGTAGACATAGACGGCGGACTCGACAATCCAAAAAAGTCCCGTCAAGATTCTTCCTCCGTCACCAACGCTGAACAGAAAGGACTTGGTCACTGGGAATCTGCATCCGTCAGCGCCTCAAAACGCTCAGCTACAGTCGACACACCCGGCAGTGGTGACCGCAAGAGATCTGTTAGACTGGAACAACAGATTTTACAGCAGCCAGCTGGACCCAGAAGTGCTGACCGGAAGAGATCTGTTCGGCTGGAACAACAGATCTACCAGAACCAGAACCAGCACCAGCAGCAAGCTGGAGGCGGCTCCAGAACGAACCCCCCCGATATCAACAACCCCAACCACGAGCTCATTCCTGATGATGCGAGCGCCACTGCAACTTTAGCTCCGGATAATTCCGTCCGAGCACCATCTCCTCCACGACATCAACAGCCCAGAAGTGCACCTGCTACTGGGCTGACCTCGCCGCAATATGCGCGGAGTCTGGAGGATTGGGAAGTGGAAGACTTTGTTCTTCTGGCGACCGTCGACGGAGACCTCTTTGCCCACAACCGTAAGACGGGTAAACAGCTGTGGCACCTCGAGGTCGACCAACCAATGGTCGAAACTATTCATTACCGGGGCAATAGCTCTGTTCTTGACGAGGATTATAACCCCGTTGACCACTACATCTGGGCTATTGAGCCCAATCGAGACGGCGGCGTCTTTGTGTGGATCCCAGAACCTGATGCTCGCCCACGTTCGACTGGCTTCACTATGAAGGAGCTGGTCGAAGTTCTCTCCCCTTTTGCCGGACACGAACCCGAACCTGCCGTCGTCTATGTTGGCGACAAGAGGACGACCATGGTTACGCTCGATGCAGCCACTGGTCGTGTCATCAAATGGTTTGGCACTGGGGGTTCTCATGTAACCGAGGCTGAAAGTTGCCTCAAACCCAATGCGTTGTACGACAAGAGTACCGAGGAGTGCAGTACCATGGGAACCATTACCCTCGGCAGGACAGAGTACACTGTTGGGATTGAGAGGCGGGACGGGAAGCCCGTCGCAACCCTCAAATATGCCGAATGGACCCCCAACAATCGCGATAAAGATTTATTTCACCAGTACCAAGTGTCTAAAGACAATCAGTACATTTCAACTCAGCACGATGGCAGGGTTTATGCCTTCGACTATGCACCCTCCGAGTCCGACGTTATCCCTGCTCGCCTCTTCAGCCAAAAGTTTTCTGCCCCGGTGGCTCGCGTCTTCGACGTTTGCCGCCCCTGGGATGCCACACGGGAAAGCAATCCAGACCTGGTTCTCTTGTCGCAGCCGACCATGCCAATTGCGGACAGTCGCATTTCAAACACCATCTTCCTCAATCGTACCGAAACAGGAGGCTGGTATGTCCTCAGCAGCCGGGCGTACCCTCTTATAAACGGGGCACCCTTGGCCCAGGTGTCTCTGCCCGACTCGTGGGAAAGAACGGCCTCATGGGACAGCATGACCGAGGCAAAGCTATCCAAGTTGGTCGGAACTCATTTGCTTGAATCTCATCGTAAAGCCCGACAATTTCCCACACTGCCTGATGGATCAGCAAGCCGCCCCCAGGAAGATCCTGACAATCAGTCAACTTCCCAACACGTTTCGGTTGATCAAATCGAAGAGCCTACCATTGTGGATAAAGTTAAGAGCATCCCACAAAGTGCTGCCAATAGCGTCTACGATTTCATCAGTAATCCTGTTCTAATCATATTCCTGGTTGGCCTTCTGGTATACAACAGGAAAAACTTCACAAGGGCGTATCAGTTATATCTCAATGGGAGCAGTCCCAGGGAAGCGTTCTCTTTTTTGCTACCGGGCACAACCCCAGACGATAAGGTGACACCCCCTAATGACGATTCACCGGATCCCAGTATCGAGTTGTTTTCAAAAGAACGGGGCGCGGAGGACAACCCCAGCGAAGAGCCTCCACCCGAAGTGGGCAAAATGACGCCTAATCTTGACACCCTCAGCAATGATGTGACGAGACCTGATAGCGAGGGTGTTGCCGACGTCGACGCCACTCCGAAGCGTAATGAGCCGTCAACACGGCCTGACACAGCGAAGCTCAACCCGGGCGAAGATGCCAATGATTGCGCGGTATCTGCCAGCCCCGCGCCAGAAAGTAAGAAGAAGAAGGCCCATCGTGGGCGCCGAGGTGGCGTGAAGCATCGCAAAGGACGAGCTCGTGATAGTTCGCAATCTCGAGAGGACGAACAAGAAAACGCCACTGTCGAAGAGGCTGTCAGCAATGCAAAGAAGCTAGGCGACCGGCCAATCTGGGAGCCCGACGTATTGACAGTCGCAAACGATATGCAAGCGGTTTCTGGCCCCATTGTCAGAATGGGTAACATAGAAGTCAACCTCGAGGAGCAACTTGGGACGGGAAGCAACGGCACACTTGTGTTTGCCGGAAAGTTCGACGGGCGTGATGTAGCCGTTAAGAGAATGCTGATTCAGTTCTACGACATTGCGTCTCAGGAGACGAGACTCCTTCGAGAAAGTGACGATCACCCAAATGGTCAGTTCATGCTGAAGGAGTTTTATTCTACCCCCCCGCAGTTACTAACAAGTTGCCTAGTCATCCGGTACTATTCCCAACAAACCCAAGGCGGATTCCTCTTTATTGCTTTGGAACGTTGTGCTGCATCATTGGCAGAGATTGTGGAACGACCACATGCGTTCCGCGAGCTTGCCAACGCCGGGAGACTGGACCTGCCGGGTGTTTTGTACCAAATCACCAACGGCATCAGCCACTTGCATAATCTTCGTATTGTTCATAGAGATCTCAAACCGCAGAACATCCTGGTCAATATGGGCAAAAATGGCAAACCGCGCCTTCTCGTTTCAGATTTCGGCCTCTGCAAGAAGCTGGAGAGCGAGCAGTCATCGTTTGGAGCCACTACGGGCAGAGCGGCCGGCACATCTGGCTGGCGAGCCCCTGAGCTGCTACTCGACGACGACGGCCGTGACCTGAACCTGATGGAATCCAGCACTCACAGTGGATCTGGGTCTGTCCTCGTCCAGGACGGTACCATGCCCAACAACCGAAGGGCTACGCGTGCCATTGACATATTCTCCCTTGGTCTGGTCTTCTTCTACGTCCTCACCAATGGCTCTCATCCGTTTGATTGCGGTGATAGATACATGAGAGAGGTGAACATTCGAAAGAATAATTATAGCCTACAGCTCCTGGATGTTCTGGGCGACTTTGCATACGAGGCTAAAGATCTTATCATGTCCATGCTCGACGCCAACCCAAAGCAGCGGCCAAGTGCCACCGAGATCATGTGCCACCCGTTCTTCTGGTCCGCCAAGAAGAGATTGTCCTTCCTTTGCGATGTGTCTGATCACTTTGAAAAAGAACCACGCGATCCTCCGTCAATTGCCTTGGAAGAGCTGGAACGGCACGCCCCCCAGGTGACAAGAGGTGATTTTTTGCGCACCTTGCCTCGTGAATTCGTCGATTCTCTTGGCAAGCAGCGCAAATATACTGGGTCCAGACTGCTGGACCTTCTACGAGCCCTTCGAAACAAGCGCAATCATTACGAAGATATGCCGGACTCATTGAAACGGCAAGTTGGACCACTTCCGGAGGGATACCTGAGTTTCTGGACGACCCGGTTCCCACAGCTACTGCTCGTGTGTTGGAATGTGGTGTACAATGTACAGTGGGAGGACACGGATCGGTTTCGAGAGTATTATGAGCCCGCGGGACTTTGATAAAAGATGGGCAAGTTAGCATCTCGTAATCATAGTATGTATACGAATACACGCATGGATATGAAGTGGAATCCTGTCATGCTTGGCCCATGCGATCATGTGGCCAGCACACCTTCTCTGCACCCCTCACATTTGTTGCTTCTCTTGCATGTTTCGTTCCGGGTCAGGGAGACATGCCAGGCCGCTGGGAAAGATTTGGTTTCGCACGCACGATGTCTTGGTGTGTCGTGTGGGAAATATTCAACGTATCCCACAGTAGTATACCAAGATGCAAAAGCTGCAAAACGCACGGTCAAGGATTCTTGTCTGCGCTAAATTACACAAGTGGTGCGCCCCATCCATGCATCGCTCACTGCACTCTATTTTCTATTTTCCTGCCATGCTTCTTCTTCTTCTTCTTTGATCCCAAACATGTACAATCTCATGAGGAGCCATCCTCCCGCCCCAATCCCGGTCAACCCCATTGTACAAGAACCTTTTTGCCCTTTTTGCCCCCCTTCTTTCCCTTGCCTGTGTCGTCTTGTTCATCGTTGGCAGATGTGTTTGCGGCGGAAGATGAAGAAGCCCCGCCCCATTGGAAATTGGACTCGGCGTGTCCATAGTCTCGACGAACGCCCCGACCGGACCCATAGCCGAAGATGGTGGTGGTTGGCTTGGGGGCTGCAGGCAGAGAAGGAAAGGCTTCCTGGTTGCGGGAGATGGCGGCTCGTGGCTGGGACATTTGGGAGGTTGACGAAGCCCATGTTGAGCGGGAGGCCGAGGCTGGCGCCAATGTTGTTGATGATGATGATGCTGATGGTAGGGAGGGGAAGGCGGGTGATTTCGACGGGGCAGACGAGGAGGATATCCAGCCGGGCGTGACTTTGACGGATGTGGGCGTGGGACCGCCCAGACGGGTGCTATTCTTTAGACGCAGGACCCTGTTGGAGTGTTTCTGGGCCGGGGCAGCGTTGGGGAGACCGGGATTGGCGGCAGCTGCGTTGGCCCAGCCGCTGGAGCTCGAAGTTGCGCCGTGCATGCCGCTGAGGCCGGGGAGACTGGGGTAGTCTTCGTTGATGGCGCGCCAGTCCTGCCATGCCTTGCGCAGGTTGTCGGCCTTGGTTTTGTCATCGAAAAGGTCGGCCACTTCCCGGACCAGGGTGCCAAGGGAGTTGGACGAGACGTCGGCGAAGAGGGTGAAGAATGCGTCGATGAGCTGTGGCGCCGTGAAGCCGCCTTGGCGGTAGGAAGAGATGTGCTGGCGAAACGTGCCCACTCTGCCAGAATCGTTGCCGAGGAGGTTGGCGGCTCGCTCGACCACGGAGCTGTGGCGGACTAAACGGGCTCGTTCTTCCGGCGACAGGCTAGATGCGTCTGCGACGGCGAGCTGGTTCAGAGAGTCAACGAGGCTGTTGGGCTGTGCAGCGGCAGCATTCTGGGACGACGCTGCATTTCGAGCGGGAGTCGCCGTGCCCGATGATGATGATGCTGGATGCGTGTTTGAGAGCTGGCCGCCAAAGGTTCGGTTGGAAACGGACTGCGCAGAGTGGATTGCCAGTTGGCGCTGGAGAGCCAGCTCGTCTCGCCGCAACGGCTGAGCAGAGGTAGGCGGCACGGCATCCTCGTTGGGGTCTCTGCCTCTGCCGCCGCCCCCCCTTCTGCCGCCGCCTCGTCCGCCACGACCTTCGCCGTCGCGGTTACCACGTCTCTCACTTTGATACGGCTGCCTGATGTCGAAGGAGGACATGTCGACCAGCCTGGCGTCTCTGCCGGCGGTTTTACCAGCATGTTCCTGGAGGTTGTGCGCCTGAAGGTCCAGCTCAGACTCGAACACGACAAACTTCTTGTCCAAGCATTCGCTGTTGGAACACATGTAATGGTCCTTCTTGAAGTGCTGCTCCAGGGCGTTGTAGTCGAGGTAGTAGTGTGGTTGTCGCGAATCCCTTCGATCGCAGATGAAGCAGCGCTCGTGCTTCATGCGGCAGTGCTCGTACAGCTTGTCATCGTCGTAGAAGCGCTCACCGCAGAAGCCGCACAAGGGGTGGCCCTTGAAGCCCGTCTGATCGGCAGCGCCGGGCTTGTCATCGCCGCGTCGCATGTGCTTCTCCAAGTCCTTGTCGGAAAAGAGCTCGTGTTCGTGCGTGAAGACCTTTTTATTGCGAGTGCAGAGGTCGCACATTCGTTTCCGGTGTACCGACTTGACGTGTCGATGGAGGTCGGGCCATCCGAGGCCGGCAAAGTCGCACGACTCATCGGGACAGTTGTATCGCAACAAGAGCACCGTGTCCCCGACAATATCCTCGTTTGTGTACTTTATGCCAATATTGGAGTCTGTTGTGGTGATGTCCCTGTCGGCGTAGTCCTCGAATCGCTTCTCCACGTCATCGGTGAAGATGACGAAGGGGGCTGGAGTCTAGGCACATTCTGTTAGCAGGAAACACGGGCAGCCTGGGCTTGTTCCGTTGACTGTTGTGGCACCTACTCGACAGTGGGCACAGTCCTTGGTCTTATAGAGGGCCCTCATGCGCAGACCGCAGATGTGGCAGGTTGCATGGTTGCAAGGGGCGATGGAATGGTGTGCGACGGGATTGGCGCAGATGAAGCAGACGTTGGTCTCGTCGTCGTCGTCGGCGTCGGCGTCTGCGTCTGCGCCAGTCCCTGCGCCCGCCGCCTGCGTCTGCCGCTTCAGGACATGAGCTCTGGCTGCAGCAGCGGCAACGTCTTGGGCTGCTGGATTGGCGGGGGCAGGGTGTTGACCTGATGTTGGAGCGCCCGCGCCTCGGCCTCGTTTCCCACGACCTCCAGTGCCTCGTCCGCGACCACGGCCACGTCCTCTAGAGCCCTCGCCTCGGCCAGACTGAGCTGCTTCCGGACTCGGCATGACCAGTAATGGATAGAAAAGACGTCTCCAACGTGTGTGTTGACAGGGAAGGTGCTTGAGGGGTTCCTTCTTTCAGAATGAAGTCGTTGATGGTGGGGGTGCTGCGAGGGTTTGGTCCTTTTTTTTCCACCTTTTCATTTGAGTTCCGAATTTTTAATACTCACTGCCCTGGGCAACGGCCTGTGCTGATGCCTTCGTCTTTGTATGTGTTTGTTGAGGCGCAGATCCAAGGAAGGCAATTGGAAACGAAGGCCGCCGAAGCGCTGAAGGAAATATTGTCGACGGGAAGTCGAGCCTGGGGGGGCAACCAACTTGGTAATTATGATGACTTGCAGAGAGGTGGGCGAGGCTTTGGGGGCGGGCTAGTTGGAGGGGGAGGGTAACAAGTAGAGCCAGCGACCAACTTCAGCGGTGGCATGCGGCAGGGTTGAACTTGAGACGAAATGGGCAGCAACTTGGTTTCTCACCCTCATCTGGCATTGTTTTTATTTTTAGAAACTGATATCGAGCTCTGGAGACTAATGGAATTAGATGATGTGGTCAGAATCAACCACCGCAGGCAGCTTGTCTTGCAACAAATTGGTGAGTCAGCCCGGAGCATGCATTTATTTGCACTTTCGCCACCTCAGAACACAGCCTACCTAGGCGCGTAGCGATCTACCTACCTAGGTACCTACTAGGTAGGTAGGCAGATACTTCCGTATAACCAATTGCAATTGTAGTGTGCCGCTCACTATGCCATGAGTACTTAGTAAACTTGTATGTTTTGGTCTACTTACGCCGACCCAGTAAACAGTGAGTGGAACACGAACAAAAGCTAAATCATGGACCAGCCTTCGACATCGTTCACACCCACACGCCGCAGTCGTCTAGGGGTAAGGACACCAGTTTGTGGTTCATCTTGCATGTTAATCACTGGAAACCGAGGTTCGAGTCCTCGCTGCGGCACACGAATTTTTTTTTTGCTCTGGAATTCATCTTGTTCTCTACATACAGTAGCTTCAACCGTATCTATTTGTTCAAGGTGAAGAGAAAAAAAAACCCCTCGGCCGACGTATTAATGTGGCGAGGAGAGCACGGAAACTTTAAATCTCTCTCTGGAATATCGACGGGCATGCACTCATGTGAATAGGCACATGGCCCAAACTGTCAGTATGTATACCTCAAAGGCTGCTTCGTCACAGGTCTTCTTCTCCTTAATATTATTACGCCCAAGTATGATTGTCAACTCATTCTACCAACAGCGTCTGCCGCCAATCGCGCGGAGCGCCATGGTCATGTAACTGCAAGGTACTCTAAATCGAGACCTGAGCTCATCAGCAGAGCGGAAAAGACAACTTTAAAATACCATCACTCGCCATCCCATGCTGCCGGCCCAAACGACAAAGCGAAAAGAGGAACATGAGAAAATCAAACAAACATGAGACCAGAAACACGAAAAAAACAACACAGACGTCGTTGGGTTGATAAAATGGAACCAAAGGTCCAGTAAAGGTCCAGAAATCCAAGGAAGAAAAAAACCTTCATGTGTCCCGGTTACTCCTTGAAGCGCCGATACCGTTAATATTTGCTCAACTACTCCTCTCCAATGGGATAAAGATGATTGCCAATTTCCTTATTCATTTTGAACATGTCAACCCGGGCTTGCTTAAATACAGCCTGCATCTTGGCGTCGCAGCGAATTTGTCTTTTATCCGCCGGATCTTGGAGATCGTTGGCCTTGATATGCTCCCAAAGTTTCTTGACGACCTGCGGGCGGGAGAGCTGTGGTTCCTCTGTTAGCCATGGTTCCGCAGCCGGGCAATTAGGCTGTCGAGTAGTGTGTACCTGAGTCTCGCCGCAAATATCAGACAGCGTGGAGCTGAGGTTGAACGGCTTTTGAAAACCGCCGCCGGCCTTGCGCTTCTTGACACCAGAATCCGTGCTGCCATTCGCATCACTATCATCGTCATCGCGGACCTTTTTGGCACTCTTCTTTCGCGGCGCCTTTCGCTTCTTTACGGCTCGGTCACCACCGCGTGTGGTCCGCCCACGGGCTAAGCTGTTCTCTTGAGCTTGAAGCTGGGCGGCCAGGCGCGCATCAGCGTCTTCGGACGGGGACGCCTGCTTCGCCTTCTTTTTAGCTGGCTCTGGTGAGGCAGATGGGTCGGTCTCGTCGTGAACACCGTTGAGTCGTTTGAGAGGCGATGGCTCCGGAACGGAAGATGCAGGGATTTGGCTGGAGTCGGCTCCAGAGACGGCATCGAAGCGAGCTTCAATCAGGCGCTTGATGGCATCCTGCATCCTGTCAGCACATACGGGGCACTCCAAGGTGGCCATTGCCACAGGCGCGGCAACGGTAGTTCCTGTACCTTTTGTTCACTCAGGTCTTTGCCACCAAGCCGACTCTCCAAAGATTGCCTGACCCTTTTACGAGATATGGTCTCGAGGTCAGCGGTGGCCAAGATGTCATCAATGATCTCGGTATAGCGCTCCCGCTCATTTGTAGTTACTAACAGCAAAAAGTGCCGGCACAGGTAAGAGATCATCCATGAAGATCAAGGATGGACAGGTTTCAACTTACGAGAAGCAGACATGTTGTGGGTTTATCGGCGATGGCTGCCGATGGCTTCAGAGCAAGGCAGGACAGAGGAGAAGCCAGAGAGATGGCGGCGAGTTTTCCCAGCGGATCAGAAGAAATAGCAGACCAATCCTCTGTTTGCCAAAGATCCCAAGGTGATTAAAGCATAGCCCACTGCAATGGCCGTCGTAGTCCTGCCTGGCAGCGCCTCGCAGCGTTCGTGACGCGCGTGATCAGGGTCGTCGTGGGGATTGAGCTGCCGTTGCTCGCGCAGTTGATGTGGTTGTGTGCTGTTGGGAGGGGGGGAGGACAAAAAGCACAACAAAGATTGGTGTAAATGGGCAGTTGAGGGAACGGGAGACGTTTGGGATTCTTTGTCTGCGGAGTTGGTACTGACTGGGTACCTGCTTGAGATTTGAGGACTGCGACTTTTGCCGGGCAGCTGGTCGTCGAACTAGGGCGGAGATCACGCAGTGCCAGTGCGGTTGTGGTTGCCGGCGGCGTGCGCTTTTCTGGTGCTTGAGTGATGCAGCACTTGGTCGCTGTGGCTGGGGACTTCGTGAGGCTGCGGGTGTAGAGAAGTCTGGTCCGATGTGGGGTTGGCAAGCTCCTGTCAGCTGGCCAAGACGCAGTTGGTGCGGCCCCAGCCACGCGTGTGCCACGGCGCCCGGCGACGCAGCCAATAGCAGTTCTGAATTGGACGAACCTCGGGCAGCCTTATCACGTGGCCGCGGCAATCTGTTTGCTGGGAGTCAAGATTCACTTTGAAGGAAAGAATGGTCATCTAGGAAACCTTGCTACTCCATACCCAAAACATTCAATTCAGCCAAGACGCTCATGACATCCCGTGCCGCCCCTGCAAGCCCCCTGCGCCACATGAGCTGCTTAATGCCTGCCCAGAGCAATGCGACGCTACTCATCAGCCGAAGCTAGAACTGGCCCCGCAACACGCCATCGGGGCCCTAGAGTCTCGAGAGTCCCGTTGACAACATAAACGAGGCTCGTGAACAGAGCATGGCTCGAAACTGACCTCTCGATCGCCGAATCCCTGTCACGACCCTGAGCGGAGATAGTCGCAAACTGCCGGCCCCCAGCGAACAGCCGACTTATACCTCCACATACCTGGTGCATTCCCCGACTTCAGGCCCTCAATAGCATCGGCCAACTCGGCCCCTGAGCCCTCTTGCTTGATTTGTTGGATACTGTACAGGTACGTCTTGAACGAGAACATGACTGCTTGCGTCCTTGGCAGCCGGGTCAAGGTTTGGAGCTCAACGCGGAAATACGTCTGCAGCTCCAAGCCGGTGAGCATCAGCGTGTGAACGGGACATGATGTGTGCAAGCACGCGTACCTGGTCCAAGTCTATGCTGTTGTCAGACGCAGCCTCCAGTTGATCATCCGTCGTGTGGTTTCCCAGCGCGTAGAGATGGCCATGGGTTTGAACAGACCACTAAACGCCAAGACACCGTAAGCATTCAAACTGCCAAAACCAACCCAACGTGCAACATGGTAAACGAATCGGGGCGTACGTTGAGCCTCTTTACACTTTCTCCAGCCCTGAGCTTGGAGAAAAACCGCTCCATGCTTGGGCCAATCTTGGAATAAGATGGCACGGGCCCGTGGATGTCCTTGAGCAGGTTGCCGAACTTTACGGACGGGTCAAATCCAGAAGGGAAGCAGCACACGAAAGCCACGCAGAGATGACCATCCGTGGTCTCGTGCAAAAGAAAGATGTCTTCCTCGACTGTTTCTCCCAAGGAGCGAAGGGCGGCGTCGGCATCTTCAGGTGCTTGCACGGGGAACGTCTTTGTCGTCACTGTGTTCTCGAACGCGGATCCATCGGGAGACAGTTTGAACATTGCGGGATAGCGTGCGGGCAGGTAGTCGCGCAAGAGGTAGGTGTATAGTTCAGCCACCGACTCCTTGCCTCGCGGGAGGTGGCCGTGGACTGCTGGTCCTTTTTCGCCAATCAGCCTGCGCCTGAGGGTGACTCTGTCCAGGTAGTCCTTGTCGATGGTGATGAGGTTTGATGGTGTATCTTGCTGAAGAGCTGCCTCGCTTTGAGCGACGAAAAAGTCCAGGGTTCTCGGGGGCAGAGCGATACAAACTCACCCATTGTAATGTGGTACACTGGCTTGATGGGCAGGTACCTCGCGGGTTCCTTTGACTTCCAGTCAAAGTCTCTCAGGGGCTCTATGAAGAGGTCTGGAGATGTCGTCTGTGACTTGGCCACCTGCGCGAGTTGGCATATTTGGTCACGGAGCGCACAGGTGTTTCGAGACACGAACCAGTTTGTAGATTGCCATGAGTGACGTCAAAGCAGCGCATAGGCCAACAACCCCGTTCATGTCCGAGAAGAGCGACAGCCACGGCATGGCGCCAAGACCAAATACAGCAACCATGTCATCTGTCTCGGCGGATGTTGGCAAAGAGTTCAGGCTGGCGCAAGGCACCAGACGTTGACAGTCTCAGAGCCGCTTGAGTCGTTTCCGAATAAATCAACAAGCCAGTTGCCAAACAGGTGGAATCAAGTTGAATCATATCAACAGAGGGCCCTGGCCTAGATATGTAGACGCCCGGCCTCCGATTGTGGTCCGACCGACCTCCTAGTCTGGCCCGTCAGCCCGCTTCGGCTTGCCGTTAGGACTCGTGGATTCCCTCGTGGTCAAAAGTGGATTTTCTCCGCCGAGCTTCCCTATTCGACACTGCTGCCAAGGCACAGCTGGGGAAAACAATTGGTGCCACACACGGGCTTCCAGTGTGGAGGGGGAAGTCTGGTGGACTGGTAGGGCGGCTTCCATCCCACGTCGCCCAAGATCCATGGC
The DNA here is from genome assembly GCA_020975405.1 of Keithomyces neogunnii. Taxonomy (NCBI): domain Eukaryota; kingdom Fungi; phylum Ascomycota; class Sordariomycetes; order Hypocreales; family Clavicipitaceae; genus Keithomyces; species Keithomyces neogunnii. Next base: position 4,976,135 of record JAIOWQ010000003.1, on the reverse strand, counting down.
CGGGTCACGACATGGTCACGACATGGTCACGACATGCCTGGACACTGTGTTTCTCGTCCTCGCACCGCCCGTTCTCAAATAATATCCCATGTAACCACGTCCATGGCCGCCGGCAACTTTTTTCATGAGCTCCCCAGCTGCTTCACAAACACCAGACACATTGAGTCATTGCGATGCTCACTCATCTGGCTGGAATAATACCCTAGTACACTGGCAACTAACCCTTGAAAGGTATTCTCGCCAGCCGCCATGTTGGATGTTGACATAATGGCCGCTGCCCCTTTGGTAGGCTGTCTCCAACCCAGCTGGGTCGCCGTCGCAGTTTCACCCGATCCATCGCGGTGCTGGACAAGAAGCTTGGGCTCAATGACTGATACGTGTCCTTTCCAAATGCTCCAGGAGGACCACACATAGTGACGTGCCGAAAGACTAGCCTCGACTGAATGATGGCAGCGAGGGTTGACAATATCCGGGCTTGAATCGTGGCTGGCGCCCAGCGTAACATCACTAATATTGCGCGCGCGGATGACTGTCGAAAAGAGTGACTTACCGTTCCAGTGTATGCAAAACTTGGCATCACATTGGTATCACATTGGTCGAGTAGCGACAAGTGGGGGATTGTATTTGCCTCTTGCCCACATATTCACGCCAGTACACACAATACTCGCCTTGCCACCGCCAGCTACATCATTACAAGGCATACCTAGAGCACTTATACATCATACTCTAGCCAAATACTCAAGTCCCAGACAAAGCCATGAGCCACTGCCACTGCATTTACCCTACTCGCAAGACAAAAGCAGGCCATGGCACAAGTCTGGCCGGATGCTCGCTCTACCCTGGAGAGTAAAGGGACAACACAAGGGCAGAATCGCAGGCTGTAGGCCACGACTTGTCCAATTCTAGGAGATGGGAAAGCCTCCATGCTCCAGAGTCGAATGTGTGGCCTACTTTGAGATTTGGTTGCAAATATCCCGTCACTTGAACCATGTCTGCTCATTCTTGGCTTCGGGTCACTTTCTACGTACCTGCAGCTCAAGTCAAGCGGATGGGCATGCTCCAGAGGTCTCTTCCTTGGTCATCTATAGTTGCTCGTTTTCCGATGACGTCGAGCAACTATAGATGACCAAGTCTTTAAACACGTGTCACAGTCGGGTAATATGGACAAAGGTATACACGTGCTGTTTCAAATCTAAAAGTCCCACACTTGTAAAGACTTTGTGCAAGATAAATTACAATTATTAGCAAGATTCATTGGCAACATGTTACCAGGACACGCGCGGCTCTTCATACATTACGGTGGTTCAAAATCTCAATGGTCAATTCAAACTTGCCCGAGCTAGCGAGCTGCAATAAAGGGCTCAAAAGGCAACAACTAATGTTTAAAACAAGTCTGTGAACAAAGGGCGTTGTTCATCATCAAACTGACATGGAAGAAAGACTGCTCTCTTTTACATTGCAAACAATGTGATTGGCTTTGGTGATTTCTTTCTTCCATGGGTCCCTCTCACGATGTACATGTAGCGGCAAGACGTTTGTTGCTTACGCAACCGACGGCAGGTGTGCCAGCAGATGGCATCGCCCCCCTTTATGCTTGCTTCACCTCGTCGGCGCTCTCAGCCCTCTCAATGATGGGAGGGGGGCGAGGGATCTTTTGAAACAAGACGTAGCGCTTGATGAACCATGGAAGCCACACGGTAGTCTCGTAGTGGATGAACTTGCTTGTCGGAACGGAAAAGACCTCTGCAAGTCTGTGAGTGGATTTGCGCGCTGGCCGTGGCAGGGGACGGGGCGGGACTTACGGTCCAACTCTTCCAGCGTGAGCTGTTTCGTTTCTCGCACGAAGCAGAATATCATTACCCACGCGACCAAATTGAGACCGGCATAAAATCCGACTGTGAACAGGTCAGCCCGTGTGTGGGTGAGGGCAGGCCACGGAGTGCTTACATGCGCCGGTCGATGTCATGACCGTCTTCATCCTGGGAAAGGTCAGGCCAAGAATGCCGGCTGGCGATGTGACGCATTAGCCCAGTTGGTCCCGACGAATGCGAGCCACACTGCGTACAAAGGACCTACCAAATGTGTTGTTGATGCAGACAGCCCAGGCCATGCCTTGCTCACGCTGAATCGTGGGGAACACCTCGGCCGAGTATTGGAAAGCGACGGGCCCTTCGCCCAGCGAGTAGCAAATGGTGAAGAGGTACACGAACCTAAATCATGGCACACGGCAGTCAGCGGCACATTTCCATCATTGAGGACCCCGCAAGAGGTAGGCATCCTTACAAGACGACGGGCCCGATCCTTGCCCCGCGCGATCTCATGTCGCCGGCAGGGTTCTGGTTTGCATCTTGTGGAGCAATGTGATAGGCGCCGTTGGGGAGGAGAGAAAGGCCGGCGGCCAGGAGGAAGATGCACATGAGAGGAAAGGTCTGTTCAGGCCATGTCAGCTTGAGATTTGGGCCACATTACCGCATGTTGTGTTTTCCAGAGACGTACAATCATGGTCAGGGTCCTTCGGCCCTTGGTATCAATGAGGAACAAGGTCGGAATGGTGGACACAACCTGGACAGCTCCGTACCCGAGAGACGCGTACAAGGCCTCGGTGGCCGAGTAGCCAACGCTCTCAAAGATGGAGGAGCTGTAGAACGAGATGACTGGATTCCATTATTCAGCTCCGCATTTAAGAGGCCCCGAGAGCACGGTTGACGCAAGGCTGCGCCGGGAGAAGGGGGGAGGGTGTGCTTACTGTTGATTCCACACATTTGCTGAGCGAGCATCACGGTTGAAGCACCGTAGTTGGCTCGCCTGATCCTGGGCACGGCAAAGCAGTCCCAAAGACGGCTGAAGTAGCCGGAGCCACGGGCCTCCCGCTTCTCCTCCTCGTAGATGACATGGGAGTAGTAAAAGTCCCTCGCGGCAATGATGGGATGAGCCCGCAGGCGGAGCATGGAGCGGAACCCCTGGGCATGCTTGCCATGCTTCATCAGCCACCTGGGAGACTCGGGGCAGAAGAAGATGCCAATCATGAGGATGAAGGAGGGGATGAAGGCCGAGCCAAACTGCAGACGCCAGGCAATATCACCCGTGTCCTTGACAATGACATTTGCGGCGAAGCCCAGGAAGATGCCTTTTTTTCCCCCCCACAGGGCAACCCGTCAGCACAAGAAGCGGATAGACTGGGACGGCCACCAGCGACTGCAAGCAAAAGACGACGTACCGGCGACAACCCAGAGCTGCCAGAACATGACCAGGGCACCTCGGATCCTGGCCGGGGCCATCTCGGCCGAGTAAATGGGAACCGTGGCGTTCTTGGCGCCGATGCCGATGCCCATGACGAATCTGGCGGCAAAGAGGCCCTGCCATGACCTTGCAAAGGCGGATCCGATCGGGGTCGCGGTGAGACACGCGGCCGTGACGAAAATCTCGCCCCTCCGACCCAGGTAGTGGTTGAGCGGATCAACAATAAAGGCGCCGCTGCGCATCGGGGAAGGGGGGGGAGCGTGAGCTGACGCGAACATTCAAGGCGGCAATCAAGGGGCCAACGGGGCTGGACCAGTCACTTACATGAGGCCGGCGGTGAGGAAGATGATGGAGTTGACCAGGCCAACAATCCACTCGTCCCGGCCCTGGCCGGCAATTCCAAACTCTTGGGGAAAGGACAAGTTTGCGCCGTTTGCCCCAGTCTGGTCCCATCCCTGAGTCGCGGCCCCGATGGCGCACAGGCTGATGGAGTACCAGAGCATAAAGGGGCCGTGCCACTTGTGATGCCTCTCGTATATAAGCGCGCCGCGCTCATCGTCACGCAGCTCCGACATCATCTCGAACCTCTGCGGGTCGCGGGCAACCAGGGCGGCCCTGGCAAAGAGCTCCGCGTGCTCAGCCATGTCGTGCTGCTCGGCGAAGAGCCTCGCATCCTCGACGGCTTCCTCTCGGGACTTGCGCTTCACCGCTCAACAGGGGCCTCGGTCAGCTACACCTAGGACACAACGAGGCGGATTGCTTGCCAGATTTCACAATACCTTGAGGGGGTTCTCGATGACGTTTAGGGCCACCGACTCGCGGCGGCCCTGCTGCTCGGCGTGCTGCAAAACGGGCGCGTCTGGAGACGAGTCGTGGACATGGTCAGACACATTCTTCTCCATGGCGGGACGGTGCGTCAAGAAGGAACAAGAAAAAAGAGAGATTGTCTGAGACTCTGGGATGGTGAAGCGCACAATGGAACCCCTTTGCAACTCTGGAGGAGGGTTTCAGAAGGCTACATGAGAGGCGAAGACGGGCACTTTAAGGACAATGGGATCTACAACGACGTGGCCAAACGCAAAGCCGAGTCGCCCGCAGGTGTCGGACTGACCAGACGAAGACGCAGATATCGGACATGAAGGGCGCTCGACAAGGCCGTCAATCACATCATCTTCTTCTTCCTCTTCTTCTTCTTGTCCTTTCCCCCCCCCCTTGTTTTGCTTTTGCTTCTGCGTGTGACGTCAGCCTAGACCAGGGGCCGCCAGCGCCGTTGATTTTGGTCAAATTTGGGGAGGCGGCGTCTCTTCTCCACATGTCAGCAAAGGGAGCTTTCTTGATTGCTGGGTGGCGAGGTTGTCGATCTTGGCGAATTCGAGTTTGGAGCGACGCGCCGTCCGACAGCCTCGTGATGCAAGGAGTCTGGTCTGATGTAGTGTGTACGGAGCACCGAGCACCGAGCACATGCAGTGCATGGAGTACATTCTACGAGCCGTCGAGCCGCCCCCAAGTTGTCGCATGTGTGCGAGTCTGCGGCAGTCATTTGTCATTTTTTTGGTGAGCAATACCAGGCTGGAAACCGCCTTGTGCGCGCACGCATGTACCTGCCCGAATTGGGCATGGATCACGCCTGGCTGGGGATTGGAGTCATTGGACCTTGACATGAAAATTGCCTGGTGTCAGTCGGTGGCCTCTGCGCAAGTCGGCGGACACGCCCGCACACGCACACACGCACACAAGCACACACCCGCACACACATGGCATCAATTGATGAGCTGGTGTGCTCTGGTACGGAACACGGAGTTCCCAGCGCCTCTTTCCATATTGTCGGCGGGGAAGTGGGGCAGAGAGCGCGGGTGGATGGACCGACCACGGGCGGGATTTAAAAGCTAGGACCATATTAATGTGTCAGGTACTCGGTAAGCCCAAGAACAGCACGAGGCGTCTCCACTTTTGGTGGCCACGATCGGCTCGCGAAATTGGACAGGCAGCAACATTCGCCGCAACATGACTGGCTCCGGCGCAGCCCCTCCGTCATGACAGTCACATCCCGGCATTCGGGTGGGTGTGATAATCTCGATTGCAACTCTTGTTTGGGGAGCTGTTGGAGGGCATCGCTTCCAGACGTGGGGCCATGGCGCCCTGGGGCTGACCTCGCCCGCTCCCAAGCAAACAAACTCCCGCCTCGCCATCTCCGTCTCCGGCTTCCAGAACAATCCTTGGCCAGAACAGGATATCCATGTCCTCGCGCCCTCGACTCCAACACGAAGGCCTAGATGCAAACAATGGGTGAAACAAGAGCAAGCCCGTGGAACCACTCAAGACCGAGGTGGCGAGAATGATTGGGCTTGATTCATCACGCCGCCCACTTGAGCAAATTGAACCGCATGTCGGGTTATATTTTTGAAAGGGGGAGAGAGGCTCATCGTGTCAATGAAAGGCACCCCCAGGGCGGGAGTTGTCCCGTGGTGAAGAGGAAGAAGACGCCCCTTTTTGCTGCACAACTTGCCTGAGCAAAGACCCCTGCTTGGCGCCGAGAAGGAAGCAGCCTGGCCAAGAGTTTGGAGGACGAGTGCCTGTCAGTAGCCGGTAGACCTCAACGCTCCGCATCACCAACGGCAAGCCCACCAGCCATGGCCGTCACAGGTTTGGCAGAAGCTCACGATATCACGTAGCCAAGTCTCGGGGCCGCATTCGTCAAAATGTCCAACTTGGCTTGCCCGTAGCTGCCATATAATCCCGGCAGTCAGTCTGAGCATGCATAGTTTTCAAGACTAGACAGACACGGGGGCCATGGATGTGTATGCTATCAGCAAACAGGACGTGGCAGGGCTCGTTTTCATGCACGCACCTCGGCGGCGGGCGCTCTCCCACAACCACGAGGCTTCTTTGCCCTGGTCGATACGAATCCCATTGTTGACGAGGCAGTCAACCAATCTGGAGAGCCGGCCTGGGCCGCCTGCACAGACTTGCCCCCTACTCTCGCGGCATGTCCTGTCCACAATCTCCGGCAAACAACGCCTCTTGAGAAAAGTCCCTCTGCCCATGCCATGATCCATCGACCAAGGGGTAGAGTGTACGGCTCTGTGTGTCACAGAAAACAACCCTGTCTTGATTCGTGTTTGCTCTCGGCCAGCATGGGCAATGAAGCCCTCTCAGCACTGCAATGGTCGTCGTCTCTGAGGCGACTACTTCGTCTATAAGAGTGCCCGGTTCTCCTCGGTTAGTAGCCTCTCATCACCACTGCCTTTTTCACCATTCCCCAATATTCACATTCAGAGCCCACAGAACAGCCATCAATGGAACCAGCAAGTGCTGTCTCCGGGGGCTTCGCCCTGGCCACGACTGTGGCAAGCGTGATAGGATCCATTGCCAAATTCGTCGACACAAACCCCGAGCTTGGATTGGAGATGAACTCTCTGAAAACCCAGCTGACAGTCGTGGGTCGCCTATTTGATCAGAAGCAAGGGGACAAACGACTGGAAAGCCTGGGGGAGTCCCTACCCGATTTGCAACACCAGTTCCACGGCGTTGTGAATGACCTGGACAAACTCTTGTCTGAATACGAGGGATCCCGGTTCAACTTTTCCGCCGTCCTACCCTGGAAAACCCCTCTGCAGAAGAGGCTTGCTTCTCTCCGGGGGCAGCTGGATACTCTCATGAACGTCTCTGCTTTTGCCAAGGCACTCGAAGGGTAAGTTTTTGGGTCATGTCGGCTTGGCTTGTTGTCTTCTTGTCCCCATGATCATCCTGGTTCGACCAGGGCTGCAAATGCAGGACAGAAGGGGTCAATACAAGAACCAATCTCGCTCTTTGGTCCCACTGCCTACCATTTCCGAGCATCTTGTCAATGCCTGTACCGAGCGCGCTGACGACTTTCTACAGGGACCCCGGGCCGTCTACGGGACACACGGAGACGACGGAGACGACGGAGACGCGTGCCACTGGAAGCGCGCAGCCTTACCTGGCCGCTGGTAGACAAAACATGATACCATATAGTGGTCCCCGTGTCGCGCAAGCCTCGGGCAGTGTCCGGTCTGCCATGGACACGATTCTCCAGTCCGAAACGGTCATGGCAAATTTGGTCAAGTTGTCCGTGGACTGTCGAAACGAAAATCTCTTGAAGGCCAAGGACGAGATCAATCTGGTGAGCGAGGGTGCTGGCGCGCTTCGAAACGCAATCGACAGTGTCCAGGCAATAGTCGAGTGCTGCGCTCCTAGACATGACGGTGGGAGAAAGAGTCTTTTGCGCATCATGAAATGGCACGTGTGGGGCCAGAAGAAGTTCCAAGAGGGCTCTGCGGAATTGTCGCTGGCGAGGGACGTGGCTCAGCGTCAAATCGACCGCTTGAAAAAGACGACCGAGAACTCTCGAATGCAGGGCCGAGGCATACCTTGCATCACCGAGCAGAGGGAGCAGGCGGAGAGGAGGAACGCCGACGGCTTTGAGCGGCTGAACAAGGCCATGGGCAATTGATTGGCCCTTGCAAGTTGTTGCTGCCCTTGCACACTGGTCGACATGGAGGTTGATATGCCAGTCAGTCTGGAGATGTGCGTTGGTGGACCAGTGTTTTCAATGTTGTCTTTGGGCCTGTTAGACCGCTAGTATTGCTTCCTCGGCAGTAATTGACCCTGCTGCATCAAAGTACCAATTGCCTTGCCTTGCTCAACGCATTCGATGCACCATGTATGCCGCGCGGCTTCACCGGATTTCCCACCACCGCAAACCCCCCCCGCCGGTCACGACGGCAAAGCGCATGTTATGCAGAAGGGTAGTGCGTGGACCGCCCTGCCATGGTCATTAACAGGACACGGCGCACAGGGGCCGAGATGGCAGAGGATAGCTGCAGAGGCCTCGCAATGCGCCTCCAAATAACGAGGAATATGTCATGGCCAACCAACATGGAGCATCACAAGAAGCTTCATAAAATGTCACATCTGGCGCGCTTTGGTTTTAATCTTTAAATTTTTTAAAAGAAATAGCATACTCAAGTGTCGAAATGACTGCCAAGTCGTGCCTGCCTCTAGAGGCATCCTTGTCTCGGTGTCTTGTAACATCTAAACAAGTTTGCGCCATGGCAATTCCCGAGAGATGGACACCTCATCTTAGTTCTCCCCCGGCCACCGCGACATTACGACGCCGTTGTCGGACATGACATGGATATGGCAGTCGCCGGTGCTTCCAATGAAAAATACCAGGGTGCATTTAAACACCTTGTGTGGAAGAAACCCGAGCCTTCGCTCTATCGCCGTCGGCTGCAAGTTGTCAATGGTAATCTCGTAGAGCTCCCCAAAGCCCGCTGTAGATAAAGGCAGTTAGCATGTGTAGAATGCCCAGTAGGTCCCTGTGGATTCAAGGCTTGCCTTTTCTTGTATCGCGAGGCAGGATATTCTCATCGCAGTCGGAGAAAACAATCCTGACGGTCCACTTGGGGTCACCGTCGTTCTTGACAAACGGCCTCATAATTTCGTGCCTGGCAGTGAATCCCGGCTCCATCCTGGTGTTTTTCTTAACCACCCATTGGATCTGGTCCTTGGCGTACTTCTTCCTGTCGCCGCGGCTGCGATAGACTGTCTGGCGGTAGTGGACACTTGCGTCATAGAGCTCGTCCACGACGACTCCGTAACTAGCCGGGGAGACACTGCGCCCGAGGAAGTTTTGAACTTTGTTAATGGAAAGACCTCGGATCACAGCCAGTTGGGGGTCAACGGATCTCACGAGTCTCGCGTTGCGGATAAATGGCATCTCAAGCTTCAAACCGTTCAGGTATTGTTTCAAAGAATCATGGACGTAGGCAGAGCCCCCCAGACCACCCGAGAGAAAAATATAATTCTAGTAAAAGCAGTTAATGCGTGAAGAGAAGGGATTCGGAGATTTCATGTCAGCTCACCACAGTGTCGGCCGACGCCTTTGCGAAATTCTTGAGGGCCTGCTTGATAGTCCCCTTCATCATGTCCAGTTCGCTGTCGAATAGGCTTGCCAAATCCTTGCTATACAACAATTAGCGCGACTCTCGCATTTTCAGGATTGTCAGTGAGCCAACTTCTTGAAGACCATGACTCCCTTCTGTACCGGACCATCCGAGTCATTGAACGAAGCAGGGTCATTTTCCAGAGGAATAGCTGTTTCTCCTTCTGGAGGCGTTTGACTGTCTAGTGCGTGCTTCCACTTCCTAAACTTCTCAGACTGAGAGGTTGCTGCCGCGCAGTCCGCCGGGCTGTCCGGGGGCTCAGCGGAATTCTCGAGCCGGTTTTGGACAGCTTTTGCGAAGCCAGCGTCGATGAGTATAGAGCCAACTCCAGCAGACACTACCGGCAGCACCTGATTTATCAGCATTGGTGTTGTTGATTGCATGGTGGCGAAGGCAAGATCGAGAGTCCCCCCGCCGGCATCGATTGACAAGATGGTGTCGTTGTCAGCAAAGGAAATACCTTGGCCAGTAGCTGAAATCACTGCCGCCAGAGCTTCTGGCAGCCCCACGACTGCTTTGTGATGAGCTTGTTTGCCAAAGCCAGCTTGATGGGCGATGCCCAAGAAGTCTTGAATGACCGGCGGGCTCCATGTGCCCGGGACGCTAAAGCTAAACTCGATTGCATGCTCTTCCCAACGCTTTTCTTCAGGTAAATGTTGTTGAAACGTCAGAAAAGAAACGCGGCTGATATGGAGGTAAACCTGTCTAAGGTAGTCCTCCACCACCTTGTAAGCGTCAGGTTTGCTCTGCGGCGCGTACGGCGCCGACCTCATCTGTGCTAGATCGCAGTCCATGAAAAGCTTGAAAAGTTTCCACTTCTTGCTCTCACTTAGACTTTTGCAGTTAAAGCCCCACTTGCTATGCTGCTCGCCCGTGTCCTTGGCTATGACGGTAGGGACTCCGGCGTCGTCACCACCCGGCCAGTCCGTGATGTAGCGGGGTCCAATATCAGGCGTGCGTGGTATTGTAAAAGATGCTTCTATTACACCATTAGAAATGCAGGCAAACAAAATTAGAGGTCTGGGCTGCTAACTAACTTGTATAGGTGGTACCAAAATCGACATTGACATTAAAGTCACACTCGCTAGTTCGGCGGCCTACAAGGGAGGACATGATGGACTGTTGTTGCTTTCAAAACAGGTTCCAAGAGAATTTGGAGACAAATTGAACGAGTATCCCGACTAGACCCAAGTCTGGCAAAGTGAAAGAAAGTGCTAGTCTGTGTGGAACGAGACTTGGAATTTGTGAGAGGCGGGTTGTACCAAGGTGGACGGCCATGGACCGAGTTCGAGCTTCGGATTTTATAAGAGATTGCATAATGACTAGCCAGCCACCCCTTTTCGATGCCTTGATGAGCATTACTCGGTCAACAATGCACTCGTCAGCCCGCAGGACATGGGTTCGAGGCAGAGTAGGGATCCTCTGGACTCGGTGAAGACATGAGACGGAATCTAGACCCTTGATGTGAAGAATGGAGTAATTGGTGGCGTGTTTGTCTCCATACGGGGGCCAATATGTCTCGTAATGGAACTTTTGGCTGCATGTCTGTCTCCAACGAGTCCAATATCGCACATGTCTGCGACAGGCTGGCTGATCAGCACAGCCGGCGTGGCCAACAAACATGCCGTCTCGGCCCTGGGCGGGCTGACTATTGTACCACCACACCACGCCATGCTCGCACCGTACTCATCATCACATACCTGCCGGCTGATCGGTCTAGTCGGCGTGGCTAATAAGCGTGCCGTGCTGGCTGGCCATTGCACTACCACACCACACCGCACCCACACCATGCTCGACATTGCTCACCACGCTCACCAGCGCCAGCACCATGGCTGTGATTTCATACCGCCTGACCCGGAAGGTCCGTGGCTAATAATACGTATGCATGTATTTCCTTTGTTGCCATTCACCACAATCAATGACTAGTGGCACCCAGTTTCGTCCGTGCATGGATGGTGGCTTTTGAGTCTTGACCACCGCCACTTGCTGCTCCGGCCCCTTTGTTCAACACGAGCCGGATTCAAAACACTTGACACTGACACTGCCCATGGCGTGCCTTCATTAAACTGCTCAACTATGCGGCATTTATTCAGGTCAAAACAAAAATAAACCAAGGGGGCTTGCAGGCAGCTGCGGCAGCAAACCGTATATAGTTGGTAGCTGCAGCTGCTCTGTCCGACCCTACTTGGCCCTCCAGAGTCCATACCCTTCTTCCATCACAATCATCGTCACCATTTCTTCCTCGGAGCTGCAAAAGCCATGGCTATCACGTACACACCAGAATCCCCCGCACCAATGGCAACAACCCCAGCGGCTGTTGTGGAAACTTCGCCGGTTCAAATTGGCGCAGCGGGAGCAGGAGTCGGATTTGCCATTGGCTTAGTTCTGGGCGCCTTGCTGGCCACCGCCTTTATTATGCGGTATTTCGTTCCAAGGCTTATCAAGGCGCAGCCGCCAGCCAACGGAACTGGTCTTAGTGACGAAGAACTTGTCAAAGTCCAGCTTGAGATTGCTGAATTCAACAGCGAGAAAGCGAAGAAACTCAAGATGTCGACGACCGAGCGGGTTCGTGCTGACATGTACTTGTTCGGCATGGGCATGTACAATGATGGCACAATCAGCTTGGCGGAGAATATCGCAATCGACGCATGCGGCCTTGAAGAGCATGCCTATCGCTTCTACAGCAACCGTGAAACTTTGGAGCTCCCCGACTCCTTTGATGAGTCCCTTGAGCGGCTTGTTCCAAGGGAAGCCGCTGGCAAGCTCAAGGCGTTACTTGTCAATACGAAGACGCGTCATCTCGGCATTCGCCAATTCCTGCTGCGAGCCATGCTCACAAACATGGACATTCACACCATTGGGCCCTTCAGCCTTCTCCCCACTGCCATTACCGAGTTCATGAAAGCAATCCCTTCGGAAAAGTTTTACGCCGAACCAGGTTCTGATTGTACGTAGCTGCTCCTGTCCACCCATCTTCTCTACAGATTGCTAATCATGTATGAACGATGCAGCCCATCATGCATTGATTTATTGGAGGATGATTACCGTCTTTCTCCTGGCTGACCATAGATGTCGCACAATCGTGCAGCCACAGCTGGACGTGCTTGATCCAAAGATTGACAATCTCATTGCTGCAATCAACGATGTGCTAGCCCCTTGGATCCAGGCAGATGCGGCCAGATGTAGCAGATTTGCAACGCAAGAGTCAAATCTGAAGATGATTATACAGGGCTTCACGAAACTCGGGTACGCAGGTTTATCTACCTTCACTGAAATCCAGTGGGATTTTGATGTGGAGCCGCGGTGGGAAAATCAGGTTCTTACTTGTCCAGCTATATTGCGACACACTGATGCTTTTGGACACGTCTTTTGGGAGCCAGAGAGGAGTTCGCACTTCGGCATACGTGCCCCCTTGTTTGAAGTGACAAGAGAAATGAACACTCAGATATACAGGCCACATTGGGAGACGGAGTTTGACGAGAAAGGGATGCTCGACAAGTTTGTCACTACGGCGGATGCCAATCTGTTGATAGGCACGTGTGCCCAGGGCGCGAGCAAGGTGCTGTAAATCTAGCACCCTGCGCTCGGATTACTGAATCAGCGCGCCCGATGCACGGGGCCCTACGCCCTCTATAAATCGAGGCGCATATAGTCAATTTTGTGTACAGAAAATCAAGGCTTTTTGTAACATCTTTTGCACCCATCTTCGTGTGCGCCCCCGAGCACACATTGTGTGTGCGCTACGTGTGACACGATGCTTAATTAAGCAACTGCTATTGCGTCGAGGAGACTGCGCACCTGACCAGCCAGGGGTAGGGCGGAGCGGGGGAACGGGGTTGAGAAATCGCTTCTGCTGTTCTTGCTTGGCTTTGGTACAAAAGGGAGCAGCTCTTCTGTCCTCGGGGCCAATGACGAACAAGATTTGCAGCCCCAGCTTTGTCTGTGCCTTGTGCGAAATTAAGCAACTGATACAGAGAGTTTTCACCCGCTTGCAATGTTGGTTTATTTAATCCTCATTTACAGTCTTTAATATTCCTATCCCTTTCAAGATCCAAAGCCTAGAGTATTCTATAAATACTCCGTCAGAGGACCAGAGGGTAGAACCTAGTTGTGCTAGCAGATTACTTGGTCCTATAAACCACAACAACAGCCGAGAGAGAAGATGAACACTATTTATTTAATCTGTTCTATTAAAGCCACCAGCACTCTGGTCTATTCTGATATATGTCAACTACACTCATAACAGCATTAGGTGGCTGATGACGGCTGCGAGCCCTCCCTTGTAGGTCAGGTTCCTCGGATTATAAGGATAATAATGAGAGCTGGACCTTTCTTTAAGCAGCCAGGGGAAATTTATTTCTGCCGAGGAGACTGCGGAACCACAAATCTCGACCTTTGGGGCACATGGTGTGTGTTTGGGCCCAGCAAGCCATTCTTCTTGTCCAGTTGCCTTGGGGAGTCGCCTCTCCGGAGGCGGCCTTTTGGCCGTCAGCTATTCGCAGCTGCACAAATTGTACAAGTGTTCGGGCACTCCATAAGCCGCACGGCATCGGCACGCTGACAAGGAGAGCCATTCCACAAATTGCTGAAGCGAGCCCCCGGCCAACTACGTGGTGGAGGCAAATCGGCAACGAACCAAGGGCACATGGAGCGACGGCACAGCTCTTGGCAAATTACAGTCTCCGCCTCGTGTTTGGTCTGCTCAAAGATGGCCAGACTCTGCACCGAGGCGTGTGCAGGAAGAGGCGCCATGGCCATGTCTAACGGCTCTGCAATGACAGCGCAACATCCAGCATGCAATGTCTGGAGCCATGCCCACTCCAGCGACACCCGGACAAGACGGACGCCCGCGGGCTGGCTCATGGAACCGCAGGCGCAAAAGCAAATACCGACAGACAGACGCGACTTCAAACGAGAACCGGCCAAGGGGGAGCAGCCAAGCTGGTCCCATCCACTTGCAGCAAACGGCCCCGGGCATCTCAAGCACCTTGTAGGGGACATGAAGGTACGGTGATGGCGGGGGGGTCGTGGTAGAGGCCGCGCCCAATGTCGGGATGCTTGTCAAGGCATGCGACCTTGCGATTGCCCGTCTCACCCGTCATGGTTGGCACCTCAGCCCAGCCCCATGACGAGACGGACTTGGCTAGACTCGGGCGAAACATGAAGCGACACCGTCAGGGCTGCCAGGGCTTGTCTCTGGCCGCCGGATTCAAGACAACGGGGTCTCTTCATCGGGATTATGACGTGAGAAGCATCGGCCCGAAGGTCCATTTGGTCATTTCACTGTGAGACACGTGGCAAGCATGCTCCGTCTTGACCCCTAAAAGTTGAGGGTGGCGCCTCCAGCCAGCCAGACTTGCAAATTAATTTCCATGACCTCTGATGACTTGTTCATCCTATTTCCCTCAGCCGCGGGGGGTGTCCGGTAAGCTGCGGGGCGATTGCTGAATCAAGCCAACAGGGTTCAATGTTGTTCCCAACTATAGGTACCTGGGCACGGAGCAATATCCGCACCCTCGTTGGTCTACCCCGGTTCTCAGCATCGGTTATTGTTTGCATTGTTTGCATTGTTTGCATGGGTGCCGCGCTAGTGCGGGGCCAAATCTCGCCCACCCGTCGGGTCGGATGCTGCTGTGCCGGCATGTGCGCCCAGAACCAGATCAGTGACATGTTTATTTTCTGCCGCGAGGCTAGGCTGCTTTTGTCAGCGGCTGAGCCGTGTTGCTCCCGTCGCATGGGAGATTGCCATGCGGTCTGGTCCGGTTTTCGCTCCAATCAGACCGGACAAGGCCAGAGACGGGCTGGCCCATGCGCAAACCGCAAGTCACAGACAGTTGGGCCCATGACACAATTCATGGCGTTTTCCTTTTTGGCCTCGACCTGAATGATGGTGTGACTGCATGAGCAAGACAGCAATGCGGAATGTCATGGTCCGACGTGATTCATAAGCCGTCACAATGCAGGCGTTTTCAGCCGTGCGGCGAGGAGAGCGAATAGCATGATGCTGTACGAGGCCATCATCATCTGCCGCCCTCGAGCCTCGCACAAGGACCAGACTCGTCTTGTTTGTTTTTTGTTCATGGGTGGCGTAGTCGGCAGGTCGCCACGGAGCCTTTACGGAGAGAGCAAGTGTGCTTTGGGCTTACAATATCCCCAACCTCGCGGCGGCAGCTGCGCTGGCGGGCGAAATACATTCTACATTCGACATTCGACATTCGCCAACCGGGGAGTCCGGGCCAATCTTGTCAACTTCCGAGGCAGTTGAGCAGCTTGAGCGGCACCGCAATCGCTTCACGCACGCCCTCGCTGCGGGCCTAACAAGCCGTCAGTCAGTCAGTCAGTCACACTCAAAGGCATGCGAAAAGGTGGCTGTAGATGGGCCAAATATTCAAGACTTTTGCAAAGATGCCGTTGGGCGAGGCAGCTCCGTCGCCGTTTGATTGCCAGCCAACAATATTCCTTCCCAAGGCCTGCTCACACCAAGTCACAACCCCTTGTTCATCACCGACTGCCCCAGGTGGACCGCAGATATTTAGCCATGAATTTGCAACGACGCCATGGTGCTTCTGTCCAACTGGTGGCCGAGGTCTTGGCTTGCTGCGCGAACCCGTTCAAGCGACGGGATGGCCGTGTACGTCCTAGTGCTTTCACTCGACGACATGAGAATCAGCATCTGCCCGTATGTCAGACATGGAGCAATGGATTCAACTGGCCGTTTTATCAGATACAGCAGTCCATTTCGTCATGATGCTGGCGGCATGTTGATGCAGCTTCCCCAACGGTTGACTCCGGTGCCAGTTTAGATAAACCCATGCTTGGTGCCTCATTCTGCCACCTCGTTTGCCATTTTTCGCCGTGGGTCTGGCAGCGCATCGCCAAATTTGCTTCAGCCCGTCGCCAGCTCGATTTTACCAGCAATCTCCTGAATATTCGGGGGCTGTCTTGGGACATTCGTCCAACGCCCGCTTGCGTTACTGGGACATGTGGTTCATCTCGGCAGCGCGGGTCTCATCACTGATCCAGCACCCCTCTCCCCCTGGTCTCTATCAGTCAGTCGTTCATGTTTTTTCTTGTGGTGTGCCATGGCGACTTGCCTTGATCAGCTCAATGAGACATTTGCGCCTGAGAGCATCATTCCTGCCCGCTCCAGTAACACTCGGAAGCTTGACAAGCTCTCGCTCATCTGCGGGCGAGCACAGCACATGTCATGGCAAGCTCTCATACAGGCAATAATGTGGTCGGAGTCAGCTATGTTTGTTAGAATGCGGCCCTTTGCAGACTACACATGCGATGCCTGGGAAGCTACCGTGTTGAGCCGCAAGCGCACTCAAGTGCCCGCAGCAGTCTGGATATCATCCGTATCATCTATACCAAGTGTACTTTTGTCTCTGCAAAGGTGCCAGTATATGCGCATGTGGTCTTAATTATTTTTGCGTATGAAATGCGGAACGAAGGCAAGTGAAGATGCAGTTCTAAAGGCTGCAGCTGCCCGCTTTGCCTATTTAAAATGAATCTAATAGTGAGGCCAACAACTTTAGAATACTCATCGGCGATTGGATAACCAGGAATTTGAGGTACGTACCGAGTTAGTGATGCTTTTAGCAGGCGCGTTATAATGTTACGGAAGGTGGACGTGGTGTTGCGGAAGGTAGGCAGCGCCGCAGGCAGGAGCCCGCTGCAAGCGGCCCCCGGCAGGGCTCCCAGAGGGCCCCCGGAGGGAAAAAACACATAATACTACTTTATATTTAATAAAAAATGTAAAATAGCCTGGCTACCGCCGCTTTGCCTGCGCCTAGGATACCGACAAAGTCGGCAGCATCCCAGGCTATTTTAGGGCAACGAGCCTAAAGACAAGAAACTGCTTTTGTCGGCATGGAAGCAGACGGCAATACAGAGGCCAACGTTTTAGCCTGGACACCTCGGTTCGTGCTCGTTGCAAGCCCCCGACCATCCCTCTGTGAGCTGACGCCTTCCCAACGGAGTAATCTTGTCATACATTGTCAAACATTTAATGGTGTGAGGCCACGCCAATCAAGTGGTCCTTTTTGGTTGGTTGGTTGGTCAGCTGGAGCCGGCCGGGTTGTTCAGGCCAAAGGCCTACCGTACAACCGGCCAGGCCCGCCAACTCTCAACATCACCATACCTGCACTCGAGATCACAATACGAAGACACGGCCTTATCAATGGGGGCTGAATGACACCACACGTCAGGTCAAGTGGTGTGTTTCTTACGGCATGGACGCTCTTGACTTGACTTGCCGCCACCGACAAAAGCACGACATGTCAGGCTTCCCAAATGTCAAGTCGTAGACAGCAGACCGGGTCCAGCGCCTACTTAAACTCTCGTCCCGTGGAGAACTCTGCAACGGAATCTAAGCCTGGCGTCATATAGACAGAGTAATCAGCATTCCGCCGCTTCAGCGCGACACAACAGGTCAAGGCTTGATATAAGAGTTCCGCGGGAACACCGAGCGCACCGGGTTCAGAGCGCCGCAATTTTTCAAACCATTGTTCAAGGTAGCTGAATAGATTCAAGGCTATGAATACGACATGAGGCATAACCGTTTCTTCCCATTCGCAGTTTCCAGCTTCGGCATTGTTGCGTATATAAATAGGGAGAGTCACCGGTGAGTCCGCTGCCGAGTCTTGCACGTTGCGCTTCAAGCCAAGGTTACGTGAACGAAAGCGTTCTTGATGCTGCCAACTAATGCGTCCGGTATCCTTCAAGAGCCAACACTCATCGGCATGCAGCAGCTGTCCCGTTTACGGCCACACCCAAATGATGGCACAGGCGCAATGTCGCCCATAGCCCGAGAGTATATGCCTACGACCCAGCTTTCGATACGAATTCCATATGCGCAAGCAGGTAAGACGACGCGTGGAGGGTTAGCTGGCAACCCTTGCTCTTTCCGACATGAACTTGGCTGTATTGGGGAGGCGTTTACACGTATCGCAGAACACCTTCCACCCGATGCAAATGGCAACTTTATCCCAAGCCATGCCGCCTGGACAGTCGTCGACCGTCAACATGTCAGCGTTGAAGCGTTGCAGAACACCGGCGTCCGCTTTGAAGCAGGCCCAAAATTTGTGGCTATCTTGGGAAAGCTCAACGACGCCGAGATTGTTGAAATTGTGCAACAGAGCACCGTCCTGCGCCAGTTTCGTGAGCCGTTCATCTCGGCTTCTCGGGAGGGACGAGGACCAGGGACAGCGGACGCAAAATCCGAGGCGACGGGACAAGTGGGCCAGAGAAACAAGGATGCCAATGCCGACTCAAGGCACGGTCGCAATCGTGGCAAGAGAACCACCGGGAGCGCTTCTGCGGTCGGTTCACGAGCACGGCGGGCGGAGCATGGCGAGGCCAGAACAGGTTCTCAAAGGGGCAAAACTAGAAGAAAAATCGACTGGACAGTAAAGGTCCTGGGCGTAATTGGGTCGATAGCAAGCATTCTCAGTCTGGCCAGGGACTTTTTGAGAAATTAGTCAAATCCTGGCAAGGACTTTTGCGTCAATATGCCGGCAGAGCACAAGCTCGAAAAGCCGCGGTTCGTAGCCTGCCAGTCATTCTCAATCCTGCTACTGGCTGGGCTAAGCGCCAACGCTTGCTGGCCTTGACTTGTCCAAAACCCAAGAGACTCCGGAGATTTCCCGAGCCGGCCTTGGACAACCTCCCAAGGCTGGCCAATGACGTTTGATGAAGCATGAAACTAATGACATGGAGAGACTCGAGGGCCCCATCCGGGTCAAGTAATCATCTGGCAAAAATAGCCTACCTGCTCGGCACATGCCATCAGCTCCTTCCAGACCACGGCCTCGCCAGTTGTCCCTGTAGTAGTGCGCCAACCAGCCTTCCAGCAGCCATCGCACCCGACAACCTTGATAGATTTGCATGCTGCGTCTCCAAGGTGTCTTGCAGACTGGCACAAAAGGGGGGCCGACGTCCTGGGGGCCACCTTGTCCCGGATTTCCACTCCAAACCGCTTGGTTCTTTTCCTGGAAGCCTGGTAGGCCGGAGGTTTGCTTGGCGATATAACACCCCAGAGGCTCATTCTCCGAGAGCCTGAAGAGTCGCGCATTTCGCGAGCCAACCATGGCGGGAAATACGCTCTTCATGACGCCCGAGGAGTCGGCGCGCGTCCAAAGGACCATCCGGGATCAGAGACGGAAATGCCAAGACCAAGCTGGCCAGCCGCGACAGCCCAGCGACGCCAAATGGTTGATCCAGCAGGCGACGGGATCATCCCTCATGGAAGACATGGCTTCTTCCCTGTTCGGCCCATCTCGGCAACGGAGCACCTCGGACACCATGCCCGCGTATGCTGTCGGGGTGCCGTATCTGCCTTGCACCAAAGACCTGTCGGATCTAAAGCCCATGGCCCTCGCCGACCTGCGCATGGAGACGCATCATCGCGGGCGCATCATGACCCTGCGCCGCGTGTCCCCAGTCGTCGCGCTCAAGGCGTCCTCGTGGACGGCCGTGAGAGGAGACCCGGCCGATGACGTAGAGCGCCTGGAGATTGCCTTGCACAAGTCAAAGTTTGGCCGCGAGCTTCTAGAGCTGGGCTCTATTTTCCAGGTCAAAGAGCCGTACTACACACTCAACAGCCAGGGCGAGCCTGTGATCCGAGTCGACCATCCGTCGGACCTCGTCATTTCTGCTTACAGCGACGGGCCCGAGTCGTGGCGCGGCGCCGAGAGCAGCGCGGCTCCCGCAACCAGGACAGCCGCCGAGTGCAAGCAAGAGGGAAACGCCGCCCTTGCGAAGCAAGACTATGCACGGGCACATGCCTGCTATACCAGAGGGCTGGGGTTGATGTCGGCGAATGACGGGGAAGACGGCACCCTGCGTAACGACCTCGGCCGAAACCGCTCCCACGTCAACCTTCTCCTGTCGCGCTTCGACGAGGCAAGGACGGACGCCCTGTCCTCGGTCACGCACGGCGACGGCCAGAATGACAGGCTCCTCGACGCCAAGGCCTACTACCGCGCAGGCAATGCCGCGTACAACCTCGGCCAGTTCGAAGACGCCCAGGGATTCTTCCAGGAGCAGCTCAGGCTTGAGCCCGACAGCCGACTGGCAAAGCTCAACCTGCGACGCATCACGGCGCGGCTCGAGGAAACGAGAACCGGGGCCTACCATTTTGACAAAATTGCCGGCAGCCTCTCCAAAACCCAAGGGCGGGCCGACGCCGCAAGCTTCGACGGCGACACCCGAATCAAGACGAGCCCGGGAGCTGGCCGGGGTCTTTTCGCCAGCCGCCACTTTGAGCCCGGGGAAATCATCATGTGCGAAAAGGCATTTTGCGTCGTCTGGGGCCACGAGCCCGAGGCGTTCTCCGCCCTCACGTGCGATGTCCGAGACGACGCCGCCATCCGGGTCTTCCCCGCCGGCCTGCACAAGGCCGTGCTGCAAAAGCTCCTGAACAATCCCTCGCAGATTGCCGCGGTCCTGGACCTCTTTGGCGACTACAAGGCTCCCGGAAGCAGGCCCGATGGGCGGGACGGCGACCCCGTGGTCGACGCGTTCCAGGTCCACGACATTATTCAGCGCAACGCGTTCGGCCCCGGCCGGCAAACGGACGACGAAGACGTCAGCAATGCCAGCACGGGCCTCTGGGTACGTGCCGCATACATGAACCACTCCTGCGTCCCCAACGCCAAGAAGGACTACGTGGGAGACCTCATGCTGGTCCGTGCCGCCCGCCGAATCGGCCCGGGCGAAGAGATCACGCATGGCTACGACGAGTCCAGCGACTACGACGCGAGAACTGCCGCCATCCAGAGGACATGGGGCTTCAGGTGCAAATGCGCCCTCTGCGCGGCCGAGGAGGCGGACGGCCCGGCGTTGCGCAGGCAGCGACTGGAGCTCGAGAACGAGGCCAACGCGCTGATGCAAAGGGAAAGCCCCCTGCAAGCAAAGAAGCTGTCAATCAACAGGGCCAGGCGTCTCCAGCAGGCCCTGAAGGATACCTACAATGAGAAGCGGTACAAGGGTCTGCCCCGTCGAGCAACCAGCGGCCTGGAGCAGTGGCTCAAGACGGCCCTTTCCAGGTAGCCGCGGGGCCAGCATTTGTCCTTGGGCCAGCGGCCCTGGTTCGCCAGATGTCATGTGCTTCAGCGACCCCGCGGCAAGGAGTTGCATATGAGTCACCTGTACACGAGTTGGCCACTGGCCTTTATATAGTCATTGGAGATGAAGCTTCTGCACGCAGCATGGAGACGTGAGTGTGAGGGTGAGGGGGATTATTTGAAAGTGAGACCGAAGGACTGAATTCCGTTGTGCTTTGCAGCGTTTGCCCCCTAGTCGTCCACACGCCAACAATGGTAATTGTATTGTCCAATTGATGAGATGCAAATACCTGCGCTTGGCTGCGTGCATACGCCTCATGCAAGCCGCCGTTGAAGCCGGCGCTGCTCAAATATATATGCTTGCTTGTCTGTCGTCCAGCCTCGGTCTGCGAGAGCACCAATGTCTAACCCTCTGCGACAGTGTTTAGCAACAATTGGCTACAAATGGGCCTTTACCGCCCGTTAATCTACCCAAGTATGCAGTGGTTGCAGCGATGACAAGACCAGTGCCAGGACCCACACAAATTGATGCCCACTGGACCAGCATTTCTGACGCCCAAGAGTTTCTGTCCTTCAACCCACGCCACAGGCCGCCGAAAATGAGCGCATGCACAGAACCTCGGCTTGTCGCGAGGGAGATGCTCTCTTGGATCGGCCTGGAGCTCGTCGAGTGCTCCGAGCTGCAGTCGCTCTGGGCTGGCTACGGACACATTTGCGCCATCAAGGCCCGGCGGCGGCGCGGCCTCGCAGCAGCGTGCCGACAGCCCGAGTCTCTTATTCTCAAGCTCGTGTCGCCGCCCCGTGGCCGCGCCGGCGACGACGAGGGCCACCTGCGCAAGGTCCTCAGCTACGAGGTGGAGCAGTTCTTTTACGACGAGGTTGCCCCCCGGCTTGGCGGGCTGCCGCTGGCGAGGTGTCTCGCATCTACCTCGAGCTCGCCGCACAAGGCCTCTGCCGCGGGCTTCGGCGACCTGAAGGCCTCGCTGCTGACCGACCTGCGGCTGGAATACCCCGTGGCCGGGGAGAAGCGCGCGGCTCTCACGCCCGCGCAAGTCTGCTCCGCCCTGCGCTGGCTGGCCAGGTTTCACGGCAGCTACTGGAGCCAGGGCAAGCCTGACCTGTCGAGCCTGATCCTCCCGCCGCTGCAAGAGTCCGAGACGAGGCGGGCGCCGGGGCACTCTCGGCGGGGGGGCTTGTGGCTGAACGGGGGATACACGTATCTGGCCACCCGCCGCAGCGAGTACAAGTCGCTTGCGCAAGACGCCGCATCGGAATGGTCTGACGCATTTTGTCGCCCGGCCGCCGGCACGTCGTCTCCGTCGGTGGCCGAGCTGGCTGCCGCATTTCTCACGCCGCGCGGTCGAGACCATGAAACATTTCTTCACGGCGACGTGAAATCGGAGAATCTGTTCTCCACCGAGTCTGGCCATCGGGTCGCATTGTTCGACTTCCAGTACGCCGGGCTGGGCCTTGGCGTCTGCGACCTGGCCAAGCTCTTCACCTGCTCGGTGCCCGTGGACATGCTCACGGATTCTGGCCATGTGCCTCGCCGATTGGCCATGGACAAACGCGAGCGCCGCCTTCTAGAGGAGTATCGCAAGGAGCTGCTGACGGGCGAACACGCGGCCCACGCCCCGGCGTACGAATGGGATGAGTTCCTGCGACACTGGGAGACTGCATTGGTTGATTGGTGTAGATTCCAGGCGTCATGGGGCTTCTGGGGAAACACGGAATGGCTGCAGGCTCGGGTGCGGTCCATCCTGCATCAGGGCGAATGGCTGCAATGGATCAACCATGGAGCAGAGTGCGCCGGCCCTCGAGAAATGGCTGCGCAGAGTTGACAGGCATGATGTGACTGTCCACGTGTTGGTTGAGTTTGTAGCGGCAGAGGAAAATGGTCTGACGCCTTATCGTCTGTATTATGCCGTAGACATTTGGTGAGCTGTTTGCTGACTACATACAACGGCATGTCATTTTGAGATTGGCACAACTTTAGATGTTGATCTTTCTGGAAAAGGGGGGCACAGCCACCATACAGGGGCTGATCGGGTGGACAGCCGATGGCGAAATGTAGCCTAAACTCGCAAAGACGATGCTATACGCCGTGTTTGCAATAAAGGGATAAGATCTTACCCCGCGCCCCATCAACGGCTCCAAGCCACCCCCATGCAGCCCTAAAAGGTTCGCCAGGGACAAGGTTTAGCCATGGTTCCTCGGTCCGATGCTCGGAAGGGGTCATCAAGGCAGGCGGATATTAATATTTCAAGTGACATATAGAGTCCCAAAATACCCCAAACTCATCATTCATCAATTCCTCCGGGTCCCTCGTTTGCCCAAGCATTCCGTCATCTCTGTCCAACATGGCCATTCCCTCCACGCGGCTCCGCATCGCCATCATCGGCGCAGGCCTCATCGGGCCGCGGCATGCGGAAACAGTGGTGAAATGCGACCAAGCAGAGCTCGTTGCCATTGTCGATCCGTCGCCTTGTGGACAAGCCCTGGCCAGGGAGCTGCGTGTCGGATATTACGCCTCGGTGGACGACCTGCTCAGCTCCGCCACGGCATGCGAGGCGGCCATCATCTGCACCCCAAACCACACGCACGCGCCAATAGCAAAGAGGCTGGCCGCCGGCAACGTGCACATGATGATTGAGAAGCCCATCAGCGCAGATGTGAGCAGCGGGCGAGACCTGGTCAGGTCCCTCTCCTCGGCGGCCGTGACGGTCCTGGTCGGCCATCACCGCCGGTTCAACCCCTACATTGCGCAGACGAGGCGCCTTTTGGACGCGGGCGCGCTGGGCGACGTTGTCGCGATCAACGGGCTGTGGGCACTGCACAAACCCGCCGAGTATTTCCAGGCGCCCGCCGAATGGAGGCAGACCGGGACGGGCGGCGTCGTCCTCATCAACATGATCCACGAGGTCGACCTCGTCCACTACCTGCTCGGGCCGATAGTTCGGGTGCACGCGGAGAAGACGGTGTCGCGCCGCGGCTACGCCGCCGAAGAGGGCGCCGCCATGACTCTCAAGTTCAAGTCTGGCGTCGTGGGCACCTTTGTGCTCTCGGACTACGCCCCGTCGCCGTACAACTTCGAGTCCGGGACCGGGGAGAACCCCCTCATTCCCAAGGCCGGGCAGGACTTTTACCGCATATTCGGCACCGAGGGGTGTCTCAGCGTGCCCGACATGACGCTTTGGTCTCACCGGGGCACGCCAAAGTCGTGGCACTCTCGGATGACGAGGCACGAGGTGGCCGTGGAGCCTGCGGTGCCTTTTGAGCTGCAGCTACGGCATTTCATCAGCGCCACAAGGGGGCGGGAAGTCACAGCGAGCACGGCACAGTCGGGGCTGGCAGCGCTCATAGTCTGCGAGGCCATCAAGCAGGCGCTGGCCGAGGATAGGACGATTGACCTGGTAGAATACGAACTATAAAGAGCACGGCCTCTGCCTCCTTGCTAGTATACGTGAATGCCACGACTGCGCGACCTAGTCTGACCGGATACATTAAACCCCACGGATCACGTCCAGAAATGCGTAGAGGCGCTGGGTGGGACGTCCTCTTGCCCGGAACCCCATCCGCTCTCGGACGGGCCCAGGGTCAGCTCCAGCACTCCTCCGCCGGTGAAAAAGTCGTGCGTGATCCACGACCTGGTGTACGGGCTTCCGTCGAGCCTCGCGCTCTGAATGTACATGTTGCCGTATCCCTGGTCAAAGTTGACGCTCCTGATCACGGCCGACTTGCCGGTGGCGGGGTTCCTGATGGCCACCTCGGGGAAAAAGGGCGGGATGATGAGGTAGACGTCCTGTCCGCTCATCGGGTACAGGCCCATCATGGACAGGGCCGTGAAGCTGCCCATGGCGCCCGAGTCGTCGTTGCCCGGGATGCCGCCCACGGTGTCGTTGAAGGCGCCGGGTATGTACCTGTGCGCGTACTGCGACGAGAGACCCGGCCTCCCGACGTAGTGAAAGAGGTAGAGGAGGAGATACGACTGCTCGTCGCCAATGTAGAACAGGCCGGGCGTGTTGTGCAGAAACTCGAGGCGCCGGACGAACTCGCCGGGCCCGCCAAGCGTCGTTATGAGCGCGGCCTGGTCGTGGGGGACGTGGAACGTGTACAGCCAGGATCCGCCCTCGTACGTCTCGTGCCCGTCCGGGTTGAGGTAGCACGAGGTGAAGTTGAACAGGTCCGTGCAGATGGCGGGATCCTGGTACCCAAAGGTTCCGTTGAGGTAGCGAGGCTGCAGGAATCCCTGGAACCCGCTGTCGGTCGGGTCTGCGCCGTCGGGGAGCCTGAGCATGGAGCGAGAGGTCGGGTCAAACATGTTTTTCCAGTTTCCGGAGCGCTGCAGGTACTTTTCCGCGTCGGCAGTCTTGTTCATGGCCTTTGCCATTTCCGCGATGCAAAAGTCGTTGTACGAGTACTCGACCGTCCGAGAGATGGACCGAGTGTAGATGCCGACGCCGTGGGGATCAAAGTCGTCGGTAGGGATGTAGCCCAGCGTTTTCCAGCTGTGCAGTCCGCCTCTTCCCTCGACCGTCCACACGGGAGGCTCGTCTACATGTCGCGTGTTAGTGAATGACGCGAGAGCTTTCGGTTCCGGGGTTGGGCCCACCTTCTGCGTCTGAAACCACCGCCTCGTAACCCGTTTTCCAGTCAATCCCATCCTCTATTCCCTTGAGATACGAGTCAGCCAGCAGGTTGTCGGCGTTGCTTCCTCCCTGAGTGAATCCCTTGCATAGAGACATTCGACAATCGGGCAGCTTGCCCTCGTGGCGATAGACGTCGATGAGCGAGCGAACCATGAGCGCCTGGGCCCGCGGGTCGATCAAGGTGAGCAGAGGATGAGTGCTCCTGAAGCTGTCCCAGATGCAGTAGTACGAGTCAAAGTACGGTTCGTCGCTCTTCCAGAGAGGGTTCTCCCCTAAACGTCCTGTCAGCCAAGAAAGCCGGGGAACGGGGCAAAGGGGGCCGTTACCGGTGTAATCTTGCGGAGAGAGCAGCGTGCGGTAGATGCCGCTCCAAAACGTCCGCTGCAGAGACTTGGAGACGCCGGCGTTGCTGACTTTGACGACACTCAGCTTCTCCCGCCATGCCTCTTCGGCCGCCGCCCTCACATGTTCAAATTCAAAGGCGGGGATTTCACGTTCGGCATTTGCGCAGGCCTGCTCCGTGCTTATAAACGACAGGCCGACTCTGGCCTGAATCTGGTTCGACTCTGGTCGATGAAACCGCACCCAGGCACCCCCGGGGACTGTCCCTCCGCCCGGAGGCAGCTTGAGAGATTTGGGCTCGGTTCCAGCGCGGTTGTTTATGAAGACGCCGGTGTCTCGGATTCGAGCTCCGTCAAAGTCGGCGCAAAAGTACGAGTTGTACGTGCCGATGCCAAACGAAGGATTAAACGTCCCGAACCCCGTGATTCGCCCCGAGCTCGCATCCACCGCGATGCTTCCATTGCTTCTCGAATCTGACAAGTCAGTCACGTCTGCCAGAATCAGTGGACTATACGGCATCTTCTGCCGCGTGGTCCCGGGTCCGTCGCGCTTGGTGGGGGTGCCGTCTGTTGGAAAGGTAAAGCGATACAGTGCCGTGTGGTTGGTGACGGTCATTTCAGCATGCACAGATGTGTTCATGGACACGGCAAAGTACCCCGCCCTGGCCCGGACGGTTCCGTTGACCCTCTGAGAGGCCCGGGCTGCCTTTGGGAAGTAGCAGTTGTTGACCAGGTCGCCCTCGCATCCTGTCTGTGGGAAGAGTGGAAAGTTGCCTAGGGAAGCGCCCTGGACGTCATCAGCGGGTCAAACCAACAAGACAGAGGCGGCATCAGTTGGTGCTTACGCCTCCTGTTCCGCTGTCGTGCATATGCGAGAAGCCAGTGACTTGCAAGTTCGAGAGGGGTTAGCGACGTGAAGAGACGGGAACACGGTTCAGGAATCAGCATGCGTACTGTCACCGTCATTGGTCGTGAACCCCCCCTGCACCTCCTTGTTCACATCCGCCACCGCCTTGGCCATTCCGTATGGCAAGCTGGCTCCAGGAAAGACGTGGCCTGTCGCATGTTAGACGTGGAAACAGCCTGGAGACATGTTGTCGTTGGCCGTACCTCCATTGGCGGTGCCGATGAGCGGATCAACATAGTCGAGAACATCGAAGCTCTGCGCCCCAGCCAAGGCACATAGTATAGCTGAAACGACGACAACATGAGTGGACATGGTCAGCCAGAGTAGCAGAGGATAGCCAAGTCAGGACGCAAGGCACGAGAGCAATCAACCCTCCCGGCTAAGACTTGGGTATTCCGAATTGACACAGGTAGTAACGGCAGTAGGAACATTGTCATTGCTCGTCGGCACCCATTGTTTATATGTGCTCTCTCCTAAGCCGGTAGCGTTGCATTCCGTTGTCTCAACATCTCCCGATGGCTCGTGCTCGTCTGCATGCCTTTTGCGAGTATGCCAGGTGTCTCGACATTGCATTTCTCGTCGCACAGAGTTGCCCCTCGTACGTCCCCGGTCAAGCCTGTTTCTCCTCACTTTGCGCGCCCATGCTCTGTAAAGGTGGAATTTGAGACATGTCTGGTCCTCATGGAAACCAAAACCTCGAGTGGCGCATTGTGACTGCAGAGTAGTAGCCTGTGGATCATGCAGTCGAGTAGCACCATGAGGTGTCATGGAAGTGTTTAGAGGCGACTTTTCAGTTGCACAGTAGCTTGGCGCACTATACGCAGCATGGGAACACGGGCCGTCCTCGATGCATCGGTCGAGATGCATGCCGGGTGAGTGTGGACTTGTCATTACCGTCAGGCCTCTACCGGTCATGTAACATCAAGGAAACCCATTGTTCGAGGCCAACAGCGGCCTAGCAGAGCGATTGGTACGCTCGCTTCCACAGTGGCCATGATCGGCGAGTCTCCTCCTCGTCCGCGCGCATGTCGTGCAGCCTTGAGAAACTGCGCCCGGTGTCAAGGTCCATGTCTTGGACGCTCATAATCCTTGTCCTGAACCAAAACTTGTGGCTCAGGTAAAAGATGGTGACAATGGGGACGGCCATGATGTTTATCAGCAGGTTTTTGGCAATGGCCGCGGCCGACAGGGTTGCGCCCGCCGCCTGGACGGGGGAAACGGCCACCCAGACCTGCGTCGCAAGGACCAGACAGTTGCCGACGAGCCCCACAAACGAGCCAAAGACGCCGGCCTGCGACCGGAAGGGCAGCTGGTCCAGGGTGTGACCGGCGGCGGCCCAGGCGCGGCGGAAGCGAATGTGGCAGAGGCAGATGCTGGCCCAGGTGAAGAGGCTGGACAGCCCGCAGATGGCGAAGAGCCAGTCAAAGATCTCGGCGTGAACCTTGACGTCGGCGAGGTAGGCCAGCAGGCCCAGGGCGCACGCGAACAGGACGGCCATGAGCGGCCTGCCCTCTTGGTCAATGTAGGCGAGGATCTTTGGCGCGTGGGACTGCTCGGCCAGGGACGCCAGCGTCCTCGAGGACGCGAAGACGGTCGAGTTGCCCACGCTGAGCACGGCGATGAGGATGACGGCGTTCATGACGCTGGGCAGGATGGTGGCGCCCGCGCTCTCGACGGCAATGACAAAGGGGCTCGCCGAGGCGTCGACGGCGCTCTGCCCGCCAACCAGGCGCTCCGCGTCCGACGGGACCAGCAGCCCGACCAGGAGGAGGGAGACGATGTAGAAGACGGTGATTCTCCAAAACACCTGCTTGATGGCGCTGGGCAGCGACTTTTGCGGGTTGGCCGTTTCCGCCGCGGCGAGGCCGACCAGCTCCGTGCCGGAGTAGGAAAAGGAGGACGCGACGAGCACGCTGCAGAACCCCTTGAAGCCGTTGTTGGTCGCCCCCGGCTCCAGCCAGAACTTGCCGCCAATGTAGCCGCCGTCGGGCGTGCCGCCAATGTTGATGACGATGCCAAGCAGGCTGCTTCTCGTATCACACGTTAGCGCCGGGCTGCGTCTGCTTGCTTCATGTGCGGGCACGGAACGGGGCAGCAACTTGCATGAAGCCGATGGTCGCAGTCACCTTGACCGTGGAAAAGAGAAACTCGGCCTCCCCGTAGCCCTTGATGCCACACAGGTTGATGGCCACGATGATGGCAAGAAAGACGGTGACAAAGATGCTGATGTAGACGGACCCGCTCAGTTCGGCGTTCCAGTATTGAATCGTCAATGCGCCCGAGATGATTTCCAATGGCAGCGCAAAAAGCCATTGCAGGGCGTAGCTGTCCATCTCGCCCGCCCTGGTTAGTCTCAGGTACTCGGCATTGGCTGCTTGGCACTTACTTCCACCCCATGGCAAAGCCCCATGACGGGTCAAGAAACCGGGTCGACAAGGCGGAAAAGGCTCCGGCAACGGGAAATGTAACCACCAGCTCCCCCATGCTCTGCATGGTGAAGAACTGCAGCACGCCCGTCAGGGTATATGCCAGCAACATGGACAGCGGTCCGCTTTGGTAGAGAGACATTCCAGACGATACAAACAGCCCGGCTCCTGCACGGCTTTGTTAGGCTTGGGTCTGCGGGCTTGATGGCATGGCCAGACATACCGATTGACCCGCCAATGGCAATCATTTGGAGATGACGTCCCTTTAGGTCGCGGGCCAGCCCCGAGTTGGCCGTTCTCGCATTGGCGGCTCGCACGTCGTAAAGGCGCTTCCCGAACTGGGCGGGTTCGGGCAAACCGTTGCTGCCATGGTAGCCATCGTGGCCCGACATTGGCACTCCCTGTACGGGCTTGAAGCTGTCTATCCAGCGCCGTGCCAAGTGCTTGTCTTGTGCCCACTTGGCCTGTCGCGGGTTTGCAGAAACTGCGTAGGAAGCCGTGGTTGTGAAGTGATTTCTGGTGCTTTGGCCCGTCAGTTCAGTCATCTCGACCATCTCAAAGTCCCGGGTGTAAAGGATGCCATTTTTCATGGCCTTTGGCTTCTCCGGCGTCGGGCCTGCCATGGTGTCTTGGTCGAAAGGGCTAATGCCTTGTTGCTGGCAGGAAAATTAACTTGACGGACAGCAAATTAATGACACGGCGGAATCCCAAAATTGCTCAAGAAGAGGTATAGACGTAAGTGAGAGTCGGGCTCTGTGAGATCTGTCGAATCTCATCGAAATTGGCAACACCTTTCAATCCCCCAGCAGCCGCGGGGCTCTCGTTCGAACCGAGACAATCGTTGGCGTTGGGCCACAACCAACGCAGGGTGTTGGTTGTCAATAGCTCGCTTCATTCGTGATGCCGAATCTGATGCAAGCCCGGCCCACACCAAATCATCTTTCGACAGGATGCTTATTGACAATCAGACCGACCAACAACAGGGCTGGCCACTTCAGCTCCGAGCGCGCCTTGCTGATGCGTGTGGCTTGCCCAGTTTGTTCAAGATCAGCCCAGGTCCAACCTTTATAGTTGTCGGGGCCTTTTATAATGAGCCAAACCCGCAGCCCGACTTTGGTCAATGGTCTCCCAAACTGATGCCTGGAATCCGCACTGACCCTGACCAGAGACATTTAAACTGGAACCCTGTTATCCAAGGCGATCGCAGACTTGTCCCCATGCAGCATGGAGCATGAAGCGTTTTGGTTCCATACCAGAATCTCATTAGTTGCAGCATGTTGGTGATGCTGCGCCGCCGCCATTCCGCAATCGGACCAAAACGCTGATTTCTGGCCAACATGGCAAAATGGTGGCCTTGATACTATTGTTCATTGCATCTCACAATACCTCGAGGCAAACCTAAAAAGTCTTTCATCATATTATTCTCACACTCACGGCGCTCACTAATGACGAATCATTCCCCCATAATCATAATCCTCATCCACGTTGGAGACCAATTCTACCGGCGGGAATGACGGCACTGGGCGGCCTGGGATGCCCAACTCCCAACACACCTCCAGCGCCCGTTGGCCTATGGCTCGCCTGGATTAGCGAGTCATGGCTACCAGCCGGGCTGGCTCTGGCATCCATCGACCGAGATTGCCGATGGCCGTCCTGCCGCAGACGGCCGTCCCCATCATGGCGCTCATTTGAAGCATTGCTCTCCAGGTTGCCTTGCTCTGCCCCCTTGCTCGCCTCCCAGTCTCCGGCGTGGGAGCTTTGACCCTGCCTCCTGTTTGACGACGTGGCTCCGCCGGTGCCGCAGTCGTGGCGGAACCGCTTCTTCTTCGCGCCGCTGTCCCTGAGAAACGACCCCAGGGCCACCAAGTTGGTCACCGTAGTGGCCGCCAGCAGCTCGATGGAGGCCCACATGGATCTCGTCACCTGGGAACCGTTGTGTCGTATGATGTCGGGGATGCGGTACGCAGTGATGCCGACAGTCAAGAAGCCGAAGAAAAAGAGCAGCACCAGAAGAACCTTGCGCTTGGCGGCAATTCGCGTAGAGAGCACGATGGGAACCGGGAATACGACCAGGGTGGCGTCGATCGCGGCGCTGGATATCCCCATTGTGAGGAGTTGCAAATATCCCTGACGGCACTGCGGCCCTGGATCTGGCAGCACTTGCCAGTAGCTCGCGATTGGCCTGCACTCGGCAACGTCGGTGATCAGCACGGCCAGGAAGGTGGCTGCGAGGGCATATCGCAGAATGGCAATCAGCGTCAGGTAGATTTTCCTCATCGAGGCCCCGGCCAGGCGATTCATGAATTCCAGAGTAGTAAACTTGAGCGTCCATAGCCTGAGTTCAACAGTCGCCCGTCAGCGTCGTGCATCTGTCCAGACGGCTTCAGTTGGCACTCACGTTGCGGCATAAAACACCCTGCTGGCCAAGACGACTCTGCTCCCAACTGCTCTTCCATGGCGTTCTTCCGCCGTCGTGGTTTCCTCTCGAAGCAGGGCATTGTTTGTGCCGTACAGCAGGACGACGTGCGTGCACGCAATGCGCAGGTACAGCGGCACCAGTGCCAAGGCGGCAATCTTGTCTTCGGGGAACAGCCTCTCAATTCTTATGAAGCGTCCGGCCAGCCTCAGCAGCGTGAGACAGGTGCAAAATATGGTAATCCACCAAGAAACCAGCAGGGTCGGTTTGGCGTCGCTGAAGGGTTCCGCTGGCGGAGGCGCAGAGTAAAGAGACATGATGTGACGGACTCGATTCAGCCTAATTGACGCGCAGAGCAATGAGATGTTTGCATGTATATATGGGTACCACGGCGCATCCCACGTACATGGCAAAGACGGATAAAATGAATAACCTTTGAGACTATTCGCTGGTTGATAGAAATATATTGACATGGCAATCACAACTGCTAGCCCCGCGTTCGAGAACCGCCAAGGATTGCCCATGTTGCTCCGCCGTTTTCTCGGGGCAGCCACCAACCCCCACACCCCACACCCACCCCACAGCCCTGCGCCAGTCGCCTCGGCACGGAGTACAGGGGTCTGGTACTTGCCGAGTTCTGTAGTGGCGCTATTAATGGCGCCTTGGCCTGCACCCTGGCAGATCGGCCATGCTAATGCAGCAGCCAACAGAGCAGGCTTCACTATGCAGGTACATGCAACAAGGTGGGGTTGCTGTCGATCAACTCGAGGCCGACGACACATCATTTCTGGTTGTCCCTGGCGTGGCTTGTGCGTTCCCAAACCGGACTCGTCTGCGAATCCTCGCAACTCGGAGTTGGCTTGTGAAGCTTGTCGGTTCACCCGGCCGAATGCACGACTCGTGGAGCGCCATGTTCCATGCTCGGAGTCTTTCTCGTCTCTCAATTCGGTGAGCTTTTTCTTCCGGCGACTTTGCACTTGACAGTCATGACGGCACCTGCTACTCTGGACGTCATGCCCGGGCCAGTCAAGCTCTCAGGCGTGCCACAAGAAACTGTCACCTGTTACAACCTTGCCGTCATGGGATGCATGCGATGCATGTGACCTGCGGTTGGTTGTGATTTGAACCCATCTGAATGTCTCGCGCCACGCCTACCCTTGCTCGCAGGTGGGATAATTGAGCAAGATCCCAACAAGGTCAACTGGTGCAACTAGAAATAGCACCGATCCACACTAGTATCCAACCACTGGAGAACCCGCTCACACTTTCTTGAAACGACGACAGGCATCCATCTCGGCGGACACATAACGCGCAACCGTCAGGCAAGGAACTCGGTCAGTGGTATCCGCGCACAATTTTAACTGTGGCTATGACTCTATTGCCTTGATAAAAATATATCACAATACCTAGTTTTCTATACTTAGAGCATCTTTCTATTAATTTAGAGGCAGTCTTTATATTAAGTGCTCAATATCTACTAAAAACTTAGGCTAATTAAGAATTAATTATATAACCCTAACCCTATACTAGTAGTCTCCTTTTTATAGGTTTTTATAGCCTTATAAAGATAAAAGGGTTACTAATAATATTTCTCATAGTATTTCTGATAGTGTTGCTATATGGCGCTGCTATTGCCTATGAATTATGGCGGTAGAAGCCACGGCTAAAGTGTTACTGGCAAGGTTCCCCTGCCTGACGGTTGCGCATTTAATTTTCAACGGTTGCGCGTTTATGTGTCGGCTTCAAGAGCGCGCCATTCGGGCTGAATCTACAGCAATGTACCATATTCCTGATGCTCAATTCAGCTCTGTGTTTAACAAAGTGAACACAACGAATTCAAATCCACTAGCTGCTGCTCCCATCCACGGCCGAATACCACCTTGAAGCGTCACAGACATGGCGAATGATGCAACCTATCACTGTACAAGAGGTCGGGTGTGCAAAAAGAAACAAAGCTCGCGATGGAGTCATCTCATACCTAGGATACGTCTTCATATGCATCTGCCATCTCACAATGAATAGCAAGGTAGTTGCCATTTTCTTTTCTGTTTGAGCTTTCAATCGACATCAGAATTGACACATGGAAATCTTGTGACATGGGAAGACGCAATGATAGTCATGATACATTCATAAAGCCCGCTATGTTCTGGCCATTTCCTAGTTCCAGGTTCTGCTCTTCAGAGACGCAATGCGTTTTGTAGACTCCATAAATTCTGACATGTCAATGTCACGGTTTCGGATAGCTGCAGCCAAAGTTTGCCGAATCTCTACTCCTTCGGTAACATTCAGTTGGCTGGCCAGAATGAGATCATTGCCAGCTTTAAAGGCCACCAAGGCCCTGGCCTTGACATCCCCAAAGGGCAGAATAGCACCCGCCTCCATTGCTTCGGTGATGGTGACGCCCCGAAATCCAAACTTGTCGCGCAGCCACTTCTTCATCCAAATCGAACTCAATCCGGCAGGAACCTTGTCAACGGCAGGGTAGATGGCCCAAGACGGCATCACCATGTCGACGCCGGACTTGATGGCGGCTGCAAAAGTGACCGTGTCTATCGTCTTGAGATCTCGCAGCGCCATGTCGAGTGTCACGGGTTCCAGGTCCGTGTTCTGTTCGTACTTGGCCGCACCTAGTCCGGGGAAGTGCTTGATGGACACGAGAATACCCCGCGAGCGCTGTGCTTGAATAAAGGGGATTGCTGCACGAATTACACCGTCCGTCGTGTTACCGTACGAACGGCCATTGTAGTCCAAGAAGTTTCCTGGTTCCCGATACACCCCTAGAACAGGGGCCAGGTTGACGTTGAAGTTGTAGTCCCTCAAACTCTGGGCTGCTCCAAGACCGGCCTGGGCGCCCGCTTGCCTTGGCTGGGGAGACTGTCCAATCTGCTTCGCAGTCTCTTTGGGTGCGTGTCCAGGCACTCCGTTGAAGACGGTGCCTCCTTCCTGGTTGGTCATGACCAAGAGATTTGTTGATTTTCCACAAAGACTTTGAAGCAGCCGTCGAGCGGGAGACGCGGCATAGGCATCGAGAAGCTGCTTCATAGCGGCGGGCGTCTTGTCATTCACGTGGACATCGTAGAGCAGGACGCCTCCAACTAGACCGGCCCGTGTGAGGTCGATCAGTTCTTGCGGGGGGGCGGAATCGGTGTAATTGTACGAGTATATAACATGCTGGCCTGCAAGAATATCAATATCCGTCTTGCTAAGAGTTGGACTGCCAAGGGCAAATGGTAGATGTAGTGCAATGGCACATGTATAAGCCTTGAGGAGGCCCATGATGGAATGCGTTTCTTTTTCTTGATAAACTAAAACACACTCTGATCGACGTTATACTGGGCCTCATCAGCCTGCCTTCGCCGGACTTTATATAGTGATGCAGGGGCAAATCGTACACTTGAGTTGAGCACAAAAATGCACGATGTAACCTGCCATTTGTGGCATGTTGCTATGTTGCTTTGCGCATGCACATAATTGTTGAAAGCTGACGGTTGGGGGGTTTAATTAGCGGCTGAGCCGGTAGAGTACCAGACAAAACATGGACCAGGACAGACCAGATCGAGACTTTGGGGTGCGCTTCAAAGGTAGCTAATCAGGGTAGGTACTAGCCGCTCTTGAAGGGTCGCAATAGATATAAAAGACCTCAGTGTAATACCTAATTTTCCACGACTTCTGCGCACACAAGAAACCGTTGTGATGGTTGGATAGGAGCAACTTTTATTAACAAAGGGAAGAGGCCATGGCAAAACATGAATAATTACTCGTAACTTGGGCTGCGACATGTCGAACAAGGAGAGCCAGAAAGGATTTTGAGGCACCTTCATACGCTTTGCCTGATGGCTGAACCACCATAACGCCTTAACCCCGCTGGGAGACGTTACATCTTGGGCAATGCGGAAACACAAAATCATCAGTACCAGGATGCAACGACGTGAAAAACTGCCAATTCGTAGGAATCAGCCTCTACTTGTGTGCTATGCCGCTTGATCCTCGAGCCTTCCGCCTGTCTTGTGTCGCGAGAGCCGCAATACATCTTGCGCATAACAGGTTGCTCTCCATGCGTTTTGCATGCTTTGCCATATTCTACAACCTGGGCGTGGGACTGGTCGCAAATTCGGCTGAATAACGCAAAAGCACAAGTCTGGAGCCTACCTTGCGACTCTTTAACAAACCGTCAGTGTCCATGTCGGCTTTGCCACTTTGCCATGGAACGGGTCCTCGGGACAGGAGCACCATGCTGTGCGGTGTGGTCATCATCACGTGACCCTGGAAGCAATTTTGCACACAGCAGAGATGATGACTGTTGACAGGAAAGAAAAACAAAGGAGGAAAAGGAGGAGAAAAGTCCGCAAAAGGTCCCAATGTCAAAGACGGGGCGACTCCCCATTGAGCCCCCGGGCCTCGTAATGCAGACAGACTTCATCTCGTCCGAGGCCGAGAGCGAGCTGCTGGAAGTCTTTGCAAATCTCGAATGGCCAACGCTGCCCGGGCGGCGCTCTCTTCATTATGGATACACCTTCAGCTACAAGACGTTCGGGATAGACGCCCATGTCCCATTCAAAGCATTTCCCGACTGGCTTCTTCCACTCCTGCCGCAGACTGAGCCTCGCCAACCGGACCAGGTCTGCCTGCAGCATTATCCTCCCGGAGCCGGCATCCCTCCCCACGTCGACACACACAGCGCATACGATCAGCTCTATTCATTGTCACTAGGATCCCCCGTGCACATGCAATTTCGCAATGCCAAATCGGGCGACAAGGTCGATGTGGATCTACCGCCCAGGAGCATGGTGCAGCTCGGCGGTGCATCAAGGCTGCACTGGACGCATGGCATCAGAGCACGCAAAACAGATACACTTCCCGACGGCACAGTGCGACCTAGGCAAGATCGCTGGAGTATAACGTATCGTTGGCTACGAGAGGGGGCAACATGTGAGTGTGGGGATGAGAAACTGTGTGATACTGCACAAAGCCGAAAGGGCATCGAGAAGGAGTACAGATGGAAAAGAGCAGGCGACGATGCAGACGGCAAACCGGCGTAGAATTCGAGCATCCGGAGAGTTTTATTTCCTATCAAAATCATTGGTCGGCGTTGTGGATAAATGCTTGTGTGTCAACAACTTCAACCGAGAATGCAGGGCAGCCCTTTGTGATGGGTTGCTTTTTCTCAGACTTGGCTCATTTCTAGCGTGCATGCAATCTACTTGGTATCTTGGCAATCGCTCAGTGATTCTGAAACAGCCCACTGTAGCGCAGCAGCTAGACAAGTGCGTGCAATGTCGGCTAGCGGAGTTGCGGCACACCTGCCTTCTACGAACCTCTGATGATTTGGACAATGTGGAAGAAAGATGCTGGACTGCGGTAGGGACCCTGACCCGGCAGTAGAGTTTTATGTATGTGCTGTCTGATGTCAATCTCGAAAGCCGAGGGAGGATCGTTGACGGTGGGTCTCGGCTAGGATCGACGTGGCCGGCTTGTCGCCATCGTCACCTCACCAGCACTGGCACATGTCAGCTCTGCCAGCTGCTGGGCTCAGATGCTCCACTCACTGGAAGAGGAACCTTGAGACGATGTGACACTGCTTGTCCTCAAAGACCCAATTGAGAAGACGTGGACATTACCTTGTCCCATCTTTATCCGAATCATGGCCTTTCTTTCACCGCCGGGGCTGTGCATTCGTGCCGTTTTCTTTCTGCTCAGGTCAAGACCATCGTGCCAAGTTTGGCTTGGGTGTCAATTGACCTAGCTTGAGGTGTCTGGTGTGACTCGTGTCCGCTTGCGGCCGTTCAGTGGTGCGTCGCCCTCGACTGCCGGAATCCTCAAATTAGGCCGAATACCTCCATATTACTACATAAATTGCAGTCGCTGCCCGACATCACATTTTGTTAGTCATGGAGGGCGTTGACCCTCGGCTGCGGCCCGCACACGACACAACGATGCCACCCCAACGCGAAACCACAGCCGACTCCGAGCCCCAACACCGCGACAATGCCACCGCGACACCAAAATTGACCGAAAGATTTCCCGGAAAGCTCGAGGTACCCTCGCGGCCCGGGACGAGCGGAGGATTGAGGAACAAGTCGGCACCATTCCCCTCTGGTTATGCTTCCTCTGCCCGCAGACACTCTGCGCTGGAGAAGTGGCAGACCGGAACTTTCATGGACCGAGAGAGGGCCGAATCGATTCCAAGCAGAGCATGGATACCTTTGATGGGTGGGCTGGCCGGCGACGGGGACGAGTTCGACTCATCTTCCGAGGATGAATTTGTGGGCGATGCAACGGCCGACCATGAGCTTGAAAAGCCCATCCCTGACGATGCGAGACCCGGTCGCCCTGCAAGCGCAGGCGTAAGCACGGGAAAGCACAGCAACCTGATGAGGAGAATACTCATGGTCAACGAGCATTGCAAAAGCACGGGACGGGCACGGAGCGATGGACGATTACGTATCACGGTTCACGAGACGGCGCATACCGGATACATTGCAAACGCCCTTGGAGCTGTCGCTCACAGCATGCGACCCAAGAGGAAGAGTGCCGGCGTTGCGTCGGCAACTATTCCTACGGCTGCGGTGCCCCAACCACACCTCAATATTGTAATAATGGTCGTCGGATCCCGTGGCGATGTCCAACCATTTCTGCGAATTGGCAAGTATCTAAAAGACGAGTTTGGACATCGCGTCCGTATTGCTACGCACCCAATTTTCAGGGACCTGGTAGAAAAGGACTCGGGGCTGGAATTTTTCTCGGTTGGTGGAGATCCCTCGGAGCTGATGGCTTTCATGGTCAAGAACCCGGGCATGATTCCTACTCTCGAGACAGTCAGGGCTGGTGAAATTGGAAGACGGCGTGTGGCAATGGCCGAAATGTTTGATGGGTTTTGGCGAGCGTGCATCCACGCCACAGAAGATGAGAAGTCGGACGCCAAGGCAAATGCAAGAGAAGGAGGAGACATCTTCATTGCTGACGCCATCATTGCCAATCCGCCTAGCTTTGCTCACATTCACTGCGCCGAGGCTTTGGGTGTCCCCCTGCACTTGGTCTTTACGTTTCCCTACACCCCAACGCAGGCGTTCCCACACCCGCTGGCGAGCATCAAGCAGTCCAATGTCGACCAGGCATACACCAACTTTATCTCATATCCCCTCGTGGAAATGATGACCTGGCAGGGTCTCGGCGATCTCATCAACGACTTCCGCGTCAACACTCTGACGCTGGATCCCGTGTCTACCCTGTGGGCACCATGTGCAACCTATCGCATGCACGTGCCATTCACGTACTTGTGGTCGCCGGGCCTGGTACCAAAGCCTGAGGATTGGGGTGAAGAAATCGATGTGTCTGGGTTTGTGTTTCTCGATTTAGCGTCGGCATTTAAACCGCCCCAGGCGTTGGTAGACTTTCTCGATGCCGGAGAGCCACCCATATATATCGGGTTTGGCTCTATTGTGGTTGATGATGCCGAGAGGTTCACAGACTTGATCTTTGAGGCAATAGCAAAGGCGGGAGTGAGAGCCCTGGTGTCGAGAGGATGGGGTGGGTTTGGTCGGGACCGTGTCCCCGACAATATCTTTATGCTCGACAATACACCTCACGACTGGCTGTTTCCGAAAATTCGGGGCTGTGTCCACCATGGCGGTGCCGGCACGACAGCAATTGGGTTAAAGTGCGGTCTTCCGACCATGATTGTGCCCTTCTTCGGGGACCAGTACTTCTGGGGCAGCATGGTTGGCAAGTGCGGTGCCGGGCCTGAACCCGTGGCATACAAGCATCTGACATCTGACAAGCTGGCCGACGGCATCGGGTATCTGCTGACTAGAGAGGCGAAATCTGCGGCGGAAGAAATTGCGAAATCAATCAACCGCGAAGGAGACGGCGCGATAAACACCGTCGCTTCCTTTGCAAAACATCTGAAGCTCTACGGTCCGCCCACGCTGAGCTGCTCCATCATCAAGACGGATGTCGCCGTCTGGAAAGTCAAAGGCACGCATGTGAGGCTCGGCGCGGTGGCCGCCCATGTTCTGGTCAAAAGCCAGCACCTGAGCTGGAGCAAGCTGCGTCTCCTGCGCCACACGGAATGGAACGACTTTGAAGGGCCTGGGGAGCCCGTGACGGCCGTGGCAGAGTCGCTGGGGAATTCCCTGCGAGAAATAATCGCCGGCATTGGAAGTGCCCCGGCTCGGCTCGCGAGGACGGCAAAGCGCCGAGTCAGGTACCATGTACAGACCATGGACGGGAGGAAGAAGAAGGCTGGCAAAGTTCGGCGACAATCGACGGGGCTCGTGCCGGGCCCGGAGCAGTACGCCAGAGACATCTCCTCGAGCATTGGCCAAACGGCCCTAGCCATTGCTAGAGCCCCGACTAGCCTCGTTGTTGCCCTCGCACAAGGCTTCCATAATGCCCCGAGACTGTACGGCGATGACACGGTTCGCCGACCAACACGAGTGTCAGGTATCCGATCCGGACTAGTCGCATCGCGCAGGGCATTCGTCTATGGTTTCTACGACGGGGTCACGGGGGTTGTTCGCCTTCCCATTCAGGGCGCAAGAAATGAGGGAGCAGTTGGTTTCCTCAAAGGGACTGGGATGGGCGTCAGCGGCCTGGTACTAAAGTCTATCTCGGCCATCGTGGGACCGATAGGTTACAGCATGCAGGGCGTCTTGAAGGAGGCGCAACGCCGACGGAGTCCGCAAAAGTTTGTACGACGCGCCCGCATTGCCCAAGGTCAGCGCGACGCCGAGTCGGTGGATGATGCGCAGAGGAAGAGGGTACAGGAGCAGGTTCTGGCCGGATGGCAAGTCATGCAGCAGCTGACGCAGGCAATCGCCGACGAAGAAGGCAACAGAGGAATTGCTGGCCAGCTGGACAGAATTTCCCTCGACGTGGCCTTTCTATTCACCGATGTCGACAGGGCAAAGACCTGCGTCCAAGACTTGAAATCGGGAAAAAGCTTGGAAGAAATCATGACTGGATACAGAGACTGGAATGTCAAGACGCAAGATCCGATGAATAGTAAGAAGGGGACGTGGAGCAGCGGTAGGTCCAAATAGACGGTAGGCAGAAGCAATTCGCAATTCT
Source organism: Keithomyces neogunnii (assembly GCA_020975405.1). Lineage (NCBI taxonomy): Eukaryota > Fungi > Ascomycota > Sordariomycetes > Hypocreales > Clavicipitaceae > Keithomyces > Keithomyces neogunnii. Next base: position 4,935,050 of record JAIOWQ010000003.1, on the reverse strand, counting down.
TCTTCTCCCGAACTACGGCCACTGAACCAGCCTGTGCCTGTTGTTCAATTGTTTGCGCACGGTTTAGGCCATCAGGTCGTGACTGGATCGGCACCAACAGCATTAGCATCTGCAAGCCGAGGTGATGAATGATGACATGCGGCGCTAGCACGATCCCCTATCGAAAGAAGCGGCGGCAAGGTGTCATGTGTATTTTTAGCTGCAAGAGCTTTTTGCACTTTTGTCCTTGGCCATGCAGGGTGACGTTGGAGACACCATGGCCCCATGGCAACACCGGCTCTGTATCTGTATCAAGCAGGTGCGCTTGAGCCCACTTATCGATCGGCACATGCATTACCGAATGGCAATTCTTGTCCCATCTTGCAATTCTGCCTTTTGTTTGCCCCTCGGACTAAAGCTTATTTTCGACCTTTGCTTCCATCTGGCTAGCGGTCTGCGCGCCGAGCCTTTCGACGTCGCTGAATAAGGACCCCTTCTGGCCTCTTTACCATCCTTGCATTTACCAACTGCGGGGATTCCTTTCTCGTGTCGTATGCTTGACATGATAAATCTTATCTTCATTGCTGGGTGTCATCGAGTTTACCCAAAGCAGAAGGTTACCCCAGATGCTGGTTTGCCGACCTTCTCAACTGGGCAGTTGCTTGCGTTGTGCAACACAGACAGACTAAATTTGTCCCGACATCTCCTGGAAATATTTGTACTTTCTCTTGATTACAAACCAACCCCTCGGCGATAAAAAGCATTGCATCGCCGCGAGCTTAAGCAAGGAGCGACCGCCCAACCGACCACAGAAAGATCCTCGGTCCTGAAGATACGCGCGCCTGGCTCTGATTTTTTATTCCTTCCTGGTACAGGCCAGATATCGCAGTATGAAGGCTCTAACCGTTTTGTCGTGGCTCTTGACATCAGTGGGAGCCCTGATTGTTCAGCCCAAAGTCTCCTACAATGGCCACAAGGTCTTCCGTATCCCTGTCTTGGACGACGGGTTGCACTTGGAAAAGGTTATTGAAAAGCTCGGCGTCATCACTTGGCAACCACCGACACGAAAGGGTGCATTTGCCGACATCCAAGTTGCGCCAAGTCAGCTTGATGACTTTCTCCTGGAAATGAAGGGCCATGAGCTCACGACAATGCATGATGACCTCGGGAAGTCTATAAGAGAGGAAAGCGCGTATAACATACATGCATGTACGTCTTTATCGCTGTCGAGGAGTGATGAGGAGAAGGCCTTGACAGATGGTGTTATCCGCGGGCTTGTGAGGACGTCATGAATTGACCACGGCGTCTAGATGGATCTGCCTCTGCCAACGAAACTTGGTTCCAGTCATACCACAACTACAATGAACATGTGCAGTGGCTTAGCGACCTTGCAAGTCAGTATTCCCAGCATTCCAAGGTTGTGACCTCGGGAAGCTCCTTGGAGGGGAACCCCATCACAGGGCTGCACATCTTTGGAAGCTCAGGCGGTGGCCAGAAGCCTGCCGTCGTCTTTCATGGCACAGTGCATGCTCGGGAATGGATTGCTTCCATGGTTAGAGTCCATGATCCCTTTGTCAACCGACGCATCACGCTAACCGATGAAAAGGTGGTTGAGTACATGACCAATGAACTCGTCACAAAGTACGGCTCTGACAATAACATGACGGCATTTGTGGATAAATATGACTTTTACATGTTTCCAATCGTGAATGTCGACGGTGCGCGCCAAGACACCTTTGCTACCTTTGGTTTTGAAAAGATTGCTCACCGTGTCTGCTAACACGACGACAGGCTTCAAGTACACCCAGTCAAACGACCGCATGTGGCGCAAGAACCGCCAAAAGACATCGGGAAGCAGCTGCCTTGGGCACGACATTAACCGCAATTGGCCCTACAATTGGGATGGCCCTGGTTCGTCCACCAACCCCTGCGAAGAGGATTTCCGCGGGTCAAGCCAGGGAGATGCACCCGAGACCAAGGCTTTGCTTGGGTTTCTCCAGAACGTGAAGAGCTCTCAAGGACTGAAGCTGTACATTGATTACCACTCCTACTCGCAACTGTTCATGACGCGTAAGATGCCCCAGGATGCCACGTCCTGATCCATTTGAAATGGCGCTAACCTGCTCCGCGCATACAGCCTACGGCTATTCTTGCGATGCCCACCCCGCCAACGATGATGAGCTACAGTCACTCGCCAAGGGCGCTGTTGAAGCAATTTACTCGGTCCATCAAGTCAAGTTTGACTATGGCCCGATCTGCACCACTATTTATCAAGCTAGCGGCAGCAGCGTTGACTATGTTGCCGATGTTGTCAAGGCGGATTACACATTCACTTCTGAGCTGAGAGACACGGGGAGCTACGGATTCGTGTTGCCACCAAATCAAATCATCCCTAGCGGCGAAGAGGCATTTGCTGGTGTCGCCTATCTTCTTGAGAATATGAAATAAATGTACTGCGTTTCGCCGCTGATGCTCTGGATTGTATCCATGGTTCACCGTGAGCGCCTTGATGAAGAACCTTCACATCACCCCAATTAATACCGTCGTTGAAATCCACATTTCCATGTCTTGTTCCACTGACGGAAATACGACGCCTCAAGTCGGGCTGAGGCGAACAACCACTTTAGCCTAAGACCTGATGGATCTGACCCCTGTCCGGCTGGCATTCTGTGACTGGACAAAACGCCACTCCTCTAAATACTAATTTTGGCTTACTGGCGGTAGAGGCGCTGGTGTCCCAGAGCGAGAGTGGACTTACAAACACCCTCCGTTCGCGTCTTGGGATTCATCATAGGGCTGGCAATTAGAGGCCAGGTATTATCTCGGAGAAATTGCGGGGAGAAGCTATTCTTGCTGACAGCAGCATCTAATGGTGCGCGTCGCTCACTAGATTCCCGACCTGTTGGACGCCAACATGTTAAAACATGTTAAAAATTCTGGCACTGTGCTGAAAGAAATAACGACGCGCCTTGAGATGATGTCAACCTCCAACCGCATGCATACGATATGCCAGTTGCGCTTCCTCCTGCCACCTCGGGAAGCTTCCTTTTTGGCAAAAGTCATGTCAGACGAGTGACCGCAAAAAAGAGGCGCACATTGGCAGGTGGAGAGGCAGGGGTGGAGAATGACAGGATAGGCTACATAATGCCCAAGAAGTTAGTAATTTGCCAAGTTGGGGGGCTGGCGCAACGGTAGCGCGTCAGATTCCAGTAATGGGGATTCCTGAAGGTTATCGGTTCAAATCCGGTGTCCCTCACACAACATATTTTTTGCTCTTTTTTCTCACTCCAATTCTTTTTGCTGACACTACTACCAAAACGGTATGGTGCCAGACTCCGAATGTTTTGTCATCTGTGGAATGTCTGGTATCTCCCAGTGGTTTACGAGCCATTCCGGGTGCTTAGCGAATTCAAGTTCTGACAAGTAGAAGATATCCCTGAACTTGGTTACAGTAACTGCCATACCTGTATTTTTCTGAACGGTGAGATTGCAATGCACTATTTGTTGGATGCTCTTATTAAAGGGACTCTGGCAGTGCCCTTCAAGGGGCTACCCTAAAGATTCCGAAATATGCCGCAGTTGTTGGTTATCATTACGAAATGTATCAACTCTATAGGAACACTTGGCAAGTCTTGAAGCCTGTTCTAGGCACACGTCTTATTGTCATCAGAAAAGTTCTAGAGATGCGCGTACAATGACAGTAGGTCAGTCGGTAGCGTGCAGCACGTGAAAGTTTGGGCTTTGCTGGCTATGATGGTTTGTAAATCAACTTTCGACTTCTTGGAGTCAACCCAGGCTCGTTAGAAGCCCCACGACTGTAAACTACGTTGCAAAACAAAAGATGCATCATCTCAAGAGACCCTCATACGAAGCAGAGTCGGAGTCATATAGTGTCCCTAAGCGCCCAAAGTAATGGTAGAGCAGGGAGCATCATACTCCGACGAGGAGGCCTGGGACTGTTATCCCTGCTAGCACCATCAGCGACTCGACATTGGGATCAAACTCAGGCCGTTAAACCATGAAATAAATCGTTAGTGAACTCACACCAGGCCTTTTGCATTATTCTTGTGAGTTCTGTCTGGTCGGCAGACACCTAAAACCACTCACGTTGGCAGATGCGTAAAAAATCATGTGTAGATCACTGCCATGATACGCGGCGCTGGTAGGACATGGCCGCGTGTTGTTCCAGTTAGCATAGTATCGCCAGATCTAGGACGGCACATGCTGCTTTTGGCGGTTTGCAGCCTAAAATATCATAGTACAGATAAATGACTCCAGATAAAACTGCTCGACTTCTGACTCGATACCAAACGCCCTTCACGTACGCTAGTATACGATAACCCGCATCGTAAAAACAGGCGCTTTGAAAAAATTCCCCTTCTAATCCGGTCAAGGTAGTCAATAAAAACAGTTTGTTTATCGGGGTAGAATGGCGAAATCGATGTAAAACGCTTGACCTTGGACTTGGCTTCACGGCCGTGGCGGTATTCCGAATGTCCTGCACATTCAGCTCAAAGTATTCTTGCGGAGCCACAACTAACAGCATTAACCACCGTTTCCCATTCTTGTTAGTCAGGTTCCTAGTGTCAAGAGGGAACCTGAATGCGTTTCCAGAGGCTACAATGATGCTAGACTATAGGATCGCTACGGTGCGCGTAGGCCTGGTAGTTAATAGAAACACTTCTAGACTGGCCAGCAATGGTAATTATTGCAGTCACGGCTAAAATTAGTCATGGTATCACGAATCTATTCTACTGCAGCACGTTGATCGCAAAGACCGAGGTTTTGTATGCCTCCTGGGTCCTAGGAAGCCTAAAACACCGACTCTGTAATTTACAGTGACCATTTGGCGTCCTGACTGGCAGCAAATGATTTCCATTGTAGAATGGGTTTGTGTATTGCCAAGTGTAAACCCTGCACTGTTTATCAATCGGCAGCTTCTTCGTAGACGAGACCTGCCACTTACGTCCACCGTAGAAGACAATGACAGGCTTGCTTCTGCTTGTTGAGAGCTGCGTGTGCTTGGACCCTACGTTCAAAGTCGGGCAATCTTCGCCTTGTATTGTACCCGCGGTAGAAGCGAATAACGAAGATTGCGAGTTGTCTGCGGAGTGAAGCCTGGGTAGTCTGGTGGTGATGACGGCGATAGTGGACAGTCATTACCAAAGTTTGCTATGTATGCGTTTACCACCGGAGTACTTTTGGGGGGTTGGCATATGGGATGCCAAGATATTCGACGACCTTGGTGCATGACGTTGCCCAGTGTCCTGTGAGACCGTCTGTCGTGTGGATGGTAAGGAAACTTGACGGATCCTCCGGGGCAGTCGGAGTGTTATTCGCCACGGCTAAGGCGCACGCAGTAAAGCTCGGATGATTTTATTCATTGTGGTATTTTAGGACTGTTCTGGGTTTGATTTCTCAAGACATGGTGGTGAGGAGGTGACTGATGTTCCTGTGCCATGGGGAACATCCAGACTTTATTTTGTGTCACCCTCCAGACCACTCGATTAGATTTAGATGACTAGAGTATCCTACCGAGAAAGCATGGGAACTCGACTTGGGCCCGGGAAAAACTGTAGTCGGTATGTATTCGCTCCTGGATTGAGCTTTGCATTGTGCTGGGGGAAACCAACCTGGGAGTGGTAGGAATAGCTTGTTGCCGCTCGCGCGATGTTTGCTGATGCATGGATGACAATCCGAATCAAATGATGGGCATGGGCGACTCTTGGGGTATTAAAATCAATGGTGCATTGTGCGTGTATGATGGTCATGGTGCAGAAATCCAGTGCCTGACGTCGAGTCCTGGTCCCTCAGTTGAGCTTTATTTCCTGGGCTACCGACCGTAAATGAACAATGGCTCTTTTTGTGCCCATGGCATCAAATCCGGCAATGTGTGCCCTTTGTTCAATTCTCCACGAGCAAGTCACCACTCTAGACTTCAACCCTTCCTCTTCCCCGTCAAACGCCTCTTTTGCTCTGAACCGCGTTGGTGGTACCATGGCGGCCAATATCGCGTCGTCACTTGCGCCATTTCAGCCACGCTGGGTCCTCCTCCGCGTTATGGCTTTGTTCTCGACCGAGTGGCGGGCGATTACGAATTATACTGGTTCCAATGGCTCCCCATTGTGGAAGTGGAAGCAGAAGAACCGCCTTGTATTGCGTATTCGAGCGTGAGGAAGCGACCAAACCAAGCCGTCAATCACCTTCTTGGAATGCTTAACCGTCGGCATCATGTTGATGGCAAGTCTGCCACTGGTGAATAGGCACAAGCCGGTGTTGATGGTGAATGTTGTTCAGTCAATGTTTGAATTTGCCTGCTGCCTCTGGATGGACCTCAATAGAGTATCCTGCAGGGATAAAACTAAGCATAGATGCATTGAATTTAAGACACGGGCGAAGACGGGCACGTCGTTGATGGAGCACGCTATGCCATGTTGAGTGCTCGTGTAGTCTCTCGGACATCTCCACTTGGGCTTGAACTTAGTCTCATTGCAGCCAAACATGTGGCGGCTGGGCGTAAATGTCACTATTGGCAATTAACAAGGCCAAACAAAACTGTGTTTCAGTGGGGATATATGGAAGCACATGACGGCACCTGTCAAGACTTCTTTTCTGATCAACATTTTGACTAAGCCAGCATTTTTATTCACCCGTCTCTTTCTGTCAATCACCAGTCTCTTATATTTACTACAACCCCCTTTCAGTCTTAATGGTTTGACTTGTGGGATAGGGTGCCATGTTGCCACCATGGACGAATGTCCAGAAATCGGACCGCCCGGACCAAAACACTCCAACAGCGTCCTATCCGAACGCCGCGTCTGGCGCGACATGTGGTAAAGCCGGAATCGCTCCCCAGCAGGAATGGCACGAGGTGTCTTTGCCGCAAGCCTCGGGCGCCGACTCATTGCCCATGGAAGATGTTGGGACTTTTGCCAGCCGCTCAGACAGGGCCATGGACATGCTCTGGATTCCGCGCTCCTCGTCCGTCTCAGACGACACCCCGCAGAAGATTCGACGGGGCTTCTTCGCCGAGAAGAACATGGTGTTTCTCACGTGCTGCCAGCAATACCCCAAGGCTGTCTGCTGGTCGCTCCTGTTGTTCCTTACTGTTGTCATGGAGGGATATGACAAGTCCTTGATCACGGGCTTCTTTGCCTTCCCGGCATTTCGGCGCAACTATGGGCAACACACGGTGGCGAAGGATTCCCGTTTGGGATTCGAGGGATACGAAATCCTGCCCCAGTGGCAGACGGGCTTGCAGAACGCGGCAATCGCCTGCGAGATAATCGGGCTGTTGGTCCATGGACACATTACATATATTGTTGGATATCGCAAAGTCATGATAGGAAGCCTCGTGTGGCTATGCATGGCTGTGTTTCCCGCCTTTTTTGCAAAGAGCATCAAAGTGCTGCTCATCTCTCAGGCTCTGTCCGGTACGGACCACCCAGTTCGGTTTACGTCTATCCATCTAACAGGTATCCAGGAATACCGTGGGGCGTCATTCAAACCCTGGCGGCCACGTACGCGGCCGAGGTCGTCCCATCTGGCCTGCGACCCTATGTATTGAGTAACATCAACATGTGCTGGGTCGCCGGGCAGCTTCTCGGGACCGGGGTGCTTCGGGCCCTGGTGCACAACACTTCAGAGTGGTCTTATCGCCTCCCGTTTGCCTTGCAATGGGCTTGGGCTGTTCCGCTGCTCATTGGCGTTTGGTTTGCCCCCGAAAGCCCATGTGAGAACCCCCTTTCCCTGTCACCTTGTCCGAGGTGTGTGTACGTGGTATACTAAGTCGTCGTCTTTTGACAGGGTGGTGCATTCGGCATGAGAAGCCAGCCGCGGCCCGGCATGCTCTACATCGCCTTTCCAACCAGACCGAGCCACGCATCGACGACAGCGTGGCCCTGATGGAGCACATCAACGAGATTGAGAAGAAATTAAACTATGGAGGAGAAACTTATGCGGACCTTTTCAGGGGGGTGAACCGTCGCAGAACCGAAATCTCTTGCATGGTGTGGATGTGCCAGGCGTTGTGCGGCAACGTCCTGACCGGCTACGCGGCCTACTTTTTCGAGCAGGCCGGTTTCAGCACCTCCAATGCCTTCAACCTCTCCACGGGAATGTACGGCATGGCCTTCGTCGCGGGTATGATTTCATGGGTCCTCTTGTCCAGAGTAGGGCGCCGAAAACTGTACATGTTTGGCCTGGCGTCGGCGACTGTCCTGTTGGCCGGCGGCGGCATTGCTTCGGCGGTAAACGGGGGCTCTAATGCCGGGGATTGGGCTCTGGGTGCCTTTATCATTCTGTCCACCTTTACCTACGACCTGACCATCGGCCCCGTCTGCTACGTCGTCGTGGCAGAACTGCCGTCCACCCGCCTGCGAGTCAAGACGGTCGCTCTGGCCAGGGTGGCGTACAATGTCGTCTCGCTCGTCAACAACGTTCTCGTCCCAAAGATGCTCAATCCTTCGGCGTGGGGGATAGCCGGCAAGGCCTGTTTTGTGTACGCCGGCACCTCCCTCTTTTGCCTGGCCTGGTGCTACCTGCGGCTGCCAGAGACCAAGGGACTGTCGTACCTCGAGCTGGATATCCTGTTTGAGAAGAGAGCGCCCGCCAACAAGTTTGGCCAGGTGCAAACCCGACTTGCTCAGTCGGCCTACATGACTGTATCTAATGCAGAGCGTCTGACGAATGCCTGGCACGGATGGTTGGCATATTCTTGACTAGAGGGGCAAAAGTCATGTATAGACGAGCTGGGAGGGCAAGCAATGTCATGCTCACATGGGTATATTGCTCAATACGTCATAGAATCATCCCTTGTAAGATTATAATGTCATTTCGGACCGTACAACCGCCCACCTCTTGGAGAGTATCGGGAGGTGCCAAGTCTTGATCATTTGGGTCGCATGAATTCACATGTTTGCGTATCCTGCTGCAGCCCAACTCGGTTCAGTCACATCTTTAACAACCCGGCAGTAACAAGCCTCCAAGCAAACAGACTGCGGCTAAAGCGGTTGGCACCGGCCTCGTACCGGTTCCGGCACCTTGGCTCGAGGTGCTTGCCAGACTGGTAGTGGTTGGACCTAGTCTCGCAGTAGCCAGACTTGTAGCATGGCTAGAAATACTGCTTGCCGCGGCTTGGTCAATTTCGACGGCGCACGGGTTTCCCTTGCCACCACCCGCGGATTCGTTGCCGGCATCTGTCGATGAAATCGTGGGACAAAGGGACTCGGTTGCGTTGGGCGTGATATGTACAGTCTGACCAAGAGCTGGACACTCGGGCAGCTGTGCGATGCGAGGAAATATCCCCTTGCCCCCATCCACCCATCCATCGGACCCGTTGTACTGCTTCTCCCATTCTGCCTCGATCCCAAACATGATTCCTCCAAGAATATAGCTCGGCGTGCTCTGACAACGCTCCTCCAAGTTATGCTTGTCCCAGCTAACGGTCCATAGCAGCTTGTACCTTTCGCCGCGGGCCTTTTGGCTAATCCACGCAGTTACATTATCTGCGTCGACAAGAATGGTGGGCCCCGATCCGCGTGTGTTGCCGGGAAGGGTGAAATGTGCACTGCCGCGTGTCGCGATACCTGGGTATCGGCCTTCGATATACGGCATGATTGCCCAGTTAATAGTGTAGTTGCCCAAGACGTCAAGAGACGTCATATTCTGGACGGCAATGGCAATCGGGAAGACATCTGTCGGCTTGTATGTCTCGTTGCGTGGAAATATTACGTCGATTTCCAGATATTTCGAGTCTAGCTGCTGAGAGAAGGTGATTGACATCAACAGCAGAAAACACACGAGTGCGTGGTGGAGAAGAGTCATAGTTGTTGCAAATGTGTGTCTCGTCTAAATCTTTTGCGTTACTTGACGAGAGACTGAGAGGAAATCAAAGGGGAAAAGCCCTGGGCGCGTGATCAGTATCGAGATGTTGTGCAGTAAAGGCATCAGAATCACGCAAGGCTTGACCCACATATCATCAAGACGGAGTAAAAGCCTCACCCAAGATACTACGGCTGTAGATTAGGCTGCTGCGCTAATTTCTACAGCTTGAAGAGAGTGACGACCAATACAGTCCCTACGACATCTAGCACGTGTTTATTCTGGCGAGAGAACAATAGCAACACCAGGTTTCTCCACTCTTTATATATGTCAATTGCTGACAGGGGTCCAGTGAAGCCCTTGTGCACGGCCCACTACTCCGTACCTTGGATGACAATGGCACAAGATGATCACGTCATGCAAGAACCACACTTTGTGGAACCATGGACTGGTCACCGGGGGAAACGTGTGATGAAAGTACAAAACGTAAGCAGACAGCTGTGTGACAGATGCCCAAGTCACACAGTCTACGACTCTACATAGTACTATATGAAACCCTGCGCACTTATTGCTGCAACCCTCGACGGCTGAGTTCCACAAAAGTGGAATTCGGGCAATAGTGCAAATTCCAACACAGTATGATTGATTTGCAGCAAGGGCGTGAAATATCTTTATTGACGGATTCTATTTTTATTATCAATGTTCCATTCTCTTACCTGGCTGCATAGAGCAAGATGGGCGACTATTAGAAGGCTCAGAAGAACTACTTACCAGGCTAGTATTGCTCTGGTGGATTCCGGCCAACCCAAGCACGCCTTTGCACGGGTACGTGTCGTGATTTTCATACCACTTGATGCAGTTACTCGGGGTCCTATTGTCGTAGACATACGAAAGTGGCCAGGCAGCAGGACCTTGTGCTATAATCAAAGGTAGCATGATGCTGCTAGACGAAACGCACATCTATCTTCTAGTTTATTTTCTTCCCGTATAAATTTGAGGCTAGGATAAGTGAACTGTCGATCAAGGAGAATTATGATTCAGGGTTTCTGGGAGTACGCAGCGAGCTTAAGCTGCTGTACTGTACGTATAGCGGTGGGAATACGGACCCAATCTTATGGTACAGATCAGACCTGCTCTAATAGGACGCAGGAAAGAAACCAGACGAGTGCACTAGAAAATCGACAATACGCATAGGCCGTTTTACTCAAGCTGTCACCCACGTGTACAGTGTTCTAAGCTCCATAGGCCTAGATGCAAGGCTCATCTTCTTTCTCGTAAAGTGGAGCTTCTGTAACACGCTCGTGCTTGATCTGCTGAAGTATTTGAGGGCTTTTCTCCGTGTTACAGAGGCGGGGCAAAAGACAGGTAGAAGCTCTGTTGCCTCAATAAGTGGGTTCACTGAAGACGTAATTTCGGCGCCCAGGGCCATGTCTTGGCAAGGCATTGGCCAAATACATGTTGTCCTTGATGTGCCAGCATTGGCAAGTGCTGTCATCACGTTGAAATATCATAGGCCAATCCTCTGAGCTTGCAAATTACCGCAATTTGGGCCATTACGGGACTCGCTGAATCTTGTTGTACAGCATAGGTAGTATATCCATGGATAATAGGATTCGAGGTACAATCCAGGTACGGTGCATGTGTCAGTAGAATAGTTTCTCAGATTAGTATTGTGCTCAATATAGACCATATTTATGGAGGGAAGATGAATACTAAAAGGTTGAGCCTATATTTAGTACACTGTACTTGATAACAGCAGTATATATGTACTCAACCTACCAGGAAGTTTGTATCAGCATCCAATGATACTACAACACACTCGTTTGATCTAGCCGGGTTACCACGCCTTGAGTCATGAAGAGCATGATTCCCAACGCACTCCTGGCCGGGGTTGTCTTGGGGGTTCTTTCAAGCAGCGTCCAGGCTGTACCCGAGGAATCTTACAGAGCCGCCGGTCTCTACGAATGCCCAGAGCTTTGCGAGACCTCGGGATCGCAGTCAGCCAACTGGACACGATTCACGAGCAACTATGACCTCGAATGGTGCAAGACCAACACCATGATGATGAGTCTACCAATTTACGCGCCACTTTCCGACGACAGCACGCACTCTACCTTTCGTGCCTGTCTGGCTTCGCGCGGCAATCAAGTCGGGCATCTCATCAGCCGGGTGCAAAAACGCGGCATCCAAGGAAGGCAAGTCAAGTCGGACATTCAGCTTGTCCAGTTCCCAGCCAAAGGCAGCATGCTGTTTGTCGATTCTGCTTCCGCGGCAATTAAAGAGCTCCAAGTCCGGTACCTCGATCTGCAGCATCAAAACAAGAATGAAGCGGCCTACTTTGCAAAGCTTGGAGATGCTGCTGTTGGCGTCTACGCAGGGAGGGAAATCGGAAAAGAAGGCATTGCCATGACCCTTATGAAGAGGCTGGATGACTTCATCAGTTCCAACAAGACCGCCTCGCAAACCGTCCTCTTGCAGCTCTGCGGCCAGGGTCGCAGCGCCAACTTGGTCGCGGGAGTCGTAGCGGATGGACGCGGAGGTGTTGAATCAATATTCGCCGCGCAGAGATTCGTGCGAACATGGGCCGAGGGCAACTGCGTTACGGACGCGGGCGCCGTCGTCACGACGGAGACGATGGACATGTCTTACATCTCTACCGAAGCTGTTGCTGCGGAAAACGTCACATCGCAAATTGGCAGCATCACCACCAGCCCTCGGAAGCGGTCAACTACTCCAAGGCCTCTCAGACACACGGCTTCCAATCTAGACCACAGGGCCCAGTGCTCCACGGTGCAGGTCGACTCTGGCGACGGCTGTGCCTCCCTGGCCAAGAAGTGCAAGCTCTCGCCGGCAGACTTTACAAAGCTTCACACGCAGCCAAAGTTCTGCTCCACGCTTCAGGCCGGCCAACACGTGTGCTGTTCTCCAGGCTCGTTGCCCGACATGCGGCCACGGCCGAACCCGGACGGTTCCTGCCACGCATATCATGTGCTTGCGGGCGACAACTGCGCCAAGCTTGCGGCGGCAAACGGCCTCGGCGTCGAGGACCTGGAAAAGATGAACCAGAAGACTTGGGGATTCGCCGGATGCAAGGGCCTGTGGGAGGGCATGAACATATGCCTCAGCACCGGCGATGCGCCGATGCCCGCGCCCATCCCGAATTCAAAGTGCGGCCCGCAGGTTCCCGGCACGAAGAAGCCGGCCGGGGGAACCGCGCGGCTCGCAGACTTGAATCCGTGCCCGCTCAACGCCTGCTGCAACATCTGGGGACAGTGCGGCACTACCAGGGAGTTTTGCGTCGAGTCCTCCCTCGGTCCGCCGGGCACATCGCAGCCCGGCACCAACGGATGCATATCCAACTGCGGCATGGACGTGGTCAACAACGGCGTCCGGCCGGACAAGCAAATCGTCCTCGGGTACTTTGAGGCGTGGAACAAGAACCGCGAGTGCCTGCACATGGACGTGACGCAGATGAGCAGGGCAATCTCGCACATTCATTTCGCCTTTATCGACATTGTCGCCGGCTTTGGCGTCTCCATCTCGCCCGACGTCAAAGAGCAGTGGGACAAGTTCAAAGCCATGTCGGCCTTTCACAAGGTTGCCGCCTTTGGAGGCTGGAAAGCGTCGACGGATTCGACGAGCTACTGGATCTTCCGCGAGGGAGTCAAGCCGGGCAACAGAGACGTGCTGGCCGCAAACATGGCCAACTTTATCCTGTACAAAGACACCCGGCAACACTGAAACATACTTCATGTCACAGGACTCACTAACACGTGCCTAGATCCAACAACCTGGACGGCATTGATCTCGACTGGGGTGAGCCCGTCTGGCGCGGACTGGAGATTGATGGACGCAAAAGGCTAACGTTGGCCAGAATACCCCGGAGCACAGGACATTAACGGCATCCCCGCGGCTGACCCGTTTGACGGAAAGGCCTACGTTGAGCTGTTGAAGCTGCTGCGTCAGAAGCTGGGAACCGGCAAGACCATCTCGATTGCAGCACCCGGTGTGTACATTGCCGTCTGTTCCCGAGTCCCTGCTGACAGTGTCAATCCCCAGCGTCGTATTGGTATCTCAAAAACTTTCCCATTGCCGAAATATCCAAGATTGTAGATTACATTGTCTACATGACGTATGATCTCCACGGCCAGTGGGATTACAACCAGAAGTGGGCGTTGCCCGGGTGCAACCGAGTCAGCTGCCTGCGCTCCCACGTCAACATGACGGAGACGATGAACTCGCTGTCCATGATCACCAAGGCGGGCGTGGCCTCCAACAAGATTGTCGTGGGGGTGTCGTCGTACGGCCGGTCCTTTGAGATGACGCAGGCCGACTGCTGGGGCCCTCAGTGCGGCTTCACCGGCCCCAAGTCGACGGCGAAAAGGGGCCGGTGCACGGACACGAGCGGCTACCTGTCCAACGCGGAGATTACCGAGATTATACAGTCGGGCAAGGCGAGGCAGCTCACGGACCACGACTCGGAGTCGCAGATCCTCGTCTACGACCAGACGCACTGGGTGGCCTACATGGACGGCGCCAACAAGGCGAGGCGCAGGGACAAGTGGGCGGCGCTCAACTTTGCCGGCACGACCGACTGGGCCGTCGACCTGGCATCCTTTGCCCCGGGCGACGACAACCCTGCCTGCTGGCGCACCAAGACGTGCGCCGACGCGGGAGCCAACAACACCGACGTCAGCAGCAGCACCAGGTGGAGGGATCTCTGCGCCGAGGGCGCCTGGGCCGAGGCCGTGGACCGCTACAGGAAGGTCAGGGGCTCCGCCGGGCAAAGCTTCTCGAGGGCCGTCAGCAACATGTTCCACGGGCTGCCCAGCATGGACTGCGGCGTGCTGGCCGGCGAGAACGGATGTCGCTCCAGCACGCTGTGCCTGCAGGGGAACGACACGGGGCCCGCGGCCACTCTTATCCTCAACGGTTTCGTCACCCTGAGCAATGTGAGTCCGCCGGCTGATTTGCCAAAGCGTCCTCGCTGACCGATATCGCAGCTCTTTGTCAACTTTTACGACGGCGTGGAGGAGGCACAGCAGTCTTTGGACGCAACAGGGTCCCTGCAGACTTTTGTAAACACGTTTGCCCCCGACGCCAAAAAGGACGTGGGCATTCAGATCATCTTGGACATTGTCAGCTTCGGTCTCACCGCCGCCACGGGTCCATTCTTCAACAGCTGTACGTTCTACTCTGCACTATTCAAAGCCACGCGGCGAGCTGCAAGTCGGGTCTGACTAACCGCGTCTTGTCGTCTAGACTTGAGAAACACGGCCTGGGGTCAGGCGAACAGAGACGCCCAGGATAATATCAAAGATGCCAGCAGGGCCGTCATCACCTTTGCATTCACAAGCGCCAAGGACGGCATGTAAGATGCCTCTCTGGCACCCATATCTACCGCACGGTATACATCGGCTGACGTTTTACCTTTCCCTCTTAGAAAACCCAATCCTCCTGCAAGCGGCGCAGACATAAGCGACCAACTCGGGGTAATAGTCCGGCAATACAAGACTGCTCTCACCGAGGTGTCGAGCCAGCTCTTCAACGGTTCCGACAAGAGCATCGACATGCTCCATGGCGTGCTGACCGACGGGAAGCTCTTGGACGCAGTCGCCACCCCAAAGCTGGACATTGAAGACCGCCGTGAGTCCATAGCCCCTGAGCCGATTCTTGCATCTGCCCTCGGACACTGCTCCCCCTCGGTAAACTGACACCACGCTTCGTAGTATCAAAGCTCTTCTACGCCATGCTCATCCCCTATCTCTGGAGACAGAAGGAGTGGAGTCCAGTTCTCATGAGCACCGGCGTCGACTGCGACGCCGAGTACCAGTCCGACGTCATCGCGGATGACGTGGGCAAGGTCTGCGTCAAGGGCAAGAAGTACTATCTTGTTCGCCCGGACGGTGACGCCGTCACCTGCACCACCAACAGCGGCGGGCAATGGGGAATGTCGGGGTGCTCGGCAAACACGCTAAAGGGCATGGACGGGTTCGACAAGCTAAAGGGCTCGGTATTCGCCGACCTGCGACAAGAAGACCTGGCCGCCAGGTAAGAATACCCCCATACTTTCTTGCATGTACCGTTTCTTGTTGACAGCGGCCTCATGGATGACGTCTTGCTAACATGTCTGGTACCGTCATTAGCATTATAAATCGCATGAGCATGGGAGCCGGGAACCCAGTGCACGCGGCCTCGTGGCCCGACTTCACCAACCGAAACGACTTTGACAGCATGTGGTCGTGGATCGACGACAACAACATGATTCAGAGCCCCGGGTTGATCGATATCCCAATGTGTGATGAGACCGAGATAAGAAGTAATTGGAAGTTGAACAAGAATGACTACTACGCTTGGCCGTGTAACCGGCCATAGTGTGCATCATATGGGGTTTGACATGCAGATTAGTCGAGTTGTGGACATTCAAGGCCAGATTTCCAAGGTTAATAATACTACAATGTAGAACAAGCATCTTTTCAACAGCTCAACATCTGACACTCGGCAAGCCTTGGGCTCAAAAGTATCAAGCATACCACTCGGTGTCCATGAAGTATCCCTGAATGTTGCTTTCAACAGTATGGCGTTTGACCCATGGGCGCGGTCTTGGCAAGCTATTCTCATAATGACCTCGGAGCAGAACAGGATCCACCGCTTCCGGAGGCCGGCAAGTCAGCCCAACGACGCCGGTTTCCTGCAGGAGACTCTTGAGAAATGACTGCGTGTCAACGGATACAAATGGCTATTGGACACACTTTGGTACTTGTATGGATGAGAACCTGATCACGTGTCGGATTAAGGGTAAACAGCCTGCGATAATGTCGAGGCCAATGGTACCTTTGTGAAGCACCAGATGGAGATATTGTGAGCGTGCTTCAACCTCGGCCACGCATACCAAACTACAGACGGAATATGGGTGACCTTGTTCTTTTCACCAAAATAGGAAGAGGGTGGTTTCTCGCAGTAGCTTTCTGCCTAATTTTGAGCAGCTAACCATACTATTTAGGTAAAGTTCTACTTTATTCCAGCGGTAAGCCTGGGTACGCGGGCAGCTTTACTCAAAGTCTACTATATTGTCCCAAGCCCATCCTACCACTTGAAAACTTTCCTTTGCGTAAAAGCCAGGCTCGACTGATGCTATATGCGCGACTCGCACAACCATGACCAAAGTCGACTAGCCCAAGGTGGCCACGTCGATGGAACCGCTTGCACGTCTCGTCTTTTATTTCTCGAGTCCCACGCCCCTAAGCCAGCCAGGGCGATTCAAGTAGCTTGCTCGCATCCAAGCGCGTCTCTGGATCCGTTCTCACCATCAACCCTATGAAATCCAGAAATTGCTTCCTTTCTGAACTAGAGAGGTCGGGATTCTTGCTAAATTGTTCTAGGCTGCATGGCGGAAAGGTTGACGGCTGAACAAGTTTGCCTGTGGAGATGGCAATGGTTAGGCATTCTACAATGTTTGCGGTACCAAGGTTAAATGGGCATACATACCGTCAATATCAAAGTACCAATCTCGATTCTCAGATCGATCCAACAACGGTACTGGTATACTTCCAAGCACGGCAGTTATCTGAGCCAGGTGGGCCTCGGGCGAATAAGGCTCACTCGGATTCCACATGCCTTCGAATAAAAGTCGCCCTTCTACCAGTTCCCATATCTTTTTAAAAGAATTCTATTAGCACGGGCATGCCTTGCAGCACAAAGATACCAGGTGTGACCTACTACAAGGCCCAGATTCCATATATCAGCATTGAAATCCCACTTGGCCCCGAGTATTTTGTTAGGCCTAAACACACACACTAACTAACTACATGCCCCTAAACGACAGGATCTATGGTTTCGCAGTCTCTTTTAATAATCTATTATATATCGCGTATAGCTAAATTAGATTAAATAGATAAGAGACTCTAGTAGGAATAATTATCTTTATTATATCTATAGTTATATATATAAGGGCAGCCTTTACTTATATTTCTTACTTAGCTTTACTATCCTACTACTTATCTCTAAATCTATCCTAGCCTCTTAAGTAACTAACTTTATAAAACTATAATCTATTAAGAAAGATTAAATAGTTAGTCCTTCTCTTTTATTATAATCCTCCTTATAGGTTACTAGGTTATAGTTTCTTTCTCTTCTCTATAACTATCTTATAATAACCCTATAGTCTAACTATAACTCTAGGTTAGGGTATTATCTTAAAAATAAATATAATATTAAGGCTATAATTAAAGATTAAATAAATAAATATAAAATATAGGTAAGAACTCTTTTTATTATCTCCTTAGTAGCGTGTTAAGTAGCTATAAAAAGGGCTCCTATAAATCTTCTTAAGTTATTATTATTAATAAGAAGAAAGCACGCTAACTACCTTTTATACCTATCTTAGCCCGTTATCTGCGGGCCTAATCCCCTTCCGCTGTCTCACCCACCCATCACCGCCTAGTGTGCGCGGTCTCCCTCACACAGTATCACTTCTGGCGCCCGCAACTTTTGCGGTTGAATGCACTCTGTGAGCTGCTCGTCAAACCAGCTTGCTACCACCCAACTCATTAGGTCGGTATACTTGTGTCTATTCTGAGTGACTTACATGTCCCAAAATCCGATAATTTAACAGACAAATCATTTGGCCTAGCCAGATCTTCTTTGGCGGAGGAGACTTGAATAGATTGAATATAAAAGTCGTCTAGAGCAGGCAGTGCCAAGTTGTCTGGCATAAATGCTTCAGACGGCGCTTGCCGGAACATGTCTTTGATGGCCAAAGTTTCGATGAGAATGTTTTGAGGTTTCAGGTCTGGGCTCATGTTAGAAACCAGCGCTGGCCTTGTTCCATACGCCAACTCACCAGTGTGAACAACATGGCATGTGTCGTGTAAATAAGATGGAGCCAGCAGGAGTTGCTTCGAAATATATTTCATGAGAGGCAAGGGAATCCTCAGCCCCGGGAACATTCGCCGATATCTCGACATGTTAGGGCCCATTGGTTCAAAGACAAGGCAGACATGACTTCCGTTTGGGCCGTCGTGGTTGAAGTCTTCAAGCAGCTAGAGAATATGGGGCTTTCCGGGGTTGCAGGTGGCTTCTTCTCGTATGTATCTCAGGATATTAAGCTTAAAGGTGTCGCTTCCTTATCCAAAAGAGTCGGCTATGAGTATCTTGAGCGCAACATGGCGCTTCGACCTACAGGTTCAACTCAGACAAGGTATCTTTGCTCGGGTCTTTTAGGACTTACTCGAGGTTAAGGGCGAGCCACACGGTAGAGTACACTCCTTATCCAAGCTTGCTAATGATTTTATATTTGCCGTGATTGAACAAGTCTCCAATCCTCACTGGATGGTAGCCTCCTTGACAGTAGCGGGCTATATTTTCTTCGGAAATGGTGGTCAAGTAGCGCAGCCAGGTGGAGGAGTAGCAGAAAATAGACCTGATACGACGCGCTGTGGGATATAAGAAGTTTAGAAATGCCATTATTGTGCAAGGCGAGGCGAATGAAGATGGAGAGGCACAAAACGATGGTCGATGGTGGCTCGCAGAAAGATGAGTGACGCATCACGTGATAATAGGGAGACAACACTCCATCATGTGGCCTTGTTGTTTTTCCGGCTTGCCTTGCAATAACTGAACAGTTGTGCCTTGACTAGGAGAGCACATTGACCGTTACGCCAACATTAATGAAACTGAGCGAGGTGAACTACACGGCCCTCTGTTTTCATCCTGGGTGGCGCAGGCCTTTCTTTTCTGAACCCTCTGTTTCTGGCGTTGACGACACTCGTTTCGTGAACTGCGTCGCAGCCATGCGCGAACAGAGCAGCAGGCCGAACCTTTGGATTGGCAAGACACGAACAAAACAGGGACGGGGAGCTGACTCGTTCCTAACATTGAGCCGTCTGCGACTCTTTGGTGAGTGGGGACGTAGCAACAGACCAATTGGGGATACCTACAGCTGCGAACACTAAAAAATTGTGCCATGGCCACGCCACATTTCTAGTGTCGTTAGACCCCCTATACCAGTGCGACAGCTGGGAATAGATTCGACGGCACGCGGGTGGTGCCGCACTTGGTGGCTTCCAAGCCCCACCTGACACCTGCCCGCCATGACCGCAGCTAGTGAGCCAATCGAACCTGAAAGTCTTTGACGGTTATAAATGCAAGGCGCAATTCCCAGGTACAAGTTGTCAAGGCTAGCCTCACAGATATGTGGAGTGCAAAGGTCTACTCGACCAATAGGTCATTAGGCTGGAGACTGTTTGGCACCAGTCGAAGTAATCAACCAGCATAGGAAGTCAATATTTATTCCCGTGCCACAACACTGAGTTCCGAGTCTCGACTGGTGAACCAAAACTCCACTACCCCGACCATTTCATGACACGACCAGCCAATGTCCACCGAGGCCTCGTGTTCAAGGTGATGAAGTTCATCAAAATCAACAAGTACGCCTTTATAATGGCCCATGTCTAAAGAGTGGTTGGCAACTTTGGCATAGCAAAAGCGCAAGGGCCGATTAACAAGCTTAATCCTGTCGACGCCGAACCGACATTGTCCAAGAGACTTGATTGTTCCGTTGTCGTATTGTAGAATGATTCCCTTACAAAGCTGGCTCTCATGATCGAAGAGCGTGTAAACGGCACCAACGTTTTCGAGCGGTGCACTGGAAAAGTAGCTTTCCAGTAACAGTGGTTGCGTATTGAGCTGTACAAATCGCTTCGATGAAGCCTCCTTCTTTAAATGCGACTCAAGAATAGATATACGAGCAGCTTGCACATCGTGGACAAGGAGAGGGCGGCATTCAGTGTGGCACATACGAATCATTGAAGCTCCGTGTCGGTACTGGCCAACTTCCACAAGACCTTGCAACCTTGTGTTAATCTTGTTTATTAGTGGAGGAGTTTGTAGAGTGGCAATAGCAGTCACTTACGAGGAGACAAGATAGTCCTTGCGTATTCTCTTCAGTTTCAAGACTTCTCGTGCCATATTCAATAATGCCTTCACCTTCCGGCAGCGGAAGATATACCCAAGAGGTTTGGGCTTGTTGGAGTGGAGAAAGGCGGCGAAACGTTTCGACTGCGGTTGCTGCTCTCCGTGTATGAGAGTGCACAGCCAAGATGGAATTTCGCACCAAGAAAAAGGTGAGGCCAAAGCATAGGCGAGTTTTAATGAAGCCAAGCCGCCTGCACTTCTGCACTGCTTGAGATTCTAGTAAAGTCCGTAGCACACGCTTTTGGTTCGGCACCGTGTCAATACAGGTGTACGATGCAGGCAGGGCAGAGACGTTGCAGAATGTGATGGGGATTGTCTCGGGCATAATAAGGCGACAGTAGCCAAACTAGCAACCACGTTAACACTGTTTGCGCCACACAGCAACAAGACGAACCTCGAAGCAAGCCCGCACTGAAGCAAACGTAGTGACGTGTTCAGTAATGTAGAGTTGAAATGGGGTTGGGTTGTGATTAGTTGGCAGCTCAGGAGCAGAAATGCGTTCAATCTGCTTAATTCCACAAGAATCAATTGTGAGGCAGAGGTATTCAGCAGTGGGCGCCTTATCAAAAGTAAATATTTGAGTTTGACGGTTCCAGCTTGACACATCGCAAAGACGCAACATTGTTGGCGGCTCATTCTGTGGAACGGATGAAAGGCTAGCTGCTCGTTCGATAACGGTCCGATATCGCCAGATGATATGCGGGCCAGTATACTTGGTAATAGTCTCTGCGAGTTCCACTGGCAGGCATTCCAGCTTTGGCATATTTAGAAGTTTGCTGACACACTCTAGGTCGCCCATGTTCCCTTCGTATGGGAGGACCAAGGGTACGCAATGACGCCATGGAGCCATGGCCGTCGAGGCCTTCCACAGGCGGTATAGTTTGTCTTTGGTGACGCAATTTTGTAAAAACAGTGCTAGGCAGTCTATATGAATGGTCGCGCTCTCCTTTTCGCCTAGACAATGTCTGCAACGCGGAAATTTGCAGAATATTACTCCTCGCGAGCTTCCTTGCTCGCAGTATCCATGTCGCGTAAATCTATGCGCATCATGTGTTTCAATACGGCCGTCTTGGCGAGATACTGTTATAGTTTAGCATTTGACTGTATCATGGGCATGGTTTTGGCATTGTTCTTACATGCTACAATCCTTTCATCGGCCTGGAACGTATCGTGGCAGGCACCGCACTGAGGATGGATTCGAATGTGAAAGATTTGATTATGAGTCTCGGCGTCAAGCATATCTCTCGTTTGGTTCGGTAAATGTGCCAACAGATTGCATTTAATGGTGTTGGGCAAGTGATGGTGGTCGAGCACCAGATATTATGCCTGAAATCGATCAATGTTACAGAACACGCCCTGTCATTACTGCAGTTGGATTTCATAACTCGACCACTGAGTGATGAGGGCACGAAAAAAGGGAACACAAGACTCGGAACAACAATATGCGGTGTATTTATTGTAAGGGCTAGCTAAAGGGGGTTGGAGGGGTGGTCATGCACAGGTCACGTGTAGCAGAGGACGTTGCAGCTGGCCAATTTACCTTTGTTTCCTAAAAAGATAATCTGTCCAAACCATGAAATTCTACTGCGCTTCCAAACTGGTCATTCGAAACCACCAGGCTCCGTGCAAGTCACCAGTTATTAGGTGATGCTGAGTGAGAGGCAGACCGGGGTTGCTGAGTTCCCCAGGATCGAACAGAGTCATGACTGTTCCGCACTTGATCTCAAGCCCTCATTTTTGGTGTCAGAAGTACACGGCAGAACATTTTCGTATTCATCACCTGTAGGCCTCGTCTCAAATTTGAGACAGTATACGACATTGGAAGTAAAATTTGCACAGCATTGCTGCCTATAATGTCAACCGGTGTTTTCTGATAATTACAAGGCAAAAAGCAAATACATAGCTAGGCCAGCTTGTCCATTGGCACAGGCGCTTCTTGGTGATTACGAATATAGTTGAAGCAACAAGGTTCCCGGTTATAGCACATCAGGCCAACAACTTGGTACGTTGTCAATATATACGTGAGCATACACTGGACACAAAATGAATCAGAAGTTGCCATTCAGTATTGCACTCTCGTCATCTTTATGCATACATTTTGCGGCTTCCTCGTAAATGACTACCAAAAACTGCACCGACATGGCAATAGCTGCGACAGCGTCCCAAATGCCCTTCGTCACACCTTTGATCCGATCCCCTTGTCTGCATGCTCTATACAAACTCCCTCGTCGCCTGCTGTCCCTTCCTTGGGGCTATTCCCGTCGTCGTGTTTGTAAACGCCATGTTCCGCCGACAGAGGAACCTGTCGAACTCCGTCATTCTCGTACACGCCTGGTTCTGCGGAAAGCGGAACCCGACTATCCTTGGTATCTGTGTTTGTGCGGTGCGAGCCCTGGATCGGTACACCCCCTTGGGTGTGCGTTTGGCGATCTGTGCCTGCGTCGGCCATGATGTCTGATGCGATATGGGATGGTCTTGAGCTCTCGATAGGAAATTGTGCAACGTGAAGTTTCGTTCTTGGGGACCCGGTGTGATTTAAATAGGCCACTCTGCCGTCACACTGCCGTCATTTGCTCTGGTGTCTGGACAGGTCTTGTATGAGATCATCGATCCCTACAAGTGGCGCTCCCGCGGCGCCAGTGTCGCCATCATCCAACCGACAAGCGGAGCAAGTCATCCGCTTGCCTCATCATTCTTCTCGGACCAGACACAAAGCCGCTTCAATGTACGTTCCTGGTGGATGCATTCGTTTTCATTGGCAACTCCCCGAATACGATATCCGCCACGGGCCGTGAAGCCAGTCTCGAGCTGGTCTCCCACCCATCCATCTAACTTTTGCAACTTGTTGACACAAACATCCCGTGATGAGATTGCCTACTCCCAGTTGACCCGCCCCCATCCTGCAATGTTCAGTCTCCAACTCTCCACCACCTCCTTCACCGTTCCCTGTTCTATCAAGTCATTCAATTCACTGCCACCCTCTTCGAACACCCAAGTCCGCAGTTTTCCGCCAAACTCCCCTCCGGCACCTACTTCACCCTTCAGTTTGGTAATCAGCGTCTTGCCCTCCCTTAAAGCTGTCTCGGCGGCAGCCTGCAGACTTTTGGCCTGCGATACGACTTCTTTCCGCAAATTACTGCTTCCTGATCTATCGCGTTCTTTCTCTCTCTCGTTAAATGACAGAACCCATTTTGCCGCCAGCTTGGCCGCCATGGCCGTGTCGCGGAGCATAGTGATGCTATGAAAAGACCTCAGGGTTGATACAGTGTTTGCAATGGTGCCGTCCAGCTTGGGCAAATCGTCGAGCTGGGTTGTAATTGAAACCTTGACAGCTTCGGCGATTTGGTTCAAGACCTCCGGGACGGGAGCTGTTTTATCCACGCCCAGGCACAAGGGAATGAAGGTGGCCAGCAAATGCACGGCCTCAAAGTACAACATCTCGCCCGGGGTGCAGTGACCGGACGCCTTGCCCACAAATTTAGACATGGAGTTGCTGAGCCTGCCCATCATTTCAATCACAAATGTGTGATCGATCCCCATGACCGCTGCAGGAGCTTTGTACACCGTCGGTGGACGGTAAGACAGGATGTCATGGAACGCTTCGGCCAGGAGAGCGAGATGGGATCGAGTATTCTACCCAATGAGTCAGCGCCTGTCAGACATGAAATACTCAACATGCACTTACTGTGGGACCGGGGCCGAGGCGAAGTCGCTCATACATGGGCTGTGATGAATTTGAGTCCCAGGACGGGAAAGATCCGTGGTCAACGACACTCTTCAGCACCAAGTCATCAGGGACCTCGACTGCAGTCGCACATGTCAGCACAGATCTGGCAAATGCACAATCAAAATGGAAACTTACCAAACCGAGAATCGTCCAAAAACTCGCCACAGGGTTCGCCAAGCAGTCTGTCGGCTCTCACCTCCTCCACAAGACTCATTGCCCTCGTACAGCCTGCTCTCAAATTTTCAATGTATTTGGGCATGTCGATGACGCTACCGTAGCTCGCTGACTCGAATGCATCAATCAGCTTCCTTGGCATCTTCAATTTCAACGATGCAGCGAAATGAGATCTGAGCGTCTCAACCAAGTCCCAGCCCCAGCCATCTGACGAATCCAAAATAATCGGGGACACTGTCGATAGGCGATCGTAGAATATGGGTGCTAGCGAGTCCACAATGGTCCGCTTAACTGCCAGGCCCTGCCAAGCCTCGCGGGATCTGTGAGCCGATCCCAAGAGAAGATGTAGCTGCACAAGGACAAGAGATATTTGGCCATGTTTAGGCGTAAGAAACGCTTGGTGCTCGAGGATGAAAAGAGCTCTCACGAGGTACTGGGAAAGGGGTGGAGATGAGTGAATGTACCCACGTCGGGTGCGGAAGGCCAACTTGACGTTGCAGAATGCGATCAACAGGGAGAGCTCGGGGAGGATTTCGTTCTTCCCAACGAGGCTATCCGCGAGGTCTTTAGTTGCAGACTTGTAGGTGCTCAATGCGGCTTCGGATAGTTTGGTCAAGCACACTATGCAAGACTCTGATCCAAAATGAGCATCGCAGACTAGGCATTTCGAGCTGGGCTTCTCGCCAGCGATGGGTACTCGTCCAATCTGACATGTCGACAGGAAATACTGCGTCTTGAGAGACAGGAGGTCGAGTCTGAAACAAGACAAGCCGTCTTTGGCTTGCTTTGCCAGTTGGGTGGTGTACGTGTTCGCGACATACTTTAATGCCGAGGCATCCAGTTGCTCCAAGAACTCCTTTACATCATCAAAACAAGCTGCACTCAATCTCTGATCCTGGATAAAATTGAGCAACTCGCGTAGTCGAAGCGAAAAGGGCTTCCCGTCTTTCACGTCATCGGCACCCTTTGTCTCAAGAGCAAAGGCGGCGGAAACACGAGCCAGGAGCACGTTTCTTCTGTAAATGGGCTTCAACTCGTCAAATTTGGCCAATTTGAGAAGTAAAGCTTGTACTCTGTTGGTAATACTACGAAAGGTTAGCCCATCTTGCCATCCAAGACAATCGAACAGACCTACTCAGTGTTGGAACTCCTCAGGTGTGATGCTCCTTCAATCAGATTCTTCCACACAATCCAATCACAGGCCAAGAGTGATAGCTTTCCGTCTTGGTCAGTGTGCGAGATGCATGCCTCGCAAAGATTGCAGAGCGCCTCCCAGTCCTGCTGCCTGCGATACGTCGCTGAAATGCGCTGGAACAGCTCTTTTCTCCCGAGTCTGAACTGCGCAATTGGAGAGAATACAGGGCTTTGGGTGAGTTTCTTGATGTCGTCTGCAGTTCCGTGCGTTTCGACAATGTCGTACAACAGCAAAATCTCCTCTTCGGTCTTGATGCCCCGCGTGGGCACCTCTTTTGACCCTGATGCGTGAGCTTGTTCAGTAAGCTGCGCCGCACGTTCTATTTGTTTCTGTGCCAGAGTTCCGTAGAGTTTCTTTTTTTCCAGGGGCGCTTGGCTACTTGTCTGATGCCATCGTCAGTCGGTGCCTGCGTGGGGGCGTTGGTGCCAACCTACCGCCAACATATGAGTAATGACGATATTCCAGAACATAAAGTCTCTCTCCTGCGCAAACGACCTATCAATAATGGCGGCAATCTAAGGTATTCCATTAGCTTATACACGACAGCTGTTAGCGGTCATTGCGGCATACCTGCTGGGCGCTAACCAAGTCCCAGTGCAATAAGCATGACTGTAGGCATCTCGTAGCAGCAATGTGATCCTTTGGTGAAGCCTTGACCGTTCTCACCCGCAGCTCACCCATTGTCTCGGGAAACGAGTCCTCGGGAATCAGCTCCGAAGTCGCCCACTCCAGCAAGTCGATGCCATCCACGTCCTTGACCACGGTGCCGTCCTTGAGAAACTTGTCGACGGCTGCAACAGCCGCGTACTTGGCGTTGGGGTCATCTAGCTGGCTCTCGGCACATATCCTCACAATCTTTTGGTCTCAATTAGCTCCGAGGTCTCATCAGCAGCTACTGTCATCTCAGGGAACGCACATCAAAGTACTGGTCGTTGAATGTCCGAGCCCGCTGAGAGGCCAGGCGCACGGCCACGGGCCAGTTGCCGTCTTGGAAAGCAGACTGTAACTGGATATCGACCCCGTTTCTCAGACGGGGGCGTTGGCGGCTCATGGCATGTGAACAACCGCGTACACTGGTAGCTGGAAGTTCCAAAAGCGTTCCAAACACGCCTCTTTGGTGACCCTGGCGTTGGTACTGAAAGTTTGGCGGGGCAATTTTGCTCCATGGAGGGGCTGTGGGAGCTTGTGTTACAGTGCGAACACTGTGCTGTTCCTTGGCAGGGCATTCTGGGGATACGGTAGTTGACAAATGGGCAAGGTCAAACAGACATTTAAGCAAAGGCTCTAAGAGCATTTTCCGTTCAAGTAGAGAATTTGGTATCCAACATGTCTGCCACACCACATTCTCCATGGTATCTATTCCAACCCGTACGCAAGAGCTTTCAGACCCCAATGACAATGTAATAACACAGTAATATACACACCACCACCACAACCACCGCAGTAGTGATGGGTTTGGCCTCAAATCATGGCTGGCGGCAAACAGTATAGCTGCCGTCGACAAGCCGTCGTCATGATGCAATCTGGATATCCCCTCCAAAGTGCCGCCCCTGTAAAGCATCAGCCAAAGAAGCCGCCCCGTTCTTTCTTTCGTCTTTCGGTCTATTTAACATTAGCACGCCGTACATCCGTTTCTATTATGTCGTGCGTATCGCCATAGTCGCCATCGGATGGTATGTATGCCGCACGTACCCAAGCAGC
Source organism: Keithomyces neogunnii (assembly GCA_020975405.1). Taxonomy (NCBI): domain Eukaryota; kingdom Fungi; phylum Ascomycota; class Sordariomycetes; order Hypocreales; family Clavicipitaceae; genus Keithomyces; species Keithomyces neogunnii. The sequence continues at coordinate 4,907,478 of JAIOWQ010000003.1, read as the reverse complement.
CTTGCAGTCTCTATATGCCCTGTCAAAGGTTAGCGCAGCCCAGAAACTCGTGCGCCTTGACGCCCATGTCGATGAACATACTGAAAATACTCTCCACACATAGACTTGTCCCCTCCATTGCGGTAAAGACACTTGTAACTTCGCTGCGCCGCTTCTTGGCACGGGTCGTAGAATTCAGACTTGGATTTCCTGCGACGGTTAGCCGGCCACGCCATTAAGCCGTCAAGGTGGGGATTGGTTTTCAACGAGGCATACGTTTCGAATTTCTCTTTGGCCTTGGTATTCCAGGGCTCCTTGTCGGATGCTGGGGTGGTTGAGTCGGCCATGTTAGGTGTGTGGATGTTGTTGCTGTTGTTGTCATGGTGCCTGTGTTAAGCATGAAGTCATTTTGCCGGGAGAACATCGGCAATGCGCTGTTCGTCGCGACTAATTCGCACAGTACGGCATCCCAGCAGGCGAAATCTGCACGGCATGTTGATCGTTTGTCGCTGCTGAATATAATTACACTCTACTGTTGACAGTCATCCTCTCCTTTCCTAATACTCTCCCAGAATCCGTCGCCATCAAAGCAACTCGTACTCTGTGCAAGTAGCCCAGTCCTAGCCAGCTCGATCTTGCGCAGAGTGTCCTTGCTGCAACACAATCCAACATCAAACGCCTTCAAGTCTGCATCACCCAAAAGTGACAATGCCGCCAATCCTGTGTACGAATGATATAGGTCAGGGGGTCCGCCGCCATGTTTCGAAAACCCCCCTATTCTATGCTGAGTGATGTCCAGAAGATACTGCCTCGAGGGAGAAACATTGACGGCGTGGAAACTGTCCAACATCTGCGAAGCATTAGCAGAAACTCTTCCATTCATCACTCAACAGTGTCATTGGCTTACTTCCAGCGTCCCAGGAACCCACCAACAGTAACAAGTGTCGGCCTTTTTGTTCCACCTCCCATTGTATCCCACGTGGGCGCATTGATCCGCCAGGCTTAGCTCCCCAAGCTTCGCCTGGATATAGTTTTCGTCGTCGTCGGAGTCATCATTCTCTCGACTGGCGAGGTAATTGAATTGTCTGTGAACAAGGAAACGGGTCAAAGCGTCTCGATCCGGCACCCCTCTGCTGACAGCTTCGCTCTTGTGCGACGGAGCTGTAGATGACGGTGGGCGGTCGAGCATGTATAACGCGGCGATGGCGCAGTAGGCATATCCAGCTGTCTTTGTCAGGCTTTGTTACATGGTTCCTTCCACGCGGTACATACCGTGGGACTCATGTTCCGATACTTCTGCTGCACCTCCGTCATACGTCTACGCACATCATCATGTTAGCTGCAACTTCTTCCAGCACCATGTGATGTGACGTGCTGACTCGCCTGCGTGTGCCGTAGATGATTAATCATCCGCTCAACATCAATGTCCTCTCCCTCGTCTCCGTCGGCCCCAAGCATCCATCGAATGGCACTTGCCAGGTAGCTATGACGAGTGTCTCTCCCGCCCACAGCCTCACCCTCCCACAAGACCTGGCCAAAACTCCCGTCCTCTCTCTGCAACTTCCTCAGCCACTGAAGCAGCTTGGGTCGTTGTATGCCCACATACGCCGCCTTGGCTTCATCGTCCGTGCCGGACGCAACGCCTAACAAGAGCAAGGCGAAAAAAGTAGCGGCCAGGTTTGCCGAGCCCTTGGGCGCATCCTGTCCTGGCAGGGCATGGGTCGGGCTGCCGCAGAAGCCGCCGTCTGGGTGTTGCAGACTCAGGACCCAGGACCGGATTGACGAGCGCTCCTTGTGGCTCAATGGCACAGAGAGCAAGTCGAGTGCTGAGACGATGAAAAATCCAAAGGTGAGCCGGGTAGAATCGTTGGCCGTGTATAGGTGCGGGAGATAGCTGGTGAAGCATCGTTGCCAATAGTTGATGTGTCGCGACTTGTCGAGCCGCTGCACCATGGTGTCGAGCGCGCCAAGTGTGCCCCCGCGAAGCATCAACGTCTTTATGCTTTGTGTGCTAGATGTAATAATCTCGCTTCTCCCAAACACATGTCTGTCACAACGTTGCAGGCGACAACGCCCCGTTTCAATTGTTGCTGAGCAAGCTCCCCTCCCCCACCATTGTTTGGTCTGGTCTGGGCGAATCTCCAGCTACAGGACCTGCTCCACATCAAATTCGCGCCTGCTCGAAATCAAGGTCCAGCGCGCCACATATCACGCTGTTTCATCTTCTGTTGCCTCGCGCCCAAGCCACAACCTTGCATTTCTGTCTTGTTCCGATCCTTGTCCGCAGACTTCCAACGCGTCGTGCTCTGCTGCACCACACCGCAATCTTACCCTTACTGCCAGTGAAGCTGGTCGCATTGCCAGCGAGGCAGCTGCTCTTGCGTCTTGGGCTCCAAGCCGTTGTTCTCGCCAGCCGACCAGCCCAGCGTCAACGAAAAAGCCAAACTCTTCCCTCCAATCAGGGCTCCCTGGGCAAGTCGGCTTAAGATCGGTACGGCTCCGGCTTCGAATCCGAAACATTTCAACGTGCTCTCCTTTTTCATGCAGCGCTCGACTCGGCGAGACTCTGGTCTGATCTTCAAAATCGCAGCCCCGGCCTTTCGATATCCAACAAACAGTTGATTTGCATTCAACCGACACCATGGCCCTCATAACTTCCAAAACGCTCATTACGTCCATATCCCTCTTCCACATTACCCTGGGCTTTTTCTTCCTCACAAACCCCAACACCATCAATGACCAGATTCTTGTAATGGTGCTCGGCCAAAGCATGGGCATAGTAAGCTGCCTTGTCCCTGCCCCAACGGCCTTGCAACTAACACGCCCCAGCCTCACGCCCGAGGATTCGATGCGCAATCGCACACACTCGCCTTTCTAGCTGTCGTCCTCGCATTCTTCGGTTTCAGCGACCTTTTATCCCTTGGCATGCCTGAAGAACTGGGCTCTCTCTACTACTGGGGAACGCAAGGTACGCCCTTGCCCCATGGCGCCCGACTATTGCCTCCTACTAACAGCCTGTTTCAGCCCCCATAAGAGCCTTCATATCCATCGTCCTTACCTTCTATACCTACGCATTCGGTCCCTCGTCCCCCCTCTTCGGTGGCTCAACGCACCGCACTCGAGCTGGCTACAACCCCTCGTATTCGGCCGCCTCCTGGGGCGGCGATGGCCTCAAGAACCGCGTCTTCTTCACCTTTATATTCATCGAGATGATTGCGTGGTTCTGGGTGTGGGTGACGCTGAGGGAGGAGAGACCTGGAGTTGTCGAGAGGATGAAGAGGGGTGCCGCCGGAAAGACGCGTGAGCACGACGAATGAAGGCTGGCGGGGACGGTGCACTGCATGCCGAAGCGGGAAGGCGTTGGGAGGTTAATATGACATGAGCGTCTTAGCCCGAATGGGCCTTTGTGGACGGGACTGGATATGGCGGTTCATGGTTGGCGCAGAATAATACCCAATTTTATGCTTTTTATCAGGGTTGCTATGTGGTCAGTATCTCTGGTTCGGTGCATCTCATCGCTTGGGCTGCACGCCGTGAAAAGGGCCAACTAGCTTTGACTAAGGAATGTTTGCCGAGTAGAGAACGGCTTGTGTAATATTGTGCTCGAATCTCGATCAAGCACGCCGTGTTCATCATCTAGGTACATACATGGTATCCATATACGGGTATATTGCTCCAACACGCAACTTCAATCCTCATCCCGAAATATAACAAAACAAACAAAGTTCCCACATGAAACGCGTCGGGGAAGCAGCACAAATGCTCCTACATGAATACATAGCCGTACAAGGTTGGCCAAAGACGCAAACCCAAGTACACACCGCTTGCCGCTCTAAAAAAAAAAACAGTCACCGCTTGTGATTTCAAGTTATGACTTGGTCGGCTCGGCTACCGTCGCCTCTGGCGCACTTGTCGTCGTTGGACCAGCAACAGCTGGCGCTTCTAGACTGTCGTCCTCGAGAATTTGCTCCTCAATAATCTCGCCCGGCCTCCCGATAATGGGCTGGAAGGACTCAACTTCCTCAAATTCATCTACGTCCTCTTCCTCGACAACTGGCTCTTCATCTTCCTCTTGGATGGTGATTTCACCAGATCGCCGGCCCAGTGCTGAGCCGCTTCCGTTGCGCGAATGAGACCCTGAGCTTGCATTCCGACCGTTGTGATGGCTGGGCCCGCCAAAGTTTAGCGACGGCCCCTTGAATATGTTCCTCTTTCTCTTGGCAAATAGCACGCCGGAGGAGAAGGGGTTTGGTGACCCAGGCGGCTGCAGCTGGCCGGGCTCGCTTGGCATTCCCTCATCATAGAGGCGCAACGGAGCTGGGGCGGGAGACCCACGAACAAGACGAATGTTGGAGGGGAACGAGTCGGTGGTCGGCGTAGCCGGTAAGACTTTGACAGAGTGATGTGGCGATCGCCCGCGCCCAAGAGGTGTCTTGGACGTGGAGACTGAGCCGGCCGAGCTGGTCGATGAAGCTTTGGAGTGGGAATGGCGATGGTGATGCATAGACCGAATAGAAGAAACAGACGACGAGGTTGATTTTCTTCCTCGAAGACCAGCAGAGGATCTGCGCATGGCTGATCGGGGGGTTACCGGGGCCGGAGACAGCGACTGTCGCTTGTATGAAGACGACGTTGCTACTCTTGGTCGAAGCGGTAGCATGTGAGCAGATGGAGTCATGGAAGAGCCAGAAGGAGTCCTAGCGGGAGTGGCTGTCTGGCCATTGCCGGGTCCTCCTTTCGCCAACCCGTTTGCCACTACTCCCTTTGGTAAAGGTATCGTTTGATGGCCACTATTGACGGAACTTGACGTCGGGTACTTGCTCGTCTGTGGCCTTGGGCTTGCTTCTTTACCGCCATTAGTCCCGGAAGCATCCTTCAGATGCAGGTTAGGTGTGCTTCGGCTGGTTCTTCGTTCGTGACCCTTCCTGCGCTTGGTTGTGTTCTCAATGAACCAATGTGATAAACTTTTCCAGTGAGCCATGATGGCTTGGCTAGGTTTCTTTTTGGCCTTTTGCTGTCCATTTTGCTGAGCGTTTTGGATGGCACTACCGTTGCTCCCAACGCCAAAAGAGTCTGATGTCGTCACCAAATGCAACGTGGATCCTCGGGACCTAGCGCTTCGAATGATGCCTTCCTTCGGCGGAGGGATGGGTCGACGGTGTCGCGAAGTGGACACGGATCGAATAGAGTCCTTGTCAACGGGCGTCGGAGGAATCTCTTCATGGGACCTACCCGACTCTGGAAGTAACGGCAAATCGGTTACCGTAAAATCACCGAGATATTGTGCGCTCCTTCGCTCCGATCGTCCTCGTCTGGAGCCATGTTCGCCAAGTCTGATAAACTGGCTCGTTAAGCCGCCGTCTTCGTCCACATCCTGCAAAACCGGAGTCATGCGATCAAGCCGGCTTGAAGCAGCAGATAATCTTCGTAGGCTCTTTTCCAGTTCTTTTTCCTGTCGCTTGCGATCCCTTCTCTTCATCTTTCGTTCTTCCTTCTCCAAGAGCAACGTCCACCAACCAGCCAGTGCATCGCATTTTTGGGCCAGGACACTCTCGATGACAGCATCAACATCGACTCCAGCGCTTCGCATCCGCTGCAGGCAGTCCTTTTCCAATGCGGTGGAAAATGGCGACTGCGCCTGGACCTTTAGGATGGCTTGTTGTGCAGGAGCGTGTTCTGCCAGGAAGGGGTGTGCCAGGATATCGGGGAATGAAGGTCGGGGCAGGGGTCGTTTTGAAAGAAGTAACTTGAGCAACGAAACGGCATCTGGCGTGAGGTGTTCGGGGTAATTCGGCTCTTCCGACAATATTCTTGTTCGCGTGGCGTTATCGTCGTCGTCGTCAAACGGCAATTCCCCGCACAGCAGCGCGTATAAAATAATTCCCAGACTCCAAACGTCTACTTTTTCACCTGCGTATTTCTCTCCCTTGAGCATTTCCGGTGCAGCGTAGCATATGGTGCCGCAAAATGTTTGCAGATAATTGGTGCGACCCTCGTATTCTCGCGTGAAGCCAAAGTCGACTAGTTTGACGTTTTCGTGTGTATCGAGGAGGATGTTTTCGAGTTTCAGATCGCGATGAACACAAGACTGCAAGTGGACGTACGATACAGCACCGACAAGCTGGCAGAATATTTTCTGCACCTTGGCCACGGGGAGCGGTCCATGTTCGAGGAGATGATTGTACAGTTCGTCACCTGTTGAGGTCAGTCGACATATGCCGGCCAATTGAATTTCCCCATCTGGCTATTAATACAAACACGTACCAGAGCAATATTCAAGCACCATCCATACCAGGTTCTCTGTGACTATAACTTCGTAAAGACGCGCAATATGTGGGTGCACAAATTGCCGGTGGTGGTGAATCTCGCGAGCCAGATTCGCATCGTCTTTATGTGCAGACTTTAGGACGACCTGTCGCAGCAAAAAAGAGGGAGTCAGTTTGATTGGATATCGATGCAGCCCAGCACATGGACGTTTGGTGCGTCTCGCGGTGTGTGACAGGCGTCGTCATACCTTGGAGCCATTGGTGAGCTTGTGTGTGGCGAGATAAACCTTTCCAAAGGATCCTTTTCCTATTAGCCGGCCGAGGGTGTAATTTCCAACGGATCTCAGGTCGCCACCGGAGAATTCGCTGCAGAGGAAAGGGTTATATGTCAGCTCTCGCCGAGGGGGGTGCTGATACGGTTGCGGGTTGGCGAGGGCAGCGCCAAGGGGGTGTCGCGTGGACAGACAACTTACTCCAACAATTGTTGATAGGAATGGGCAAGCTGCGCAAATAACGGGCACGATGTGTCAGCTTCTCATCGAGTTCTCGAAATCCGTCACGAACTACGGATGGCGGGATTGCATCAAGACGACGGCATTGACGCTCCAAGGTGATGCGAGTCGTACCTTTGCCTTGCGCCCTTGCAAGTCAGCCTTCCCCTTGGCTGGCTGCATGCCCTTGACTGAGCGCTTGTCCTGCGCGAGGGGAGCACCAGGGCTAGAATCGAATGCAGGCGTTTGTAAGTGGTGGAGGAAGGCGAAGGAACTGCACAATATTGGGAAAAAGCAAAAGACTCGGCAATCGGCGTTGGGCGTGGTTGTGGACGGTGGACGGTGGACGGTGAACGGTGGGTGGACTGTGGATGTGGAAGGGCGTGTTCTGGGTCGGCCGTCGGTGTGTGCGATGCTCGGAGTGGAGTTGGGGACAGGAGGCGGCTGGCGGCTGGCGGCTGGCAGCTGGCAGTTGGCGGCGGAAAGGAATCCAACCCCGTAATCGTCACTCAACTCCACAAGTGCTTCGCGCCTGTGTCGCGTTGGGTTGCTTCGAGCCCAGCCAAGACCCAGAAAATGCCGACGTCTGCTGGCACTGAAAGGGGGGGGAGGGGGGGGGAGGGGGGGAAGGGGGGGCAAGTCAAACTTCAAGGGCGGGCTCGAGGCTTTTGGGCGGAAGGAGGCTGCGGCAGCACCACGTGGTGGACAGCGCAAGTGGGCACATCAATCTCTTGCTTAATTAATGTGATCTGATCCAATGGCACTTTGAATAACAACACAGATAACAATAGCCCCTATGCTTCCATTTTTCTTCTTGCTCGGGCCCTTCTTACGTTAACATGTCTTTGAGCTCGGAGAATTAACAAATTGCCCCTCAGCTTCAAGGCCAAAAGTAATGTGTCGAGCCAGCGAGCGCAACGGCACACGGCCACGAGATTAAAGGGCTGCCTTCCTATATTGATTACTTTAGTATTTGCAGGCGCCGCAAGGTCGATTGGCATTAATCATGTCTGCAACCATACATGTTAGAGTCGGGGGCCAGCTTCATCTTGATCAAGCCAAGCACTCGTGTCCTTTGCCGACCACAAGGCGAAATCCAATCTCAAAATGGCAATTCACATCCTGAGAAGTTCTATGCCGTGGCCCAATCATCTCAACTGCTCCAAGGAACCTGTCGGTGCCAAATTGATCGACCCGCCCGGTATCACGTACTGCAGGGTAGGTTCACCAGAATACAAACAATTGCTTTCACATTTTCGTGGTTCTGATGACGAGATATCGCAACTCGGGCTGGCTATTTATGAACAGCCCATGCTAACCTCTTGTTTCTCTCCGTCTACAATGCGCCTATCATACACGAGAGCACGCTTTTGCGTTGCCTTCTGCTTCCCAAACCTAGATATGTCAAACTCCATACCATGCAAAAACCATGAGCCATCCCGGCCGCAATGAAAGCTGTGTATATCTCACAAGCGCAGGCTTACCCAGAAATCTTACCCACCGCATCCCAAAAGGTCCGTGTCTGTGCCATACGCGCCGCCGTCATTATTATAGTACAATACCCAGAAAAAGCGCCGCCAGTCATGTGTCATGGCTATTATCAAGAGGTGAAGGATGCCCTGTCAAGGAAACATACAACATACTCGGCTCATCTTCAGCGCTTCCTCGTATCTCGGCCCTTCTTCTTGCTCTTCTTCTTGTCCTTGGGAAGCTCAAGCTTGGTATATTTCAGCTCCTCCGCCATCAGCTGGAGCATATACCGATCTATGTCGCCCATGCGAACCCCATAGGCGTTGTACTCAATCTCGCCTTCATCAATAGGCGTCATTTCTTCAACATCTAGGCCGCCGCTCAGTACGGATTTTCCAGCAGGCGTTCCCTGTCGTGCCGTTGATGTGCCCGAGGCTGGGCCGCTCGCTCTCTCTGTAAAGTCGGCATCATCAGCCAGAATTTCCTTTTCTGCCACGCGAGCAGCCGCGACATCTTCTCTGTCTTCGGCTTGCTCAAGCACTCTACCAACAGTTCGCTGATCTCTGCTAGTATCCGGGCCACCCAGGACTCTGTCCAGTGCGGCATCGGCGGCGGCAACGCCTTCACTCGTAAAGTCCACCTTGTCTTCGAGAACGTCTCGCACAGAGATTTTGTTAAAATAGTCCGTGGTGAACTCTCCCTCTTGAATAACCACGTCATCCAGCATTTGCTTTTGTGAAGCTTTGCGCAAAATGTTTGCTTCAATAGTGTGCTCGCTGACAAGACGGTAAATGTGCACATCGCGAGTCTGGCCAATACGATGGCACCGATCTTGACACTGCTTGTCCATGGCTGGATTCCAGTCTTGATCATAGAAGATGACGGAGTCGGCGCCGGTCAAATTGATGCCCAGGCCACCTGATCTTGTGGACAGAATAAAACACAGAATTCGGGGGTCGTTGTTGAATCGATCTGTTAAAATCTGTCGCTGCTCCACCTTGGTCGCGCCATCGAGACGAAGATACTTGTGGCCATGAATATTGAGAAACTGCTCCAAGATGTCTAAAACTTTGGTCATTTGAGTAAATATCAGAGCTCGGTGACCCCCGGCCTGCAACCTGCGGAGCAATTTATCCAAGACTTGGAGCTTTCCGCAATCGTACTGGAGCAGCCGTTTGTCCGGAAACTGTATGCTGTGTCTCATGCGAGACTCATGCCAAGGATCAACGGGTGCGGCTTTGGGCATAAAGGGAGCCCATCGCACCGGCGCTGAGAGCTTCAAGTCCTCGTCCGTGAAAGCCTGGACCGCCTTGGGGCCCAACAGAATTTGCTCCAGGCCTCGAGTTACCACGGGGGGTGTGACGCACGAGAACTTGCAAATTGTGGCCTTTAGCATCTCGGCACGCTGGCCAAGGGTTGGCGTCAGAGCACGGACAAAGGCTAGGTCGCCCTCAAACCAAGACATGATCTTTTGCGGAATTTTGGGCCTAGGTCGACAAGGGCGCTTGTATGCGTCGATTGATAGGAGGTCAATGATATTCCTGCCATAGACTGGACGTTGTTGTCGACGAAGGGCATTGATGTACACGCCATGCTGAAGTTCCTCGAACCGACCCCATCTCGCTCCGCTTTCCAGATACGAAATGCTAGACCCTACAGTTGACGGGTCGAGTATCGTGTACGCTGCCTGAGCTCTTATTTTTTGCGCATCCCGCAGGTCCATCAATGCTCGATGGGAACTCAGTTGGGCAACCCGGCTGGCATGGATGCTGGATAAGTGCTCGTGCTGCGTAGGAACCAGGTTTAGGAACCCCAGATTGACAGTGCTCATGGGTGCGTTAGCCAAAAGCGACCTGACACTTCGCTCCACATACGTAAACTCGGCTGGCACGGATTTGGCCATGCGGAATGAGGTCATGATTGGTCGGTCAATGAACAGGTCCGGATGATTGCAAACTTTACGTAGCTGCATCAGACAGTTGATGATTGACAAGTAATTACCCGACGACAGGGTTTCCTTGGTGTCTGATCTCGAAAGAAAGCCGTCGTAAAGCTCACGCTGTCGTTTTGACAGGCGGCAGAATTCCACATGCTCATATTTGGCCGGCATCTGCTTCTCCACATCTGCTTTAAGGCGACGCAGTAGGTACGGACGAAGGACCTTGTGGAGTTTGGAAATGATGGCTTTTGCTTCTTCATCCATTTGGTCTCTGCCGCTTTCTAAAATCTGAGATTCGGGTTTGTGGAACCAATCTTGGAATTCTTGCAAGTCTGCGAAGCCACCAACCCCATTTTCGGCGGGCATAAGGAAGAAGAGAAGCGACCACAGCTCCGTGAGATTGTTTTGCAAAGGCGTACCCGTTAGTAAAAGACGGGCCTGGGTGTTGAAGCCGAGGAGTGTTTGCCATCTCTGCGACTTGAAGTTTTTTATGTTGTGGGCTTCATCCAGCACCATGTAGTGCCATCGCCGACGCTTGAACACTTGCTGGTCTTGAAGCACCAGCTGATATGACGTGATACAAACGTTCCATACATCATCGTTGTTCCACCCTTGGCGTTTTCTCTTCCGCTCATCCTGGGATCCATAGTATGCAAGTATTTTGAATCCAGGACACCATTTTTTGAATTCCATTTCCCAGTTCAGCATAACGCTTGTGGGTACAACTACCAAGTGAGGACCCCAGACTTGGTGATGACAGGCCAAGTGGGCTAAAAGCGCGATAGTTTGGATAGTTTTTCCCAAACCCATTTCATCCGCGAGAATCCCATTCGTGTTGTTTGCATAAAGGCCAGCAAGCCAATCTAAACCGTCGTGTTGATACTCACGCAGAGTACCGCGAAGTAGGAATGGAATCTCGGTCATGTGAGTAGACGAGTTGTGAGGTGTTGTTGATCGACGTGCCGAATGCTTCGCGGCCGCTACTTCCGTTGAGGAAGCCTCGACGTCGGAGGGCTTCGTGTCCGATGTTGGTGGCGACAGGCTGTGTGGTGGACTGGCGGGACTACTCACTGGCTCAGACTCTGGGCTGGCAGGCTTGTCCATGTCCGAGTTTAATACAGCAGCTCGCGGCTGGGCAGTATCTTCATCGTTAACGCCCGCCATGGCTACATCTCCGTTCGGCAACCCAGGTTCGACCTCCTGTAATTGAGGCACGGCAGCGTTTTCCAAGACATTATTGGTGACTTCTAGATCCAGAGTCTTGTTGTCTTGAACTGCGAGTGCAGTAGTTTTCAGACCTGGAGAGAACTTGGCTATTGGTGCCTTGTTGAAGTTATGACCGTTGGTTAATAACCCATCATTGGCGATTGGGGCAGGTATTAGCGATGCTACGTCGTCATCATCTTGCTTCGAGGCAGAGAGGTCGTCGCTAGTTGGGTCCTGATGTTGGTCCAGGGAAGCAATGGTAGCCTCAGCCATGACGACGTCAGTATCCGCTTGTTCCTCGAGGCCTTCATCATTTGCACCTTGCTTCATCTTCTTGAGTTCTGATTTTCCGAAGAACAATCCAAGAAGACCACCAGCATCTCCATCCTCTTGGTCATCGTCGTCGTCGTCTTCGTCGTCTTCGTCGTCTTCGCCGCTGTCCATACTGCCTTGCCCTTCGTCGTCGTCCATGTCACTGTCCATGTCACTGGAGCCAAGGTCGTCATCCATGTCGACTGACTCGTCGCTGGACTCACCAACGATGTCTGAAGCCTCAGTCACGGCACCACCCGCAATATTATGATCAATGTTGACGTCCTCCTTGTCAGGCTTCTCGAGTTCGGGGAGGTTCGCATATTTAGCCCTCAGCTCCTCTTGCGTCAGGCCTTCATCTACGGTATCCCTCACGTCTATATCGCCGGCGTCTTCCTCTTCATCTGATGTGGACATGTTGTCGCTGTCGAGGTCGTCTTCGGCGTCGCCATCGCTCTCGCCGGATACCATGTCTGACCGCTCAGCTCCATCGTCGCCATCAACACTAAGATCATCACCGAGATCATCGAAACCATCGTCGTCGTCTGACACTTGTTCTGAATCTAACCCGCGGCGAGCCTGTAGTTTTTGCTCAGACAAGCTCACCGCCTCATTGAGAGCGGCCTTGACTCTTTTTTGCTCCTCGGCTTCCCATTGCTCCAGACGTTGGCGGTTAACTTGGGCGCGAACATTTTCCCAAGTACCAAGGAGAGCCCGAGTGACCAATCGATAATGACCAATCCACTTCTGCCTCGCCTCGGCCTCGAGCTGTTCGGCCGATTTTGGTTGCCGCTGTATCCACACATCGCGGCATGCTTCTGCAAGCTTTTTCGCAGTAGTACGGTGTCTTTGTTGCTCTGCGAGAAGTAGCTTGCGAAAGTTGGTCATGGCCTTGACGATATGGTCTTGTCGAGCATACTGCCTGCTAGGCTCCTCTTCCTCATCAGGTATGAAGACAGAACACCTGCCCACTGAGAGTATACCGCCAGGTTCAACCTCCTCCTCAATGCGCACAACCAGCCGGGCGTCTTTTACCGCCAACTCGTCAGTGTATATAGGGCCATCTTCAGACACATAAAGCCCACCATCCTCGACTGGAACATTCCCAGCTCGGTTCCAAAAATCTTCGAAGCTGGTGCCAATTTTAGGCCTTTTGCGAACTTGGTCTGCGTGAACTAGAGGGATGATACCAGAGCGACCAGCGCGCAATTTTATCCGTGGAGATCGCCCGTTACCACCGAGCGATTGGTACGTGGAGTCGTGGGCAGTTGAATATTCATCTTGGACACTAGTTGCGTCGGCGAGACGGGAGGCTCGTCGAGTTCTAGCAGATTGTCTAGCTGGTTGAGCCGGCGGGGATGGCGTGCGACGCCGAAGGGATCGAGAGGAGCTTCTGGGCGGCGGCGGCGCGGTTTTCCGCGATGTAGATTTTGGTGTAGGTGTAGATTTTGGTGTAGGTACAGTTTTCGTTTGCGAGCTGGTATTGGAAAGTGTCTTTGAGGGCGTTGTATCTGATCGTTTTGCTTGCGCTGCCGAGTTTTTCGAGCCAAGAGAATTTCTAGTCAATCTCTTCTTTCCTTGGGGCAGAAGTTCGAGTGGTAGTGTATTGATTCGACCGGACTTACGACGCCCATTCTCGGTGAAACTTGTCGGGCCTTCAGCTGCAATCTTCTTCCACGGAGGTGATATTGCCTTGGGCTTCTTTGCCGATGATGGTGTCGGTGGCGGCGGCGGCGTAACATCTCGCGTTCGTCGTCTTTTCATAGGACGGCTATCCTCTTCTGTGCCATCACCCTCATTACCATTGTCGTGGTCCGGCACGTGGCCATTAGTATGCGCCGGCGCGTCCATGCTTGCCTGCGGATTCGACTCAGGTTCATGAGCAACATCGTTTGCATTCAACTCGGGTGATATCGCGTCATCCTCATGCAAGCTATTCGCGTCGGTCGTTGTTTCGTAGGCTTTGTGGTTGGCGATGGACACGTTGTTGTCGGGAGACGCGGTCTCGGGCATCATAGCAATGTGGAGCCAGGAGATGCAGTAGGCGAGATCTCGTTGAGGCGAGCATTTGTAGAATGAAAATTATAGTCCAGATATTCTTTGCGTCTCAGAGGATATTCATAAAATTTTTGAACATGATCAGATACCCGTGGCGTGGGCGGCGGCGGAAAACGTGAGCAAAAGCCGTCTTGCCAGCAAAACTTTTGGATGGGGAGAAAATGGAAACCCAGATGACATGCCTCCGTCTCTTGGCTTGATGTGCTCCTTGCTGGAAAGCATCTGTGCTGCCAGAAGCTGTGTACCCACCCTATAGCAAGAACGGCGTTCTATTGGCCAGATGTTTCACTTGTGCACAACTCGCCAGAATTGTTGATGCCCCAGGCAGCAACGTGGGTATGGCTGGACCAATTCCCGGATCAACCTGGAGTTTATCTGAAGCCCTCGTGAAGAGCCATCGCAAACAAAACTGCAATTGGGCGCCAAGAAAGATCTTACACAGCCCAAGGTACGACGCGAAACCGATTGGCGCTTGCGGCTAGCATATATTTGATGTACGACTTGCTCGGGACCATTAGCATTAACTGACCGAATCTCTGGCAGATGCTTTCCCAACGAATCGTGCGGTCATCCGCAGCCCGCACCGGCCTCACGGCCGCTCGATGCTTGCCCGTGATGCAGCGACGAGGCTTCCTACCCGCTTCGCTCTCCGATCGCAAGGTTATCGATGCCAAGTACCCCGAACGGCAGACGTTGTCTGAGGCGGAAGACCCTGGCATGGTTCGTCCCCATACCCTTTCTTGCGAGACCTGTGTACATAAACGACGCGATTGACACTAACTACTTGATCGATTTTGAACAGAATGGAGGCTACATAAACCCCCCCAGAATCAAGCGACAGTTTCGTGACCCGTATGCCAACTGGTGGGATCCCCAGGAGCGACGAAACTTTGGCGAACCCATCCACGAAGACAACGACGTCCTCGGCATTTTTTCCCCCTATGAGTATACCTGGACCAAGCCCGGACCAGGTCTGGTCATGATTGCCAGTTTTGTTGCTGTCTTTTTGGGTGTCTCGGGTCTTGTCTATCTTAAATACCCCGACCAGCCGACTTACCCTCGAGAATTTGAAGGTGGATTGGAACGAGAGCTTGGCGGACCTGGAGCTGTACGGGTAAGTTGGCGATACACTTGTGACAAGTTTCTCTGCATGCGTGGGGAAAAGAAAGACGAAAAAAAGAAGGAAAAAACATTACTAACGCGGGTCATCTCTCCACAGGCACGAATGGAGGGCGATGAAGATCCTTGAATGACAGAGGGATAGCCTTGGTGAGCTGTTTGTACATAAGATAGGCGCAGAATACAGGGATTTTTGTAAAGAAACTGTTCATTTCTGCTGGACACGGCCTGAGAACGTGGGTTTAAAAGCTTGAGTCTTGGCTTTGGCCCGAGTGTGCAGCCAATTTCGCAAAATTGGTATTTCTTTTGTCACTGAAAACGCACACTCATGTGCGGATATGCTCGATCTGTATAATGCAAATGAACAACATTTTTGAACTCGGAGTATTGACAGTTCCTTGGTGGGACCTGCAAATGATGACTGTGACTCGATGACTCCCAACCTTTTACTACCGAGGTACCTAGGACTTGATTGACGCGGACAAAAGAACTCAACGGCCAAGGCAATGGCTACAGCTGGCAATCTCCAAGGCAGGTTGCTGCCGGGCCGTCACCACTCGCCGCTGCTTGCTTACGGAAGTACCGGACTCTGTCTATGCCATTGATCAAGCACCGGGAAATTCAGACCTTCGCTTACCTTTTCTGCTTTAGGCGAGCGCTTTGGACTGGTCTGGCAGGAGCGCCAGATTATTCTTTGGGTTGTCCAGACAGTCAGCTGCATTCGATTTGTTTTCAGCTGTCAGCTTCAGGACACAACTAAATCACCGCTTTCTGCTTCCTGGCGGCTCTCTTCTGTTGTCACAAAACCTGGTATCCAGTTCTTTCGTCACTTTATGCTAAGATTTGGTCCTGGTAAGGACTTGTTCTACTCTCTTGGTACACAGACTGACGCGATCACCGTCCGCTCTCTTGAAATCTCGTGGCATCGTACTAAGAATGCCAGATTCTTGAGTTGATCATACCACAGTCCTTGCGAGCAACACTATATTCCAAATTCTCGCTGTTTCGACCGCAAATCACGACAAAATGCGCTATGAAGACTGGGATATTCTTCTCTTCCCACAAAATTGCAAGGTTCCGGTCAAGGAGTTCAAAGTGACCTGTCATGTTGTCCATGATCCAGGTAAGATATTATCGCCATGTACAAGAGGCAATCATATGCAGTCTGGACATGGGCCTTGAAGCCACTGACGGCTTCAGAATCATCGCAATTTGGGGGTTCATTTGGCTTGCCGACAGTATGTTGCTTTGTTCCGAGCCTAGTTGATGGAATCCCTTTCCAGGTATCTATTCACTCGTGGAACCCGCCAACCGTGAGTCGATTCACGAAGATGTACAGCAAATCCAAGGATAAAATCAAGTTCGAGGCCAGAATGTTCATTGACGGGAGACTGGTAGCGTACGGTATTCCGAAGAACTGTTCTCGTGGGCTTGACGTACTTACCTCAACTAGGTCTGCTGCTTTGGATAGAAAATGGCCGCATATTATAGCACACAGTTTTGGTAAGGCAACAATTGATCCCGCTGCCCTCACTCGTGATCTGACGCTTATAGATCTTTCAAAGACCGGAGACTTGGAGACCCTGAGCTTCCCCAGCTTTCGACCAGAGCTCTTACAGCAGAACTATTGGAGCCCAGCTGACGACATTGGTCGCATCAAGGTGGTGCTGAGCGAAGGGTTCCTTCGTGATTCCCATAATACTCCGTTTGAAAGAGTCAAAAACATTGTGGCCTTTTCATTCCAGCACGCCCCCTTAGGTACTTCCTCCATTTTAATGGCTGCAACTGACATATGCTGACCAATCTGGCAGATATTCTGGAGAGTGCCGCGATTGCCTGGCCAAACCCTTCCATGTGGCGACGAGCACCATTTGGTGCTTCCATGCAGGTCTCCACGCTTCAAGCTGACGACTCGGAGCCCCATGCTCATTCGCCCCGACATGGAGGCAGTCCTTCTGACATGCTCGGACATGCCTTGACTTCATTCCAAGGCTCAGGTGTGAACATCCCAGTTGTTCCCGGACGCCATGTAACGCACCCTGTTTGTGGACCGGTTTTGTACCCCGGGTCAAGCGGGCTCGATCCTTTTGGCGACGCTGGCTCTTACTTCGAATGGACATGGTTGAATGGCATGGGACTGGGGATGGGTGCGGGCGTAGGAGATGGCCATTCCAGTAATACGACGCGCAGTGGTTTCGCTCTCAAAAGCACAAGGCGAACAAGCACTGATATCAGCATGCCGGACTATGTGCCAATGAAGTCTGACAACCATTGTGTCGAATCTCAGTACTTTCAGGGCACATACGCCGACGACGATGAAAAGCAAACAACGCAGCTCAAGGTTCCAACCAATACCCCAACGACTGCAGACCTTGGAGAGCAACGAGATGGTAGAACAAATGCAAGATTAGGGCAAGTTTTATGCTGAGATTGGCTGACCGTATTGTTTAGGCGTTCCATATCCAATCCTCACTGATAATGCGGCGTTTCCGACCGAACTGGCCGACTCTTTAATAACGTCGCTGCTCAATCAACCGTTAGCCACCAATGTACATGAATCCACATGTTGCACGCCTGCGGCGGAAGTAAAGTCCCGAAAGGAGAATCGTGAGCATCACCCACTAGGCGCTGGGTTGTCAACAGCATCTGGAACATTTTCAACTAATCAAGAACACCAAGAACATCGTCGTGTCTCGCAACAGTTGTATCACCCATTAGAAGCCAACATGCAGACTAACACAGCAGATGCAGATGATTGTGGCAGCAAGTGTCACAAAAACTGCGATGCAGACGGATCTCATAGCAATGCTTTGAACACAATTTGCTCTGCTGGTACCGCGTCGGTAGAAGTACGTCAGGACGAGTTCGGGCACATTGGTGGAAAGGGAACCAAGAGAAGCCGCAACTTGCCTCTAATGTCTTCAAGAGCTATCGACGAAGAAGACGAGCCACGGAGACATAGTCCCAGAGTGCGTCTGACTTCAATCTCCGAGGGCCAAAGGTCAGGCGATAGTATAGCATAGAGAGTGTCGGGCCTTCGCTACCAGGCAGACACACAAGCGGATGTGTTGGCCGGCCTTTTACTTGACGAGCAGCTTCATCACGGCTTGTATGGATAATGTGTGGAGAGCATGGTGACTGATGCTCACTTTGGAGCCGCTTGGTTTTTATGAGGCGGGTACGGAGGGAAGACTCAAAGTTTCGAATGTTACCGAGAGTGTAGCATGCCTCCAAGCTTTTGTTTTTGGTGGTGTGTCTAGTGTGGTTTAGTCTCTGAGTTTTGACTCGCAATGATGGTTTTAAAATGTATATTACTACAGACTAGATCCATACTTGCTTTGAAATGATATCCTTGGCAGAGTCTGCGTGATTGGTGGCAACTTTCAAGTGGAACATTAATACTCGCACGCAATATTAAAGCTAACGGTGGTTTATATCCTGTGGAGAAATGAGACTATATAGACGATGAAATTAGAGTAATTGGCCACCTTTGTTTGGGTGCTCAGGTGTGTGACAGGATGCTACGCATAAAGGACTCCTGTATGTTGACGCAAGGTGATATGAGCAAGGGCTAGCGTTGGCCGTCCCAGTGCCGGTGAGAAAGGTTCTTATGGGTGGAATGTTGTGGTCCAAGTTTGTCATGACGCTGTACTTGGAGCTTTTGTTCCTCGGCAGCTCCTGTACTACGTCAATCGACAACCCGAAAAGCACAGCTCAGGCCATGACTGCAGATTCCTCCACCTTTGTCATACCCCAGGGGTGTAATAATTTGGGCAGCACGGCAGCTTCCAGCATGAGTCTACGCACATCATGTACATTGAATACCTACTTTAGGTAGGTGCCGAGGACAGCCACCATCCGTACTTGGGTGCTTGGCCAATACTGTGTTACCTGTGCTGCTGGGGTCGGGTTCGGGATCCATGAAGCCAAGGAAAATAAGCAGATGTATAAGACCGGCGTGGCATGCTGCCCGAGGCAAAAAGGAATACACGCAAGAGTAACATTTTCCAAGAATGCAGTCCAAACTTCTTCTCTTGTGCCTTGCTGCGGCCCGGGCTCTACACGTCCTAGGCTCCCCAGCACCAGGACTTGGAGGCAGCAGAAAAGGTACGCTGAGGAAATCCGATGATGAACAGCTCAGTTTCGCCTGGTTGATTGACGAACAGAGGTGACATCTGATGCGTCCGGCAACCCGCTCGTTTCGCCCCAAACAATTGCCAAAGACGGAATCATGCCTGACGGTACGTGCCACCAAAGCTGCCCACGGCCAGATGGCGCTGATGAATGTAGATTGCGTCCGGTGTCCTTATCCATGCCCCAAGAGCTATTGTTGTTATCCGCACGGAAACTGCTCGTGGTACAGCAAGCCATTGGCGTGCTTCTGCCAATGAAGCCGGGGCAGAGAGGACACCGCGAAGGAGCAACGCGACTAGATTGAAATACTGAGCCGGATGGGGATGTCATGTTGTTAACGAGTGGCTGTATTCTATTATTCGAGGACGCTTGGTCCCGGCGAATACAGTCTTGGCTTCGTGCAATCCACGCCTTGCCTGATGTGCACGTTTCAAAGCGCTCTCCCATCTCTTATGCCACGGAATGCCGTGCCGCCTTTATCAACGCAGCTGACGTAGGCGACACAAGTCCCACACGAGCTTGTGGGTCGGTACTCGCCTTTGTACAAGCCGATCAAGCAGTTTATCAACTCGTGAAACAGGCTAGGGTAGAAAGCGCGCTTCAGAAGCTAGTTCGTCTCGGCCATGAGTCGACGGTAAGCAGAGGGATAGGCTCGAGCAGCCGCAGCTCAGGAAGCTGGGTCCGTCGTACATGAAGTGGTGCGAGCATGGCTGTGCTCGAGATTCATCTCACACACCAAACATGACCCAGCAATCAGCAATCACAGCGAAATGGACTTGCCGGCCCAATCTAGTCAGCTTCATGCTCTTCGTCCCGCAGCAGAAACCGACAGTGCCCTGCTTGTGCCGTTGCTAGAGCAGTGCTGGAATCGAACCTTGGTCTTTGCGCTATCAAGCGCTTCCAGAATATCGTTTTCGACCTTCCACGTCATCTTGTCCTCCATCTCCTTTGCTTTTCTGGCACCGTTGCCGTTGACGTCGCGATCCGGGTTGGGCCGAGGACCATGAACCCCGACAACCACCTTGTTATGGGACGCCGGAACGACATACTCTTTGGGGTGGAAAGACATGTACTGTGCGCAGAAATAGCAGGCCGCCTTGCTGCAGCCAATGTACCTGTCTCTGTCCGCAAACTCCCAACCTGCCCGGCCGAAGAGATCGCCTAGTTGGAGCTCACAATGGACGGCGGTGCGAACCGAGCGTTCGGCAGCCAGCCTCTGGCTAATATTCTCTTCGGCATCCAGTGCTGCAAACGCGACCAAATACCGCTTGAATTCGCTCCGCTGGCAGTTTCTCGAGGCGCAGATGCCCCTCACCATCTCATATGCCACGGCGCGGCCCGAAGAGATGTTGATGACTTCGTGCTCAGGGGCATCCTCAAACTTAATTTCGCAAATCTCTTTCACGCTGGGGACTTTTAGCGCCGCCAGAAGTATAACCTTGACGGCGTGGACGTGTGCGCCCAGTCTTCCGACGTAGTGCGCCAGCTCCGCGTAGCAATCAAGGGGGTTTTCCGAGAATCGAACAAGGGTGCGAATATGGTCCGCCCTGGCATTGTAGCACGTTTTAGCAAGTTCCGCGTCTCTTAGGCACTTGATGGTGCGAATCCAGCTTCTGAGCTGGTGGGCTTCGTTTCAAGGTCAGTGCGTTGCCTTTGTTTGCGAATGGCCATGCTCAGTCCTCAGCCGTACCTTTGCCGTCTGCACTTGCCTTGCTTTTCAGTCCTCCAAGGCAGAGGTTTGCAAACTTGATCATGCGTTGCGAATAAAAGGCGATGCGCTGTGACGCAAGCACAATCGCGCGGTCCAGGAAATCGCCCTCGATGTGAAGGTAATTTTCCAGAGTGACATTTTTCATTGCCACCAGTAGATATTTGGAAAATTTCCTAACTTGATCCTGGATGCCCTTGTTCGCCGCCAGCCACAGGGTCTTCCTGCCCGTTCTATCTTCCTTTATTGCTGCTGCGGTCACAGTGTCCCCACGCTTTTCGAAGTCGCAGAGATATGATATCTTGTCTAAAAAGTCGCGTCTTAGTTTCGTAACTTCGTGGCCTTTGGCACTGAAATCGCGAGAAAGGACCATGTTTCTGTCTTCATATCTACCTTTGTAGGGCAGAATAATAGACAGAAGCAAGAGCTTGAGCAGAAACGCCGTCTTTGCTTCCAGACCGTCCTGGGTGCCCCTGTTGTTTGAGGCCAGCATGGCCCGGGTCATCGTTGGCGGAGGTGGTGAGACGTCCATCTTGAATTTCCCGACAGCCCGTGTGGTTGTTTGAGCCGGTGAATATGGCGAGGCTGTCCAGAATTTGGATGCCCAAAGCAACCCGAGGAAATTCTACCCCGCTCGCACAGCTGCATGGCTGCTTGGCGACGCGGCATTGCCACTGATGCCTCTGATGTACAGGACAGCCGTCCTACCAGGATGTTCGGGAATGGGGTGGAAATAACGGCGGTGGGCAGAAGCTCAACCCTTGCAAACCCCTACCTGAAGCTTCTGTTGTCGATGGGGTTTTGCTACTCTTGCCTTTGCGAGTGCGAGGCATCATGTTCTGCTGGCAACAGTACCGCCAGGTGGCATGTTGTGGTTTGTGCCCACTGTGCTGTTTGCTCCGACGTTTGCGCTGTGCTTTGTGCTTCTTCCGAGATGCTTCTCCCATTCTTTGCTCACGGCGCAACATGTTTTTCATTAAGCTCTGCTTCGAGCTGCCTGTATTTCTGCTTCTCAAGATAAGCTACAGTTTTTGAGTGGGGCGCGGCAAGTGGGTTCCAGGGTTCAAAAGTCAAGTCCCAGCTGTCAACAAGTTGAATGCACATTCCTGCTACACATCAAAAGAGCACACAGCTGGGCCATTGCGATTGCGCATCACATGGCGAGGCTGACGCTTCCGAAACACTACGACAGCCTAGAGGGATACACCGACCATGTCTGCCAATTCCTTGCCACGCCGCTTGTTCGGCAAATCACGGGCGGCATCCACGTCAACGACGCCCTGATCTTCAACGCCTGGGAAGCCCTCCCGGGAGAGTGGACCGCCTGGTGGTCCTCGTGGCCCGATCACCGTCTCGCACAGCAGGACCTCATCGATGGCATCGAAGAAGAAGTCGAGGCGGGAGCGGTGCCGCGTGGCAACGATGCTCGACTCGCTGAGCGCCGCCCAGAGTCTCTGACCGGGTGGCTGGAAACGCTCAGGAGGCTCGCGCTCCCGCGGAATCAAAGACCGGGCCCTACAGTTGACCTGCCGCCAGTCCTGACCGCGCATATGAAGCCCAAGAAGATTGCCGAGGTGTCCAGGGCTGTGGCGTACATTGACCACGTCTGCCAGCAAAAGGCCATCACCCACATCGTCGACATGGGCTCCGGGCAGGGCTACCTCTCCGTCAGCCTCGCCTACCTGTTCCCGCATCTTCGGGTCTTGGCCATTGACGGCAGCAAATCCCAGCTCGCGGCATCACGGTCCTTTGCCACGTCGCTGGGCATACCCCAAGACAGACTGGAGCACGCACTCTGTTGGATCGACGGCTCCCCGCGTCTGGCGGCCAGCATTCAAGACTGGGCCGGCGGACAGAGATGCATGCTCGTTGGTCTCCACGCCTGCGGGAGCCTGTCGGAACACATGCTGAGGTACTTTACCACGGCGCCCTGCATCGAGGCTCTGGCCGTCGTGGGCTGCTGCTACAACCACATTGTGCCCCGGTCGCCGAGCTGTCCAGCAGGGTTTCCCATCAGCTCGGCGCTGAGGCAACGCAACGTCTTGTTGAGTGCGACTGCGCTGATGACGGGGTGCCAGGCGCCCAACAACTGGACAAGACCGGCCGGTCAGGAGGACAGGGAGACGTCTGTTTTCGGCAAGCGTCGTCTGTATCGCTGCATCCTGGAGAAGGTCCTCTTTGACAAAGAGATCAAAGTTGACGCCACGGGTCAGAAGCGGCCCGTCTGGGGCACGCGAAAGGGAGACGTGGCTGATTTCGTGAAATTCGCACACAGGGCAATGGACTGCTTGGACATTCCGCGCGAGCGCATACCGACCGCAGACTTGAAGGCATACGAGGAGCGATACAAGGGTTGCGAGGCGCAGATTGCCATCTTGTGGACGCTTGGAGTGCTCTGCTGCAAGCTCGTGGAGAGCGTCATTGCCCTGGATCGCTACTGGTTCCTTGTCGAGCAGGGAGCAGACGAGGTGGATGTCGTGCCCGTCTTTGACTGCAAGGTGTCTCCCAGGAATCTCATGCTGGTGGCCGACAAGGGCAAGTCGCTGTGAGAATTGTGTGTACAAGACGATACGCAGAGCGGCGTCGTGCGTAGTCGTCGTTGGTAGCCCAAGTCTATGGCCGCCGGCTACTGTCCCGTGGGTGTATCATGTCAGCCTGCCAGTCATGTACTCCGTAAAGCGTATCCTATCCTGCTGCTGGGGCAAACATCTCGCACCCCGGAGCTAGTGGCCTGATCCCGGTCCAGAATCATCCCCCGAGTTCGGCTTCGGATTCCACCAACACACCCAGGCCGACTTGCATCGATCCTCTCCTCTCGCACCTGCATTTCACCTAACAGGCAGTTGAAATTACTCCCATCTACCAACTTCTTGTGCGCTACGGAGTACATGCAACAATATAGACGGTGCTCAGACTCGGTGGTCAGCTTCTCCACTTCCCCTCGATGAGCCATCTTAGACCTCGGCAACCAGAGTCCGGATGCCACTGGTCAAAAAGGAGACATGAAGCTGCTCGACAAGACTCATCTTTCTCGGTGCTCCGCAATGAGAGCCCGGGCCTGCAGAGAAGCGCTGGGCCATAGTCGGCCAAGACCATTGCACCTTCACGGGGCGGGTTGCGGAGCGCCGCATCCAGGCGCCCAGTCAGCTCACAACTCGACGCTGGCAAGCGATTGCCTCGACGACGCAGAGCGTCGCACCGAAGACTTGATTTCGTCCCTCCCGCTAGTCAGATACCTGCGCTCCTCGCCGGCCGTAAACGAGCGCAGCCTCACCGAGTTCCGCCTCCACAGCAACAAGCGCCCCGAGACGCTCGCAAGACACCTGGTGGCAGGCTCGCTCTTCGGCAAGGACAAACTGCCCGTGTACCCGCGCCTCTTCATGCGCCAGGCGCCGGCACGCATCACCGCCGTCCTGTATGTAGGCGACCACCTGTGCGGCCACCCGGGCTACGTGCACGGGGGCTTGCCGTTTGTGCTGTTTGACGACATATTCGCGCTGTGCGCGGGCATGGTCTTTCCGAGCTGCGTCGCCATGACGGCCAGCATGAAGATTGACTTTCGCAGGCCACTCCTCCCGGAACGCGTGTGCGTGATCCGCGCCGAGGTGGTCGAGCATCAAGGGCGGAAGGCGCACGTTGCCGGCTCGATACGGAGCCTCGAGCCGTTTGATGCGCGGGACATGCGGGCGCTGCGTGTGCCGGAGCATGACGGCATCAGCCATGAAGAGGCGACTGCCGCGCTGGTCGCCGAGGCCACGGCTGTGTTTGTAGAGCCCAAGTTTGCCCATGTACGTCCGAATATTGACTCTGTTGGTTGCTGACGCGTGCCCGCTGATGATTGCTTAGTCCATGGCTTCGCTGCTGGGAGTACACTAGCTCTTCTTGCCTACCGGCACGACTTGCCCGCGTGCTTCAACCTTGAGAGTATGAGAGCGAGTTACGGACTCGGGATATGTAGAGCTTGGACGAGTGGCGGCCTGTTGACATTTCAATAGATAGTCCAACGAGCGTGTTTTCTGTCTTGTCTAATACAAGTACTTCCCACCCGTTGCCGGATCCGAATGACGCTGATGCCAATGACTAATGCTGACATATACATGTTGATGGCATGCTTGATGCAGCTGTGCTGGCGTTCGACCCCAGTTTATATGCCAAACGGAAAAGACTACAGGTAGGTGCTTAATTTGAGAGGAATAAGATCCAAGAGCACATAAAACGGCCAGACAGGCCATGGCAAGGATTGTCACCAGCTTCATCAAAATGTTCCCAAATGGAGGCAAACAAGGTCACAAGATTCGGTTCTAGAAGCAAGCGGATTTGTTGCGTATACATCAGTCCATTTGCAGCTATACGTCAAAATGTAAAATACTCAAAAACCGCTTATTAATTCTTTTATTCCCGTGGCCCCCCCTCCCCCCAACTCACCACTCCAGGGGCTCCTTCTTCTCCTCTCCCCGATTCGTCCTGGGCACGGGCACCGCCTTGGCGGCCAGTTTGCCCCCCTGGCCAGGCCTCTTCAGGTATGCGGTGCCGTCCAGCCACGGCGTGTTCTGCGTCATCTTGGCCTCAAACTCCCCAATCTTGTCCTCCATCTGCATCGTCAGGCCAATGTCGTCGAGGCCATTGACCAGGCAGTGCTTGCGGAACTCCTCCACGTCAAAGGAGCAGATGGTGCCGCCGGTTGCGTTCTTGATGAGCTGGTTGGGCAGGTCGACTTCGACCTCGCGACCGGCGCGGGCTTCGGCGGCAATGGCGTCGAGGTCGGCCTTGTTCTCGATCCTGAGGGGCAGCATGCCGTTCTTGAACGTGTTGTTGAAGAAGATGTCGGCAAAGGACGGCGCAATGACGCACTTGATGCCAAAGTCGAGCAGGGCCCAGGGGGCGTGCTCCCTCGAGGAACCGCAGCCAAAGTTGGGGCCGGTGCAGACGAGGATCTTGGCGCCGCGATAGGGCTCCTTGTTAAGGACGAACCCGGGGTTTTCGGTGCCGTCTTGGTTGTAGCGCAGGCTGTTGAAGAGGGCGCTTCCGAGACCGGTGCGCTTGATCGTCTTCAGGAACTGCTTGGGGATGATGGCGTCGGTGTCGACGTTGGCCATGTCCAGGGGGGCGGCGATGCCCTTGTGGCTGAGGAACTTGGGCAGTCCGGCGGTTGCGGCCACGACTGACGTGTTGGTATGGGGCTCCGAGTCCTCGGGCTGGTCGCCAATGACCTCGCGCTCGTGGGCATCGTCGAAGACTCTCTCGTCCACGTGCGCCTTTGGCGGCGTGGACGGCGTGACGCTGGCCTCAACATGGGGGCTGGCGGTGTAGTTGGACAGCTTGCGCACGTCGGCAAGCTTCCCGACAATGGCGGCGGCGGCGGCCATGACTGGAGACATGAGGTGAGTCCGGCCGCCGGCGCCCTGTCGGCCCTCGAAGTTTCGGTTCGAGGTGCTCGCGCAGCGCTCCTGGGGGGCGAGGATGTCCGGGTTCATGCCCAGACACATGCTGCAGCCGGCCTCGCGCCACTCGAATCCGGCGTCGATAAAGACCTGGTCAATGCCCTCCTCCTCCGCCTGCGTCTTGACCAAGCCGGAGCCGGGGACAACCAGGGCTCTCTTGATGTTGGAGGCAACCTTTTTGCCCTTGACGACGTGAGCGGCGGCGCGCAGATCCTCGATGCGTGAGTTGGTGCAGGATCCGATGAATACCTTGTCCACCACAATATCCTCCATGGGGGTGCCGGCAGTCAGGCCCATGTATTCAAGCATTCTACGCCCCGTGGCCTTCTTGGCCTCGGTGGCAAAGGTCTCGGGGTCGGGGACCACGCCATTGATGGGGACGACATCTTCGGGAGAAGTTCCCCATGTGACGGTGGGGATGATATCCTTGGCATCGATGAAGACGTCAATGTCGTACTTGGCTCCCGGGTCGGATTGTAGCGCCTTCCAGTAGGCCGTGGCTTGGTTCCACTCGTCAGAGCCGTACTTGGGTGCCAATGGGCGGCCCTTGAGATACTCAAAGGTGATTTCATCGGGGGCAACCATGCCAGCGCGAGCACCACCCTCGATGGACATGTTGCAAATGGACATGCGAGCCTCCATGCTGAGTCCGCGAATGACTGAGCCGCAGAACTCAATGACGGCGCCGGTACCACCCGCAGTGCCGATCTTGCCAATGGCATGGAGAACCACATCCTTGGAGCTCACCCCGGGAGAGAGCTCGCCATCGACCTGGATTCGCATGTTCTTGCTGCGCTTGGTGATCAGACACTGGGTGGCCAAGACGTGCTCGACCTCGCTGGTGCCGATGCCAAAGGCCAAGGAGCCAAAGGCGCCGTGGGTTGAGGTATGGCTGTCGCCGCAGACAACCGTGGTTCCGGGCAGTGTGAAACCCTGCTCAGGGCCGATGACGTGAACGATTCCCTGGCGCTTGTCGCCGAGGCCAAAGTAGGTTATGCCAAAGTCCTTGACATTTTCTTCGAGCGTGACACACTGCGTTCTTGAGTCGTCCTCTTCGATAAAGCTGGCAATGTCCTTCATGCCTTTTCTTGAGGATGTAGGCACGTTCTGCACTCCTGTTAGCAAAACACGAGCAAAGCCCACGGGGTCACCGCGGTTGGGTTGCGAAACGTACGTGATCGGTCGTGGCCAGCGTGCAATCCGGTCGACGGACTTTTCGGCTGGCATTTCTCAATCCCTCAAAAGCTTGCTACTCATAATCAGCAACCGGTTCCCTTTCCCGCATCGCGAGCCGAGATGGCAGTATTACAACATACAGGCGAGGTCACCTCATGGACCAAATGTCTGTCTACACGCCGGCTACAAGTCAGCAATGGTCCTGCCACAGAGCCCAACGGGCGTCGAGAGCAAAAACGTACCGATATACAGCAGGATTGTGCCATCAAGCTTCTCGTCAACAATATGGTTCGAGAAGACCTTGTCGTACAAGGTCTGTGGATTACTCTCAGTGCCAGGCATTGTGAAGGTGTGAAGGCTTAGTTGCGACAGCAAAGCGAATAGGGAAAAGTGAAAATGTGATTAGGGTTGAAGGTGCGGCGTATTTAATGGGAGAAAAAGGAAAAAACGCCGCTGACAACAGAGATGCAACGGTGCGAACTCAGTCTGTTGGTCGTTCGATTGGCCAGTAATAGCAGCACCAAGCTTCTGCGGAATGGAGAGAGTTATGGAGGGGCTGCGGTGGTGGGGATGCGGCCACAAAGCTTCATGCAGCTTTTTCCAAAGCGTTGGTTTGTTGTTTTTGTGTCTAGATGGCAACACCGGCTGCCAATTGAGATCTGCATATATATATGGCTGCCTTGGGGGCGAAAAATTCCAGCAGAAGACAACATGGTCCACAGCTTGGTTTTATTTTCGAACCGTTCCGCTAGATTCCAAACGTGCTGCTGGCCAGGACCGGCATATCCCCTCCGATACTCGGAGCCGCTGTGCATGCCACTCCGAACCGGCCGACGACAAGCCCAGCCCCTCAAGAGCTTTTCCCCCACCATTCAAGTGCCCGGCCCTCCTCATTGATCGGCTCTGGAACCATGGTGGCGCGGGGTTCCCTTGAGGGCTCTGCAGACGGAAATGACCGGCCTATTACTGGTCAGCATTCAATGCTGCCAAGGGGGCGCCCAATGCCCCGCCTGCCGGTGAGCACTCAATTTGACCTTGGGCGGGTCGTTGCTCACTAAATGCTTCCTGGGGATTGGTTCGCCATGAGGACGAGAGGAGAGGCCATCGCGAATATGCAGCTTGTGAGCTGAGATGCATCGCTCGTCAGGGTGCAAGAGATCTGTTCCAGCAACCACCCCTCCAGGCTCTTCTCTCGGTCTCGGCCTCCTCGACATAAAAGATGGACGTGTTTTACGCAGTGTGACCCTTTGTATCTGGGACGTTCAGTCTACGTTATTGGATGTTTTGTGCAACGTAACCATACTAGCTCTCTACTACGGAGTAATCGTGACAAGACAAGAACCGAACCCATCAATCCCACCCCAACTCTGTTGTAATCATTCTCATTCCTCGTCCTCTCCTCGGCTGTGCCCAGTTCAGGATCGGCGCCGATTGCCCCCTTCAGCCTTAAGCCCTTTGCGGTGATCGGCGTCATACACTAAAGCACTGCCTTGCCCGTTGACGCTCTGATTGACCTATCCCTCGGCCGGGAACATGCAACCTCCCGAGCAAGCACTGCATGCCTTCAATGTTAACGCCATTGGCATTGGCTGCCATGGCCCCTCCGCCCTTCAGGCTGCCCAACTGAAAAAAGACACTCGCCATGGCTTCCCCAGAGCAAGCACTAGCTTGGTTGCTAGTCTTGCATGTTTCTCAGCGACATTCTCATCGAATCCGAGCGCAAAGGGGCTTCTTCCTTTTCGCCCCTCTTCATGACATCTTACCTTTCATATCCAGCCAATGTTCAGTCATCTGGTACTGAATAATTGACCGCCGGCTTTCTTATTCCCCTGTGTTGCGCTTTCGGCGGCCCGGCCCCATCAAACGCCACTCATCGGCCCCCGGCAGCCCCACGATTTCAAGACTTGCACGTGTACAAATGAAAGGGAAAATGATAATGGTGTCAGTGGTTGCCCCCTCACCTGCACGACTTCCTCACGTCACCGCGCGCGGCTGGGAGCACAAGCTTGCAATACACGTCACCAACATGCTTCATGTACTTCGGCCTTGGCCTCTGCTTCTAGAGGTCCCATGCGGACGAGATATGAGTTATCAGATCCTTGATGTATCCGAAATTCTCCCCACAGAGCGTTGCCAGCCTTAGCACCTAGACAAGGCCGACAGTTACAACAAGTGCTCCTGGAAGGGCAAGTACAAGGGCAAGACAGTCTGCGAGGGTCGATTCATATCTTTTGTTTCTCTCCCAGAACTGAGACCTGGAGTTGAGGACGGGATTGACAATCTCCCAGTATAATAGGAAGAATGCGACTATGTGGCACCTCGCCATCCTCAGGTACTTGTCAGTTGCATCATGGAAAGTGCCGTTCGCTGCAGCACCATCGTTAGAAGGACTCTGGTGGCCATCGGCGCTGACGACTGCGAGATTTGGATCCGGGAAGCTTCCAGGCACTGCAATCGGGTTGCTCATCTGGTGGTGTTCGCTTCGTTGTGTGACGGATTCGACTTCTCCTCGCATCATCAACTTGGTGTCCATGTTGGTAGTGTTTGTTCCGCGTGCATTCGTGGTTTCGGCGCCCAGTCTGGACCTCCCGCCTGCGCCATGGAATACCAGCTCCTTGGAACCGCCTGCTGTTGCAGAAATCCCTAAAGGTTTCAGCGGCTTCGCTAGACATGGAGATTTTGCCGTCCGGCCCCCAACTACTCCGAAAGGCATGGCTGATCCCACGATGCCCTTGCTCATTGGCATCTGGCTCTGTCTCGACGTAGAATCTACTCCGGTGCCGTGACTTGCATGGTCCATATTCGGCAATGGATTCTGTGAGTGTTTCATTGCACAGCCCTCCAAGTTGTGTTCGAACATGGTGGCTAGAGGCGGGCCGGACATGATCCCGTCGGGATTTTTGTCCAGCAGCAAGGGTGCATATGACGGGTGTTTTGGTTCGATATCTCCCAGGGAGCTCACTGGCAAGGCCTGTTGGCCGTAACCAGTAGTGGTGGTGATGCGTGTGCAGGCATACCTTGCGGGTGCAGGCTTCAGGAGCATGGCGATTGTCTCTGCCCTTTTGTTCTCCTGGCCAAAGGTTAAATTGTTCGTTTCGTTGATCGGCACTCGCCCATCTGGTTTGCTTCCCTCTCTCAGTCCATTTTGATGGCTGGCAATCCTCCGCAGGGTCGGGTCCGATCTGTGGATAGAAATTTGTTGGCCAAGCTTCGATTCTAGGTCTGCTCCCCAAGTCCCTAGGATATTTGGGATATTCCCAAGGTTGGGAACTGACGGGGTTCCCCGTGATGGGCGCAATTCTCGCGTGAGCACTGTGTCGTCTTGGCCGTGCCGAGATCTTTCCCTTCCTCTCCTGTTCGACATCCAATTTTGCAAAATCCTCTTCTGCGAGCCTGGAAGCTTCGCGATTTCCTCTTTTGGGTGTAAAGTGTTCTGCAGCTGGCCCATTCGCCGCGGCTGGTCCATTGCCGTGATGATCAACGATGTAGATGCCGCTCTTCCGTAGCTGGGATTCTTTGTGATCGGTTCTACCGGATCCTTCTCGTGCTGCCTTGAATTGTCGAGGTTCTTGTCGTGGAAAGCCGATGCCCTTTTTGGTC
Organism: Keithomyces neogunnii; assembly: GCA_020975405.1. Taxonomy (NCBI): domain Eukaryota; kingdom Fungi; phylum Ascomycota; class Sordariomycetes; order Hypocreales; family Clavicipitaceae; genus Keithomyces; species Keithomyces neogunnii. The sequence continues at coordinate 4,876,579 of JAIOWQ010000003.1, read as the reverse complement.
TTGCATTTGGTTTGGCTTGTGTGTCTGCCAGGTTTGTCGAAGCATTCACCCCATTTCTCGCCCCAGGGCAATTTTGCCTCTGAGGGCGAATATCTAAAAAAGCCGCTTTGTCATTCTTCTTGTTGCTGTCAGCTTCATTCTTGGGAAATGCTTTGCAGTCAGGTGCATAAGTTGACTTGCGGTCGTCATGTGCCCTATCCGATGTAGCTTGTCTACTATTCTCCGGCTGTCTCGTGCACTCGGTAGCCATAGTTGTCATGTCGGGTTTAATACTCCTTGTAGGCACAGACTCATCGGAAACGTTGAAATTTATGCCATTCACGAAGAGCTCCCAGGCCGATGGCGCTATCTCAGCCTGGTGCTCGAGACTATGTTGATGTGGCGTTCGGACTACTGTGACCGCTGAATCAGGGCTCTCTCCTAACGGCTGGCCATCCTGAAAATTCGAAGTTGAAACTTGGGGCTTGTCGGAAGTTTCGATGTCAATCAAGCTTGAGAACGACGCTCGGGATCTTGGTTTCAAGACATGATTCTGTGATTCCCTGCCTGAAGCTAGACATGTCAGTGGTTTTTCGTTGCAAACAGCAAGCTCTCGGGTTCACAAACGGGACGTCTCGCCCGTTTCGACGAGGGACTGGGCAATAGGACTGAGATCTGGTTCTTGTGCGGAAGACCACTGCCGCGTATGGCGCTTCCACTTTATTGTTTTGTTAATATTTTTGACTTCGTTCTTTTCTTTCTCTAATCGGTGGAGCTTGTCTCTTTCGCGCTTCATCAGAATCTTGCTTGCGTCCATCTCGCTCTTCTCCTTTACAGTCTTGTAAGAATGCCGAGCATGTTTCAAGGTGTTCCGAAGAATGAAAAGCTTCTGTTGGGTTTCTTGGCTCAGGCTGCTCCTTTCGCTGTCCGTCGGGGTCACTACATCGAGTTGGCCAGTCTCTGGGTTGAAACCCTGAATGCCTAGATAATCGCCGCTCTCCTTTAGGTTTCTTCGATGCTGTCTTGCCCTTCTTTTCGTCTCCATCAACTGAAGGTCAGTCGATGAGATCGTTTGTGACCCGGAGCTGTTGGCACTACTGATCTTCGCTTGGTCATGGCTCGTCACAGGAGGTTCCTCTTGGGCCATTTTCTTGTCCAATGATGCGGCTTGACGATATAGAGCATCGTCACCAGAAGCCCAGCTCCATTTCTTGTCCACGTCGACGGCGGAGCCTTCCTCCTGGACAGTACAAATGTTTTCATGGTCAGACAGTTCTCGTGCCATGTTCCACTCCATGATCTGGTTCGATCCAGCCGTGGCGCTCCTTCGACTGCGCCTGGCCGGGGCTGGGCGATGCGCCTCGTGCTTGCTAGGGCGTGTCAACTGCTGCTGCTCCCAGTAGCCTTGACGACGGAGTGTTCCCCTACGCTCCGGTCGATGGCTTGGAAACAAATTCTTGACCCAAGAACTGATTGACGATGATCTGCGGGTGTTGGCCGACGAGTGTCTTCTGTTGTGTGGCTTTGATGGCTCCTGGGTCGATGGAGTTGGTGTCGAGTTTGGTACAGACAGTTTGGGTGGCAGAAATGGAGACATAATCTAGTCAATGGGGAGCCCCGAAAATGCACTGGTCAGGCTTTAGTCATTAGTAAGGCCGTGCTTGAGCAGCCGGCAGTGAATCATGGCAAGTGACTCCAGCTGTCAGGATGAGGACAAAAAAGTAAGAATGAAACCAGACGGCTGTGAAGGTGAGCAGAAAGCATGATAGCATGTGTGCCTTATTTCTATTTTTATTTCTTTCTTTTAGATTCACTCCTTGAATAACCAAACAGGAAATACGAGCCGAGTTCGTGGTTCCAGGGGCAGGAAGCATCCAATGGACACCGTCACCCTGACAGACATGTATCTCGCGGGTCAGCTTTCCTCATGTTATTCGCGTTTCGAGTCACATTTGATAATGCCTAGGTGCCTACCTACCTAGGTAGGTAGGTAGCTATCCACACCTTTAGTCACGAGCACTCTGTATTAAAAGTTGTGTAATCAATTATATAACACCCATGTCCAACAGCCCCCAGCTCCAAACGCAACCTTGATGTACAAACGCCGGAATATGCCATGAAGAAGCCCGAAGCAAAAGTCCGCCCTGTAATGCAACGCCCCTGCTAGCCTCGCCACCGCTTAGGAAATCTTTCTGCTGCCGAATGTTTGCCCATGTTAGCAAACGGATGTGGAGAGCTGTTGATATTCGTACCCGTAAATCGCCTGTGCTCTGACGGTTTCGTCGGGCTGCTCGGAGACTCTTGCCCACGCTGTTCGTAAGCAGCCATCTCTCTGGAATTTCTAGGCGAGAAATTGTGACTATTAATGTCGCCCATACTGATTGCCTTCTTCAGCGGTGATTTTTGGCGCGAGTAACCCCCGAGGTTACCGCCAAAATGAGTGTTCGCGCCCGTTGACGTACCCACGAGTGCGGTCGAGGATGGAGCGGGTGAGTAATTCGCAGGGGTAGCATGGTCAGATGGGGTATAGCCAGCCGGCAAACTATGTCGAAGGCCAGAAGTGAGATGGCTGCCTACGGCTGGAGTGAAGGCATCGGACCGCCGACTGGCGGTTGCGGGGGTGAACATCTGTGGCCGCATGACATTGACAGCGCCAACACTTGGGCTGCCATATTTGTGAATAGGCGTGGATTCCTCCGAGACAACATGTGGGTTGCCGTGCGAGATGAATGACCGTCTGATCAGAGTAGTTGGTGTTCCTACCTGCACAAACTCTCTCGAAATGGCCGGCTGATCTTCAGACATTTGCGTCCCCACGTCTCTGACGACAGGATGAATGCGCGGTTGGACAAACTTGGTGTCATATTCGTGGAAAACCTCCTTCTGAACAATGGCACTATCTTTGGCCTGCTGCGAATATCTCGAAGATAGAAGAATCATCTGGATAGACAAGACCACTTGCATGATCAACGTGTTGAACACTGTCACGCTAGGACGAGGGTCAAGCGGCGCCAATGGCAAGAAGATCAGATAGACCAGCACATGTCCCGGACTGAATAAGCAGGCTAATCTGATAGAGACGGGGAGAGGGTCCCAAATAGAGAGTTCCCAGACATCTCGGCTCTTGTCAGGATGCGCCCTCGAGTCGGCCGAGTCTGGTGATACCATTTCGGCAATGAAGCGCAGGGGTGATGAAGCGGCAGGTGAAGACTGCACTCTGACTCGACTAACAGAGGGCGTGCTCGGTTTCACCTCAATATTCGCCTGGAAAAGTCTATACTTTCTGGTTCGTGAGACAGTGTATATGGCGTTTGTAACGGAGAATGCAATCAACGCCCAAGAGATTGGATAAATCTATCGAAACACAGTGTCAGTAGACTCTATTGAGCGTATTTCAGGTGCCCCAAATATGTGAAAGACTCACAAGCATCGACAGCCAGCCAGATGACCCGTCGTCACCAAAGATATCGTCACTTGCCTGCTTGGACCCCGAGTTCGCGCGCACGAGTAGGAACAGAAGGTTCAGCCCCAAGCCGAGCTGCGTTCCCACCATACCAGAGTCCCAGTCCCTCGTCTCCATCTCTTCCGAAAGCCATAGTAGGAAATCCATCGGGTTGAGCATTGACGTGACGCGATCCCAAAGTGGGCGTCGTCGCACGAGTCGAGGCATGTTCAAAGTTCGATCGGATGGAGGAGCAAAGTCGGTCAAGAATCAATGATTTTTCGACGTTTTGTGGAGGCGACCGAGATCTCGGTGGCTAAATCGTGTCTCGCCGCGCAGGAGGGAGGGTACAGGCGATTTGCGCCGCAAATGCCCGTTGTTTGGCTGAGGGCGGCGTGAGAAGCTGGATAACGTCTGGAGTGTTTACTTTGGGATGAATGGGGCGGCTTTTGCTTGTCAAAGTTCCCAACTGGAGCTCAGTGCCTAGCAACAGGGGTCAACTGCTGGTCTGGTCTCCGGTCTGGTCTGCGCTTTCCAAGTGCCACTGTGCCAGGTCCACCGCCTGCCTGCCTGGGCCTGCAGTGCCATCATAGTGGAGATGCCGACTGACTGTCGCCAACTCTAACCTCAAGCCTTCGTTAGGAACCACGACATCACGGCAGCCAGGTCGCCATACAGTGCATCAACATGGCCAGCCAAGCAGATTTCAAGAACCGAGAGTTTCTCGCAGTCATTGGCGATGAGGTAAGTCGGGGTAGAATGCCATCACTGGACGAGAAGCCCGCCAGTGAATTGGTGAATCATGGAACATGTCTGACGCACCTTAGGACTCGGTCACGGGCTTGCTACTGGCAGGTATCGGCGTAAGTAAACGGGCGCTTGTGACTTACTAACGAGAATCTTTAAAGCTAACCAAGCTGCATAGCATGTCACAGCTGGCGCCGACGCCCAAAAGAACTTCTTGGTTGTGGATAGCAAGACGGACACTGCGGCCATCGAGTCAGCTTTCGATCGGTTTACCCAGGACCGCAAGGATGTTGGCATCGTCCTTATCAACCAGCATGTTAGTTCAGACTGCTAGACGACCCTTTGGGCTCAAATGTCGCATCCCATGGACTGACGATGTGGTAGATTGCGGACCGGATACGACATCGAATTGATACCTATACCGCGGCTTTCCCTACTGTTCTAGAAATCCCCAGCAAGGACCATCCATATGATCCTGAGAAAGACAGTGTACTAAGACGGGTTCGACGCCTATTTGGCGAGTAGTGTAGTATGGAATTAGTATGGAAGAAATTGGGATCAGAGGACCATGCAGCATCCACAAGTGGGAGTGGGCAGAGTTTCATAAAGGCCTTGAGCACGTTGCACATGCGAAATAGACAGTCTAAGATATATTGTTTACTGAAAGCAAGGCTTGATGCTGAAGAGTAGATATAAGTAGCCCAATTCCATGTGCCATGATGGGGAAAAATAGCGTGGCTGTACCGTGATCCAAAGAAAGCCAGCACTCTTGGGGGTGTGCGCAAGTCAAGCGAAACAACAAAAGTTTGCTAGCATTAAACTCATCAAATGTATCGCCTGTGGTCCGATAAATGCCGTCTGAAACAGAAACATGAAGGATTGCGGGAGGAGAAGTCGAGGCCGGAACCATCTTGGGATGCCGCACAAAGCGTCGCGCAACGAGGAAGTGTCTAAGGTGATCCATACCCAGACCTCAATTATAGCTCGCCGCCTAGGAAGTCCATTCTAGGGAGGTTGAAGGTGACAGTGGCCGTCAAGCACGTAATTCTGTCTCCATTTGCAGCAAAAACATCAGCCTCGACATTGTAGGTACCCTGTATGCAAGTTAGAGAAACAGCATCTATCGGGGCGGGTTACTTTGGGAAATTAAAACGAACAGGAGGGATCTCCTTGGGAAGTTCCACGGTCTTTGTGATGACTCTGTCGCCAGGCTCAACAGGGCACTTCAAATCGACCTCGCCAATTTGTTCGCAGAGATCAGCCCTGGTCTTGACCAGCCTGATGAGACCGTACTTGACAACCAGGTCAATATATGCCCCCTCTTCAATGGTCTTCTTGACGGTTCCATTTGCCTTGATGATGAGTTCCTTGCCACTGTTACCAAAATACAAGTCAGCAACGATGATTGACGCAGCGATACCTGAACTGGCTGTGAAGGGTGAAGACATACGCGGCAGGCGGGTTGGGAACCAAATCCACGCTGTTGATTTCGATGTAGCCTTTGCTGTCCCTGTTGGCACAGTGCTCCAACGGAGACTCGCCTGGAATCTTCAAATCGCCGTTAGAAGCGATGGCCTTGTGAGAGTCATCATTGAATATGCTCAGTCCGGTCGAAGGCGCCAAGAGGGCAGAGAGGACGGCGACGGACAACTTCATTTTCGCCAGTAGCCGATAGCTATAAACGGCTGCTTCTGAAGTCTTGTTCGTTGAGAGGCAGGATATGTCCGATTTTGAGGGCGCAAGTCTGATGTTTGGGTGGGAAGAGGTTCACTGGGACGAAGTGGATGTGATGGAGCAAAAGATGACGGCAGTGACTGGTGGATGAGGAGGACTCGGCTGACTGGCTGGGATTGGGTTGGGGCAGAGGAGAGGCGGAGTGCGACGAGGCATTTGCGTCATGGGACCTTGAATATGGTCTCCACTTTCGGCGCTGTTCCTGGGGTTCATGGTTCATTCACGGTTCATTCACGGTTCATGGTGAACGAGCGGAGAAAAAAGAAACGTGGCCATGAAACTTCCGTCATAGATTTGTTATGTTCTTGTTTACCATTTTAATACTCTAGACATTTCATACGAATTATGCCGTGCCGCTTCATTTTTTTTTTCCTTGACACTACTTCATAGCTACTCCAACGGTATGTTCAATCAGACCCTTCGCCTGTTCAGCCATGATTCCGCCCTGCCATGCACCAGCCAGCTCACACGTCATTCCCGTCCAAAAAAGAGCCCAAAACATCATAGAGTTTAACAAAATTTACCCCGTTCTAGTGGATTTTTTTTTTATGTTGCATGAACGAATGTAGATACCCAGCTCAAGGTAAAAGCCCACCAAGGAGGCAAAGTGGCCGCCCAAGCCAACCCACCCTATATGACACACAACGCAGTTCAACCAAGTTGCATTTCGAGGGGTCGCGGTCAAGGCTGAAGAGTTTCCAGTCTTAACAAATGTCGTGGAAATTCGATGCATTGAATATATCCATGCTATGATGCGGCAAACTTATTGTCCAAATCGTGGATAGAATCCGCCAGCAAAAGGGGTTCTTGACAACCGTGAAGGAGAATGGAGATGGGTTCGGGGCCTTAGCCTATACCAAGATTATGTTTTCTGCCACAGGGAGTGTAACAACCGCTTTGCGAATCATGCAACCGAAATTTGACTAGCATCGTGAAAGCAATTCGCCAAATAGGTATTGTTGATGTGCTCTACATACCAAGTCATTTTCTCCCGACGAGCCGACATGATTCCGTGAAATTGTAACCAGGCAAGCTAGAAGGCCTCACGCAGAATGGGCAAAACCAAAGAGCCGGGCTGCCACAACTACTACAATGGCGGGACTGCACACACTACTTTTTTAATTGACACCTTTGACGTTGCCCGACTTTGCACAGAGCTGGGGCAGACAGATGGTGGTAAGATTGCTCATCTCGCTTTTCTTGGCCAATAAAAGTGTAATCAAACACCCATGGGCAAAAAGAAACAAGAAAGGGGGGAAGAAAGACCATTACTCTGTACATACAGACTAGTATCACGTTAAGAAAGAGGCAGCTGATGCTCTCAATGCTTGCAAAGATCGTTGACGCTTCAACCAGAGCTAGATTCTGTACACAGGCAGTTTCTAAGTACCAACAAATAGATTTCAAGACAAGTGAACGATTAGTTTCCATGCACCTGCCAACAAAACAGAACAGTCGAATGACAGTCAAGAAAGTGAGACCGCAATTTCCGCCCAAGGCACCAGCAGGCATCCACTCAGCCGTACCTGCCTCCGCCTCATTCTGCCACGCACGGACCACGTCCATTTGGTATATATTTCCCCTCTCCCTCTGTCCTTTGGATATTTTCTTCCTTTCTTCTTCATACTTACCTTGTTCCAGTATCCCGAGATCAAGAACACGGGATACTAGTAGAGGAGGCCTGCATTGCACATCGCGGAGTCGTCCTGTGCTCAATTGTCCTTCGGGGCCATTGGGGGCGCAATTTTTGATTTTTCCATTGTGTCCACGGTTTCTACTGTGGCATGAAGGAGAAACGCCGCTGGGCCACCGATGTCTTTTGCACAAGCAACACTGCAGACGAGAATTGTGCACCTCTTGTGGCAAGGGCCCAGTTGGGATGCCAGTAAAATAACCTACCTAACGTTTCCCTTCTACCTTCGCATGCCGCCCTTCTGACAGAAAAAACTCTCACCAGACAGCCGGAAGATTGTCCCTACAGAAGAACAGTCAAACGGGGGATCGCGCGCGATGGTAAGTACCTAGGTAGATAAAATATGTTCTGCGTCCACCAGTCAACCAGTTGCGGTGGGAGCATGTAACCAGTTAGACATGAAGATGGAGGATACCTGAAGCTTCGAATAATCAGCCAGTACAGAGGCAAGGGAGTTGAATTTAGCACCCATGCTGATTGTCACTATGGTACCCTCTCTCGCCTGTGTTTGCCCTCCATGCTGTCACGGTCAATCATATTTACGGTGTTCTACACTGACCTTGCGGAAGGTCACAACAAGCCTTTAGGATGGATAGATCGTGCCAAACGAGACATTTACCAGACGGCGACTAGACCGAAACAAACAAGGACTAGTGTGCCGGTCTCGTCGAATGGTCACGAATATGTTACAGTCGACGTGCCGTACAAATATCACCTACAGTATTCTCTCGGCACTCTTGTCTAATCACTGTATACTCGGCGAAAGTCTAGTCAGAGCTCGAAGCTCGTGTCGAGGCGAATGATTGTAAAAATTAGCTAATGAGATGATGACTGGTTGTCGAGTCCCTAGGTACATAGGCCGGCCGTCGGTAAGCAGTGAGAGGCGTCGTCTTTTAAGCGGTGAACGAGTCCTCTGTAGCACGGAGGGAATAGGTCAAAGGTAGCGAAAGGATGAAGGGAGCAAAACGGCGTGAGGACAAGACCTCGGAAGACGAGGAGGAAGATGTGAAGCTCACTGCTTGGAGGAGACTCTGGTTGGTTGGGCTCTGGCTTTAAGCACCAAAAGGCGAACGTTGCAGCACAGCATGGAACCTAGCAATGACCGTTGACCCCTGTCAGCTCCTCCGCAGCCCTGCATTGTGCCCGGCCATTGGTCTCAGCCGTGAGCTTCGCGCTGTTCAGGTACACACAACGCCTGCATCCAGACTCCACTTGCGATGCTCACCTCTCCTGACCCTCTTCCTACCTGCCCATGTGTCCCAAGTACGGAATTCTTGCGTGCGAAAGCCATCCGGCTGTGTTACATGTGTGTCTCTGCTCCAAAGCTCCGCTCTGGGATCGTGTGACTGGCGACGCGCACGAACGTCGAAAGCGTCCAATTGTCAAACAGCCTTCTCCATGACTCGGGTCGGAGTTCATGTCCCCGTTCTCGGTATGTGCAGGCAGCTAAAGCTTTCTGGCCTCAGGCAGCCATGCGATAAGACGTGGCCCACATAGTCTGGCCAATAAAATCAGATCAACGGCTCCACCGCCATTTATTGTTAGGTTTAGTGCCAATCAGCATGATACGCCCTCTGCCGGCTGGAATTTTTCTCTGCTGCCGCATCTTCGCACTCTTCTTTCTCCTCCATTGCTGTTCGCCTGCCCGCCTCCGCCTTTGGTGGCTGAAATCGCACACCCCCATCTTGAGGCACACATATTGAGTGCACTCTGTGGCCACCATTCGAAACCGTGCACCACTCAATCAACGCGACGGCGTACCGAATATATGAGGTGGAGGAGACGTCGCGGCAGAATAGCGTGTGAGATAAGCTGTTAGCATTGCGCTGGCGTGACATGGATGACGCGCGCTGCCGAAGGTGGGAGAGATCTGAGGAGACAAAAGAGTCTGGTCGGGTCATTTTGCGCCTGGATCAAATAATGCCACTGGGCGCAACCTCGATTTCGTCCAGCATCGCACCGTTTCCTTGCATGCGGATGAATGCACACTTGGAAAATCCATTGACAGACCGGCATGACGGCTGCCAACGTTTAATGTTTGAAGCACTCCAGTGCGAGGCGTAGATTGTCTGCTGTCACTGGCGCAGAGGCACCAAAATGGCTGGCCCCTTCTGCCATGCAAAACTCCATGCCCAACACCAAACAAGCAGCAGACCCTGGATCCTGGCTTCATGCATCTGGTGCCCCAGCTGGCTGCGGACTGCAAGGACCTACTCCGATGGCTTGGCATCAGCTTCATGCTTGCCACGACGATGGATTCACGAACGTACCAAATACTCCGTACCAGCGCTTGTTTTGTCCTCGCTTGTCAGCTGGCAGTGATGGGGGGCCGCCCCCCCGAGGTTCAAGTGCCTGTTCACTTCCCACCAGCGCCGCGGGCTAGCCTGAGCGTAATAAGCAAAGTTCCCAGAGGCTTGCCCCCCCCCAAAAGCTCTGCACCTACTGCCCTCGTAGGTAGTGCATCGCCCGTTGTCCAACTTCTCATGCCGTCTGTCTTCGCTCCCGTCACAGCGCCATCCTCGCTCTACCCACACCAAATTGCCTGGCGTGTTGGTTCTGCATGGTTGCTCTTTCCCTGTCCTCCTCCCACCCGCTATTCATTCGCTCTCCGCCCCCCCCCCAAATCCCCATCCTCCTCCCTGCGCTGGACACGATTTGTCTCCCTCCTCTTCCACTACACCTTCATTACCTTTTCGATTTCTCGACTGCACGACGCGACTCAGTATACCAGACCCCTCGGTTTTCTCAGCGGCTCCTTCTGGTTCTAGTCCTCGCTTCCTCTTGTGAATTTGCCGCTGCGCAGCTCGCTGGCTCTACGCGCCACTCGCCGCCGCGCTCAGTCATCTGGGAATCTGTCTCGACGGTCCCTCATCTGCTTTCGAGAAAAGACTTTCACAACTGGCCACGCCCGCCACCACAGGTCGAAACGAGTATCGGCGAACATTTTCTGGCTTCGGGCGACGGGAAATCTGGCCAGTTTGATTGTTTTTTCGTCTAGACCAGCCGTTGCGTCGCTACCCTTCTGTCAACCCGTCTGCGCTCGGTACCGTCAACGACGATTCATTCGCTGTGCATCCTCAGCGGTTGATTCAATCGTCGACATCTTGATCGCAAAAACGAAATCTCATATATATTCGGGCGCCCGGCTTGATAATCGTCACCGGCGCGCCGTCTACCCTCAACAACACCCGGGCGCGCCTCCCTGCACAGGCGGCGTCATGCCCTCAAGACCGCGACCTTAATCTTTACTTCCCGCTCACGCTTTTCCCCGCCAACTCTTTTCGCGAGATATCCCAGATTATGACAGACACACCCGCGCCGCCGTCGACGCAGGCACCGCTTCCCAGTCAGCCCGTTCTCGCTGCGCCGAGGGACACGGTAGTCAAAGATGACCCGACCATTGCCCCGACCGTTGAGCAGACGGAAGAAGAGCCTTATACTATCAAGTGTATCTGCAACTTCTCTGACGATGATGGAAACACAATCTACTGCGAGACATGTGATACCTGGCAGCACATTGACTGCTTTTACCCAAATAATAGGGAAGAGGCTATTCGAGAAGACTTCGCCCACTCTTGCGCAGAATGCAAACCGCGACCATTAGACCGACAAAAAGCCATCGAGCGAACCCTTCGACTGCGAAATGCCAACGCCATATTGGCAACACAAACGGAACCCTTGGATAGAAAGACGAAGCGACCCCCGACCAAGGGTACCAAGAAGAAACCCAAGCCCAATGATCTACAAATCAATGGTCACCCTGAAAATGGCAAACTAGGCAGCCCCCCTCTCCCTTCATCCAAGAAGCCGAAATCTTCACATCGCCCGTCACATTCTGTTAGTTCCCAGCCGTCGAAGAGAAGCCCTTCGTACGGCCAAAACCCGCGATCCAATCCTGCCCACCCTCCGAGCCCTGCCACAACACCTCCTGATTTGCCCAATGACTTTCAAATCCATCACTACTCCGCCGGCTTCTATGCTCTGTATAACGATCAAGAGGTCCCAGATACGCACAACAATGCCTTTGCAAGCCTGGCGATTCCCACAGCGCTCTCGCGTTGGTTACGAGACCCCGACACGATGAAACAAGAGGTGGGCAGGACCCGATCAGAAGTTTTTCAAGACGAGCCACCAAATGTGGACCAGACGAAGCCGAAGCTTGAGGTGAAAGACACTACTCGGTCGGTGGAGCCCGGTACGACCCTGCGATGGCGCTGTATCGAATCAACGGCGCCAATCGAGAAGGATGTCCCCTTGATCGAGCTCAATGGCGAGATTGGCTTCCAGAAGGACTATTGCGCAGACCCTGCCAACGTCTGGGCTGACCTGTCATGTCCGCTCCCCTTTGTGTTTTTCCACCCTAGTTTGCCACTCTACATCGACACTAGGAAGGAAGGTTCTCTGGCCAGATATGTGCGTAGGAGTTGCAAGCCAAACGCGCAACTTGACACGTATCTTTCTGGAGGATCGGAGTATCACTTTTGGCTTGTCAGCGACCGATATATCTCTGCCAAGGAGCAAATTACATTGCCATGGGACTTCAGACTTGAGAAGAGTGTCAGGGACAGATGGCTTCGCTTATTGGGACTGAGCGATGACGAATCTGCGGCTCAAGATGAGCCAGAGTTAGACCCGGCTGAATACTCGGCTATTACGAACTGGATCGACCGGATATTGTCAGAGTATGGGGGCTGTGCTTGCGAGCTTGAGAATAACTGCGCCTTTGCCCGGTTCCATCGGCAATATCTCTTTGGGAAAAATCAAAACCGAGGCGGGAAGAAGAAATCGCGAAAGGCTCGTAACCACACCATCTCACCCACCAGCACCGGTCATGCTACCAACAGCAGAGCTGCCAGCGAGGGCCATGCCGACGAGGGAGGTGATGATGCACAGGTTGAAGGACGGTCACGGAGCAAACCCCCAAGTCGTGACCGCACGCCAATCGGGTCTTTCGATCAACTCGGAATACTGACCGAGCCGACGGACAGAGACAAGAGGAAGGTTGCCATGGTGGAAGACTCGTTTCGCCGAATGGAGCAGCAGCAACCGCCAAGAAAAAAGAAACGCGTTTCCGATGGGACAACTTCATCATCAAAATCAAAGTCTAGAAATGGTTCAGCAGGCCCTCCTGGACAGTATGTTGATGTAGGAACCTCACGCAGTAAGTCTGGCTCACCAGCTAGCTTGGGATCACCAAGCCTAGGACATTTGAGCGCGTTGAGCAAGCCACACCCGTCTCTTTCAGTGTCAAGGCAGCATTCGACCGGCCCTCGTGCGACTTATAGTGATGCGGCGGTTCAAACAGACCCTGTCGAAGGCTATTGGATAAGCGAATCGTGCAACCCTACTCCAATTAAGAAGAGAGTCATTTCTCTCTCAAAGCGCTTGATGAACAGCCGGCACCGCTGCCGCCTCAGCGACGAGGAACGGAAAAAGAGCTATTCGGTCAATCAACCATCCAATATTTCGACCATGGATTTAGATTCCCCAACAAGTGGGCATCGACCCTCAATTGCCAGCACCAATTCCGATGTAACATCACCAGCGTCACAGACGGATGGCAACATGGCCGAAGCCACTCAGGCCTTGGTGTTGAATGGTGCCACAACCGAGTCGGCGGGAAAACTGAAGATGCCAGACCTTCGGGTTCAATTGCCCCCGGTACCAGTATTCGACAACACAGGGTTCTCTGCTTCGACTGCTGCTACTCCTCTGTCGGCGTCAAGCTCGACAGCGATATCACCCTTTGGAACATCGAGCGCATCGAACCCTTTTGGAATTGGGTCAATAAACAACGTCATGGCGAATCCAAGCCCGGTCAAGAAGAAGCTAAGTCTCAGCGACTACAAGAGTCGACTCAACAAGGCGGCTGGCAAAGTTCCTTCGGGGACCTCTCTCATGAAGCCTGGGCTAGCCAGCCCCGAAGACATCAAGGTGGAAATGACGACAGAGCCCCAGCCTCTCGACAAAACCGAAGATACAGTGCCGACGTCGAACGGAATCTGACCATGTATAAGATGTGTACGATGTATATTTGTTAAACACTGCCCTGCGGCAATTTACTATCCGATCTGCCAAGCGACTATAGAGACGATTGTCCATGTTGCTGGCAGCAGGGTCTACCAAATCGAGGGGAAGATTATCTTGGCGTCAAACCCGGCGTATTTGGCGAGTACAAAAGCCGCTTTCTTTCTATTTTACTTTATAATCCTTTAGGAAGGGAATCCAGATAGGATTTTTTTGTTATCGAACACGGCGTTACAGAGGAAGAGAAGGGGGAGAAAATGATTGAATCTGGCGTTGATTTGGACTAGGTGAATATGGTTTACTGGATTGGCCATTTGGACGAGCCAAGAAAGGTGGCGGCTATACATACATCTTGGCCTTTTGCACACCAGACGGCCAAGTGTGTATACGTTGCATGTGTTTTTGCAATGCGGGAAAAGGGGAAATTTTTCTTATTTTTCCAAGAGAAGGGGCGTTTTTCTCGGGGACATTGACGCATGACTGGCTTGTCAAATCTTTCATAATATCCCTTCTTCTCAATTCGTGTATTTATATGGTCGACTGTGCGGACTGGCAGCGTCTGCGTGCAGTCGTGGAAGAAACGGTTCGTCTGATGATTCTTTGAAAGATGAATGGATTCGTGGATAAGAGCATTCAACCACTCCTATATCTACGGCGCTACGACGCACCTCCCTCTGTGACGGTTTTTCATTTTCATGTGTGACATTGCGTGATTCATTCAGGAGCAGGCGGCCACGGCTGAAGTCAAGGGTCAGTTGAGGTTTGGATTAATAATGATATTTCGAGGGTATCGAACTAAAATACAGCATGCCACATGTGCCATGAATGAGCTGTTTGTTGTGTGCCCTTGGCCCCCATGGCTCTAATGCGAAAGGATGATGCGTCCCGCGCACCCTGCTCGTCGTCAATACGCGGGCGTACCCCAGTTATCTTCCTTAAAGACCAACAGAGCCAACTTGTGCCGAACGAACAAGCCGAATAATCCTACAAACAGCTGCAGTAGTGTGATTTCCGTGGCCAGCCTGTCCTCCCGCATAGGCCCTCGCCACACCAGCCACAGGTTGAGAATGGTAAAGTTGCTCGTCTCGACAAAGTTGCCCTTGTCGTCGGTGGTCACCTTGAGCAGGTGCAGCCTCCCCAGGAGGCGCAGGCCCTGTGCCACTAGGGGATGCGGTTGGCGATCGGGGCTCCACGGGGTGACGGAGGGCTCCATGAGGCCTGTTCTGCCGCTGAATTTGGGAAGACGGTGGCGCGGACAGGGCACAAGGCCGAAGATTTGGGGCACCGAGTAGGCAAAGTTGAAGAACTGGGGGACGAGGAGCAGGCCCAGCGTCTTGGAGAAGTGGCCCTGTATGCCGACGACTGCGAAGACCATGCCCGAGAAGTAGCAGTAGGTGTCGCCGACGAACACCTTTGCCGGGTACCAGTTGTGGTAGAGGAGGGCGGCGGACACGCCTATCCAGGGGAGGAGGAAGTAGAGCGAGAAGAGGTGCGAGTCGGTGGCCGGGTGCGGATAGGGCGTGAAGAGGTAGAGGCAATCGTTGAAGGCGATGAGGACGGCGATGACGAGGCATTGGGACACCTCGATGCCGTTTATGCCCGCGAGCATGTTTATGCTTTGCGGGCAGAACATGGCTATGCACGCCATGTAGACGTAGTAGAGGGGTCCCAGGTCGAACAATTCCCCAAGGTAGGGCTGCAGCTGGACCGGGATGACGATGGAGGTGACGTCAAAGTCGACAAAATACACGACGAGCAAGGGGATGCTTGCCAGGCCCGGAATCCACCACTTGTGCCGCCATCGGATGTCGAACAGATCGTCGCCGATTCCCAGCAGGGCAATGGTCTGGAGGGAAATGATGGCCCCCAGGTACGAGGCAAGCTTGTTGTGTGGGAAACGATGCAGGAATCGGCCCTCGCTGACATGGGCTTCTTGCACGACGACATCGCGATTGCCGCCACCAGAAGTGGCGGCCACAATGTCTTTGTAGAAGGGGAATGGGATGAAGACGATGACGGTGAGGAGGTAGACGGCTGCGCAGACGGCGCCCATGCACTCGGGGATCTCGACGTGGGCGGTTTTGCTGAGGTCGCGACCGCGGAAGCCTGCGCGCATAAAGGTTGGACCAAGCCATCGGATCATGGCGTAGCAGAGGCTGAAGGCGAGGAGGGAGAGGGCGAGCGAGGCAATGAGGGGTTCGCCATCGCCTTGGAAGGTATTGAGGAGGATCGAGAGCGAGGCGCCCGAGAGAACGAGGAGGGCGAGCGTCTCGGAGCGGGAGAGAGATGTTGGCGACGTCGCGGGTGATGCCGCGCGCATCTTGGCGACTGGCTGCGACGTGGAGGAAGATGGGAGAGGTTTCGTTGGTCGCGGGGTTATCTCATTGCAAAACGTGGCCGCGCAAAGGATCTAGGAGGGGGGCTGCACTCGGTTGTTGCATATAGTGATGAGAAAGAAGAAGCCCAAGGAGTGTACGAAGAGAAAATGCGCCAAAGAAGGACGAATTGAATATTGGAGTAGAATCAATCAATCTCGAAATAAAGAACAAGTGTCAGCGCCATCCGCCAACAACTGATGGTGTGGATGATGGATGATGCAGGTGCCACGGTGGCTTTGACAGCTGGCAGCTGGCCTTTCCGATGCTCTGATTGGCTGCACGTGTTGAGGGGGGTTGCTGAAAAGAAGCAGGGGCCAAGCTCGACGTTGAAGATTCAAAGTCAACGAGTCTCAGCATCCACAAAAGCGACCCATCGCAGAGTAGCAATGGCCTCCACGACTGCAATTCGTCTGGAACGGCCGCCGGGACACAAAACGCGGTCTGTGCCGTTTCGGGTCGTTGTCCGCCTTCGATTGTGCCGTGTGCCAGCTTCCACAACTCACGCACAAAGTCCCTGGCCGGCTTCAGTTCAGGACCTCGTCGACAGCTTGACTGCAGACTTGGATGCTAACGCCAGACACTCGAGACCAGTAGCCAGCTGCGAAGACGCGAAGACATGCCGTGGCAGATCTGTGCTGTTGCTGACGCATCCGATGGGGGATACTCAGCTCCAAGTGGTGGAATGAGTCTGGAAGCGCACCAGAAACCTCGTACGCCAACACCATGTCTGCAATGTTGCTAGCATGCGCCGTTCAAGCTACGTCCAACATGGAGCAATTCAATCGGTAGTCGCGATCGTCGGCGTATACATTCGCGTGTAGCTCAGAAAATGCTCGTCAAGGCCAATCTTTCCCATGAAGCACACATCACAGTCCCGTGTAGGCGGCATCGAGGTTTGCTCACAGGTGCCGGGCTATGGCATCATGCATACTCTTAACATGACTAATCGGACGGGAAGCAACTGTCATTCAGATCCTCTGTTGATCAAGTGGCTTACGCCATGGTCATATTTGCTCGAGGTGAATGTTCTCGAGGCCAGCATCACAGCTCATCGCTGTCAAGGATCCCGTTCCATGTGACACGGTAACCGATGACGGTTTCTTTGCATCATAATTACTTTCTGCGTGACCTGTCATGGTCTGGAGGTTTGCCTCTCTACATCCCCACACTACCACGCTATCGGCACACATACACAATGGCTCGATTGCTGGCCGTTGGACACAGATGCTACCCAATCCTCGTCTTTGTCGCTCATCTCATGCCCTGTCCGTGGTTGGTATCGAGGCTCATGTTCTTGGCAGAGAAGTCCTGTCCGGACAGCCAGTGGACAGCCAGATCAATGACGGTACATCTGGTTGTTCTCAGGCCAAGGCGGCCTAGTGATGGACCTAACGGACGAGTACGGCGGTCTTTGGAGATGCGACCCTTCAAGTATGGCCTGGCACCTGACCAAATCAAAATCTTCCAACTACTCAAGTACCCCGCTGCTCAAAACTGCTCAAAACCACCATGCCATGGCGTTTGATGGCTCAGACACCAACTTGCCTTTATGCTGGCTGTCCAGCCAAAGGCCGTCTGTCCAACCCACCTACGTAGTCGACCTTGTACCTGTCAAGAGCACATTTTGACGTGGCCAAGTGTCAAGTGATTCATGTCGTGTCAGCATCAGTGCAGTCATCGCATGTCAAGGGCGTAGAGCCGCATACGGTGATTCCAAGCAGGCTTCCTAAACCCCGGACGATGAGGCAAACCGACAAAGGGAAGCACGACCTTGAATTAGGAATGTTTCGAACAAAGCTGTGCTATTCCATCTGGCGCTTGCTTGCCGATGGCGAATCGCAAGGGCTGGTTTTCCTCTTTTCCTTTTGCTTTTTTCTTTCTACTATCTTCTTATACGCCGCACTATATCGGCATATTTCCCACACTATGAGTCGTGTAGAATGTGTCCTTGCATTCTTGCTACAGCACTTGTAACTAACCCTGCGGTCATATTTGGAATTACACGCGGTAAAAATGTCTACATATATTCTGTGGCGCGAGAGGAGTTGACATGACAAAGAAACAGAGAAGCGGATGTTTCCATTCAATGGCCACTTTATCTCCGAGCTTGGATCTGACACGACGAGATTTCCACACCCACCCCGGAGTCTCACACGCGTGTGCGCCAAACCTGATGAAATTTTGATCCAATGGACAGGCAGAAAGGGCCAAACCCATTAATAACATGGCCCTTTGCATGGCCCTTTACATGGTTTCGGAGATAACCTACCACCCCCTGTTTGAGTAACATTCGGAAACGAGGGTTATGTCCGGCATGCAAAAGTGAACATTGGGATAACAAACATGCTAAACTCGCATGATTATAAGATACTCTTGGTGCCGTGACATCAAAGATGCCGCGTTGTCTGTAGACACTCGGCGTATTGTTGCCAGGGATGGCTCCGGAATCAAAGTTTGCGCCAAGTGCTGCGGAGAAAGAGGCATCGACACCAGCTCACGATGATTCGGCGTCTACTCGGGCCGTGACAGATGATGCTGGCGGCAAGGCACGAGAGTCTGGGGCCATGTCGACAGAGGCTTGGCCAGAGTCTCGAGACCAAGACGTCGAGGCGGTACGTGGCTCATCCAACAACATCGATGGACTGTTGCCGCAACAAAAGTCAAAACTAACAAACCACCCCCTTGCAGGCCGCTGACACCAGCATCTCGACACGGCGCTCCGAGAACTTGGCTGGCCCCAATATACCGCTGACAGACCTGCCAAGGGGCATCGTGGGATGGGAGGGCCAGAACGACCCCGACATGCCGCTCAACTTCTCGCCGTTCCGAAAATGGCTGCTCGTGGCGCTTCTGTCCGTCATGACATTCATGTCGCCCTTTGCGTCTTCGATTCTCGCGCCGGCCCTGGGATCCCTCCAGGCCGAGTACCACGAGACCGACCTCGCCAAGGGCGCCATGCCCGTGTCCATCTTCTTGCTGGGCTACGCTGTGGGACCGCTCTTCCTGTCGCCGCTGTCGGAAATCTACGGCCGCAACGTCGTGCTCGTCTCGGCAAACGCCTTCTTCTGCGCGTGGCTGGTGGGCTGCGCGCTCGCGCCCTCGCTCGGCCTCCTCATCCTGTTCCGCTTCATGTGCGGCGTGGGCGGCTCGGCGTGCACCACCATCGGCGGCGCCGTCGTCGCCGACATATTCCCCGTCAGCGAGCGCGGCCGCGCAATGACGGTATGGATGCTGGGCCCCTTGTTTGGCCCGACGCTGGGCCCCCTCGTGGGAGCCTTTGTGTCGCAGACCATCGGCTGGCGCTGGGTCAACTGGATCGCCCTGGTCCCCGCCACCCTCACCGTCGCGGCCATGGTCTTTCTCAACCGCGAGACGAACCACCGCGTGCTCATTGGGCGCAAGACGCGGCGGCTCAGGCAGGAGCTCGGCCGGCCCGGGCTGCGGAGCTGCTACTTGGACCACGGCGCGCCGCCGGCCCCGACCACCGCCCGCGTCCTCGTCAACGGCCTCGTCCGCCCCCTCAAGATGCTCTTCACCTCGGCCATCATCTTCAGCGTCTCCATCTACATTGCCTTTGCGTACGGCTGCCTCTACCTCCTCTTCAACGCCATCCCGCCCGTCTTCCGGGAGACGTATGGCTTCTCCGTCGGCGCCGCCGGCCTCGTCTACCTCGCGCTCTTTGTCGGCTACTTCTGCGGCCTGGCCCTCTTCTACGCCCTTTCCGACAGGACCGTGGTGCGCATGACCAAGGCCAACAGCGGCGTGTACGAGCCCGAAATGCGCCTGCCGGACTGCACGTGGTTTGCCTTTGCCATGCCCGTCACCTTCTTCATGTTTGGCTGGTCCGCTGCAGAGGGCACCCACTGGATCGTGCCCACCGTCGGCCTCGCGCCCTTTGCCTTTGGCATCATTGGCGTATGGCTGCCTATCCAGGCGTACATTGTCGACGCGTACCCGCAGCATGCGGCGTCGGGGCTCGCCGCCTTTTCCGTCCTGAGAAGTACCGTCGGCGCGTTCCTGCCGCTGGCCGGGCCGCAGCTCTTTGAGAGCCTCGGAGTCGGTTGGGGGTCGTCGTTGCTGGGATTCATCTCGGTTGCCCTGATTCCGATCCCGGCCTTGATTTACAGGTACGGCGGGTGGATGAGGAAGCGGTTCCCCGTGAACCTGTGACGAAGGGGAAGGGCGCCGGCAGGGTGTTTTCGGTTCGGCCTCTGGACGCGGCGTGTGCGGCAGCTCATGGCCATGGGCGTGGCTCACTCTTGTCCCATCTGTTCTGGTAGTCTGTGGCCGTCTTCACCAACGAGACCTGCGGGTGAATCAGGCGTGTACATGTATTACTGCTATGTATGGCCAACTAGCCCAAACGCCATGCGTGTACGGAGCATGAACCCCATTAATCTCGAGTTGCTTGCCGTTGTTCAACAAATTCGTGCCTGGTTACACCAAGTTCCACTTGGCAATGTAGGACCATGACATGCCAACCCTGCCCTTTTTTGATTGAAATTCCTGCGCCGTCACACCGCGGGCGTCTCTGTTGTCCATCGTCTCGAGCTTGAGCATCTCCACCGTCTGTCCGGGCGCCCCCAGGTCTCGGGCGTTTACATCCACCCAGTCCCAGTACCCGTTGCTCTCGGTCGGCAGGATTTCATCTTTTCGCCCGTCGAGTCCGTGTATGCTGAGAAGGAACAGGGCGGGCTTGCCCAAACCGGCCTTCTCCGATGTCCAATGCTCGCAAACCTTGGCGAATTGGAAACGCACCACCTGGCCGCTGTTGACCGAGATATCGCGACCCTTTGGCTCCACCGAGTCTTCGGCGATGCCCTCGGTATTTCCAGTGCCATACCATTGGTGCGGCTCCCCGTCCACTCCCCCAGTGTAGTATTCTTCCCAGGACAGGGTGCGACCGTCGTTCCTGTATTGGAAGCGGGCGTCCTGCGGGAAATGTCGAAGACCAAATTTTTCGTTGGGCAGGGTGAACTCGCTAGGAGAAAACTCCTTCTTGTACAAGTTCGCCGCAGAGCAAATGTGCCCGGCACCCCAGCAGGCATCGACGAGCTTCCAGGCGCCGCCGTCCACCCGGACCGCATTCCAAGCATGCCCGTCTGGCTTCGCTGGAGGCGGTCGTTCGCCCTTCTTCAAGGGTGTGTATCCAAAGCCCTTTCCGTGACCGCCCACCACCTCACACTCCAATCCCGCCCTCTTGGCGACGGCCTTGAAGGTCTCGGCATAACCTTGGCAGACGGCTGAACCCCTGAAAATAGTGTCTTCAACCGACATGTGCTTCACATTGTTGGCAAAAAATGACACTGTGTCGTAGTATATATTGTGGTGGCACCATGTAAAGATGGCCCTGGCTTTGTCGTCATAGGAGGGGAAAGGATCACACAGACCGCGAGCCAGATGGCCGACTGGATCGTTGCGAGGGAGGGACTCTCGGGGGAATTGTGCTGCCACAGTATCCGGTCCACTCCAATCTCGACATACCCAGCAGCTACTACTCGTGCTCTTCCCAGCCGTCTCGCCGCCGTTGCATGCCCCCGTTGCCATCTGATCCGAGATGGCCTGGATCTGGGCAGCCGAGGGCCTCGACGACATTGGCACTGGGGGTGGTACATTGCCTCTGGCAACCTCGGAATCGGCAGACGAGTTTACCGAAAGCGTTGGCCGTTGCGTTGGAAGGGGCGGCGGCGTGACTTTTTGGCCGCTGGAAAAGCCCTTGATGGTGCCAAAGGGCAGCTTGCGAGCGGCCGGCCGTGGCTCCTCGGCGTCTGCGAGCGAGGCAGCCTGTGCCGGGCTTGGGATCAAAGGTTTCGCAGGCCTTGACGGCAGCCTGGGTGGCAAGCTCGGTCTAGTTGGGGGTAGTGGAGAGGACGTGCTGCTGGCGACATGGGCTTCCTCTGCCTTGGCAGCTTGCTTGGTTCTATACTCCCCGCCGGTTGCATCCTTTGCAGCCAATTGGTGAGCCGCAGCCTCTCTGGCCTTGTCCTCGAGCTCACGTTTCGTGGCGGGGAGGGGCGGGAGATTGGATGGGTCGCAAGTAGCAGGTGCCATCATTCTCCGCGAGGTACTTCCATTGGACGTGTAGCTAGTGTTGGACGTCGTTCGCCCAACAGAAGATGTAGAGACGCTTGAGTGCTGCGATATCTCGGAAGAAGCAGAGTTGCGACGGACAGGCAGGAGCGTGTTTGACTGAGCTGATGCTCTTCGAGGCAGCGCTGGGGCGGTCTCAGAGGATGCCGTCCTTGCGGGCAAGGGAGGAGCCAACCCATTGCTTGTGGTGGATGTTTGTGTGTCTCGTCGCGGTAATGGGGGCGGCGTGTTCGTAATTGTAGGTTTGATGGGCACGGGCGATTTCGAAATGGCAGCCGTAGATGTAGATGTGGCAGCTGCTGATCGAACAGGAGGTGCGGGCGGAGGAGGACGTTTGCGCGGGGGCTCAGCATTGGCACCGTTGCCATTGAAGTTCTTCTGCTTATTGAGGGCAGCGATGCGTTCGGCCAGGGTGTTGAACTGAGGTTCCTCCATGTCCGCCATTGTTGGGGATGACAAGGTAATGAATGAATGGCTGTTAACAGCCCGTGATGGGCTAGAGAGGGAGAATGCTGGAGCTAAAAGTAGACGGAGCGACGCGGGGTCTCTTGAAGAGCAAAGTCTAATGATCCAGGCACGTTTCTCTGCGTCAGTTCGCCGCTGAGGAATAGCCTGGCATGGGCCCTCGATCTCGATGGGGTGGAGAGGTCTGTCTGGTCCTGGTGCCTGTATGACATTGTCCTTTGTTTCCAATTATCCGTTCGGCGATTTCGAAAAGCGGCAGCGTGCATGATTAGCCGGTTTCCCGTGACTCACGTGGAAGTGGAGCAGGCAGGAAGATCCATTGTCGCCTGGAGTCTCAGAAGCGCCTTTGCAGGAAAATGTATTGCTACCGTCACGTACTTGTGCTTTGCTTCAACCTCGATCGCGTTGACGATGCTCGGCCGATTGTCTGCTAGACCATGCGCAATGGCCCCTTGCTACAGACAGCCCTGTGGGGTTGCATCATCACAGTGGAGTGGAGGCTGGCGATTTGGCTAGATGCGGCAGAGGGTGCCGCGCAAGAGGGACCGTCATCGATGCTGTTGGCTTTCCGTGCAAACCAATCCTCCTGTAATTAGTGATTGACGGGCGAAGAAGATACATGTACGGGGTACTCCGTAGCCTTTGGCATAAGACGAGCTACAAGGCGCGGCGCCTTGACAGCAGGCATGCAAGCTCTTGCAGAAACAGCCTGCGTTTAATTCTTGTACCCTCTTTTATCTGTCTCGGTTTCAATTGCCATGAGACGTCTCGAGGTTGCCCCGCCTCAGGCCCGTCTACCCTATAGAGCAGTTTTGCAGGCTGGTCACAATGCGCCTGTTCCCTCTGCCAAGGAAGCAAGCGCGAGGACTGCGCTGCACTGTGCGGCACGGCGCAGCCCTCTTGACGTCTTGACGGGTCCAACGAGCTTGTGGCAGCCCTCGACCGCCGAGAACCGTCCTCTGGCCACCCGCCACGGACAGATCAGCCGATCAATGCACACACTACCGCCTCCACGGCCCACATGTGGAATCCCCGAATTCAATGGTCCAAGCGTCCAAGTCCCGACGTCCTCAGTCCCAAGCGTCCCCGGGTCCCCCCCATGATCCCCATGCCGTTGAGCAACATCAACCGCGCCCCGCCACCACCACCACCACCACCACCACCCACCAGCCGGATCCAGCCAACAAACAGATTGTCTCGCCAAGGTTCGAACCCAGGCCGGAGGCGTGAGCGGGGGTCGTCGCATGCTCGACTGGGCCAACGGGCAGAGACGCTGCCTGCCTGCATTTGAGCGACTGCATTGACGGATAAGTCGACTGCTTAAACTCCAGCCGGAGGGTGGGGCAGCGTCAATACTTAAGTACTTTGCCTCTCAGCTGCTCTCGGCTTGCCAACATCCACAACATCTGCTCCATCCAGCTCATCCGGCTCTGCGTCTCTCGACAGCTGCTCTTGGCGCAGCCATTCGTCTTCTTTGCTGGCGCCGCAATCGCGAACCTTCCAGCGCGTCTGCGTCTGCGTCTGCGTCGCCAGCGGTCCTACTTGCTCACCAGCTGCCTGCCCACATCTCCTTGTGCAGCATTGATTGCCACCGCATCGCCAGTCGGCTTTGCGTAGCTGCCCTCAAACGTCGGTTCCGCCACCTCATCCCCAACGCTATCCATCATGGTGATGACTGCAACCGGCGGCGAGGCTGCAGCGGCCGCAAAGTCTCAAGCATCCAAAAGGGTACTCACGATTCTCGACTTGCCTGCCGAAACCCAGCGCGAGATTGTCTCTCATGTAAGTGACTTCCCCTTCGAATAGCAGGGACCTTGCCGCACATCCTCGCCTTGTCTTATGGCTTCACCCAGTTCACCCAGCCATAACCCCCGCCTTCAACAACATCTCTGTCCATCACCCTTGGCCATGTATCTTCGTAAAGACCCCTGGCTGACCATTTCCACCGTATTCATCTTGATAGTGCTCCCAGGCAGACCTGGTTTGCCTTGCCCTTGTGTCTAGGCAGTTTCATGAACTGGCGGCAGCCCAGCTATATCGAAACTTTCACATTGTTTTCCCCGATGACGATGATGCGAATAATGATTCGACGATTGATGGACTGGCCGGTGGCCTTGATACCTTCACTACCAGTGATTACAACTATGCCAAGCACCTCAAGGATCTTTCAATGGACACATTGAGTGCTGGCATCAAAGGAGAACGCTCCTATCAATCCTACTTATATATCGGCAGTTGTGGCAAGTTTCTCAACACCTTGTTGTACCTGACACTGAAACGAGCGCACTCGCTGGAGTCCTTCCGGTAAGTCGATATGCGACACAGCCGACCCCGCCGCCATTGTCTGTGGATTGTGTGAAACTGGCTCAGACAGACTTACTTGTGGCCTGCGTATCATTAGATGGAATATCCGCGTCGAGCTCAGCAGACCCGTGTATGCGCAGCTGCATCGCATTAGATCGCTCAAGAGGCTACATGTTCGACTGCAGCACGGCGATTCGTACTATAGACCGATGCCCCCTTTGCCTGTAAATGTTGACCACGACAGTTACCATCAGCCCAATGGCCACTGGTCTGATACAGCCCTTCCTATGCAAGGTCTGGGAATGTCGCTTCCGTCCTCGTTGCCAGCACCACTTGGAAACCCTCCTCCCGGCCCACCGCCTGCCCTAGTTCCGCCTTCGTCGACACCGACACCAAGATACAAGGCGGGAGGAAAAGGTTCGCATCCAGTCGAACCGTCGACTTTCTCGGGCTTCAAATCACTCAACAGCCTATCTGTGCTAGACATTGATAAACTGGACGTCATTTCGGAGTTGCGAACATGCATCAAAAACTCCTTCTCTACCATCAAGGAGCTCCAGCTATCCCTATCTGACGGACTGGCGCAACATGCAAGGAGACCCTCGGCAGACTCGGACGCCGACGACTCGGACGTTGAAGACGAATTTCAGGTTGTGCCGACATTGGATCACGCGACAAACTATGATACTACTGGTCCAGCGAAAGTCTTCCGGGCCCAAGAAGAGCGAAAGCTGCAGGAACAGATTCTTGGCAAAATCTTCGATATTGAGGAGCCTCACTTGGTCAAGAAGCCACCCATGCACCTCGGCTCCTCACTCAACCTGCAGCCAAAAACTGATCAAAAGTCCCGAGACGGAAAGTCGACATCGTGCGATCCCCGTGAAGAGTTTATTCTGTCCTTACGAACAGCCTCAACCAGGCTCATGGCAGTAACAAACGGCTCTAGAGACTTCTCAATTTCACAGCAAGAAGTTCTCGACATCATCGAGAAGGCCGCACGAAAATATGTTGATTCCGACAAGAACAACAACTCGAAAGATGATGTCAGCAGCGGAATAAGAGACATTAACAATTCAAGTTCACGACCTGCAGGATCTGCCATTGGGACGCTGCCGGAGAATGCTGGCGTCAAGGTAAACCAAGACGATGCTTCAAATCATGACGCCCAGAGTTCCTGGGAGGAATCCACGCTGCAAGATCTAGATGACATGATTTCATTGAAGGGCCGCCGGCTAACAGGGACGTCGCAGAGTGGAGAAGATCTTTCCCCAGACGATATTGACATTGCGCATTTGGAAACATTGGATGAACATATCGACGATTTTGAAGGTCAGCCGGGAGAGGCGTCAGCTTTGGGGAGGATACGGCCAAATCCAAGCGCCCCAGGGGGGGAACTGGCAACCGACGATCTGCTATGCGCCTCCAAACAGAAGCCGGAGTCGTCACCAGACAAGCAAAACGATGTTGGTGGAGAGTTGGGGTCCAGCCATTCGGACCGCGATGCAATATTGGAGAAGCTCGTGCTGCTCCACCGATTAGTTTCCGAAGTGGGACAAAGAATCCTGGAAATCCGCGACGAGAGGGCCAACGAGAGCAGCTCCGCAGTTGCCAATGCGTTAGACTCCGAGTTGGCGCTTCTAAATCGGAGCGCAATAGAAGTGTCCAATGAGATAAGAATCCTCGAATCCGAAATCGAATACCTCGTGGATTCGTCCGAGGCCCAGAGAGGCGACAACTTGAAACAAGACATGGACACATACGTCAGAGAGACCAGGGGAATGTCTATTGAGACGCTGAAAATCTGCCTCATCCCTGTCAAGGCGACTGTTTTGTCACAAGCCATTGACGTGGCATGCATCAAGGAATTGACACTGCTTAATGTTGGCAACCAAGCGCCTATTTGGTCCATGCTCACAAAGGAGCAGAAGTTTCGCCCGATTGCGTTGCGAAGCGTCTTTACCGACCATGTCTCTGCCCCGTTCCTTACCTGCATGGCCCAACTTCCGCGACTGGACGACCTCTTCTTGCTGGAGCGAAGCATGAAGTACAAGCCAGAGAGCTTCAACCCCCGGACCGCCACCTCGATCGACCAGATACGGCGGTTGGTGCTCAAGAAGCACATGCCAACGCTCAAAAGGCTCATGATTAAGAATGAGTCCAACGGGCCCAACTGGGACGCAAACGAGAAAACAATGATACTCATATGCACTCGGGGCGTCAAGCTGGAAGAGCTCGCATTGAGCATGAACATACACGCAGTTGTAAGTAGTGCGCATCATGACAACCACCCCGACACAGGCCAAATCATGCACAAGCGCAGCGATGAACTGACCATAGCACAGCACGCGTTCATGCAGTACTTTTCTGGCTTGGTTAACCTGCGGGCAATCAACATCCTTCAGTTCAAGAATAATGACACGTGCGTGTGGGTTATGCGGGAAGTCTTGCGATTCATTGTCGACAACCTTTCTCACCACCCCGAATTGAAATTGGAATGGATCGCCATGGAAGATGACAGGGTCGATCGAGTGGTCCGGCCATCGGAGCCATCTACAGATTCCTCTGCCCACCAACCAGTGAACAGAACCAAGGAAAAGGGAAAAGACAAGGCTCATGCGTCTTCCGACGGCTCATCGCAGGCGTATCCTATGATATCTCTTGAAGGATTGGACTCTGAAAGTGAAAGCGAGGACGAGGGCGTGGACAGTGGATCCCGACTGAGGTTTAAAACGGTTGGTCCTTTGCAATTCTATGATGTGTGGGGCGTCAAGATATTCGAAAAGGAAATACGGAGCGGCAAGCTGTAGACTCGGGAACCGAGTTGCGAAATGGTACAGGGGAGCATCTGGGTCCGTCCACAGAACGCGGCTTTGGATGCCATGGCGGCCATGTGATGGCACGGCCCTTGATGCAATGGGGTCTAGTACACGAATCACGGCAGTATTCTGGGAAATGTTTCAGCACTTGGAAAAGGGCAACGGTATGGCGAATGGAGCACCTGTTTACGCCTGTGGCAACAGGTTGCAGTTGAATGCTGACTGGAGCATTTGGAAAGCACAGTTTATGATATCGTTAAACTCGGGGTGCCAGTGATTGCTGGTCCTTGCGGCATATTCAGTATCCTGCAGAGCATGGTGCTCGCTAGTGCAGAGTTTTCCAAGTTTCGATGGGTAACTCCCCCTGGTCTCTCTATCGGCCACCCACGGAGAGACGGAGGCTTAGACGGCGATGATGGGTTTTGCTCATCCCAGTATGGCTGCTGCGTGGTGTGAGACGATGCTTGCGGCTTCGGAGAAGACTACCAACACCCGGCCGCCCAAGCTTCTTGCCAAGGAAGCAAGCATTGCGAGGCCAAGACAGCAATACTCAGTCAGCATTGCCATGTCAGTCCACTTAGCTTGGGTGGTCATGCGTCAAGAAGAGAGTCTGGCCAAGATGGCTGTCACCATAAATTCCACATGGACCCCATTGCGCCACGGCGAAGACGCGACTGATGGTGTTTGTTTAAATACACAAATACACGCTTGGTTTGAATGAAATCAGACGGTTGCCTCTGTACACTTCTGATCTTGACAACCCCTCTTGCGATGGAGTTCGTCATGGCACCTTGCAAGGCGGCCAACCCGACCCTCAAGGACCACAAACTTTTAATGCTTACGCCATTTACACCCTCATCGGCCGATGTTGACCGTCTCCGAGATGGGTTCCCAGGACTGGAAGGTGGTCATTCATAAAACACCATTTGACATGATCAAGTACGGGTGATGCCATATCTGAGGATTGCTGGCACGACGTGACGATTCTGAACACGGGGAGTTGCTTGCCGACGCCTGAGCAGGCGTCGAATCTGGAGCTCGTCCAGTTGATGAGTGCCGGGGCAAACTTTGTAGTAGACAGGCCAGTGTTTCGGGACACCGAGGTCGCCTTTTGCTCTGCGAATGGAGTTGACGGGTAAGTGGACGGTTTGCGACTGCAGGTATAGCTACTACTTGACAGACTGAGGCTGATGCGCGTCCTGCAGGCCTCAACTTACCGAATGGGTCATTGGCACCTTTTTGACACACAAGAGAAAGAGTCAGAGCTCCTCTATTTGCATGTTGGCTAGGGACGTGTTTGCTGATCTGGGAGCAGTACCACGATACCCGGGGCTTCAGCGCGAGGCTCGCTGGAACCGATTAGAGTGGCCCGACGACTCTGCGGGCCAGAGAGTGTGAGCGTTAATGCCCTGTTCTCGAAAGACGGATTTTGCTCATCAGATTAGTGGCATCATGGGCTACGGCGCCATCGGCCGACAGGTAGCCCGCATCTGCAGAGCAATGGGCATGCCATGCGTACCCCCTGTACCCTCGGGAGACGCCCGACTCCGGCCGCGACGATGCGTACTCGCCACCGGGACTAGGAGACCCCGAGGGCACGTTGCCGAGTGGGTGGTTTTGCGGCAGCTCCAGGGAGGAGCCTCTGGTTGGACCTCTTGGAAGCCAACTTGGCGAGGTACAGCGAGGGCAGAGAGCTGATGGAGGTGGTGAGCAGGAGGATGGGTATTAGGCTGCTGCCTCCTCCAGCAGCAGAGCAGCCGATGACGCAACATTTACCATGTTGTTTGACCTGTGCATAGTGTATATAGCTATGTATTTCGTGAAGGGAGTTGTACATGTGTACGAATCGATATTGTTCCCCTGTGTGACCTAGTGCTGGCCACATCCGAAGCGCCACCCAAAACCCCACACTCGACCTGTTCCAACTTCCCACACAACTTCAACTTCACATCGTCGCTCCTTGAAAGGGCTCTTCGTCGCCCCGTCACCCCCCCGCTCGCCGCGCAGCTGCATACCCCATGAGTGCCGATACGCGAAAGCGAAAGAACGACACCTCACCCACAGACAGGCCAGCGCCAGCAAAGCGCTTCCAGGTCCCGCGCGCCTGTGAGAGATGCAAATCGCTCCGACGAGGATGCGAGGAACGGCGGCCGTGCAGCCGCTGCGTGCGCGCGGGCGCAGCGGATGAATGCATTGCCTCGTCGTACCCCTCGTGGACACGGCTCTCGCCGTCGGGCCACGGCGCGTCGGCGGAATGGACGCGGGTTGTCGAGACGGCGGCCAGCCCGGTGGTGGACGAATGCGCCGAGCTCTTCTTCGAGCACTGCTTCCCCACCATCCCCATTGTCACGCCCGAGTACATCAGGCGCCTGCAGACGGATGGCGCCGGCGCCGGCGAGGAGAGGCCCGCCGAGGCGTCCGTCCTGCTGGTGGCCCTCTGCGCCTACGTGCTGCTGCACGTCGACGAGGCGACGACGGCCGGGCGCCAGAGCGCGATCCCGCGGCAGCACAAGCGCTACGGGACGTCGCTGCTGGACGCGGCGTCGGCGGCCTACAGGGGCGTCTGCTGGAACCTGCCGCCCTCGCTCAACGGGTGCCTGCTGGCCTTTTTCCTGTACGCGGGCCAGACGCGGCTGTCGAGGCACAGCCAGACGCTCCTCTTTCTCCGCCAGGCCACGGGGCTGTGGGATCTCGTCAAGGACCGGCAGCCCGCGGACGGCGACGGCAGGGACCTGCTCAACCGGCTCTTCTGGGTGCTGCTCGCCTCGGAGCGCTCGCACGCGATCCGCTACGGGAGATCCATCACCCTGCACATGACGCCCGACGCGCCCGACCTCGACCCCCTGCGGGACGCGCTCCCGGGGCTCTGGAGCCTGTCGGCGCTCTTCCGGCCCATCGACTCGGCCTTCATGGCCGTCATGAACCGCGAGGCGGCCGCCTGCGCGTCGGCGTCGCGCACGCACGAGGTGCTGGACGCGGCGGAGCGGTCCATCAACGCCGCCGTGCCCGCGCACTTCTCCTTCCTCGACATGCAAAAGGCCAACCTGCGCATCACCAAGCTGTGGCTGCGCATCGTCATCTGGCAGCTGCGCCTGCGCCTGGGCCACCTCGCCGAGTCGTCGCACCGCCGCAGCAAGACGTACCGGTACCCGCTCGACGTGGCCAGGGAGCTGGTCCTGTCCACGCGCGACCTGCCCATGCACGCCATCGCCGTCCACGGCGTGGGCCTCACGGAGAAGCTCTTCGACGTCGCGTCGGCCGTCGTCGACGTCAGGGCCGGCATCCCCCAGGCCCCCAGGCACCAGCTGGCAGAGGCCGACGCGCCCCCCGACGCCGACGACCTGGCCTACATACGCGCCCTGATCCTGCAGCTGCCCGGCGGCAAGGACGTGTACGACGGCCTGCTGGAGAGGCACCTTGAGCAGGCCATGCACAGCCCCCTGCAGCGGCAGGCGGCGCTGAGCCGGCGAGGGTCCGGCATGAATCTACAGTCCGGCGTGAATCTACAGTGAAGGGGGGGTGGGCGGCAACGGGAGCAACGCGAGGACTTGCCAAATTTCTACCTGTATTACTACTGCTACCACTACTATACTGCATCTGCCCTCTCACACGTGGCCATTCTGGTTGGCGGCGTACGGATCGACCTTTGTCGTGGCAAACTTGCGCGCCGGGACGCGCTGCTCAAACAGCTCGTCCAGCTCGGCGTAGGTGCGGCCCTTGGGCTCGGGCAGCCTGAAGAAGACCCAGACGACGGAGAGCAGACAGCTGCCGGCCCAGAAAAAGGCGGAGCGGGCGCCCCAGTTCCACGCCGTGGCGCTGAGTTGGTAGTTTGTCAGAACGTTGACAAAGATGTTGCTGGCGTTGTAGGCGGCCCTGGCCAGCACAATCGTCTTGGCCTTGAGCCGGGTGCTGGAGAGCTCGGCGACGAGCGAGTAGGTGACGGGGCCGACGGTGAAGTCGTAGACAAAGGTGAAGATGATGAGCAGCGCGCCAATGGCCCAGACGGCGTTGTTGTCCCGGGAGAAGGACAGGCTGCCGACGATGATGAGCAGGAGGAACTGGCAGAGCAGGCCGCTGAAGTGGATCTTGCGCCGGCCGACGTGGTTCATGAGGATCCAGGAGCCCGCCGTGCCCACTATGCCCAGCCCGTACTGGCCCAGGGACAGCGAGAAGCTGTTCTTGGGGTCCATGCCCGCCTGCGTCAGGAAGTAGGAGAAGTAGCCCATGATGTTCTGCCCGCCCAGCGTCTGCACCAGCCAGATGCCAATCACAATCTCCGAGCGGCGCAGGTCCACGCCCCTGAAGCAGTCCCTGTAGCTGACGCCCTCCTTGAGGTGGCGCTCCCTCTCGTTGGTGTGCTCAATCAGCGCCAGCGTCGCGTCGGCGTTGAACGTCGTGTGCGACGGGGACGTGAGCCGGAGCAGCGACGCCCTGGCCGATTCGCGGTCGTTCTTGCGCATGTGCCACCAGGGAGACCTGGAATTTCATCATCGTTAGCCCAATTTGAACCCAATTTGAACCCCGTAGTGGCCGTCTGTTCTTTTTATCCGCGACTGGTGACGGTGCAAACAATGCCAGGAAAAAAAACACTTACTCGGGAGCAAACAGCACGCCTGCGAGGATGGGAACCGGCCACACCCACTGCACCGCAAAGGGGATTCTAAAGGACCAGTCGTCGGAGCGGCCGACGGATCCCTTGTTGACGGCCACGGCAAAGAACTGCCCAAAGACCCAGCACATGTTGATAAAGGTGGTGAGGTACGGCCGAAGCACCACGGGGGCAACCTCGGACGCGTACGCCGGCGTTATGCTCTGGAACGCGCCCCAGGGGATACCTGACGAGGTCAGCTCCGGACACTGCAGCAAAGAGATGAAAGGACGAGCCCGAGGGAAACAGACTTACCGCACAGAATCTCTCCCACGACCAAAACCTTGATGTTGGGCGCAAACACCAGGACAAAGACAAAGGCAATCATCAGCGCCAGGAACCCCACCATGCTCTTCTTGTACCCCCATCTGTCCACGGTCCAACCGGCGAGAATCAGGCCAAAGATCTCGCCGGCGCGGGCCCCGTTGGACAGGCCCGACTGCCAGGCGGCGCTGATGGCGTACTTGCCCGTGGCCGGGTTCAGGGCGCCGTACTTGCGGTTGAAGGGCTGCGAGGCGTACAGGTTGCCCAGGAGGGCGAGGTCGTAGCCCTCCATGATGAGGGTGGAGGAGAGCAGGACGGACCAGAGGATGGCCTTGGGGTACAGGCCGAGGGCGGTGCGGAGGCTCATGGACAGCTCGGCCTCGGCGCCGGCCTTGGCTTCGGCTATCAGCGACGACTTGACATCATGCTCAGCGTCGTGCTCGTGCTCGTGCTCCTGGTGTTGCGGGTTGTGGACCTTGATGTCCGTGGATGCATCTTCGACCGCCATGGCGAAGCGTGCCGAGCGAGCCAGCACGAGGTGGGAAAAAAAGTGTACGACGAGGGGGGAAGAGGGTAGGAGGAGATGATGATGGGATGATCAGGTCAATGCCATGCTGAATGCGACCGTTTGGCGGCAACGGCAAGCCTTTTTATCCTTCAGCCCGTGGTGCGAGAATGATGATGACCCCCCGAAAGGCGTAGTGGAGAATGCCTCGTGGGATTTTTTTTTCTTCCCCTTTGCCCCTTCCCCGTCGCCTCGTGTGCATGGTCCCATGGGGAAATAAACCGTGTGGGGTGCATCGGCTGTCAGGGAATCTTGCAGTTGTGGGAGGCAAAAGGCAGCAAGGTGAGAGACAGGGCGGAGTTGTGCGGAGTCGTAAATTTATGTGGAGACGCAACGCGGAGACTCCGCCCTGCATGTCATTCCCAGCGCGCCTGTTCCTTTCCCCAACCGCGGAGACTCCGTCGTGTCAGATCATGTGGGAATCAAAAACCCGCGAGAACAATGTGGAACATGGGGCGAAGTGGATGATGGAATGACAAAATTATTGAAAACTTTTCTCACGGGGTAAGCAGCCAAAGAGAGAGAGAGAGAGAAAAAAAAGAAAAGCAATCCGCTGCCATCATGTCCTGGACACGCCGGCTCAATCCCTCTTCCTGCAACCTCACGCTCGTTTCGCATTCACCACCATGGGCGCCTTCATCCACAAGGAGGTTCCTTACTGGAAGGATGCCACATTCTACCAAGTCTACCCGGCCTCGTTCAAAGACTCAAACAATGACGGCTGGGGCGACCTGCCCGGCCTCATCTCCAAGCTAGACTACCTGTCGGACCTGGGCGTCGACGTGGTCTGGGTGTCGCCTATTTTCGACTCTCCCCAAAAGGACATGGGATATGACGTCTCCGACTACCAGGCCATCTACGCGCCGTACGGCACCGTGGAAGACGTGGACACGCTCGTCAAGGAGTGCCACTCGAGAGACATGAAGGTGATTCTGGACCTGGTGGTGAACCACACGTCCACGGAGCACCAGTGGTTCAAGGAGTCGAGGTCGTCAAAAAAGAACCCCAAGCGCGACTGGTACATCTGGAAGCCCGCCAGATACGACGCCGACGGCACCAGACACCCCCCGACAAACTGGAGAGGCTACTTTGCCAGCTCAACATGGACCTGGGACGAGGCCACGCAGGAGTACTACCTGCACCTCTACGCGGCAGACCAGCCGGACCTGAACTGGGAGAACGACGAGTGCCGAGAGGCCATCTATGAAGAGACGATGCGCTTCTGGCTGGACCGCGGCGTCGACGGGTTCCGCATCGACACGGTGAACAAGTACTCCAAGCGACAGGACTATGTCGACGCCCCCATTTCAGATCCCAGCAGCGAGCACCAACCCGCCCCCGACATGTGGTGCAACGGGCCGAGGATACACGAGTTCATACAAGAAATGAACCGCAAGGCGTTGGCGCCCTACAATGCCGTGTCGGTGGGAGAGCTTTCTCAGACGCCGCTCCCGTCGCAGGTGCTGCCCTATGTCTCTGCCGCGGCCGAGGAGCTGGACATGGTGTTTGAGTTTTCAGTCATCCGTCTCGGGACTGGCGACGGCTTCGGCGCCAAGTACATTTACAAGCCCTACCCGCTGAGCAGGCTCAAGGGCCTCACGCAGACATGGCAGTCGTTTATAGAGGGCACGGATGCCTGGGCGACAGCCTTTATCGAGAATCACGACAATGGCCGCGCCATTTCGCGGTTTGGCAACGCCTCGACGCGCGACAAGTGGCTGTCTTCCGGCAAGACGATTGCCCTCTGGCAGGCAACGCTCACAGGCTCTCTGTTCATATACCAGGGACAGGAAATCGGCATGGTAAACATGCCCAAGACGTGGGGGATCGACGAGTACAAGGACATTGAGAGCCGCAACTTTTACGCCGAGGCCGCCGCATCGGGGAATGCGGAGAGGACACGGGATACAATGGAGGGTTTGCAGATCTTGGCCAGAGATCACTCCAGAACCCCCTTTCAGTGGGACGAGTCGCCCAATGCTGGGTTTACTGAGACGGGCAAGCCCTGGATGCGAGTGCACGACGACTACCGCGCCATCAATGCGGCGCAGCAGTCGGGAGATGCCGAGTCCATTCTCAACTTTTACAAAAAGGTGCTGCGCATGAGGAAGACGTATCGTGACGTCTTCATCCACGGCTCCTTCAAGTTGGTTGACCCAGAGCACGAGGGCTTGTTCGCATACGTGAAGACGTCCAACACTCGCCTCAACAAGCGCGGACAGTCCGCAAAGGCGCTCGTAGTACTAAACATGAGTGACGAGGAGCACAAAACACCTAACCCGTGCGAGGCGCTCAAGTGCAGCGAGGAAGACGTGGAGAGCTTGATCAGCACCCAAGGACATGTTGCTGGCAAGCCAGGGGATACATGCCAGATCATCGGCCCTTGGCAAGGGCACGTCTATGTCAATTTTTAGCCACATGAAGATTCTACGAGGAATACGGAGTATGCGACATACATAGAAACAGGACCAGTATAGGGGCATGAGGAGACGCATGAATTTAGACAATGGACCCCGACCCTGCTTCCAAGACTTGTGCTTGTGTGGTTCGAGCTTTCTGTTTCGGAAGCCATCCCTCTGCCCGAGTATTTGAATAGTTCAGCCTGTCAGCCTGTCGCAGCCACCTGTGGCCGTCTCACAACCCCAGATTTGCGTGCTGCAGATGCTAGTCTGGAGCCGACGGCATCTGCATCGACGGGTATTGGCCCCGAAGACGACTTCCGAATTCAGCCAATCCTGCCCACCCTCTGTCCGTTGATTCTTGTTTGTAGGGACGTCGATCACGAGATTTGTGTACATGTGGTACTCTGTACTGCTCTGGAAGTAGCTAGCGCAGTCGCTTCACCCCTAAAACGGACCATTCATGTGGTGTCCCGTATTACAGGGGACTTTCCAAGGCTGCTTTGGTGCTCGTCAGGTGGGCCGCCCACGCATTCAAGTCGAAAATAGCTAGGCAAACTCTGGTAGTCGATTCCGGTGGTGCCAACCAGTGACTAGGCACAACAAGGACTGGGGGCGGTGGTTGTCATGGGCTGACCACCACTCCGTGCCGCAAATCTGAAATTGGGGGCGGCTTGACGAGGGCATTCTTCATCAATTAAGCCACGCGAGAGTCGTGGCCCAAGTGCCTGAAGTCTCAGCAAGAACAAGCCAGTGTTCGAGAAACTTTGCCACATTCTACCAGGGGTAACAGTCTGGCAAGTCGAAAGGGGGGGGGCCAGCAACTTGAATCATCTCCAGATTTGGTGTTCAGGCAGGGATATATTGCTTAACCCCAGATTTTGCCAATCCATCTGCCACGCTGAATCCAGTGGCTGCCACTCGCGGTCACCTGCCGTCGCTTGTTGGTCAAATGCTTGTCAATATCTCCGGGTGCTTAATGGGTGCTGGTGCATAGCATGAATCGCGCAAAGCCGCCTGGCGCCAATAGCCTCTGGACCCTGGTGCAGTTCGGCTAGCCACCGCTCAATACCTAGGTACTTGGTGCATGGCTAGAACAACCGCCTGTCTGCAAGCCACTGGCCCCAACGTTTGTTGCATGTACCCCTGAGTGCCTGGGCTCGCTGGTTCTGGTCTGGCTTGCTGCCTTTGTAATATTTTGGTCCCGACGACTGACAAGGTGGCGTAGTGCCACACGCGAAGCCCGCGGATGGGAAAGTTGGTGGCGCTTCGGAAATCATACGCGAACAGAACCGAGGACACGGACAGTCATGGCGAGGAAGCTCCCGGTGAAGGAGCAGGGACAAACTGAAAAGAAAACGACTCGGCTGCCAGATGTTTCGGGCGCGACACGGCCATCATGCGCGTGTCGATGGGCGAGATGCAGGTCTACTGACGTTTTCAGCAAGAAATCTGTGGGAAGACGTGCAGAGTCTTTGATGGGCCTTGGGCGGCTGAGAGAGGAAGAAGACGGGCATGATGGGATTGACGCCTGGGCCTGATGAATGCCATGGCGGGGCCAGGGTCTTGCCAAAATCAAATGTCCTGTGCATGTGCAAGTGCGTGCAAGTGCGTGCAAGTGCAAGTGCAAGTTAAGTTGGCAGTTGGCAGTTGGCAAGCTGCCGGCTTCCAGACAAACGTGACTGTCTGACACTCGCACATGCCAAGTTGCGACGGAGAGTGCAATGAAGGAACGCGCCATTCCAAGCTCGGGCCACCGCCTTCTCGTCTCCACTGTTCCCGTTGCTATCCGCAGTGCCATCTTTTGGTGCAGACACTCGGGCCTTGTCCGTGTCTGTCCGTCCTTTGAACATGTCGCACAGTTCATGCAACACGAGCATGATCAACGGTGCGACATTGCTCACCGACACGCCAATCAGGGACCAAGAGTTGTGCGTCAATGTCCCTGCCCCCAGATGTTCTTAAAGAATGGAGCCAATTTTTTTTCTTTTCTTTACTTGCGCGGAAACCACTTGCCGGAACCCCAGTAGGATGGATGGGGTGTACTGTACGTAGCACAGTACGCACTGTATCGTACATGCGATGCGTGAGAGTCTGACGCATTGATTAAAATCTGTCAGCCATCCTGGTCGGAAGCTCCCCGTCACCGACGCACCCTGCTGTGGCCCGTCAGCCTCGTGGTCTGCGATATCCGAGTGCAGCTAGACGATGAGGAAGATGGAGCTGTTCAAGCATCAAGCTTCCATCTAAGCTCGCTGCTCACTTGACGGGAATCTCGATGGGCCCCCCGAGAGGTGCTCGAGTCTGGAATCAATAGGTTGAGATGATGGCGTCCAGGGAAGCAACTCGACATTCGCCCATAACAGTGCCACCCAACGCTAAATGGCTCCCTGATTGATTCGATGCAAGCAGGAGGAAGCCCTCGGGGTCACGGATTCTTCACGTCTAGCTTGGCCAATCCAGCTCGCCCTCCTAGCGGCCGACCCCGCCCACCCAGAGGCTGCCTTGTTCCTTAGCAGCCGCCACTTTGGGTTGCAGGGGCGAAACGGTGGCGTACTCGACGCCAGGGCCCTTCCGTCCAGCTCATGGCCAGCAACCTGGGGCTGGGGTGCGAAGAAACTCTCGCCATGGTACGAGTACGTACGTACGTTGTGGGTGGAGCGAGGAGGCTGACTGGGATTTTCTTGCTCTCACAGGCTCACAGGGGGGACGCAAACAGTCAGTCAGTCAAGGTCAAGTCCCGAGGAAAACACGGGGTAGCACAGAAGAGAGCAATGATTTATTAACCGGCAAAGCCCCAACCCTCCATGCCGGACACGATGGAGCCCAATAGTTGCATGAGCCAACATCTGGCGCGTCTCGCCTTTTAGCTGAATACTCTTCGGTACATGTCTTGTTGACAAGGGCTTTGCGGCGGACAAGCTGCGAGGCTTGTTGGTCCCTTTCTCAACCACGGCATATCCCGATTATCCTTCCACCAGTTGTCGTCAACCTGCGTCGTCAACCTGTGTCAACCTGCGTGGGCGCCCGGCCATTTCGAGCTCGCAAACGAACGGATCCCCGGTCCGAGGCACGACAAATCTGCATTTTCCGGCCCCCCCGCGTACCATCGGAACCAACCTGACGGTTCCGTTCAACTCCATCCCAGACATCCACCTCGAGCTTGTAGCCCAAGCATGCCATTGCCCCTTCGGTGATGGGTTATTCAGGCAACCCGGGCACGGGCGCCACAGATCGGACGGATGCCATCTTTACCATAGTGGCATTCGTGGCGCTGGCCTTGTACAACGCCCTCGAACTCAACGTCATCATATTTTCCACGTTTCGACGCTTCAAGGGCCTGTACTTTTGGAGCTTTCTAGCCGCCACCAACGGCATCATACCGCACTCGATTGGCTTCCTGCTCAAAAACGTCCTCGGCTCGCACACCTATGGCGTGTACATCACACTCGTCGCCATCGGCTGGGTTCCAATGGTGACGGGCCAGTCGCTTGTCCTGTATTCCCGGCTCCATCTGATATTCTGGAACAAGCTCTATCTTCGAATGGTGCTCGGCATGATCATCACCAACGTCGTGGTGCTCCACGTGCCCATCATCATCCTCATGTACGGATCCAATAGCTCGCCCAACAACACGTGGGTTCAGCCCTATGTCGTCTACGAAAAGATCCAAGTCACCATATTCTTTCTGCAAGAACTTGTAATATCTGCCATTTACATCAAGTCG
Source organism: Keithomyces neogunnii (assembly GCA_020975405.1). NCBI lineage: Eukaryota > Fungi > Ascomycota > Sordariomycetes > Hypocreales > Clavicipitaceae > Keithomyces > Keithomyces neogunnii. Next base: position 4,837,301 of record JAIOWQ010000003.1, on the reverse strand, counting down.
TGTTTTTCATTCTTCGATATCCAGGACAGCATATACGGGGACGGGGTGCGCAAGATGCGGCGCCACCTGCTGTGGGTTAATGTCTTTGTTATTCTTCTCGATATCCCTATTTTGTGTCTGGAGTATACCGACTACTATGACCTGCAGACGGCCTACAAGGCACTGGTGTATAGTGTCAAGCTGAAGCTGGAGTTTAGGATTCTGAACCGGTTGGTGGAAATGACAAACGAGAGGCACAATGTGGATCCGTTCCAGGACGGCTCAAGCCTGCAGATTCACCATGTTTCCTCCGAGTCGACAAGTTGTCCACAAAAGTGACAATGTATGATGAGACATGATTTATTTTAGCGTATCAATATGACTCCCTTGGCACCATGGCATGTGAGCTTCTGTTGCGTGGCCTGATTGCTCGCAAGACTCGACAATGACGGCAGTTCTTTTCCGACTGTGCGTTTGACTGCTTGGTAGTGCTGCGTCAGCGGAATAAGAAAAACCCCACTGTGTTTCAGATGGTATCTTTTTGTGTACTCGCCCATGTGGTGCCGCGACATTGTCTAAGATGCATCTGGGACATGGATGACAAGGCTGCTCAGGGGTGTTGCAAGCCCAGATGACACATGATTTTGTTGACTCGACAGATTAAAGGCAACGCATGCTTTATCGAACCAAAATCTAAGCAGCGAAAAGACAAAAATGGAGCAAGATGGCCCCTGTTGACAAGTTAAAAATCTTAACGACTTGAGCCGTTATGCTACCGCGGCAAGGCGTGGCATTGGCTCATCAGCCCCAAAATCACTCACAATCTCTTGGCGTCACACGAGTTACAAAGAAAGGTTGCCAGCTTGCCTTGGTCAAGTTGCCTTGGCGCACCAGCTCTGGCAGGTGGCTGAATGGCACGGATGCAGTAGCGTCATGGCACACGATGGCGGTCTCGAAGCAAAACACTGATTATGCCAGTCTACAGTGCTTCACAGTTGCTGCTGCCGCCGGGTTTTCGCATATAACCGAAGCTGACTATTTATCTAGCTGTCCAGTTGCCAGGCTTGCGTACCTTTGTGTACACTGGGCTATAAGAATGGGCGCACAACTGACATGTTCAACCATGTTGACCAAAAGAGGTGCCTAGTTAATCACGGTTCTTTTATATCCGAAATTACAAGTTGATATATGTAGTATAATCCGTAAATCCATTTTGGTTTTCAGATCCTAGGACATCATCCCGTGTACACTCCAGGATTGGTCAATTACAGGAGTCTCTACATGTGGTAATGCAGGGATTGACCTAGTCAAGGTTAAATTAGGCACAAGTAAGCTCAAGCTCACCAAATATAGGACAAGGACAAAGGGTAAGTAGTGTTCTGTGTGGTGTAAGATTCTTAGTTGATTGCATCTGCCTAGGGGTCAGGTTTGACTTTTTATACGTGAACCTTATCACGTGTGCATGCTCCTTGAGTCTTGTCATGGTTTGTAGCGTAATAATTAGGGGTTAATCTGGCAGATAAAGGGTTAGTACGGACACTCTTATCACTGGGGGAGAGACAATACTTAAGCCACCCCTATGTATTACTCTATTACGCGGTTATATTTCTAATATATCCCCTAATAAGCTGTCCTTGGATCTAGGTGATAGCTATGTGGTTATATGGTATAACTCTCGATCACAATCCCTGGTGTCTGAATATCTTGGTCGTCCAGAGTGCCTATGAGCACGAAAAAGGAATCGGGCGCAGATCCTATCATGCAGACAAGCCCGAAGGGCTGCTGTTGCTACGGGGTAGTATCGTCACCACCGATGAATATGAACAGCTTGAGGTTTCTCCAATGCTAGTATCCATAACTAGCACGCAATGTGCCACCGCCCCCCTCCCCACCGACTTGGTAAGCTAATCTGAGCCGACATGGCGACGCAGGAAAAGTTCCGGCACGCCGCACTGGGAGTCGGTCAACGACCCCTGGACTACAATGATGGAGTCCCCGGCTAGTTCGAACTGCCAAACTCTGCCAGAACCCCTAGAAAGTGGGTGGTGAATTTGACTGAGGCGGTTGTATGCGTAGATTGTGTGCAACAATTGTCAACTTGTCATGGAAGTTGGATGAACAGTGCCAATCACAGAAGTGTGAGTTGGCCTGGTTATTGGCGTCACGTGAGACCAGGAGGAGTGGGGTCGCCAACTGGTGTTCCGTCTCCAAAAAGTGATTCCTCTCATATGTCCTCCCGAATACCGCACGTGCCCTAGATGGATTGTACGTAGAAGAACCCGCAACCTTGGCCGAGATGTCACTGGCGACGTTCTCTGTTGACCTTGCTGTCGCGGCTCTCGAGCGGGATGGGTTTTATTGCATTCAAGATCCCGCAATCGGGGCCGCCATATCTGACATGGACGAAAAGAAGGCGCAGTTCTTCTCCTCCTCCTCCCCTGCGCTAGAGTTTTATCGCCTCCAAATATTTTTGAATCGGGTTGGTCAATTGGCTCATCCATGGTGAAACCGTTCTAATATTTTTCAGGGTATTCGGTCCATTCTCGAGAGGTTCTTTGACTGGTGTGCGCTAGGAGATTACCGAAGAATCGATGAGGATACAGGCCACATATTCCATCTTAGGAAGGGTGGAACAAAACCTGATATTCTCACTGTGCAGCTATGGAATAAGCAAACAGAGGCTATTTATTACGTTGGTTCCCACGAAATCTCGCCCGAGATCCTGCAAAGCGCTAGAGCGGCAAATCGCATGTGGGAGGTTGCGCTTGCTAGATTGGAGCGAGCTGGGTGTGAGGGCAGGTTGGTGTCGTTCCCTGATGGCGGATTGTAAGTAATGTACCCCGCTTGGTTGTTCTTTTCTGACGGGGATTGCAGAGTTATCATGGACTCGCGCTTGTCATTTGGGATGAAACGCGGATCGCCAGTTTCTGTCTCCTTTGCAAACGAATACCAGTTACGGAAATGGAACAAGCTGTTGCCACCAAGCTGCTCAAATGCCGCTCAGTTGGTCGTCAGCATACAAGACGAGACGGTTGGGGCATACTTTATGACGGATCAAGAGCAAATGTCGTCAAATTTGGGTCGGTGATTGTGTTTTTAAACAATCTGCGATTACTTGTGGATTTGCCCAACTAGTCCGCGGCACCATCTTGGGACTGGATTCGTGCTTGAGAAGGCAAACCGCCACTCGGTATGGAGCGATGATTTTATCTTGACTTGAAGACTAAGTATATGTAGATACATCTATGTTTGCGAAAGCCCATTCACCATCTATTGCAGGAGGGTTCGCAACGGGGTTGAATGGTTCGGCAAATGCCCACTCGCCCTCAATCGAAGTTTGTCCAAGGTCTGTAGATTCATTAAAGTTTGAATCTTGCACAGGCTCCGTTGCGAAATTTTGAGGTGGGGTTTCGGGGATAAGAGGATTGAAGTCACTTATTATCTGAATAGTAGTCTGGGTCGGCGGAGCTCGGTAGTTCGCATTTACTGGCAATCGCGGTCTTTTTTGGGAGTTGAAGGATCGTCCCAGCTCAGCGCGTACCATCTTCAAAAGATACGCTGTTCGTTGTTGCACGTATTTCTTTTGGCGTTTGGTTAATTCACCGCAGTCGTGTCTTATGAATTGGCGCACCGTCTTGAATGTTTCCGTGCAGGGACAAATTTCGTTACAGGCAACATCTGCGGATGCGATTAGTATCCAAGCGGCTATGGAATGAGTGGCATACGTTGCTCAAAGTGTCGGAGGAGGTTAGATCGGTTGGTGAATAATTTGCTGCATCCCTCAGCTGGGCAGGTCTTCGACTCTGAAGGGTGATGGCTGCCTGACAATGAACTAGGTGTGGTTTCGTTGGTCCTGTCAGATTGAGCAAGATGTAGTCTGCAGCGCTCTAGTTCGGCAAGGAGAAATCGTTCCTGGGACTGTCCAGTTCGTTAGGAAGAGTTGGGTTAATATTGCGGTAGGACTGACCCTGTAGCCTTCAATGTGATGTGTGTGTTCATGTTCATCCATTTGGATGTGGCCAAGCCCATTGTAAAGAGAAGCTGTTTGTGGGTCTGGGGCGGGGGTGGGGGCATCAATCCATTTATAGTCGTCCCACCCCAATCAACCTCAAGGTCTCGTGGCCACATCAGGACATTTATTGAGAGACGACAACCCCTCGCCTTCTCGGCAGCCCAATTTCCCTTCTTCTGGTATTCTCAATCACTTCGTCCATCTAGAAAGCCATGTCAAAGTGCGAGGCCTGCAAAGGCGACGGCATGCAGAACGGCGGTATATGTCCCAGCTGCAAGGGGCGGGGTACAATCCAGTTTGCGAAGCGAAGTAAGTTTATCTGTGCCATTCTGCGGTATACCATTCCTTACGGAATCAACAGTCGATACCGAAAGCTCAGACTTCAGAGAGGATTAAAGCCTTTCAATGACACACAACGCGTTGGCGTGTTGCGTGTTCCTGTTCCATGCGCGATTTTCCACCCCTTGAGCCTTGGCTTCTTGATTCCGCCTACCCCTCCCTCATTGACGACAGCCTACCTACTTGTACTTGACGTGGGTCAAAACTTGGCGCTCACACATTTGTGAGTACGCATGTTGCTCACACATTTGTGAGCGCTTGCCCACACCCCCTTTTCGGTGCTTGGCCAATGATCTAGTCCTAAAATCCGACCCCGGCAACAAGTTTACAAAACCCCTTGGGAACTGAGCGCCAACCGGCTGTACCTCACCGTGAATATTGCTATCTTGACAGACAGGCATTGGTCAGACAAAGTCTCGAGGTAATGCAAGACTTACATGCTGGTGATATGGCTTGCAGAAGAGCTGTTGGTGCATCGAGGGCAGTGAGCTGATCAAATACGTGAATGGAACTGGAGGAGGGCAAACGTTGGAACCAGCTCATACTGAACTTTACGAGGAAAGAGACAAGAGCTATTGACCTATATAGGATCCAACTAGTCCCCGTCCCAGTAATGCGACTTTGGACACAAGATTTTTATTCCAGTTCACGTTCGTCCATGTAATTTTCTTTGTAGCTCTATCCACAATGACTGAAAGAGCGGCATCTACATCATCTACCAGTGCAGATGAGTACGCCACAAGTTCCAACGACAACATAAGAGAACGAATTCCTCTTGTAACTTCCACGGCGCCCAACACAGCTGCAGCATTCCAAATGCAGGCTGTTGAGGAGGGTTCTGGGAAGTCGTCTTATATACACAAAGCAGGTAGACTTGGAGATCAGGCATCGCCCGCACGGTAAGAAATCTGGCATCAGACTTGTCGGTTTGGTCCAACCAGCCACCAAGCAGTCCTTGGGGCTCACAATCTCACATGGGAGGCAGACATGTTAATCATCATGGAACAAGCCAAGGTGTTTTAGTTCCAGAATGTAAGTCAATATGTCAAGGAGTTCATTCTGCTAGCTCACACCAAATCATAGCTGCACCTAATATCTCGGCACCACAAGGTAAAGAGTTTAGGCCCATTCTCTAGGTAATCTACCATGTCTAATATTACACGCAGATTTGCCCACGCCGCATGTCACAGGTAACAGATGTCGAAATAGGCAGGGCTCTACACCCTCCTCTTCTACTGCCGCATTCCATAGTAGCAGCGGGGAAGAGAACAACGAGTGTAATGTTACGGAAGCAACTGCCTTCCATCATCAAGGAGGTGGCACGAATTGCTCCTTTGGCCTCAACGACGGTTCGCAACTAGTTAGCAAGGAGTTTATACGGAGCTGGCCAAAAGATTGGCCCAAGGACTAGGCAGGTTTGGTGGGAGTGGTCGGGTGGGCATGCTTGTTAGATGTCTGAGACAATTGATTGGTCACATTGTTTGTATTGCACTACAAAAAGTGGAGACGCCTCCGGTAGTGCTGTTCTCTTTCTTTGGGCTTATATATCCTCAACAGTTTGCTTATATAAACAAATTCTTGTCTCGTCTTGGGCACCGACTGCCACAATAAACCAACCCATCCTTATAAAAATCTCGGCAAAAGACTCCGTTCAATCGTCAACCTCTTTGCCATGACGGGCCAGGACAACTTGTGTAAGCCCTTTGACCACGGCCAATCCCCAGAACTCGTCCAAGCAATCATACAATCACTGCCATCATTGGAAACGCGCGTAGTGCGACATGACAACCCCGCTCGTGCTCTGTTTCACTACAAAGCCACAGTCAACAGCGATACATTTGGCAGGGGTTTACTCGAAAATGTACTGTCTCGAGTCAACTGTCCGTCGAGAATACTAGGCTAAAAGCACGTCGTAGATATCCAAGAACGAAAATGCCTTTCTAAGCAGAGGCCTCCAGCCGCGGACGCCCGAATTCAATCCCGGAGTGGTTCGCATTGAGGGGGCGGGATATCAGATACCATCAGACGAAGCTGCCGTCATCTGCCCAATGGCTACTGAACCGGTAGACATTCTGCTATGGGAAGATGGAAAATCACAACATCGCCCTGTGGTCATTCGACAAACTTTGCAAGCCTATCTTGTATATCCTAATGCTCGAGTTCGGCTGATACCTGATGGGGCCTCGTTTCATAAAACGAGCATCCCGGTAACCCAGATAACCCGAGTTCCCAGTCATTAAACAAATCAAAAGATGAGCTTCCTTCGTTCAGCGCAAAGACGTCGGTGATTTCCCTCGTTAAATCAGTTATTGAAGGCTCATTCATGTTACCAGGCGGCGTGCTAAGTGCAGTCACGGTGTCCCGCCCGTCGGGCAAAACTGTAAGCGGTTAGCAAATGCAAGACCATCAGTGCCGCAGTTCAAAACTGACAAGAGCTGCCATGGGGTTCGAACTCATGATTGCCCCCCGTTGGCATGTTTGAGTTTGTGGCATCAAGGATGTGGTCATTTTGGCCCCAATCTTGGCCCACCCCTGGTGCCGCAGAATGAGCCGTCGCATCCCAAAAAGTTGATGTGGGCTGCTGTGATGCTTCTCGATGTCTACGACCTACGGAGGTGTGGCGGTCTGTACGCTGTTCTGAACGCCCGACGTGGCAAAACTCGCCGCCGTTTGTAGTTGTAGCGTCCTTTTCAACTCGCATTTTTTTTCGTGTGCTCCCCCTTCCCGGTTTCGGACATCTGTCGAGCAGAATATCGACAACTATAAAGACCACCTCCATCGAAACTGTCCCAAGATTCTCATCCAATATGTTGCCTTCCAATATTCGCAAGGCTAGTTCATGGTCCGGGCTATACTCCTGGTAGCCCCTGACTCGTTTTACCCTCTGGTTGTGACTGATGTATTTTGCAAGTCTCTTTGCATTATGAAGAATAAATCTATTCGACCCGTGAGGGAGGAAAGACTTGGACTTTTCTCGAGCGTCCTTTAGTATGGTCTTAACAGAGAGCTCGTGGGCAAAGGTTTGGGGGGCTTCCGTGAAGGGCGTTTGTTGCAGCTTCTGGCACGTGGCGACGTAGTCGGCTCCTGTAAAAAACACGTAGCAACCGAACGGGTTTAAGACGGGCAGGCTACGGGACGTCTCGTCCTCCTCGCCCTCCGTTGCCTGCTGATGCTTGCGCTTTCTCTGGTTGGCCAAATCAATGTTTTCGTCTTGTGTCTTCTCATCAACAGCACTGACAAACCGCCGCAATGTTACGTCGATCAAGGAGAAGAGCGCATTGTAAAAGAAGTTCTCGGACTGGCCAAAAGTAACCCGCCCGAGGCGGTCAATGCCGAAGCCTCCGACTTGAACCATCAGTACTGCAAGGTAGGAGGCTTCAAGAGAACTCACCTTCGAGGAAAGTAAACGTTGCCATTGCAATATCATTACCATAGTACTCCGCAACTCTCGATACCAATTTAAGTAGTCGCTCGACTGCAAGTGCACAGTAATGAGCAGGTTGGTTTGCGTGTTTGGGTTGGGGGTGATGTCCGATCGGCAGCAGTCTGCTCTGGAGAAATATTCCACTCAAATAGCTTGCCGTGCTGTGAGTGGAAGTGGATTCTTGCACTTGTTGTTTTGTATATCTGACAGTTGCAGGACATATCTCGTGGATTTCTTTCGCTTCCTCTTTCCACTGTTTCCATTGAGCCATGAGCCCGGAAATTCCGCCCGTGTTACTACTTGACGGAGAATCGACCCAAGATTGCATGCTTGCAAGCCTTCCTGCTTGTGCCTTGGTCGGCTTCGTGACAAGTGATTCGCAACATCGGACGTATGACCTTGCTAATAACAGTATACGTTTCTCTAAACTATGATCTTGGGGATCCTGGTCGTCTGGGTCGTCCTGGTCATCTTGGTCGTCTTGTTCGCCTTGTTCGATTTGCTCGTACTGGTCGTTTTGATCACTTTTCTCGCCAGTTGGAATTCTCGACTCGGGGTTGAATTCAGGCCCATGTGCCAACGAAACTGTCGTGTCGTGGACTGACCTTTGCGGAGTCGTGGTGCTCACTTGTGAGGCTGGCCAGTGTACGCTTGGAGCAGTCGATTCTTGCGGTGAGATGCTTCCTCGGTCACCAACTTCAACTTCCCTGATTGCTTGTAATCAGCTAACAGCTTCAGCAGCGCTTGAAAGAAACATACAAATCTGGACCACACCACGCATGTGGTTTGAAAATGTCAACTCTTGTATCTTGTCGGGGAGAATCGCAACTCCCCAAGGTCAATTTCAAAGCGCATCGTACATGTGGAATGATATCTTGCTCGCGAAGCTCAACCCGAAGAACTTCCCTGATGATGTGATGGTGGATGCTATAAGACCGACGCAATATCCACTTGTTAATATTGATGTATTCTTCTGCAAAAGACTCTTTGAACTCGGCGTCGTCGGCTAGGCCTTCCCGCAAATACTTTGCAAGTACTACAAACAGACGCGTCTCCATTAGTCAATGAAAAGCGACAGGAGAGAGATGGAAAAGTGGCAGTATCCGGGAGGGGGATTCTACCTACATTTCTCATCGGAGAACCGCTCGTGGAATTTTGCCGACAACCAATGCCAAGGACCTCAGCTGATGGCGATTTTGACACCAGGCCTCACTGTGGTCGCAGGAAAGTCGGCCAAGCGGAGGGGGGTGTGCATGTTTTTAGTTGCGAATCCGAAACATCCCTCACATCCCCTCGTGCTTATGGAGTACTCCGTACTTGCCGCACTATTAGGGAGGGGGTGCGTGTTGGGCTGCGAAGTCAATTTCGCACCCCAAAACATACCCCCTCCCACCTGCCAGAACGACCATCAGGCAAGGGTTCATTCAGAGCATGAAGGACGCAATGCGACCCCCGCTCGCGCATTGGTGTCGCCAGTTTCCCTTTGGGCTGCCGCAGCCCCTCCTCAAAGTCAGGAAATTGACCCAAGGCTGACCTCATACGACCCAAATGAAGAACCCGCCCATTGCCAAAAGTCTTTTCAAGCGAACTACATAAAACAAATCTTGTCTCAAAGGTAATGGTGGTGAGTTGCTCCTTTGCTGCTTCTTCCCGCTCATCTTCGTCATCAGGCAACAGGAAGAATCAGCCTTGCGGTCAGAGCAACAAATTGGCATAGCAGTGTGTTTTATTATTCAGCTCTTTACTATTTCACTAGCAGCACTAGCTTCAAAGCTAGTAGCGGCAAGGTAACCACGACACGGGCTCCTACAACCCGTCTTAACATTCGCCGTATTTTTTGTTATTATTGTTAGACTTATAAGAGGGCTGATGTTTATGGTGGGCATGGAGCCCGCAGTATAAAAAGGTCAAATCTGACCTCTAGCCGGATGGACTTAACCATGAATCCTACACTGTGGAGTATTAAACCAATAATTCGATACGTCCAGTAACTTTGGTTCAAACGTTAATATTTGTAACGGAATTTACTTGCTGATGGGATCTATATGAGGTGCCCTGAACTAAAATATAAAATACATCCTTGAAAAGGAGTATTAGAAAGACATGGGGCGCAAAAATGGACGAGCATCAGAAAATGCATATTTCAAGAACGTGTGAGCCAACAAGAACTGTGAGGCAATGTGGGGAAAATAAGCAAATAAGGATTTACTTTGAACACTGTAAGGCACAAATAACACTATGCTTTGTAAGACACTGCATATACTATACTCTGTGCCCCGGGATGGCAGTGCGGAAGCCACCCGATGTTTCAGAGGAGATGATGTTGCCGCCATGTATTGCTGTGCAGGTACTTGGGAGCAGGTACAAGTGTTTCAAGGTATTCTTCTTTTGTCAGCTGTTGAACAATTTTTGCGCGGCGCAGAGGGGAAATGCCAAGATCGATAGCCCGATTGCTTACTACACATCGAACAGAGGAAGAAAGGTTCCTGGGCAAGGCTCCCAAGGATGGCATCATTGATAGGCTTTGCTGGCAGATTTGGTTGAGTTGCCTCCATGTATGTCTATATAAGTCCCCGTGACTCCCACCCAGCCTTCTGCACATTTCTTTCAAATCATCTCGTTAGTAACTTGATTACACAAGCCTAATCATCCAGTAGGTCATCAAGACACCTGCTTTCCGCTCCAAGTTGGCATGCTGACTTGTTTATAACTTGAACGCAGCGCTTCCGACTTAAATCGACACCAAATTTTATTCCTCCCAACTGAAAATATGGCTAAATGCGGGCAATGCGGTGGATCTGGCATGGGCACGGGCGAAGGTGCATGCTTTGGTTGCGGCGGGTCTGGACAGGTCCCGTCCCCCAAGAAGTGATCTGACTCTTCGTATCCAACTTCCGCCTTCAGCACCAGTCAGTGGCCAAGGATCGTTAGTGCTCCGGGGACTTGGATCGGCATGGTCAGATCGAAGTATGGTGACTTACACTTCGTCTCCGTCTTAAGCAGATACTGCTTATGACATATTCCTGCAACTTTGGTACTTTCACCGGCCACTCTTTTTACATCCTTTACACGCGAGATGTTTGTCTTGCCAAAGAAAAATCAAGTCATTCGTTATATTCTTTTGTCAGCTCCCTCTTGTGATCCCAAAACCTATCATGACAACGCCGTCCAAGATACACGCAAAGCCATTTGCAAGGCGTCGCAATAGTGTATGATTAGTGCATCCCATACCCTTACGACTCACAGAGTCTCAAAACAAATTCGTACACCCCAAGAGTGATAACAGCCGAGGGTATTGAACGGACTAGATGAGGTGCTAAGCCCCCGTATAGTCCGCTGAGTCCCTCTGATCTCCAGACTGATTGAAAGCAGTGAACAAGGCCACTGTATCTGGGGACGCCATTGTCCAGAGGTGCTTGGCGCAATCTAGTTCTCACAACCTATCACTAGATTAGCTTCGGCAGATATAAGCAGCGGGCCAAATACCTCATGAGGATATGTCAGAAAAACAGCGGCTAGTTTCGCTGATGCGGCGGCTCCACTGGTGCTTATCCAAGCCCCAAGCTCTCCTAATTCTCGACTATTATTCCCCAACCCGTATTGTATCATAACCTTTAGCCGTTCGTAAATAACAAGATGTAACGCTGTCTCAACTGTGCCTAAGTAGCTGGCGCTTAAGCCCCGATATAGTCCACGTATGCCCTCTGTTTGGATGACCTGACGTAGGCAGTCCATGCTATTACGGTATTGTCTTGCAGTATAACCGCCTGCTTGCGTTCTTGATTTGTCAAGTTGTAACCTCGTCTTAACTAGCCAAATAGGATTAGTTAGAGTCGCCGTTGCTATCCCAGCCGCAATGGCAGCTTGCGCGTGCACCCTAGGATCACTTTCAGGGCAGTTTAAGATCCTCGCGCCAAGGTGTTTGCAATTGCCATAAACATAGAACTTGATAGCAGCGGCGGGAACAACACCGGCAAGGCTAGGTCCTAAGCCACGAAAGAAACCTTGCCAGCCCTCACTATATCGTATGGAACGAATGATGTGGAACGTCTCGCCAACGTGAGAAAATGTCGGATGTCCTGAGCGGTGACGGACGGGCGTGGTACGGCTGCCATTGTGGTAGAAATCGGATTGAAGTCTTGTTCGAAGAACGTCAAGCGGTGAAGTGACAACTGCAGTAATCAAGCCCCCAGAGCTAAAGAGAAGTCAATAACAGGTTAGATTAACAGGATGCGTAATGCCGAAGATGCTTACCCGCCAGCAAGAAGATGCGCCCAGGGCTGTCTTGTAGGTTGCTCGCAAGTCGGGGATTTCTTTATTATGGTAGTGGCTCTTCGAGCCGATGAAGCTCCTTCCATGATAATCGATCGCAGGTGGTTTGGGGTTCCCGCAGAGGGCTCCCAAATTTTTTGGGGGAGATTTTGTTCATAGCGCGCTTACATAATCAGGCGCCACCGTTTTCGCCACCAACCAATCAACGAGCAGGCTCGCGAGACACAAAAACCAGTAGAGTCGACCGTGTGAGCGCCAAGCCAGGCAGCATTGAAGTTTAATGGCGACGCTGGTTAAGAAAACGGCTTCCTATGTTAATGTTCTTTGTAGAAATAGTGCCATGTTTGAATATGGGACGGGACCAGCTCCTCATAATGCGGCCGCCGGGGGGTCCATAAGTTTCTCACAGAACTAGGTATATTAGAGGGGGTTTAAGCACCCACTAGAATTGTGGCTTGGCCACGCCTAGTTAGGTGCCTCGCCCAATGGTGGGGACAGTTCAATGTTACCTTGTCACATCTTTGGTGGCGTTGCAAGCTTTCGGGGCTTCCCGTCCTCTCGCGAGGGGGGTGGAGAATTGCATCTCGCTGTAAGCTGGAAAAGGCTGACAGGGTCATCAGGAGGGCGACCTCCACCCTTAATGCCGCCCAATCTATGTGACAAGCCTTGGTAAACTCATGGTGTTGACAAACACGTAACCGCAAAGTCACGTATTAGAAGAGGGCCTCAGGCAGCGGTTCTCCCGCGGGGCCATCTATCGCCCAATTCCAGTCCGTTGTCGAGATTAGCTAACTCTTCCCAACCGGCCACACTAGGACTCGCCAAAATATACCGTGGCGACATCTTCTCTCCTACATCACCACTCCAAAGCACACCTCTGCCGCTGTGAGGAGGGCCGTCCAGCGAAAGAGCGTACATCGCTCATCATGTCAACTCGCTTAACCCTGGGCGCTGGTCAGGTCAACTCCAGTGCGTTGTGGACCCACAGGGGCAGCTGACTCACAGCTGCAATTGCTCTGTTTGTTCACTGCAGATGCGTTCCGTTTGTTCAGCACACTGCATCACGCGCATGGCTGGCGTTTGCACATGGGCGGATACATGTAGCGTTTACGTGATGCGCATGATGCCGATGATGCCGGTGATTCACTACAAACGCTGACGCGGCACCACAACAAACGGGATTAGTGCACCAAGTATATAAGGAGGACTTCAACCCGCCTACCGGGTTTCCTTTTCCTTCCTCCTTAGTTCAAAAGTTGTGCACATACTACCCAACTACAAGGTCACATGATGCAGTTACATGATGCGATAGAGCCTGCCACCTAAAGCTCCACACATCAGGTCCCCGCATCACTGACCTTTGCGAATACCTTCCTTTTTCACGGCTCTGGCAAGGAGATCCGCGCTGAGCGGTGGCTCCGTCTTGATCGGAGTCATGCAATTGATACCCCGAGGCAGATCAAGCTTCTGCCATGCCAGCTTTTTCTGCTCAATCGCCCGTGCGGTCTTGGGAAAAGGCGCCAGCTTGCTGTGATTGGCCCAGGCAAAGTCGATCTTTACCGTCTTGTTAACCTGGTAGGCCAGTTTGGTCACGAGGTGTTTGGTGGCCTTGTCTTTTATGAGGTCGTATGGGCTTGGCAAGAGACATCACCAAAGTGGATGCCAGAACCATGGACCTGTCGAACGTTCCGCGGCCAAAGCATCCGATCCCGCTTACCATGACGTTTCACCACAGGTGACACAGACACCACCAAGGTCATAGCATTGCGCGCGATCAACGATGCCACGCGTTTCGCCAAGGATTCTACGTCGGCAGCCTTTGTGGAATACCTGGTGAATTTGGAAGGGCTCCCTCCCCAACACTGGCGAAACCTCCTCAGTTGTTACCCAGGGTTGCACGAACGCGCGCAGCAACAGGACACATTTACAGAGTTGGTACAGGCGTTGCGATCAACCCCAGCTGGCATTGCCGTGATCAACGGCTACGCCGGCACGGGCAAAACGGAAACCTTGTGCCAAATAGCCAAATTGACTCCACACATCAGGTCCCCGCGTCACAGACCTTCTTCTACAATCATCACTCACGCAGACTTGCTAAATCAATGCATTACATTTGCATCCACCTGTGGTGATCCCTTTCTCATCGAGTCATCGTGATTAATATCACGATGCCTCATATACATAGAGCGCACACTGGAGTCCGTTCGTCAGGCGGCACGGCCTGGCCATGTCGGCCAACGCCACGAGGATGGCCGCCGACAGCCTAGGCAACGTAACCGACACACCCAGGGGCACGCAGAGGAACGACTCGGCGCAGAAGCCGACTCGGCAGCTGAACTTCGGTTCCTAAGTAGTACACGGGCATGCTGGTGGCCCACGACCCTTAAAACGCCGTCATGCTCTCGCTGGACCCGACCAAGGTCTTCCCTGATCAGACCGCCAAGACGCTTGCGAGTGGCATTCGGAAGCTGACCAAGGCCAATATGGGCAAAAGACAACAAGTTATTTGTGGCCATGCCCGTTGAGGTTCGTGGCAAGAAGCGGATGCGGCAACTCGAACTAGATCCGAATCCAATGCTTGTCTCCCGTGGCACTTCTTGCTTCCTCGCCAAGCCCACAAGCGAATCAACATTTAACAGCGTCGTCAAGTTCTCTTGGACTTCTAGCCTACGGCCCCCTGAAGCTGCACTTCTCAAAAAGGCAAACGAACGCGGCGTTGGGGGTCTCGCAAAACTGGTAAGCTATCACGAAGAAGTCAGAAGCATAAGCAAGCTGCGGGAAGGCCTGGTCTTTTCGACTCGGCACAAGTTTCGTGGTGTGCCATACAGTACCAATGCATCCCGTTCGTCGCGATCGCAATCTCCAACGACCCAATCTCTCAGTCCGGGCCACTGATACGGAGGAGCGCCTAGAGGACAAGGAGCAGCCTACAGGCAACCCAATTCTCGGCACTGATTGTCAGGTGATGTGTCGTATTGAAGGACTTACGGCACAGAGCCGTGAAAAAGGGAAGGTATTCGCAAAACCGATGATTGATTGAAGATTATCACGAAATCTATGAAATTCACACATCGTGTGTGCTTTTTGGGAGCGCGTTTGCAGCAACGAGAGGCTGGTCATGTGACCACCCACAACACCTCCCCTCAGCCGAGCTATCGCTGTTATGTGTAGGAAGGTATGTTCCATTTTCTATGGATGCTATGGGTCTGTGTCCTTAGTGTGGCGTGCCACCACCACGTGACGGGTGCGTGACGATCGCCCTCGAAATATAACAAGTTATCAACGCATTAAATAACAGCGCAATTACATGCTGTGTGGAGGAGACCGCGCACACTAGGAGGTGATGGGTCTGTGGGACAAGGGAATTAGCTCTGCGGTCGACATACTAGCTTCGGTATAAAAGGTAGCAGGCGCGCTGTCTTCTTAGCCGGCATAAGGAACTTTGCCAAGAAGATTTACAAGACCCCTTTTATAGCTACATTTTGCGTAGCCAAGGAGATGATAAAAGGTATTTTTACCCGCATATAATAATTATAGCATTGATATTTTCATTCCCTTTAAAGATTGTAGTGCCAGACTTCCCTGTAGCTATTCTGTTTAGTTACCTAAAGTTACAGAAAGGACGCACATGACAGCCTGTAACCCACCAACCACGGCAGCGATAACAGAATAAGAAAGAGACATACCATTTGATCTATTTTAGCAGACCAAGTAGTTTAAAGCTTGATCCTTTCTTCAGCACCGCCACCCGCACATTGAATATGCGGATGACAAAGGTTGTAGTGATAAGGTTGTGGGTTTGACGAGAGCCGTTACACTCCAAAGAGCGCTCCTTTTATACGCGACTTCTCGCGCGATAAGGCGATATTCCTTATCGGACTTCTCTGACCACTTGATTGATAGAGGCCGAACATGGCAAATCTATTTCTGCTGAAAGAGACGGCGAAACCACATGTCTCCCTTTCTTCTGTGTTCTCGACTCCATTCCTCGCCATTATGTGGTATAGACATAGGGGATTTGCCCCCACGACGCGACCATCTTGTTTTATAGGGCTAAGCGGTCACAAATCGGCCGTTGCCCAGAGACCATAATACCGCTAACCTGTTTGTTTATAGGGTTGACATTCCCGAGCAGTCAGCTGTTCCCGTTAAGCGTAGTCAACCCGACTCAAGTTGAATTTCCGCCTGATGCTGCTCCAGAACCTCGTGCATCAATGTCGATTCGCTCACGTCCCTCTTCTCTGAATGTGCAATCTCCCATAACACCTGACTCTGCCAGAGCGGCAAGCCATTCCACTTTCTTCGGGATATCTGGCCCTGCATGATCCTGGCAAACGCCCCAGGATGGCCAGCTAACCACTCTCTTTCAGTCTTGGAGATATTCCTCCTATACGTGATCTTCTGGAAGACGGCATGCTCCATGAAAGCGTCCCATTTTTCATCACTCATCTCTCTTCGGAGCTCCGACAAAGATCTGCCAGGACCAGCCGGTGGTCGAGTAGTTTCGCGTTTAAATGGGAGGGACTGAACATGGTTTCGGGCATCCTTTGTCAACCGTCGTTCCCTCCTGCTTGGTGTCAGAAGGCTCTAGTTTCGAGGTGGGGAAACCTACAAATGCTTCCCATTAAAACGAAAGACGAGGATGGGAAGGTCCTTGACTTCAACACCAAGTGGAACTGTCCCAGTATCCAACAGAAACGCAACTCGCTGCCCATCTATAGCAGGAAATGAATGGGTTCTCAGAAAATCTGCCTCTTTATCCAGATCTCGACCCCATAGGTATTGACAGGTAAGATTTCCTATTGTTTCTAACCGGTGCTGAGGGTTACCAGGAATTTTCTCTGACCGGCATGTCACAACAATTCGGGAGGGGGTTGGGGGCTCGGTGCGTGATGGGCATGCGTCGGCCAGATGAGATGGTTGAGCAGAAGCAACAGCGTCGGTAGTCATTGCATCTTTCAACAGGATGGCTAGGCTTAAAACGAAGGTGGCATATGATCCAAGTCGGGTGCGTACTTCCTAGCGCACTTCCTAGCGCACTTATTCGCCGTCAGATTCACCAGAGGATCCACTAGAAGTCGAAGTGTTATATACGCGCACTCCTCGCACACCAAGTCGATGTCATGTGGCGTGTGGTCGGCGTTTCGGTTGAAGTGGGGACGATCGATTCGCTGCAGGGGGTTTGAGATGACCGCATCTAGTGAAGACCTCAGTACACATGGTTGAGGCTTGGAAGATGACCAATTGCGGGGAGGTGACAGGAGGTAAGATCACGTGGTAAGACATGTGCAATCGGGATTTTGTCCGCTCCGTTAAAGAGGGCTATATTGTTCATGTTCCATAACAAGCTTTTATAGATAAAAGTCAAGTTGCTGGCTATTTCCGAGACAAAATTGATGTAGCGCCGCCTGGGGTTGGTATTTTGCATGTTCGCTGATGGTTCTGGTAAGAGAATTGAAGCGCATTATATCACCTTTAATAAATAACTGAAGCCAGCTTTCCGGTTTATGAATACCGTAAACTAGATACATCGGCGGCCAATTTCTCCAACTGAAAGCCATGTGTCAATCATGTCCTACATTGGCGGGGCGTGTGGTCAAGCAAACCTATCACATGTAAAGAGAAGTTCTTGCATTATGAAGGCGACCGCATCATCAGGAGGATGGAAGAAACCGCGCTACAGTTCAGAAATCTAACAGCAGATTTGATATGAGGGCACAGTTAAGTCAAATAAAGAACCAGTTTTTTTTCTAAAGGCTCTGATTAGCTAGGATCTCTTATTAGTAGAATATGGGTAGTAAATAGTTACAGTGGGGGGTCACAAGAGATTAATACAGTGGGTACCCACGGGTGGGATTTATTACCCATATGTCTGGTGCTTTTAGGTAACCCGTAGGTACCCATGGGTACCCAATTTTACACCCTAGCGTGCTCCCTCTCATCCCTTCACTGTAGGCAGCTAGTGCGATGATTGGAGACAGTGTTCGGCTACATGTTTACCCGATGCCGTAAGCTATAAAGCTGATAACGAACATCTCCCTCCTACTGCATCTTGATCACCAAAGGAAATAAAAATTTCAGAACCCATGTAACAATGCCTCCCCGTTTCGGATCACAATTCGCCTCCCTTCAAATGGGGTTTCGCAGAGAAAGCCCACTACACTTTCGTATTCGCAGGGCATTCCACGACGCAAAGGCCAACTTTATTTCCTTTAACGCGAGAGGATCTCTCAAGACACAGAAACTCGATATAATTATTGGTGAACCCCATCAATCCTATATTATGTTTGACACAGATATCGGCTTTGCTATGAAATCAGCTATTTCTAGCCAAACTGGCATAGATATTGCTTCGGACCCTGAAAAGGTTCCTCTCATCTTTTACCACGATACCTTACATTTTGCTCACGGTACGATTCCCTAATACACGTCATTATAATCTAACTAATAGGACTTTTTTTAAGCCGCTATACCTTTCCCACGTATTGTTCTCGACCGAAACCTCCCACGGCAGAATGCAACTAACACGAGTCCCGCAACACTCTGGCTATGGGGCGCGTCCCACTCTATTACCTTGGATGGCACAGCCGATCGTGAGTCACTTTACTCCTAAAACATGACTATAGATACTTATATTCTACTAGATGGGTTTGAGGAGTCATCGCGGGAAAGTCACGAGCGATTAAAGGGAGTTGCTGAACTCTTGCGCCATAGATAAAGGGATCTAATCGCTCTACTCGTGGATGAGAAGCTGTTGATCCGGAAGAACACGTACATCAGAAGTCATTCATGCACCGAAAAGAGCTCCGGACCTAACACGCTCCACCATTTTGACAGATAATCGATGTCGCACTGGTATATAGGGGGGGTCTAAGACCACTAGAAACGTGGCGTGGCCACGCCCAATTTTTTAGTGTGACAATCGAGATCTTACGGCTGCCCCACCTACCGTCCGTTGTTACAATACGACGATAAGAATGCTGCAAAGTGCAAGTTTTCGGGTTTTTTTTTTAAAGCTTGATTGAGTCACTAGATTGATTGATGACAGTTCTGAATTTCCCAGACACCCCTAAATTGTCCCCTCTTATACTATCCAACAGCCTCAGGTTCAGCATCCGAGATTGCGGTCAACTGGAAAGTGGGTGTGAGGCGTCCATAGGGCAAATGTACGGCGATAAAAGATGTAGCGTAGCGAATACATTAAACTCCCGACTCGATGATGTACCTTTTAAAATATTTAATAATAGAATGGAATTCAGTTTTTTAACTGGCCGCAATTTTCTAATTCTCTGTTACAGAACATTGTCCGCGGATGCGGTGAGTTGTCGATTTATCCCCTCTGTACTCGAACCCTTTAAGCTCGTTTTTCGACCTCACAGCCCATACCATCGGATCCTCTTTGCCCTCAAACCTGATCTGGAATTTCTCTAGAAACTTTTTGGTTGCAGTTAGGTTATCCCACAATAGATATTGTTCAATCAGGCTCCGTAGATCTTTTCTAGGCTCCCACGCAGTAATAACACATGTTGGCACTGAACATTCCCTTGACATAGTAGCTCCAAGTACACAAAGGAGAGTAGAAGCCGGCACTAAACTGCAAAGATAGTGTTCGTACCCTGTCCATTGCTATCCGTTGTTGTAAGTAATGCAGGAATTGCATCATTACTTGTAAAGCATCTTTAGCAGCCTCGTTATGCTCGGTACTAGACAGAACTGGAATGTAAAGTATGCCACCAAGGTGTTCTACTCGAGACTCGCTCGAAGTATCTATAACTTTCTTCTAAAGAGCCCTAAGTTTCTCCATGTCCTTATGGCCACTCTTGGGGCCCTAAAAGTCTATAATTTCTCGGATACGGTTAATATCCCACGTTGTATCCTGCGCTGCCTTGGATGTGTTTTGAAACGCTATGGAGTCACAAGCAGTTGCTTCAACAAGTTCATAGCCATGCATTTTCTTTGATAGTAAGCTGAACTGGTAACTTGGATCATTTAGTTTGTTATTTAACTTGACTAAACTTTCGAGATAACTTACCGTTGGATTCTGTAGAAAGTCCCTAAAAGCAACGCATAATTTTTTATGCTGCATTTATTTATGTGGTGTCGTCGCAAGCACAGTACTAGCCTGTTCCATGCCTTTAGTAATACATGCCATACAGCGGCCGTAGATTCCGGATGTAACATAAAGCAGCTCTGCAATTGGGATGATGTGAGGTGCTTCTGTTTGTCGGACCTTGTTGATTGAAGTAGTCGCCAGATTATCCGGATATATTCCCTTGCGTTGTTCAAACAGGAAATACCACAGAACTTGTCCGATACACCACAGAAAAGGGCATATGGGTTAGTAACCTCTTGGATAGCATCATGTGCATCTTCCTCCGTCATTACCGGGTATTCAGACAGTATTTTATCGACTATGAGGGCCGCGTACCATTTGGCGTCTTCGGGATTATGTTTGTCTTGAAACTTAATGCACATTGTTAACGCTCATAGAAGCTTTTACAAGCTTGGAAACGTGGTGTGGCTGGCATATATTTGCCCGCTGCCGCTGCTAAGTTGCTGGGTAAGTTTGAAGTTTTCTGATATTGTGCTGCTGACTTCCATGAACGTGTATGCTGAGCACCTGTCTTGTAAACCCTTTTTCTAGCTGTAGGCCTCATAGGGGGTTTCTTGCATGTATATATTATTATTGTTTGTATAAACAATGTGCCTTCGTAAACTTGCTGCTAACCGAAACATGAGCACCTGAGTAGGGGTAATATCATCGATAGTAATAAGAAATGCGTACACCTTACGCTACGGGGATGTTCATGACGGATACTTCCAGGAGAGTGTATTCTACCGCGTACCATCGTGTGTCATATATTCCTTTACTTCATTTCAGTTTGGAGTCTGGAACATTGCGATTTGATTTTGGGTGGTTATTTGTTTCTCCCTGCAAGGTGCATTCTGTTTCACACGCTATACACTCTGCCACCTCAACGTTGGTTATTATATTGAGCCTGTTGCAGATAAGCTGGGAGTTTGCCATGGTTGCACGTCTTCAAAATTGGGTTAGTTGCTTGTCTAGGGTTATGGACTTCACACCGGGGATTTTCATTCCCGTTTACTGTCTGATGTGTGCTTGATTTGTCACATCCTTGGGTGTCTGGTAAATTTAGAGCAAGTTCAGTATCCGCTTTAGGGCAGTAAGCGTAGGATTCCATTCTATTGCGATGGTATGCAAAATGTCGGTGAAGACGCCCCTACACAATAGTTGGTTATTCTACCCATTCTCATGCTACGAAAGTGGGTTTATAGTATTCTTTATACTTATAACTGGGCAATCTACATCATTTGATGGCCCCTAACTTGAGCGTGCCTTTGATGATGCCAAGAGTGTAATTGCCTGGTCAAGGGTTGCCCCGCAGCTCCAGCAAACGTCCTCCAGTTCCATGTTGGCTGTATGAGTTCGCAGACACAATCGAGTGCCCAAGTCACCAGGGACATGTGTGCCATTTCCCAAGACGGTGACGCACGGAATTGCGCAACACAAATGCAGTTGAAATACTGCGTGGGCCAGCCAGCGAGGAAACTGCAGACAAGCTTATTGGTAAAGACGATGATGATGGTTCTAAACCTTTAGCACGAGCGGCTCATCTCCTCTAATCCCCCTCCACGCATTCGTCGCCTCGAGCACATCCTCACACCCCTTGAGGCTCCATCCCCATTTCTGCACAAATCCCGCCGACAGCTCCCACCCGGTGACAAGCCACGGCGTTGACCAAGCAATGACGCCGCGGTGCTCGACTTCTGAATCGGGGAAGCCTTCAAACAGCCCCCCCACGGTATCAGCCCACAGCTCATCCTCGTCAAAGCTGCCCAGTGCCAGTATGAGATTGTCTCGCCAAACGGCATGCGGAAAGATGTCAACCCAGTCTTCGTGCGGGACCCGCTGTTGAAGGGCAGTGGGAAAGAGCGTAGGAGGCATGCACTTTGCGTCGACGGGAAAGGGGAGAACGTGCAGTGCGGCCGCGGTGCACTCGTTGGTAGTCGCGGTTCCGAGGGGCGATAGCAAACGCCTGTTTGCGAGACAGCCGCGCAGAGTATTGTACTGGAGTATGGTGATCAAGTGGTCCTGCGACAGAGGAAACACTATCCCTGCTTGTCCGTGCCAGGCCGTGGTTGTGGACAGCTGTGGTATCAAGGGACCAACCCTTTCACTAGCCGTCTCAAGGCTGGGAAGGAACAGCACTCGCTGCTCATCTTCTATCCAGAACGGTCTCTTTGCTTCGGCACTGCCGGCCGCTTTCTGCGGGTTGGATGCGCTGGCAATGCTCGTCTTGGCCCGCCGGCGCCCTAGATGCAAATAGTTTGAGAATACGACAAGATGGATTGTGTGTAGAATGATTGGCCTCGCTTACTGTGTGCTCTCACATTGAGCCTATTCTGTCTCCTTCTCCGCGCCGCGGCATCCGTGAGACCCGTCCAGTCGTCGTCATGGCACAGGGCCTGCGGTGATTAGCAGCCGACGCATCCAGGCAGCTACTTTGCTACTCACCTCTGCCAGCTGCGGTTTCGATAGCCGTGACATGTCATTAGATAAGTTGACGCGAGTTACGAGCCAAGGCTGCGAGCCTGTGACTCCTGTAAGCCATGCGCCTTATATGTTGCTGCTACTTGCGCCACATCGGAAGCGGCAAAGGTCTTTGCCTGTCTGGGTCTAGCTTCATGCACCTTGCTTACAGCCGCGCCCGCCCCGCCCCGCTCGATTCGCATTGGCTTTCAACGCCCAGGGAGCCATCGGAATAACTGGCACTGACTTTATAATGGAATTGCCAAGGGAAAATGGCACAATTTTGCTATAAATACTGCGTCTTCCAAACATGATGGCTCATAACCCACCACCTTGACGTTTCTTAAGCTGCCTATCTCTCCCCGTCAGCATGCTGTTCCATCCAGACTCTCTGCCAGATCTGACTGGCAAAGTATACGTCGTCACAGGCGGCAACTCTGGCATGTGAGAATTCTCGCCTCTGTTTGCTACCCATGACGGCCCGGGCTTACATCTTCACAGCGGCTACCACACCGTTTCGCGCCTCGCACAGCATGGAGCCCACGTCTACCTGTGTGCCCGCTCCGCGTCCCGGGGCCAAGACGCAATCGCCGGCATCAAGTCTCTTTACCCCGGAGCCAGGGTGACTCTGCTTGAAATGGACCACCTGTCCCTTGCCAGCGTCGCGGCGGCGGCCAAGCACCTCATTTCCAAAGAAGGCGCAATCCACGGCCTGGTCAACAACGCCGGCATCATGGCGACACCCTTCCAAATGACCAGAGACGGCCACGAGGCGCAGTGGCAGACGAACTACCTGGCACACTGGGTCTTCACCTCCCATCTTGTGCCCGTGATGCTCAGCACCTCCAAGACGCTCCCGCGTGGCAGTGTGCGCATCGTCAATCTGTCCTCGTCCGGCCACTACTCGGCCCCCAAGGGAGGCATCCACTTTGACGACACGTCGATTCCCAGCGGGAGCGGCATGACGCGCTACGGCCAGTCGAAGCTGGCCAACATTCTGCACTCGAAAACACTGCACAGGCTCCACGGCCCCGGGTCGGCGAGCTCTCGTCTTGGAAACGGCGAAATATGGACGGCGGCAGTGCATCCCGGGCTGGTGGAGAGCAACCTGGGTGCGAGGGCGGAGCTGTGGAAGCCCATGAAGATTATGATTTCGTGGGCCGGCGCTCTGGGGGCGAGGATTGATGGAGACGCAGGGTCGTGGACGAGCCTGTTTTGTGTCGCGAGCCCGCAGATGAGCAGCGGCCAGAGCGGGACTTATTTCCAGAGGATTGCAGAACCTGGCTGGCAGAGCACCCTGGCCAAGGACGAGCTGCTTGCCGAGAGACTAGAGCAGTGGACGAGGAAGGAGATGGGCATGGGCCATTAATGCAGCGTTGCTTCTGATGGATCTGGGGATGAAGGTACAGAGGCATTTAGACTAGGTGTGTGATTGAAATAATACTGGGCGCTGTCGTTATTTTGCGCACTAAAAGTCGTGTGCAAGTTGAGCGCCTTGTTAAGATCCTTTCCTGCTATGACGGCATAAACAAGATGAAACCATGCTTGGCATGCTGAAACACGTCTAGCTGGCTTCATTATTCATACCTTTAGAATCGTTGGAATGGGCTCGCAAAAGTCCAAGTTTCCGAGGCAGCCCCTGTTAAGCCGAGCAATATCATAACCCATGCAATTGAATGCCATGCAAAGACCAGACATCAAGCCCCCCTGATTCCAAAGAACCCCCCATCGCTATCAAACGCAACGTCCCAGCGCCTCAAAAAGTGTCTGCCAGTGTTAAAGTGTGGAGGATTCCTGGAGGCATCAGCCAGCGTCACCCTGACGCTTGACGGAACAATGTCCCTGCTGATGCCCTCTGCGTCGCCAACGCCAAAGCTGGCCGTGGCCGAATACTTGCCGTCTGCGAGCGGGCCAAGCCGCACCTCGACAGCAGACCCGTGGTCCAGCAAGGGAGGATTGGCCCGGCCGACTTTGCTCCCCAAGGGAAGAGTCATATACATCTGGGAGACGCCAGTGTCCACGAGGGCCGGGCCGGGGATGCACTCGGATCCGTCGACGGCCATGCACCCTTGCACCTGCGACCAGTCCCGGGCACCGGCACCGTTTTCCCGCAAGGAGAGCTTGGAAAAGTCCATGCCGGCTGTGTTGGCGGCTGTCAGGCCGACTTGTATGCCGTCCTTCCCGACGACGAAGCCGCTCCGGAAGTGTGGGTTGCCAACCACGTCGACGCCATCCACCGTCTGCATGTTGACAAGGGCGTTCTTGTCGGGCGTGCCCTGCGGCATGCCGTCGTGCTCCCGTCCAAAGCCGACCCCCATGACTCTGATGCCGGTGGGCATTTCCGCTCCGTCCAGGGGCGAGGGACAGGTGCCGTCGTCGGCTGTGCGGTTGTAGTCGGGGCAGTGCGTTCTTGTCTCCACGGCCAGAACGGGGACGCGGGCCCTGGTCTCGGCGCGCGCGTTGGCAAAGTAAATGTCCCTCGGGATCCAGTGTCCAGTGTACAGGATCTTGCTGCTGGACAGAAACTCCCAGCCACGCGGGTGCCTGGCGGCCTCGGACCTCGTCCAGCCGGGCAAGTCCGCGGCCGAAATGACGAAGCCGCAGCTGCCCGTGTCGATTATCGGATGCGTCTCCAGCACGGCTCCGTTGCCGCCCTCGATTCTCACGCCGGTCCTGACGTCGTCTGTGAACGGGACGCGCTCATTGCTTTCCGAATGGTCAAAGGGGATTGTCGCATTTATTGTGAAGGCGCCGTACAGGGCGTGCGCGGCCATGACGGCCTGGGCTGGATGCCGCATTGTTGACAAGCCAGTGTGCCGGGAGAAGATGCATTCGCCGTGACGACGGCCATGGCGCGGCTTAATTAGGTTTCTGAGATTATCCGAGACATCCACAGATTGCCCTACAATGGCGCGTGTGGCTGTGTCGCACGTGTTGGAAATGCGCCGTCCCAGACACACTGATTTATTACAGTTGATGAAACAACCCTGCTCGTCAAGACGCCTGCCTCTCAAGGCAAGTCCTAGCAATGCTGAGCAAGTCCTACCACTGAGCAGTCCTAGCCGACTCAAGCGCGCAAGCATGAAGTGCGAGATTCAACTCAACACCAACCAAATCGCAGGCAGCGACTCTCGGCCACAATGGCGGTGCGCATCCGTCCCGCCACAGAGGCAGACATTCCCGAGATTGTGCGCGTCTCGATGCTCGCCTTTGATCCGAGCACCGACGCCATCAGCTCACGCCTCTTCCCAACCCACTTGCGGACCCCCGGCGACGAAGCATTCGCCAGGTGGAGCGCGGCGCGCAAGTCGGCAAGGCTACACATGAAGAATTGCGTCGTAATGGTGGCCGTTGACGACGCGTCGGGCGACCATGTTGTCGGATACTCAATGTGGTTCATCCCGGGCATCGAGCCCGACGAGGCGCCCCGACCAAGGCCGACATTCGACGGCATGGACGTGGAGGCGTTGACGCAACTGCGCCAGATACTGGAGGACGATGAGCGCCGCACCTACGGCGAGGAGGGCGGCAAACACGTGTGGAGTGAGTTGTCCGGAGACGAGTCGCCGCAACCCCCGGAGCACCGCTGACGTGCCATCTTTCAGATCTCGACTCTCTGGGTGTGCATCCGCAGCACCGGCGCAGGGGGATAGGCAGGATGCTGCTAAGCTGGGGCGTGCAGCGGGCCAGGGAGCAGGGAAGAGGCTGCCATCTTGTTGCCACGCCCGCCGGCCTGCCGCTTTACGAAGCCGCCGGGTTCGAGACCACGCGCATCGTGCCCATTTTCGGCGTTGCCCATGTGTCGATGAAGCTGGGAGGCGTCAAGGACACCAGTGGTGACTGACCCGGTGTTTGGAGTTGCCGTTTGCGTCACAAGGTAACCTGAGCACAGTTGGATACAAGGGGTGAGAACTACCATACATTGTTGAGGATATATAAGCCCAAAGAAAGAGAACATCACTACGGAGGCTTCTCCACTTTTGGTGGTGCAATATAAATTACATGCTGCAGGCCAACTCGCCCTCGAATTTTGTCACTGCCTGATACCATGGCCGCGCTGGTGTGCAGGGATAATCCAACGTTTACAAAGGTGTACACGACGCCGAAGCCTAAGTACGGGGCATTCGCGAATCTGGCCCTTGGTAAACTCGTGCTGGCAGACGCTTCAAAGGGTCAGCACCAAGAGCGACAATTACAAACGACAGGGGACGCAGGAAATCGTACTTGTCGCTGTAGTCCATAAAGTTGTGGATGGGATCGAGACCGGGCTGGCTGCAAGAGTAGCGACCAACGGGGCAGCCTTCGGTGGGCGAGGCCGAAAAAGGCGTCATGTACATGGTCGCCGTCCCCGTCGCAGCCGTTTTCAAATGTGTGAGAAAGACCCATCCAGTGGCCGACCTCGTGCGTGGTCATCTTTCCCTCGTTCCAGGGCTGCCGCCCGGCACGGTGCTGACGTCGGTGCAGCCGTCCGTCGTGAACTTGTGCGAGCCTTGGTTCACAACTTTGGGGAAGTCACACCATCCCGTGTTGCCGGTCCATATGTTGAGGTGGTAGTACAGGTTGAGAGCGGTAGGAGCCCCGACGGAGCCGTCCCTTGATTTCGTGCTCGTCCTGGGTGTTCTGCAGCTGGGCATAGTGCGGGTCAACCGTGCAAGACACATTGCGCAGAGTGAATTGGAATCCGGTGCCGCCAAAGTTGCTGTTGAGCATTCTCATCTGCGCGGCAATAAGTTGATGCTGGAGCTGTTGCGTCAGAAGAAAATATGATGCCATGTCTGATGGGAGAAATTGTGCAAGGCTTACATCCACGTAGCCTCCCTAGTATGTCTGGTTGGCCGCAATGATATCGATGTAAGTGTCGATATTGGTCGAGACTCTGGTGGAAGCCGCGCCGGCTTTAATCTTTGCCTCTGCCGTGGCAAACTTGCTCGACAGCCCGATGAAGTCTTCGCTCGGGCCTCGGTGCTGCAGTGTGAGGTATGTACTGTAGCAGCCGAGGCCAAGTTTCAAAATCATAATGATGCATCTGCTCCTCGCTGCGTGCTGTGAGTGCAGAGACTTTTGGTTTCGTTTTACGTTTGATTATTTAGACGTCCCGGCTTATTTGTACATTTCCAGTGCCTTTGCCCATGTGCGACATGTATATTCCGCATTCCTAATACATCTAGCATGTCTTACTGGTCCCGACTTCTTGTTTGTCTACCTTGCGGATTTATGGCCACGCGCCAAGGCCGACAATCACACAGCACACTAGTTGCGATTGGAACGTAAGAACCGCACAGGCCAAGGCTGACCGTTGGACAACATGACGAACAAGGCTTGGACGTTGTCATATGAGCTGCAGCATGGCTTACAAAGAGCACAGCTTGGAACGGCGTTTGGTGCACGGGATTGTCTTTAGCCGTCATGAGCAAGCGAACAGTGGTGAGGATATGGCTGCAAGACTGAAGTAGAGGAGGCTACCACAAAGCAACACGGGCGCAAGACATTATCCACCTGTTGAATTGACTGTCATGTATTACTAGCCAACGGGCATGGTGTGCAACTAGACAACTTTCATTAGTTTGCTGACACGTGCCTGGTTTCTCATCCAACGACACCAGAGGGCGATGAATTGCCCCTGCAGATTACAGTCTTGAATGTCAAGTAGCCATGGGCCCTGGAGAGACGGTGCCCTGTCACGATGAGCCGTGGACATCAACATTGATCAGTGGACCTTGAAGGAATGGACAGAGTTGTTTACCGACGTATGGAGCGTATCAAGATGTCAAATCTTTTGAATCATGTCCACCCACGTCTTAAGAAATCAAAGCCACCGCAGCACGGCTGTGATGGGGACGTTAAAGAGGTCAAGCTGCCATGAACAAACTTTGCAACTCCATGGTTCCACATGTTGAAATTTGTCTAGATATGCATGCCGATGGATGGTGTGAGAATGTGCCGTTTATTAATAGTACTAGCCAAGTGCATTACATCAGCCGGTCTACACGTCGTCACAATCCAAGGCAGTAAACAAGCCATCTTTTACCGTCGCCTTATCACGCCTTGGTCAGCTGTGCAGCGGATCCCCAAGCCGCATCGCACACGTCTTTAAAAAGCGTTGTACGAATGCGTGAGCACGGTTGATGCCTCCGTCTTGACCAAGCTCAGCAAGCCCAGACGGGGTTCGCAGGGCAGGAGGACCAAGTGGCCCGCCTTGTAAACCAGGCGCACGAGATGCATGCTGCGTCGATCCAACGGCATGGCGACGCTGGGAAACGTTCGAGGTCATTTGGGATGAGGACCGGGGTGCTGTCGATATCCGCTGACAGGCCGCTGAGACGTGCGCAGCGGCGGTTTCATCTTCAGCCAGCAGCTGCCAAGAGGGCGACACGTCTTTTCTGATTTGGGCTGCGCAAAGCGTGGACGCATCTCAGAGTCATCTCAGACGTGGACTCTGGGCCATGCATTGACGTGGCGGGGTTTAATGTGCGACTGTCTGCATGCCATGTGCGAGGCGCATAATCCGAGACAAACACGTGACGGGACAGAGACCTGCATCGTTTCACGCTTCGCAGCCCGAGCTTGTGAAACGTGTTGGCGAGGCTACAGCCACCTTGTCCAAAGGGTATAACCCTCTGGACGCGAGAATGACTGCAGTGCATCCGCGCTAGCCTGCATCCCTGACCTATATACATGATTGTAATCCTGCAAGTGTGTTTCTGCCCGCGAGCCCCATGGCCGGGGGGCAAAAGGTCTTGTGGAATCTCTCTCTTCGGGCAGAATATAACATTATGGAGCCGCTAGTTTAAAGGCACCGATACTGCCGACAGACCACGACGCCAAGTGGACGGTTACAGGAGCGGCGCGACTCGTTTTGGAACTGGAGAACCGACAGTCGGCTGACTGCTGGTTCGAGCGCCGATGCGACGCCGCAGTTTGGGTCATCTGGGAGCTTGGGCCATGCTGTTTTAGCCCATCACCCGGGGCTTGTTCGGGCATTAGTCGCCCATGGAGGGGGGATCGATGCGCCACGGGCCTTTTGATGAAGATGCAATCCAACAACCCACTCCTGTGCATTAGTCCAGGCACGATGGTAGGGTGATGGTGACGTCGGTTGTCGACAATTGCAAATGCTCTAGTGGACGCAATGGCCTGCTATTGTGGTGATGGTGGCAGAATATTTATTTGGCCAAGCCTGATTTGCTTGAATTGGAACGCGCTTCGGTACAGAATCAAATCGACACGTCCGGCAATCAAGGCCATGTATGCAAGTGCAACAAAAGAGGAAATGCCAGCTCTGCTCAAGGCATATACTCGTGACACGGGAGTAGTCCACCGTTCGTCAAGCCATGGGGCAGACGGAGATGCTGAATACGGCTCAAATGCAATTATGCATGATTTTGTACCCTCACCCAGAGAGCGGGCCAAAGTTGCATTGAACCAGCTGAATTCTATAAACGCCTCGGCATCTTGAGACGTTTGCAGAAAGGGAAAAAAAGGGAATAGACCAAAAAAGGTTAAAAACACCCGTCGCGACATTTGGGGTCGCAGATGCGCCATGACGGCACACGAGTCTCACCAACTCGTCCAGATACTCCAAAAGTCAATACTCAGTCGCAGCGACTCCTTGATCAAACGCCTGCTCCCCATTCGTCCGAGTCATCTCCCGGCCCTGATGCCCTCGGCGAAACACCATCCGATAGCCATGAGCCTTGAAACGCGTGGTGTCCACCGTCGCCCATTGCCCGTTGCTCCTCATAACTCGACCGATCCCCGTGGCTGCTCGACTTGGTCAAATCAATTTCTTCCCTCGAATCATTGATATCTCATCGGCCGGTCCGGAGGTTGTCCCGTTTGACATGCACCTTTTCGCTTCTCGACACAGCCCAGAATACACGTCAATCTCGCGCCATGTTCAAGCCCGTAGTGCTGTTGGTGCTGGCGGCCCTCTGCATCGCCCTCGGCACCGCCGCGCCGCAGAACAACCGGGGCGGGAATAACAGAGGGAAGGGGAAGGGGAACGGCGGCGGGGGTCGGAATCGAGGTGGCGGCGGCAACAGGCAGACGCCGCAGCAAAAGGCGGCGCAAACCCCTGGAGGCATCTCGACGGCCCAGGACGGCTCGACGATACTCGACCAGACGGTGCAAATCAAGTAAGCCTTCCCCCGGTCGTCCGCCGTTGCAACACGCACACGTCACGCAGCTAACGCCCTCGCTCTCGGTGCAGCGGCCTCGACATTCGGTACAAGGTCAGCGCCCCCGCGGACCAGTTCACCGCAAACTCGGGCGTCCAGGGCGCGGGCGGCGCGGCGGGCGGCGGCTCCGGGGCGGCGGCCGGCCTCAACGTGCTGCTGCACGGCGACGGCGGCCAGTCCTTCTTCGACTTCCCCAACCAGGGCGTCAACTCCAACCTCATGGGGGTCGCGGTGCTCTCGCCCGACGCGAACCTGAAATGGGGGGGCGCCGACAGACGGGGCCAGGAGCGGCCAGACGGCGCCGCGCACGCGCAGGCCGTCGCCGACCTCGTCACCAAGGAGCTGCCGCAGATGGTGGCCTTTAACCAGTCCAACGTCTTCTTCACGGGCGTCAGCGGCGGCGCCCTCACGCTGTCGGGCTTCCTCATGCCCGCGCACATGGGCAAGTTCCCCAACGCCGGCGTCCTGCTCAACTGCGGCGCCATGGCCCCCCAGGTCGACTTTGCCCAGGACGCCGCCGCCGCCCTCGCCGGCACGCGCATCCACTTCCAGTCGACGACGCAGGAGCTCTCGTCGCTGCAGCGGTCCATCCCCGAGTCCATCCGCGCGTTCGAGCAGGCCGCCTCGGACGCCGGGCTCGACGGCCGCCAGATCAACGCCCTGCAGACCGTCGACGCGAGCCCCAGCGGCGGCCACTGCGAGTTTGACGGCAAGGGCTTCGTCAGCGGCATCCAGCTCGTGGCCGACAACTTTGCCAGCATCATGCAGCCCGGCGGCGGCGGCGACGTCGACGGCATCGGCAACGTCAAGACGGGCGTCGTCGGAAACGAGCAGCCGCAGTTTGCCAGGGGAAGGAACTAGGAGCCCGCAGGCAGCGACCCGGGCGAGTCGTGTCTCGTGTACGATTACGACGCCCGCCCTGTTCCGTCATTTGGTCAGACGGACAAATTTGTTGAAATACGTGTTTCCCATGGCGTGTTTGCCGAGTCGGGAAATGACGAGCACACGAGCAAAGTCGAGCTGTAATTAATTAGTTGGCTGGGCCTGATTATATTTAGCAGACCGTTTCATGCCGTCGTGCTTGTCCCTCGTGTCAATTGGCCAGCACCTTCAATGTTCCTTGGCCCTTTATGCAACTGGTCAAGTTGGCCAGGCTGTCCTTGCCAGCGAGTCGCAGCTCCGTTTGCCAAGTCTGTATGCCACATGTCATTCCCATTTCCCATTTTTCACCGCATGGGAAACTATGGCGCTGCAAACTATTTACAGCCTTGAATCAGGGCTTGGAATGGGCCCACCGGATTCAACCTGTCACTTATAACAGCTTCTCCCCCGTGACTCCGGCCGGGCCCAAGAATATCGAGTCCAAGTGCCGTGATGATGTGAGCGGGTCGGCCGGTCCCAGAACGGTCTGGCCTTGCCGACGACACTTTCCGAGTGACTGAGGGGGCCACTAGCAGGGCAAAACCGCAAACTATCAGCACCCTTTTGGAACCGCGAGCCTCGTCCCACTGCTTCTGGGAACCCCCATCCATAGTTTCCCTAGCGTGGTTCCGTCACGATTCCAACCTCTGCTGGGCGTGGCCGCCATGTTTTGCGTCTGATGCAGACGCCATCAACCATGGACAAGCCACCGTCCAGGAACAATCTCTTTTCCCCGCCGGCAGCGTTCTGGTATCGGTGCCCTCGTGACATTTTGGCGACGCAGAGCGGAGCACGCACACGCCATGCTGCGCCAATCTCTCATCGGACCGGGCTGGCCTCCAGATAAAGGGACAATCGAGAGCAGCGCGGCGCAGGCCAGTCACATGTTCAAGCGGCACGCACGCCAATGAATGGCGCCGTGTATGACACTGGAGGGCATTGTGCGGCGGGGGTGGAATATTGCAAATTCGCCGTCCAAGTTCCATCAAGACCCGGGGGTGGCTTGCTGTCGGGCCTATTTGCAATCCAGGGCAAGGGCAAGTGATGGGCAGTTGGCAAGTCGATGGGCAAGGAGTTGCCAAGTTGATGGGCAAGGGAGTTGCCAAGTCGATGAGGCACTGGGATTTTTAGATTTTTTGGATTTTCAACCAGACGGCGTGCCTTGCCAGAAGCCCGGCATCATGGCGAGTTTGTTGGCCATGGCCATGCTGTATTGGCATTATCCTGTGGAACCACCATTGAATCACACACGTGGGAAACTGGAGCTGCAGATGCATAGTCTGGGCTCTGGAACAAGAGCATCGTCAAACACGGGTACACTAGCAAGGGTCGTGACTCGACCCAAGGGCGGGTTCCTGTGCCAAACGTCCCAAATGTCCGTCGAATTCGATAGTCGCTTCCATGGCAGCCCCACCAGCCTTCAGCCTCCAGCCTCAGCCAGAAACGGTTCAGTTTCTGCATCTGGCACTGCGGCCGATGCGACCCCCCGCCCGGTTCACGACGTTGGAAGAAGGTGGTGAAGAAGCCGCCCCTGGTTTCAGAGCCAAGGGAGGAGGAGGCCAGTGGCTGATGCTGTCTCCGGCCTGCTTCGTGCTGGGCACAAACTGCCGCCGCACCCGAGGCTCGCCATCTCCATGCGCGCACTTCACTTCATCTGGCCGGCGGGGACCAATATACGTGCCTGGCGGATAATGAGTTGCAACATGCCCGTAAAGTGGAGTGGAGGGCATGCAGGTATCGGCATTGAATTTTGGGATAATAGGGTCCGGATATCCTGCCTCTTCTTCCTCGTCTTCTCTGCTGCCCTCCTCTCCCGGTGCCCGCGAGCCATGCCACTGTGAACATTTCCGCTGCGGCCGAGTCCCTGGGCGGACCGAACACATCAACCTCGCCTTTCCCAGCCCTAGCCGTCGCCGCCTGCCGCAGGACATCATGGCCAACGACCGTGGCCCGCAGCTGGCGGGCGTCATCATCACCCTGTACACCACCGCCATCATCACCGGCGCGCTGCGCTTCTACACGCACGGCATCATCATCAAGCGCTTCTTTGCCGAGGACTACATCACCCTGGCCGCGCTGGTAAGAGCCAACACGTCCTTGCCCCCCCCAACCCCCCGGCAGAGGGACTAACACCGCCAGATATTGTACACGGCCTACACCGTCTTCGGCCTCGAGGCCGTCGCCCACGGCCTGGGCAAGCACAACGTCAACGTGCCGCCGGGTGACCGCCCGACGGCCATCATGTACAGGTGGCTGGCCTCCCTGCTGTACATTGTCATATCGCTCCTGACAAAGTGGATCGTGGGCCTGTTCCTCATGCGCATATGCCCCCGCAAGCGCTGGCGCCAAATCACAATCTGGACCATCCTCGGCTGCGTCACCGTCTTCAGCATCCTCTACTTCTTCTTCGACATCTTCAGCTGCATGCCCGTCCGCAACCAGTGGACGCGCTACAACCCCGTCCCGGAGCACGGCGTGTGCAACGCCGTCACCTTTGCCACCATCACCGCCTACGTCGCCGCCGTGCTCAACATTGTCGCCGACTGCGTCCTCCCGGCCCTGCCCGCCGTGCTCGTCTACCAGTCCCAGATCGAGCCGCGGCTCAAGATTTCCATCATTGCCCTGCTCTGTCTGGCGTCGACGTAGGTTCTCCCCCGCCTTTACCCCCCTTGCTGATTTCTGACGCCTCCCAGCGCCTCCATCGCAACCATTGCCCGCATCCCCTACGCAAAGGGCATCCTGGACAACCCAGACTACCTGTACACCTTTACCGACCTGGGCATCTGGACCACGGTGGAGGTGGGCGTGGCCCTGACGGCGTCGAGCCTGGCCACGCTCAAGCCGCTGCTGCGCAAGATGCGCATCTTCAGCACCGTCTCCGCCAACTACGGGAGCAAGGGCCAGCAGGCCGGCAGCGGCGCGCACGGACCGACCCCGAGCAACGGCAACCGCGTCGTCATCACCGGCGCCAGCTCCGTGCGCGGCGGCGGGAGGTGGCAGCGCAAGGAGTCGATGGAGCTTCAGCTCGTCGAGAGGAGGGTCGAGATTAGCTACGAGAGCCGGAGCGACCTGGAAAAGGGGCGCGACGAGGCCCACGGCGGGGAAACGTGGCTGCAGGTGTAATGTACATTTACTGATGAAGAATGCGTAATACAATTCATGACGTGCGCGACGGGGACTTTTGATTTTCGCAGATGATTTTAGGGCGCCTCCCCTGCCCGGGTATCAATTCACGTCTATATATATAAAATCTAGCGTCGATGGTAAATACGTCGTCATGCTTCGTGCTTGGGACTCGCGTCCTTGGGCTTGATGCTGCGCCACTCGACAAAGAGGGCGGTGACGAGCTGGGCCAGGGCCAGGGCCAGCACGGCGTAAAAGATGCGCGTCGCGGCAAAGTTGTAGGCGTCGACGACGGCGCCGACAAGCTCCGGGGCCACGGCGTTTCGGAGGTGGGTGGCGCCGGTGCGGACAATGGACGCGGCGTCGAGCCCCGGCAGGCCGCCGAGCCGCCGGGCCAGCACGGCGGACAGGATGGTCTGGCCGACGGCGACGAAGACGGCCGCCCCGAGCTGCTGCGCGAAGAGGGTGATGGAGATGCCCATGGACACGTCCTCCCTGGGCAGCGTGGCCTGCACCGCCAGCGCGACGGTCTGTATGCCCGGGCCGTAGCCGAAGCCGGTGAGGAACTGGTAGCCGATCCAGTGGCCGGACCCCGCCGTCGGGGTGAGCGTGGTGAGGAGGCCCGCGCCGACGGCGGTGATGCAGGGGCCGAGCAGCACAAAGGGGGCGTAGTGGCCCGACTTTTGGGTTCCGGCGCCCGAGATGAGCGTCGCCACGACGAGGCTCAGCACCAGCGGGATGGTGTAGATGCCCGAGTCGACCGGGCCGACGCCCCTGGACGCCTGGACTGCGCACTCGGAGTCAGCCGGGGCTCGGCGGGGAGGGACGAGGGGCGGGGGGAGAGGCAGACTTACACCACAGCGGGAGGTAGTACACCACCAGGATCAAGCCGCCCCAGAGGAAGAAGCTGTAAAAGGTCCCCGTCAGCACCGCCCTCTGCTTGACGATGCGCACGGGCAGCGTGGCGGTCTCGGGCATGGCCACCTGCACCGCGGCAAAGGCGAGCAGCGTCGCGCCCGACAGGACGAACAGCAGGACGACGCGCCAGCTGCCCCAGGCGTACGTCGACCCTCCCCACTGCAGCGCCAGGAGCAGGGACACCACCGACGGCACCAGGAACAGGGTCCCCAGGGGGTCGAGGCGCATGACGTGCCCGGCGAGGGACGCGGGCTCGTGCCGGGGCGGGGCGGGGTGCATGAAGAGGAAGAGCAGGACAAAGGCCACGGCTGCCACGGGCAGGTTGAGGTAGAAGCACCACCGCCAGGTGGCGTGCTGGGTAAGGGCGCCGCCAATCAGCGGCCCGACGACGGACGAGATGCCAAACGCGGAGCCGAGCAGGCCCTGGAACATGGGCCGCTTGCGAAGGGGCACCATGGGGATGATGAAGAGGAAGGAGCCCGCCCAGATGCCGGCCGAGCCCACGCCGGCGACTGCCCGGCCGGCGATGAAGGAGGGCGAGCTGGGGGCCGCGCCGCACAGGGCCGACCCGGCCGCGAATATGCCGATGCTGGCGAGGAGGGTCCAGCGCGTGCTGTAGAAGGCGTAGATTCTCCCAAACAAGAGCTGGCAGGCCGCCGTCGTGAGCAGGTAAGCCGCGCCGTACCAGCCAATGTCCCCGAGGCTGCCGAACTCGTCCGTGATGCGAGGGATGGCCGTGGCCAGAATGGTGCGATCCAGCGCCACCAGGAACACCGACACGAAGACGGACAGGAAGACGAGCCAGAACCGCGCCGTCTTGGGCCGGTAGTTGCTTTCCGCCTCGGCGTCGTGCCCGGGCCTCTCCCCCTGCCCGTCGTCGACATCTGCCGGGGTTGCGGCTGCCCCGTCCCTGAGGGTGGACGTGCTGTCGCTGTGGCCGCTGGCCTTTCCGTCAAGCGATGACATGGTGATTTCTGCGACGGCTGGCTGTGGACGTTGTGCGCGGAGCACAAGTAATCTTGGGTCGTGGCGTGGTTGAGCAACGCCGGAGATGCCCTGGTCAATGGAAGAACAGGGTCACCATAAAACCAATCAAGACGCTGATGCCAGCCACAGCATCGTGAAGAGGAACCGGGGACCCTGCGGCGTATTTATTGCCGCACGATGCGAGGCGTGGCTCGGCCGTCATGCTCTCTACCATCTGATGCCAACCGCGTGGCAAGGCGTGGTCAAGATGTGCTTGACTGCCATCCCGGCCTCTACAATCTTCGGGGCCGAGACAAGACTCTTACGCCCGAGTAATTTGCAAGACAGCTGTTTCACCTCGGAGCTGACGGCTTGGCGTATCAACCATGAGCCCTTTACGACCCGACACTACTGCAGCCCGTTGACGCGTCTTGGCTCACATAATCGCACCTCTCATCTGTTCGTCTGGCGTGGTGGTGGCAAACGTCAGTGGCACCGCCTCCCCTTCGCGCCCGAGCCTCGTGCGGCACCAGCCCAGCCTTACAAATGGAGTCTCACATTGCTTCCAGACTTGCCGAAGCCTGCGTGCTAGCAAGGTTCCCTGGCCGCTGGGCTCCACCGCCCTCTGCGTTGGCCCTGTCTGTCTCGTTGCGGACTCTGACTGTATTCTATTCTTAGCTCGTCTCACCCGGCCTCGCTGGCCCAAAAACAGTCCATGAACGAGTTTGATGGTGGAGATGTCCTGCAGTCATGTTAATATATCCCACCATTCATCCACTTGCACCGAGCTCTCCGGTGAGCTGGCTTTTCGTCGCATTGGTTGGCCATTTGACTTTTTTGAACACGTATTTTTCGGGCGTCAGCTGGCATATTCCCGAGGGCTCCAAGCCCAACTGGGGCGAGTGGTTCCAGCGTGGTGTCAACGAGAACCCCCTCGGCGGGCCGCGATCCAGACCCGGGACTCGGGAGCCGCCCTGAAGGAATAATGTATCTGGGTATTTTCTCGGCCCTCCCTTGACGGAAAATTTCATCCAGTTCCATCCCTTCAGCGGCAGTGGACTTATCAAGGGTTGGTAATGATGGCAGTGATGTACTTGAGCGGCGAATTTCTATACCTCTCACCACTGGCGTTGCGTGTTTCTTTCTCCGGCTGCACTGGACAAAGCAGAGTGACACACTTGAACGGGATTGAGAGCTGCTCCAGTGTCTTCGTCTCTGATCTGTACGCTCCCGAACCAGGAGGATACGAGGTCAAGGAGCTGACGCATTGGAACCTAATTCCTGGGCATTGCTTTGGTGTTTAGACACAACTTGAGGCGCGCATCCAATAAACCCGCTACAAGAGAACACTTAGGCTTGTTCCGGTAACTATAGCCCTTGTAGTTGTATAATTCCTCTACTATTAAGGCGTGCTATGTAGAGATTAATAATTAAATTTAGGATAATTTACGCATACTATAGCAAATTTAATGCCGTGAGTGCCCAGGCTTGCTTATAAACATACTCTAGACCTGGAATGCCCTTTCCTACACTCTAATCAAACGGATAATAGCAGGCGCCCCCATGCTGATAAAGGTTGCCAATTAGGGACATCTCTTAAGCCAGAGACCGCATTCTTTATCCAACTTCCTATATTCAGATGACATGTTTCACGTCGTCATTACTGGCTTATGGATCTTGAAGGGGTTAAATCGTCTTAGCTACAAGGTCACAAGTGGAGGCACGTTGAGTTGGAGCTTATACGGCATACGCTTAGAAGTGATGAGCTAGTTTTCACGAACAGGCATGGGGAAAAGACTTCAACAACGAGAGATGAGTGGAGAAGGGTAAGATTTGGAGGGCGGCCTGTAAATAAATGGATCAAGAGCAAAAAACAAAAAGGGAGAAGAAAAGGATGAAGAGATTGTGTCAACCAATTCCACTGTCAACTGTACCCATAGCTAGCCACACCATCATATATTCGCTGAACAATCTCAGTAGCGGGTCGAGTTTGAAGGCTAAAGTAAATGGCCGGCAATTTCCGTATTGGTCCTCTCGCCATGCTTGTGTAGTTCAAATTAAGAAGTTCGAGGAAGCACGGCAATGGCTTGACATTCAAAGCGGCCACTCCGTCTTTGTCGCACTGGTATAGGAGGGTCCAACGACCACTAGAAGTGTCTGGTGGCGCGGCCACGCCCAATTTTTTAGTGTGACAGTCTTGTTGTCCTGGGGCACCTCGCCTCACAACGCCGGGACTTGATTGGGCAGACCCCACCTCCTCTGGTAAAAAGAAACAAAGCTCACAAACGTCCTTGGAATCTCCAGCTCATCCACTCTTCGTCTCCCCCGCAGAACTCGCATACTGAATGGCTGACCAAATCGCTTGCGTTGCTCCCCGGTGTGTGCTCTGCACACTACCGCTGCAAGACGACTACGACTACGACTACGACGTCGACATCTTTGTGGGTTCGTTGCACTTGACTTTCTACGGCCAGGACGATGATTTTGACAGGTTGTTAGCTTCTCAGGCATTTCCGGACTTTCAACCAACAACGTACTATGCTTGCATTGCAGATTGCCAACATGTCGATGGGCTTGCCTATGGCTGCCATTCGGTCTGCTCACAAGCTGGGCTGCCGTCCTTGGCCAGTTGTCAGGCAATCTGTTGGGACAATGATTTCAACCTCTCAGAGGCACGATCGTCTGAATACAAACGCCACCTAATGCGCAATGGCGATACCAAGCTCGACATCGCACGATCGTCTATACTGATAGAGGCAGACGTAACCAGTGCTTGTCAGTTTAATGTCAGTACTTCTAGCCGCATCTGGGCAACATATATGACGCTGCGCGGCCAACGCTACTTGTCTATGCTAAGTAACGAGGCTGGAGATGAGGTTGTCTACGATCCGACTACAAATTTAACAGCCAATATTATTTATTTTGCACGAAGTCCTATTGGCGTCCAAAACATAGTGTTTACCTGTTCGACAGATAAACTAGAACTAGAAACCTTCCCGTGGAATTGGTGGCAAGACGTGCCTTTGACTAACGAGGGAAGCATTTATTTCGATTTTGATGTAAATTCTTTCTAGCGCCTTTTTCACGCATGGACATGCTGACATGAGGACCAGGGCCTTAAAATCCGCAACTTGTATGGGAATCACGAACATGACCGTAGACGGCCAATGTGGTCTGCACCATCACTTCGACCAAGTCTCGTACATTTCCCCCTAGTGCCACAATCAGGGCCAGCGCTATTAAATCGCATTATGATCAATGATCCAGAAACAACAGGCTACTCGATAGCGTGGAATCCAGCCTACCGAGCCCTCACAATTATACCCCACACACCTAGTAGCGACTTGCGTTGCTACTCCGAATTCCCCGAGAGCACTATATGGCTCCATATTCCCCTTCGCAGCGGAGAATTGCTTAAAGAGGTCTGGCGTCGAGACCGCCCTTTCCACGAAGAGGTAGATCTAATCATAGTAACCTCGGACGACAACGTCCACATTCTAGGGCCTCACGAACGCTCTAACCAGAGCTACTCATACTCACTATTGGCGGCCTTGCGTAAAACTCCTAACTACGCTTATATGGATGATTCCGTCGGCTTTATACGCGAGCTTGCCTTTAATCAGCGGCCAGAAATTTGTGACAGCACCTGGGAAGGCTACAAGCCGGAGCCTTTATCAAACAATCCGAGTGACCGTCTAAATAACTGGAATGAGAGTTTTTTTTATACGTCAGCGTTGCTTGACGATTTAACCAGTCTTGATGTATGCCAATTTAACGGTAGGATCACTGGTCTACTGTTATACTATAGAGACGGATCCCGGGCATCTATAGGACAAGTGAGGCTGGATAGGCTCCATGGCGGACGACAAGTACCTAAGAATGGAATAATACGGTTTATAGTATTAAGAACAGGTCGGCAGTTACCGTATGTAAGCGATCTGCTGATCTTTACAAGCGGGATGGCAGAGCCTCCATTAAACAACGGGCTAGACCTGGAGGTTCAATGTTGTGGCATATTGGAATGGTGGTTTACAAGAAGGCAATGTCAGCTGGCTTACGGGGGGCGCACCAGTGCCTCAACATGCTTATAAATAAACTCATCGATGATGCCTCCAGTGGGTGCCAACTGCCGGTGACGACAATTCCCCTCTCGATAGCTTCAATCAAGGACCAAGTCCACTATCAATCACATCCATAGGGCGTCAAGCCTGACATGGCCTATTTGACCTTGTTTCTTCCTATTATTGATGGCGCAAGACCACAGATTATCCTGCCGTGGGATGTTTCTTTAGTTCCAGTGAATGCTCCCATTTATTGTGAGGACTCCTTGATCCGAGTTTGTGAGATTGGTGTACTCGGCTGCCCAAGGTACGGTCGCCACGTAATCTTTAGAAAGCCTTTCCTAAAAAAAAAACATGTCAACACTGACAGGGAGCGTCTGTTGGTCTTTCAAAACACATTTCGACAAAGGGTGGACCGACACATATCTGTTATGGGGCACTTCCTACGCCCTGTCGCAGAGCATCAATATACCTGGTTCTGACCTGGAACCCTTCAATAGACGTGAGTATATCTGGCTTCATATTCCAACTCGATGATTTGTGCTGTCCGCAAATCAGAACATCTCTTGTAACCTTCTGTAGTCGAAATTTCCCCACGCTAGTCGACTCTGATATTCCACCATTTTCCCACCTGGAGCTGTCCAATCCCAATACACCCCAGTCGCCCTGCTGCTGTTTACAATCCTCAGTCAGCTTTCTGTCGTCCTGTTAGTACAATTGAGATTGTGTACAAACCTGTACACTTGCCTTCAGGGCTTAGCAATAAAGCATCCCATTCCAAAGTTCGCGTCTGATTTAATCAGAGATAGACTCTGGACACAGTCCTTGCCATTAAAGTCATTCATACACATGATTTCGTCTCATTTTGACCGACAATCAGTTTCATGTCAAGCAGAGCAGTTCCTGTTCCTGCCGCCGAATTTTGGCCACTAATTTTCCCCACCAGGGCTTTGGTGTTGATCTTGTAGCGTTTGGGCTAAGAACGGACCCAAGTAATAACTAACGGTCTAGACTTTGCATCTTCCCAGTCTTAGACCCGGGACTGTTTTACCTCATGTAGAGGAACTCCTTGTATAAATAATCCGCTGTCATAGCAACGATAGGCTCTTGGCTTCTTATTGCAAGCGTACTACATAGTAAGTTACCTGACTTGGAACATGTAGTAATTTCTTTAAAATTCCACAGCTACTATAAATCTCGTACATTTCTTGCTCGGTGCCGTATAAAGCTGACCAAACCGAGACGCTTCCTGCTGTCAATCGTTGGGCGGTGGTAACAAGGACATGGGTTATGCTAATATAACTGCATGACCGATAATGATGGCCTGCGAAGTTCTCAAAATAACAGTAGCGTCAACCTACTTCTCTTGGCATAGCGCACAGTGTCGAGGCACAGGCGTTCCTGGCACTTGCCAGCAAAAGTGCAACCTATCAAAGGATGACAAATGGGGATACAGTAGCAATCTTGGATGAAGAGTCATGCATGTGAGTTCACTTCCAGACTGATAGAGAATGGTCTGGGTCTCGGCTAACGCCCTAGCGCTGAGATAATGCTCTCATGTGCTGAAGCATGGGATTTCCTGATGCAAAGGACCCCGCATTAGATGCAGCTTCTTTGTGCATATAACGGGACTCACATTGTTTATCAAGTGCATCCAAATGCGACCAAGAGTAGTCATACCGGAAGTATGCATTACTACCATGACCAGCCAATCATGAAACGCCGTTCATGAGGCAAGCAAACATACGGTGGCTACAGGGCAGGCCATATTGGTGCTCGAAGTTGCCCGTGCAACGGCGTAGCAGTCTGGGCTCGCGCTGATTAGGTAGGGTGGGAGAGTGAAGCGATATTGTTCAACTGACGCAGTGTTGAGGGGTTTTGTGAGGCCGCCGGATAAACGCATTTTCCGCGCCCCCCGGCTGCTGACGCTTTGCTTGTGCCCAAGATACCAACAAAGTCGGCATCCCAGGGCCCAGGCTGCTTTATGCCTCCCAGAATGTCTTCCGAGCAGACTGCGCGCGGCGCCGGGCATGCCAGCTCCGGCTCGGGGCCCGAGACACCGCAGCAGTCACGGAACACGCCGCACCGGCCTCAGCTTGAACCGTCCTCGGTCAAACTCACCCGGGGAACCAGCTGCGTGCTCTGCCAACAGCGCAAAGTACGCTGTCAGAAGAACAAGCCCTGTGCCAACTGCGTCAAGGCCGGTGTGGAGTGCAAAGTGGTTCCTCCCTTGCCGCCCCGTCGGCGAAAGAAGCGGCTCCAGGAAAAGGATCTCATTGACAGGCTGAGGAAGTATGAGACGCTGTTGACCCAGAACGGCATTAGCTTCGACACCATTGGACCCGAGCCACAGGGCCAAGGTCCCCATGCTGAGGATGTCGAGGATCTGGAAACCGACTTTGAGGCCCTCAAGACGAGTCCCGGGCCGAGCCTGTCGCCGCCTGCCACACACATGGACAGGTGAGTCTCGCCGTTTCTCCACTGCTTTTTCTCAATTCCGAGTTGCCTGAGTGCTGATTAACCTTGATCATAGGCCCGGGAGGTCCATTATTTCCTTTCCCAGACAAGTACGTATGCTCGCGACACTGTCCCACGCTGGCCCAGGCTAACCCACCTAGCGAATTCTCCACGACTCTTCAGACGACGATATCGATGACTCCACCATCCACTCTGCCTTTGACAAGATGTTTTCCGACAATGACGGATTCCCCTTTGTCTTCTCTGGTCGTCACTACTCTACCGCTCGCCACCACCCTTCCACCATTCACATCTTCCAACTATGGCAAACCTACATCGACAACGTCAACCCGCTGCTCAAACTCACCCACATCCCCAGCCTCCAGGGCCAGATTATCCAGGCATCGTCCAACCTGGAGAGTGCTCCCAACAAGATTGAAGCCCTCATGTTTGGCATCTACGCCATGGCCGTCGTCTCCATGCGGGATGCCCAAGTAGAAAACATGTTTAGCAGGTCCAAGAAGGAAGTCTTGGGCCAGTTCCTTGAAGGACTGCAGCAGGCATTGCTCAACACTGGCTTCATGAGAACACATGACTTCGTCTCACTACAGGCCTATCTTTTGTACCTGGTATGCCCTCTCATCGACCCTTGATGCGCCAGAGCCCGCCCCCCTGTTGACTCGTTGCAGTTTGCCATCCGGTGGTTCGTCGACCCTCGCCAAGTGTTCTGCCTCATCGGCATAGCCGTGCGCATCGCGCAAAGAATGGGCCTACATCGCGACCCAGCGGGCCGCGGCCTGCCCCCATTCGAGGTTGAGCAGCGTCGTCGGCTGTGGTGGACAATCGTCAGCTACGACCGGCGCCTTGGTGAGATGACTGGCTCGACCATCACCGCCATCTCCAGCGGCGGCGACTGCAAACTCCCTCTCAACGTAAACGATTCCCAACTCCACATTGACGGCAAGGAGCTGCCGCCCGCCCACCCCGGCGCAACGGAGATGCTCTTTGCCCTGACGCGTCTCGAACTCGCCATGGCCGTCAACGGCAACTCGGACCGCGACATCTCCGGCTCCAGCCCCAAGCCCGACAAGCCCAGCCCGTCTTCCCCGTCTGGCCGCTCCAGACAGCGCGCCGGGCCAACGATTCGCATC
Source organism: Keithomyces neogunnii (assembly GCA_020975405.1). Taxonomy (NCBI): domain Eukaryota; kingdom Fungi; phylum Ascomycota; class Sordariomycetes; order Hypocreales; family Clavicipitaceae; genus Keithomyces; species Keithomyces neogunnii. Next base: position 4,792,949 of record JAIOWQ010000003.1, on the reverse strand, counting down.
GCCAGCGGCGGCTCAACCTCATACACGCTCGACGGCTTCTGCGCGCACATGGAGGGCACATACCTCCAGCACTGCGATGCCACCATCCCGCTGCACTTGTTCACGCTGACCCTGACGCGGCAGAGCCTGTCGAAAATGCGCGTCATGTACTTCCTCCTGCGCAGGCACAGCACCGAGGACCCCCCGACGGACATGGAGCGCGAAAACGTCTTCAGGCTGGGCGTGGAAACAATCGAGCACGACAACGTCATGCACACGACCGAGAGCCTCGGGCCGTACAGGTGGTTCATCGCGCACCACTTCCCCTTCCCGGCGTACCTCCTGCTCATCCAAGAGCTGCGCCAAAGGTCCTTTGGGCCCATGGTCGACCGCACGTGGAAGGCCATTGACGCCAACTACAAGCTTCGCGGCTTGATGGACAATCTCCACAACCCCATGCACGCCTTTGCGCGACACTTTACCAAGGCGTGGGAGGCGCACGTCGAGGCGCGCATCGCCCATGGCCAAGACGCGCCGCCCACGCCCGTCTTCATCACTTTTCTGCGCCAGAGGGCGAGCGACCCGCGGCTCAGCACACTGCAGAGGCCCTTTGATTTTCCCCGCCCGGCACAGGACGTGTCGCCGCCCGCGAGCGGCATCGGCATCGGCTCCGCCCCGATGCAAGATGCGACAGATATGGACTGGAGCTGCCTTGCTTCGGGATTCCAGCCGGGCCTTGACTTTGGCGATGGGTTCCCCGGCTTTCATACTTTTGCATCATTTGACCCCGGGCCCAACATGGCCGGACCTGGTGGGATGTATTGATTTTTAAACCCCAATTCCTGCTCCATGGACTGTACGCGGCGCGGGCATGAGCGCGCAGAGAGCCAGATGGGACACGAATGTCAAAAGCGCAATGAGCAAAGTCGTTTTTGCCCCTCTAATTTCAAATAAATCCCCCTCCCTGCCAGTACCCGAAATGACGTCCATCCAGATCCGAGGTGCGCAGGCGCCGATGGGTAAAGGCGTCAAGCATCGTCCTTTGCAGACGCCGCGCCTCGTCCGCCGTAATGATCGAGGCGTCGTGCTTGACAAACATGTTGAAACGACACTCGGCGTATATATCTGGCTGAAGACGCCGGCACTGGCGACTCTCGGTGGCGTCCAGAGTAGGTGGTGGACAGAATCTCGCGCGCCAGGGGCACAAGGGTGGGAAAACGGAAATAAGAGCAAAAATAAGCAAGTCTGCGCTTGAATGGTTTTTGGCAACGCGGGCACGTACTCGAATGCTCGCTGCATGAGCACGCGCGGGTGCGCCGGCGTAGATGCCGCACCACCGCCGGCGGTCGTCGTCCAGGTGCTCGCCCCGGAACTCGGCGTTGGACGGCGCCCACTGCGGCTGAATCGGGGACAGGGTTGTGCCGACGACGCGCGCCGGGAACCAGCACCAGCCAACAACAGCGGTTTAGCAAAGAGGCGTCCACCGGCCCCCAAGGCGTGGCACGTACCTCCTACTGCCCAGTACCCAGCCCCGTGCCCAAGTCGGCAATATTGGGGGCCGCAAAGTGGTTCCCTTCTGCGGTGCAGTCTGTGTAGAGGTTGTGCTTGAAGCCCTCTCCGTTTGCTCCGCCTCGTCTGCGCACCAGGCCGTGATACCGTCTTTGGGTGCCGTTGGTAAGGAAGATCCATGCCCTGCAGGGTGACCTCACCTTTCATGTTCGTGCGCGTGGATGAGACGAGCACCGTTGACGTGAAGTTGCAAGCACAAACAGGTAGACGTGGCAGACAATTAGCTGCGAGACACCTGTTATGTTAAGCCGTGTCTGTGGCAGCACCGTGTAGCGTGCCTGAATATCCAGCTCGCTTGGTCCAAATATAGTCCCGGCCGTCATGTTTTACACTGCATATGTGTGTTTGGACGTCGGCCATGGCTTGGCAAGGCCCGACGTTTTCAAGGACCGTGGTTTGGTTCACCGTTTTAATCCACTGAGTCGATGTTTGACAAATATCAGACATGCTCGTCTGTGTGGCTTATTACAGGGATCTGCTCTTCAAGACGGGCTATTATGCCGGGACAAACACGGCCGGGACAAACACGCCGGGTGAGCAGTTGCACATGTCCTGCCCGTGGCTTTCTTGGGCTTGCGCCATGGCAGACGTGAGCCATAGTCATCACCTGGCTATGGTTGGCTATCAACCAGTCTGAGTTAGCTGTCTGTCCATTACATACGATATCTATTGGAAGATACGAAACCTTACCCTTGGTAGTTGGGTTAGTGACGGCCAGCGAATACCTGTTGTTATATGTTTTTGTTAATGTACCTGCTTGTCCAGAATTAAAAGGCCCTCTTAATGCTCTCCATCATGTAAAGCAGACACATACGCCCATGGCCGTTGGAAAATTCGGGATCCCGTTGAGCCCTTCTCCGAAGTTCAATTGCCTCGAAATATGGACGAGTATGCTTCTAGAAATAGAGGATGTGGTGTCCGTTTCTAGACGCTAACAAGCCTTGTATTAGTGAGGACGCAGGACACCGACACCGGCCCTGCACCTGGGGTCTGGTTTGTTAGTGCGCTACAAGCACTCCCCACCGCTACCTGGCCCCTGATTATTTGCAGGTTGGCGCTCGCTTTTTGGCCTGTTACTGTCAAATCTAGCGGGCCGCAAACATGCGACCGCTGAGACACTGCCGAGGTACATCCCTTACAAATGGTGCCTCGGCGTCCGCGATAACTGGGACGGGCCAGTGCGCCTGTTACTATCGTTCCCGTATCAGGCATAGCCCGATACCTTCACACCTTGGGCAAAACTCACCTGACGCAGGACATATTTCCTACTGCGGTGAGGTTGCAGACAAGATTGTCAGCCGAGATGAAATGGCACGTTCCTTGTCCAACAGCAGGAGCCTTGGTTAAGAACTTGTGGGCAATAAACGGTCATCGTCAAGAGCGTGCTGTCTCACAAGAGGAATACGCTTTTTTTAATAATGTAAATCGTGTTGATACGCTCTGCGCCACTGTCTTAGCCGCTCCAGCTCAAGCGCCATGTAACCGCCACTAACATGCTCTTCTTCCCCGGCCGGCAAAGCCTCATTCTAAGCCATGGTTCCCATGATCCGAAAGTAAATGCCGGGACTAAAAGGGGCACCGGTAGAAAGCTTCTTTCCGAGTTGAATGCCAATGTACTCAAGGTACCTCTCTGCCAAGGAACGACGCACGTCCATCGTTCGCAAGTTCCGTATCCCCACGGGAGAGGCTTCTCGCTCACCAGGGCATGGCTAGTGGTTACAACGACATGCAGGGGCATGAATCATGGCGTCCGAGCCAGTCCCGAAGTAGTTGCTGCCAACATGCTGGCTTGGGTCCGATTGTCAACCGGGTCAGCAGATAATTCCCGACAGAGACTGCGTGCCAAGATCAGAAAACGGAGCATCGACGTGTTCTAGACACATGTACAACAACAACATAAGTTATGGGCGGCTTACCATCTTCTTTATTTGGAATTGGTACCTGCCGGAATGCCGTGAGATTGTCAGAGTCGTACTATTTTCTTTGGCACGCTCTGTGCAAGGTCAAAGTCGTCATGACGTAAATTCGCAGAACGACGGGAGACTTACGAACATGTAATAGTTCAACTTCCCTTTAACTGTACAAGTGCAGGTTCTGACCTCTCTACTTGCTGCTTCGTGATGGGTTTGTTCCGTGACGGCATGCTGGAGCGAAACATGCTGCCGAAATGATGGGCAGATTCGTCTCATTGTGGGTGAGCCAGACTTTGCTTCCTACATGTGCTCATTTAGGCTCGGTCTTAATAGTGGGTAGTAGTCTCATGTACCAATAACTACCGAAATAATTGCCGGCAGTTGTACCAGATTCGACCCGCAGCGTAATGGAGTTGGTGTGTCTCATAACCTGATGACACCTGCATGACATGCCCCCATGGATGCTGAATCTGTTCACGAGTTGCGAGATTGGGGACAGAATTAGCCAGATATATTAGGTGCGTGGCCTATAACTCTGTGTCGTAAAATTGCCAGACCTCAACGTACCTACCTATTGATATATTTTTATATAATTAAATAGCCAGTACGCATCTTTGAACGCCTCCGGGTGGTTAGTGACATACTCGTCACACGAACCAACGCCAGTAGAGGCTCGGCAGCTATTTTCCCAAACTCCTTGATCGATGCCTTGTCCACAAAAATCAGTGTTGATAATCTACGACAGAGTTAGACAAGCACTCAAAGGGTTCTCCATGAAATGAAAAGATTCGTGACTTGAATTGGCTTACGATGGTTTGCTTTTTGAAGTACTGTCCAACATCACAGCTGCTGCTGCTCAGAAAGCGGGAGACGGGGACGCCCCAAGTGGTTGGATCTGGAGTCTCGCTGGTGATGTCGTCTGGCACCTTGTCTCGTTTCCACCAGTAAATTCGGATGCCGTCCGGGGCGAGCCATGTGGCAAACACGCCGCCACCGGCTTCGTTGAACATGTTGCCATACGAGCCAGAGTCCATGGTATTACCGCATCCGTCGCTAGCAGCATGCGAACATGCACGTCAGTGTCAGCAAAACCGGGAATTTGGAGTCTTTGACTGACAAGTTGCCACCGTCCTCGCAAGTCTCCGACAATGTGCCGCCAATATTACAATTAGATCGCTCTTCAAGACCCCCTATGTCGGTGAAGGAGCAGCTACCGCATGTATGTAGAGATACTATGTTTTTGTCGTATTCGTTTACGCCTTCGATGAGATCGATCTCACCAACAGGATCTTCGTCATTATTATAAGACCAGCTATGTACAACACAAATCAGCTTCTCTTGCTCCCGACTCGCTTTTAAAAACTCCATGTTTGAACTTACAACGAGGGCCACACACCACAGGCAGTAGCCGGCATATGTTGGATATCGGCAATCATAATGCCCGAGCTCCAGGTTTCCTTTGACTCCAGACGGATGCTGTCCCTACCATGAATGGTAGTGCTGTTGCTGCGGAGACTCGCTATTTTTGTGGAATCTACGCCGAGAAAGATCTTGCTGTCTTGAATCCTGGCTAGACCGGAACACATTGCGGCCTCCTGGCTCAAGTAGTTGACTGATCCATTAGTTGGATCACCATCATAGTCAGGGTTGAGAGCATTGAAGTAGGCAGCCTACAAAAGCATTTTTTACTCGTTAGCCCGGAAACGTGACATGCCCGCCAAGTTGTGACCTTACGTCTCGAAAATTAAACTTGTCAAAGAAGTTGCTGGCATTGTAAGTCGTCGAAAGTGTCAACTTGAGGGTTTGGCCCAAGGTCAGCCCAGAACACATCAAGAGCCACAGGCCTAACATGGTGGATCACGAAATTGTTTCTGCAGGTTAGCTTGAGCAGTAAATACGACTGAGACTGGGCCAGACTTGAGGGTGGCTATTCCTTTATAGCTCTGGTCGCTGTCGAGTATTTGGGGACACAGCTCGTCGTCCCAGTAGGCTAGGCATACTGAGGCGCATGCTACTCGGGATTCAGTGGATGGGAATCGGAGCGTTCAATAGTGGGAGTTCGGCTGATTTCCGAAGGTCCATTGTCGGCGCAATCTTGGATGTTTGGGCGTGTCTGATGACAACAAGCGGTAAGCGCGGGACAGGATTTCAAATCAAGTAAGCGTCTATTCTCCAAGCGGCTTGGTCTTTGCCTAAAACTATAATTCATAGTCGCTGAGGGCTCAAGTGACCTGACAGCTATATTTAGGAAGCAGCATCAGCACTAAACGACGAGGCAGATTTCACTAAGAGACGTGGCAATTTAATTCAGATCAGCTAAGACTATTATAGTTAGATAGGCACCTACCTAAGTAGGCAAGTAGCATTGCATAAAGTGGGTACATCTTTAGACGTTGCTGCACAGTTGATCTGACGCTAGCCCCTTGAAACATCTTGGCCTCAGGCTAGAAGAACCGATCCCAAAGACACTGTTACGGTACAAATCGTGACAAGGTCCTAAAGGGACTGCACGTGACTAAACCTAACGTATAAAAGGTCAAGATTAACCTCCATATAGATGGAAGGAACAAGAATCTTACAATACACAGAACAGTACCTGCACTTTGCCTTTTATTACGCATTTAATGAACTTGACCTTTATTACACCTAATTCAACCTCAAGTACGTCGATCCCTACAACCATACTTGTAGGGATTCTGGCACGTAACAGTTGGTGTGTGTGTTTGGGCCTAATAAAATAGCCTGGGATGCTGCCGACTTCGTCGGTATCCTAGGCGCAGGCAAAGCGGCGGTAGCCGGGCTATTTCAGATTTTTCGCAACATCACAACGCGCCTGCTAAAAGCATCACCAATTCGGTACGTATATAAGACTAAAACTTGCCCGTTTTAATTACTAGAGCAGCCCCTGCCTTTTATAGGTAATAATCCCCCTTTAGTCCTAAATTAGGCCTATTAGGGTAAGCCTTATTACTCTAGCTAAAAGAGGGAATCTAACTAGATTCCCTTCTGCCTAGGATTATACCTTTAGTCTAGTATTAGATTTAGATCTAAATCAGCATATATTATATCGCGTAACGGAATCCTCTGTAATTTAATACGTGATAGAATCCTCTTCGATTCAGGCGCGAGGCGGAGCGACTAGGATTCATGCACGAGTGCCGTACGCATCGGTCTGGATTGCGCCTTACACGAGCGCCGGATTAGTAGTTGGGTCGGTGACGACCAGCGAATACCCGGTGTTGTACGGAGTTTTTTTTTTTTGTTGTTTTTTACACCTCTGTACGGAGTACTTGTGGAGCAAAGGCTTTCCCCCAAGGCTTAATCTTACCCACTGTTAGCATTCACATACGACCATGGCCGCTGGAAAATTCAGGATCCTGTTAAGCCCTCCAGTCGCACAACTAATACACCGCACGACTACTCCGTACTTGCACCTACTCCTACATGCCAATATGACCGTTGATTCAGGAAACTGATAATATTTCTACAGGATTGCATTCTGCTCTCTGTAGGTTGCACCCTATTCTTGCAAGTTGCTTGTAGTTCCCACGTGACTTTGCAGTGCCACAGTCCAGCTGCCATGACTTTGACTGGCTATAGAGACCCCTGCCCAACACGGGCCCCGCCGCTCCCGCCGCCAAAAGCCCGCCGCGTGCTAACCAGAGGTCAACGGTCCAAGGTCAACTGCGGTTAGGGGCAGTCGCGTCCACACCGTTCCCAACCGCGTTTTCCTCCACGCCACCATGGCTCTTCTCTGCACCGAATTTGGCTTTCCATTCCCCAGACATCACCGCTGCGCAGACACAACGGTACAGCTCCTGCACACCAAACGGGCGGACCGTCGATTGAAGCTGCCTCTTCTTTCGTCCATTAGCCTTCAGGCACGCAATTCTGTTCTACTCAATTACTGCATCTGCGTCGTTTCGAACCTCCTGCTGGGCATCCGTGTCCCTGCACCAAAATACACTTAACGCGCCTCGGTGCGAATCGCGCGTCCACACCTGCAAGATCAACAGCCTTGCCCTCCGTCACCGATCCATGCTCCATGCATTCGCAAACGAACCTGAATTGGCCTTTGCGTAGACTTTTGCAGCCATGTATCTACCTCGGTCGCTGATATCGAAGCTCTACACTCACCTACAAGCTACCCGCCATCCGCTGTCGCCTCCCGTCCTGATCCTCGTGGCACTCGAGCCTGATGCCCTCTGCGGCTGTCGCATCCTGACTCGTCTGCTCAAGCATGACTACATACCGCACAAAATCCAGCCCGTGGCTGGCTACAGCGACCTCGAGAGGGCGGGCAAGGAGCTGGTGACGCCCATGATGGAAAGCCAGGGCGGCAGCGGTGGTGTAGTAGTCTGCTTGGGCCTTGGAGGCATGGTTGACTTGGGCCCGCTCCTGGGTCTCGAAAAGGATGGCGAGGAGACACCGTACAGTGGAGTGGAAGTCTGGGTCATTGACGCCCACCGCCCGTGGAATCTGGGCAACGTCTTTGGCGGCTTCCCCCTCGAGGCATCTGCCGGTGAGGATAGCTCATACCAGTCCCGCACCCCCGCCGGTATAGCGGCGGGTCAAATCGGACGCCCCTACACGTCCAAAAAGGGTGGCATTGTTGTATTTGACGACGGTGACATCGAGGAAGGGCTGGCAAAAGAACGCGAGGCGTACCTGGCTTTGGTGGATATGCCTGATATCGACGACGACGAGGAGCTCGGATACACGGATGATGAAGACGATGACAATCATTTAGATGCAGGGCCCTCACGCGTCGGTCAGAAAAGGAAGAGCTGGTCTGACGGACACGACGATGACTCGAGTGACGAGGAGGACCGTCCCCACCAACGACGACGGAGCAACTCGGTAAGGGAGATTGCATGATGCCAGCGGTTTCGGGTGCTAACGCTGTTCTAGTCGAGCCCGATTGCCGATTCTCCTCGTCGTCCTACGCATAGGGCACTTGTTTCCTTGCGAGACCCCGATGCCGGCCTGTCCAGCGACCCAATCGAACCTCCTTCTGCGGCACAGGAGCCGCCCGCGCCATCAGCAAGAGCTCTGCGAAGACGTCTTTTGCGATTACGCCAGGAAAAGGAATCCGTGCTTCACAATTACTACCGAATGGGCTCCTCGTTTGCCGAGCCAATTTCGTCAATGATGTACTCATTAGCCTCTGAGCTAGGTAGGGAAGACAATGATCTCTTGTGGCTAACAATTGTCGGCGTCACTTCCATGGAGCTATACGGCCGGTCGTCTGCAGGTGTTGCGGCCCCCATACGTGCCAACGACACGGGAAGGCCGTCGGGCTGGATGGGCGTTCGAGGTGCGAGATTGCGCCAGCTTCTTCGAGACGAAGTCAGGCGTCTCAACCCCCCCGAGGTTACCAATGGTAGGGTTGCCACGGAGAACACGGGTGTCATCCCAACGACGGCCAGAAACCCAGAGGATACCGGAATCCGGCTATCTCCCGAGCCCAGGTTTCTTCTCATCCGCCACTGGAGCTTGTACGACAGCATGCTTCACTCACCCTACCTGTTCTCTCGCCTCAAGACGTGGAGCGAAACGGGAATCAAGAGGCTTCACAAGTTGCTCGCCAAGATGGGAGTCAGCTTGGCGCAATGCAAGCAGAGCTACACACACATGGACATGATGCTGAAGCGCGAGCTGCGAGCAAAGCTTCTCAAGTACGGCTCCCTGTACAACCTTGACGAGATGGTGCCGGCCGTGGATACCGATGGCAAGGATCGGGCTGGTGCCAAGGATGGTTGGGGCTTCGTAAGAAGCTGGGGCTGGAGAGCAACGCTCAGCGCGCAGGACGTGGGCGTTGTTATCGGTGCCTTGCTCGAGGTGGGTAGGCATGCGCAAGCAGCCGAGGCGGCAACAACAGCACCAAGCCAACTTGCCCGCGAGGTGCAAGACGAGGCAGACTACACAGCCCAGGGAGAGGAATGGGTTGGCCGGTTTTGGGAAGCCTACGACGCGTTGGAAGAGTATGTCATCCCCATGCCATGTCCGATTCTGCCTCTTGACAAAATCACTAACGGCTTGGGCAACAGCATTGACGCGCTAAAGGCCGGGCTGCCCACGGCCCAGTTCCTGCATCGCGCCATTTACCGCACGGGAACGTCTCTCATCAACAAGAAGCAGATCAAGCACCTGCGAGCGTTCCGCATGTGCGTGGTCAAGGACGGCCCCGACGTTGCCCTGTTCACGCATCCTGCCGCGCTCACGAAGCTGTCGCTATGGATTGGGGAAGCGCTCGCAGAGCAGGAGCGAGAGGCGCATGGAAAGTTGTCTCATGGGGGCCGAGGAACGCCACTCGTCGTCGCCAGCCTGAATGAGAAGCGCAGCGTTTACGTCGTCGTCGGGACGGGTGGCGGCGGCGGGCCGGACACCACTTTCCTCAACCGTGAGGCGGCCAAAAGACGGCGAGCGGAAAGGGAGGCCAAAGCCAAGGACAAGGAAGCCGCAAGGCTGGCAAAGAACAAGATCAAGGAGGAGAAGCGCGCTGCGATGCGTGCGGCCGGCAAAGATGAAGATGATGATGACCAAGATACAGAGTCTGAAGGCTCCGACTCGGAATCGGACGGAGAGTCCGAGTCTGAAGATGCAGAGCCAGAAAAGGGATACGGACTCAACAGATTCGGCAGCGCCTTCCAGGAGGTGGTGTCGGAGACAAATGCTCGAGTTCGAATCGACAGCTTTGAGCATTGTGTTGTGGAAGTCAAGAAGGAAGATTTGGGCGGCTTCTTGGAGAGTTTGAGCATGAAGGCCGTAGTTGGGTAGACATTGCGCGGCCGTGGCATGCGGAACTTGTCGTTTTGCTTGTTGTTTGAACCCTTGCACAGTTGGCTTCATACGATACACAGCGGGTGAGCCGCGGGCGTTGGTCATGGGATGCAACTACGGAACGCATGCGACGGGACCATGAGCATTTCGTCCCGTCACCTTTGGTGTTTTGTTTTCCTTGGCCGGGAGTCTCTGGGTGGTTGGGTACTATGATGGTTGATTATTGCGCATGCGTGTGGAGGGCATTATTGTTATCCTGCATGAGCCACGCTGAGTTGAGTTTAACAAGCCGATACCTGTGTCGTGCTGAAGATGATGCACTTGGTTGGTTCCACGTGAAAGATTTTGTCATGGCTGCGCATCTCCAGGTTGTCCATGCATAGGCTATTGTGAGAGCCGCCCAATCGCTGACAGGGAATTTTGCCTCCCAACAAAGTTGTGGTCGCCCGAGTCGCATAGCCCGAGGCTCTCCAGAACGCCTGGCTGACTGGCTGGCCTCGAGCTTCCCTGTCGATCACTTATCAAAATAGAATGCCGTCACAGCATCCAACGCGACTGGTTCGTTTGAGCGCTGTGGCGATGCCAAGTGCGCATTTCGAGGGTGCGGCCTCGCGGTTTGCGGCTGATGTGGCTGGAGCTGAAGGGCAGAGTGTAGGGAGAAGTAAGATATAAAACAAGACAAGTGGGCCATGACGACGAAATATATCATCTCTACGATTATTGTTAATTTTATCCTTATTTTGTTTCTGGAATCGTGCAGAGACGGACGAAATGGGAAGCACCGCGAAGCCCTGGGTCGACGGCCCATTCGCCCTGATTGATCCCTCCAAGTCCGGAGACGAGGTAAGCAGCACGGGCGCAGGCCAGGTCGCGCGCACTCTGGCGGCAAGCTAACGCCGGCTCCTTACGCAGAAGGGCAAGACTCTCACGGGCTTCAGGCACCTGGCGGCGTCCATGTCGCGGATTCACAACTGCATCCTGCGCGGGGCCAACGCCATCCACAACCAGTGCGCGGGGGTGTCGGAGGGCGGCACGGCGCAGGACAAGGACGACTTTGCGCACTTTGCCTACCAGTGGGCTCTCATGGTGGAGGACCACCACGGCGGCGAGGAGGAGACAATCTTCCCCGAGATGAATGAGCGGGCGGGCGTGCCGGGCCTCATGGACGGCAACGTGGCCGAGCACGCCGTCTTCCACGACGGCATGGCCGCCTACAAGAAGTACCTGGAGGGCGTGATTGCGCACGACGAGGCCTTTGACGGCGCCAGGCTGAGGGCCATCATGGACGGCTTCTTGCCCGACCTGGCGACGCACCTGCACAATGAGATTGACTCGCTCGTCGGCTTTGTCGGGTACGACGACAGGTGCGACTGGGTGGCCTGGTTTGAGACCAAGATGGGAGCCATGGTGAAGAAGCACATGGTTAACGCGACGTATAGAGTGAGTCGTGAACAAACCCTCCCCCCTTTTCCCTTTCTGCTTCCCCGGTTGCGTGATCATGGCTGATGGTTTCTCAGACGACCATGGCGCCAATGGTGGTCATCTTCCACGACAAGACTTTCAAAGACGGCATATGGGCCAGTTTCCCGCCCGTTTCGTGGGTGGTGGCGTTTGTCATGAGGATTTTGTGGTTGAACAAGCACCAGGCTTGGTGGAGGTTTGCCGGGTGCGATTTGCTGTCGAGCCCAAAGGAGTTGCCGTTTGCTTAGCGGGTTGCGAGATGATGGGGGAAATTTTGCAGTTTTTTTTTGTTGATTGATTTCTGAATACTCTTCTGTTTCAGCTTCGTTTGGGCTTGATGGGGTTCTTCCGTGTCATGGCGAGTGGCTCCCCCTGGCCTGGCACATCTGGCACATGGGTGGCTGGACATGTTCCAGGGTCTGCGAGACAGTTTGGAAGAAACAAGCTTCTTTGGACCTACCGGATCGGGTGCAGGTGCATGTGGGTTTGGGCGCCAAGGAAGGGGGCTGTGCAACGCCGGCTGCGCATTGAGCAGCAGCTGTCGGACTGTGAGGTGCATGCATGTTTGTACGTTGACGTTTTGACTATTTTGCTCCTGTTCAACGGCCAGGGGCGGAGTCGTCATTTGCAGTCATCTGATTCGGTGGCGGCGCAAAGAGGCGTTGGCTGTGAGCCTGACAGGTGCCAAAGTCTGGGCTGCGAGATTGGCTTTACAACTTGCCATGACATCAATTCTCCCCACTGTCCCAACAAAGCATTTGATGCTTCGAGTCGTCTTCACCTGCGCCATGTCGCGGCGATTCGATGCGGCTGCGCTTTGTTCAATGCCATGCACGCAGCTGACTGGTGGCTCACGGACTGGACAGATTGTGGACTGAAGAGGCGGGTGACATGACACGGAGCATTGAAAGACGCTGAATGAACCAGACCGTTGACCCACGTCCCCATCTCATTCCGAGAGGCCATTGTTGGTCGCATGGAACTGTAGGTGCCGAGTACAGTACAGCGACAAGGCTAGTTCTGGACCGCGTGTCGTGCTGGGTCTCTGTCCCCTGTCCCCACCATCCACATGTGCGTACGGAGTACACCCAACCAGGGTCTGGGGCATCGTGCTGTTCTAAAATGCCTGCGGCTCTGAACTCTTCAATGCTGGTGCACACAAGTCCCCGGCCCTCGCTCCCCTCCTGGCCAACATTGAACAGCGAGCATCGAGCACTGAACACTCGCAGCTTGCATCATCCTCTACCTCCCCATCTCCGCCTAGAAACAGAGGGAGAGAAAAAAAGCCGTTACTCACCTCACGTATTTGCCCTCGGAATCCCTAATTTCCGCTGCCGCAGGTTCCTTTGCTTTTGCCTTATTTAGCAACAAGCTTGCCCATCTCGCACCATTAATCCGTCGTTATCCCAGTGCCCTTTGATTGTGCCCTTTGAACCCCCTCCCCCGCCCTCCATTTGTGCCGAACCGCCGCCCGCCATTCTGCCTCCCCACGCCTGGAATCTGGCGCCAACCAAATCGAGCCCCGTCTGCGTTTTCTCTTCGTTAACCATCCACGACCTCGCAACACCAAGACCTCGCGGCGACACATTTGCCCTCCCCGTTTGCTCGATCCGACCCAGCGGAAAGACTCGGACTGTCTTTGCCTTGCGCAAGCAGGTTCCCCGTGCTCCCCAGCATTTTGGTCTCGCCGGCCTCGAGCGCGCTCGCGAACAAGGACACACGACACACGATTCAATCACGGGCGTAAAGGGATAATGGGGAAATCGTAAGCCATTCCCGACTGCGCCGCGGCCGCCGAGCGCTGTTGAAGCGTTTCGAGGCGCTCGCTCTCCCGTCGCGCTGCGCCCGATGCCGTAGCATGCGCGAGCTAACAATGTCACCCGGTCTGCAGGCAGTCGAAGCTCTCCCCAGAGCAGCTCGTCGAGTTGCAAAAATCGACGCACTTTGACAAGAAGGAGCTTCAGCAATGGTACAAGGGTGCGTACTCGGTACACGTCATGAAGATTCCCCCGCCGCGCGTTGCCGCCCCTCCCCCGTCGTACAAAACCGCATGCATGACAGTGACGATGGAACTCTCTGACCGGACGACGCAGGTTTTCTTAAGGATTGCCCCTCGGGCATGCTGAGCAAGGAAGAGTTTCAAAAGATTTACCGGCAGTTCTTCCCCTTTGGCGACCCGAGTTCATTCGCCGACTACGTCTTCAACGTCTTCGACAGCGACAAGTCTGGTAGTATTGACTTCAAAGAGTTCATCTGCGCTTTGAGTGTTACTAGCCGGGGAAAGATGGAAGACAAGCTCGACTGGGCATTCCAGCTGTACGACATAGACGGCGACGGCAAGATCAGCTACGACGAGATGCTGCAGATTGTAGAGGCAATTTACAAGATGGTGAGTCGACGCCCGGCGGCAGACGTGCAGCGCCGCATCTCTGACTCCCAGTCCCAGGTCGGCTCCATGGTCAAACTCCCCGAAGACGAAGATACCCCGGAGAAGCGCGTGCGCAAGATTTTCCGCATGATGGACAAGGACGAGAACGGATCCCTGGACATGGAGGAGTTCAAGGAGGGCAGCAAACGCGACGAAACCATTGTGTCAGCCCTGTCCCTGTACGACGGACTGGTGTAGAGGCGGGGGGAGTTAAGGTTAGGAGGTTTTGCCCGGATGTGCAGGCTGCGGGGGGCCCGGATACACAATTGCATAGATGCATATGGGGGACCAAACATGTTGGACCAAACATGTTGGACGACGGTACATTGTTTCTTTTGTATTTGCTATCAAGTCGAGGAAAATGCGACATGCCTTGACACTACGAGTTGCGCAGGCCCCGCTTGTTTCATGTGTGCAGCCTACACGTTTACATGTAAGGTATTTGAGGGTAGCCGTTTCGTGCTGTTTTACGTTGTTGCTTTTTATGAATTACCACTATTTTGGTACATGGGGCCAATCACGATGCTGGATTTCGGGCTTCCTCCACCAGAACCAACCTCACTCCATGCCACGGCCCAAGGACTCCGGACGGGTCGGCCCTCCCACGTGCCCGAGATGCCCCTGAAAGACATGCTGCCCTTTCTAGAAGACGAGATTGAAGACGCAGACGAAGGTTTGGCGCGCGAAAAAACCCCCTCCCCACCGCCTTCCGCAGCACGAGCTGAACCGTCGAGTCAGAAACCTTCCTCTTATACTCGAATTCCAGGTCCTCGCAGAACCTGGGCTTCATCGACCCCAAGGCGACGAGCCTGGAAATCGGCCTCGGCGGCAGGGACCTGACCATCCACCAGAGCCCGGCGGTGCTGGGGTCCACGAGGGCCGGGGGGACAACGGGCGCCGGTACTTTGCCCTCGACGACCTAACCTCCTTTTTTTTCGTGGCCGATGACTGACGAGTGGCAGTGTTGTGGAAGGTGACGCCGCTGTTTGCAGAATGGCTCTCGGCCCCCACGAACCCCCTGTTCGCGAGCGGCCTGCTCGGGGCCTCGTCCACCGTGCTGGAGCTGGGATGCGGCATCTCGCCCCTCAATGCGCTGGCCGTTGCGCCCCGGGTGTCCCGGTACGTGCTGACGGACCAGGCGTACGTGCAGAAGCTCGTGATGCGCAACGTGGCCGCGAACCCGCCTCCCGCGAGGAGGGGGCCGAGGACGAAGCCGCGCGACGTAGAGTTCCGCGCGCTGGACTGGGAGCAGGACCAGGTCACGGGCTCGCTGTGTGCGCCGGCGGCGTGGTTCGACGCCGTGGTTGCGGCCGACTGCGTCTTCAACTACGCCCTCGTGGAGCCGTTTGTGCAGACGTGCGCGGACGCGTGCGCCCTTGGCGGCAGGGAGCGGTCGTCCGCGCGGCCGGGCGAGGCGTGCCTGTGTCTTGTTGCGCAACAGCTGCGCAACGACGATGTTTTCCGCACGTGGCTGGGCGCATTCATGGCCAGGTTCCGAGTCTGGAGGGTCAGGGAGGACGTGCTGCCCGGGCTGACTGCTGCCGATGGGTTCGTGGTGCATGTCGGCGTGTTGCGGGACGCGCGAGGATGAAGCGCATGACGGCTGGGAGGCGCCCTGCGTTTGGGTGCGTGGATGTAGGCTTGGTGCGAGGGGATTTGCTTCTTGAACAATAGTCTATATGTTGGGGTGAAGAGAAAAGTCCAAAAGACGTGGGGGGGACATCAACACACCGCATCTGCTTCACACGGCCAATTCCTCCACGCAACACCTTCTTTGAATGTCATGCAATGCCATGTACTCATGCACGCCGAATGCACGACAAATGCCGCCAATGCCCTCGATCTAGTAAGACCGGACCGATTCTTCGCCCAAGCTCACCAACCAGGACACGTCTGGTGCAAATTGCTGTGGTCTCGGATGACTGCACCAGACTAGTGGCCAGTGGCAGCTAGAAGACTGTGCCGTATTATCCATGGGCAGGGTGCCAATACAACGACGCAACCCGTGAAGACGGGACTGAAGCGTGTAGGCAGGTCGCCTCCAAAGGTCCTCTCGTACCACTGCATAACCATGCCTTCATCTACCGTGGAGATACAGACAGTCTCGTACTAAGTCCAATTCTCCACTCGAAGGAGCTGGCCGTGGCTTAACAAGGCCTACTTCCGAGTAGAACCTGCACCATTTCGACGACGGGAACAACATGAAGCCTGCATATGGTCGAGAGCAACCCCTGATTAATTCCACTCCAACCACGTGGCCCATGAATGGCGATGACATTCAAGGTGATTCAGCTCAAAGTGGGAAATGGCCAAATAATCTCAAGGAGTAGGTCAATATGCCAGTGGAGAATGCTTGCCTGGAGCACACTTGACTGACAAATCTTCAGAAATGGTTTCATAATGAAGTAACAAGACGCTATATTCAAGGTTGCGAAATACTGAAGCGGGTTACTGGATGGCACAAGTAACTTTACAATGCAAACGCTACAGCAATGGCCAACTCCCCCGAAGAGGCTCATGGCTCCCGAGGCGAACCCGAAGCTAATTATCAAACGGGCAGGAAATGGGGCCAGGAACCAAACCTTGGGAACTGTACAACGTTTGGACTTGTGGCCATGGCTTGGGAGTCAGAGGAAGCAGTCGCTGATACCACCAGTGCAGTTACCAAGACTGCGATTTGGAGCCCCAGGAAGAACAAATGCCAGCATGCGAGAAGGACACCAGCCCGAAAGTGATGTCTCGGGGCTCAGTGTTGCGAGGTGGGCTGGCACGGACAGCCGGGCAGTATCAACAATCAGGTCCTGGGCTATCACGAACAGTTTGCCATCACGCAGGGCAAATCCGCCGACTAGAACACTCATGCCTACATCAATTTGATGCGCGCTCAGAAGGAAAAGAGTATCTTTGATTCTTCTTCGCCATAGCTTCGACAATCTCTTGAGACCGCACCATGACCAAAGAGGTGCCGGGCTTTCCAAAGGTGCTCTGTCCAAGGGGTCCGCTTTGGTGCTGTCATCTAGTATATAGTATACGGGGAGTAAATATATGTTGGACATACCGAGACCATGTAGCCAGCCGCGTCCTTTTTGCAGTCAGCTGGCTGAGCATAAGGCGCGAGTGAACAAGATACCCCCATGTCGACTTGGTCACACCCAGGTCCTGCTGTCGACAAAAGGTTTGGCCCATCGAACTCCATCGAAATGGTGGGAAGCGAGGCTGAGGTCGTTTCCATCTTGTTTAGCTTCACCATGCTTGTTTTCTCGGGCTTTTCAGCATATGGTTGCCATATATATACATTTGTACCGCTTCCATTTAGAGCCTCTTGGTTGGAGAAACGACGGCGAGAGCGATAGCAAAAGATGGAGTCGGCGTAAGTATATAGGGTACACAGGTAAAACAATGCGGAATGAAATAAGAGTCGACTTGTGGAAGATGGGACAGAAAGAGGATGAGGCATGGTAACTGTGCGCTGTATACTTATAGCCTTGATGAAGGCCCTATCAGAGTCTTTCTCGCTCCCGTTTTACCAACGCAGCCCCGTTTCAATCATTGGACCGTTCAGACGGAACAGACTTGCGAGGGTATGCAAAGCAGCAGCAAACGTTGTATCCTTGCCTCGAAGAATGTCAAGACCGTCTCCCTGACCTGTAGCTCGTTTCACAATACGAGCAGGCCATAGATCACTCCGTCTCCTTGCCCATATATCGACCTGCATGAAATGATGTCCGACAACGGAGCAAACAATATTTCCTTATTGTCAGACCTTTCAAGTAAGCCACGGGCCTGTTTGGGAAGCTGCAGGCGGAGAACTGGGATAATGGGATCCGGAATCCAACGGGCCTGGCCGCTGAAAATGCATAGTGTGCGTAACCCAGGCCAGAAGGATTAAGTTGGAAATTAAATCAAAAACTGAACAAGGTCAACAAATTTCGTTTGTGCCGCCGAAACAAAGTGACATCCAGCCATGCAGCTCACGGAGTCGTCTTGGAGACGACGGCGGCAAATCAAGAATCAAGACACGGTTATACAGGCTCCGCCAAGCTTCTTGGGATGGTGCCTGGCCTTCTGGGACACTCCACAGCCGCGGACTTTGATTCGAGATTCAATCTTGGGCGGCGGGCGCAGATCCCAGGGTTTGTTTCCAGGACGGGCTGCCGAGTGCGTGTGCAGGAAGCCGTGCTGATTCAGTACTTTATAACAAGCCGCGTCGTTGCATTTGCCTGCGGGACCAACATGACATTCTTGGGATCGAATTGGTGAAGAAGAGTGTCAACTTCTGCAAGATCTATGCATGCGAATGCTCATGGCATACGGTGCAAGCAGCACAGTACAGTCCGTGTTGGCCATGCCCAATACACTGTGTAGCACTGAGTACAACACCGCCAGCAGGTGCGTGCTATTTCCAGCAGCGGCGTGGAAGAGTATGCCGGTCAGTCCATGCCGAGCTCCGCTGTTCGCATGTATTCGACTGCTCGGAAGAGACACACAAGCGGAAATAGGCTGGGAAGAGTACTTTACGCCCAGCCCACTACGTACCATGCAGGGTAGCACCAGACAGGTCCAGAGATGATGGCCGCACCAAATTGCCATGCGACTTCTGGGCATGAGAAGAACACTCGTCTTTACTTTACAGACAAAAGCCCCCTTCAACAATCGCTTCCATGGAAAGGGCTTACCAAGGGCTGGTGCTACCCTTCCATCTCTGTTTGATCAGAGTGGGTCATGGTGACGGGACTGGACATTGGAACCCCTGGCCCATGCCGCCCCAAAGCCCCGCATCCCTCCACTGAACAACAGTAGAACTTGGCGGGGCAAGCAGCCAAGCTACCAGACCAAACTCCAACTTCATCACCTTCCGTCATCAGAGCCAGGCAACCACACACCTGATTCCAACAAGGCGACCCTCCCCTCGACTCGTCAAACACCCATCCTCCGTCCCATTGATTTGCACGCAGCCTTGCCATCTTGTGCAGGCCACCTCGCCATGACGGCAAAGAGCTCCAACCTGCTCATCTCGGGCCAAAAGAGCTCCCAGCTGCAGGCGGTGCTGCACCCTCTTGTTCTTCTCAGCATCTCCGACTACATCACGCGGCACACCCTCCGGCAGCAAAAGGGACCCGTGGTCGGCGCCCTCCTTGGCCAGCACAACGGCCGCGAAATCACAATCGAACATGCCTTTGAATGCCACATGCGCGAAGCCCCCGGCGTGGACGGCGGGTATTTGCTAGACGACGTCAAGTTTGGAGCCAGACTAGAGCAGAGTATGCAACCCCCCCTTCTCGCCCCAACCGGCCCAGTTTCTCGGCCTGCCTGCCATCCGCGGAAACAGCAGACGCTAACACCTCCGCCGCAGTGGTGACTGTACACAAGGAGCGACAGCTGGATCTTGTAGGCTGGTACACGCTGCTGCCACTCGCCGGCCCGACACCCGCCATCCTCCCCATCCACAGCCAGGTCCTCCAGGGATGGAACGAGTCGGCCGTGGTGCTGGGCTTCCATCCCGACGAGGTGCTCAACCATTCCGTGGGTGGCAAGCTCCCCCTGACCATCTACGAGAGCAACTACGAAGTCGACGACCAGAAAGATTCCGACCAGGACGGCGAGGACAAGAAGATGGACGACGGCGAGGTGACGCTCAGGCTCAGGTTCCGCGAGGTCCCTTATTCCGTGGAGACGGACGAAACGGAAATGATTAGCATGAACTACGTGGCCGCCGGCGGAGGCAATGCCACGGCCGCATCCGGCCCGGCCCTCGTCTCCCCCAAGGACGACAAGCCTGCGCGGTCCTTTGAAGCCACGGGCAAGGGAAAGCGACGGCTGGTGGAAGCAGCCGCCGAGGAGAGGGAATCACTGGACGAAACGGGAGCCGTGCACCTGACGCGGGAGGAGGAGGAAATGGTGGCTTCGCTGACGGCCAAATCCAATGCCATCAAGATGCTTCAGTCGCGCATCCGTCTTCTCACAGCCTACCTCGAGCGCCTGCCGCCGCCGTTTGTTTCGCCCGAGCAAACCGACTCGGAGAGCATGGACACGGACCACACGAGCCCTTCGCTGCCCATCCTCAGACAGATGCAGGCCCTCGTCGGCAGACTCGACCTCATCATTCCCTCGGACAAGGAATCCTTTGACCAGGAGCTCTTCCAGGAGGCCAACAATGCCAACCTCATTGATCTTTTGAACAGCGTCATGCAGAGCGTCCACTGCGCGAGAGACGTCGGCAAGAAGTTTCACGTCATCGAATCCGCCAGGACGGCGGGCAAACTCGGCCTGCCGGCGGATTACTTGGCCTCGCCGGGCTTCAACGTGCCTGGTGCCGGCGACATTGTCATATAGGCGCACAGGTGACTTGCGTAGGCGCTGCTTGATACCCGGACCGTAGTTTTTATTAGCCAGACAGACAGCACGAGACCAACGCCGTCATGAGGTGAAGTGGGATGGAGCCCGGCGATCGCTCGGGCGTCACTGCATAGTCAGAGTGATGGGCCATGCCCAGCGGCAGATGTAAATAGGCACCACCATTCCTCGCCCCCGTCGGCGCACGGTCGTGAGATTAAAAAATCTGCTCTCGTTGTCACTGCGAAATGATGCACTACCTAGCTGATTGAACTAAGAAAAAGTAGAGTCCAAAACGAAAAGGGGAGGGGGAAAAAAGGAAAACAAAAATAGACACCCGCCCAGCTACCCATGCTTCAAAAGGTGCTCGTAGCCAGTCTGCTCGCTGCGTTCCTCGCGTCAATCCTGTCATCGTCATCTTCCTCGGTGACACCCACCAGCCCTGCCGCCGGATGCCCCTCTCTCGCGTCCTCCTCCTTGCCGTCGTTCTCCTCGGCCACCTTGCCCATGAAGCTACTTGACGCGCTGCGCGCATCCGACCGCCGGGGCACGCCGCTCCATGCGTCCCCCTTTGGTCCCTGGCTGGACGCGAGGCTGGATCGCCGCACGGTCGGATGCGCCTCGCGACCCAGGCGACTCAGTCCGCCGGATGCGTCAATGGAGCGGATATCGGGTCGGACAGTCTCCAGGAGCGCGAGGGTGCGCCGCTCCGCGTCAATCTCCCGGAGGACGTAGTCGCGGATGCTGCTCCGGAGGTCCGCCGCCGTCCTGGAGAACCAGCGTCTTCGCTCCTGGACCAGGTTCTGGGTCACGCGGGTCGTCTTGGCGTACAGGCTGGCCTCGAAATGGCGGGCGTCGTCGAGGGCGGCGATGGCCTCGTCGACCTTTTCGCGGCGCACGCTGGAGCTGGCCTTGAGGCGGTCCGCGGCGTTGAGCTTGCTCCGGGTCGCTTCCTGCGACTGGAGGAACTCCCGAATCAGGATCTGGCGGTTGGTCAGGGACTCTTTGACGATGAAGGCGTCCTGGGAGTGATATTGGAAGGGGTCGCCGACGGAGGCGGCCTGCGACGTGGCCTGCGCCGCGTGGTAGTCGCCCATGGACTGGATCACGCGGCCGAGCTTCTTGTACGCGTTGGCCAGGCCGGGATGGGGCTCCTGGACGTGCATGTTGCTCAGCTTGACGCCGTAGTCGGATTCGGCGAGTCCGAGACCTGCGTCGGTTAGCAGCTTGCGCGATGCCGGCGCGGGGAACAGGGGCAGAAGGGGGGACGGGGTGTGGTGTTGTGCGGACCTCTCCTGGCCTTGACCATCTTGTCAACCTTGTGGCCTGCATCCATTGTTCCGAGATAAAAGAGCTTCACGGTGGGACGAGCGTCGGCGAGCTCGGGGGTATCGTCGGGCGGGGGCGCAAACTGCTTCAGGATCTTCCTCCGGACCCCAGTGGCGGGCTGCTTCATCTTGAGCAGCGGGCTGTAGCCAAAGTCGCTCTCGACGAAGAGCACCATCTCGTCGTCCCTCATGAGGGTTTCGTTGCCGCAGACGTAGTTGACCCATCGCTGCATCATGGCCTTGACCCGGTTCTCGTCTTCGTCGGTCCCGGCCCCAGCGGCCGTGACGGAGGGCGGGACCGCGGGCACCAGAGCTTCAGGGTTGGCCGAGATGAGGTGCTCGCCAAGCTTGACGAATTCCGAGTGTAAACGCCTGACATCTCGGTACTGCGTGGTTCGGAATGAGGGAAGGTTGGTCTGCCCCAGGCGGCGTCAGCGAAGAGCACGTGTGACGTGGGGAGATGGGTACGTACATGAACGTCGAAACGGAGCACGGGGTCCTTTTTACCGGTCCTTTCGAGACCGGTAATCTTGGCCTGAAGCTTGAACTGCGATTTCTGTTGCGCCGGGGGTTGCGGTTGCGGCTGCGGCTGCGCTTGATCTCCCTGTCGCGGAGGCTGGGGGGCTTGTGCCTGGGGTTCGTGGGCTTGTTGGGAGACGTCGGGGTGCGACTCGACTGCGGATTCTGCCGCGGGCAATGTCAAGGCTGCGGGCTGCTCATCATCGCCGGCTTCAGTGCCCGATTCCGTTGTTGCGGTGCCGGGTCGCTGGAAGGTGGTGGCATCGCCAGACGCCTCCAAGCCGCCGCCAAGCTGCGGGCTGTACAGGAACGGCGAGCTCCCGCTGTCGTTGGCAATGGGCGCGAAGCCGGGGCGCGAGTGGTGCGGCGACGTCGCCGGGCTGTTTCCCCAGGGCGAGACGGCCGGATCTTCGGACTCGTTGATTGAGGCGCTGTAGTCCATTGCGTTGGGTCTGGCCGGAGCAGCTGGGGAGTTGTGTCGAATATTGGTGACGTCTGGCCTGTCTCACCGTCGAGGAGCGGTGGTGATGGGGTAAGGACTGGAAGACAAACAGCAATTCTTAGCCCAGAAGCATGGCCCGAGAAGTGCCGGGTTTCGTAGCTTCTTCCGCGTGTCGTTTGTCGGTGCTGCAGCTCGAATGTCCAGGCCAGCAAATGCAACCGGGTTGCGAGCAGCAAACTGACGTGTCGATGGGGCCAACTGGTGCCAGTAAGCAGCAGCCTCCTCACGCAATCCAGGCAGTACGGAGTAGTTGGTGCTGGCCGCCAGTTGAGGCTGGAGCTGCATGATTGGTCCCCGTGCTGTCTGAGACCCACCATCCGCACTTCCCAGGTACTCCGTAGTCCGTACTTAAGTAGTAAGCTACAAAACAGCGGACTGGGGCATTTCCTGCATGTTCCGTACGGACATGTTGAGAGTTGAGGGTTTGAGATGAGTATTCAAGAGAGAGAGATACAGCAGTCATACTTGCTGTAGCTGCCCTCCGTCTTTTCAGTTGGCTGGCAAACTACGAGAAACAATGGCATGGCACCAGAACAAAGTCGTCTCTCACGCGCACCTTTACCTCTTGCGATAGCTTGGAACATCATACCATGTAAAGGCTGCTCACTGCCCGAATCCTTCCAGGAGCAATGCCATGACGCGAGTGCTCAATCCCTAGTCCCGGATGCATGAATCATTGTATTGCCTGCATAAAGGTGCTCAATAATATCAAACTTGCCCAACACGCATGATTGTTAACAAGCGCCACTCTCATTCCATCAAGAGCTGCAATCATCTCTCCGTATGGTTGTGCAGAGCCATGCCAACGCAAGTTTCCCCATATTCTCAACAAGTCTAGGTACGCGATTACTTGGTCGATCGTGGTAGCAATGCCAAGCCGGTCCAGGTCGCCCGCTTGCATGCTGGATAGAAGTGTTGATGCACTTCCTTGCCTTACTGCTCTGCCAGGGGCATCTCCAATCCCGATTTCGGAGAAATTTAAACACCTGGGTCTGTGTGTGCATCCGGTACAGTGTTGGAGCTCGCAAGTCAATTGTCAACATGGAGCTGCAGAAAGCTATGTGACGCATGACGTAGAAACCGAGCATGCTTAATCGGGCTAGTGCGGGGCTGCACCACGCAAAATTTCTGGCTGCGACGGATTGAACATTAAAGTGGCGGGCAGCAGGACACTCGTTCGACAATACGACTGGGCGTTTCTTTTCCCCCCTAAACATCTACGCCCAACATCAAGCCGAGTCGAGCATCAAGGCGGCGGTGTGACATATTGCACCCAATTTTCACTCAACACACCATCGCCATGGGGAAAAAGAGGTCAAGAGAGGAGGGCAAAGAGGCCGTGCCAGCCGATGCAGGCGCCGACAGAATGGACGAGGACGGCAGCGACGACGAGGTACCTCACACCGACAGAGCACCCATTGCGGCGCACGCTCGCAAATACTAACGCAGGCGGTAGGATTTTGACATGGTCAATGTCGAGTTTGAATGGTTCAACTTTGACCCCGAGGTCGACTTCCACGGCGTCAAGTCCCTTCTCCGACAGCTCTTTGACGTAGACGCCGCCCTGTTCAACATGTCTGCCCTGGCCGACCTCGTCCTCTCGCAGCCGACAATCGGCTCAACCGTCAAGGTTGACGGCAAAGAAACCGATGCCTACGCCATGCTGACGGTTCTCAACACAAGCGTGCACGGCGGGACGGAGCCGCTGGGGGATGTCCTGAAATACCTGGTCGACAAGGCGCAAACAAACGAGTCACTCGCCGCGGTCCCCGAGCTCATCAGCTCCGGCAAGCACGTCGGCCTGATACTTTCCGAGCGCTTCATCAACATGCCGCCCGAGGTCGGGCCCCCGCTGTACTCGATGCTCATCGACGAGGTCGAGGCCGCCGTGGAGGACAAGGAGCCGTACGAGTTTTCCCACTACCTCATCTTGTCCAAGACGTACCAGGAGGTCGAGTCAACGCTGGACGTGGAGAAGCGCAAGAAGAAAAAGGCCAAGGAGGAGGCGTCGACCTTCTTCTTCCACCCCGAGGACGAGGTGTTGCACAGGCACGCCGTCGCCTACGGCAGTTACGCGTATACCAAGGAGGAGGATTTGGTGGCCGATAGCAAGCGCGCATTCCAAGAAGCGGGCATCAAGCCCGCTGGACACATGATTCTGATTGAGGCGAGCAAGTTTGCCGGCGCTGTGCAGGCCATCAATGACTATCTACGGCCGCAGTAGCGGCGTGTTTTGCCGTGTGAAGAGGGGTCGCAAAAGGAAGATACATTTCATATTTCATAATCTAAATGCCCGCATGGTGATATTTCCGCGCAGAGTGTTTGATTCGTCCATCACCTCCCCCCTCTCTACAGCCTCTGCATCAAGTACTCAACCTCGACTTCCTTGGTCAAAGGGATGACAAAGTCCTCGTACATGGCCACGACGGCGTCGACGTCAATCTTGACGTGTTCGCCCGAGGTGTCTGAGATGGACGGATCCTTGCCGTAGGTGAGAGCCTTGAGGCGCAGGCGCGCCAGGACCGACTTCTCGACGGCCTTGTTGGTGATGCTCTCGGCGATGCCCTCGCGGTCGTTGGCCAGAATCATCTTGTTGTACTTTTCCGTGTCAGACCGGTACTTGGACTCTGCGACAAACTTGCCGAAATGGATCCTGCGCGAGAGCGCCTGCAGGCAGGCAAAGTCGGACGTGGCGGCCGAGCCGTAGTTCTCCTGCGACTCGCCGCGGTCCTCGCGCCCAAAGTCGGGGCACACGGCCGGCAGGAACTTTTCAATGTAGAACTTCTTGATCTTGTCGTTGACGTTGACGTTGTTGGGGTGCAGGACCTTGGGGTAGTCGAGCGGCTTGAGGATGGGCGTCTGCACCGCGTCCGGGAAGAAGGGGTACTCGTCGGGCGACTCGTACCGGCGGATCAGCGACTGGAGCTTCTCCTGCTCCGAGAAGTACCAGTCGAAGAACGACAGGCTGCTGTTGGGGATTGAGATGGCCCCCGGCGTGTAGATGGTCTGGGAGGCAGGTCAGCTTTCGCGACGGCGAGTTCCAGCGGCCTTTGGGGGGGAGGTTTGCCTGTGCCGGACCTTGTTCAGGGCGAATTGGACGCGCTCAATCAGGTGAAACGTGATTGTGTCTTCCAGGCGACTGTCTGCGTGTCAGTTTGTGGTTTTGAGGGCGGGTGGGTGGAAAAGCTGGCGCACATGAGCTGGAAGCGAATTCGGTTCAGGTCCAGGAGCTGGGAGGCATCGTTCATGTCAACGGCGGAATCCATGGCGGGCAGGTTGCACGGGGAGGGATACGAAGGAAGGTTGAGAAATGACAAGAGAGCGAGGAATTGACGTCGGTTTGGTGGTCGCAGGGAATTTCGGGCTTCAATGTTCCAGCGTCGACCTCGGGGTTCCTGGGCTACAAGTTGAGTGAGGTCTGGTTGCTGAACAGTCTGGTTGGGCTCCGAACCCGGCGGGGTGCCACAGCACTCATGTGGCGCCGATGGCGGGGCACGAAAAGCTGGCCCGGGATGCTTGGAGCGTATGTTGACATGACATAATGCTGGCAATTGCCAATCACTGGGTGAATCGACATGGGCAAAACTACAAATGGAGAGCGGTGGGGTCCCCATTGCTCTCATTCCAGAATTGAGGGTTGCGGGGGGTATCTAATACAGGCTCGAGCAACTTTGACGCTGTGAGCCAGGAATAGCAGCATCCTATTTCGGGACAAGAAACAGCCGCCCAAAAACATCGGTGTGGGCCAGCCCGTTGTTGTAGACGCTTATGGCATCGGTGATAAGCACTAGGTCCATTTGCCAGCCTGATGATCGACCATTCGATCCCTAATGAAGGCAAGGCCGCGCAAGAAGACTGACCTGCCTTGGGCGTATCCCTCCCTCACTTACGCTCGGCACCGGCACCTCGGAATGCTGTTGCGAACATAATCGCCGTGTGCGCTGTCCGTCGCCCTGGGAGCAAGTCAAGCGCCGGCAGCCGATTGGGGGCGATGTTGCCGCCTGACAAGCGACCACAGAGCGCCAGAAGCGAGGGCGGGAGAAGGAAAACAGCCGGAAACAAGTCAAGGCGGGCTGGCGATGCTGGTTATGAGACGGACGACACGGCATCTCGTGCGTCGGCGTGCGTCCATCTCCCGGAGCTTGCGAGACTGTGCATTCAACAACTGGCGTTAGCAAAAATACCAGCAGAGGCGGTGTGACGAGGCAGAGCAGGAGAGACAAGACATGATGCATCAAGTGCCATGATTGCCAATCCCTGTGCTGCCATGACAAGGCTTCGTTGCCAAGGCTCGCTGTGCCTCTCAGCGTCTAGACTGGCCCTGCCAAGAGGCAGCCTGGCCTCTGGATCGAAATGCAGCAGCCAATGCCTGTCCTGTCCTGTGCTGCGACAACGGCTCGATCCGTCGGGGAAATCTGGTGGCTGACTTGTCCAGTAATGCCGAGGGACTGGCCGCATTTCCCATGGATCTGATTGCACAATCACCAGTATCATGTCGACGCAGGCTTTGTCCAAGTTGACGAGGTACCCTCATGACGCCAACGCAAGGACGAGTGTCTCGTCACTCTGGTGTAGTAAACTTCATCCCCCTATGAAACATCGCAGTGCATTTTGTGTAGAATGTCACTTATTTTATAGCCTTACAGTCTTCAGGTTAGGTTACATGCCCGACTGCCCGTTTGATGAAATTTACATAAAGTAGGTACCTACTTAAGTATTCAAGTATCCTTGGTTGCGCCACCGACAGGCACAAGGTACATGTAGCCAAGCCATCGCTCCATTGCATGCATGATCCCTCCACAACTACAAAACAAAAGCCACTCGAATAATCTCCCAATAGACATGTCATATGCAGCAAAGGCGGAGGATATTGACGCACTGTCTACATTTCGGATTGCCAGCTTCTCAGCAGGCAGAAATCCATCACCAGGGATATTCGTAATCATCTAGCCGCAAAAATCACTGCAAGCCCAGTCTCGCCAACCCTTGCGCAAGGTCAGGCCAGCTATACCGTGGCGACCAAGGCTGACCATTGTTCAACGTTATTCAATTTCGTAACTGGCCCTGGATATCGATACCATACAGCTAGCGAGACAAACGTATGGAGATTTCCTTCCTAGGTGCAAGGTGCATCATGTTCTTGGTGGTATCCATGTCCACGTGATGGCGCGTGCTTGTCATACGTTGAAAGAATTTCATTACTCATATGGTGCCTAGATTCTTTGCATTAGCTGGATAAATAGGCCAGAACTGAAGCAGTCTTCACACATTGCCTCCTCATTGTTTGCCATTACTCTAATATGCTTGATCAGCTTTCCGAAGCGCCAACACAGCACCTTGTATCAAACGTAAATGAGGTCTGTGAGGGCCTTCCGCTGCTCTTTCGGCCGGACTACGCCGTGGCCATTAACCACGATGACCTCCTAGATGTGAATATTCACCTGACGACAAGACTGGGCACATGCTGGTATCGTTGACTGGGCCGACGCTGTAATTAGTCCTTTCGGCACGTCCATTGGTGGTCTTGAAACTGTCATTGGCATACAGACATTGACAGGCTGGTTATTCCTCCGAGCACGATTTTGGAACGACTTTTACGATGAATTGGTACTATTTCAGACCAAGACAGGCCAGCGATTGAAGCTGGGAGGTTATTCAGACTGTTTCTCAGTCACGGCTTTGATCGGTGTGCTGAACAGAGGAACGCACGGCCTCTTGCGCCAAGTATCCTGGGCCTTGTGCCTCTGGAGGCAATGCTCTCTATTATTTCACGTTATTAATGGGTTTTTGTACCTTTGCAATTCTTTTAACAGCATGCGTATTATACCGCGGCTCTTATACCCTTGCTATGTGGCTCGATTCCATCGGCCCTTTCAACCATCAATCATACGGCTGGGTTGTCGAGCTACAAACATCAGGTAGTGGCCATCACAGCCAAAGATAGAGCATCGCATATTCCAACCTTCCGCCAGACGCTTCCCCTCACCCAACAGTTGACCATGTGCGGTTGCCAGTTGAGTTGACAGGGGTTTGGGTCACCCAGCACCACCATGCACCTTGGTTCATCCAAGCCAGCGGTTGCAGCGGCTAATTATGCTGGGATTAAGGAGGAAAACAACGCCCCCCCAATAACAGCCCTTGGTGATTTCCAATATTAACCTGCCAGTAGCATCCTCGTCGCACTGCATAATCATCCGTCCCGTGGCACGCCTCTCGTCTCACAGCAAAATTAACCATGGCCACGGCGTCGGTTCAACGCATGACGGCGCTCGCCGAGCAGATCCAGCAAAAGACAAAGATTGTCACCGATTTTCTTACATCCAAGGGGCTGGACGCTGCGTCCTTTGACGTCAATGGCCTGTCCGAGTTTCCCATTTCGCCCGACGACGCCGCGCCGCACAAGGCTCGCCAGGAGCTCATCGGCCTGACCAAGGAGCTACATGACATTTCTGTCGGCCCAAAGGAGGGGCTGAGATACCTCGCGTGGGATGTAAGCCACCGCCCGCGCAGCCCCTCGGCCGAGCCAAGCCCTGTCGACCAAGCGTAGTAATCTCCATCCTAGTGTGTCAACAGTCTCTCGCTTCAGGCCGTGTGGGAATTCAAGGTGGCCGAGGCAGTGCCTCTGAGTGGCAGCATGTCGTACGAGGACCTGACCGCCAGGGTCGTAGAGCTCAGCGGCATCGCCATGTCCACCTCGACTCTTCGCCGGCTCGTCCGGCATGCTATTACGAACAGCATCTTCACGGAGCCGCAAAGGGGCCACGTCGCCCACAACCGCGCGTCCAGGCTGCTCCTTGAAGACGCGCCCCTGAACAACTGGGTTGGCTTCATGTGCAACGACTTGTGGATACCCGTCGCCCATGTTGTCAAGGCCATGAAGAAGTGGCCCGGAAGCGAGGAGCCCACGGAAACCGGGGTCAATCTGGCATACAACCAAGACGAGGCCTGGTTTGATTTTCTGCAGCGGGACCAGGTCTTCGCAAAGAGGTACAACCTTGCCATGCAAGCACATGGCGGCGGAGAGGGCTACTCGCTCCAGTCCGTGGTTGACGGATACCCATGGGGTGAGCTGGCCGACGGGGCGACTGTAGTCGACGTAAGTGCGTTCAATGCGAAAACGTGAATATATATACATGTGCATACTCGTAGAGAGAGCGAGAGAGGCGGCTGACCCGGCACGATGCTTGCAGTTGGGCGGAAACCAAGGCTACGTTTCTTTTGCGATTGCAGAGGCCTTCCCAAAGCTGAATTTCATTGTTCAGGACACGGCAGGAATGCGCACCGCCGAGACGATTGGCAAAGTCCCGGCAGCTCTTGAAACAAGAGTCCAACTGACCGAGCACGATTTTTTCACGCCGCAGCCCGTCGTGGCGGACGCCTACTTCTTTCGCATGATCTTCCACGGATTCTCGGACAAGTATGCCATACAGATCCTGCGGGCACTTGTGCCTGCGCTGCGTCCCGGCGCGAGAATCATCGTCAATGACGGGGCCTTGCCCGCGCCCGGGACCATGGACTACATGGATGAAAGGGCCATGCGCACTCTGGATCTATTCATGCAGGTCACGGTGAATGCGTATGAGAGAGAGCCCGACGATTGGAGGGAGTTATTTAGGCGGGCGGATGAACGATATGCGGTCAAAAAGATTTGGATGCCAGCCAAGAGTCGCATGTGGTTTCTGGATGCCGTGTGGATGGGCTAGTTGGGAGGGGTTATGTGTCAATGGATTTTGGCACCTATAAATGTATGAGTAGTCATGATTCCCTCTTGAAGCAAAGGCAGTCGGAATAAATAGCATGCTGAATCAACACGACAAATGTCAAGTTGGGTGACGGAAAGCTGCACATATTGACTTCAGCGAGCGGGGCCTGGTAACCAATCAGTGCAGCCCTCCGGGGGGTACCTGGCCAGCTCAGCCATGCTGCCCTCTCTCTGCCTTGGCTTGCCTGCCTTGTTGTTGTTTGATTGGCCGTTTGTGTGGCTGCGGCGCGTTTGGGTCGCCTGCGCAACATTGAACATCGACTTGACATGCTACATCGCAGCCTCCCACACGAGGCCATTGCGTTGCTGAAAATCTTGTCTTGTCCAGCCAAAGCCTCCGGTCGGCCGTCGAGCCATGGCTGATCAAGACAGCCAGTACGACTTCCTCGAGGACGCCGGCGATGACGAGCAGTCGATAATCTCGGTGCGTGCATGCCTTGCTCAGCCTCGCCTCGTGCTGCATGAAACGCATGAGCGTGTCCTTGTCCCAGTCCCGTGTCTCCAATCACCCTCAGCCTCGCCCTCCCCATGGTCGTGTGACGCTTGCGCTTCGCACCCTCGCAGCTTTCACACACAACCTGGCCATCCCGGCCCTTGAGCCGTCCCATTCACTCCCGCACCTGCCATTGATTTGTCCCGGCTTTGCTAACCATGGTGGTGGATGTTGTGCAGACTCGCGGCTTGGAGGCCTTTGGGCGCAAAGTCACCACCACGGCCTCCCACCTCATGGCCCCTAATGCCGAGGCCACCGCGCACCATTACCAGACGGCCATGGCACAGGTCCACAGGCAGCTGGCCCGACCCAACGTGCAGCAGAGCGTTTTTGCTCTGTCGTCCAGAAGGACGCCGACCGAGATTGTGCGTTCCAAGCTGTCCACCGCCGAGATCCAGCATCGTGCAGTCAGCTTCCTATCCGACGACCTCTTGTCCAACATTCCCGAAGATGACAACTCCTACTCGCTGTTCCAAGGCTTCAAGGCCAGCTTCCCTGAGATGACGGATGAAGGCAAAAAGCATCGCCGCCGCGTGTCCAGAGGTAGAAAACTGCTCCAAGACAAGGTACCTCCTGGTGCGGCAGCGCCCGCGTCAAGTCTGTCACATGTGCAGAAGGAAAAGGCTGCCATGATGCACGAGTTTGAGCTGCTCGGCGTTCGGAAAAGCATGGCTAGCAGCGAAATTCGCGAGATTGACAACAAAATCGCCAATCTCCATGGGATGCGCAACATCATCATGGAGCGGCTGGCGGGTTTGGAGCAGGAGGAGGCACTACTAGAGCACGACAGTGCGTTTGCCACCCCCCATCACCCATGACATGCACGAGAAATTCTCCCCGGAGGCTAACAAAACCGCCGCAGTCATCGATGTCGAGGGACGATTAGAGGTGGCCCAGGCTCTGGCAGACGAAGCAGAGACAGTCGCGCGCAACACACCCACCAAAGACGAAGTCGACCTTGTTGGCGACGCCGACGATCACGATCCCGAGTTCATGTCAAAGTCCGTGTACGAGAAGCTACCCGCCTCGACAAACGCCACGCCCAAGAGACCAAAAAAGGTCCACCGCCGCAAGTCCATGCCCATCCTGCACGAGCATTTCGAGGCCGGGTCAAACATCCGGCAGCTCCGTGCCCATCACGACACCATCACAGCTCTGGATTTCGACGCGCCATTTGGCACCATGGTCACGGCTGCCCTCGACGACACGGTCAAGGTGTGGGATTTGAATGCCGGACGCTGCATTGGCATACTGGATGGGCACGCTGCTTCCGTCAGGGCATTGCAGGTCGAAGACAACATCCTCGCCACTGGCTCTGCCGACGCCACCATTCGCCTGTGGGACTTGAGTCGGTCAAGCTACGATCCTCACGGAAACAGCCTTGGCAAGGAAGAGGACGAGGACGAGGACGCCATTGCCTTTGAGAATCCCAACGACGAACCCATTGATCCTCCCGAGGACAGCATGAGAGACTGTGAGCTGTTCACGCTGCAGGCGCATGTGGACGAGGTTACAGCCCTGCATTTCAGAGGCGACGTCCTCGTCTCTGGCTCGGCAGACAAGACGATTCGGCATTGGGATCTCGAAAGGGGCCGCTGCGTGCAGACACTGGACGTCATGTGGGCGGCAGCCCAAGCGTCAGCCACTGCCCCTGCCGACGGCGGCTGGAGAACGACGGGACGTGCCTCGAGTGGCTCGGCCGACTTTGTAGGAGCCCTGCAGGTCTTTGAATCGGCCTTGGCATGTGGAACAGCGGACGGCATGGTGCGACTTTGGGATCTCCGGAGCGGACAGGTTCATCGCAGCCTGGTGGGACACACGGGCGCCGTGACGTGCCTGCAATTCGACGACGTGCATCTCGTAACGGGTAGTTTGGATAGAAGTATTAGAGTAAGTCGGCCGATTCACCCCTCCGTCCTGCGGAGCATCCTTCCCCCGTCTCACACTGACGCACTCGCAGATATGGGATCTTCGCACCGGCGCCATTTTCGACGCCTACGCATACGACAACCCCATCACCAGCATGATGTTTGACGCCAGAAGAATAGTCAGCGCCGCGAGCGAAGACGTGGTCAAAGTGTACGATAAAGTCGAGGGTAGACAATGGGACTGCGGTGCGGGCATCACAGAGGCAGACGAGGGTAAGAATCCGGCCGTGGTGGAACATGTGCGTGTACGAGACGGCTATCTTGTGGAGGGCAGGAGGGATGGTATTGTAGGTGTATGGACATGTTAGACGGTTACAAAGAGGAAAGATTTGGCCTGCTGCATATGTCGGTACTCTGCCCCAGGTACTCTGTCCCAGGTGCCATGTTGATATTTGATAGGAGCATCACCATGTCCAACTAAATGTGTAGAGCCCAACCGCTGAACCGCGAATGCTTCTCGATTGGCCGTTGCCGTGCAGCCAGGTCTTGGCCCGTGCGCCATGGCGGACTTGGACCCATCAGCGTCAAGTGGAGTGGCGGGATCAAAGCTCCCGACGTCATGCTCCCATGCCACCTTTCAACCGCAGACGCCGCTGGAGCCATGGACCCCCGTGCTGAAATACTATCATGGTACCGCGCCGGCGTGCAGGCCATGATTGATGCCAAGGGGCAGCATGACCAAGACGCAGACGGCGGCGCAATGAGGGACTTGCTCCTGCGGCAGGCGGCCCTGCTGCTCAAAATCCACGACGCCAAGGGGTCGAGCCACGGCGTCGACGAGGCCCTGGTCGCGCAGAGACTGGACGACATCGCGTCCGTGTCCACCGGCAAGCTCTACGCGTACCGGTACGACGTGCTCCCGTACCGGTGGCGACAGGTGCACGCCGACGCGGCCGTCCTGGCCACTTTCCTCGAGATACAGAGGTGCCTGTCGGCGCGAGGGGCGGCCTGGCTGAGCGACGGCGCGCTGGACAGCGTCGTGCACAGGCTGGACAGGGCGGTGATCACGACGGGGGGCGCGGGCGTCCTGGGGGCGGGGTGGGCGGAGAAGACGCTGCAGCTGCTGGAGCGGCTGACCGACGAGGCGCGGGACGAGCGGCCGCGGAAACGGGCCAGGCTGGAGGCGCGCGTCTTCTCCTCGGACGAGCCGTACGGACGGCCGGACCTGTCGGCGGAGAGGACCTGCCCTGCGCACGGGGGCTGGTCGGTGGACGCGTTCGAGGCGTACATGAACGGCGAGAGGGCGCCGCGGCCGGTGGTGTTTACGGACCTGGCGCGGTCGTGGCGCGCGCTGACGGACCACCCGTGGAAGTCGCCCGACTACCTCCTCTCGCGGACGTTTGGGGGCCGGCGGCTGGTGCCGGTCGAGGTCGGGCGGAGCTACGTGGACGCGGGCTGGGGCCAGGAGGTGGTGCCGTTCGGGGAGTTTCTGGAGCGGCACGTGGCCGCGCCGCGCGGGGGCGACGACGACGGGGCGAGATACCTGGCGCAGCACGACCTGTTCTGGCAGATTCCGTGCCTGCGCGGCGACATTTGCACGCCGGACCTGTGCTGGGCGAGGGTGCCGCCGCACCCCACGGATCCGCAGAGGGACAGGGCGCGCGTCGACGTGCCGCGGGTGAATGCGTGGTTCGGGCCGCCGCGCACCATCACGCCCCTGCACACCGACGCCTACCACAACCTGCTGGTGCAGGTCGTCGGCACCAAGTACGTGCGGCTGTATCCGCCCTGGAGCAGGGCGATGCGCCCGCGGGGGGAGGAGGACGGGGTGGACATGAGCAACACGAGCTCCCTGGACGTTGGGGTCATTGAGGGCTGGGACGAGGACGCCGGCGGCGGCATGGGCGACGGGGAGGAGCGGGAGAGGCTGAGGAGGGAGCTGGACGGCGAGGAGTGCTGGGAGTGCGTCCTGGGCGAGGGGGACACCCTGCTGATTCCCATGGGATGGTGGCACTACGTCAGGAGCTTGAGCGTCAGTTTTAGCGTGAGCTTCTGGTGGAATTAAAATTTTGAATCCTGTCTGCAGTGCGGCGGCGCCTATTTGCCCAACAACATGGGGGTGACCCCAGGGTGACAACACGAATTCCTCAGGCTTCCTCGCCCTCGCCAGACTTGCCCTCCCGCCGGGCCTTGGCGCCGGCCTTGAGAACCTCCCACTTTTCCCTGTACTTTTCCAGCGTCTTTTGCATCTTGCGGTTGTCCCTTTCCAGCCGCTCCATCTGTCTGAGTGCCGCCGCCAGCTGCTCCTCCATGTCGAGCGTCCTCTTTCGCGAGGCGTCGTCGCCGCCGTGGGGCGAGGCGCTCGGGGAGCTTGGCCGCATGATGCGGTACGACTCGGCGAGGGCCATTGCCGAGTGCTGCGAGCTGGCTTCGAATGCGTGCAGGCGCTTCGACACAACGTCCAGCGCGTCCTTGAGCGATTTATTCTGCAGGCTGAGTTCCTCAATCGTGTTGCGGAGTTCCTTTTCTGTTTTGGACCACGCGCCCAGTCTCCGCTTGCTGGGAGACACGGGGGCGGGCGACTCGCGCGCGTCGACAAAGTCGTCGTCTTCCTCTTCCAGATGGGCGTGGTCCAGGTCGTTGCCGTGGAGCGAGGCTCCATGGCGACGCTTCTCCTTTTCGGCATACGACAAGATGTTGGCGTAGGACATGGTGTGGCCGGTGGTGGGCACCACGTAGAAGGAATCGTTGGCAGAGTGGCCCTCGCGGGCGAGAGCGCGCATCGTGGCCTTTGAGTAGATTTTCGAAAGGTCCGGCTCGAGGGTGAGCGACGTCGGAGGCGGGCGGAGTGATTTGCGCTTGGCGGGAGGCGCGTCGGCGGGCTGCTGCTGCTCCAACGTGGACTGTTCCGGCGAGGCTTCTTCCTGGATCAGGGGGAGCCCGGCAAAGGCGAGCGGTGCGGAGATTTTGTTGATGAGGCTGCCAAAGGTGTTGTAGAATCTTGCGTAGCCGGCGTCTTCGCCGACAAGGGCGGAGACGGCGGTTTGGTCGACCTGGGGCGAGGAGGCAGCGCTCTTGGTGCTGCTGCGAAGCTCGGCCCTTGGGGGTGTTGTAGGCGGAACCCAGCTCGGCTTGCCGGCCTGCGTGTCGATGATGCTCTGCATCTTGGACCTCGACCCGTCTTGACGAGGATGCGAGTCGACATTTCCAGGAGCCTGGTCGTTGGACACGCTCGGGCTGAGCGGCTGGCCGCGGTACTTGGATCGGATGCCTCTGGCGGAAGCAAGGTTGCTCGCAATAGACGACGACATCTCGCGAGAAACGTACCCCTTTTGTGTCAGGCCGGGCATCTTCTTGCCGGGCTGGTTCGACGGCGTCGACGCAGATGCCTTTTCGTCCAGTGCGCCCTTCTCGTTGACATGCTCGTCGCTGTTCTGGGAGACGGGCTCGGGCTCGGGCTCGGGCTGCAGGTTGAGCAGCTGGGCAAGGCGTCGGTGGTGTTCCTCGAGCAGCTTCAGGGTGCGAAGAGCCTCGATGCTGGTGGTGGTTCGGGCGGCATTGGCAAACTCGCCAGCGGCGAGGGTGTGTTCATTAATGGCCACGGTCGTGTCGGCGGATTGGCGGGTTGCGACGGCAGCGGCGGCGGCGTGATCGTGGGCCTTGACGATGGGTGAGGAGTCCATGTTGCGGATGGTGCGGCGCTGCGGCGCGGCGGGCGGGCCCAGAGAGCGAGATTGCGTTTCGCGGCGGGATGGGCGTGGTGATGGTGCAGATGGGAGGTGAGGGACGGCCAAGACGTTGGACTGGTCGGTCAGAAGATGGATCAGACGACTGCCGAATCCCGGATCTGGAGGATGGACCTTGCCAAACGTGGAGAAGTGGGGTGGCTTAGTGGCTTGAACATGCACCACGTTTTCGTCTTTTTCGTGCTTTTCGTCCTTGTCTCACCTCGACACTTGTGCCACGCAAGCATCGCCGTGCTTGATTGATTTTGTCAAATGGGCCACCAGGTGCAGCGAATGAAGCTTGGAAGTGATGAATTGACCTAGGACTGGAGGATTAATCGAAATTAAATTCGACGAAATAGACGCGATGTTGCATCCACCATTTCCTTCTCAATCCTGCTCTACTCATTTTACTACGCGGAGAGGCAATGTGTCTATTGACAGATGGTTCTTGATGGTTCCAATGAAACGCGGCACAAGAGTCGGGACCTAGTATTCTGCTGTCCCAGGGCTGTCCCTAGACACTAGCCAAATAACAGCTGTGCTTCAGGGGTGTTTGATACAGTTTCTTGGGTGGACAATCAACGGTTTGAAAAGCATACAAGAGCCGTGGAGATTCCTTTTCCCGCTTCAAAACTACAAACCAACTCAACTGCGCCTTTAGTTTTCAAAGATTCAAATGAGACTCATCTCTGTTGCAGCCCTGTTCCTCGCCAGCGTGGCTCTGGCTGTCTCATGGAGGTTGCAGATTCCTGAACTGCGCCAGCTCAGGTATCCGTGTCTACGGCATGCTAACAGCCTGTAGTGCTCCAGCAGCGGCAAGTGTCAACTGGTGTCTGCGACTGCCACTACGGTTAGGGGTTGGCAGCTCATGCAGCAGGACCAGACCGCCTCAATGCACCATGGTATTCACGGGGGTGTAGATATGTGAGCGTCATTGTCACTTTATTCCTGTGACTTGTGTCTTTTGCAAGCGATATTTGATCATGGCATGCATGAACAAAAGGTCCCTGCGTGCATGCAGGCTTGACAGGTGGCCGACTACTCGCTATGCAAGGCAGAGAACAGCCCAAACAAGTCTCGGGCATGTGATGTTTGGTCCAAGTTGGTCCACGCGCAGCGAGCCGAACACGTCACAACTCACCGTTGACGCCTACACCCCCAACGTCACACGAATGCCGGTGCTGCATGGCCCTGAAGCGAGGCCCCATGCGTCTGCAAAACAGACAATTCGGCATCTCTACCACAGGAGCGCGACAACTGAATTACCACATGCTCGACCCCCAACACGGACGATGATTCTTGTCCAAGAAGAAGCGGCAGTCGGTAATTTCAAACAGCTACACCATCTCGAGCCGTCAGCCCGCCATGAAGCTTTCCATGCTCACAGTCCTCGCGGCAGCAGCCACAGACAAGGCCATCGTCTTCAGGCGTCTCCGCCTGCCTGATCCGCAGAACTGGGTGCCCGCAACGCGCCTCACCCCAGGGGACGTGATTGAGGGCTACCACGCCGAGTACGCTTCGTACGATACGGAGTCGTGGGCGCGCTTTGTCCTTGGGAAATGTGTCGAGCATGATGCCTGCAACACGTCGTCTTCCTTCTCAGGTACCTTCGGCCTGCCTTTCCGTCCCGGGGCCCTACGCTCACTGTTTGTCCAGCAATCAACTCTGGCACGCCCAAGGAGAGAAATTGGTTCGGCTACGTGTTCCGTGGGGAGCCTGCTGCTCGGGCAGATCTGCGAAGATCGCTGGGCGTACAAGAGTCGGTTGTTTTTGTCAGGGTCTAACAGTTGTGCGAGCGTCGGGGCAAACAGGCAATCGTGGGCATTCGCTATGGAGTATTCTAATGCAATCTATCCGTGCTGTTGATCCTTGCCACCTTTGTCGCCATGCAGAGTATACCAGAGGGGGAAAGCCATTTATGCTCTTGTGGCAACGCCTCTTCGCGCGACGCTGGCCAACTTATCCGTCATGCTTGCCGAGTCGCCCCTCGTTTCATAGTACCGCTCCGCGTCGTCGGCGGCAAACTTTTGAGGTCGAGGCGGCGGAGGCGGCGCATGAGCGGGTGCCGACTGCTCTCGCAGAGCAGCCTGATACTGCTGCTGCTGCTGCTCCCAGCTCTGTGCGTTCTGGGGCGACTCCTGAGGGATCGGTGGCCGGGGGCGCACGTCGGCGTTGGGGGCTTGTCTCGCTCGCTCCTCTTGGATTGAACGCCGCGAGTAATCCTGCGACTGTCGCGGCAGAGGCTGTCGGCGATGCGACGCCTGTCTGGAAGCATGGTGGATCTCGTCGCTGCTGTCGGCGTCTTCTGGCTCATCCTCGTAGGACCTCAGGTCGCTCCTCATGGCCAGGCCGGCGCACATGCTGCGCGCCTCTTCAATGTGCTTCTTCTGCTCCTTGAGCTTGATCCGCCGCTCCCTGGCTTCCTTGCTCTCGGCGGCAATGAGGTCGATGGTGGCGTCGGGCATGCGCAGAATCTCGACGGGGTTGAAGAGCCGCAGCATGCCCAGGAGCAGGTGTCGCTCGACGACCTGCGTGATTACATTGCGGGTGAAGATGCGCGCCGTCAGGTCGTAGTATATGAGCATCTTCTCGAGGACCTCCTCGGCCTCGGTGTAGGTGCCGCCGTTGTCGGTCGCGTCGGCGCGCCACTTGCGCAGCCGCTGCTCGTACTCGGGGTCGTAGGGCTGCACCTCGAGCTCCATGTCGTCGGTGAGCCGGGACAGTTCCCTGTCGGCCTCCTCCATGAGGTCCTTCATCTTGACCTCGAGGAAGTGCTGTCGAAGAGGGTCGCGCATGCGCACCGGCCACACGTGGGCGATGACCTCGCCGAGAAACTCGTTGCAGATGACGCCGAGGTTGTCCTTGTACTCCTGTGCCAGCACAGGCCACTTGCGCGAGTAGTCCTGGAAGAGGATGTACGGCGCGCGTGGATTGGAGTCGAGCGGCAGTTCGTTGCCGCGTATCTGTCGCAGCAGAGGCTCGACCTCTGCCTGGGCAAAGTCCCTCTTGGAGATGCCGCCGACGGGGACGCGAGGCTCCTGTCCGTCGGCCGCGGCGCCGGCGTTCGCAGCGGCGTCTGCCGCAAAGTTGACATGTCTGCCCTGTTGGCGGAAGAGTCGCGAGAAGCGCTCGCTCTCCTCGCGAGCGCGCGCGCGAAGCTTGTGCGCCGGCGTGCCCTTGGGGCTGGACTGTCGGGCAAAGAACTTTTCGCCAAACGGGTTCTTGTAGTTCCCGTTGACGGCGGGCGTGACCAGGTTGTTCGAGGCCGTGAAGAGCTCGCCCATTTCGAAGCGCATCTCTTCAACGGTGTCCTTGGCGTTGCCCATGGCCTTGAGCTCCGCCTCGCACCGCTCGAGGGCGTCTTGGATTTGCCTGCGAAGAGACTTGACGTGCTTGCCAATGTGTCTCTGCAGCTGCGTGCTCAGTTTCTGCCGCAGCGCCGCGACTCCCCACATCTGCCGAGGCAACGCGGCCCAGCGGCCTCTGGCGAAGAAGTCTGCTTCCCTGCGGGCGCGGTCCTCGGGACTGAAGCACTGCTCGCCCGGGCCCGGGTTGAGCAGAACATACCACCCCAGTTTGAAGTGGTTCTCGCGATCCTTGTTCATGACGACTTGGATGAACTTGTCCTCCAGGCCGATTCGCTCCGTCATGTCAGGCTTGGTCAGAACGCCAATGGTTCTCGAGCCGCTGGGATCAAAGTGTCGGGCCTTTTTCAGAATGGGGGCCTGGACGTAGTCATTGTTTCCACCTATGACGGCGAGGATAATGGTACGCGAGCTCTTCATGTATCGGTCAGAAAGCGCCTCGATGGTCTGGATGTCTGCCTCTGACTGGTCTCTGTTTGCGACCCGTACGAGGCCGGGCAAATCAACCAGGGTCAGCAGCGGCATGTCGGGGCCGCTCTTCTCAACGACGAGCACATCCCTGGCGGCAAAGCGGCCGGGAACGTCTCGGGGGGCAATGAGCTCTGTGGCATCTCTCATGAGCGCCTCAAAGGGCATGTCGCCGGTGACATTGCCGCCGTACTGCAGCAGCCGCGTCTGCTCGTTGACGGATCGGGCCTTGTCGGGGATAATGGAAACCCTGAGAGACGTCTCCTTTGCTCTTCGCAGACGAATCTCGGTGGCGAATCGCGTACAGGCACCAGCATCCCTGGGAAAGGGTGTTCCGGAGATGGCTTCCAAGACTGAGCTCTTTCCCGCCGACTGGTCGCCCACGACGACAATCTGGGGCAGCTTGACGTTGTCGAGCTGGGCATATTGCAGCTTGTCGATGAAGTCGAGCAGGCCCCGCTGCTCGCTGGCCAGGTCCTGTGTATCCAGGGACGACTCGATTGAATGGGCCATTTCTAGCCTGTGAGAGTGTGTAATGTGCTCGTTGGTGTTGGTGTAAGCGGAGGAGGGTTGCGAAGCAAAAGTAGCACCACCAAGCTTGTCCACGTACAAAGAGCCCATTATCCGAGGGGGGGACAAAGGGAGAGCACAGGGCACAAAATGGCAAGTTTCAGGCCATGGACATGCCGTCGTCAGCCTTGGTACTTATGCATGACGCGGGACCCTCTCTGCTTCGCTCTTTTTTATTTGGTTGCCTCAGCTGTGGGTTGCTTCATTACGCGGCGGGCCGCGAGTGCAAGCCAATGTGGCTGTGATGCAGCGACGGCGATTCGCCACTTGGAGGATGCCTGCCCGTTTCAAGCATGTGCACACCCAAGAAGCCTGGTGACGAACTGCCTTGGGCCGTTTTGCCACTCCTCCTCGTTTGATCACTGGTCATGTCAACAAGAGGGGAAATGGGTGAGCGCGTCGGCCGACAAGAATTACCCAATAAAGAAGGAGGCGGCCGCCTGCCGGAGATGATGTCCGATGTGGCGCGGCATGTGGCGGTGCATGACATTTCCCTGTCCTGCTGAGATGACGCCACTGGATCATAAACTACCCTATCCTTTGGCCAGGCGGTATTTTCCTTCATATTTGCACTGAGAAAGAGACTCGGGCAAATATGGATTGGTGAAACTAGAGACTAAATGTATATTCAGGTACTCTTAGGTGGGGCGCGTCACCTAGTATTCGTGTAAGTCCTGTTCAGTGTTGGCTGTTGATGACGTCATGGCAGCAATATTGGTAAGTTGTTTGATTACTATCACTCAGAGTAAAAGACACAAA
The DNA here is from genome assembly GCA_020975405.1 of Keithomyces neogunnii. NCBI lineage: Eukaryota > Fungi > Ascomycota > Sordariomycetes > Hypocreales > Clavicipitaceae > Keithomyces > Keithomyces neogunnii. The sequence goes on along the minus strand of JAIOWQ010000003.1, from coordinate 4,751,121 downwards.
GCAAAACTGGGTTACTTATCTAAACGGCTAATAGACTTCCACTCATCATGACCTAGAACTGCTCCAGGACAAAACCCAAACTCTCATCACCGGTTTGTCTGCCCTCATTTCTCACGACTCATCCAGTCCACACCGTCTCGTGGTTTGGGCTCCTGATGTTCACATTGAGATCTCTTATCAACGATTTGTCGGGTAAAGGCCATGAAAATTTCATCAAACAGGGAATGCACCCTGTGATTAACGTGGTACTATTTCTGAGCTGCCCGGCACTACCTTGACAGGACAAATGGACTGCCAGGAGTGCAGCGCAAGAAGAGCATCTTGAACGAAACAAACGGCTGCTAGGACGAATCTCATTAGTCAAGCATTCAACCAATGTGTTTGATTTCTCCTCGGAATAGTCATCATAGACAGCTCACCGCTGGGCGTGTAAACTTACAACCAGGAGCATTAAACGTCAGACTGCGCAAGCTGACTCTGCTCTTTGCCCTTGAACAAAGGACATGCCACGGTCTTCAGCTCCAGTGTGGTCGCCATGGGAATAGCCCAACACCACGTCTACAAGACCCGTCAGCATCCACGTCGTACGTACAAGGTGGAATCAACTGACAGACGTGCTTGAACACGGCGGCCTGCCAAATGTGCACCGCAATCAAGGAGCCAAACAGAAAAGCTACGACGAGAACAGCAGCAAAAACGGGACTGTATATCCAGGCGCCGCATTCTGCGTGGCCACTTGCAGTCTCATCTGGCATGATGCGCAATGGACATTGTTTTGCCAGGGACGGCGAGGACAGAGCCGTAACGCCGGCAAGGCGGACGTTTCTTGGTCCTTGTGAGCGAGGGGGCGAGGCTGGTGCTTGCTAAGAAGTGACGAGTGTCGCGACATGCAGAAGAGGGAAAAATGACGGGACAAGGAGAGGCAATGTGCTTGAGCTGGACGCGACAGGAAGTATAGCATAGGAAATGGCCTCGGAATTTTCCGCCTTGGCACCATGGCAAGGGTTCATATCTGCCTGCCATGATTCGAAGCTGCCCCTCGACGCTCGAGTAAGGCGCAGGGCGATTATTCTTGGCAAATTACGGCGGAATCGTCATGCTCGGGCCACTGTGTTTCTCGCTCCAAGTCTACCAAATCAGCAGACGCGCAGAGCATCGCTCTTCAAATCAGAGAAAAATAATACACGGCCAAGTATCAGACCGAGTCGCACGTCTTATCGATGCCCTTGCTGCCCATTCCTGGCCGTCCGTTTCCGCGGCAGAGTCTCTAACCCGACTCTCGTCGCCCAGCACACGATCCATGTCCAGCTGCAGCTCATCTCGGTCCGCGTCGACTTGGCGAGCCCATTCTTGAACAAGTGGCAATTTTGTTGGTGCGCTGATCAATTGGATACTCGAGGGAAGCATCATCCGGCAATGGGCCACGAGGATACCCAGCTCGTCTTATCCGGGTCGACAGTAAACACCACGGCCGCTGGTGGAATAAACGCATCATGAATTGCTGCTAGAGTGGACTCGCCACCCTCGTCAGGCAGTTGTATTGGCATCATTATAGACATGGGTTCGTTGGAAGCATCGTCCAACCGGCTGAAGAGGTCAAGCTGGGCAGCGGCTCGCCAGCCTTGTTGAAAAGAAGTGACCGGCCATCCCTGAACCTGTGGGGTCTTCAGAGCCAAGCTTTACCATGTTTCAAGTATCCAAAATGGCGTATTACGCGGACAGCATCCTTGACCTTGCATACTACAGCAATGGCGCCCAAGCTTTCAGGATTCGAGCAAATGGAGCTCAAATAGCATTACCCGTAAGTATAAAGACAATGATATGATGGCTGATGATGAAATAGCCAAAAGTTCACACAATGCACCTAAGAGCTCATGTAGCCATGGATGGTAACATAACCCTGAAATGATTTCTTCTTCAGTCCCTCCCTCTACGGCACGGATTTGTTAGATTTGCTACTATTGCAGGCTCCCAACAGACCTAGTATAAGCGGCAGGACAGGTGACAGCTGGTATCAGACAAGCGTAGTATGAAGCCCCAAGAAGAATTTAAGCCGGACAAGTTCCATTTCCAAACCTTGTACTATCATGTGCACATGGAGCTATAACATAAGCACCGCGATTGCGAGCCCAAGCAGACGTGCCATCACCCATTAGGAAATGTAGCCAAGATTGGTACTCGACATCTTTTCTCATACAACCCGGCCATTGCGGAATTCTCACACCTCCAATATCATAGGACTAGTCAGTGAAGTTTGTGACACAAGGCTGCCATTCCAATCTACGTAGTAAGCACTGCAAATCAGCCAGCACAACGGCCACCAACCGGCCACTTGGACTGATTCGCCTCCCAGAGTCCACTTATACGAAGCACACTCTCAGATATTAGGCGCGACAATGCAGATGCCGTGTAACAAGAGGCACGAAAAAGCGCCCACATTTCACCACGGCTTATAAAGCATGCACGTTGGTATAAAGGGAGACAGAAAAACTCGAACAACTGCTCGAGGCCCAACTGACCACTTACCGCAGCAGTCGCCATGCCTGTCATCTACGACTCCCTCCCAGACAACCTACGAGACTGGGCTCTCCGGCAAGCCATGTTCTTCGTAGCGTCTGCGCCGCTGCGCGGCCGCCACGTCAACGTGTCCCCGAAAGGCATGCTCGACTCGTCCCTTGCCATTCTCAGCCCCAACAAGGCGGCGTACCTCGATTTCACAGGCTCCGGGTGCGAGACCATCTGCCATGTTCGCGAAAACGGCCGCGTGACCGTCATGTTCTGCTCCTTTGACAAAAGCCCCCGCATCATGCGGCTGTTTTGCACCGGCTCCGTGGTGGAATGGCACGAGCCGGATTTCGCCCCCTTGCTGGACAAGGTGGAGTGCAAGTCTGTGGCTGGGGTGAGGGCCGTCATAGTGCTGGACGTGTTCAAGGTTGGTTTCGCCTGCGTTGTGCATTATCACGGTGCTAATTCGTCCCGCGAGGTCCAAATATCGTGCGGATTCGGCGTCCCGCAGCTGGCTCTGGCCTTTGATGCGGCGCTCGGCGAGCCCAGACCGCACTTTCAGCACCGTCCACGACTGGGCGAGTTTGTCCAGCGCACAGTTGAGCGCGGCGAGATGCCCGCGTACCAGAAAAGATGCAACGCGGAAAGTCTGGACGGGCTCCCGGGCCTCTACTCGGCGCGGCGTGACAGCCGACGACGCGCGTGGTGCAAGAGTTGGATCGCAAGGAACGGGCTTTGGACGGGCTTGTCAACGGCGGCAGTGGTTTTGGTTGCAGTTGTGCTTGGATCAAGCATCTTGTCAACTAAGTACTCTATGTACATTGGGCATCAAGACGCCGCCCAGGGGTAGTCTTGGCAAATGAAGTCTTTTTCCATGCCATCCCGTTCTCGTTCCGGGGCACCCGGGCCTCGCTACGTTTGAAGCAGTTTCGTCTCGGCCACGACGTCGTCCAGCTCGCGACAGAACAGGAGCACCTCGGCGACCGTGTTGTAGTGCACGAGACTGACGCGGATGAGGCCGTCGCTGCTTTCGGGCTTCAAGACACGGCGTGTTGGCAGCGGCGCCAGACACTCGCCGCAGATGATGCTGAAGCGGTTTCGCGAGTTGATCCTGGTGACAATGTCGCGCGACTGGCACCCGCGCACCTCGAGGGTGATGATGGAGACGCGCTGCGAGGGATCCGAGGTTCGCCTCCCAAAGACGCGGAACACGGAGGGCTTGCTCAGCAGGTGGTCGAGGGCGAGCTTGGCCAGCAGGGTTTCCTGCCTGACGACGGCGTCCCAGCCCACGACGCTCCGCAGGTGGCGGACGATGGGGGAGCACATGATTTGCAGCTCAAACGACGGCATGCCCAGGTGAAGCTTGCCGTCGAGGGGCGCCGAGGGGACGAAGCGGTGGTTGATGCTGGCCATGTAGCGGTCCTGCGCCGTCCGGCTGGCGTATAATGTGGCCATGTGCGGGCCAAAGACCTTGTACCAGCTGAAGCAGTAAAAGTCGACGCCGAGAGCCTTGACGTCGACGGGGCGGTGGGGGGCAAAGGCCACGCCGTCCACGACCAGCATGCATCCGGGGACGGCGTGGACGGCGTCGGCGACTGCCCGGATGGGGTGGATGGTCCCGACGACGTTGGAAACGTGGTTGCAGGTGACGATGCGCGTTTTCGGCGTCAGCAGCGGCTCGAGAGTCTCGACGCTCAGGCGCGGATCGTCGGCGTCGTCCGGGTTGGGCCACCACCACTTGATTGTCACGCCCAGGTCCCGGGCGAGATGGGTCCAGGTGGTTGCCATTGCCTCGTGGCAGAGGGTTGAGCAGACGATGTCGCAGCCGTCGTCGAGGCCGCGCTTCAGCGAGAGGCTGAGAAGCCGGAGCAGACAGGTGGTGGACTGGCCGAATGCTACATGCGCGGTTCAGAGTCGGCGCGTTAGCCACCGGCCCAGGAAGTGAGCCGCAGCGCGGGCTTGCGACGGTTCTGGCTTACTGATTTCGTCGGGCGAGGCGTTGAGAAACCCGGCCACCGCCGTCTTGTTGTCCCGGTAGGCGGCGACGGCCTCGATGCTCTTCGGGTCGGACCCCCCGGGCATGGGCACGGATTGCATCAGCCTGCTGGCGCTGTGCTTCGTGTCAGGAGGAAGGGTTTGGTTCGCCTCTCGCGGGCATTGCCACGACGGGGGACGTGCCTTTCAATCGCCTCCTTGAGCACCACCGTGCCTGATGCGTTGTTGAAGAGCGCCGGGTCCCCTGCCAGGCCGGGAAAGCGAGCTCTGACGGATTCAACGTCAATGGCATCTTGCGGATACGCCTCCTTGGCATCACGGTCCGTCAATGAACCGTTATGGGAGAGCGCAACGACGGCGGCATCACCACCGTTGTGGGAATCTGGTGACGGCGTTGGCGCCGGTGCCATGTTGGACAAACAGAAACAGCAAGTCGTGCCTCGTCAAACTGTGTCAAAGAGGGAGGATTCTCTGACTTTATGTCCAATGCCGGAAAATACTTGCAGAGTCTACGCGCTTCCGGCCTGCGCGCCCACGGCCACCGACTCCTTGCATCGCGCGCCAATTAGCCGCAGGCCTGCATCAGAAGACGGAACAAAGCCTGCAAGCAGGAGAAGCTGCTCAGCCAAACTCAAGTCCATCACCGCGCTAATGGAATGTCCCAAGATTCGACGAGTGGCCGTGGTTGGAGCAGGAGTCAGCGGCGTTCTGGCCGCCGCGCACCTCATGGCCGCTGGCTTGGACGTGGTCGTCTTTGAACGAAACAATGCGCCCGGGGGAGTCTGGTACGATGTCGCCGCCTGTTTCTACAAGTCTCCATGGCTACAACTTACCGCACAGGCTGTACGACGACCGGACATCGCTGGAGCCGCCGTATCCTTCCATCAAGGCCTCACAAGCAGACGCACCGCCCACGAACTGGCGAGGAGAAGACGAGCTGATGCTCATGCACGCGCCCCCAGGGTGAGTAGGCGTCAGTTTCTCACCGTGTCCACGCGCAAAAGACTAAACGCGGCGCAAAGACCGTGTTACCGTGGTCTCAAGACAAACGTCCCCACGCCGTTGATGGAGGTGACGCTGCTTGAGTGGCCGCCGGGCACTCCTACCTATGCCCATCACCGTGTCGTCCAGCGGTACATTCAGGAACTCTCCGTCCAGACAAAGGTGCACGACAGAACCGTGTACGGGGCGCGAGTGCAAAATATTCAGAAGAAGGATTCGGACTGGGATATCACATGGACCACTGTACAGCAGAAGGAAGGGTGCGCCCTCGTCGAGCACTCCGCCGTAAGATATTGAGCTTCCAAAACAAGTACACGATGGCTAACAAAAGGGATGTCAAAGCGCTTCGATGCGCTGGTGGTCGCAACTGGGCACTACCACGCTCCCCGCGTGCCCGATATCCCAGGCCTCTCTCAAGCCAAAGACCGATACCCTCGTCGAGTCATGCACTCCAAAGAGTACAGGTTCCCTGAAAGGTTCAGGAACAAGGTCAGCAGCCCCCTTGTCCGTCTTGTCAAAGGTCTCTGGCGCAAACATGGTCTTAGACGGTACTCATAATCGGAGGAGGGGTGTCGTCGGTCGACATGGCCAAGGACATGTGCCCCTTGGCGAATACAATCTACCAAAGCACGAGAAACAGCCCATTCGATCTCGATCCAAAGGTGCTGCCCAAAAAGGCGAAACGGGTCGACGAGGTGGCTCTGTTCCAGCTCCACCGCGGCCCTGATGTGCTCTCCGAGGACATGCCGCTGCCTCTCTCGGCGCACTTGGTTTCTGGGAAGCGGCTGGACGACATTGACGTCATCTTGTTATGCACCGGCTACCACATGACGCTGCCGTTTCTGCAAGACCGCCATGGGGATGAGACGCCGCTGGAGCAAGCAGACGACAGGGTGCTGGTGACTGATGGCACGCAGGTGCATAATCTCCACAAAGACATGTTCTACATGTGCGACCCGACACTGGCGTTTGTGGGGATCCCCTATTACACCTTTACGTTTTCGCTGTTCGATTTTCAAGCCATGGTGGTTGCGCAGGTGCTTTCGGGCACCGTGGAGCTGCCGAGCGAGGCCGAGATGCGGGAGGAATACAGGGCCAAGGTTGACGAGGTCGGCCTCGGCAAGACGTTTCACTCGCTTCACGGCAAGGAAGAGGCCTACGTCGACAGTCTCTTGTCGTGGGTGAATGCGCACAGGGCCACGCGGGGCTTCGACCCCATTGCAGGCTTCACCCCAAAGTGGTACGCGGCAAAGGAGGCGTTTAGACTGGAGTTTCGAGAGCAACTCAAGGCCGAGCAGCCGTCAGAGCTGTGAGAGTCTGGGAACGAGGGCAGCGAGGTTGCGCGTAGATGTCGCCTACAGCCTGCTCCAATTTTCTGGTTCATGGGAAACTTGAACAACTATATTGACGCTTGACCAAATTGAGCAGAGCTCACAAAGTGCCGTCCTTGCTCTTCACTCATAACCATGAGCTGTCTAGTTCCTGGCCAATCTCGGAAGCCCACGGCCGGAAATAAGACGGGTATACTTGTCAAGCCTTGCCCTGACGCAGCGCCTACATGCAAGTATTGTGCCGGCGCCAAACCTTTTGTTAGCGTATAATGTCCGAGTATACAGTAAATAGCCGCGGGAGTTGTCGCCGATACAATGCAAGTTGGCGCTCCGACGGTTCAACGGCATTTTCGTAGACATGTGTAAAATAAAAAGAGAGCGCACATGCAGGGCGACGCGGCGTGACGCCAAGTGCCAGGCGCCTTCATCATCGTCACTTTTCGCCCCGTCATGGACAAAAGGTGAGGCAAGAGCGCCGAGGAAGGCGCCGTGAGGAGTGGCGCGTGCATGTAAGTGATGTAAGTGAGGATTGCTCATCTTTCCAAGGCCTTTTGGAACAGTTGACCGGCGTCATCTTTCCATGAGTAATACGACGTAAGCAATACGACTTTCCACGAACAGGATGGGGATAGTTTGTGATTGGCCAAACGTCACATAAGCGACAAAACCTCGAGAGCTCACCAAAGCGGGGAGAAGAAAACTCCATGGACAGACGACGGTGATTCTCTTCCTTGGCATCATCTGGCTAACCGTCTTATTTTCATGTACCATGCAGGCCCCTCGGATCCGTCGCGTCGCCGTCATTGGCGCCGGCATCAGCGGAGTCGTTAGCGCTTCCCACCTCCTCGGCGCCGGACTCGACGTGACCGTCTTTGAAAGGAACGCCGAATCTGGCGGCATATGGTAAGCTTGTCGGCGAGTCCTGCCAACTTGTCCGCTTGATGTTGAGACTGGTACGCGGTGGCAGGTTATACAGCAAAGAGGTGCCAATCGAGACGCAATATCCATGCACCAGCCCCTCTGATACAGAACGGCACGGCGACGACGGACGAAACGGCCCAGAGAGACAGCGCCTGCTGCATGCGCCGCCGGGGTGAGTCGAGGGAGGCCGCATGGCTACGGGCGGCGGACGGCGCTGACGCTTCACCAGACCATGCTACGACAGCCTCGCCAACAACACGGCCACTCCTCTGATCGAGACCACGCTAAACACCTGGCCAAAGGATTGCCCAAAGATTGTCAATCACCGCGTGATCAAGGAGTACATTCAGGAGACATGCCACAAGACGGGTGCGCACAAATGCACCATTTACGGCGCCTCCGTCACCAGGGTGTGGAAACAAGACTTGTCGTGGCACGTCGACTGGACAAGTCTGCGGGAGGATGCCGAGACGGGCCGTCTCGCGGAGACGCGCAATACTCGGGTGAGGACGCCCATTCGCATGCTGCCAACTTGGGCGGCGTGACGACAGAAGCTGAAACCAAGCCACCAGACCTTTGACGCCGTCGTTGTCGCTTCGGGCCACTACCACGCGCCCCGAGTCCCCGACATACCGGGCCTCGCCGAGGCAAAGGCCGGCTGGCCCCTGCGGGTCACGCATTCCAAGTCGTACAGGAACTCGGCAGGCTACGAGAACCAGGTAACCAGCTCCGCCGGCGAGTAGCAACTTGAAACAGGGCCCGGCGCTGACTGACGGTGCCCCCAGAACGTGCTCTTGATAGGCGGCGGGGTGTCGTCCACGGACATTGCAAAAGACATGAGCTCCGTCGCCAAGGCAACTTACCAGAGCACTCGCAACGGCGACTTTGACCTGCCGGCCAGCATGCTCCCCGAAACCGCGTCGAGGGTCCCCGAGGTCGAGGCCGTTGAGCCGGCGGCGGCCGAGGGCTCGCCCTTTACCGTGCGTTTAAAGGGCGGCCGGACCCTGCGTGACATTGACAGGATCATTCTCTGCACGGGATACCAGGCCACGCTTCCCTTTTTCCCGCAGCACAACGACGGCTCCGCTCCCGTGACGGCGGCCGATGACGAGGTGCTCATCACCGACGGCAGCCAGGTGCACAACTTGCACCGCGACATTTTTTACATCCCGGACCCGACCCTGGCCTTTGTGGGAGTGCCCGTTTTCAACACCACGTTTACGCTTTTCGAGTTTCAGGCCATTGCCGTTGCTGCCCTGTTCTCCGGAATCGTGCAGCTGCCCTCCACGAGCGCCCTGAGGGAGGAGTACCAAGCTCGAGTCAAGGAGAAGGGGTACGGAAAGCATTTCCACTCGCTCATGAATGACGCAGAGCCATATGTCAATCGTCTGGTCGAATGGGTGAATACCGGGAGAGTCGAACGCGGGATGCCCCGGGTCGAGGGCCACACGGATGCCTGGAAGGCAGAGATGCAGTTGCTCTATGCGGAAATTGCAAAGATACGAGCCGTAAGCACAGAGGGAGCGTATGCCAGGGTGAATAATATAGACGTGCAGTGAGGATACTACTTTCACGCCACTGTTTCAACAATGGAAGCCAGCCGTGCAGTGTGAAGCGCCTTTGATCCCGGGAGTCAACAAGATGAAGTATTATGAACAGTTGCATTGTTGCGCAGAGGTGGACAGTGATATATACCGTGGCAACCTACGATCTGCCTCTAATCAAGCTGATGGACCAGTGATTCGGCTCAAAATATCAACAGAGCGCTCAGCGTCAGGACATTTGCATCCATTCAATTGCATGTCCGGTCAATACTTGTAACATAAAAACCCCCCCTCCGTGTTCATCACCTTGGATACGGGAACGTCCTCGGCAAAGCCGCCAAACATGAGCATGTCATTGACAGTTGCATCCCCCGTCGAGTTGAACATGTGCCGTCCCTGGTACTGCGTCAACCGGGCGCGCGGGTCTTGCTGCTGCCACCGCCACCATACGCGATCCAGCTGTGCGTGGTGCACGTAGAAGAGGGGATCTGCGCGTCTGGTCAGAAACGCTTCATCAAACTGGGATCAACGGGCCGCCTTGCCATTTGCCGCAGTCATGGCCTTAAAGTCCCCATTGACCGACTGGTGCAGGGAGCCGTGCAGGTAAATCTCCACCGCCCTGACGAATTCCCTGTACGTCGGCTTCCGCAGTATCTCGCCCATCTTCTCCGGGCTGTATGCCCGTCCCGGGAGGCGGCCCATTGTCTCGCCGTCGTGGAATCCTCGGGAGATGCAGTGCTCGTTAAACGTGTGGTTGTACAGGATGGGCCGCAGCTCTGCAAAGGGCCCGTCGACGACGCAGCGTCCCTGGCCGACTGTCACTTCACCCGAAGCGTCTCCGTCGCCCCCGAAGCCCTCGACGCTGTCCCATATCGACGAGCTTGCCAGATCCATCCAGTCCAGGGACCAGTCCCAGTACCTGCACATTTGTCCGCAAGTCAGCTGCCGAGTCGACAGGGATGGCTCGTGTTCAGCACGTACGGGATGTGGCCGGTGAACCCACCGTGATTTCGGAGAGCTTTTTCATAGATGATCAACGTGTAACGGTGCCAGGGGAGAAAGGATGCCGAACGATGGGCTGTATCGCCCCCGGCGTCAACTTGGTTTGCATGACTAAAGAGCACACGTGGACCGCACCTAGTGAACCAATTGCTCCGTGCAAGACGGCAAAGTCGTCGTGCATGGTCCCGTTGTTCCGCCATTGCGAGGGTATATGCGCGAGTGTATTAACAGACCGGGTAAAGTCCGTCTTTTCTTCACTTGTCAGAGACCGCCACTCTCGGCGCACAGGCGGATTTTGGCATGTCGTGTCCCCGATTTCGTAGAGTCGGACCACGGACACGGCAATCAACAGGAGAATCACCACCATGGCCACGGGGTAGAGAGCGAGCGATTGAGCGTGCTGTCTCTCTGTGCTATTCCAAAGTCAACATGGCGCGTGGGAGGCTCGGGTTGCATAGCTCGACATGGCTTACGCTTCGCCCAAGTTTGTTTCTCTCCGTTCAGGCTCTCCGACAGGCATATAAGTCGGCCGCTGGCCTTTAACCCACGCTCTAATGGTTTTCAAAACCATGGCCGGATGAAGCGCAAATGGTGAAACTACAGTCTGTATGTTGCTCTCGGGCGTGAAACGAGCCGAGCAGGATTCAACGCAACGCAGTGCCGGATTTCTCACGACCACAAAGGCAACTGGCCTCTTGGCTTCTGGGTCAATACGATCATGACTGACCTTCTTGGGCTGAATCTCATTCGTGACGCCATGGAGCCAGTTTATGCGGGTGTAGGCGCAGATGCGACTTGGGGCGCCTGTAATCTGGCGCATGATTGCAACCTCGGCCCTTCAGGGCAACTTTCATCTACGGGACGCTTACTCTTTGCTTCTCCCGACATCATCATAGTCTCACCAAAGCCCGCTTTGAATCATGTTTCCTGGCTCATTTTCAATTCATTCAACTGCTAGAGATGCGGGACCCTTTCGCCGACGATGAGTTGGATGGCAGATCCAGCGAGTTCTTGATCGAGCATCAGTCCCGCGTGGGCAAGAGCCCGAGTCAAATGCGGAACCTGTTTCGCATCTCGCTCATAGCCTTGGGCCTCGTAATCGCCGTCACCGAAATGATTGTGCTCGAGACGATTTTCGTGCACCTGAGCTCGCAGAGTCGGTCGCCGCCTGCCCTGGGCGAGTTGAACGGCCTGGTTCCAAACTGTTGGCGAAGCCAAGCCACCCGAGGAGCAAAATGCCAATGCTAACCCGCTAAACATGCAGTTCCAGTCCACCAGGTGCTCTTCCGACAGGATCCGGCGGCCACGGTCAATCATCAGAGCGAGGCCTCCAGGGCTGCGGCTCGAACAAACTGGCTTTCCTACCTCCCGAGTACGTCAACCCGCGCACTCTGCTGCCTTTCGAGTTGATATAAAGGGGAATGCGCGTCTAACAATTGCACGGCACAAGGGGGGAACGGCTTCATCGCCGTCAACGACACCCAGAGGTATACCCTGCCCGATCCTATTCCGTTTCAAGGCCAGAGCGTCTACTCAGTTGCTGTTTTCCACCAGCTGCATTGTCTGGTACGTCTCTGCTCCCCTGGCATTCTCGCAGCTTCCTCATGCCTTGGACAGTACGCCATCATGGACGCCTACAATGACTTGACGTCCCACCGGCCGAGAGGTTCCGGCCACCATGGCCATCCACATTCCCACTCGCATCACGTTGATCACTGCTTCAGGTACTTGCGGCAGAGTCTGGTCTGCTGCGGCGATGGCGCCTTGGAGGGACAAGACCCCAACACGGAAAAGGCCGGCACCGACGGGACGGGAGCCGTGCACGTGTGTAAAGACTTCGAAGCAATCAAGTCGTGGGCCGAGAAGAACCGTGTCGTCGACACCAAGCACCCGTGAAGCGTAACAGGAGACGGGTGGCTTGTTTTTGTTTGTAATCATGTGCGTCTTGGGTGAGAGGCTAGATGGCTATGCAGTCAATGGCAGAGGTGAATGCTTGTTCCAGTATTGTCATGAATTAAAATGACACTGCCGTGTATGGTTCTCCACCGTTATCGAATGCGACGGTGATGCTTGCCAAGGCACCTACAACCATGGCCGGCCTGGTTTTCATTATTCGCACATTGTAGCACAAGATGTAGTATACGACAAGTGCACATGAAACAAATCCATGACGACGGTAGCAAAACATGACAACAGTCTGGCCTGTTATCCATGATGCTGCAGGGATACGGGCCACCCGTATGGCCGCTCTTGACTGCCGAAGCGAAACGCCCGTCACATGTAATCCCACATCACGGCTTGACCAAGGTGTCAATCGCTTGCGCAGTGCAGGCTGTAGGAGACCGGATGTATGCACCGCCTGCTTGGACGATCCCATCTGCCTTGTGGCTCTAGGCGCACTTTGTTTGGCGCCGCCTCGCCCATGACGACCCCTGTTTGCTCAAGGGAAATCGCGCCGCATTAAAAGATGTCCTCGAGGATACGGCGCAGACAAGACAGAGGTTGGCCTGCGAATAGATTCATTATTCAACATGCAAATGCAGCCAAACTCATCGCAGCTCGCCGCTCATGAGGCCTGTTCCCGCTCCTCGGAAGAGTCTCTCCCACTTCAAGATGGGGAAAAGCAAAGCCTGTTTGACCGACGGCCCGGATCAAACTCGCACACGGTTTGGTCGAGGATACGGACATGGAGGATAGTCGGAGCGGCTCTCGCCATGGCAAATCTGGCACTACTTACCGCCCTCGTGTGTCAAAAGAAAGAACCCGCAGCAGTGGTGCAGAAGCCGTGGCTGCCGCCGCAGAGTAAGTTCCAGGCGTGCCTCCAGATAATCTCGGTACATGTGTTGACTTGGATGCGGCAGTTGCTCAAACTTCTCTGTTCAAGTTCCAGACAATATTCGGGGCACCGTTGAACAATGACTCGGAAACGGCGTGGAATCATCTGATGCCAGGTACGTCTGTTTTGGCCCCTTTGGCTTGCCCTTTGCACTCGGTCTGACCCTGAAACAAGTCGGTCGCGGTTTTGTTGTCATCAAGAACGACACGGCTCTGCCGGACCAGCCGGGCTTGAACCAGTCCATTGCCGAGCAAAAGGCAATGGTGGCCGTGTTTCACCAACTTCACTGCCTCGCAAGTCTCATCCACCGTCCTTCAAAGGTTCCACCTACTAACGGGTGCAGTACATGGTGCGGGAAGGCTATTACGGTGCCGTAGAAGGCAAGCTTGACCAAGTCAGTGCCGCCCATTTGACGCACTGCTTCGACTATCTCCGGCAAACCATCATGTGCTTTGGTGATACAACCTTGGAATGGCTCCCGGCTCCCCCTAAAGACACGGGAAGCACGGGATGGGGGTTTGAGCATACGTGCCGTGACTACATGGCAATTTATCAGTGGGCGCAGCAACATCGGTTGAAGACAACCTTTGGGATTCATTGAGGTAGATTATGCAACTGAAGTAGCGGTTCTCTGAATAAAGCACGACAGTGGAAGCCGTGTGATGCGTATAAGTTTGTTCATGTTTGTATTTCAATACTTCCACTTTGAATATCCAATACATGTAAACAAGAACCGAACGTCGTTGACTCAAAAGTTCCGCCTTTGGTTTTTGTGCCGAGTGAGCTGGCTTTCATACACGGAAGAAAAAGACACATGAGACTGAGTTGCCAAGATTTCATGCAAGTTGCTTGATATTTGCCATGGGCGTATCAACGCGTCAGGACAGCATATTTCATTCATGAATCCAATTTTCATTCTGGAAAAGTTTCCAATGACACTAGGTAACTGGCCTAGACCCTCGAGAAAGGCAACGGGTGACTACTCGACCTATGACTGCGATGGTATTCGTGTCGGGCCATGCCCCATACCATAATGTTCTGCATGGACTTAAACCGGAATTGCATAGTCTTGAACAGTCTTGTGAGCCCCGTGGCGCTTGTCCACCCCAATGGCATAGTCCTCAACCGACTCAGACTTGTCCACACCAATGGCGTAATCTTCAACCGAATCACGCTTGTTCACACCAATGGCGTAATCTTCAACCGACCCAGACTTGTCCACTGCAATAGCGTAGTCCTCAACTGAATCACGCTTGTTCACACCAATGGCGTAATCTTCAACTGATTTGGGCTTGTCCACCGCAATGGCGTAGTCCTCAACCGATTGGCGCTTAGCCATTGCATTCCCCTATAAAATTAATTGCCTGATTCCTAAGCGTTGACGTGGCAGGTGTAGACAAACCTGGAACTTTGGGGCGCCGACCACGACCGCCGGAAGGCCGGTGACGAGCACAGAAAGGAGCAAAAGCTTCATGGTTGAGATTCGATGTGGATGCTTTGTTTTGGAGAGTTACAGAGTCGTTTTGGAGAGGCTACAGAGTCCAAGATGCTCAGCAACTCCATCACATCATGTTATATACCGTCTAGTGCCGGGTATCATGCCGCATAATCCGGAACATGCCGGCGAGGCTTTGACGGCGAGACGCTGCGCCTAAATCTGGCGGCACGGGTAATTTGGACGCACCAGTCGCCGGGAATGCGCCCATCACCGGTGGCCCATGATGTATGAATCCAAGTCCAAGAAATGGGAGGAAGGAGTCCGTGGCGCCATGTTTAATCTGCGCCTGTTGCATGCCGTCTGGACACATGACGAAAAGCCGCGCCTACGATAACACCACCATCAAAGATTGTACAATCGTTGGAATGTGACGCGTAATTAATTGGGCTTTATGAAGGATTGGGCTGTTTTGGTGCTTCATTGCTCGAGATTTCCTTTCGGCTTCATTAATTACTCAATAAGATGCAACTAGTCACAACTCTTGGACAAAGATAGTTGACAAACTCGGAACATATAATCTAGTTAGGCTTATGGGGGTTAAAGTAGCCATTGTTCAACATTCTTCTCCCAGTATCAGACACGAAATCCTCCAAGGCATGCAGCTCTGGCCCTCCATGCATTCAGGGGCACTCCTCGCCCTGGTGCAAAGTAAAGCGAAACTGCCTCGTTGATGGCTTCCCAGCGCTGGTGCCGTGGGTGTCACCGTCAATCTGAACATCAAATCGACGGAAAATCTTGGAAAAGTACCGTCAGTTCACCTGTCAGATATGTCTCCAGCAACCTCGGAGCTTACCTCTGCCATCACCTTGTATATTTGTAGAAGCACAATCTTCTTTGCCACGCACTTTCGTCCACCATGGCCAAAATGAAACTCGTTCCTGTGCCACCTTCGTAGCTGATTTGGCGAGGCCTCCAGCCACCTCTCCGGGCGAAATATGTTGGCATCCTCGCCGTACAAACCTTTGTTCCGCCCTATCACCCAGGGACTCGTAGAGACGGAGAATCCGGGAGGCACATATCTGTCGTACAGCTGGAGCCCCGTGTCCCTTGGCGAAAGCCGAGGTAACTGCGAAAGTGTCGGGGCATAGCGAAGTGCCTCTTGAATACAGGCGTCAAGATACGACAGTTGTTTTGCCTGCTCATCGGAAACTATGAACGATGTGGAGGGGATTTTCGATTCGTCTTCAGCACGCTTCAGCTCTCTATACAACGTCTTTTTGATAGTTTCTTCCCTGGAGATGAGAAACACCATTGTCCAGAGACTCGAGGGAGTGACGGAAGAGCCGGCTAGCCTGTGCCTCTGCGTAAGCGGTCCCGTCTTTAGTTTCCGTGGCTCTTTGGACTTACAGCGCAAACAGCACCTCTGCTCTCACATCCGTCATGGACATGTCGGCGCGTTGCTGGGCATGTAGGAACGAGTACAAGAGGCTTCCCTGCACCAACGCTGTCTTGTCGACGTTGCCAGCGCCATCGACGATGGAATCCATGATTGCATCTCGCTCATTCATCACGACACCAATTCCAGACTTATCCGTGGGGCGAGCCATCAGGGCATAACGTCCCAGTCGGGTGTTGCGGATGTACCAGGAGAAGTTGTCTTGGATGGCGAGAAAGTTGATCCATCGGAAGCAGAGGCTTTTGTGGTAAAGGAGACCGCGAACATCTGCTTCGGACTCGATGAACCCTAGCGGCTTGCCGGAAATCAATTGGCTCGTCGCATCGGTGGTGAACCAGCTATTTGTTTTCTCATTGTAAGCTTGGATCCTTTCCATGGCTGCGCTAGTAATGCCAGCTGGGGTAACCGGACCTTACGTATTGGAGAAAGTCGGTGCTGCCTTTTTCACGAGTGCTCTTTTCCAAAAGACGCAGCCAAGAGAACAAGAGTTTATCCACGCGACACTCGAATAATTGCAGATTGGCGTGCGAATACTTGTCATAAAGAGTTCAGCTGGGGGGGATCAAACATGATGAAGAAAGAGTATAGAAAAGAACTCGCGACTAACTGCAGATGAGATGGTCTTCTTAGAGGCAACGTGCTCTTCGTAGTACTTCCTCGTAAAGGTGGAATGCGTGTCAAAATTGGGCGCAAAGAAGTCGGACTTGTCTGCACGTCGCCCGTAAGCTAGGCCAAGTAGTGTGGGGTCATTGAAAATGAGGCCATTCGGACTGTAACGGACAATTGGTCCTGATTACGTGTTGAGATATTGATTAGCTTTTCTTTAGCACCCGTCGAGATGCCATTCTTGCGGCCATTGCTCTTGTCTTCCTCTCGAGGCAACACACACCATCATGTCACTCGCGTACCGTATTTTTCGTGCAGTCGCACAAAGTTGTCTTGGAAATCTGGTTGAAAGTTCCAATACGTTTGATACAAGCCCGAGATCGAGCCAACCCAGGGCCCAGGAAAGTGAGACAGGGGATGCAGCCAACGTCGGTAGATAACAAATGACAGGCTAATCAGCGCGAGCATCACCATGAGGACTGCCATTCTTACAGCTGGATTTGTCGGGGCATTTTGAATGTAATGTTTACCTTGATTAGTCCCATCCCAATAACCAGACTATTTGAAGAATATTGCAGCACAAATGATGCATCATGGGGGCGCTGCCGTTTGCTCTCTGAGGCACTTGGCGCCAATTACATGGGCGGCAGGAACTTGATTTGGAAAGGACATCAGCTTTACATGTGCACTCGATGATTCTCGTGCCGAATGCTTGTGTGGTCGTACTGTACAGGCCCATGAGCATGACCCGCGCCAAGCCATGTTCGTGGCGCCTAGGAGCCGACCATCATGGTGTTTTGAAGTCTGCCGCAGGGCCAAATAGGGTCAACGACGTCAACGTGGGAGGGGGCGTGAACAGAACAGGGGCTGGCGTGGCTGTTGGGCGTCGGGCGTCGGACTTCGGGCGATCGGCTCTGTTTCCACGATCAGGGAGGGTCCAGACTCCACATGCAATCTGAACCTCGAATATCCCATGTGTTGGGGAAGAGAAATGAACTCCAGCCTTTGTCAAGCTGCACCATCTGGGAGCGACCCGCAGACCGGTGCAGCGTGGCGTTGGCACAGTACGGAGTACAGGCTGTAGCCATTGTCAAGTCGTACATGTGCTCTCTTACCAGACCTCGCCTGGGCTTCATAGTTTTGCTGCAAGGAAAAGAGCGGGCGTCGCCGTGAAACTCGGCATGCCATGTACTCCACAGGGACGGCAGGGACTGGCAGGGACTGACAAGGCAGTTAATTGGCTGGCAAGGTCAGAGAAGGACTGCATGTGGTCTCCCCTTCCTGCCGCCTCACAAGCTTCTTGGCAGGAATGGAAGGTACGGCAAAGTGGCATCCCCTGGCTGGTTTGTACCACGCCAGGCGCGAGCCTCGCTGCCCCTCTTTCTGCCACTAGATGCCCTCGTATTTGAACGACAAAGTCCCATGGCCCGTGCAGCACCATCACCTTGGACAAATCGTCAATGCTGTGGCCAGCTGCGGCTCCAAATCCCTATACCAAAGGTCGGGCTGCAGATCATGGTCAACCAGCGCAGCAAGTCCGGGTGCTGGACCTGCCGTCTGCGGCGCAAGAAGTGCCCCGAAGATGGCTTGCCGTGCTCCAACTGCAAATCGAGAAGCGTCATCTGTCACGGCTACGGGCCCAGGCCGGTCTGGAAGGATCGGGGGCATCGGGAAAAGGAAGAGGCGGACAAGCTGCAGCTGCAGCGGCGCTCACGGTCGTGGCGGCATTCCATTGCCACGATATCCACCAGCTCCGGCCAGTCCTCCTCCCCCATGGCCTTTGTCTCTGCGGCAGACGTGCCATCTTGTCTGCCAGATTCAGAGACAGCTCCTCCTCCTCCAATCTTTCCCGACAGTCCCGACATCCAATCCAGCCTCTCACCCTTGGATACTTCGGCACTGTTGTCGGATTTTTGGATTCCGGATTTTGAGGGGCTGGTTTCGACACCGACATTTTGCATCAATGCCGCCGTGGCCCTCGAAAACCCTCCCGAAACACCTCTAGATCAGCCGGCCTTGATAATACCCTCGGTCTCGTCTGCCGGGGCTCTGGGTTTTTCGTCGGCTCAATTCACCCCATCCGAAGAGAGGGAGATTGAACTCATGATGCAGTTCGTGGGAGACGATTTTTCCAAACAGCATCCATCTTATCAGGTTTCGGCCTTGGCTGAGAGGTCATGGCTGATGTGCATTCTCAAGCGCTCCTCCACCTTTTTTTACGCCTCTTTGGGCACAAGTGCCTATTTCAATTTCCTACAGGCCTCGGCGCATGACGGCAATCGCACAGAATTCTTCCGCGAATATGATCAATACAGAGGCATTGCCACGAAACGTCACCATGATCTTCTAGAGGCAAGCCTGCAATCCCTCGGGCCACCCACAGACTTCGTCCTCGGCGAAACCATTATATGCAGCGTTCAGCTAGCTATACTCGAGGTAAGCCGCCTTGACCTTGTATACACGCACGCAGCAGGCTTGGGAAACACTTCATTAACAGTCTAGTCTCTTGGAGAAAACCACCATGATGCATTGTCCCATATTGACTCGGCCTCACGCGCCCTAGTGAAATATCATGAGAATACTGCGTTGACCGGCACAGCATCCTTGCTGCAACCGCTCATCCCACCCGCAGCAACTGCAATGGAGCGCAAGGCGGTCGTGTTCTTTACCTACCTCCTCACGTGGATACACATTTTGTATTGCTCAACGCAACAGGCCATGCCCCATGCCGCAGGTCTTTATCGGCGGCTTCTCGCCACAACTTCTCCTTCTGAACCCTTTGTCCAAATTGTAGGCTTCGAGGGCTGGGTCCTCATTGGACTGATGGACGCCATTGATGTCTCTATTTGGAAAAGAGAGCAAGAATCGAAAAATCGACTCAGCATGCGGGAACTCATTGGGAAAACAGACGCAATCGTGTATTCCGTCAGTCAACGAATTCAGTAAGTGCCAAAGCTTTACTCACGATTCCTTGGAATGCTTTCCTCATATGCCGAATAGGCAGAGTCATCATATTCAGACACAAGCTTTTGCTCATGCTGTTATTATTCATACCCACACTCTTACTTCAGGTTGCGTGCCAGCCGTCCCGGAGATTCAACAGACACTTGACAAGGCCATTCTGCTGTGGCAAACGATTTCGCATTCCCAATGCAGCCTGAAGCGTTTGTCATGGGCGTTTTGCGTCTCGGCCAGCCTGGCATTGGGTGCGCAGCGAGTTGTTTTTGAACACCTTCTTTCCGAGGCGGCCACCGCGGAACCCTTTTCGAGAACCGTGGTATTGTTAAAGTCTCTAGTTATGGAGTGCTGGAAGATGCTAGACGCCGGCGCCCCCTCATGCAACTGGGAGAGCGTCATGTCAAACTTGGGACATAACGTACATAGCACGTTGTTTGCGTGACTTTGGCTAAAGGCTTCGATGCTGGCAAGAGGAAAAGGGCAGGCCAATAATTCCATACTTCCTACTCTTTCAGCTCGAGGACCGCGCACCACACGTCCATCGAGCACATTGTCGTCCTCTCCATTGACTTTATTCTCTCTGTTTCTGATCGCAGCTGCCTTATAGACGCGACAATCTCTGCTTCCTGCTCTTCACTCAACTTCGCCTCTGCGACGCGCTTTTGAAAAAGCTCTCCCAGAACGTAATCCACCTCGAATCTGCCTTCCAGCATATCCTCTTCAGGCGCAATCAAACGTTCTTTTGTCACCACATACCCCGCATCGTTGGCAGCCTTTAGAATGAATTCCTGATCCACCGCAGCGCGAACGTTTTGTTCCCTCAGGCCCGGCTCACAGGGGGTCTTGTAGCGATACAAGAGGGCCTGACTCTTGGCTGCAAGGATGTGCGGGACCTGACTCTCCTTGGACGGTTCGTTTGACCACTCGGCAAGATAGACGCGGAAAATCTTGACCTGCGCCAACGTTGCGAACAGGGAACGAGCCACGTTTTCGTTTTGAAAATACCAAAGGCTGTGGCATAACACCGCAGAGTCGATGACCCTGTTGGGCTGTCCGTCTAGTTTCGCCAGGAACGAGGGTGTATCGACCGGGTAGAAGGAGGTCCGGGGCCCCAGCACAGAGTTTTTGATGTGCTCGTGTGCCTCTCGCATGGTGAAGGGGTGACCATAGTCGAGCTGGGCTGGATCAATTCCTGTGACATGCCCACGCGGACCAACCTCCAAAGCGAGGGCGAGACAGGATTCGCCTTGACCGCATCCAATGTCCAGAATCCTCTCGCCTTCTCGCACACCCCACGCCTGTACAATAGCCAAACGTTGCTTGAACCTCGGCGCGTGAAACTTGGCGACGAGCCCAGCTCTGCGCGCGGAACTCTCGAGGAGAGTGTCCAATTTGGAGGATGCGGTGGAATCCGACAAAGTGGGAGAGCTGAGATGCATGGCCATGGTCGTAGCAAGACAGCTGATGGTGTCTTATGGAGGAGTTTGATCAAGTTTGTTTTGTCTTGATGCTCGGAACAACCGCTTCATAAAAGACGACACCAACACAAGCACGAATCTAGAAATTCCTCACCTCGCTGCAAGGTTGCCGCCCGCTCGGATATCAGCATGCGAGCCGCCAGCGCGGCGCCTGGCCATGTGCGACTTGGCTCCGGGCTGGAGGAGCAAAATGCCTTGCGTGTTTGGCGCTCCGCGCATGCCTGTAACACTCTAATTTGGCGCTGTGGGCAGAGAGCCGCATGGCTGGCGCATCCGGGTGATCAAACTTACGTGCTTCTCGATATGACTTGATGACTTCAGTCTTACAATTCGCACCCACGTTGCCTTCCTCATAGTCTGAGTAGGCAAAATGTCGAGCACTGCTCCAGTCCATTTCTTTGACCTTGACTCTAATCTTCCTGGTATGGTTATACTTCTGTCAACATAGAAGAGGGAGAACACCCCAAATGACCAAACTCTCAGGCACCTTGAAATCATGGTCCTCCAGTACACTGAAGATCCGGATAGTCCTCAACTACAAACACATTCCCTACACGCAAAGCTTCGTATCCTATCCCGACATTGCTCCCCTCCTCCAGAGCCTCTCCGTCTCTCCGCACAGTAAGGGGCGGGTGGGCCATACTCTCCCTGCCATATGTCACCCAGACTCGGTACAATCGAACCCGACCGGCACATTGATGGATTCCCTCGCCATTGCACTCCACTTGGATAGAACGTTCCCTTGGCCACCGTTGTTTCCATCTGGAGAAGCGAGCTATGTCCTAGCACTCGCCGTGGAAAAATTGATGCTCTGCGCCGCCAAGACGGGGCTTTTCCTCCTCTTGCCCAAAGCCGCCAACGTTCTGGACTCGCGGGGCAGAGACTATTTTATCCAGACGCGGTCCGACTGGTTTGGTAAACCGCTGTCCGAGGTTGAGATTACAGACCCTCTGGAGGTAAGAAAAACAACAGACGCTATGAAGGGTGACCTCGAGATTTTCCTGCAGATGCTGGCGAGCAGAGGTAATAAGAAGAAGCCGTTTCTAGAGGGTGAAGAAGCCGGGTATGCAGACTTCATCCTGGTGACCTTTCTCTCTTGGAGTCATAGGGTGGACATGGGTCTTTGGAGGGAGATTATGGCCATGGGGAATGGTGAATTTCAGTCACTCTGGGATGCTTGCTCGCCGTGGATGGAATGTCAGGGCGAGGATCGGGAATGGCCGATTCCGGCTCGAGATTCTTTCTCAGGGAAGCCTGCTCATACATGAGTGGTTACAATGGACTGTTCTGTCATTGATTGGGTCCCTCACCGTTTCGGTATGTCGTGATTGTTGCCTAGGTCGGAATGGTCGACAGAATAAGGATGAAGATTTGCAGGCAATAGGCTCATGAGAACAAAAGGGTCACTGCTGCATCTCACATGATCTTTGATGCCTCTTCTCTCACACCAGAGGAGATGCTGTTGACTACTCTAGCTCTAGCCCGGTGACACAAAAGGCTGGGCCCGAGGACAAGCGAGGCACAATTGAACTTTACCTATCCGGTAGATTCCGGGCTGCATGATCTCTGTTTCGGAAATCTCTCCGATTCTGACAGCGGCAGTTTGCGGCTCGTTGGCGCAACAGCTTGGCGCTGCGCCAAACCCTGCAGGCTTGCGCCAAAACAGCTTGGTGCTCCGGACCACGTTTGACAGGGGCATCATTCAGACTGAAAGGCGAAAGGCAGACCCCAAAAAAGGCCAAATCCTTGAGAACGAAATGGGACACAACACACACGTGAATCAATCACTGCGACGCACCAACATCGCCATTGTCTATTTGCCAGGAGTTGACAGGCGCCCGAATTAGACTCCCCACGAGGGAAAAATACCAGCATAGACTGGAATCTGTGGCCATGTCGAAGCATGGCTGCGCAGTCATAGTCCACATCTGCACAGTCTTGATGATTGTGGTCCTCTTTCTGGCGCTATCCGCACATTTGACAACGCCGTCATCACTTGATGGCTTGATCCAAAGTGGGCAGAGAAAACACGGGAAGCGGGGTGCTGTAGCCAGCGAGAGTGCAATTTGCAGCTACCAGGGAGCCCGTATGTTGCGGGAGGGTGGGAATGCTGCCGATGCTGTAAGTATGCACAAATGTGCTTCGTTGGAACCTGACTAACCTGGTGCGCAGATGGTGGCAACCAGCTTCTGCATGGGCGTAGTCGGTACGTGGACAGGTGAAGCATGTGTGAAGCCATGCAGCAGCTATTGACCGTGTGACATCAGCCATGTATCACAGCGGGATCGGAGGCGGTGGTTTCATGCTCATCCGAAACCGCCTTGGATCGTTTGAGTTTTTAGATTTCAGGGAAACAGCCCCGGCTGCTTCTTCTGTTGACATGTTCAACAACATCATTTCGTCGGGGCGCAAAGGGCTGAAAAGGTGAGAAACACGTGCTCCCTCCTCGAGATGACAGCTCATCATGGCTGACAGAAGCAAGCGGTGTGCCTGGTGAGGTGAGAGGCTTGGAGTATCTTCACCGCAAGTATGGCTCCCTACCGTGGTCAACCGTTCTAAAGCCGGCAATCACGCTGGCTCGGGAAGGTTTCCCCGTCTCAAAGGATCTCGCCCGTTATATGGAATACGCACTTGAGGAGAGCGGAGAAGACTTCTTGTCCAAGGATCCCTCCTGGGCGGCGGACTTTGCACCCAATGGAACGACACTGGGGCCCGGTGATGTCATGACGCGAAAGCGCTACGCAAGTTCGCTTGAGACAATAGCCTCCATGGGACCAGAATCCTTTTATTCTGGGCATCTCGGTCGCGAGATTGTCCAGGCACTGCAAAGGGCCGACGGGGTAATGACAGAAGCGGACCTGGCCAACTATACCACCGCCACTCGAAACTGCTCACAGGTCAGCTATCGTGGCTATCGCATTGTGAGCACTACCGCTCCGTCAAGCGGCATAGTGGTTTTGAACATACTCAAAGTGCTCGACACCTACGGCCGGCTTTTTACCAAAGAAAATGTGAATCTGAGCACACATCGCCTGGATGAAGCCATTCGCTTTGGCTATGGTCTGGTAGGTGCTCACATCTGAGACAAGTGAGACACTGGCTCACTGAGTACCCAAGAGGACCAAACTAGGGGATCCTGATTTTGTGGATGGGATGCAGGCATACCAGAACTTTATGCTGGACCCGTCGACTGTGCATCGCATTCGTCAAGGCATCATGGATAGCGGAACACACAATCTTTCCGCATACAACCCCGATGGTATTGAGATACTTGAGACGTGAGCTACTGTGTTTGCCCACTTTGGACACTGAATTCCGCTCACAAAAGCAGGCCCGGGACGTCGCACATGGCGAGCGTCGATGGCTCGGGGCTCGCCATCGCGGCAACGACTTCTATCAATCGTCTCTTTGGGAATCGCTTAATGGTTCCCGAAAACGGCATCATTATGAATAATGAAATGGAAGGCATGTATTGGAAAATCAGCAGCCAAAAGCCGTTGGACAGACGGGTAGCTAAGACGCTGCTGCATCTAGACTTTTCTAGCCCCAACGCCTCCCGTCCATTCGGGCGGATTCCTTCGCAGGCCAACTTCATACGGCCCGGAAAGCGACCCTTCTCCTCCATGTCGCCGACCATGGTTACGCACCCCAACGGATCGCTTTTCCTCATTGCCGGCGCAGCGGGCGGTAGCTTCATCACCACGACCACGTTGCAGAATGTCATCTCCGCCATTGATGAAGAGCTCTCCGCCGCCGACATTGTTGCCAAACCGCGTTTGCACGACCAGTTGATGCCGAACCACGTGATATTCGAGACGACGTATGACAAGGCGACGGTCGAATTCATGAAGAGCCTGGGCCATGAGGTGGCGTTTGTTCCCCCGTTTGCAAGTATGGCGCATGCCATCCGGGTCTTGTCGGATGGAACATTTGACGCGGCAGCAGAACCTAGGCAGACGGACAGCGGGAGCGTTGTGGTGGAAGAAGGGTAGGGCACCAAGACTGGCGGCATTTCCTGCCGCGTTTCTCGCGCGACTCTGTTGCCACGAGCACAATATTTAAATTCGTTTGTTGAGATGGTCTGGTCAGTTATCAGTAAATTCGCCTGACCGCCACGGGTCGCCATTGGAGCCGAGACGTGGCCAGCTGAGATGTGGTCGGGTGCCAGTCGCCCGTTGCACAAAGACGCATGTGTGGCGTGGCGTTGCATGTGGTGGCGTGGGTGTAGTAGCACTCTGGACAGACGTCAATCCTGGACCAGACCAGTTGACATGTCCCGGGTGCCGGGCTGCATGTCAAGCATGAATCTACCTGGAAATAGTCGAGCGCGTGCGCCGTGTCAGACACTGAAACGCCCGTCAAGCGGGCCGTGGTGGAGCAAACAGGCGGGAGGCTTGTTTGGGCCCTAAGGGTGGGCCAGCTTGGCGGTCAATAGCCCAGCCGTTTGGCGTCTCACCCGGGGGCCCAGGTACCCGACCCCTCCCAACAAGTCCCGAGTGCTAGCGCCGTTTCCATGTTGTGTGCTACAAGTCCAGTTGACATGGACTCTTACAACCCCCTCTCAACCGAATGGCGCAGCTCGGTTCTTGCATCATGCTCGTCCCCGCCATTCCACCATCTCACCCGGTAGGGCCATGCGTCGCTTGTTCTGCGAGGAGGACGCCCAGATCCGTTTGACATGCGGCGGCCTTCCAATCAGTCACGATGGCCCGCGCCTCCGTCCAGATGTGTGGCACGATCCAGATGCTGTCTCGTTTCTCACTTCCCCTCCTCGCACTCAACGTCCTCGTCGTCGGCTGCAGCTCTCAATAATCAAACCCTCGCAGATATAGGCCAGCTTAAGGATGGCGAGCAGGGAACAGCGGGCACTGCGGGATAGTACCCCGTCTCTCACGTCGCGATCATCAGAAGGCAAACCAGGGCATCGGCATCATGACGGTGATGCCGCCGCAAGAGATGCAGAGGACTCCCAAGACCCAGAACGAGTCTCGCTTTTGCAAAGGACGGAACGCGAGTCAACTACCAACGATGCCGACAACCCTGCGGACGAGAGACGCTATCAACCCCCGAGCGTGTTTTTGATAACCATGGCCACCAGCGTGCTGATCCTCGTCGTGGATATTGTGGCTTCGGCTCCCATGGCCCCGCGGATGGTGATTTTCGAGGACATAATCTGTCGCAATTACTACTCCGCGTGGGAAGACGGCGCAGGCTTGAGCGACTGCAAGATCGAACCGGTTCAGAGCGAACTGGCCCAGATCAACGGCTGGAAGGAGACGCTGGATACAATCCCCGGTAGGTCGGCTGTGTGCCGCTATTCCCACCTTCAAGTCTGGCTTCACTGCTAATCGCGCGCGCGCGCTCATGTATGGCCAGGCCTTATTGTGTCAATCCCCTACGGCGTCCTAGCAAATCGCATCGGACGCAACAAGGTCCTGGTACTGGCGCTGATCGGAAGTCTCCTCAGCGAGACTTGGGTGGCAACAGTCTGTGAGCTCTCCGTCTATGCATCGCTCCTCGCTGCTTTCAAGAATCTAATGTAGCGATAGGCTTGCTGCCGCAAATCTTGCCTCTCCGCGCCGTCTGGCTCTCTGGTCTGTTCCAGCTAATCGGGGGAGGCGGCGCGACAGTCACCTCCATGTGCTTTACGATGATTGGCGACGTGTGCTCTGCCGAGCAGCGGTAAGTCGCCTTACATGGATCCATGTGCCTCGGCTGATACAAACCGGCAACTCTTGCATAGAACCGCGGCCTTTTCTCAGATTCACGCCGCTATTCTCTTGTCCGAGTTCGTTTCCATCCCTCTGGGCTCTGCCTTTATCCCCATAGACCCATGGATACCGGTCCTAGGCGCCCTTTGCTTAATGGCTCTGGCAACGCTCTTCACATTCTCAATCACGCTGCATCGCACTCCTTTCCGCTCAAAGAAGCAAACCTTTGGCGGCGACGGCACTCGGCCAAATCTGCCCACTACGCCGCCGAGAAAGATGGGGGATCGACTGAGTCACGGCATGGCTAAACTGGTCAAGTCCACCCCTTGGGCCTCCAAGGATGTTTTGCTCATGCTCGTGGCCTTTTTCTTTTGCCAGCTGAGTCGGCAATTTTCGGTGGTGCTCCTCCAGCTCGGCTCTTTCAAGTTTGGCTGGGATTATGCCAAGGTCACAATAAGCTCCTGCTCAACATGACTCATGAGAAACATGTCGAACTAACTCTTGACACGTAGGCGTCCTATCTTATTGCTCTTCGCGCCGGCATAAATCTACTCGTCCTGGTTGCGCTGATACCCCATCTCACGCGCTTCTTCGTCAAGAAAAGAGGCCTGCGCCAATCGCAAGCAGACAAATACATTACCATTATCAGCGGCATCTGTCTCGTCATCGGGTCTCTTTTCATCTTCCTCTCCGGATCCCCGTTTGATATCATAATGGGCCAGGTTTTCGTTGCGTTGGGGTTTTCCTTCACGCTCACCGCTCGCAGTCTCTTGACCTCCATGGTACATGCACGGTACTTGAGCCTTTTGTATACCAGTGTGACGGCTGTCTCGTACGGCGGCGTCATTGTAGGAGGACCACTGTTGGCCGGTGCCTTTCGTTGGGGACTGCACCTGGGACAGTTTTGGGTCGGGATGCCGTTTTTGGTCACTGCCGTCTTGTTTGCAGCCGCCACGCTCGCCGTTTGCGCTACAAGGGACGAAATAGAGGTGCAAGCGGAAACCATCCCCGAGTAGACCACGACACCCTGACGGGACTGCCTTGCGCAGGGGTGGATTCGACTCAGAATGAAGAGTGGAAATGGGCGTTGGAAAGACGTGGGCGGAGATCAAGTGCCTTCTACTCGGACACATGTGAACCACCGTGGCTGGGAGAGTTTCATGGTCTGACGCCTGCGCCCTGTAGCTTATTAGATTATTTTGCCTTGTCAGGAGGCGTCTAGATTGCTGATGCAAATGACCGCGCATCAGGTCGCCGTTTGAGCGGTCGCTGTTTACAAGCTTATCGGCGTGCGGCATGGACTGTAGCACTCAGTGTAGTTGCTTGAAAGTTGCAGTAATGACATTTCGAGATGAATAGTTGACCTTGCATGGTGTCTGTCGGGCAGCTTCTCAGAGTTTGATAGTCTGCATCGTGTATATAAAGACGTATATGGCGGTTGAATGAGTTTATTGGGCGATCAAGTCCTGCTGATGTGTTAAGTGGGCTGCAAACCGTACCCAGATGATGGCAGTAAATGATCATGTTGAACTATCTGGGAATCGCAGTACTAGGTATAGAGCGTCCATATGCTGCAGAGTTCAAGGGATGTTGGCGTCAACATTTTGCGAAGCTGCCGTAGAGTGCATCTATCTACTCTGTCGCGGTCGATCCTACCCTGTACCCACTGACATGACCCACGCAAACACCAAACACCTCTTGATTGTCTCTTGATTGTAAATACACATAGCTTTGCATTGAAGAATATGGGACTACACTGCAGGCCCTTTTTCGCACTCAAGTCGATTAGTACTGATGCGCAGTTCCGGTACCACTGGTGCAGCCCTTGACAGCGGAACAAGGGACTCGTGTTTCA
Organism: Keithomyces neogunnii; assembly: GCA_020975405.1. Taxonomy (NCBI): domain Eukaryota; kingdom Fungi; phylum Ascomycota; class Sordariomycetes; order Hypocreales; family Clavicipitaceae; genus Keithomyces; species Keithomyces neogunnii. The sequence continues at coordinate 4,722,483 of JAIOWQ010000003.1, read as the reverse complement.
TACAACAGTCATACGGGTCGAGCACTGCCCAGCAAGAGTTTACACTTCCAGATTGTCCGCCGTGCGACCCTCGCTTAAGCCTGCCACTGTACCAGCCAATGTCTCATGTCCCCTCTCTGACGCCTTGGGCCAGCTTGCGCACTCAGCTTGGTTGCCATGCTGCGCAATCCGAGGACAAACCCCAGCTGAAACCTTGTGATACAGCTGGCCAGCAGGATGCTGCTCACTTATTATTGCCTCTCGCGTCACTCACTCCCTTCACATGCCTAGCCGCAAGTCCATGTCACAAATAAAATTCGCCTACTCGCTAACGTATGTAGTTGGTAATGTACAAATGTAAATCGTCTGTGTAAGCGTCCCTCCCTTCTGGGACATTGCAACAACACGCGCCTTGAATGGTATACTTGGTGGCTCCATCATTTTCCCTTTCCAACCACCTCTTTCAACACGCGCAGCTTCTCCTCCGTGACGCGAATGGCTTCCTCAATCTCGCGTTCGTCCATGCGCTCGTCGCGTAGCTTGTCCTCCACTGTCCGGTGCTCAATCGCTCGCTTGCGCACACTTGGCCCGTCCGAACTGAGCCGCTCCATGCCGACGCGCTCCTCCAGCCATTCCCACAGTTCGGAATCCTGCCGGCGCCACATCTCCTCGTAGGCAGCTGGTCCGCCGTGGCCGTAGAACCCAACATCTGGTCCATATGGCGCGTTGTTCTTGGGCGGAGACCCGAACCCGAACCACATGGCAACTATCAGCCCCACGAGCAGACCGTACATGACGTTTCCCGTGAGCACGGGTTGCAGCACGTCCAAACACGGCTCGACAATGGTTCGAACCGGCTCCAATGGCCCCCAGTTGCGGTTCCTGCCATCCGGCTTGCCCGTCTTTCCAGACTCCCCGTCGACCACAGCTTGCAGTGCTTTGCTTCTCTTCAGCTTCCGTCTGCCCTTTGCGGCTCCGTTGCCGACTGTGCCGGACCGGCCTCTTGATGACACTGCAGACTTGAGTGACGCGAACAGCTCCTTGCAGTACAGTCCTTGTCCGTCGTTTACGTTCTTCTCAATGGTACCTGTGGCTCACTTTAGCAAACGAGAAAAAAAAAGACGACAATCGGACATGAAGGACGACTTACCCTTGAGCCAGCACTTGCCAGACCATTCCACTGTGCAGTTGATTTGGACACGTGTGGAATTGTTCTCTGCCCACGACAGACAGTACTTTGTCTTGACCGTAAAGAGGTTGCCGTACGGCACATCGGGATTTTGAGTAGAGACGCTCAAGTTCACCGCCTTCTCCAAGTCAATGCTGTCCATGGTTTCCGTCACCACACACTTGGTTTGCTTGGGGCCGATTGAACCATTGAGCGGCTTGATATACGTGAATGTCCTGGTCTTGTTATCCGCCGTCAGTCCCTTCTTGTCTTCCATCTGAATGTCGGTGCACTTCTGGTCAGTTGTTAACCACTTGTTCATCCAACCAACGGATGCAGGGCCAAAGACGAGGTTGTAGACTTTTCCAAGAGGAGCTGGAATCGTCTCGTCGCCAAGGACCTTGTCGTAATGCGTGGCAGAATCGCCACAGTCTGTTGGGATGTGGGCAGGGGGGCCGGGAAAGTCCACGACACCTCCAGGCGGCTGCGATGCATCCTTGGCCGTCTCCATTGCTGTGCCGTTTGTGACAGTCATGCCCGAGAATTTTCGAGTGACGGGCTTCTCTGCATCCTGATCCACAGCCGTCACTTCTGTTGACTGAGTTTGCAGCGGTTCGTCGTATTCTTCTTCGTCGTAAAACTCCTCGTCGCCCTCGTCGTCATCCGTCTCCTCCTCGGACCCGGACGCTTCGTGCGGCTCTTCATCCAGCGCCTCTTGCTGCGCTTCCACCTTTTCCGTCTTGTCGCCGCCGGTTCCCTCGAGCTGAACACCGTTCAGTGTGCTTCGTAAAGTCGGATGGCCCAGTTTCCAAATATTCACAATCAGATCATACGTGGCATCTCGGCTTGTGAAGCTAGCAAAACTATGCTTGGCGTGTAGTGTGGAGATCATTAGGCCATTCTTGAAGACAAGGGCAGTGCTTCGCTTCTCCACAGACACTATTTCGTCAAAGCTCATGACCAAGGTTGTTGTCCAGCCCAGGATATTGCTGCTGAAGCAAAGATGGCCCTCGGAGACGTATAGCCGACCGTGCGCTAGGATTTCGCGTTGGAGCGCGCAGCTATAATCCTCAATCAGGTAATCGTCATCAGGTACGCTCTTGAAAAAGGTATGAAAGTCACGATTTCGCTTTTTGCTGGCAATTGCAAATCCAGTAAGTTTCGGGCCGCCTAGGCCACCGGTAGTGGGGAGAGCGGTGTTGGTGGCAGAGGTGATGGCTGCGGCTATGGTCGCCCCGGTTGTCACAGAGCTTCCCCGTTTCCTGTGAGGCTTCATTGCGCTTCTAAGGCTGGAAGATCGCTGAATCGACTCCTTCAGATCGACAAAATCCATCTGCGGGGGGGTCCTCTCCCCGCTGGCAGGCTCGGCCAGCGATCGGGGGCGACTCGAGGTTTCTCCTGGGAGCGCATCCGCGGCCATGTTGTGAGGGTCGGCTGGCGCGGATTCTGATCTCAGCCTCGTATCGACGACATCGTAGTATCTGGCGCTTGCGGGTGATGCAACCGAGGGCTCGGGTAGGCCAAGCTGGCTCAGGCTCAAGTCCCCCGACCCCAGCGTTCGCACAGCAGACTCCTTTCTGTCCATTGCATCTTCGATTCGAGGTTCTGGCTCCGGCTCAGAAGCTGCCTGCATGTCCAGGGTCGTTTGGCTGCCTGCAGGAGAGCTCAGAGACTTTGGAATGCTGCTTCGGCTCTTGTTGCCTCCGATTACCAATCCCGTGCTGGGAATAGTATTGCTTATCGAGGTGGCTGCGTTTTGGGCGGCCGAGATCATGGATGAGAAGAACCCCGTCGCACTCGGCGCGGGCTCACCGCCAGACTCTTCCGTTGGTGTCAACGGCGCCGGTGTGCTTTGAGATAGCTTGCTAGGGCTATTTGTCGCCGAGGTAGATTTGCTTCTCCTATGAATGTTCATGCTTGATGGCACAGAAGTCCCACTCGCCTTTGGCCTGGAACCCGCACCATGTGTTGGAGCCCTGCTGCCGCCTGGCGACGCCGAAAACTGCGGGTATTCAGCTTGATCTGTTGGAGTTGGGGGAGTGTTGACAATGACGGGGGCCGGTTTTTCGTCCTTGGGGGGTGTACAGGGAGAGTCCGTCTCGACTTTAGGCGTTGATGCCCTGATCTTTCGATCGGTGGAGGCGATTTTGGCGGGTGCAGGAGGTTCGGGGATGGAGCTTGCGGTGCCGGGATTGCCCTTTGGTTCGGAAGGCTTCTTCGGCGACGGAGGCTTGTCGGAGGATGCGCCAGAATGGTCGCGCGTCTGAGGGGGCAGTTGGAACTGGGGTTGCGAGTCTTGAAGGTGGTGGGCTTGGACAACAGGAGATGACGTTGTCAAGTAGCCGATCAGGGACGGGTGGGCTGAAATTGTGGCGGGTCGAACTGGAGCTGAGCTCGATGCGGGTCTTCCACTCCTGTGCGAAAGCTCGGGTTAGGCAATGGGTTCATTCATTCAGTCCTCTAGACGATTGCGCAGGGCGAGCAGTCGCTTGGTAAAACATGGAGTGCAGCTGGCAGGATAGGTCTGCGGGGGAGGGGGGACCAAACAGCACAAGACTGCACAAGCTTGGGGACAATGTGAGGCTTTAGGCGGCAGCCCATGACTCGTCTTGCCGGGAACGGCTGAGGTTGCAATGAACCCTCCTAACCTGGCGTTGCAAAAAACGTGTGGCGGGGCGCATCGGCCCTCGTCTGAGCGTCGCCAAGATGGAGGCTGAACAAGACAAGGCAGCCAAGGTTTTTGGCCTCGCAGCCCGGACAGGAGTGCTCAAAGGGCAGAGAGAAACAAAGGAAATGCGTTTTATCAACAAGATGGAATCATGCAACGTACTGGTGTGCAGGTTCCGGATCTGGGCCGGACTCGAAGGAGCCAAAACTGCGGTCGTCAATGTCGTCGTCGGCCAAGCTGGCTGAATTGGTGTCGTCGCTCTCAATTGTCAGCTCGCGCTTCAATCGTCCCTGGCTGCTATGCGCGCTTGTGCTGCGTGCATCGTCGTCTTGGCCCGATGCCTCAGAATCGCGCCCATTCTTCTCTTTTCTGCGCCGCCTCTTTGTTGAGAGTCCCCTTGACAACAGCTTGCCAACGCGCAATCCACCACCGCTGGTGCCATCCATGACCGGGGATACGACCCCGTGGCCGGCTTACAAGGTCTCTGGGCAGCAAAATTTGTCAACTGGGCCGCTTGGTCTGGTGCGGTGCTCGGAATCAAGCCTCGGACGAGCACAATGGCTGCGGTTGATGGCCCGCGGAGGGACGTCCCTGGTCGCGTCTGGTCACCACGACGCAGCGGTTGGGACGTGGAATGAGGGATTATAGGAGAGAGTTGCAGTGTCGGGTGCTGGATGAGGTTAAAATGAGATGGGCAACAAATGATTTTGCGAGGTAATCTGGTTTCGAATGTAATACACCAACGACGGTGGCCTAGGGTCTTGATTGTTTCGTATTGCCCCCTTGTCTGGCTCCGGCTTCAATTGCACTTGCAAATGCAAATGTCTGGTGACAGGCGGGGCGCGAGCGCGAGCGCCTGCCTCTTATACAGAAATCGGCAAAACTGGCCAATCACTCATCGCGGCCGAGCTCTTCTGCCCCACAGGGATGCATCAGTTTGGCATTTGAGCCGCTCAAATGTACCTGCATGACGTTGACGATTGCGAAATGCAAGGTTTGACGATGAATCTGGCCTGGTGTGCTGTGTCCTCGCACACATGTCGGTGTTGCGCTGTTCATTCTACGGTGATTGACCCAAATGTCTCAGGTTGCCACAGCATTCAGGCGTACCAATAGTACTTGCATGAAGGAGCGCTGGGTACCTAGGGATTCAGGCTGCAGGCTGTCATTCAAGAAAGGACATATTGTGTGTAAAGTATCATGGCTAGACATGGTATTATTAGTAAGTGCTGGCCTGTTGCCCCCCCTTCTCTTTCTCCCGTTTCAGTTTGACGATTGGGTGCAACCTCGGAACTTTGCCAGCAGAAAGATGCCCACAGAAGGGGCAGAGAAATAAACACTATTGGTGCACCAGTTTGCAGCAGATTATGCCATCAGATCTACGGGTTACCAGAGAGTACCGACTGCAATTATTGAGGGCACCATTACGCAGTGTCAGAATCTTCAATTGCATTGGGGTATAGCAACTAGTCAAGTCATTTGCACATGTTTGTCCATTATCCGTTATTCACTCCAGCATGGTTTGCAGCCTCCGACGCAGCTCCTCTGGATTTGATCGTCCATATTGGTCTGGATAGTTTTCGAAAATAGCCTTCCTCATTGTCCTCCTCGGCGCCCTTTTCCCCGTGAATAGCTCGAATTGAGCGAATCCCTGGTCTGGGAGAAGATCGAGCCCGTCCATGGCGATCCATCCGCGTCGTGCATGCTCCATGGCTTGCCTCAGGAGTGGCGTATTCAATGTCTTGTACCCTAGTTCGACGATGACGCCGCCCGTCTGATTCCCTAGCCATGCTTCGGGCAACATGAACTCGGGAGAGGGTACATTCCCTATTGGATGCGTGGGGATGCATGAAATGATAATTGAAGGTAGGCGGAACTCGGACTGCCAGGTGTCATCGAGGGCAGTCAGGACTTCGAATTTCGTGTCTGCCCCAGCGCCGAGTCCTTCAAACTCCGTCTTTTGCAGCAATTGCTGGAAATGACTCGCCAGCCTCTTCCCATTGGCCACGGATCGGTTATAAATGGCAATGTTGCTGACACCGACCTGCAGAAGCGCATAAACTGCCGCTCGGGCCATACCTCCGGCTCCAACTACCAGAGCACACGTTGCGGGCCGAACAGCGTTTGCAGGGGACAGCCCTCGACGTATGCATGCGCGGATGCCGATCCAATCTGTATTCTCCCCATAGAGTGCTCGCACAGGCCCTGCTCGGTTGACTCCACGGAAGAAGGCGGCACCAGTCGGCACCGTACCATCACTGTTCAAATGCCGAATGGGAATTAGAGTGTTGATGGCGCCGATGGCTTGAGCGTGCGGGCTTAACGAGTCTGTTAGTGTGATGAATTCAACCTTGAATGGCAACCCGATGGATGCCCCGGCAAAATTAGGATCCTGTATCAGGTGCCTGATTTGATTCAACGAGTTCGTAGAGTACGGTTCGTAGCGGTGAGGGACACCGCAAACTTCCAGAGCCGAGTTGTGCATTGCAGGTGACATGCTGTAGCTTACGTTTGCTCCAAACACGTACAGGTTCATGGAGTCGAATAGGAAGCTCGAATACAGTGCGCTTGTTGCAGACTGTGCCACGAGATCCGCCTTGTCCTGTTTCCTGCAGTCCTTGGAGTGATGCCTTGGAGCGACCATGGTAAGGACAGGATTCAGACAAGCCGAGTGTCTTCCCAAAGGCCCAGAGTTGTAGGCTATGACAGGAACATGGTAGCTTGGGAGTGACTGGATAGATGACCGGAGTCGAGCCACCTCGAAGTTGTCCTCCACGGTTTCGGCGGGACGGACAAAACGGACAAGGTCACAGTTCAGCTGCACTGCCCGCTGGTACTGCGCAATCCAATCCGAGGAGGCCCAGGGAGGGCAGTTCTTTATCGGCGCATAGTGGCCGATGAGCTTTGAGCTTCGCTTCAAGGTTGCTAGCTTTAAAATGGCAACATCGTCGAGGCGCAAGTCTACCGTCATCATCTCTGGGGCCAAAGACAAGACATGGGAGAGAAGATCTAGGTAAAAGTATGTGGTCGTGGCCGTCAGTGATACATCTGGGTGGCCAATGTGAACAATTATCGGCAGGACGCTGCTTCTCCGTACCAAGCCAACAGCCTCGGTAAGCTTATTGGCCATCTTGTTATACTCGTCGAGATAGGGTCTGATGCTCCAGTCGATGTCGATGTCTGCAACAGTGATCTGCATGGCATCCGCACCCGCCGAGCAGTCTTCAATGTCTACACCATTGTGAATTATGTCGTCTGCAGACACTTCCACGGCGTAGGTGTACTGACGCTGCTCCGTTGCGACACTGGCCAATGGATACGCCGATTCGAAGAAGGGGATTGTGCCAGCTGGATATATCTGCGAGAGGAACTTCAACAGGTGTCTTTCAGCCTGTTTCAGGGCCAGATAAGGTGGTAAGGCGAAATTATCGTTATTGTGTCCTGGTTGCTGGCTGTGTTCGACAGCGGCAGACTCGGAAACGTTGAAGAACTCCAAGTTTGAGCAACTCCGAAAGAATGCGTTACTAGTGCTCCAAAAGGCCTCCCATTTGATTCCCGACTCTATCTTCAGATGCGCCTGCACAGCTTCCCTGCTCCTCATGACATGCACTACGGGATTGGTAGTAGCCAACTGCCGCAAGAGACCCTGTACGCGCCGTTCCATCCACGAACAGACGATTATGCAGCCGGCGGCATTGTGTTCAAGAATGTTCCCCAGAACCTCTCCTTGCTTTCTCTGGCACTGAGCTGTGCCGTGAATCTTGCTGTAGGAGGCGCTGGGGCAGTTTGTCGCGCGCTGAAAGGCCACCTCCAGGTCGATGATCCTCTTCTTCAAAGCCGAGGCGGCCATGATGGCAAGTGTCGTCTTCCCAGCGCCCCGCATGCCGACAATCACGATGGAGGCATCGGGAGTGAACTTGGGCATCTCTTCAACGAGAGACGACGAAGCCGGTGATGGCACTCTGGTTGCATACTCGCTGCCGCTGACAGACGTCTTGGCTGAGCGAGATCGAGTGGCGGGGGCCGTCGCATCTCCTGAAGAAAGCGACCTTTCGTCGGCCATCATGGCGGCCAGCGATCGTTTGACCCCGGCCATTATGCGACAGATGAGCTATGCGAGAAGGGCTTTCACGGTGAACAGGGACACAAAGATATGAGTGTCATTCCATCTTCAGTCATGGTCGGTCGAGGCAGTTTTGGTGAAGCACTGTCCCGCCATGAGGCTGGGGCCTGAATGAAGCTCTGGTTGGACCGATGACATTCTGGCGGCTTGGGGGCCTGGATAAGATTTTATCCGGGCCGCCCATCCCCGTGCTTGGCTGGCTTCCAACCCACATCCTGGACACTGGAGCTGAATCAACTGCACCCCGCGAAAGCTGTCAAACGTCCGACGTCGCAACGCTCGGTACATGTACAATTCCATCGATATCTGGCAATCCCGCATCACAAGCTGCCCCGGCGTTGACTGCGAGAGCCTCGGATACTATGTCCCTGGCAAGGGCGGGCCGTTTAGAGCTGATTGTAAGCTCCGCAGGTTGAAGGGAGCATCTCACAGCCCAGCATGCCACCAAAACGACGAGCGCGAGACTCCGAAGTCTTGACAATTTCTGATGAGCCAAGAGAAGTCGAACGACCAAAGAAGCGGCGAGTTTCCTTGGCTTGCGATGCCTGTCGTGCCGCACGAGAGAAATGTGACGGCGCTCGGCCAGAATGTGGAACTTGCGTGTCACAACAACGAACTTGTTCATACACGCCGACAACGAAGAAACGAGGCGTGCAGACGGGATATTTGCGCACTATTGAGCTATCTTTAGCTTGGCTCTTTGACCGCATGCCCGAGTGTGAGGAGTCGCTTCACCGGCTGCTGGCTGGAAGAGACGGAGACGCGGCAAGGGATAGTCGTGCTCTATTAGGCAAGGGAAGCGCGGGCCATCGGCTGCAAAAGTTATGGCATCAAAATCGAGTCCGAAGAGCAATTGATGGCCTTTTGTCAGACACTCAAATTGCCAATTCTGACAACTCCGGCAACGACTCAGACACGGATGCGGAACGACGGACGAATAACCAAGGCGTCGCTACGGGATTCACACCAGGCACATCAGTGGCCGTACCTGGACTTGTGCAGGGCCTGGAAAGAGCTGACGGGAACATTATCAAGTTGCCTACCAATTGGAGACGCCTTCTGGACGTATACCTCGCCTATACGCACTGTTGGCTGCCAATTGTGAATCTGGATGCTCTCCGTCTGCTGGCCTCAACATATCCGCCCGAGGGTGTCAGAATAGGCGCCATCGTCAACGATGGCACTTATCTGAGCCACTCAGAGCTTTGGGCCGTCATGGCAATTGCTTCACATCAAGATTTCAGCTCTGCCGACGTGGTTGATGCAACGTCTCCTGGCGCTTCTCAGATTTGCGAAATCTCTCGTACCCTCGTTCCCCCAGATGACGGAGCATTTGACATTCATAGCATAAATGCCATGATCATTCAAGCAGTCATCTTGATTGGCAGAGAAAAATTTGTTGCAGCCTCTCTTGTATTAGGCAAGTCTGCGAGGCTCTTGCGGCGGCTTCAGCCAACTGCAGGCAACATGTCACGGCATATTGGTGACTTTTCTTCCATTCAGCATGAAGTGGTATCAAGGGCTTGCTCCATGTTAGACATATTAACGTCCTTGTTTCTTGGACAACATCCGATGCAAGAATTCAAGGACATAAACTGCACCCATGGAACTTCCATGACGGGATTTGCTGCATTCGATCAGCCATGGGACCCTATGCGACAGCAATCAACGATAACAGACAATTCCACAGCAACGCAACAAATAGCGATAGCGCAACCCATACGAACTTTGATGCAGCTACACGCATTTTCCTCCGTATTAGGAGACTACCTTGTTTCTCGGCTCGTTGGAGAGTCGGGCCCCGACATTCCCAAGCCGGAAGATTTGGTGAGGAAACTCGATAACCACTTCAACTTCTGCAACTCCTTGATTTCAAGTGGATCAACGCCGATGATTCCTTCAGCCTACTTGGTCAAACTTCTTTTCCTGACGGCGACCATTGAGCTGACATCTGACGTACGCTCATCACTGCTTTCTGCGTTTCTCGAAATTATCGACTCTTGCTTTGAAGTATTTGGAGCTGATCACACTCCGCCTGTCATCATGCTGCTCATTCACCTGGTGCAGCGACGAGCCAAAGTAGACGAAATGGGAGACTCCGACCAAAGCAGGTGGCTCGACGTAACGAAACGGCTCCAAAATATATGGACTGTTGGAAACCAGCCCTCTTACACCATGTTTGCCAGCCACTCAGAGATGAGCAAGGATGCACAACCCCATGACTCGCAGACGGTAATGTTTACCCCATTGCCACGGGAATCACATCCCCACGGGGAGGGCGGGATCCAGGCAAGATCGCAATCTAGCTTTGGCCTGGACGCATTGACGGGGAACAAGCCCGCCGGGCAATTTCGTTTCGGATACGAGGACGCAATTCCGAATGCAGCGTTTGACATTGGCACACCACTCACAACACACCCGAGCGCTGCTGGAAGAGTAAATACCCACCCCATGTTCCCCGGCAACCATCGTATGAGCCAAAATTTCGATTACGATGCCATGTTTGAAGACCTTGGATCTATGGGATACACGGATAACTTGGAGATGAATACCAGATTCATGACGAATCTTGGCTTCGCCCCGGGATGTAATCTAACTGAAATCTTTCAGGAGGACTTTGGAGTTTGATGGCTTCCAGATGTCGCTGTCACTATAGCAATCTGGGCAAATAATATACCCACGGCCCATCCCTCAGGCTAAATTGAGGTCTTGGGCCCTTTTCCACGCCGAGGCCGTCTCTCACCTGTTGATCGTGACGTACATCAACATGGGATAAGCGTTTACCCAAGATGTAGGCTAACGAAACGCCACTGGAAATCCCGTTCCCATGTTTGGCCGACAGGGTTGGCCATAATCCACCGTCCCCGCACCCCGGATTCGTGGCGCATTGGCTGGGATGTGGGAGACTTGGGGCGGCGTTCCACTGCCGATGCCAATTTTTTCCCACGCAACGGTGGACAACGACCAGGATTCTCTGACCCTTACACACACACATATATCATCCGAAGATGGCGCTGGTTGTCGTCCAGCTGCAGCGTGGTATAAGTTGGCCCCGTCAGACGCTTGGAAACAATCACCCCGACCTGGTGTCTTCAACAGCATCTTTGTTCTGTTGCCAGGATTTCAGCCGACAAGATTTTTCACCATGACGTTGCTGGCACTGAAAGAAGACAGGCCGACGCCCTCGGCCGTCTACAACTGGCGTGTGTATGCCTGCGCCGGCATAGCATCATTCGCATCATGCATGATCGGTTACGACTCGGCCTTTATCGGCACAACACTAGCACTGCCGTCCTTTGTGGACGAGTTCAATTTTGCAAGCTACTCTCCGTCAGCGCTGGCGCTGCTCAAGCAGAATATTGTTTCCGTCTATCAAGCTGGTGCCTTCTTTGGCAGTCTGGCAGCCTATGCATCCAGTTACTTCGTGGGACGCCGCAAGTCTCTTGTCTTGTTCACCCTCATCTTCATCGTCGGCGCAGGCATGATGTTGGGCGCGAACGGCGATCGTGGCACGGGGCTCATCATTGGCGGCCGAGTCCTTGCCGGTTTCGGCGTCGGGGGCTGCTCCAACATGACGCCGATCTACATCTCAGAGCTGGCGCCGCCTGCGGTCCGAGGTCGTCTTGTCGGTATTTACGAACTGGGATGGCAGATTGGAGGTCTTGTCGGCTTCTGGATCAACTACGGCGTCAACACGACCATGGCCCCGAGCCACTCACAATGGCTCATACCCTTTGCGGTGCAGCTCATCCCGGCCGGCCTGCTTCTGGTGGGCTGCTTCTTCATCCCCGAGTCTCCCAGATGGCTATTCTCCAAGGGCAAGCGTGACCAGGCCATGAAGGTGCTCTGCTGGATGCGCCAGCTGCAGCCCAGTGACATGTACATTGTGGAGGAGGTCAGTTATATTGATGAAGAGACTGAGCGCTTCCGCCGTGATGTTGGTGCCGGCTTCTGGAAACCTTTCCTTGCCCTCAGGGAGAGACGAATCCAGTGGCGATTTACCCTGGGCGCGCTGCTTTTCGTGTTCCAAAATGGTAAGCCGCCGCCTTGTTGCGTTGCTTCTCGACCGAGGTTTTACTGACTGGGCCACACAGGCTCTGGAATCAATGCCATCAACTACTACAGCCCAACCGTGTTCCGCAGCATCGGCGTCACGGGAACGAACAACAGCTTCCTTACCACCGGCATCTTTGGCGTCGTCAAGACAGCCCTCACCTTTGTCTGGATCCTGTTCCTGATTGACCACATGGGGCGGCGCAACCTTCTCATGGTTGGTGCGCTTGGCGGCTCAGTCTGCATGTGGTTCATCGGCGCATACATCAAGATTGCGGGGACGGCCGCAAAGACGAGCGGCGGAGGCCTGAGCTCTGGCGGAATCGCGGCCATCTTCTTCTTCTACCTGTGGACGGCATTCTACACGCCGTCGTGGAACGGCACCCCGTGGGTCATCAACTCGGAAATGTTTGACCAAAACACGCGCTCCCTGGGACAGGCCAACGCGGCCGCCAACAACTGGTTCTGGAACTTCATCATTGCCAGGTTCACGGAGCAAATGTTCAACGCCTGGGGCTACGGCGTGTACTTTTTCTTTGCATCGCTGATGCTCATCTCGGTCGTGTTTGTCTTTTTCTGCGTGCCCGAGACCAAGTCGCTCCCGCTCGAGGCCATGGACCGGCTGTTCAAGACGAAGCCCACGTGGCGCGCCAATGCCATTTTGATGGAAGAGCTTCGGGTGGACGAGCAGAATTTTCGTCGCAATGCGGACGGCGTCGGGCTAGAGGTGGAAAAGGTGGAAACGGAGCAGGTCGAGTCCAACAACAGCAGTGCCCAAAAGGTCTGAGGATGAGGCCATTGTGGGCTGGTGTATTTAGCGTGTCTGTCATATAAATGAAGTAAATATTGGTAACTTATGAGATGTGTGTCCCAAGTGCCAGTCCAAGTTTTTGCAAGACTCCGTGGCAGCCGTAGGACCGGTGCCCAAGAGTCTTGCTCCTTTGCCAGGGTCATTCCCACAAGGTTGGCGCCGTTAGAACGGCTCAGGGGAAGGGATACTATTTAGCTACGACATAATTTACATGGTTCTTCACAATTTGGCTCATCCTGGTAGTAAAGTGCACGGAACAGAGGCAAAGCTTGCTGTCTTGATGATTACAATACACATTCATCACAGCCGCGACTGCGACCGCTGGGCAACCTTTTCGGCTATGGCCTCCTGGACCTTGGCAACGGGCAGGTCGGCGGCTTCCAGGCCGGTCCAGTACTTGTCCTGCTCGAGCCCCTGCCACACCAGGGCCTCGGTGCCGAGGATGACGCGCCAGCCCTTGCTCTCGGCGAGGGCGGCCAGGCGGGTAAAGGGGGTGGGGTTGTAGCACATCTCGAGCAGGGCGCCCTTGGGGCTCTTGTCCAGCAGGGCCTCGGTGACGCGGCGGGCGCGGGCCTCGTCGTCGGTCTGGGGGTCAAAGTCGGGGACGCAGGCGACGGCGGCGCCGGGGCCGGGCAGGGCGCGCGCCTCCTCGACCGAGGCGACATGGCGCAGGCCCTCGCCGAAGCCGCGGCGCGCGCAGTCGGCCACCATGGCGCGCACCTCGGCCGCGTCCCTGTTGACGAGGTAGATGTCGCCGACGTCCATCCACCTGCGCAGCGCGTAGATGGCGCTCCTGGCCGCGCCGCCGCCGCCAATGACCAGGCCCGGCCGCCCGCGCAGCGCCCGCGCCGCGTCGTCGCCCATGTTGTGCCGGAACGAGTCCCGGATGCCGACCACGTCCGTGTTGGTGCCGCACAGCACGCGCCGCCCGTTGCGCTCCCGCACGAAGAGCGTGTTGCACGCGCCCACGTCGCGGCACTCGTCCGTCATCTCATCCAGGTGCGGCAGTATCGCCACCTTGTTGGGCATGGTGACGGAGGCTCCTGGCGCACGGGATGAAGCGGTCAGCAAGCAGCAGGCGACAGAGGGAGGGGGCCAAGGGCGGGAGGGAACTTAGTACCGTAGAATGAAGCGTCCTGCGTCAGCTCCAGAAACCGCGACATGTCGGCCGAGTCGAGCCGTATCTGGCTCCATTTCAACCCCAGGTGGTCGTATACGATTTGGTGCAGAAGCGGCGACAGCGAGTGTGTGATTTTCTGCCCAAACAGGTACCCGTGGCGATCTAGCCGCGCCCTCTGCTCCTCTGGGGTGTCGTCGACTGGCCGCTGGGCCTGCTGCGTGTCCGTTGCCAGGGCCATCATGTGTGTGTCTGTGTGTGTGTGTGAGTGTCCCAACCCCCGTTCTTGCGCGGATGCTGGTGTTCATGTACCTCGTTTGCCAGCAGGTTGTCCGACCCCCTCCCCGGGTATCACAATACCCATGCACATGCACTCGTGCCAGAAGTTGTCTCTGGTTGTAGAATCAACAGCCGCAGGGCGGTCCGAACATGTCGGAACTTGCGGCTGAGCTTTGCACGGCCCCACATCGGCGTCTCCGCTTTGCGCAGGGACCGGGTAAGAGTTTAACCCCCGTTGTTTCCTGACGAAACCAGACGTCATTTGATTTGGGTTGCGGCGGCCGCAAGGGTGTCTCCCACATGAGGCAGCTTATCGTTTATCCAAGGGTGCGAGCTGCGGCATCTACATGGCGCCCCGGATGGGAGAAACACCGGGGGTTGTAGGAGCTGGGCCAGGTGTGTGTATATCTAGTATATCCGTCTTGAAGAACACACAACAAGTAGCACAAACATGCTAGCACAAAACGTCACCTCTGCCCGACACCTGCACCAATATTTCAAACAATATCCATAAAGCCCTGCTGGAAAAATTACACACAAGGGGCAAACAAAGCAAACCGCCAACATGGTGCACAAGCCCAGCATCTGCACAATGTCGCTCGGCCGCTGCGCCGCGGGCCACACGCTGCAGCACAAACTCGACATGGCAGCCAAGCACGGCTTCCGCGGCGTCGAGCTGTTCTACGAGGACCTGGTCGACTTTGCAAAGTCGAGCACGGGCAGTGACGACGCCGACAGCCAGGTGCTCGCCGCCGCCGCGATTCGACAAATGTGCCGGGACCGCGGCCTGGCCATCATCTGCCTGCAGCCCTTTATGCACTACGAGGGCCTGGTCGACCGAGCCCTCCATCGGCGGCGGATCCAGGAGATGCACCTCTGGGTCAGGCTGGCGCATAATCTCGGGACGGACCTGATTCTCCTCCCCAGCACCAACCTGGCTCCGGAGCAGGTCACGCACGACATGGACGTGATTGTGCACGACATGCGCGAGGTGGCCGAGATTGGCCTCGCCGCGCAACCCGCCGTGCGGTACGCCTTTGAGGCCCTGTGCTGGGGCACAAGGGTAGACACGTGGGAGGCGAGCTGGCAGCTTGTCCAGCGCGTCGGCCGGTCCAACTTTGGCCTGTGCCTGGACTCGTTCAACATTGCCGGGAGGATATACGCCGACCCGGCCGCGCCGTCTGGCTGCACCGCAGACTGCCACGAGGCCACGCTCGCGTCCGTGGCCAGGCTGGTGTCGGGCGTCGACGTCTCCAAGCTGTTCCTCCTCCAGGTTGCGGATGCCGAGAAGCTGTCGTCGCCGCTTACACCCGAGCACCCCTTCTACGACCCCGAGCAGCCCGCCCGCATGAGCTGGTCGCGCAACGCGAGGCTGTTCTACGGCGAAGAGGAGCACGGCGCATATCTGCCCGCCCGCGCCATACTGAGCGCCATTGTTTCGGGGCTCAAGTACGACGGGTGGCTGAGCTTCGAGGTCTTCAACAGGGCGTGTTTCGACCCCGATGCCCGCATACCGGGCCAGATGGCGCAAAGGGCCGCGCAGTCGTGGAAGAGGATGGTTGCAGAACTAGGCCTGGACACGGAGCCGGCGAGGGAGCGGGTGCAGCCCATGTTGTGAGGGGGAAAAGGCAGACACTCTGCACTTGTTCATTCTAGCGTGTGCTTGATATTCCATGTAATTACAGCCGTGATGCCTTGCTCTTCAAGTGCCGAACCACAAACTCCAGTGCCGCTTCGTATCCATATGTCCCCAGTCCGCAAATCACACCAACCGCCTTGTCGCTCAAATAGCTGTGTCTCCTAAACTCTTCCCTGGCGTGCACGTTGGATATGTGCACCTCCACAAACGGTATCGCCACCCCGGACAGAGCGTCACGTATGGCGACGCTGGTGTGTGTAAAGGCGCCCGGGTTGATGATGATGGCATCAATGGTGCCGCGTGCGTCGTGGATGCGGTCAACTATTGCGCCCTCGTGGTTGGATTGGAACGACTCAATCGTCGCAGAGAGGGGAGACGCCTGCGTTTGCAGAGTGGACACGATGTCTGAGAGCGTCGTTGAGCCATAAATCTGGGGCTCCCGCGTGCCCAGGAGGTTGAGGTTGGGGCCGTTGAGGACGAGGATGCGGGCCATGCTGGGCACTGTTTTTGGCATGTGTGGGCCTTGCTTCTTGGTGTCAGGACTCAGGAGGCTCATTGCCGTGTTTGGAGAGGCGGGCTTGTTATTGTTATCATCGTTTGAGCCTGGTGTTTGTGACACATGTGGAGGCTGGTTGGCGCTGGTTGGCGCTGGTTGGCGATGGTGGATAAAACATCATCCTGCATGTGCCAGACTGACTGCCAGTTAGCTCCACGGCGGCGCACCGGATATGCCGTCGGTATCCGTCGAGCCTCAACAGTGGCGTCCCAAACATGGGCAGACAATTCTCAATTCAACACCCTAGCAACAGCGTGTTTCGCGGCCGCAATAATGGATGACCAGCAGCTCTCAGACATATACGCCTTTGCCAAGCAACTGGGCAAAGATGCTGGCCAGATGCTGCTCAAGGCTGCGTGGAGCAGAGTCACCAGCCCGGCGACAAACGGTCACGTTGCCGAGAAGGAGAGCTCAGTAGACATAGTCACCGAGACGGACCACGGTACATGCCAATTCGCCGTATTCTTGCTCTAAACCCAGCGCTAACAAACGCGCAAGCCGTCGAAGAATTCATCCGCAAATCCATCGCCGCTCGGTATCCGGACCACAGGTTTGCACCCCGAGCACTTCCTGGCCCCGTATCATCTCATCAGTCGCTGACTTGTGCAGTTTTCTCGGAGAAGAATCCTACTCTGCTGGCTCGTCCAAACACTATCTCGTCACCTCGTCGCCGACTTGGGTCGTTGATCCCCTCGATGGCACCGTCAACTTCACTCATCTCTTCCCCATGTTCTGCGTCTCCATCGCATTCTGCATCCATGGCCACCCCGTCATTGGAGTCATAAGTGCTCCCTTCCTAAACCAATTTTTTTCGTCATGTCGCGGCCAAGGAGCCTGGTTAAATGAACAACATCAGCTGCCCTTGGTCAGAAATCCGATACCGCCGCTGCCGAAAGATGCCCCCGGCGGATGCACCTTTGCATGCGAATGGGGAAAGGACAGAAGAGAGGGTCCGTCCAGCAACTTGGGCAGGAAAGTGAACTCGTTTGTCACCATGGCCATGGAGAGAAGAGGAAGAGGCGGACGAGGCGGCATGGTGCACGGCGTGAGGAGCCTAGGCAGGTACGTGACGGCCTTTGAAGCCTTGACACGTGAGGCTCGCGATGCCCCCAGTGCTGATGCTTTCACAGTGCCACCATGGACTTGGCATATACTGCCATGGGATCCTTCGACATTTGGTGGGAAGGGGGATGCTGGGAATGGTACGTCTGACATGTTGCATCGTCGTCGGCCATCTTCAGTCACTAACTGTTGCCAGGGATGTTGCTGCTGGCATCGCCATCTTGGAGGAGGCTGGTGGCCTGGTCACAACTGCAAACCCGCCAGCAGAGCCAGCAACTGCCGTCGTGCCGCCAGCGAAGCTGGGTGGGAGACTTTACCTTGCTATCCGGTAATGCTCCAAGCTGCCACATGTTTCTGTCCGACGAGTGCTAACCAACATGTAGGCCTGCTGGCAGCTCAGAAACAGAGACGGCCCTCGAGTCACAGCATCGTGTAGTGAGGCAAGTATGGCAGAGAGTGGAGCTGCTTGATTATGAACGGCCTGAATAGAACGCCGCCGACCTCAGTAGGCATCTCATGACAGTTCTAATTCGTTCATGCGCATGATAAACTCTTCCTGCAAATGTTTCAAATAGCCAGGCAACACTTCGTCACTTCCATGCTCGTTGGCCTGTTGAAGAGCCTCGTACAGATTGAGCACCAGCTTGCGACGCGCCATCAGTCGTCGAGATTCGGAATCCCGCCAATTCGCCTCTCGTCGTCGCCCAAGTTCATTCGCTACCTCTTCAGCTCGCTTGGTGAAACTCTCTGGAAATCCAATCGACCGCGCCAAATCGATTCCATAATGTTGGCTCGGGTCAACTGTGCCGTTCTTGGCTTTGTACAGCATGGCAAGGCGCGGCTCGCCTTCATCTGTGATCAAGCGCTCCGAGGCTAGGTGCAAGCTGAAAACACCAGGACGGTCCTTCAACACCTGAACAAGGTCCACAAAGTGTGTTGCAAACCAAACGTAGGCTCCTGATTGTATAAGTGCTTCCGACATTGCAATTGCGATAGCCAAGCCGTCCCGTGGGCTGGTACCACGACCCAGCTCATCAATTATCACCAGGCTCCTGTCATTTACATTCCGTAGTATAAAGGCCATTTCACGCATTTCCAGTGAAAATGATGACAGATTGGCCTCTAGATTGTCAGCCAATGAAACTCGTGCAAATATGTTTTGCATAATGGGAAAACATGCGTATTCGGCAGGAACAAAGCATCCTATTTGGGCCATTATTTGCATCAAGGCAATGGCCCTAATGTATGTACTTTTCCCCGACATGTTGCATCCTGTCACAGGGTGGAAGCGATTCTCTGGCGTTGCAAAATAATCGTTTGGAACAAAGTTCTCCTGTAAAATCTGAATACCTGTCAGGACCTGTCTGCTCCGTGGTGGGTGAAATGACTTGCATTGTCTAATAGAGGATGCCTTGCCGCTTTCAAAGCCAATGTGTCGAGCATTTCTGGTCGGACGTAGTCTCGAGCTGTTGCAATGTGCGCAAAAGAGGTTATCATATCGGCAAGGGCTATTGATTCGCAGATCCTAAACAACTGCGCAGATGACTCCCTGATATCCAAGATGAGCTCATGAACAGTAGTGTCACTGCGCATAACAATTTCGTTGGAGGTTTCGGATAATCGAACGTTTAGTTTGACAAGCGGCAGAGTCTGACACTGGATATGATCTTTCTTCTTGACGACGTTGGTGAAGAGGCGTGGTAGCGAATCATTGGCAATGTCGCGCAACTTAACATGCAACCAATACTTGCGTCGGTTGTCGAACTTCAGCATTGGTCTGATTCCGTGCTGGGCTTGCGTCGTTCATGTTATGAAACTGTACTGCCGAATATTCACCAAGGAAGACCTACCTTCTATATCTTCAACGTGAAGATGGACCTCGTCGGTTAGTTCCTTGAAAGTTTGACGAGCAACATCCAGCATGTCATTAATCCCCGCCTTGACGGCGTAGTTTCTTTGGTTGCGCATGTCCAATGGCGACGTCATGTATGTGACATCATTTTGTATCACCTCATGTATCCGGGACAAGATGGGGCTTGTCATGCTAGGTTGACAAAGATCCCGTATTTTAAGAAGAAGTGCACTCCTGCATCCAGTCAGCGCTTGGTAAAGCTCTGGTACCGACTCGAGAAACGATTTTATCAGAATGACATGATTGATTTGCTCCTCTGCCTGGATAATTGTCGACTTGGAGGATATCGTGATCATCGACTAGTTGTTAGCGCCCTGGGCCAGATCCATGGGGACGCTGGTATTTACTTTTGTAAGAATCCTTTCAACATCTTTGAAATTTCCCAGAGCTATGCCGCGTTAACCTTGGTGAAGAATACCCGGTTTGGTGAAGGTACCTTTTCGAATCGCATGAAACACTTCTTCTGCCCCAATTATCTCCTCCACGGCATCTTGACGTGGTCCAATAAAAGTATCATACTTCGTTGGAGGTTGAAGTATGTTATTTCGAAGTATGCGACAGCCCATGGGAGTCTTTGTTTGATTCAATAGTCCAAAAAGACTATCCTTGGACTTGGGGTTAGGACAGTTTTGCACAATCTCGAGTGACTGCAGGACGGAAATATCAATCATCATGGTGTCTTCTGATGGTTGATACCTGATACGTAAGGAATTGGGCGCAAATTTGATGTTGAAGGTGCTCTCGATGTATTTCATGGCATGGAATGCGTGTCAGCAGACGCAACATGGCCGATGACTCTGGTGTTATACTCACTGCTGCAAGTGAACTGATGCAGTAATATCGACCCTGTATGGCCACTTTCATTGGATCAACGTCGCTATCGAAAGCGAGGGTCTCTATATATTCGAGGCCATCTGCCTCTGACCATGCAGATCGATTCAACACCTCAACATCCGCACTCGGTATAAGGTCATCAATCAAGGTGTACAAAGCGCTGCTTTTGTTAGGGGTGCAAGATGTAGGCATGAAGACAATCCTCGACGGATTGGCCATTTGGACCTGATGAACCGTTTTGACGTATGACTGATTGTCGCAAATTTGACTCAATACAGCCTCACCAATGGTCATATTCACAAGAGCCAACCCGACAGACGGAGAGACACCCCGAGCCTCGCCGATGGCACATATTACCATGTGTTGATCCGACGTTCCTAGAATAGTGGATAGAGTCCCAGCCCGCGACTTGCGACCTGAAATAGACGTGGACGGGCGTGATTCTGGAATTGTAGTACCAGATCTGGCGGTGCTTGGCCTCGTGCTCGCCAAAGATGACGCTGTCCTAAGTGGGTCAACACCTTTGTTCGAGCGAAGGAGAGACTGGCTGTTTGCAATGGAGGCAGACCGATCAGCGCCAAGGGGGTGAGCGCTAAAATAAGACGATGTCGTGCGAGACGACCTGGGATATCGAGGCATGGCTGATCGCACCGAATTACTTTAAATTTTTGTTGTTTGGGACTGGATGAGACGTAGGGTAGCTTGCTGGGATCAATGTGGACAGGGTGCATGCATGCATGGCAGCACTTGGTGTTGCGGAGCAAGAGAAAACAATTAACAGTCAAAAACAGGGAAACAAGGTTAAAGGTGTGCAGCCGTTGATGCGCGAGATATTTCGTCAGTTGAGCTGCCTACGATTTGTGAAAGGCGTCTGGTAATCGTGCCTGAAGGGTCAACTGTTCCTTCCTTGTCAATGCAATCTTAATGTGCTCCTTACACAAGGAGGGAAGGTGCAGTAGGGTTGGTGGACCTGGTGTGGTTGGCAGCCGCCTAACCTCTCGCACCACCCAAGACGCAAATCCGCACACCCCTCTTACACCACCACCCCTAATTCGCATCACAGTCGACCCAATGTTCGCCATCCTGGAGGCGGCAGCTGTTCCCTATGGGGGCATCTTTGATACCTATGAAGATCTCATACTGGATCTCAACAGGCGCATGGAAAGAAAGGGATACAAGATTGTCAAGGCTCGATCGCACCGGAACAAGATAGGCGGCGGTGACGTGGCTGGGAACGAGATTGTTCGCTGCGATCTGGTTTGCGATCGTGGAGGCCGCGCGTACAAATCAACTGCAACCAAACACAAGACACACACGAAGAAGACAGGTTGCCCATGGAAGGCAAAAGCCGTAAATCGCAAAGCAGTTGGCGGCTGGGTGCTGACGGTATTTTGCAATGAACACAATCACGAGGCCGGAACACCCGAGCCTCCCAGCCCAGCAGAGGGCCCCCCGGAGGAGAGCAGCGAGGTGAACAACGAAGCTGGTGCGCCACATGAACGCTCCGTCTTGGATTATTGGAACACTCTGTTTGCTAACTTTGAACCAGAAGCTCCAGTTGGACCACAGCCAGATCCTGGAACCTCTGCAGCACTTCAAGTTGCAGGTCTGTCGGACAGCACTCTGCGCTTGACTGGAGACACTTTTCACCAATTTAAGACGGACTATCGCAAAATGACACAAGCGGACCGGCTTAATGTCCTAGCGCAGTTACAACTACGCATAGCGGCCATCTACGCCGTTCAAAACGAAGATATGCAACGACAGAGGCGACAAGATTCTCAGGATCAGCGCCACCAGGCAGTTGAAGCTAGCAGGAAGACATTGTCTGCCCAAAAGCACCGAGCCGGACGACAGCAGGCAAATCAAGATGAGCAGACGCAACAGTCGACTTGTCTACCGTCAGAAGCTGATCTGCCCTTGACTCCCAACCTTGTCCACTTGGGTCCGAACCACGTCCCAGACGCGATAATGCATGAGCCGCCATTTCAACTGAGTGAACCTGTCACCACGATGGAGGGCGTGGAGATGCCGCAGTTCAAGCAGTATCATGGGCCCTCCAATTCCAAGAAAGCAAGAACCTACCGAGCACAGGAACCATGAAATGTGCTGGTATAACACAACTGTGCTTGGCTGGCATCACAAGAAGATTCCAGCCCAACGGAACTTCTCACAAGCCCGTCGCGTCATTGGAGATTTTGGGTGGGGCAAGCTGGGCACCGATGCTCGTTGCGTTTGCCAATTTCGGTTTCCACCATGCTCACCGCCTAAATTTTATCACAATTTTGCCGCCCCACCATGATATTATCAACTCGACGAGGGAAAATACATACCGTGCGTCGCAACGCAATTCATCCCAAACAGTCAAAACTCACATAATGGCGACAATCGTCCCCCCGCCGTCGAAACGGCAGAGACGCGAGGAGCTCGAAAGAAGCAGAGTGCAGCAAGATGTCAACGCAGCCATGGCGGGGCCTGAAGGCTCATTCAAGGCCAGGTTTCTTGATGGTGACGGCAATCAAGTTTGCGATGTGATCGAAGTGCCTCTAGCAGATGCATCGGAAAAAAATCTTTCGCTCCTCTTGAACACTTTGCTAGCAAGGGTGAGATCGGATGCAGTCAAATCCCCCTTTATGGCATGGTTGCTGATTGCTTCTTGATACAGGAACGAGAAGACTATTTGCCGTATCGATTCCGAATCCATATTCCAGGGTCCGACATCATTGTCGACCAATATCCGACAGACCTACTCCAGCTCCTAAAGAGCCATGGAATCGATAACCCTTTCGAAACTACCGTTACCCTTACTGCCGAACCCCAGTCAGTATTCAAGGTGCATGCTGTCACGCGAATGTCACATAGAATGCCGGGCCACGGAGAAGCGATTTTGGCAGCTCAATTCAGCCCCGCCACCAATACCCGTCTTGCAACTGGATCCGGAGATAAGACTGCTAGAATATGGAATACGGAAACAGGCACGCCGAAATACACCTTGTCCGGCCATACCCACTGGGTCCTCTGCGTCGCCTGGTCACCGGACGGTGAACGACTGGCTACGGGAAGTATGGACAAATCTGTCAGGCTCTGGGATCCAGCAACCGGGAAGCCAGTAGGGGGGGCTCTTACCGGGCATGCCAAGTGGATCACAAACATTGCTTGGGAGCCATATCATCTGTGGAGGGACGGGACACCCCGGCTAGCAAGTGCGAGCAAAGATGCAACTGTCAGAGTCTGGGTTGTAAACACTGGGAGAACCGAGCATGTTCTGTCGGGACATAAAAGCTCGGTGAGCTGCGTCCGATGGGGTGGCACTGGGCTCATTTACACGGGCAGTCATGACAAGACGGTACGCGTCTGGGATGCTGCACAAGGCACACTAGTGCACACCTTATCATCGCATGCTCACTGGATTAATCACCTCGCGCTTTCGACAGACTTTGCCTTGCGAACAGGCTATTTCGACCACCAGCCAGTACCAAACACCGAGGAAGAGAAGCGCACAAAGGCAAAGGAGCGATTTGAAAAGGCGGCTCGAATTCAGGGCGGGGTGTCAGAGCGACTAGTATCCGCAAGTGATGATTTTACAATGTACCTTTGGGAACCCTCGCGGGGGACTAAGCCAGTTGCCAGGATGGTTGGCCACCAGAAGCAAATCAACCATGTCACATTCTCCCCTGATAACACCCTCATCGCCAGCGCAGGGTGGGATAACCACACCAAGATTTGGAGTGCGAGGTATGTGGACTATTACCAACTAGGGGTTAATTTGAAAACTAACGTCGCACGCTAGGGATGGCAAGTTTATCAACACGCTCCGTGGGCATGTTGCGACAGTATATCAGTGCTCCTTTTCCGCCGACTCTCGACTTCTGGTGACCGCATCCAAAGATACAACACTCAAGGTTTGGTCAATGGCGTCTTTCAAGCTAGCAGTTGATCTTCCCGGCCATAATGATGAGGTGTACGCCGTAGACTGGGCACCCGATGGCAAGCGCGTTGCCAGCGGAGGCAAGGACAAGGCAGTGCGATTATGGGCGAACTAGCGTTACGCATGAGTTTTGGAGAAGGGAATCCATGGAACATGCATGATGAAAAGTCTACACCGCGAAGTCTAGGGATGTCCATATACCAAGATCAAACATCTGATTTCACCACTGTTTCCAGCCATTGTCTAGTGATCGACCAAGGGGCCTCGACGATGGGGTGTTGCGGATGCCGCAATAAGGGGTGGCCGAATCGGGAAATTTAAACAAGGTGGCTGGGGTTTTGAGGGTCAACGAAGCTATCCAGACCTCGCGGACTAAACCCGAATGCCAACGACGCGATTATCTGTGCAACCAAAAGGTAATAAATGGACGCGTCCCCACGGCGCTAAACATAGTCAGCAGCTGGTGTGGGTCCAGAGTCAGCATCATTGTTGCGCATATCGCGAGAATTATACCGAGTCGGCTTCAACAACAAGTTCAGCTTCCGCACATCGTGACGCATAGACACCCAGAGTCCGCAGCCGTACTCTGCGGTGTAGACTGAGGGGAAAAGCTTAATTGAGTATCTCGGAGGTTCTTAATCAAAATGGCCGCACTGCACATCGTGATGATGATTTCGCCTGGGATGCGCGCTCAGCATGTTATACCAGCATCGCTTATTCGTGAAGATGTATTTCCCTATTACGCTCATCTGGCTAGCTGCCGCTGCCGCTGCAAACAACTGGGCAGACGTCGTCACCGTAACCACAACTCATACGCACCATGCTCCGTGGACAGGTTCTGGATCCCAGGAAGGAGATGTTTGCCACTGCCCGGCGGGCATTGAAACCCGTAAGAAGTCACAACAACCAAAAGGGAGAAAAAGTTGTTGTATGCTAACTTGCTTAGTTGCTGCTGGCCCTCATGTATTCGAGGAAAGGGTCGGCTCAGGCCACCGTGGCGGAACATCACCAGCTTGGGTTCCTGGTCGAGAGCATGCACATTCGACTTTCTTGACAACGGTGCAATCTGGCAAATGCAAGTTCCACCCGTCAGAGTCTGATGGCCATCTTTGGACTATACCGCCTACACCGCGTCGGCGGGAGTCATTGCTTCCACACTCGGAATCCAAGAAGGACAAGTCTCCTGAAATCTATGGGCCGACTCGTGGAGGAAAGAGCTCAATTTCCTGGGCGTATAAACCGACGAATCCCTACAAGTTCTCCAGCAAGAGACCAGAGAGCGGTACTTGGAAACCGACATACTCTGCAAGGCCACCTGTTTCACACACAACCGTGTACGTGATAAGCACGCCGTGCAACAAGACCGAAACGTCCACCAGCTCGATTTCGTCTAGGCTGAGCTCAACTCACACGAGCCGAACATCGTCCAATACGGGAAGCTCTAGTCAACACTCGTCAACTGCCAGCTCAAGCCAGTCAACCAGCTCTTCTCAGAGTCGCAGCTCAAGCTCAAGCCAGCCTACTTCAACCTCTTCTACAGCGAGTTCCTCTCAGAGCCGTAGCTCAAGTCAGTCAACAAGTTCCTCTCAGAGTCGCAGCTCAAGTCAGTCGACCAGCTCCTCCCAGAGTCGCAGCTCGAGTTCAAGCCAGTCTGCATCAAGTTCTTCTCAGTCATCCTCTCAGTCAACAAGTTCCTCTCAGAGTCGCAGCTCAAGTCAGTCAACAAGTTCCTCTCAGAGTCGCAGCTCAAGTCAGTCAACCAGCTCCTCCCAGAGTCGCAGCTCGAGTTCAAGCCAGTCAGCATCAAGCTCTTCTCAGTCATCCTCTCAGTCATCTTCTCAGTCAACGAGTTCCTCACAGAGCCGCAGCTCAAGTCAGTCAACAAGTTCCTCTCAGAGTCGCAGCTCAAGCTCAAGCCAGCCTACTTCAACCTCTTCTACAACGAGTTCCTCTCAAAGTCGCAGCTCGAGCTCAAGTCAGCCAACGTCTTCCTCATCTGCGTCTAGCTCCTCCCAGTCAACTTCAAGCTCTTCTCAGTCATCTTCTCAGTCAACGAGTTCCTCTCAGAGTCGAAGCTCAAGTTCTATAACTAGCTCTAGCCAGACGACGTCATCATCCGCATCGAGTTCCTCCCAAAGTCGCAGCTCGAGCTCAAGTCAGCCAACGTCTTCCTCATCTGCGTCTAGCTCCTCCCAGTCAACTTCGAGCTCTTCTCAGTCATCTTCTCAGTCAACGAGTTCCTCTCAGAGTCGAAGCTCAAGTTCTATAACTAGCTCTAGCCAGACGACGTCTTCATCATCTACATCGAGCTCCACCCAGAGTCAAAGCTCAAGTTCTGTATCTAGCTCGACTGCATCCAGCTCCTCCCAGTCAACTTCAAGCTCTTCTCAGTCATCTTCTCAGTCAACGAGTTCCTCTCAGAGTCGAAGCTCAAGTTCTACAACTAGCTCTAGCCAGTCCGCGTCGTCCTCATCTGTATCCAGTTCCTCTCAGAGTTCAAGCCAATCTACGTCTAGCTCGTCCTCCGCATCCAGCTCGTCCCAGAGTCGGAGCTCAAGCTCCGCATCTAGCTCTAGCCAGTCGGCGTCTTCATCATCCGCATCGAGTTCCTCCCAAAGTCGCAGCTCGAGCTCATCTATAGCAAGCTCCTCATCCGCGTCGAGCTCCTCTCAGAGTCAGAGCTCAAGTTCTGCATCTAGCTCTACATCTAGCTCTGTAACTAGCTCGTCTGTATCTAGTTCACAGAGCTCAAGTTCTGCATCTACCTCGTCTTCGGCATCCAGCTCCTCCCAGAGCTCCAGCTCTGTAACTAGCTCGTCCTCGGTATCCAGCTCCTCCCAGAGCTCCAGCTCTGCATCTAGCTCTACATCTAGCTCTGTAACTAGCTCGTCTGTATCTAGTTCCCAGAGCTCGAGTTCTGTATCTACCTCGTCTTCGGCATCCAGTTCCTCCCAGAGCTCCAGCTCTGTAACTAGCTCGTCTGTATCTAGTTCACAGAGCTCGAGCTCTGCGTCTACCTCGTCTTCAGCATCCAGCTCCTCCCGGAGCTCAAGCTCTGTAACTAGCTCGTCTGCGTCTAGTTCCTCCCAGAGCTCCAGCTCTGTAACTAGCTCGTCTGCGTCTAGTTCCTCCCAGAGCTCAAGCTCTGCATCTACCTCGTCTTCGGCAAGTTCCTCTCAGAGCTCAAGCTCGGCGTCTACCTCGTCTTCGGCAAGTTCCTCCCAGAGCTCAAGCTCGAGTTCTGCGTCTACCTCGTCTTCGGCATCCAGCTCCTCCCAGAGCTCAAGCTCTGCATCTAGCTCGTCTGCGTCTAGTTCCTCCCAGAGCTCAAGCTCTGCATCTACCTCGTCTTCGGCAAGTTCCTCTCAGAGCTCAAGCTCGGCGTCTACCTCGTCTTCGGCAAGTTCCTCTCAGAGCTCAAGCTCTAGCTCTGCGTCCACCTCATCTGCGTCTAGCTCGTCTGCATCCAGCTCAAGCTCTATATCTAGTTCAAGTTCTGTATCTAGCTCTAGCTCTGCGTCTAGCTCGTCTGCGTCCAGCTCGTCTGTATCTAGCTCAAGCTCTGCGTCTACCTCGTCTTCGGCAAGTTCCTCCCAGAGCTCAAGCTCTAGCTCTACGTCTAGCTCGTCTGCGTCCAGCTCGTCTATATCTAGCTCAAGCTCTAGCTCTGCGTCTAGCTCGTCTGCGTCCAGCTCGTCTGCGTCCAGCTCGTCTGTATCTAGCTCAAGCTCTGCGTCTACCTCGTCTTCAGCAAGTTCCTCCCAGAGCTCAAGCTCTAGCTCTGCGTCTAGCTCGTCTGCATCCAGCTCGTCTGCATCCAGCTCGTCTGTATCTAGCTCAAGCTCTGCGTCTACCTCGTCTTCGGCAAGTTCCTCCCAGAGCTCAAGCTCTAGCTCTACGTCTAGCTCGTCTGCGTCCAGCTCGTCTATATCTAGCTCAAGCTCTAGCTCTGCGTCTAGCTCGTCTGCGTCCAGCTCATCTGCGTCTAGTTCAAGCTCTACATCCAGCTCATCTGCGTCTAGCTCGTCTGCGTCCAGCTCGTCTACGTCTAGCTCGTCTGCGTCTAGTTCAAGCTCTGCATCCAGCTCGTCTGCGTCCAGCTCGTCTACGTCCAGCTCATCTGCGTCTAGTTCAAGCTCTGCATCCAGCTCAAGCTCTATATCCAGCTCGTCTGCGTCTAGCTCGTCTGCGTCTAGCTCATCTACGTCTAGCTCGTCTGCGTCCAGCTCGTCTACGTCTAGCTCATCTGCGTCCAGCTCATCTGCATCAAGCTCTAGCTCTGCATCAAGCTCCAGCTCTGCATCAAGCTCGTCTGCATCTAGCTCAAGCTCTGTATCCAGCTCGAGCTCTACATCCAGCTCTAGCTCTGCATCTAGCACGAGCTCTGCATCTAGCTCCAGCTCTGCATCAAGCTCTAGCTCTGCATCAAGCTCCAGCTCTGCATCAAGCTCGTCTGCATCTAGCTCAAGCTCTGCATCAAGCTCATCTGCATCAAGCTCGAGCTCTGCATCAAGCTCTAGCTCTGCATCCAGCTCCAGCTCTGCATCCAGCTCCAGCTCTGCATCTAGTTCAAGCTCTGCATCCAGCTCCAGCTCTGCATCTAGCTCGTCTGCATCTAGTTCAAGCTCTGCATCAAGCTCTAGCTCTGTATCAAGCTCGTCTGCATCTAGTTCAAGCTCTGCATCTAGTTCAAGCTCTGCATCAAGCTCGTCTGCATCTAGTTCAAGCTCTACATCCAGCTCCAGCTCTGCATCTAGCTCGTCTACATCAAGCTCGTCTGCATCTAGTTCAAGCTCTACATCCAGCTCCAGCTCTGCATCTAGCTCGTCTGCATCTAGTTCAAGCTCTGCATCTAGCTCTAGCTCTATATCAAGCTCTAGCTCTGCATCAAGCTCGAGCTCTGTATCAAGCTCTAGCTCTGTATCAAGCTCGTCTGCATCTAGTTCAAGCTCTGCATCTAGTTCAAGCTCTGCATCTAGTTCAAGCTCTGCATTAAGCTCGTCTGCATCTAGTTCAAGCTCTACATCCAGCTCCAGCTCTGCATCTAGCTCGTCTGCATCAAGCTCGTCTGCATCTAGTTCAAGCTCTATATCCAGCTCTAGCTCTGCATCTAGCTCGTCTGCATCTAGTTCAAGCTCTGCATCCAGCTCGAGCTCTACATCCAGCTCTAGCTCTAGATCTAGCTCGAGCTCTACATCAAGCTCTAGCTCTACATCCAGCTCGTCTGCATCAAGCTCGTCTGCATCCAGCTCCAGCTCTGCATCAAGCTCGAGCTCTGCATCAAGCTCTAGCTCTGTATCAAGCTCTAGTTCTGCATCCAGCTCTAGCTCTACATCTAGCTCTAGCTCTACATCTAGCTCTAGCTCTAGATCTAGCTCTAGCTCTACATCAAGCTCAAGCCAGCCAGCGTCTTCCTCATCCAGTTCTTCTCAAAGCTCGAGCTCGAGCTCTGCATCTAGCTCCAGCCAGTCGTCGTCTTCGTCATCAAGGACATCAACATCGACCAGAAACACGACTTGTGTCCCCACGGGAGCACTAGGCGCGCCAATGACAGGTCAGCCTGCCCCGACACCTGCGCCCGCTAACGATTCCGAGCTGGTTGAAGGACAACAGTGCCAGGCAGGCACGTTCAGATGCGTCTCTAACCCCCAGGGGTGGCAGACATGCAACACGAGGGGCATTTGGGTGGTAAGTTGTTATCATTGATCGAATGTGGATTCACAAGACTGATTTTCCCCATAGTTTGCCGGTGTATGTGCTGCGAACACATTTTGCGTCTACTTCCCCGAGGACTTGGGCGTCTTGTGTCTGCCGGCCTGCGTAGTTTAGAGGCAAGCTTTTCCGTGGCAAGTAGAGTCGCCGATGGCGACGTGAGCCACATTTACCATGTCACTTGGCACAAACAAACGTACATATCTCGGCCAATTTGACTTGTTTGTATTTTCTGATAGGCGCAATATATTTTTTCTCGTTGGATGTCATGTCATAAGCCCTGGCGGACCCGTGCGGTGTGAGACCACAGACTGCAGACTATATATACTTGGCTGTTCGTGTTATCATTAGTAAGAAAAATAGCTCCTGGCACACGCTGACGGCGTGTATTGTTTAGCTTGCGGGTATCCTTGTCTCCATGTAGGATTCTGCATCGTCCCCATCTAGATATAGCCTTGGCATCGTTGCGACTAGACCGGACGAGCTTGAATGGCTCCCCATGATTCGCATAATCTGCCTAGAAGGCTCAAACGCCTTGGCACTGCACAGAACACATTCCACAAATGACATTTTATACTTGCTTCATGCGGCCTCTGATGCGATGGTACACGGTCGTGGGTTGTGGTTGGGGCGAAATAGAGTTAAGCTTCTAAATTGTTGATTTGCATGCCGGGGAGTCTTTTCGAATGCTACCATGCTCAAGCAGACGGAACAGAAAAGCTCGCTTCCTCGTGTCCTTCACATGTTAAGCAAGACCAAAACTCGGCTCAGTTGGGCAACCAAATGATGTCGGTGGGATGCCAATGCAACGCAGCTCGAGGGCCGGAATGGCATGAAGCCCTTGTCAACAACATGCTTGCATGCGGGGGAACTGATGGCGACAATGGAACCTGGTTTTGTGTTTTGCAGCCTTCTTTTCCTACCGATACGCATGTGCCCATGATGCCACATGCACATGCGAAGCTGTCAGCGAGAACTGTCCCATAGTCCTCGGCTTGAAGAACAATGGACACCCTCTTCCCCGGATTCCCTGCGTCTCCACAAACAACCCAGTCAAGAAGGTGCTTAGCTCGTGGAGTGGAGGACGAATGAAGAAGTACCGTTCGCACATGACGGGGATCATAGCCACATTAAGGGCAAGATCTGCGATTGGTCTTTGTATGCCTGGGCGCTGTGGAACGTCGCCTTCGCTTGCCTGCGGCTTCAACCAAGGGCGAACTTGTGATGGTGATGGGCAAGGCTGCCAACAGCCCATGGCTCTGCTCCGTAAAGTCGGGCCCAAAACGGCCATGTTACTGCCGATCCAATTTTATTTCCAATTGAGCCATTTTGGCCTTTGCCACCAACCTATGGCACTTTTCCCCGGACGAGCTCATCCCTGATGCTGTGGGGCCGGGCTCTTTTCCAATTCAGATCATGACCCCGTGGGGCGGGGGGGATATGCGCCTGCATGGACGCGGGCTTTCTGGCTCCTGGCCTCTTGGACATGAGGTTGCATGCCTCCAGGTGCATGCATGGGGTAGGTCGAAATGACGATGAGCATAAACAGGCATGGGCGAGGCGAGAGGGAAATGGTTATAAAAAGAGTGCGCAGATCCCTCATTGTCGCGACGCCAGATCTGCTGGAGTTGTGAAAGAAGTCCGATCGCACCTGCATCTTCAAGACAGAACTCCCCCAAAGAGGAAAGAAGAATCATCTACCCCCCCACTTTCGTTTCCCACCATGCGTTTCTCTCCCGTCATCAGCATCATGGCTCTTGCGGCCACGGCCCTCGCCGACGGCAAGGCCATTACCGACGCCATGGCCCAGATCAAGACGCAGACGGCGGAGCTGGGCAGCACGGTCAAGAACTGGAAGGGCGACCTGCTTGGCGCGCTGCCCATCACGGTGCAGTCCACCAAGCTGCTCAAGCAGATCAACGATGCTACCAAAGTGGCCAACCAGTCCCAGCCGCTGTCCTTTGAAGAGGCCCTCGCCGTCGCAACCGCCACCGGCGACCTGAGCACCACGGTCCAGAGCACGCTGCAGACCATTGTCGACACCAAGCCCAAGTTTGACAAGCTCATCATCCTCAGCCCCATTGTCCTGCTCAACCTCGAGCTGGAGCAGGGTGCCACCGACGACTTCAGCGGCAACGTCGTCAACAAGGTTCCCGCCGCGCTGCAGAAGATTGCCCAGCAGCTCATCCAGCCTATTGACGACGCCTTTTCCGCCGCCATTGACAAGTACCGAATCTTTTAAGTCGGCGGGCTTGACGGACAGACAGGGCTGCCCGGGGCAGGCGATTTGGACTTGGGGATAACACAGCGCCGTTGTTTTGTATATACTGATTTGTCTTCAAAATGTTGATACTGGTCCTTGCGCTCCCAGGAGCCTTTCTTTTCCGCCCGCCATTCGTTGAACGGGTCGTGCAGCATCGGACCCGTCATGCTCGTCAGCCATGAACGGTTCTTGACCAAGCAGCACTCGCTCTACTCTTACGCATCGAGAGACTTTAAGCCTTGTCTGACAGCTTGCCACGGCGCGTCAAACATATTCACCGTGTCGTAAATTGAGAAGCACATGTTCTCCACAGGCCTGTAACTTGGAACCCAGCCGTAAACTTTTAAAATCTCGCCACCTTTCAAACCTATTCTCTGACGGCTAGACTCTAGACTGCTCGCCGACGACAAAGCACGCCATGTTCTCACACTTTTTGCAACTGTGCATCAGGTCGCGGGCGTGGCTTCACAAGAGGAAAAGTGTGGGGTAGTTGGAAGAAGAAGACTTTTATTCCTCGGGCTGTCACGCTTATCCTAGTCCATCTGGTCAACCGTCTGCGGCGTCGCCGCCCCGTTCTTGTCCCTCACAGCACCCAGCACGTCCAAGTCCTTGTCGCCAACGACATGGGTCCATCCGAATTCATCCTTGGTCTTGCCCAGCTGAATGGCCTTCAGGCGCGTCAGCAGCTTCAGGCAGACGGGGCCGGCGTCGTCCTGGGCGTCGGGGATGTACGTCACGGTGTCGGCCTCGGCGGTCGAGGCGACCCTGGGGCCGGCGGGGAGGGAGGCCTGGTTGCCGGGGCCCTTGGGGCGCGTGATGCTGCGGATGGGCACCAGGGCGGCGGCGGTGCCGGCGGCAAAGACCTCGCTAAAGGCCGGGAGCTCGGCGTACTTGACGGGGCGCTGCTCGACCTTCCAGCCCCAGCTGCGGGCAATGTGCCGCACGCTGTCGCTCGTGACGCTGTCGATGACGCACTTTGAGTCGGGGACGACGAGGGTCACGTCGGACTCGGAGCTGGCAATGGCCCCGATGAAGCCCGAGGTGCTGAACTCGTCAATCTCCTCGTGCCTGGCGCTGTCGAGGTGCAGCGTGATGCCGTAGCCGTCCCGCTTGGCCTTGCCGCTCCACTTGAGCACCGGCGCGTAGTTGCCGCCAATCTTGGCGTGGCCGGTGCCGTTGGGCGCGGTGCGGTCAAACTCGTCCAGGATGAGGGCCTTGACGGGGTGCGAGCCGTGGTACACGCCCGTGGGGATGGCGAAGACGGCAAAGGTGTACTCCTCGGGGGGGTCGAGCCCGAGCTGCGCGCTCGACCCGTACACCTGGGGCCGGAGGTAGAGCGCGGCGCCCGTCTCGTGGGGGGGCACGAAGCCGGCGTTGAGGGCGACGGCGGAGCGGCAGGCCTGGAGGAACATGTCGACGGGCACCGGGGGCATCGAGGCCACCTCGGCCGAGTGCTGGAGGCGCAGGGCGTTGCGGTCCGGGCGGAAGATGGTGATGGTCTGGTCGCCGGGGGCGCGGAAGGCCTTGAGGCCCTCGTAGGCCTGCTGCCCGTAGTTGAGCGCCGGCGCCATGCCGTGGATGCGCATGAAGGGGTCGGCGACGAAGCGGAGAGGCGACCATGTGCCCGTTGCCTTGGAGTATGTGGATTCAATGTGGCCGTTGACTGGGACGTGGTCAGCGACGGGTTACGGATCGGGCGGGTGCGCACAAGACGTCGGCCGCGACAACAAACTCACCCTCGCGGACCCTGAAGCCTACATTGCTCCAGTCAATGGTATTGACGGGCGGCGGAGGAAAGGGACCCATGGCGACTGTGACTTGGGGTCGACGATTTCAGTGGCACGCACCACTGCGTGTGCGATATGCGTGTCTCGGGATGGGGAATGCGGTAGCACCACAAGCTGCTGGCTGCGGCAAGGCAGGCCGTGACAGTATCGACAGTGTTTGACAAGGTGCGCAAAGGGCCAAACGGGGAAGCTGCCGGCGTCAAGAGTTGTCGAGGAAGAGCTTTGAGCTGTCACCCCGTCCAGCCGGTTAGGCACTCGGCAAACTTTAAGCCCAAATCCTGCCTTCTCAGTCAAGCCCCCGATGTCGGGCTGCGGCTGTCCCAATTGGCCAATTGGCCCAGCCAGCTTTGTGGCAATGGGTAGGGAACTCTACAGTGAGCGGGAGCGCCACCCAAGTACCGACGAAATGACGCATTTCTTGAAGAGCACATGTTATATTATTTATACCCGACAGGTATATATTATATATGCACAGGACATGATTATCAGTCAGACGGCAATTAATTTTTTTTCAGCATGTTTCCATTTTGGTTAAGACAGAGCTGGAAGCATACATAGTACTTGGGAAAGTTGCCCCGCTTCATGTTTTTCCCAAGGCTGGCAAAGGACCATGTCTTGTGCTGAATCTCCGACTCTACACGGAGTACATTAGAATGTATCGATATTAACTCTCCAATTGGCTCGATTGACATTTGTTAGCTGGAGAACTCCTGCCGTGCTTACAATTAAACAGGGGCTATAATCTGCATGTATACGCGTAAGCACCTGGTGGTCAGTTTGCCCCGCCAATTCGGCTTACACGAGCCCCCATCCTTTGCCTCGTGCCCCACTGAAGGCAAGGCGAGTGAGCTGAGCTGAGCTTCAACCCACGGTATCGGAGACAACGGATCCACAGGCACTGGGCCGATACTCATCACACCCACGGGGATACTGCCCCATGGTCAACAAGAAAACTACACCAAGTCATGTAGACAAACGTCTCGAGTCCAGGCAAAGTCCTTCACACCGCATTGTCTTCCATGCTTCAAGGAGAGATGGCCATGAGCAACATATATACACAATTAACCAGCAGACAGTTTTGCCCTCTCCTCCCTCCATATCGCTGCCAAGAGAGCCAATCCATGGTCATGAGCAACCGCAGCCTAGGCCATGCGACATCAAGGTATCAACTCTCAGCTCAACGAAGTCGCTACATCGTACGCTGTGTTGCATGCTCTGCCACTGTGCCGTGAGGCTGGCTCTGAAATAGTATTCCTTTTCCTATCATCTTGTTCCTGTGGTTTAACTCCTCCTCGTCATTGCATCAACTTTGTTTTTTGTCCAGTGTTTCTTCTTTTCCCCTTTTCTTCCAAGTTTTTCCCCAATTCATTTGACCATCAGTCATTGTTGAAAAATAAGCAATCCCGTGATGCGCCATATCATATCCGCAAACGCCGTGCATACCTCGGAAGCAGAATGTGTGAGTCGTGTTGCTTAGCAGTCATATTTAGGGGGAGGCAAGCCGTTGTAGACAGCTCAGGACACCTGCAAGAAAAAAGGTTAGTTTTGGAGAAACGCAGTCCGCACGGGGGTTGCAGAGACGCACCGCTTACGCCCTGTGTCAGGGTAGATGCCGCTTCTGTGCTTCTGTTGCCAAGGCTAACAGTTACCACGTTTTCAACAGTATCAAGTTTGTCCAGTTTATTAGCCCATTTGAACACCTTTTCATCTTCCCTGCCGTCACCCACAACCATGAGAAAGTCGACGGGCTTCTCCTGTCCACTTTGGGCGCCGCTTGCCTGGCTCGTAAGCTTTTCAAACACCTTGTTGGCAGCGGTGCTCTTGGTCCAGTCCAACGGTTCAACGGCAATGGTTCCATCCAACACGATAGCATGGACTCGCTGTGATTCGCAGGCATCGTTGACATGACTGGCGCAGTCGGCGGCAAGTCGGGCCGCGGCCTCCTGATCTTCTGCGCCATCATAGTGGAACAGCACGCTGCAGTGACGCTCCTCAACCTCCGCGCCGGGTGTTCGTTCAAGATAGTATCGCAGAATCTCCTTGACCGACGTCTTCCAGTTGTCAATTTGTGCGCTGTCGGACATCTCAACCCACTTCTCAGACCCGCAATCCTTGATGAAGCAGCCATTCTCGGCAATGAGGCCAAGGCCAGGCACTCGACGGAATACTCGGTCAACTTCTTCGGGTCGACGACCAGACATGACGTAAACAATGTTGCGTTCGTCCAAGAGCAAATCGTTCAAGACATCCAGCGTCCGCTGTGGGCTGACAGGAATGATCTGGTTCACAGGACCCCAACTCACGAGCGTCCCTTCATAGTCAAGCATGAACAGGCGACGGTTTGACGCCGCATATTTTGCACAGACGTCTTGGATAGAGAGTCGGGGTACGGATGTCTGCGCACGCTTGTGCTGCTCTTCATAAGCCCTGTCAAGGTGGGAAAGGAGTTCTCCGAACCAGTGGGATCCGGTGTGTCGAGCAACTGATTCATGCAACTTCTCCCATCGGTGTGCCTTCTCCTCTTCCCCCATTTCCAGGGCCTGCTTGATGGCGTCGGCACACTGGCGGTAGTCCCAAGGGTTGACTGGAAGCTCACTTTTACTAAACAGGGAGGAAGTGCCAGTGAATTCGGAGAGAATAAGACAGCCATGTTGACGGTTGGGGTATATTTTGCCATCTTGGCAGAAGATGTACTCATGGGAAGTCAGATTCATGCCTTCGCGCTGGCTTGTGATCATCAGGGCGTCGGCGATGGTGAGAAGCGCGAGATACTGTGCGTAGTCGATGTCTTGCTTGAGATAAACCACGGGCTGGTACGCTAGATTGGCCCATGATGAATTGACACGCGTGACAATGTCCGAAACTGTGGCATCTAGGTCGCTATTTTGGCTTGACGACAGAGCAACTTGAATGAGAACCGTGTGCTCACGCCACTGCGGGTTCTTGTTCAAAAATAGCTCATAAGCCAGGAGCTTCTGACGCACTCCGCGAACGTGATCAAGTTTGTCGCGCGCTACAATGAGCTTTTTGCCCTTGTACCGATCCTGGAGGATTTGAAGCCACCGCAGCACGTCTTGTTCACCACGGGACTTGTTCAGGCTGACTGGATCAATCCCAATGGCAGTGTTGATGACATCGACAAAGCGGTCTTCCATTTCGATGCCCTCTGGAGTAGCTTCAACACTAAGTATCCGGCTGCAAGTTTGTAGAAAGTGGCGGGTATACTCCTGGATCTGAAACCCGACAAGGTTGGCGCCGAGCATGCCCTCCAAGAGCTCCTTGCGAACAGCGAGACATCGGAAAACCTCGGATGACGGGAAAGCAACGTGAAGGAAGAACCCAATCTTGGCATCCGGAAGCTTCTTTCGGACCATGCTAGGCACGAGTAGCAAGTGGTAGTCGTGTACCCAAATGACGTCGCCGCGCTTCCAGTTCTGAACAATCTTGTCTGCAAAAGCTTGGTTCACATTGACATAGTACTTCCAAGAGTGATCCTCGTAAGCTTTGCTCTTGGGATTGTCCGGGATCTGGTAATGGAAGACGGGCCATAGGATCTGCTTGCAAAAGTGACTGTAATGGCCGTCAAAGTCCTTGTCGGAGCAGAAGACTGTCATCATGTCGTAATCAGTGGCCAGCGTAGCTTCGATGTCGGTTTTCTGCTGTGTTCCCTCGAGAGCATCGGTGGGCATGCCCAAGGTTCCGACCCAGGTGTAGTCTCCGAGCTTGCCATCTCGAGCAGCAGCTTCTGCGGCGTTGCGCAGCCCGCCGTTGCCCTGATCAGCATCCACCACCCTCCACGGGGCGGATGAGAAGACGCGGTCATGGCTGTCGCTGCGCATATGCGGTTTTGGTTGAATGTAGCCTCGGCGGCCGAGCTCACGGGCCTTCTCCAGTGTCCTGTCTCGTTCGAATATCTCGGCTGGCGGGGGCGAGTTGGCTCGGGACATGGGCTGGTTGGCCCGAGACCCCCAACGCGAGGCTACCTCGTCCGTTGGAGAGCTGAGTTCGTGCGGAAACTGGATTCGGAGGCCATCCTCGTTCGCAAAGAGATCCGGCGAGGCTGCCTCGTCGGTAGGAGTATGAGGCGGGGTGATTACGGGTCGCGGGCTGAAGAGACTTGGCTGTGTCTCGGAGGCAGTCGCGGCGGGTGGCTGCGGCGGCGGGATCGTCGTCTTGGACTGGCGTCGCAACGTGTTCCTTCGAGGAGGTGTGCCAGGCAGGTTGAACTGGATCGTCTTGGGGAGGAACAGTGTACAGACAAAGACCGTCATGGTTGGATAATTGACGATGCACCCGGTGCGTATTGGTCTCTAGAAAGCAATTGGTCCAAGGACGACAAGAGACGGCCCAAGGCGAAACTGTCGGGCTGCGAAACTTTGGGGCAGACGTCGTCTTTGGCCCCAGATAGCCAGTATCTTGAAGCTAGTAATTACCAGCGCATGTGGAACAGGGTTGTCAGCGGCGTCGATGCACACGCCGAGATGTCGGGTTGGCTTGGAAGGGGCAGCGAGAAAGATGGTTGGATTTGTGGCCGCAACGAGATGATGACGGTGAGAAAAGGCTTCCGTGGGAAGCAGCACAAAGAACTTCTTCTTTGAGGCCTGAAAACTGTGTCAAGGGTCGCAGCGGGATTTGTCTCAAAGGGCAAGATGCATGAGCAGGGGCATGGGCATGGGAGGCAGTCGGTAAGCAGGGTTAGGTTGCTTGGTCAAGACATGTGAGCGAGGGCAAGGTCTCGGATTGGATGAGTGAAGATGGTGCTCTCCAACTTTTCTGTAATATTGCAGGATCTTGATTCAGAGGCACATTGGACCTGGACCACCAAGCAAGCTCAAGGGCAGGCACTGGGCAGCTCAGAAGTGCATGCGGGGTTGGGGGCAAGTCAAGTTCAATGTTGACAAAACAGTGGGCATTCTAGCCAGAAGTGGGCCAAATGTCGCCTGGCAGGCAGGAGGAGCAGGTGCCGGACGGGAGGGACAAGGCCAGCCACAGGTGTCTGGTGGATTCTCCAACGGTGGCAAGAGCGGCTGGGCTTTGATTGTGGCGGCTGAGAGAAGAAGGTTTGGGCAAGCTCTGGTCACTGCTCCGCTGGGCTGGTCCACTCCCAATCCAGGCGCTTGGTCTGGTGTCAGAGAAGGGCAACAAAGGGCATGAAACCCCGATACCGTCGACCAAGGTGACGTAATGATGTCGATGCTCCGGTCAGGCGATGGGATCCAGTCTTTGGGTTCACCAATTCTGTGCCACCTTGCTTGGGGGGCGTCTGCTGGCTGTTGATGGGTGCAGTTGATGGGTCGAGGTGCAATCCGTGCAAGAGTCTGGTCTGACGTACACGACAAGCCGCGAGCTGGGCGACTGGGAGGGTTTACTCGGCTCGACGTTTGGAACGAGGAACCACGGCCAAGTTATACAAGTTGCACGCGTCGCCTCAATGGCCGAGGGCAAGGGCAGAAACAAGGCGCCAAACCAGCCAGAGACACGCAGGTTGGATATGAGGGATATGAGCCTCCAGCATCGAAACATGGAGGCCCAGTGCCACCACCTGAACTTCCGACCGAGCTCCCTCCTCGCCCCCGACTGATGCTGCCACCCGAACCCGATGTCCTACTGTCCACTACCCCAAGGGCGGTGCAGTGGGACCACGGCGCCGCCACGATGATGGCCGCATGTGGTCACGCAGGCCAGGTCGCTTCCTTGGCCTTGGGGTCTTGGGAGGATCTGAGGGGTGCAGCCTGTGTCATGCTGTCTTGAAGAGGGCCTAGATGCTTCTCAAAGATGCGAATGGCTTCTCAGCTTGTTGCAAGCCCGCGGGGGGGATACCCTGAGTTACGCCGCGCGATATTGCCGAGGGAGTGCAAAGTATTTCTCGCTAAGGCAAGACATCAGACGCATCGGACATTGGGCTGTGATCCTGGCAACTCGACGGCGTTACACGTAACAAGGGCCTTGAACGTGTCAATATGCTGTCTCACAGCAATCAGGCCCTGATGCTGAGTCGAGCAGAGGTCAACGTGCCAAAGATTGCTCTCCTAAGAGGAGCCACGTCCTACACCCCGGTTGGCGCTACGGACACTGCGACTCACAAACTTGCAACATCTATTATCCTGGGTGCATTATGCAAAAGCCAGGCTAGCCTAGTTCGCATTACACTTCCCGTGTCGCATCCCGAATTAGGGCGGGATGACGCGTGGTTGTGCGCGATTACTTGCGTGCCCCCATGTCATTAGCTGGTCAGATTGCGATACCCAACAATCCCAAGCTCAGGAGCGGAAATCCAGCAAGCCACATAGCAACACGCAGCCTCGGTCTTGCTTGGTCTCACAGGCATGGATATCGTCGGCAGCACCATCCCATCCTTTGACGCGGGATGCGAGCCGTACACCTCCCTGGACTTGATAGAGAAACATGAGCTCCAACTTGGCAATACCACACATGGATGAACAATTTTTCCCTGGCCCATGTGGTCAGCTGTAATTAATGACGAGCCAATGGATACCCAGGTTACCCAAGTTTTGGACCACCATGGCTGCTATCACGGCAGGGCCGGCTCGACAGCCTTGGGGATTCGGACATGTTGATGCTCAACAGCTGCTGTATACTTTTCTTTGAAGGGACTTTCTTTCATGTGGCGGACCAAATGGTTCTAATCCCACTGACAAGGATACGCGACGTTCCCGCGACGACAGCGAGCCGCGCCTCTCGACACCCACAGTCTGCATCATACCGTCTAGGGGTTTAGGCAGCGGGAATTTTTGAAGGCTCCCGCTCCCCCCCCCCCCGTCCTCCCTAGCCCTTCGACCCGGGACAATCTGAGCCGTTTTCTGCTGCTACCCGACATATAATAATGACAATTGGGCTGTGCTCTGGTATCCGGGCCGTCTTAGCCGCAGATACTACATTCAACCCAAATTTCTCGGTTCGATTTTCTACAGATGTGCCCTCAGCTGTAAGCTGTAGAACCGCATTATCGCCACTGCATCCTCTAGCCGGCTACACACGGAAACGGGACCAAGAAGGACAGCAAGAAATATAGCCTAAAATCGAGCAATGTCAACACTTGCTCAAGGGGGCTTTCATAATGGGCCGACCATTGAAACGGGAAATTCCATTTCCTAAAAAAAATATACATCACAGCGCAGCCTGACCAGCACGATGAGTTCATGGGCAGTGATTGACTTTGTGGCGTTGACCTGTGGCACCGAATCGCAACCTTGGTGGCTGTAACCCGGTGGCATGTAGATCTCCAAGGAGAGGCATGCAGGGCTCCCAAGTTCTATATCCAGCCTGGCCTGAGTCGCAGGCCCGTAGGTACCTGACCTACCTACTTACCTAGGTAGGTGAGCATGTACTGTTGCGCTCCGCGGCATCCGACCTGCGCCGATGTCTTGTCCCCGGTTGCGTGAAGTCTATCGCAAAACAACTCACGGAGACGTTTATTCCGCATCGCTCATGCCTGGATATGTCAAGTCGGGCAGTTATAACTGGCCGCTCTGCACATGATTGGCTGCAGCTTCATGTTCCAGAGCAGTCTAGCCCTGTGCTGCCCTGTGGTGACAGGTTCAAGGTTCCAACGTGGTGCAGCTCTGGCTTGACATGAGGGTACGGGTGATATGCAGTGCTACCCTAAATAATTTTCTGCGTTTCGCGCGCGTGCCAGATACATGACAATATCAGCACTCACAACCCTCAACCATCAACCCTTTGACCCTTCGACCCTTCGACCGAAGACGGCTTTTAGCCGCGGCTATTTGCAACTGAACAGCCAACTCCTGATGCCGTTTTGTCCCGCAACCATCTGCCCGGCTGACCAGGCTGCGTCAAACTATTACCCGGCGTGGAAGCTTCAAGTGTGGCTACACCTGCGGCTGGGATTCGACAAGGCCAAGCCGCAGCCCACCCATGATTTGCGCGCCTTGGATTTGTGTTTACGACATCTTGTCTGCCCAGCCCTGGGTTGAGCGAAAAGATGGCACATGCTGTAGACAACATTGCAACAATGCCGTTCCCCCAGGGTTTCCTTGTACAAAAGTGAAGGACGCAAGCCCTGACGCAAGGGGTGTGTGTCTGCTGTCATATCCGGCCCCCAGAACGTGTCTCACACGAACGAGTGTCGACCAGTGGTCACTCGGGAGAAATTAGTAACCGTCCACGTTGACAAACCCTTTTGGCATTTCCCAACGCTTGTCTTTGTTGAAATATTATATTCGCAAGTAACCAATTGTCTTCAAGAGACGGTGTTTCTCCCCAGCTATGGAAAGATGGGCAAGCCACTCCTGTGTGGTCCCCTCCCAGGCACCTTTGGAAAGGGCATCGGCGAGAGCACTCAGATTTCTTGATTGCAATGCAAGTTTGATCCATGGGGAGTTTCATATTTGAGTCGTTTACATCCACTTCAAAACTGGCGCTGTCAGAGCGCATCTTCTCCCTCTCTGTAACCCGGATTATAGGGAAGCAACAAAGGTACGCCGTGTAGCATTCACCAGGAAATAAAAGAACAATCGATGAACCCGATATCATGCCAATGAAAACAGTCCGAGATACGCACCACGCTCCTTGGGTATGTACAACTTGAGATGGGGCAGTTGGCACCAGATGCACCGGTAACTACGCTTAATCCCGGAGTAATAGACAGGACAGGATCACTGTAGCTGCTTTGGATAACTTTGCTTCAAAACCCAACCCTCCTCTTCCAACAAATCAAGATTCTTATCGGCCAAAATGACCACAAAGGGTTCCTTGGTTGATCACGGGCGCTTCGTCCGGGCTGGGCAAGTCCCTAGCCTTGGAGGCTCTCAGAACAAGTAGCAAGGTCATTGAGAGAGCGGACAAGGCATTCCCCGAATTTCGGCGCACGGCGGAATAT
Organism: Keithomyces neogunnii; assembly: GCA_020975405.1. NCBI lineage: Eukaryota > Fungi > Ascomycota > Sordariomycetes > Hypocreales > Clavicipitaceae > Keithomyces > Keithomyces neogunnii. Next base: position 4,679,729 of record JAIOWQ010000003.1, on the reverse strand, counting down.
GGGAACAATTGGATCCCGCCCATGGGATCCCCGAGAGCGCTTTGCGGCCTGCTGCCGAGAACATGACGCTGACACGGATTGCATCACTGCGCTGGAAGACAAGATTGGGAGTCTCTCTGGGGATTTGGCTGCCACGAGGGTAATTGGCAGTGCGACGAATATCGATTGAGAAGCTGTAGACATGGGCACAAAACAGACCAAACCTGCCATCTCGTCGGCCAAGATGGAATCCTCAAAGAGCCTAGAGAAGATACTTTGAAAAATCAAAGGCAGCAGAAGCTTTCCCAGCAGCCAACCCAGCGGCTTGCAACGTGGGCCAGTTGACCCCGTTGATGCCCACCTCATAGTCCCAGCCCTGATGAGGATCCTCGTTGGGCAGAATCTGCCAGTACATCCACGGAATGCCGGCGGCGGTGATGCTGGCAGCCCAGTTCCTGATATTGGCGTCCCGGGTAGCGGCGGCCAGAGGACTGCCGCCGTTGCAGTTGTTATTGGAGGCAGTGGTGTAGCAGGCGCCCCATTCCTGCATGATGAGCTTCTTGCCGGCGGCCTGGGCCCTTTGGACGTACGGCTGCAGGGCGGAAGTGGCAAAGTCGCCGGTGCCGTAGGCGTGGATGGCCAAGACGTCGAGGGCCGCGCACTGGAAGTAGCCGTCGAGGAGAGAGTTGGCCAGCCAGGCGCCGCCGCCAGTCGTGACGAGGATGCCCGTGTTGCCCTTGAGGTTGTCCCTGATGGCCTGGGCCATGGTGCATTGCCACGACTGCAGCGCGGCCGGGTTCTCCTGGTTTCACGTCAGCGGCGACCCTGGCCGAGGCAAACCGCGCCCGAGGCAACTCACCTGGTCGTGCATGGCCTCGTTCTGGGCCTCAAAGGCGAATATGTACTCGGAGCTCTGGGCCCAAGTCTTGCCGTTGTGGGGGTTCACATGGGCCAGCACGTGGGCGATGCGGTTCTTGAAGTAGCCGATGGCGTTGCCGTCGGTGTAGAAGTATCCGGTGCCGTACCACTGGCCGTAGAAGTCGGCGTTGGCCGCGAGAGCGTTGTAGCTGTGCATGGAAACCAGGAGCTTGATGCCGTACGAGTGCGCGTTGGCCATGAAGTCGTCCAGACGGTTCAGCACCGTATCGTCCCAGCTGGCAGGGCTGCTGCCTTCTAAGCCGTTGAAGGCGTTGATGGCCGTGTTCTTGGGCTTGCCAGATTGCCCTTGACAGAAAGCGTCAGCATATTGTTCTGGAAGCTTCAAGGGCCAACAACCCACCGTCGAGCCAAACCCGAAGCACCTTGACGCCGGCACTCTGGAGGCCCTGGAACAAGGTTGTCTGCTGGACGGCCGTCAGGCCTGCTGCATAGTAGAGATTCGAGCCAGCAAAGGAATTGGCCGCCAGCACGGCAGGCGCCGCGGCAATGGCACTAATTGCCGAGGCGAGAAAGTTGACCAGCTTCATAGTTTAGATGATGTGTTTTACACTGCTTTGCCGAGCATGTTGGCCCGTTTTACCTTGAAGCGCGCCGTTGTCCCCTTTAAATACTCTCGGCGCGTTCAATTCTCAGTATTTCCTTGTGAAGCAGTCACCAGAGCTTGTAGCAAAATATAAAGCCGAGCCATCACGGGACTGATTCGATTTTGGGCATAGCTCGGCTCATGTTGATACAAAGGGATCTGCATAACGGTGGTTTTGTCTTGGTCGTGATTGGTCATTTGGTCGAGCCGGCCTATTAAGATGATGTAGCAACACACTTTGCAGATACTAGGCTGGGACACGATGACGAACCAGACTGCCGGCGGCGATATAAACCACCGCACAGGGTAACAAGGAGAGAAGGTATGGTGTTTAGGGCAGTCTGCTGAAACGCCGGGACTAGGATGCAACGACGGCTTCTCATACCCCGGAAACATGTGTGCGTCCACCAGTAAACGCCTCTCTTCTTCCCCCGCATCTGCTGATATGCCCGTGTCTTTTACATGCCGAGCTCCCGCTGCTAGTTTATACTAGGTCAGGTTCCCCAGGACAGATCAAGCAGCGAGTCAATCTTGGCCATGGGAAAGCCAGCTCGGGCGACGACAAATGCGTGGCGCCAATAAATTTAGAGACTAGTGTTACGCGTAACATGTACTGATACGGTCCTTGTGTATGGTTAGAATGCAAGGTTACATGTCGGGACACGAGTGACTGTTGTTCGTTGCTACGATTATAAAGTTGAGGGTAAGTCAGCTTGTCCATGAGAAAACAGACGTGGTCTCGTGGTCCTGCGAGTAGACGGTGGCAATTAAATAAACAGACCAATGTAAGAGTAAAATCAAACCAAACATGCCACGCGTTTGTAATGACATGCGCGATTAAGCATTACAGCTGCCGCGGCAGCACCTGGTTCACTGTCACCGACGCGCCCCAGAGTCCAGAGCCTACTTCAACATTCCCCATATGTTATTCAGACTCTCGGCGAGAGACGGGTGCGCCCAAACAGCGTCTCTCAATGCCGTCCACTTTGCGCCCGAGATCATGGCCATCTGAACCACGCTCATAACTTCACCGCCCTCCAGCCCAAGACACGTGAAGCCCAGGATCTTTTGCGTGTCGGCGTCGATGACCGCCTTCATCATGCCCCTTGATTCGTCCGTCTCCAGAGCCCGCGCCACGTAGGCCATGGGCATGGTGGCCACCTGGATTTTGGCCCCGGGGTACTTGGCGCGCGCCTCGTGCTCATGCAAGCCGACGTGGGCAAGCTGCGGATCCGTGTAGACGACATAGGGCAGGATGCGATCTGCCGTAGTCAGAGGCGAAGGGTGCGAGTCCCCGTCGAGCAGGTTGGCGCGAAGCAGGCGAAAGTCGTCGTAGGAGACGTGGGTAAAGGCCGGGGGACCCTTGACGTCGCCGAGGGCCCAGACACGGGGGTTGGAGCTCTGCAGCTTGTCATCGACTACGATGTGGCCGCGGCTGGACGTCTTGATGCCGGCAGAGTCGAGCTTAAGGGCGTCTGTGTTGGGAACGCGGCCCGCCGCAAGCAGGAGGTGCGACCCCGTGAGCTCCGACGCGCCTGCCGGGCCGGAGACGGACACGGACACGGCGCTTCCGGCGTCTTGGTCGCCGGCAGGGCGGACCGCAGTCGGACGTGTGCCGAGAAGCACATTGATGCCGTCCTGTTGGAGGACCTCGAGCATGGCCCCGGCAACCTCGGCGTCCTCGCGAGGAAGCAGCTGGGCATTGCGCTGGACAATGGTCACCTCGGCACCAAGCCGCCGGAACAGCTGCCCGAACTCAAGACCAATGTACCCGCCCCCGATGACGACGAGGTGCGAGGGCACCACGCCGAGCTCCTGAACAGACGTCGAGTCGAGGACAACGCCGGGGGGGAACTTGGAAGGGTCAAAGCCGTCGATGCGCGGGGCGGCAGGGCGCTCGCCGGCGCAGATGAATATCCGGCTGGCCGTGAGCGTCCTGTCGGTGCCGTCCTGAAGGCTGACCTTGACTGTTGTCGCGTCCTGGAAGCTCGCGGAGCCCACGAGCACCTCGACGCCGGCCTCGCGGACCCTCCGCTCGCTGCCGGAGCGGAAACTGTCGACAATGTCGCGCTTCCGCTGCCTCACCTTTTCCATGCGGATGCCGACGTCCCCGGGCCGCGGGTACGCGACGCCGTAGTCCTGCCCCCGCCGGGCCAAATAGGCCACCCGGCCAGAGGCGATCATTGTCTTTGTCGGCGTGCACCCCTCGTTGACGCAGCACCCGCCAATGTGCCTGCTCTCAATCAGGGCCGTCTTCTTCTTGGCCTGCGCGAACGCCATGCTGAGAGGCGTGCCGCCTTGGCCGGAGCCGATGACTACTGCATCGTAGTGCGTCGACATTTCGAATCTCTGCGCGGCTCGATGCAACAAGCCCTTTGATGCGGTCCGTCTGATGCAATGCATCTTGTGTCTTTGAGCCGACGCTTCCGTTTGATGCGTCGCTCTCGACGCCCATCACGTGCGTGTTTGTGAACCGCGACGTGCCAGCGACGTCACCACTGCCAGCCTCTTTGAGCCAACGGACCTTTTGATCCTGGTAGACGGGCATCAACTGCCATGCATTTGAGTGTAATCACACTTTGCCTGAAATTGCTGCTACTGCAGCTGCGTCACGTGCAGGTGCCCGACTCTGCTTCGGCAGTGGTTCAAGATGCATCAAGCATGTGCATTTTGCTGAGGATATATAAGCCCAAGGAAAGAGAACAGCACTACCGGAGGCGTCTCCACTTTTCGTAGTGCAATACATTTCATGTAAGTAAGATTCAGGCAATTTAACGAGTCCAATTGTGCATAGCACCGTGGATGGACAAATTCGCAGATTGAATTTAAACGTGCAAAATCAAGCTTGACTGCGGCATTACTCACCGATACTGTAAGTGAATGCCTCGCGGGGAAGAAGACGAAGCCTGACGTCGAGTAATAACAGGATCAAAAGGGCATTCACTGAAGTGATGGAATCCTACCATGACTGCGTTCAAAATTTGACGACAGCTTCCAAGCAAGTTGCTTCGGGTTCGCAGAGACCTGCCCGCCACAGCGTAATTATTACGCGTAAATCGTGACAAGGTTCCAAGACCGGCATACAGAGGGTAAATCTTGACCTCTACCAGAAGGAATAAATCAAGAATCTCCACATCACTGAACAGTACCTGCACTTTGTCTTTTTCGCGTTATTCACAAAATGCAGGCCTGATTTATCTTCAACTGCGTCGATCCATACAACATCATATATCTGGATGCACTAGTTTGAAGAGACATTGCTTCAGGGCCAAAGCACCAAATGCCTTGTCTATAGACGAGTCGGCCTCGGTAGATTGGTCAATCTGCGCTATCCTCCGACGAGCCATGCGGTCTAAATGCCATGTCATGTTCCAGATGCTACAGGTCTTGGATTCACCACTGCAAATCGCAACAGATGCAGAAAATGAGCAAGAAACAGGGTAAATGCTCTACGATCCAGGAGCTCCAACTCGTATATTCTCTGTTGTACAAGTTAGCTGGGGCCGAGAACGCAGAGTTTGCAAGAACAAGTTTGCAGCTTTCTTTGAGGGACCCTCAAAGTGCGCCTGAAATATTGAAATCACACAACTTTTGTAAATTGAGCCCACTTTACGTGAACTTGGCACTAGGAGATTCACTCCGATACTTGTGCTGCAACCAGCAAAGACAAGATGGCGTTCCGTCTCTAAATGGGCGGTGGACCGGCATTAATATTACAGACATGGGAATGAAGGCACAGACATTTATACAAGTACTGCAGCTGTGCCACTCGGCAGTTAATAAGGTAAGCTTGACTCTGTTTCGGCAGTAGTTAGGCACACAATAGGTGGCAACAATGATGACTTCAAGGCCAGACTATATTTTCATGCTCTTTTGTAATTTGCAAGATACACCTTGTATGAGAGCTCTACAGTACCGCACACCGCACTAGGTCAAGCTCTACCGCAGATGCCAGGGCCTTGGAGTATGGTGCCTTAATATCGGCGAGTCACGACGTGATGGATCCTGGAATTTGCCATAATACATCTAAAAACAATGCGCTTACGCTTGCAAACTCTAATTCCAATACTGTCCCATATATCAGCACATCTAGCTCGCATAAGATTACCACTGACTCGGTGCGCCCAAGGCATTCATTGGAAGTATAAATGTACAAAGAAGCCAGGGAAATCATGGCAGCATCAAGGCAGACTCATCTAAAAAAGAGAGCCCAAGTTCGCCATCTTCTCTAAACCACCTAAAACACCACTTATAAAGGCACTCTTTTTGGCCATAACATTCTTATTTTCCACCAAGAAACCACTCTTTTGTGTGCATAACAACCATGAAATCCGCCGTCGTCACCTGTGCGCTTTTGGCCGGTTCCGCCTTTGCAGTGCAATCTGCCAGTCTACGAGCTGAAGACGCTCAGGTGTCAAGACGTGCAAATCCCACGGCCACGGAGGCCTGCAGCGGCAAGATGAACATTGTTTTACAGGCATGCATGATGGGGGAGGGTAATGATGAGACGATGGAGGAAAAGGGTTCAAAGTGTAAAAAGCGCGCCTGGCGTGCCAAAATGTCATGTCTTACGGACTCGGAGAGAGTCGCAGAGACGAGCGAAGGCGTTCATCTTCAATGCAACAACGAGCTCTTTCAGAGCTTCGAAGCCTGCTTATTGCGCCACGCAAGGCGTCAGAGAGAATGCTACGCCCCATTATTGACACCCTACCATGACTGCGTTCAAAAATCAACGACAGCAACATCTGGGCCAAGCTCTGAAGCCGATGAGCAACCTGGTTCTGCTTCAGCAAAGGTCAGGCTGGCCCCGAAAAAGTGCTGAATCTCCTTGACAATGGCCAGAACGTCGCAGCCCATTGTCAAGGCAATACATTTTGGATACTTTAGATTACATTGAACGCTTGAATAAATTCCGTCTAGAGTTCGATGGGGGCCGAAAACCAACAATGTCAATAAAGTAAAATCGTGTCGCACTGGAGAAGTCTGGTGTGACAAATCGGATGCAGCCCAATCTGTGGAACCACGGGCAATTCTGCCTACCAGTCGGATTGAACATGGCTATACCGCCCAAGAGTTCTGCCCGTTGACCGCCACATGTAGCTGTACCTCGCATGTTCCTACTCCCAACATTGATGAAGCGTAGCTTGTTCATACGCACCCATTGGGAACCATCAAAAGCCAACAATGGGGCGGAAGCGGTCCAAAGCATCTCCACGTCGCCACTACGACTCAAGATGGGAACTCCCAGCCTGGTACCATCGTTTGGCCACCCTTGACATCACAGAGGGCCGTGACATTCAGCCCTACGACTTTGACCAAGACATCTCAGAACTAGGAGAGGGCGAAGGCGACAGCGAATCCGACGACCTGAGCTTTTCATGCGAATGCCACAATGAGACTAAATGCAAATGCGACAGCGAGACTGGATGCGAATGCGAAAGTGAGCCTGGATGCGAGTGCGAAAGTGAGTCTGTATGCGAATGCGAAAGTGAGTTTGTATGCGAATGCCAAGTCTGGGACGAGGACGACGACGAGGAATCAGAGCGCTCGTATACGGGGTCAGATGCCGATTTGTACTATGAGATAAAGGAGGAGCGCATACAGCGGAAAATACAGCTGCGAGATGAAAAGATACTCGCGCAGGAAGACAAAGATTGGGCGCGAGAAGGCGAGAGCAAAATGGTGCAAGAATTCCACGCAGGCTGCGAGACCCTGCTCAAGGCTCGGAACGAGGGCAACTGCCCTCTCCCTCGGCTGGAATCCATCGCCGGCAAGACCTTTTACTTGTACTGCACGGATCACGTCGACCACTGTTACAACAGGGACCTCTATCCGACAAAATATGTCGAGTTTTACCACGACGACGATTATGAACAGGATACCCCCCCAGACGCAGACTCCGACATCCTTGGCCATGTATACTTTAATGTCAATGCTGGTTGCAGTTTCAAACCTTTCCGCCCTCCAGAAATGGCTGGTCAGCAAAAGATACCGTTGAAAGCTTGGGAGCCGGAGCATGAACCCATCTTTCAATTCATCAGCGACAAATACTTAATCATGACGGTCAGCGCCGACTGCGACATGATCTCGAGGGACATTACAAGTCCCGAGGATGCAGACGTGCCCGAATTCTTCACCTTTGTCGGTATTCAAATGGATCTACAGGAGCGCAAACGTCGTCTTGATGAATGGAGAGATGAAATGCCATCCAGGAAACGTGCACGCGTTTCCTCACCACGCGAGACTTTTTTCGAAAGGTGTCACCCCATGGGAGCTTGGAATTCGGGATGGCCTTGAACCAATTGCCCCTAGATTCCATCTACGGCATCTTGGAGGTACTTGGCGGGACGTCATGAGTGTGTATTTTGAGTCGGCCTTGTGCCCACTGAGCAAGTCAAGAGCACAATAGCCTTTGCTTTTCCTGCTATTCCATCCTATTCTGTCCGACTCGCCTCTGGTGCATGTCCCTGCTCACCGTTTCTAGTCTAGAGTCATCATAGCATCGTCCACTTCTTGCCAGTCCTGACGCCGGTAGAGACATCCACCCCGGCCGTCACGGCTGTCCATGCATCCGTCCGCCAAATAAATGCCCTCCACTTGCCGGCCATCATTTGCTCCATTCTATCAGCCCGCATCCAAAACTCAGCCGTCCTCGAGTCCGTCGTGTATTGGAACGCGGTCACGCAGACGATGCCCCTTTCTCGAATATCTCTGCCTCTCGCATGGCCGTCTCCTCCGTCGCCGTCCTTTAAGAGGGTGTAGATTGATTTCGGGGGGTTCAAAGTATATCCCACCTCGGTATCCCAGAACACGAGAATAAAGTGGGGGATGCGCTCATGCTCGGCGGCAAATGGGGGAAAGGTGATGCTGTACTGAGATATGGCCCCGAGGGGGACCAGGGCGCCGTTTAGCGAGTCGACCCCGAACGGAAGCAGACGACGCCATATGCTGAGCAGGGTGGTGAACTCGGCAACCCAGGGCTGCAGGCAGACTTCTTTGGCTGCATGCGTCGCGTCGACGTCGCAGGGCTGGTAGACGCGCTGCGCCGGCGGCCGGGCACGCGTGGCAACGACTCCAGTGCAGATGCAAGAAAGTATCCTCAGCAGCCAGTGTGCTGGGTATCCGACCTCGAACATGCCCGCCACGAGACGAATCACAGAGGTGAGGTTGAGCGGCGCGTACACGGGCTGGGTGCTGAATATTGGACGCGTACACGGCAGGCAAATCTTGAGCAAATGGCTGTACACCCACTTCTCGAACTCGGGCTTGGGCAGCAGCTGCTGGAAAGACATGGCGGATCTTGGTGCTCTGTCCCAAATCATGTAGCCTTCGAATACGAACGGGCTGCCCAGCATGCCCAGCATGGGGGGCAGGTCTTTCTTCTCAATCTCGCCCGGACGCCTGGTGAGAAGGAAATGCCGCCGGATGCGTTCCATGTCGTACATGAGCAGATACTCGGACTGGAAAGACTGGTGGTTCTCAAACTCTGGCGGGTTGAGGAGGTTATTGAAGCGCAGGCTAGACGGCCGGTCTTCCTTGAGAAGCGGCCGGCCAGCCAAGAAGGAGGTTAGATGACCGCCAATGTAGTCTCTGTGTTCATCCGCGTTAGAATCGTGCGTTCAGACGGGTCGTTTCAAGGTGGGGGGAGAAGGATCTTACGGGATATTGCTCATATGTATATAGTCAAAAGTGCGAGGAAATAGAGTCGGATCGAGCGTGCGGCCGTCAGTCGGAGGCGACAGCCGGTACTCGAGCAAGTTGTAGAGTATGCGTTCCATCATGTCCGCCACCTCTCCGACGATTAGTTCCACGACCAAGCGTTTCTGAAGGCAGAATCTCAACAAGGACACGCCAAAGGCGCCGAAAACGTCTGCAAGCTGTTCCATGACGCAGGATTTGGCCTTCTTGGGCGGTGCCACGAGACCCATGGACTCGGCCACTTCCAAGGGATCGAAATCGAGCGGGTGCCATATATCACCCCCCTGCTCCCGGTTTCGATTCGCAAAGTCATAGTCGAGGAGTGTATTGTTGATTCGCCAATTTGCGTTAATGTATTTCGACAGCTTCTTACTCTGGCCTGTTGATCGGTACTCGGCCAGAAGGCGGGCAAGGGAGGGCTCGAATCGGTTCGCAACCGGCAGAGGTGGAAACAGCGTCGTAAATTTCTCGAAATCTTCTCTTTCCACCTCGGGTCCACAAGTTTGTCCAAAATGGTTCATCATCGGCATCCCATCCTTCCGGCGTGCCTGTTTTAAAAATACCGAGGCGTCGGTTACTTTGGACATGCTGTCCAATGGCTGCTGCCACTGGCGCAGGACTCGAATGATGGCCTCTCGGTCCTGCTCTCGAACGTGGGTAAATTCGAGGGCGGCACCCTCACCCTCTAGTTTCTCGATGAGCTCTCTGATGCTGCTTTGCAGCTCATCCTCGACGAACGGCGGGATGACCTGGCAGCTAAAGATGTAGGCCATGACCAGGAAACAGTCCGTGGCATCGTCAACTTCCCCCAAACCCCGAGTGTCAACTTGGGCCATCATGTTGAACAAGATGAGCAGCTTTGCCAATGCCGCCGGCTTCAGATCGAGCACGGTGAAATGGAGATTTCGGAAACAAGGACTCTGCGCCTCGGCCTCCCTGCAGGCCATTGTGGCCAAGGCGGAAAGGACGTTGCGTCCATCTCCGCTGCCGGCAAAGAAGAATGAAACATCCGATTTTTCGGTGCCCTTGATTCCAAGCGGCTCGGTCAAGACTTCAGCCTGGTCATGACCCACGCAATAATATTCCGCTATGTCTTGGCTGGATATCCAATCAATACGCGAACCACACCGGAACGAGGGAACAAACTTACAGACATGCCTTGTACCGTGGTATCTGGTCAAGGATTTGTCTCCTGAGAAGGGATTCGTCTGGGGCCTCGAGGCGCGAGGCCCTGACAGATTCAAGCGACTCGTGCAGCTCGGTTCGGATGTGACCATTTGCAATGCTGGACATGGCGTCCTCGGCAGATCTAAAGTCGAGCAGGTGCAAGAAGCACTTGGACAGCCTGCTGTAGAGCTTATCCTTGTTGGCAATATCGTCGGTCCCAGGGACACTGAGTGATAATGCCTCCTTGATGTGAGCAACGGCACCCTTGTAGTCGCCCATCTCGTACCTCACAGCCGACAGATTCGAGACGGGTGACGGGTCATGGGGAGCGAGAGAGGCCGCTTTTTTGTATGCCTTTTCGGCTTGAGAGCATGTTAAAACACTGCGAGACCATGTGCGCCGAGGACAATTTACCTTGTACCAGTTTGCCTGCTCTGTAGAAATCGTTTCCCAAAGCCCTTGCCTTGGCGGCGTCATCGTTGCCAACCTGCGTCGCCATGTGTTTTGGTGGGTACTTTTGAGATCTAGATAGGTTTGAGTGAGGCATTCACCGCCGACAGACTCCTGCATTTATGTGGGTTGGCGCGTCTGGTCTCCAACTCTGAATGGAAGAAAAGGGGTCTGGTGGCCAAGACATTTTGGTGGGGCCTGACAGTGTTGAAAAGAATACCAGACGGAGTACAGGGTCCTTGGTACCCTGGTCTGTGCTGATAACATTGAAACTACCAGACGAGACGTGATATTATTTTTACGTGCGACACCAACCCCATAAAGCACGGTATAATGTCCATGTTTGCGGTCAAGGGCGACCTGGGCATGGCGGCGGGATGCCAGTAACAATGACAGATATCAAGGTATTAATCATAAACTACATGCCGTACGTAAATATGATTATGCTATTTGAAAAGGTCCCTACTTTCATCTGTGCGATACCCGCGTGGCGTGGTCCAGGCTGGGACCAAATGACAAAATACCATCCTCGTGTAAGTCCTTTTGTAAGTAACCTGCCGTTCCCTCCACCGCCATTGCCTGCTCCAGGTTCAGTCTTGGAGCTGCTTATCCAGCTCAACAAAGCAGAGATCCTCAGGCAACGCCAGCTCCTTGAATTTGTCGAGCGGGAACGGACTAGTCTCCCCCGTCTTTCGATACCCACGACGCTCGTACCATTCAATCAGGGCCTTGCGCGTCGAAAGCGCATTCAGCGACGTCTTTTCCACGCCCCATGTGCGGCGGCAGTAGTCCTCGGCGTAGGCAAGCACCCGTCGGCCAAGACCGGCTTGCTGGTAGCTCTCGTCCACGGCAATCATGGAGAGACGGCCGGCACCCTCACGCCTGGACACCTCGATGGACGCAACGAGAGCATTGTGGTTGTTCGTGTCAAAGGCCACGAGGGTGATGATGGCGGCATTTTCAATGCTCGCCAGAACTTGGTCCTTTGTAAGCCGGAAGTGGGACGCAAGTTGGACGTTGCCCGTCCAATCCTGTCTTGAGTCGATGGCGCGAAAGGCCGTTTCCACAAGATGCCGAACCTGCTCTGCATCGTCTCGCGTTGCGGCGCGAAACCGGAGATTGGCCTCGTGCGTCGCCATTCGCGTGACGTGGTTTTGTAGCAAGTGGGCGGCGTAGAGCGTTGCCAGGACCTTCTATTGCCGTACAAGGCGGCTGCAGCGTGTCTTGTATGATTTTTCAGATGGGCGCTGACCGCAACTCTTCTTCCTTGCTTTCCGCGCTGTCAGAGAAAGGGCGCGCCAATGACACAGGTTGAATTCGACAAGTCCGCAAACTCGGCCAGTTTCGGGCCGAAACCTAACCATGTCCAACTATGAGTATCGATGGGCCTGTCCAACTAAAAACAGTTGGTAAACAGCCTGCCATGCCACCGAGTTCACAAGACTGCTGTGTGGTTGGAGTGCGTAGGACCGCAACCGACGTGAAAAATGAGGTGTTTGTCATTTCTACCCACAGGTCCCACAGCGCGTACATATTAGTGAACAGCGTAGCGTAGCATCAATCTCCCCACCACATTCTACCCAAGCCTTGACCACATATAGCAATACTACGCTCTCTAATTAGCACTCGCGAAGTGGTAGACGATGCTGGGCGGAGCCGCAAGCCTCGGCGGGTAGCAACAAGACAGGCAGTGTTATGTTCCGGTGTTCTGAGCCGTGAACTCCTCACCTTGGGCACTTCTTCAATCATACATCCATATACAGCTGGCTACTGTGTAAGCGGAACCAAAATACTTGAAAGTGCCAAAATACCCTCCTATTATCATGAGTGTCAATCACCAACCAATCATAACCACCCTCACGCCGGACTTTAAGGATCTGAAAGCGGTTCAGAAACATCTCAGTGACATTATGCGTGACATGACAATGAGGATGAGGAGATGATAAGGCTAACTAATGGCATCCAAGGCGGTCAGGCGCCTCTAGAATCGACCTGGGCTTGATGACTAAACCGTACCCTCCTCACGAGAGAGCAGAGCCAAGGCCGATGTTGAAGATATGAAGGATAAAATTATTCAAGGCAGAAGCTTTTGAGCGACAAAGGAAAACCAGAGAGTGCGAAAAGTGCAACAGTCAAGGGGGCAGACCAAGGAAATCAAAGGCCGGCTCAACCAGTAAACGGGGTACATTGCCATCTATGCAATACATGTTGTATTGGCAGATGCTCCTGAATACGCTAGGTCTGCACGTCCTCACAAGTAGACCTCTGTCTTCTAGATGTTGAGTATAACGCTGAGATTTCTGAATCTGAGCTGAACCTTGTCCATAATGTCCCCTACGCTGTTGAAAATACTGTTAACCTCCGCATCTCGGCTCGCTAGTGGTCAGAAGGACATGCGGAATATAAATGAGCAATATACGCCTATAAGAGTGGAAGGATGGCGCAATATCTCGGCAAGAGGTGAGAGCATCTGAAGGAGTGCCCCTCCTGTCCCTGTTGGGACACAAACCCTACTCGTGCCATAATTTGTCCGAAATGATGGAATTCGGCCAAAGCTTACCACGCAAGGGGCCACAAGTCCACGCAAAACGCGGAGGATGTCAGGATCGTGACAGTAATCCACGGCGGTGGTGTGAATAATTGCAGTGAATTCCCAGTCTATAATGCCGAGGATATAAGTCATTATCGATAAATATATTGCCAAATCGCAGGTCTGGATGTGTCAGTACAAATACAGGGCTGGTGGTGGAATATTTGGAAACTTGTCTACAAACACTATCAAGTGCGTACAGTTCTGTTTTGGCATCCCTTTGGGATAAATCTTCAACGGGAAGCTGGTACGTTTCTGCAAGATGCGATAGTGGTACTCTATAAAACGGTTTACAGACGTGAAACTCTGGCTTTAGTGGTCTCGCGAGAACTTGAGGAATGGGAATCGCAGTGTTGTCCTTGATTTACCTCTATAGCTTAGTTGGTTACCCCATGGTTCAAGGCCAGAAATGACATGTTTTCATACCGCAGGGTAGCAGCTTGGCAGAGGACTTTCTCTAGCTGTCGCAAACGACGGGTGGAATTGGAATTCTTACGACTTGTGTCTCGTCCTGGGCATCAAAATGAGCAAAGAAACAGACATTAAAGCTACCGTTATCCTTGGTGACGATTCTACATGGCTTTCCACGGTTGTGTGTGGACGCCAAATCCGGACCACATTTTTATTTATGGAATCGATAAACTGCTGTGCTGCTCCGTCGGGGGAAGTGGTCTGGGAGGGTCTGGTCAACCCGGCAGTTGGCAGGATACGCTTCTGTTGTAATGGCGTGCTCTTCCTTTGAGGCTTATTCAGCAGTGGGCAATTGCTGGCTGATGACATTGGAGCCAAACTTGTTCGATCACCAGCTAGCAGTCAAATGGAGGCTGTGAGTGACGACCATTGCGCCTGGATAATGTCGAATGCTAAATTGCATCCTCATCTGGGGAGCCTGGGGTAAGCTAATACCAGGGTCCAGCATCAAGCGTAAAGTTCCTGGTGGCGGTGTCGATATCACGTGCCCTGCATTTGTACTGTACGCCACACGGAGCTCTACACAAATCATGCAGGGAGCCACAAGCATTCTAGGCAAGTTGCTAAACGGCTTTACATAATTGAGCAAGGTCATCTGCGACCCACCAACCTTTTTGCGGGAACATGGTGTTGCAACTTCTTTCACAATTATGTAACATGTGCTTTCATTCAACGGATAATGATTCCGCAGATGCAAGTATGCAAGTCATGTTGCCAATCTCTGCAGCTACGCTAAGCAAATGCTGTCTGAGAGCTGTGGGGCAGGTATGACTTTATCGCTGCTCGATGAGGCTGGTCAAGCAATTCTCGGAAAACCTGGCGCAATCCGAGAACCTTTGCTACAAGAGGGAACTACTTGGTCATGTTACAAAATACATAACAAAGTCCTGCCGCAAAGAGAGCAAAAGGATACAGCAGCTCTCACATGGGATGCCGAGCTGCGTTTCACCAAATCACAACTTTGAAGACAGCTGCACACAGTCTGGAAATTATTAAATTACCGCGCTTGGATAAATTGCGCGCATTATTGATACACCTATTTGCCGAGCCGCGCCTTTTCTCTGTTCCAGAACCCCCGCAGAACAAAGAGCATGATGAGCATGCACACATCGAGCGCAATGGTCCAACTGTAACCAATCAAGTACCGCGGTGCATCCACCGTCTTCCACACGCTTCGGAAAGGTTAGCGACGGGGACTTCTGGACTCGGAGCGAGGGGCAGACTTACAACAGGGGCAGCCAGGCGCCAAAGGCGTTTCCAATCGTGTTCATGCTGCTGAGGACAATGGCGCGCTCCTCGGCGTTGGAGGCGCAGATCTCGTTGGCCCAGGCGTAGATGACGGCGGCGATGCCGTCGGCGGTGCCGGACAGGAAGAAGGCGAAGAACTTGGCGCCGGTGGGGACGTTCCAGATGACCAGGATGATGCTTGCCAGTATGTTCAGGCCGGCCGTGACGGCGATGAGGGGCACCTTTGCGTCGTACGCGTCCGACAGGATGCCGCAGATGATGGACGACACAATGGTGACGGCGGGCGAGACGGTGGTGATGGTGTTGATGGACTCGACGCTGTATCCCTCCTGCTTGAGCCACAGGGGCAGGCCGCTGTTGGACGAGACGCCGTCGGCCTGGGAGAAGAAGAAGGCGAAGCCAACGAGGATCCAGAAGTGCCAGCCGGAGAGCACCGACTTGACAACGGGGAGCGTCAGGGGCTTCCGGGGCTCCCTGTTGTCTGCGGCCATGCGCTCCTGCGCAAGTTGGATTTCTCGCGCCGTGAGGAAGTACGACCTGGGCTTGTCGGGCTGACCCGGCAGCAGGAAGAATCCCAAAATGGCAACGGGAATGGTGCAAGAGAAGCCTGTGTTTCTGCTTGTAAGCAGGAGCGTCGGGTTGATGGGTTGGGGAAGTTTACTCACAGATGATGTAGAGCCATCTCCAGCCCTCGATGCCGTGCTTCAGGTTGAGAGTCGCGTACGCGCCGCTTTGGATGTATCCGGCGCTCATGCTGCCCACCTGGCTTGCGATGAAGAACAGGGCACCTCTCCTGCTGAGCTCGGAGCGCTTGTACCAGCAGCCAAGGTACCACTGCACGGCGGGGAAGAAGAGACTGCCTGCCGCGCCGACAAAGAAGCGGATCACGTACAGCTGGTGCACGTTGGTGACTTTGTATTGGGCCAGTGTCAGGACTCCCCAGATGACGTCCGCCGCGGGGATGAAGTAGCTTGCCGAGAAACGAGTCATCTGTTTTTTTTTTTTTCTCGAGTTAGCTTGGTCATGGCAGGGGCGTCGGCCTTGGACAGGGCGGGACGGGACGTACGAGGATGGTCAGTGGGATCTGCAATGTGATGAAGCCAACCATGTACGTCGTGTTGATGTAGTTGAGCTCGTTGCCAAAGAGCTTCAAGTCCTCCTTCATGCCGCTCACGTAGGCGGCGCTTGTGGCCGACGAGTCAAGCACCTTGGCCCAGTAGGCGAGAAAGACGAACACCATGATCAATCCGTCCAGCTTGAGGATCAGACGCCGCTCCTCTGGCGTGTCGGTCGGAGAGAACCACTGGTACCATTTTTGTCGCACCACCTGATGCGCACCCTGTTGGCTCTCTCTGCTTTCATCATCTTTCGAGCTGGTGTAGTTGACTGCCGTTTGCATGAGCTTCACGTCGCCATCAACGGGCGCGGCCTGCAGCTCCCCTTTCTCTACCGTATGAGACATTTTGAAATTTAGTCGCAAAAAGAAAAAAAACCATGCTTCATCGGTGTAAAGATGAGAGCTGCCATGATCTTTTATGTTGCTGGCAAATCTTACAGTGGGGCACCGAGGTCGGTGATCACGCAATTGCGTCCATCATCAATAAATAAGACTAACCCCACATGATTATTGATAGCGGATTTTTTTTTTTTTTTTGCAATTGCCTTTGTTGCAGACGTACTCCGTATAGAAACTGATATTCCTCTAGTCTTGCATCATGCTGTCATGCTCGTTTCAATGTGAGCTATGGCCATCAATTCACCTGCCGCGACTCGAGGTTGGCGATTGAGGGCAAATCAACCTCCCAGTCTTCTTCCACGTCAAAGTCGTTGCACATTTTGAAAAGGCTTCCCAACTCTTCAACTCGTGTTCCTGGCACTCATGAAGTCTGATAATCTTTCCATTCTTCACCACGAGTTGTGGGTAAAGGAAGTCTCCTATTGTCATGGCGTGCTCAAAACGTGGGTGACAAGACCCGCTTCGGGGAATTGACACGGGGCATTGACCAATGGTTGACGACTTCACTCCACTCGACGCCGTATTTGGCCTGTCATGTTATCCCATCAAATTGTCAACGGGTTTGGCGCTGTGCTGCCACGTGCCTCACTTCGGCAGATAGGTCATTCCCAACTCGGCAAGTTTTGCCTCTTGCTGTATTAAAGGCCACCCATCAGGGGACTTGACCTCATGCAACGATGCCATTGGCTTGATGGCGACTCTGCGTCAACCGAAGCCAACTTTGGGCTTTTACGAGAAGCAGTCAAGTGGGGGAATAAAAGTAGGCTTTACCGGCGGCAAACTCGCAGACAACCGTCATCTTCCAGCAGTGTACAAGGAAATGCACTGTATTTTGGCCGCGAATGGCAGTATGTGAGCAACCTACAGCCGGGTAAATGCCTACAAGCTACTCCCAAAAGTCCAGCACCGCAGGCCTGCCGGGGTCAAAGTCATCTTACGACACACGCAATCTGCCGAGGCGTCGGCGTTTCACCTTAATCCCCAGACCTGAGAGCTAATATGCGCCTCAAAACTTCGTCATCGCTGGGGTTCCCCTGCCCGTTGATGGATTCGTAAGCGGGCCAGAGCACCGCCTTTTCAATTTCCGCGTACTTGCCGCCCGAGACGTAAACCACGTCTCCATGCCTGCATGGCTCTGCCATGAGATACGCGGCGGCGCGCGCAACCTCGGACGCGGACTGAGCCTTGTGCGAGGCTCGCCTCATGACGTCGTCCATCTGCGGAAGCACGTTGGTCGTTGTCCATGACGGCATGAGCGTGTTGATGCGGATGGGCAGCCCTGCGGCCTGAACAAGCCGCGCGTATCCCCTGCCGAACCCCAAGACACCGTGCTTTGCCGTCGCTATGGGCATTTTTTTTTTCAGCTTCAGTCGTTCCATCTGCGAGCCATTCTCTTGCGCCTTACTTACAGTAGTCGGGCGCTCGGAGAGGCTGCAAGCCCGTGCTTGAGCCCATGAGCACAATGCTGCCGCCTCGGGGCTGCTGTTTCATGTAGTAAAGGCCCAGGCAAGCTGTGTTGATGACCGACTTTAGATTAACGTCCAAAACATCAGTGCACGGCTCCTGCAAGTTGCCGTCCTCGTCTGCTTTGAGCTCCAAGTAGTTGGCGCGAGGGCCAATGCCGGCATTCGCAAAGACGTGGTGGATGCGGCCATGGTGCTCCTTGGCCTTGCGGAACAGCCCGGCCAAGTCTGCCCAGCTGGCCACGTCTGTGTGCACATGAAGAAAGCTGCGCGTCGCGGCCGGCTCGTTTACCGCCGGCGGCTGCACGTCGCCGCTCACAACCGATGCCCCCAATGCCAGCAGCAGCTTCACTGTCGCTAGGCCTATCCCCGACGAGCCGCCTACAAGTATCCAGGAGGTCAGTTGGTGCGAGCCAAGCAGCGGGCATGGGTACCCCGCAAAGTGGCGTGATGGAAATACCTGTGAGGACGACGACCTTGTCTCGGAGGCTGGCCAGGTCCTCGTCCGCGATGAGGAATTCGGACATGGTTGCGGGTTCAGCTGCTCATGCAAACGCAACGATTCTGTGTCCCAAGACGACAAGTTGGACAAGAGGGTCAGAGTCGGCAAGTTTCTCGCATCGGGCTTTCGTGGCATTGTATATGAATAATCTTGGCATTGAGTACACCAGACCTAGTATCCGCTTTGACCTCCTGTGGGTTACGTTGAAGATGGATCCCAACTTGCAACCGTGGAGTACGTATAGTAAACGCCCGGGGTTGTAAACGGTACTGGCGATTCGCAGCTCTAGGGGGTCTTGGGGCCACTGGAACCCTTCAGATGGCACTTTACACCGCGCTGATGCCAATCTGCACCATCCCACAAGACGATAACCGAACCCCCTTGTTTTCACCAATTGGGACCTCTCTGGCACACAAGCAGCGAGGGTTGCACAGTGTGTTGAATAAAGTTTTAGCCCCCGATTATCAAGGGGAGGAATTTAGAGGGAGAGAGTTGGGGACAGTTGGGGCACGTCTTGAAAGAAACAAAAGTAACAGCGCCAAGAAACGAGCAGGATAGTGATTCGACCGATGGGAATAGTAAACACCTGCTAGGGCGGAAGCGTTGCAGCCTTGCCTGTCTTGACTCTATCAACTTCAATCCGAGCACCATCTAGGGCTTCCATTACCCGCAAATTCCTTCAAAGGCTGTGGATCTGCCTAAAAATTGAGTGCAGCTTACTGGCAATCGTTAAGTGGGGTTATCACTTCCCATGCTTTGCAGAACCAACTGCTTTAGTCGTCTTGTGACGATACGTGCATGTTCAATTGATGGGGTTACGGTGTGATACAGTTGAGAATATCACTCGTGTCAAGCTAGGCCTGCGATGCCAGACCAAGGAAAGCGCAGGTATCAGTTGCATTCCATCTTCAGACGGGCCAGTATAAAACCAGAATCATGGCGGACCAGCTTCCTTACTGGAGGAAGTTACAGAGCTGTGTCCTGAGCCTTCCTCCGTCACCGTAAGCAGCCCATAGGCCATCCTGTACAAATCTTAGAGTTTCCCTAAGCCACTTACCATTCATACTTTCCGAAATATATTAAAAAGAGGTCTAATTTGATTACTACAGTAAGCAAATTTTAGTCCTATATTAATAGGGTCCCTGGTAGTTGACGTCTTTTATCATTCTTGCCTAATTATAACTATTCCCGTTGAACCCCTTAACACAGAGTGAATAGTGTCGCCCAACTAATTTATATATTATATTTTACTTGGTGTAGTACGTAAATCAGAGATGCTAGGTGCGTTCACTGTACATCACAGGTTACTCCAACCGGAATCTGATGGCTATTTGCCTAGCTGCCCCAGCTGTTTACCGATGAAAAGGTATCAGAAATTAGATGAATTCTCCCATGTTGATTAAACTATTTTACCTCGGGCCTTTGTTTCCTTTTAGGTGCTATACTTGCACTGGCGTGATTGTGGGCGGGAGATATTGTGAGGTCTCACGGTGACGTGAGGACTCAATGAATGTATCATAAGTGATGTAAGTGATGCAACGTGATGTATTCATAAGCAAGTCTTGTAGTAGTGTATGAAGAAGGAAGAAGGTCTGTGACGTGGTCCTGATGTGTAGAGTCTTATGCAGTTACCACATCAGGTGACCATGTCACGTGACCTTACATCCCCCTGGCCGAAAAAAGCTCGTGATGGCCTCATCACGGCAAAATAAGGAAAGAAGAAAGAAAGAAAGAAATACATAAAAAACACGGCTCTTAATCCTTTATCCCTCTTTATAGTAACTTTATCTAGTAATTTCATTCTAATCTCTCTATCTTTCCTATAAGTTATCCTCAGTCTTTATCTTTCCTATTAATATCTTCTAATATTCTATTCCCTTAATATTTAATTTTCTTGCTATTTATCTATTACCTTTCTAATAATCTTTTTAATATAATATTATATAATTAGATTCTCTAGAATAAATAGCGTATTAGTAACTAATTCCTCTCTTTATTATCTCCGTTTAATATGTTCTTTTTCTTCCTATATTAGAGATAGTTCTTATTTTATATTATCTTAGGTTATTAAGTTATAAATAATAGGCTTAATTATTATATTATCTATAATATTTAAGGTCTATACTATCTTATTTATCTAAACTAGATCCGCTAGTATAAGGTTGCTTATAACTAGTATTTATAAGGTAGCCTTTATATATATTGCTTTAATAAATATACTATCTCTATTCTCTAGTATTTATAGCTAGATCTAGTTAAATTTCTCTTAGATATCTTTTAACTTATTTAACTATTAGAGTTAGTTTTTTCCCTAAATATAACATGCTATAATTACTTATACTATATTAATCGTGCTTATACTAATAATTTATTTAATTAGCTTATTATTTACTAGTTAGCATGTATTATCTATAAATATGATCTTATTTTTAATCTATTTTATTATAATTACTTGCTAGATCTATAGGGGTAGATTCTAAAATACTATTATATTAAACTATTACTAGAATAATACTTATATAGATCCTTTACTATATTACTGCTTAATTTAGTTAATTATAGCGTGAAATATAGATTATAATATTTATAGTATAGAAGCTTATGACATTTTTTCTTCCTTAATAGGTAATAACTATGTCTAAGCTACGCGTGTTTTATAGTAGAATATTTATAGAAACTTAAAAATACACGGTTATAATAGCGGTTAATCTATATAATATTAATAATAATAGTAAAAAGAGTAATAGTTTTAATTAAATAAAAGAAGCCTTCTCTTATATTAATAAGCATAAGGCATAACTAATTAATAAAATATAGAAGAGAAAGGAAAAAGAGAGAAAGAAATAGAAAGGGAAATCATTATAACTACTAAAGTAAAAGTAAATAGCTGCTTACTAAGTTATATAAGTATATTACTAGTAGGAGAAATTATAATTAATATATATTAAGTCATATAATTTACTATATATAATACCTCCTTTCCTCTATATCCTTACTATTCTATAGTTTTAGCCTCTATATTATCTTTCTATTATTTAATACCTTTATTTTTAACTATTATACCCTAGTCTTAGGTAGGTTAGTTTTCTTTATTTATCTATATTTTATTATTCTTAATAGGGCGCTCTTCCCTAAATATATCCTACTCTATATTCTCTATAAGGTTCTTAATCTATTCCTATGACATGTCTTTTAATATCTTATATTACTTAATCTATTTAAATTATCCTCCTAAGAGAGTTATTATTATCCTTTTCTTAGTTAGAGGCTTTATAATCTTTTCCTTCTTCTATTTCTAGTATAGCTAGATAGATTATAGTATATATTAACTAATATTATCTACTAGAAACTATTTGTCCTATTTAACTAATTATAGATAATAATTCTTTAAATTATTATACTTATAGGCCCTATATTATCTATACTAATCTATATATAAATCTTAATAGATGTTATATCTTAGGAGGATAGGGCAATATCTTTCTATATATCTAAAGTTTCTATAGTAATTATAAATTCTAAACTATTTCCTAACTTAAATAACTACTATTATATTTTTATAATAAGCTATTATATAGTTAATATATTATGCGTTTTAATTATAAAAGAACTCTAAGCTACTAATAGTAATATATAAGGACTTTATATATATTTATATAATATATAGGCATAATAAGTTATTAATAAAACTATAAGCTCTTATATAAACTATTAATAAGATAACTATATCTACTTTAGATCTAGCTATATTATTAATTATATAGATATTAATTAGACTATAGTAGATTTCTTAATTATATATTCTACTAAGATAATAATAAATATAATGCTTTTACTATTTATATAGTATAATAATAAGAATTAAAGTAGCTTATCTATCCTTACCTTTTAATTAAGCAATATTAAGAATATTTTTTACTAAATATATATAGAATTCTACCTTATTTTTATTTATAAAGGATATATTTTTACTTATCTCTTAACCTTCTAGATTAACCTAGATAGATATAGAAGATATTTAAGGTTATACCTTCTAAATATATTATTTTACTAGTATTAAGTTTATAGTTAGCTTAAATTTATTAATAATATTAAAATATCCTAGTAATATTATCTCTATAATTATTCTCTAGATTTATCCTAATACTCTTATACTAGTAATAAGTATACCTTATATTTTACCTATATAAACTATTCTTATAAGTAGGCTATAGCTACCTTAATTAGTTATTTATAAATAACTATACTTAATATTAGTAACTATATTATAATATAGGAAATCCACATTCTTAGTCTAGTTAAATAGTATAAATTAATAGTAATCTCCTAAATAGAAAGTAGAAATACCTAGCTATTTTATAATTAGTACTAGTAATAATGCCTTATTAATTCTTCTAGCTTTATTAATAAATATACCTATTAGTCTAAAATTTTTAATATAGTTTACTAATTCTACTACTATAACTAGTATATAGATAACGATTTATTAGAGGCTTAGAACTAGTATTAGAAGCTTAATAGCTTATTCCTATAGGCTACCTATATTATCTAAACCTAAAAGCTTCTATTATTATACTATTTCTTAAGCTTTTAATAGGTCTGCCTATTCCTCTATATTATTTTCTATATATTTAAGAGCTATATTAGAAAGTAAGTTAGGGTTACTTTATATACTATAGAATATAAGATAATTAGCTTTATTTATATCTATTATTTTAATAAATTTTATTAAGCTTTCTAGATTATTCTTAAATATTAATAGCTTTTAGAATATAATAGTCTTATTAGTTAGAATATACTTAATTTCTATCTTAAATAGGTATATATAGTAACTATAAGCACTATAGAATATTATGATTTAGTTATATAAATCTTAGGCTTAGTTATTTTATACTATAATATATAGAATTATAGGGCTAGCTAGCCTTTTAATTATATTTATTATTATAGGAAAGGTACTACTTAGTATACCTTTTCCTACGATTTCTAGCTTAGTTTCTATTAGGGCCTATCTAGCTTATAGTAAGTATCTACCTTAGAGTATTAACTTAGCTATCTAATATAAGGTCTCTATCTTACTAGTATTAGTATAGCTATTAATAACTATAATACTAGCTAGAGTAGATTATAATGCCTAGATTAATTCTATAAATATGTCTTATTATTTTGCGTATTTATCTAAACTTAGGTAATAATAGAGTAGGTTTTACTAGTATTAGGAAGGAAGCCCTTCTAAATCTACTAGATATTCTATAAAGGTAGCTAATATAGAATCCTTTATAAAACGTATAGCATTATTAATTATGTATAATACTATAATTTTAATAGTATCTATATTATTATATTATATCTTAGTAGGTATCTATAGCATATTACCTAAGGCTATAAGGAATTCTTTAGTTAATCTATTAAAATAGACTATACCTTCTAGTAATTAGAATTTAATAAAGGGTAGCTTAAATCCTCTTATCTAACCTCTCTAGTATAGTTATTATAGCTTAATGAAAATTTTATTAGTAATATAATCTCTAGGTTATAAGATTTACCTGCCTTTCTAAATATATCTATTAGTAGTTACTACTATTAGCTTAGGTAGGTAGTAATATTTATTAATAAAAGCCTTTATATACTTAAACTATTCTATAATATCCTCTTTTAGAATTAATTCTATAGCTAATATATCTATAATATATATAATATAATTATGACTAGGCTCCTGCTCTCCTATAGGTTCTAGTAATATTTTCTACGTCTTATCTAGGTAGAGATAAAGAATCTTATCTAGATATATAATAAACTCTTATATTAAGACTACTTCCTTATTAAATAAGTCTAATACCTCTTCTATAGTTAGTATCTTAGCTAATCCCTTACTAAAGATAGCTAGGTTCTTTATCTCTTAGCTAATATATTCCCTTTATAATTATACTATTATATTTCTAGTATATATATATACTATCTTAACCTTATATATAAGGTATTATAATAATTATAGCTATACTTCTAGAAAGTTCTAAGTATAAGGTAGCTTATATAGTGCTTACTTAATACCTAATATTATTATAACTCTCTAATTAATATCTAGTATTATTACTATAGCTCTTTCTAAAGGCTTAATTATAATAAGGAATTCTATTAGTTAGCTATCTACTTTAATGCTATAGATAGTTATATTATCTTATATTAGAATCTATTATAAATTTTAAAATAGTATAATACTTACTTTTAATAATAGATCCTTATATATTCTTTATTTAACCTAATATCTATATATTTAATTAGCTATAAAGACTATAAGTATTATTATATAATCCTCCTAACTTTAGAATATTATAGTATATAGGATTAGATACTTTAGTTATAAGACGTTTAATAGGTCTAAGGTCTTAGTATCTACTTCTATAATATCTCTTACTATGCCTATATATAGATACTAATAACTTACTTTCTCTTAGACTTAAACCTAGTATTATTAGTAGTCTAGCTAATCTTTTAGTACTAGTAAGACTATAGTCTATATAATATAGTCTAATTCTAATTATAATAATACTAGTAATATACTTAAGGTATTAAGGATTAGCTAGAAGTTAGAGGCTAATATCTTTTCTTCTTAGTATAGTTTATTCTTATAAATCTAATATTATACTATATTTATATAAATACTTAAGAAGATAATCTCTTTATACTTAAATAATATATACTCTATATCTATTAATTAGTTAACTATCTTTTCTATCTAGTTAAGGTATTTTTCTAGTAGTATAATTATTATAGCTAACTTAGAAATAGCTTTATTATCTAATCTAGGAAAGATATGTCCTAATTATATAAGACTTATCTCTATATTATACTTAATAGTATTATATTATATACCTTATAAGGGGATTTAGATAGTAAGTAGCTATTTAATATATAACCTAACGCGATATAAGAATTCTAGTGTTAGGATATTAGTAGTCCTCTCTCTATATACTATCTAAAATTAGGCCTTTAGGCCTTATAATATGCCTTAGCTAAGGTTATAAATTACTATAATAGACATGCCTAGTATAGGTTTCCTATCTTATAGAATAAGAATAGGATTTAGTAAGCTATTAAAATATAATTTATAGAGATTAGTTACTATTCCTTTATTAAATACTATATTCTTAGTACTATAGATTATTTCCTACTAATTAATAGGCATTAGGTCTATATTAATAGGTATTATTTCTTATTAGGGTAATATCTATCTTAATATTAGTAAGGAGACTATTATTTCTTATATATTAAATAGTAAATTTAGAGCAGACTATTCTATATTTTTAGATTCTTCTATAGGAGCTAATACTATAAAATATATAAGTTATTCGTCTCTTATAGCTATATAAGTATCTAATTTAATCTAGACTATAATCCTAGCTACCTATAGAACTATATCTAAATATAAGTATAGGTAAATTATCTTATTATTAAATATATAGCTAAGCTAGATATTCTTCTAATATTAAATGCCCTAATAATATATAATTAATACTATTTAATCTATAAATTAGTTAGTTATTTATATAATAGTTATAGGAAATTATAATAGTTAAGAAGCTAGGATTTCTTTATAGATATTATAAATATAATTAGCTATAAATTCTAGTAGCTTTAGGTATTAATATCTATAGCTAAATTTTAATACTAGTAATATACCTAGGAATTAGTCTACTAGTAGGGTTATAAGCTAGTATCTATTAGGAAAGGATATTTAAAGGTCATCTTTTATAATTCCTAACTTAGTAGAGGGGGTCTAGATTTTACTATAAGGTAGCTTAGCTAGTTAATCTAGAAGAAAATAAATTACCTTTAGATTTAGGAATACTATAATTCTAATTAAATATAATATTAATTATAATAGGAATCTAATAAATAGCTTAAAGAGCTTATATAAATAATATTATAAAAATAGGAAGTATAATTTTATAATAAAGTATATAACTATAAATAAAGGTTAGGGTAGTTAGAAGAATCTTATGATTTCTTATTACTAATTTTAAGGTAGATATTACGTTTTTTATAATAAGGAGTTATTTATTATATAGTAGCTATAAATCTATTACTTACTATATGATAGCTATCTAGTAGCTAGTCCTTTATTATTTTTTTTTTTTTTTTTTTTTTTTTTTTTTTTTTTTTTTTTTTTTTAAAATATATAGGCTTCTTATCCTAGATAAAATTAAAAGATTTAAAATAGGTAGGAGGTATATTTAATTAGATCTATCTATATACTAATATAAAAATATTATTAGTTATAATATAGAATAGTAGTTTCTAGGAGACCTACTTATCCTACCTAGGAGTAGAAATAAGACTAGATTAAGTAGCATATCTTATCTTTATATTATATTTATATAGTCTAGTATTTATTATCTTTTTCTTTTATCTAGTTAGTATTACTTTATATTTATAGTATTATAATATCCCTTATTATTTTTACTTAGCTTATAAAGATATTACTTAAGTAAGACTAGGATATCTTATTTAAGTAACTCTCTTAGCTCCTATATATTATTATCTTTAGAGTATCCTATCTATTATACTTTAAATTATTCCTTTCCTTACTAGTATTACTAGCTAATAATTTAGTTAATAATAAATTTCTTACCCTTTATTATCTCTAATAGTCCTAGTAGTAATGCTAATTATATACCCTTATAGACTAGCTCTAGGTATTTAATACTAATTTCTAGATACTACTTTAAGTAATCTAGAAGTTTAATCTTATATTTTAATAGACTAATCTTATATAGAATAGAAAATAGTC
This sequence comes from Keithomyces neogunnii, assembly GCA_020975405.1. Classification (NCBI taxonomy): domain Eukaryota; kingdom Fungi; phylum Ascomycota; class Sordariomycetes; order Hypocreales; family Clavicipitaceae; genus Keithomyces; species Keithomyces neogunnii. The sequence goes on along the minus strand of JAIOWQ010000003.1, from coordinate 4,652,332 downwards.
CTATATAATAATATAAAAGCTTAGTCTAACTATTAAGATAATACCTATCCTATCTAAGCTTAGCTAACTTAATATATACTAGGTTACCTTTCTATAAGTCTAGTAGTAGCTTATATTTCTTATTATAGTATATTTTTATTTATATGATTATAAGCTATATTATATCCTATATATTATAGTACTACTACTATTAGATTTAACTATAGTCTTTAGGACTATCTATCTAGCTATTAACTAAGGGATTTATAAAGGTAAATAGTTATTAGCTATATAATAGCTTAAAAGGTAAGTATATAATAGTAGTGTGTCTTAATATATTAATATAAAAGGTAATATATAGTAGATACTATCTCTAGCTAGATATATTAAATAGTCTACCTATTACTATATAAAGGCTATATATTAGTATTTATACTAATCTTTCTAATTAGCTATTAGCCTATTAGTAGTATACTATACTAGTATTTATCTAAATATTTACTGCTTTATATATTAATTACTATAATTAAGATATAAGCTTTAAATCTATATTATAGATAAAGATATATAGTATACCCTAATCTAGGTAAATAGATTATAGATAGAGATTTACCTATTCTTCTAATATCTATATTAAACTACTAATTAAATACTAAATAAATTTAGAAAATTTGTCTATAATAATAAGAATATAGTTAAAACCCTTATTTTCTAGTAACCTAGATATAAAATCTAAATATAGGGTACTAAATAGTAATTCTAGTATAGGTAGTGGTTATATTTCTCTAAAAGGCAAGGCTCTTCTTAGCTTTAATTTACTATATTCTATATAGTATATTATATAATCTACTAGCTAGCATTATATATTATAAAAGAATACTAATTTATAGAGAAAATTATATAACTTTAATTTACCTAGATAACTATAATTATTATATATTATATAGAAGACTTTATTATATATAGCTAATAGTAGGTAGATATATTAATTTATCCTATTAAATATATATAGTATCTTTATTTATAGATTTATACTAAAAGTAACCTATTCTCTCTTAGGGTTTATTAATACTTTCTAATATATATATTAGAAAGAGGGGTCTATAACTTATAATATTACTATCTTCTTATCTTATTTATATAACTACTAATTAGATAGAAGAACTTCTCTTATTACTAATATATCTTCTTTATATATATTATTTATTTATATATTATCTTTAGGGTCTATTATATCTTCTATCTATAGTGGCTTTATTATTGCCTATTAGTAAGTCATTACTATAAAAACTTATATTTAATTTAATATTTCTAAATTAGTTTTATTTCTTATTTCTAGTAGTAAAATAGGGTCTATCTCTTCTACTTCCTTATAAAGTCTAGATAAGGTATCTATATTAATATACCTTTTTCCTTATTAATATTAGATTATAATATAATTTTACTATTTCTCTAAATAGAGTTACTAGTTAACTAGGTAATATTTTCCTTTTAGCTTTCCTAAACTAATAGAATAGAAGGTATCCTAAATTATAGTATAATCTATAAGGACCTTAACTATAGAATTATTAAGGTAGTGCTCTAGTTTCTATAAGGCTTATACTAATATAGTGGTTTCTAATTCTATTAATCTATAATTCTATTTAGCTATAGATAAGGCTTTTAAAATAAATAGAATCAGTCTTAATAAGCTGTCTAGTTATCTCTGGTAGAGGCTGGCGCTAAAGCTACCCTTTTTACTACTATTAATATATAATTTAAATAATAAGGTCTAATCTAGGTATATATATTCTATTACTCTAATTAGTTTTTCTTTTAGTATATCCTATACCTAATATACTTCTTTCTATAATACCTAATACTTATTATCTATCTCTATAGATAGCTTAGTCTTTCTTATATATATATCTCTTTAAGGATTCTTAATAGGTATATATTTAAATCCTTTTATCTTAATAATCTATAATAGTTCTATAATTATTAAGAAATAATTAATAAAATTATAATAGTATCCTATTAAGCTAACCCTATATTCTAATTCCTTTAGATTAACTAGTATAATAAGGTTCTAGATTACTTCTATTTTTTACTCTATTATAATAAGTTCTAAACGTAATATATAATATCCTAAGGCATCTAGTCCTAGTTAGGCAAAATAATATTTTCTAAGTAATAATATATAACTAGATTCCTCTAGAATACTTAGAATTATATTAAGATAGCTTAGATAGTCTTCTTTATTCTAAGAATAAATAATAATATTATTAAGGTAAATAAGGATAAAATACTATAAGTATTCCTAAAATAATAACTCTATTTAATATTAAAAGAATATAGGACTAGTTATTAATCCTATTATACTAACTATAAGCCTTTTATATCTATAGTAAGGCGTAATAAATACTGTCTTCTATTTATCCTATTCCTAGATTAACTATTAAAAGTATCCCTTTATAAGATCTAATACTATAAAAATTATACTACCCTATAATAAGGATAGAATATTATCCTATTATAGTAGTAGGTATATATCTAATATTATTTTTATATTTACTTACTATAGGTTAATAACTATATAAGGTTTACTATTATACTAAATAATAAATACTAGTAATCCTACTAGTGCTAGTTCTCCTAGTAGTACTGACTTAATAATGCCTAATTTATAAAGAGGATTAATAATAGTATCTAATGCTTCTTTATCTTATTAAGATAAGGGAAATAGCCTCTAATAAAGGTCTAATATATTAACTCCTAGCTTAAATAGTATTAGTATCTTAATTCTATTATTAAACTTGCCTAGTCCTAGGCAGAATAGCTTTTCATACTTCTATAATATATCTAGGATATCTTATTTATACTACTTACCCTAATATTCTAATATATTAGCTTTATTAAGGTCTAGGGGCAGATCTACTATTAGTATATAAAATAGATATCTATCTAGTCTTTTTAGATCCTCTAGCTCCTCTAGAGGATAGTTACTACTTAGTAGGTTACTTAAGAGTATTACTACTTCCTACTCTATTAGGAAGACCTTCTTATCCTTAGTTATCTATATTAGATATATTTAACTAAGTATCTAACCCTTAAATAGCTTAACTAGCACTACTCCTAGATTTATTACTAGTAGTATTATTTCCTATCTATTAATAATAGCGTTTAGGAGCCTTATATATCCTTAGCTAGTTAGGTTAATAATTAGTTCTAGATTAATAATATAACTATTAGCTCTAATCTAGACTATACCTAGGTATACTAGTATATTTAGACTATAGCTACTTAGTATTATTATTATCTTTTAGATCCTAACTTTAACTAGCTTTTTTCTTATAATACTAGGCTAGGATCTTATAAGATAAGAAATAGGAACTTTCCTATTATCTAGTATAACTAGATAGTTATTTTCTATCTTTTTCCCCTATTATATATTTAGCTAATATTCTCTTATAAATAGATTACTAAAGAGAATACTATAACTAAGCTTATCTATTATATAGTAGTATATAGTATAATAAAGCATTTTACTATCTAATATCTATAGATATATAGGGATTATAACTAAGTCTATAGTTATAACTAGTTTAGTACTAATACTATTAATTAGAAATAGGTCTATTTTTATTATATATATAGTTAGATAATATCTTTTAAGGAATAATTATTATATTAAGGAAATCAGGGCACCTATATTAAAAATGCCCTTATAATTTATATTATTAGAAGAAAATATAACTCCTTTTAATTATAAGTAAGATTATAAACTATTCTTTACTTCTCTTACTATAAATATATATATTATATCTTACTAAGTATAATATAGAATTAGCACTATTATATTTAGAGGCTCTAATTTATTAGTTATAATTAATACTAGTTTTATTATAGAATGTTTTAGGCCTAGAATAGCATTATCTATTACTTTAATTATATTCTTTAAGGCTTCTAGGTATAGCAGGTTATCCCTTATTAATAATCGCTAAATTCTTTTAGTAATATAGGTTTTAGCTTATCTAATACTATTATATTATTAGTAGATAGGGTATCTATATTATAGTCTATATTATTATCCTACTTATTAGATATATCTAATAGAGTTTCTAGTATATATTTACTATTATCTAGCATTATTAGGTATATATAGATTAGCTATACTAGTACTTCCCTCTAAAAGACCTTATTAAACTATTCTATATTTAATATAATAGCTTATCTATTCTAAAATTATTAGTTATTTCCCTAATTACTATTTCTTTATTTAAATAGATAGTTATCTCTCTAATTAAAACGTCTAGCTTATCTCTATTCTAGATATCTCTCTTACTAGCTTTTATTATTCTCTAGTAGCTTTATATTTAAATCTATCCTTAGGGCTAGTCTACCTATAGAGTTCCTTAAAGAGGGATTATTATATAGTTAATACGCTCCTTAGTTACTAAAATCTTATTTAATAGATTAGGGCTAATAATAGTCTAGGTAGTTATTATATTATTTAAAGTTTCCCTTATATAAGCATGATTTATACTAATCCTCTCCTTACCTATTCTTATATCTAGGCTAGAATTATAAGTCTTTAAAGGATTATATTATCTTTTCTAACTATTAGACTCTTTTTTTCTATACTTCCTAATCCTATAATATATACTACTACTTTAAGGATAGTTAAGCTTTAATACTATTAATAGTAATATAGTCTAGTATATCTATAAGTTTTACTAAGATAGGATTAACTCCTATAACTAACTACTAAGTAATTTAATTATTATCTAATCTACCTACTTCTATATATAAGCTTACTTTTTAGTCTATATAGGCCTAGAGGGGGAGTATATCCTCTTTTATAAAAGAATATCTTAGCTTATCTACCTATATAAGAATCGCGCTATAATCCTTTTTAAAACGCTAAGCTATTTCCTTTTTCTATAATTCTAAGTTATCTACTAGTATATATTTTAACTAAGGATCTAATAAGTTAAACTATTAATATCTATCTAATTCTAGCTTAGATAATAGTCTAGGGATAATATTAGCTAGCATAGCTACTATACTATAGCTCTATACTAACTAGTCTAACTAACTAAGGTATACTAATATAGGTATAACTTTAGAATTATATGCTAGTAAGTTAGGCTTAAAGTTTATCTTAGGCTTATATTTAGCTACTATATTTCTATAAGAATATACTAAATAATACTTATAGCTTTCTTCTATTAGTTAGAATCTATGTCCTATATATAGCCTATATAGAGGATAATCCTTGCTATATAGCGTTTAATATCTATCCCTTTATATATTATAACCCCTATAATATATATTAGTTCTTCTTTAATCTTTATATAGATATGTGCTTAGCTATATTCCTAAGGCTTCCTAATAATAGTATTATTAACTATTACTAGGCGGTTATTAAGTATTCTAAAAGGAGTAAGGCAGAGATCTAGAATATAGTAGGGATCTTTCTAGTAATAATAGTAGTAGTAAATCTCTACTATCCTCTTCTACTAGCCCTAATTAGAATCTTAAGACTAATTATATTATTATTTCTACTAACTTAATTAGTAGTGCCTTAGAACCTAATTAGACCTAGTTTAAATATCTAATATCTAATATTCTTTAGTCTATTAGAGATATAATCTAAGCTACTATTTAGGCTTATTATACTACTTTATTAGTTATAACTATTCTAAGGTACTTATACTAGCTAGTACTAATTATATTATAAGCTAAGCAAATCTATATTACTACTCTTAAATACTATAACCTAGTATATAGTCCTAAGGTAGTATTCTCTACTAAATCCTAATTCCTTAGCTTATTTATAATAGGCTTATTTATAATAGGTCTATTTATTCTAGTAAATTAGTTATATTATAAGCTAAATAGTTAATTACTAACTAATAGAGAGGAGCTATTATGCCTCTAGCTTATTCTTATTAAGTCTCTTACTATTAATATAGAGCTTTCTAATCTTATTAGTACTAGTTATAGAACGCTAGGCTAAGTAGGACTAGGGCTTAAATTTATTAAGACTAATAGGGATAGCTCCCTCTACTATACTAATATTTATATACTATCTAGAATAAAGGTAGGATATAGTAGTCTTTAATACTCTAGTAGTTAAATAGATAAGTATTTTATAAAAGAGGAAGATTTAATATAGTAATCTAGGGTATAAGGGGTAGGGGGGCTTGCTACTAGCTTTTCTAATATTAATATTTATACTTACTTAGTTAATATACTAATTATTATGCTTTAAGAAGGTATATTAGATAGAGTTACTACTTATATTATAACTTAGGTAGGTATGCCTAAGGATATTACTTCTAATAAGTAGATATTCCTGCTTTCTTTATATATTAAATCTAGCTCTTCTACTATAGAAGCAGTATCTTAATTTAATTCCAGATTCTAATCTATTAGATCTGCCTAATCTAACTATTATATATATATATAAGGGGGGGTTCCTATAGATCCTATAGTAGTAGCAGGGTCTATTAGATCTACTATATTAGTAACTAATAATTATTATTATTATTACTATTATGCCTTTCTCTAATAAGAAGTTTAACTCGTTTCTTATATCAGGCTTAGCCTAGTACCTAATTATATATGCCTAGGACTAAGTTATTATAACTCTTCTTATTCTTATAATCTTCTTAATAATAGTCAGACTAGTATTCTCTAAATCTTTATTGATTTTTATTAAGAATAGAGCTTAGTACTAATTTATTACTATTTATAGCTTATTTAAATTAGCTAAGAGGTTTAACTTAATAGCTTACTATTATTAATAATAATTAGTTATAGTATTAACTTGTTTATTCGTTTAGAATCTTTAATCTAGTTAGTTTAGTCTGTTAGTTTATTATATAATTATTACTAAATCTTTAAGTTACTAAATCTTAGTTTAGGGCAATTTAGACAATGTCCTAGCTAGCTAGTTTAGGGTCTGCTGCGATGTCCTAAGGTCTAGTAAGTTTAAAAAATTTAACGAAAATAATTACTACCATATGAGGTCTCATGGTAATATAAGGACTTAATAAATATATCACAAGTAATATAAGTAATATAACGTGATGTATTTATAAGTAAGTCTTATAGTAGTGTATGAAGAAGGAAGAAGGTCTGTGACGTGGTCCTGATGTGTGGAGTCTTATGCAGTTACCACATCAGGTGACCATGTCACGTGACCTTACAGATATCTTGCCTCGAATTGCCTGGAAGATGTGGAGTGTCTTCCCGCGATTTGGTCTCTTCGCATCTACTTATAATTGAGGCAAGTGAGCTCAAGTTTAGAAACCTGCCTTGTTCCTGTTGGTTGATTAGTTGTTGCTCTGCAGTAAGGGGGTTCTTTGGGTTCTGTATGAATGATTATGACTTGATTCCCAGCTTCGCGCGTTTTTGCCGTCGATATAGTGTATCTGCCCACTGCTGCTGTGCCGCTTGTGTTGGTGGTAAATCTTCAGTCCCATTCTTTGAACAGGAGCCGCAACTCCAACCATTCCTAGAATCTAGTACAATTTCGTATATTCTAAGTTTTTAAAAAAAGAAGATTTCCTAATTCAGGGTAGCAGCAGACCTATGGTATCCTCTACATGTACCATTAATACTACATGGTATGATACGCTACACCTATTTACACTTTGTCATTATCCCTCCTCTGTACATGGATGCCCAAATAATATTCCTAATTCTGTGGTAATATGTTACTGCTACATGATGTTATTGTCCCCCAGCCTAGCGGTGTCAAAGCTGCCTTAGTAATCCACATGTACAGGCCAATAACAGCAGCTGAGGGCACCCGCTACCCAAGAGGGTCTTGTGGTGACGTCTTTAGTATGAAGGAGCCGGAATAGACAGAAGACCTCGGTTACTACGAAAGAGATTACCGCGAGCGCCCCCTTTAGCAAGTGAGTTATTAGTTCCACTCAGTGCTACGCGCTCCAACGTAACACCAAGCTTGTGCGAGTCACGAGCGGCGATCACGTACCCACATTCACAGCTCAGGGCAACAGTACCTTGTGCAACTTCCAATTTGGCTACTAACTGAGATAATTCTCGCTCAGACCTGCTGAATGTAGACAAATACGAGTAGCATTGAGTGCACAGTGGAATGGCGCCATCGATACCGGCCAAAACCCAAATCCAAGGACTGTTTGGATATTCGCCACTTGGGCGTTGAAATAAAACCCAAAATGCAATGTCACTGCTGGCAAGCAACTCTGTACCTTCTCAACTAGACTTGGACTTGCCATCCTAATCCTACCTCTATTTCGTAACCAGAGATGGTCCGCTGCAAAATAAGGCAACACTGTTAGTACGCGTAAAGACAGAAAACATTAGGATATATAAGTAGCAGGAACTATCAGACAAAAATGCAAAATTGTTCAAAAGCATCAGGTGATTCAAATTCCAAGACTCGCCATGCGGCTCCTTATTTCCGCCATCCTTTTGGTTGCAACTTCAACCGCCGTCGCGGATATTACAAAGTGCAGGTTCACAGGAATTGCGCGTCGATTCGAGGACGAAGGGGGTGCAGTTTTCGGAGGACGGGTGCCGCTTTTGGAGGCCATTTTGCGAAGCGCCGGCCGGGTCGTTGGCCCCACCCCTCCGTGCGGGACCGAAATGCCCCACAACGCCGGGCGGCAACAGGCAGACGGACAACCAACCACGCTGTTCGTTGGCTAATCTTGGCACAGCTTCACAAGTGAGCGCGCAACATCCCGCCTGGTCCCAGGTTCTCACCAAATCTGAGCAGCTGTCGCAAGTTGAATAATGGCGGTGTTGAGCAGCACATGACGAGTCCAGCACTCGCCGGATTACTACCGATCCAAGCGCAGGCATCTCCAACAGCATGGAGCTGTCAAAAGGAGGCACGCAAAGACAACAAAGGTCAACATGCACGGTGTCAAGCAGAAATGGGAAAGGTAGCTGAAAGTCCCCGTGGCACTCAATACAGCAGGCTGATGAGACTAGACACTGCATGCACCTGCCAGTTAGCCCGTGGGAGCATCTCACAAGCCCGACCAAGGAAGATGTCATGACATTCCTGGAGTGGATGCTCGATTAGTGTCGCAGGATGCGCACAAGAAGTACCGTACATGCCTACAAAAGGATTCTCTTGCAGGTGTACCGGAAGTCTGTTGGCGTCGATTTTAACAGCCAGGCAAACGACGAGATCAACGACGTGAGTCTCTCCGGGAATCCCTGGTTTGTCGTATCACCCGTTGATTTCCTGGCAGTATATCAACGGATATCTCACCATTCGCTACAAGCTTGATACGTCAGTGAATGAGAAACCCGTCATGGATTCTGATGACGTGCATCTTGTCCTGCATCGTTATTGGGTTTATGACACCTCAATATTCCCTGACGAGCGACGACGTATACAGTTGTCATTTCTGATTTTGCTCCAAGCATACACAGCGACACGCCCCAGAGTGCTTGCTTACAAGCAACTCAGCAACAATGCTATTGAGGATCACTACTTCGGCGGTGGAGATGACCCCATACAGGCCGATTTTGCAGACGAGTTTGACCCGAAAGAGGATGACTTCAAGACAATCTGCTACAAGCATGTCCAGCTGCTTCTTCTCAAGAACCCGGAGGGAGGAAGAGATCTTCCAGCCATGGAAGTGACTCTTGGGTACAGAAAAGGGGTGGGAGCGAAGAGAGAACCCGTGCGTGATCCAAACTTGCTGTATCCCTGCCCAACGCTTCACTCATATCATATTCCCAGGAAAACTTTCATCTTCTACGAGGTGGATGACCTGTTGTTTGATGCCGTGCTTCATCTTTTGGCTCTAGCACTTCTTGACAAAGCATTTCATTCGAATATTCGAACAGTGGATGATTTCTACCGCATTAGAGTTCCCTCGCCGCGGCACTCGTTGGACTTTTGTTGGCGAAAGAATATCAGCGACATCCCAATTTTCCGGCAAGCGGTGCCCACAATCGACGGCACAGCCCGCACGTCCGACACAGAGGCGCTCCGTTACCACACCCATCTCTATTACTTGCAGAGGTTAGGACTGGTGACTGGTTTCATGCAGATTTTAAATCCATACTGCATACGCCGAGGCTCAGGAGAGGGGGTGGAAGGTGAGAGATACTTTGCCGTGCAGTTACGTTGACTGACTCGTCTAGCCACGGCAACACAGGCCCAACGCTTGTCAACCTTGTCCATCTGCGCGATACTCTCAGTCAAGAAATCCGTCGCGAGGCAGGAACCATCAAGGCGGCTGAAGAGGGTGGTAGCCGACTATACGAGATGCATCGCACCGTGGAAAATAAAGTACGATGGACACGATCGTATCTTTGGAAATTGGCCAAAGTCACCGCGAGAGACGATTTCCTTAATACTATCCACACCATTGAGATCAATTCCCGACTGAAAGACGAGAGCCACACCTTCCTTGACTTGAAGCCGGAAGTGTGGCAACCCAAAAAATCCCATGGTCTCGAGGAGACAAGGCTCCTATTTGAACTCATCTGTGCCGATTCGACCAAACTAGACGATGGAGCTGCAAATAAGCCAGTCGTCGTTGCCAATCTGGTTTGGTTATATCAGTGGAAATTTCGTCAATGATCCTTGGTGATTTCATAATAGCATACTCTCCGGTATTCTCATCTGGGGTCGTCTCCATGGTCATTCCGACCAAATGCACAACAGTTCTGGTGTCACGGACCAACAGAGAACTGTTGTGCATTTTGGAGCGAATGAATTGTCGCCATTTTGACAATTTGGTCGTAATGATGAATACTTTTCTGACAGCGTATAATTGAGGCCTCGGCCAAGTAGTTGGATGGCGCATCACCATGGTGGCGCAGCCCCGCCTGCACCATCAGCACCGAGCACTGTCAACGAAGCGCTTAATTTTCAGCATCTGGGCGGGGCACTTTTTGAACGTGGCAAGTCGCCAGAACCATCGGGCCGTCGATCGCTCTTTGGCGAACTGCTTGACCGGCAGGAACCACCTGCGAGCCATCATTTACCCTTTGGCACTCAATGTGTCACAGGCACGTCACGTGGTGGCGTGCCGCACTAGGCACATAGGAAATGGAACACACTTTCCTACACATAACAATTTGGTAGCAATTGTACGTTCCGACTAATTTTTAAAGAAATATTATCATCAGAACCAGAACCAGACACATCTTATTTATCATAACCTTTTCTTTGTTCGTCACAACTCATGTCAGAGCAGCCGGATGTGACCACAATTTTGGAGGCCCAGCAAATCCAGCGATTCCTAGACACAGGACATCCCCACGGAGCGGAGCCGATATCCCAGAAAGTACCAGAAAAATTGTCAGATATTTGGCAAGCTTGGAGGCCCCGGGCAGTATCGACCACTTCCTCTTCCTAGTTGAATAGGCAGAAAGAAGACGAGCACTGACAACACTATGCAAAAACTGGGTCAAAACAGTCACCAAGTACATCCCGGAATCAGATCTTGATCTAGACGTCCTAGTCCTTGAGGCACTGGCCACGACACCAGTCACAACGCCAGCGGGACACTGGCAACCTCATTTTAGGCCCATTGACTTCAGTCAACAGCAGAGCCCACCACCGGTGGTGCAGACGGCAAGTGCGCTGGATACAAAGGCAGGAGCACCCAGAGTCCGACTGCCAAGTCTGGCAGCAACGCCAGAAGTGGGAAGGAGCGAGCCAATTGTTATGTGTAGGAAAGTGTGTTCCATTTCCTATGTGCCTAGTGCGGCACGCCACCACGTGACGTGCCTGTGACACAATGCACCGAACAGCCGCTTCTTGGCGCTCGCGCTAAACTCATTTGCCTACCCTTCTACACGAACGAAAGGGGGATTGCTGGCTGGGGAAGGGTTGAGTCCATCGCTCATGCAGGATTTGAGGCATCGTGTCTATTCGAATTTGTTTAGCTAGACAAGAAAGATTAGTACAGCCATTACAGCACCTTGTTCATCTCCAATTCAACGCTGTGATGGTATAATTGTGCCTTGTGAGTGAAGCAGTTCTGAGTCCTGGGGCAGGACCGGCTGACTGTGATATTTGATTGCTGTCCTAGGCCGTAACTCAGCATCAGGTTTGGGGGGTGCTCTGGGCCTAGCAGTGTGATTTTGGCGCGGGGCAGTCTCCAGCACAATTCTGTGGCAGGTGGCTCCAACAGTGCATCTTAGTGCTACCAGCGCCCTGTAAGCACCAGACATCTGCCAAATTACTGGTCACTCATGGAGCACCCCCCCCCCCCCCCCCCCCCCCCCCTCCCCCCGTAGCCACCAGACCCGACGCACCGTAGTTACCAGCGACTGATCCTCGGCTGCGTCCGGGTTGCTGGCCACTGAACCACCCTTTGCGCCACGGCGGTTACCAGCGCCCCGTGAAAGGATGAGAACAGCACCCCCTGGCGACCAGCAACAATCGTCTTCAGGTTACTGGTCCCCGTGAGGTACCGACAACACCTCCGCATCAGTGCCTGGTAGCCCTGGGTCGCTGGCAACCCTGGCCACAGACCTGTTGTGGTTGCTGGCACTGAGTCGGCTGGGCGGTGGGGTGTTACCAGCGCCCGGGCGCAGTCGACAGATGACTGGTACCGCTGGCCCCGGTCAGCCCCTGAAGCATGCTCTTTTCACAGCCTCTGCAAGGGTGCTGGCTGCCACGTTTATTTTAATGCGGTGCTCAACGTGCTGTGATAAACTTGACTCTCGTTCGGTGTGGATGTGGTCGCAGGCAGAGAGTCGCCGCTATTATTCGTCGACCAGTTCGTGGATGGGCAACTCCGCACTCATCTGGGCCATTGCTCTCAGACGCCACGCTTCCTGTTGCGGACAACGGCGGTTGCAAGGAACCGTGGCACTCCTCATTGGAATGTGCTCTGGACATCGTCTCTCTTTGCTTGGCTCTCCTTTCGAGGAGTGAAGCCGCGACCCATTTCTCAGCGTGACGTAGGGCTGCCAAAGGTGACTTGGTCGGTGTTGTAGCAGAAAAGACGTCATGTGTGCCGGGCTGAATTCCAGCTCTGGTACGGGGTACTTTCAAGGTAGATTCTGTCGCCGGGTGATTTATTCCGTCATCTTCTTCCGTGTCGCTGCTTGCTTCTTTAATGCCAAGGTACATAAACCGAAACAGCCGGCTGTTCACGTTTGCGTCGGCGAACTGAAACTCGGCCTTCTTGTCAACACGGCCGGGACGAATGAGCGCGCCATCAAGGTTTCCAACGTGATTCGTTGTCATGATGAGAATCCGCCCTTCTTGTCATGACACGCCGTCGAGTGTGTTTCCGTACCATGCCCAGAGGGGTTTTCCTGAATAGGAATATTCACCCAGCGTCTGGTAGTAGACGAAGCTACAGAGCGAAAGAGTTTGTGCATCAATTCACTTGGCGGTTGGGGCACTTTCAAAAGCATTTTTGTAACAGTTTGTTTGCATTCTAATGTAGACCCTCTTCGATTACCCTTACACTATTTTTGGATCCTTCTGGGCGTCATGAAGAATACTTCTCATCGAAAGATACAACGTGTCGTCTTCTGACACCCACCTCCTGCGGTTGGGAAACACCACTTTCCGCAACCTATTAGCGCAGGGTATAAGAGGTTGGTAATACGCCGTGAAATTTCCCTCTGCTATTTGGCAGAAGTCTCTTTCGTCAGAGATCACTCCCCTCTTCAGCATCGCCAGTTCCTGCATGCCAACATAGTTCCACTTGTCGAACTTAGTTGGCCCAATATCATGACCTGGCCCGTCATAATGTATGCATATCCAGAAGAGGACCCAGAAGAACGACTCAAGGTCGTGCATAAACGAATGGTCCTGTCCTAGGAGCGCCCCGATGGCCATGAATGCCCTCGTGCCGGTTCTCCCCTCGGCGCCCGATGCAAGCTCTCGTTGCTCGATTATGGCAAGGTCCAGGTCAATCAGAAATGATCTCCAAGAAGGGTTTCTTTCGTCCTCATTTACCATGAGGTTATTGATAGAGATGTCCCTGTGGAGAAGACCAGCTTTGTGCAACAACTCGTGACCGTTGATGCAGCCTTCGAGAGCAGAAAGTAGCGCCACACGCGAGCTTGCCTTGTAGATTGGCTTTCCGTAGTCGCGAACAATAACTCGCCGGTGCACCCGGTTCGGTAACTGTTCGGGTAACTGTTCGCTGCTTGCTTTTGATGGAGACGTTGGTCGGGATCGCTTAGTCGGCGGCAGACTGGCGCTACTATCACTGGACGGCCGTTTCACGCCGGCGCTGCTACTTCGCGCCTCGCATAGAACAGGCACATTCACACTTGACTGTAGCATTGCGCGTCCTGATCGATAGTTCGTAGCTTTCGTAACGTCCAATCCCCTTCGAATGTTTTCTTGTACATCATCATCGGCATTTCGTACGCAAACGGTCTCATGGTGGTAGTATCGGGCAACATTAGCAACGCCCTTGCTGGTCGCCTCTCGGAGGAGTTCGCCTTCTTCTTCTCGATCGAGGTATTGCCACGAATCTTTAATGACTAACGGCGTCTGCGGATCCTCCTTCCAGTGGGCTTTCCAACAAACTGTTGCGCGACCAGCAATACAACGTGCTTGCTTCACGACTTCGTCAATGACCAGGCGCTCTGTTTTGTTATTTCGTTCAATGTCGATATATTGTTCGTCGCCAGATGCAATGATAGTAGGGTCAAACCCAAGCATCTCCTCATCCATACACAGAAATCCCAGCATCGTCGTCACAAAAAGTAGCGCACCATCTGCCTTATTAAGGTTGAACTGTTCGGATGCGACCCCTCCAAGCCGGTCAAACTCCCATATCCTCATAAAAGACCCACAGAGAGTAAAACCTAAAACAAAGCGACGGGTGACTTGGGCAGCAAATACCTCTCTTGCATACCTTGCGAGATCAGTCCACGCAATCGATGCTATATCAGCCTTCGGGTTGCTCTTCAGTTCGCCAACAACAAGGATATGTGACCAATGATATGTTGAATTAGCAGAAGCTGGCTTGCATGTGACGTCGTGACTGACAAAGCCTATATCCATGCTACGCTTGCCAGCAGAGCCTGCCAAGGGAGATCTCGGCTGAGTTAACAGCTTTCGACGCCTAGCCGCATACGAAATATGGCCGTCTGCAAATGCTTCCAACTTCGGGATTAAATCGCCAAACCAAGCCAGCACTTCCACCTCTTTAGCGGTTGCTGGCCACCCACTCCATCCTTCTCTGAATAGCGGAGTGTCACCTTCAGAGCATTGCCGGAATACTGTCTCGGAGACCATGTCAAGGGCCGGCACGTCTCCAAAGAAGGCCTTATGGAAGTTGGGAAGTCCGACATAGAGGTGTTCTAGCTCCAGCTTAAGGATTGGGTCCACATCATGCCGGAATTCCGACGAGTTCACCAGACCGCTTGTGTTCTGGCTCAACGGTGTTTGCTGGATTGACGGGGGTATCGGCCGCGGGGGCGGGGTGGATTCGACGGCGGCAGCAGACACAAGGTCCCAAATTAAGGCATCCTCATGATTGTCCGCAAGCGCTGCTTTAAGGAGAGGTTTGACACGGTCAAAGTCGAAGTCGTCGGAGACGACGGTAGATGCCAGCCTCAGAAGTTCATTTCGGACGGTGCCCACACCTGAACTTGATTGTAAATGACGAGACACAGGAAGAATCTGGAGTGCTGATAGTAGACTGAATGCAAGGTCTTGTGCGTCTGCGCTCTTGTCAGACGGATTCCAAGTAGATCAGCAGGCTCGCCTTACCTTCTCGTCCAAGCCCATCGATCTCATCGGCTGAACGTATGCCAGTGCTATTGCATATTGAATTGAACGACGCTTGGAAAGCATCTAGCCCATTCCCGATAGGGTGGTCGCTAATGAGCTTTAATCGAGCTGATGCCGACATTGGCGAATGCTGGCAGTCTGATACCGCCCGCGTGAAGGAGGGGAGATCAATGGGTCGCGGGAGGCTGGTCGCGTGCATGAGTCAGCGACTTGGGCGGAATAATTCAAGGCCCGGAGAACTGCACAGCGTCATGCCATGGAAATAAGGTGGGCCCAAAAGTTCTCAGGCAGGGGCTAATTAGCCCACCACACATTAAGCGCGCGGTTAGCCGCCCTGCATCCCGTTACGCCACTGAGACTAGTTGGTTTTTGATCAAACTGGCCAGCCGTTAAAAGTGAAATTTAATGCCACAGGCTGCTAGAAACCGGTGCACCACGTCACGAAAGACGCCGGTAACTGGGTTCCATGCCAGGGAAGCCACGCTGCCAGAGATGATGACCCTTTTTTTTTTTTCCTCAATTCATAGGCTGTCCCAGCTGCCCCTTTAGGGCCGGCTATGCAGCGTACGATTAATAAGTGCAGGCGCCCCCGCCATTCGGTTCTAGGTACACTTTCTTCCGCAAACCAGCTAGCAACTAGGTCGTTCCTCCACAGAAGTGTCCCCGGTCTCGCTCCGGGAAGCGACGCCAATATCTATAGTCTTCTTGACTTCAGATGACGACCTTGCTGCCTACGTCAATTAATTTGCGATTCGTGTAAAGGTGGCAACTTGAGGCGGTACTGCTATCTAGTATTCATGTAACCTCGCGTTGTATGTCCCACGAGCCACACGTGAACAATGCTGGCTGGTTTTCCAACTAGCGGGCCAGCTATTCTGAATCCGACAATTGGTCCATGTAGGCAGTCCCAAGCATCTCCGCATCCCATGTGGGTTGACCGAACTTGTCCATGACAAGATCCCCAGCTTCTTCCAACGCCCGTCTACCTCAAAGGTCCTCCAAAGTCACCCAACTTGGCTTCCAGATGACCTTGAACTCGATCAATCCGCTTGGTGTTGGTCGCGCGCTGTCCAGGCGAAGAAACTCATATTCCTGGCTTTTGCCGGTAGAAACACGCTTCTTTTGAATGCCCCGTTGAGCACCTTTGGTGGCGCGTGGGGTTGCGCGCGGCGTTGCCTTGCGTCGTCGCCGACTCCTCCTTCGTTGCCCGCCTAATGGAGGGTTGCGCTGATACACAGGGCCTGTAGCTGGCTCAAGCGTCTGGGCTCGCGACCCGAGACGTTTAGGCGCGGTATTCTCATCCTCTACCTGCGCTCTGGCCGGCACGTTCGGAAGCTGTCGAGTGATGGCTGTGTCAGATTGTTCTGGCGGAGCATTTCCCCAGTCCGACTGGTCGTGGCCCGCGATAACTCACTCATACTCGGAGAACAGCGCGCGGAGGCGATCTTGCACATGGCCTTTCATTAATGCAGATCTACAAGGCTGGTCATACCGTTCCAGAGTATGAGGGCGAAGGCTCTCTTGATTTCGTGAATAGATTCATGCGGGGAGAGTGGTCAAAATAGAGCGTCTGCCAAGATATCTGTCCTTGTATACATGTTGGACGGCGTGACGCGACGCGCTGGTGGACATCCTTGTCCTTGATAGAGAATCTCGGCATCAAACCCATATGCAGCTAACATTTACGCTGAAAACAGTGTCACGTACCCAGTATGAGGCAATGGGTGAGATGTGCGTTGCTTGAACAAGGTATGCCAGCTACAGGACAGATTCGAGGAACCTAGGACAGCATCTTCAAGACCATAGCAGGCGAACGGGTGGAAGGCCTCCATTAGAACAGACCATCACCTCAAAATAGTGGCATTACTTGCAATACTGAAGCTCGTTTGGACCTGACATGTGTACGACATTGCTGCCATAATTTCAAAAACCCGCCAGATGAGCCCAAGCGCTCCTCATTACTATACTGTATAGATATAATCAGTTGATTGTTAGCGTCGTCGAGAGAGGCAAGTCCCTGCTGCTCGACCCGACATGGATACCATACTTCCCCTTTTGAAGCACCCAACTCTGCGCAGTGACACTCCACTCACTCAGATCTCTCCTTAAAAGCTCAAACTCGACCTTGACACTACGCCCAGCGGGAATCTCCACCTTGTCGAACCCTCGCAATTGCCTGACCGGCCCGCCGGGAATGCCAACGTAAAGCTGGGCAACCTCGGAGGCGGTAACAGACCCGGTATTCTTCACTGTAGCGCTGACCTGTGCAACAACGTCCCAAAGGGAAGAGGTGCCGCCTTGGATGACTGGAGACGCTGGTGGCAGATATGCGGTTGAAGCCCCGCGTACCACGTCAACTTTAAGATTTGAGTATGCAAAGGTGGTGTAAGTCAGTCCGAAGCCGAATTCGTATCGCGGCGCGATGTTGTGGGCATCAAAGTAGCGGTAATCGAAGAACACTCCTTCGCTGAAGTTGCTCTGTGGGAAGAGCATGAATTCGCCTTGGGGTTGGCTGGGCGAAAGGGTGTTGTAATCGCTCTCGTTCTTGGCAACGGTGTAGGGAAGCTTTCCTGAAGGCGACTGCTTCCCGTAGAGGAGCTGGACAAGAGCCCGCCCACTGTCTTGACCTGGGAGATGGGCGAAAATCACAGCCGTGACATTGGGGTGCTCGATCCATTGGTCGACGAGGCGGACGCCGGCGTTGTGGATTACAACAATGGTATTCTTGCATTTTGCCGCCACATTCAAGATGATTCCATCCGAGTAATCGTCTGATGGCACGCCGTTAGAAACACGCCATGGCTGTGGGAGAGGGAAAACAAACCGCGAAGTCCGGGACGATCCGATGCCTCGGCGGCAAAAGCGTTGATGAACACGAGACAGGCATCAGAGGCGGTATCGACGGCAGGCTTGGTACTAACAAAGTCCCATAAGAGACTAGTGTCGTCCTGGTAAGCTTGCTCTTGGATTGCATCAAAAGGTGCGGAGATGTACGCAGGAGCATTTGCGCCGCTGCCACCTGTTTTTTTTTTATTTAGTTCCTCGCATCTTCTCACATCAAGCCAGTTGCACTGCGGAACAGACTCACCTCCGCTGATCAAGGTGCCGTTCATTGCAATGCTTGGGGCGGCAGAATTCCAGGCCGGATTTACAAGCTCCGACTCAAAACCCCATATAAACGGCGCGTTGGGGTTCCCGGGGCCACCAACGTTCATTCCAGGTGGAGCGGCAGCATCGTAGCCGAAGATTGAGAGGAGTTTGGGACTCCTGAGCGGTAAGGCTCTGTTGACATTCTTGACAAGTACGTGACCCTCCATCGCGCCGTCGAGAAGAGTAGCCTTGGATGCCGGGTCTCGAGCGTAGACGGGCGGGTGGGGAGCCGTGTAATCGATGGGCATCCCAATGCCTTGTTTCGGAAACCCTTTCTGAAGACCCGTTAGCATGGTCTCTGTTGTTTGCAGCAACTGACTGCTCACATCTTGGCCCATCTGATACCACGCGGCGACTATTCGAGTTGCCATGTCGGTGACTCTGGACTCAGCCAAGCTGCCGTTGTTTACCGATATAGTGAGGTTCCCCCCAGAAACTCCCCAGTAACGCGAGTTTGGCATCGACATGTCCAGTCCAGCTTCCGCGGAAGCGAGGCCAGAGTCTACACGTTGTGAGCGACGAATCACGCCAGGTAACAGTTTCCCCGACTTACGTTGGGCGCCCCAGTCACTTACGACGAAGCCTTCAAATCCGAGTTCCTTCTTCAAGAGGCCATTCAAAGTCTTGCTGTTTTGACAAGAGTATGAATTGTTGATTCGATTGTACGAGCACATGACGCAAGCAGCCCCGGCGTGGACTGCGTCTTGAAACGGCCAGAGGTACGTTTCGTGAATGGTTTTGTCATCGATATTGGCAGAGATGTCACCTCGATACGCCTCTTGTTCGTTCCCAATGTAATGCTTTACAGAAGGAATGACTCCAGCGGCCTGCATTCCACCGACGGTCTCGGCGACCAGCTGTCCTCCGAGATATGCTAAAAAATGATTAGAATAAGTGCTAGGTCAACGGGATCCAAGACCTACGATCGTTGCTGATGCCCTCCCAGTTTCTGCCTCCTTCCATGACTCGTCCCAATGGGCCAACAACAGGACCCAATGCGACATGCACGCCCTTTCGCTTGTACTCGGCACCCATGTACAATGCTCTCTGATAGGCTAGATGTCGGTTCCACGAGGCACCAACGTGAATACCACTTGGCCAACCGCTCACAAAGTCTGTGTTTCGCAATCCATTACCAGCATCCGAAAGACAGAGACCAGGCCAGTTGAGCCGTGGAACAGATCCAGTCACCCCAGAGCACCCAGTATCTGGAGTGTATCCGACAGTAATATTTGCCCTCTCCGCAAGCGTCATCCGGGAGACGAGGGCAACGGCCTGTGAATGGGCCTTTGCCCATGGGCCGGATCCAGGCATGGGTGCTATCTTTGAATTAGATGTGCAACTTTAAAATACTGGGATCTGCAAAACTCACGTGAGGGGTACACTGGAGGAGATTGTCCATAGAAGTAGGTATCATCGGTGATGTTGCCCTGGGCAGATGCCCCATTTTGGCATATCGCGAGCGATAGCAGCGCTAAAGTTGTGACGGACCGCATGTTTAACCGAGTTAGCAGTCAACACTGGAGGCTCGAGGTGAAGACTGCGGAATATTCAAGAGACGGTCGTCATTCTTATAGTTTTGGAGAATAATACACTCGGTCCCACAATGCCGTGATAGATGCCCCGGTCTGAAGATCCTACCCCGCTCCAGAGCACAATGCATTTGGCCATCATTGAATCATCTAGACCCTTGATGATTGGATTCATGACAAGTTTGGCCGGCGTCGTCCCGACCCTTTCTGGGCTGGGTAGAGGTTGGTGGAGAGAAAACAGCGACGTTGACACAGTTATACCAGAAGGCCCGAATATCCTGCATTGAGAAGGATGACTTTTCCAACCTCGAGGGCATAGACTCTTGATACTTGGAATCATGGCAAGTTTGGCCGGCGTCGTCCCGATCTTTCTGTGCTGGGTAAAAGTTGGTGGAGAACACAGCAACGTTGGTACAACTGCGCCAGAAGGCCCGAATGTTTGTCGTCCGTGGATTAATCGTTAATCGCCACAATATGATATACTACCTACCGCTGACCCCTGTTCCGGCAGAACTAAATGGCCTGTGGCTGTTGTGGGGAGTTGCTGCGGCCCTGGGAAGGGGGAATTATAAGAGAGCAACGACTGTCCCATCGTCACCATGCCAGTTCTTGCACGGGAATTTACATCACAGTCAGAGTAGTACGTCTTTAAAAGTATGCGGTTTCTAGGAGAGCACATGGAGGGTAAGAGGCAATATAAGACTTGCCCTCTCTGTTTCCAGCACCCGTATGGCGAGGGGCCCATCTCCATCCGGCTGAACTAGTTCGCAAGAAGGTTACAGTTAGATTAGTCGGCTATTCCAGAGGTCATGCGGAGTAGTGAGACTAAAGACGCCCGCAGCAAAGGGTCAAGGCGCCGAAAGTAGCAGGCAAAAGTCCTGGCCTGTGAGTAACAGAGCTGACCTCCAAAACGTCGCTTAAGAACAGCTAGCAAGGCTCGCGCAATCATTGTCCCAGATGTGTCTGGAGAGAGGGGCTCGATGACCTATCTCAAAGCATGCACCGGCGAATCTTGCTGGAGTAATATCTCAACACCGGCTCTGCCCCAGGTAGACGGGCTCGTGGCCTTGCTCCACCACGAGTTGGAGGAGTCGGTGGGGTATTAGCCTGAGTAAAACTCCGGGGGTTAAGGGTCTGACGAGACCGAAGCCGGGGCTTAGATTTGAAAAGGGGGGAAAGAGGGGTGTTGGGGCTTCTGGTCCTCCGGATATATCTGCCGTTCTTGCAGGGGTCAAAGGTAACGGTCAGGAGCATCGCGGCCAATACTTGATGCCGTGTGTAGCGCGCTGTGATATCTGTCGCATGAGGATCAACTATTATATTAAAGGTTTCTTGTAGATATGAGCAACTTTGACTCCTATCCAGTGAGACTCTGGTCTTTGAGGGAGGAAGACCCCGGGTTGGTGAGGGTGGTTTAAAAACGCCGATTACATGCTCACGGGTGGGTTAAGCTTTGATCAGCACGCCCGAGTATGCACGACATATCCTTGTCGCCCACACCCGTGACTTGTAGGCTGTTTCTCACCAAAAGGGTCCACTGAGAGAAACGTTGACTTGCGCTGTTGTCGTATTCATAGGCGACAGAGACGTATAGAGTAGGTAGATCTATGCGCCACTTGAAGTGGAGCGCTCGATTAATTGTCCTCCAATAATAGCCCAGCCTTGGCGTTGATGGAGCCACTGAACAGGGTTCCTCGCTAACAATTGGCTACCTTCCTGTTGGACAACTAAAAGCGCAGCTGTCATTTTGTACACTAGTCCAAACTCGTCAGATAGGCTCCACACCCATTTTGCCTGTGGCTTACGACTTTATCCACACCGTTTAGCCTTATAGCTGGGTTTACTAATATACAATAATATGTAATTTTTGCTGTTTATTTTTAAAAGAGAGAGAGAGAGCGAGATAGAGGTGCACAGAGGCCTGTTTGTATTAGGAATGCGGCTGGCCCGGGAATTAGAGCCCTGGGTCGGCTGTAAGAGTTAAGCATTCACCATGGAATAAGCCACGATTAGGCAAGGAAGATGTAAAGAGTCGATTAATAGGTTCACTATAACTATGAGACTGAAACTTGCCCGTGCAAATGGGCTCACTGAGCGGCGGGTAATAAGCCTGAGATGGCGCGGCTAAAGCGGCGACAAGCGTCGTGATTGTGGTGGTACAACAAAATCTAAAATCAACTTGAAAGAAGGCAGGAAAGAACAAGACCAGTCAAATCCCCATAACCCCAGTGCCTTGTTGAGACAAATTCCAGCAACATCTAGAGGTTGTACGCTGCAAAAAGTCCACCTCGCTGTTGTTGACATTCCATGGCGGAACGGTCTAGGCATCCCATCATTACAGTCTGAAACAGATTGGGAAATGCAATCAAGAAGATGGTCGTGCGCACTTGACGCCAGTGGCCTGGTTGACGCAGACCTCGGCGCCGTATCGATCGCCGTCTAAAGTGATGTAGCCGCTGCCGCAGTAGCCGCCGACGTTGCAAAAGATGCTGTCGCCGCACTTGGGTCCCAAATTGGGGAACTGGGGGTCAGGTGCGTTGGTGCAAGTGTTGAGCTGGACGCAGACGTTGACTGGAGGCTGGCTACCAGCATCGTCGCTGAGGCCGCAGATGTAGCCCTGGAGGCAGTCGGCATTTGTGTTGCACTGGTTGGTCGCCGTGGCAGTCATGGCCATGGTCATTGCAATGACTGCCGACTTGAGAGTGAAGCTGGCCATATTGATAGGGGTGGTGGTTGTCGAGATGGTGTCGTTTGTGCCTGTGCTTTGAGATGGAGGTGATGGCCGTTTCCGATGGAGAGGATATGTATTGGGCTGGATAGAAGAGTGTTTTTATTGCGAATGTTGGAGTTGGATCTGTCTGACCACATCATGGTATCGAGGGATCCAATACTTTATTTATACCTGAACTTGAGCAGTCGAAGATATCATGCTCGTGCCTGCGTGATTGGAATGCTGTGAGGCTGAAAGGGGTCCGCTGTCACGAATGCCATCATCGCCTCTGCGGCTTCTCCGATTGTGGCTCGTGCTGGTGAGGTGGCTGGCTCGGTAGAGTAATGTACCGATGGCTTCCTCATTCTAGGACATGCTCTGGCGTTTTGCGACACCAAAGTGGTTGCACACACAGGATTCCCTTAGGACACTCGAAAGCACCAAGACGTGGTCGCCTTGTTGTCAGATCATTTGTATGCTTCTGCTTGAAGCCATCGTGGGCTGTGCACTGGGCAAGAGGTGATACAATTGTAGATTTGCCTTTTGGTTAGCCTCCGCGCTGGTCAAGTTGGAACTGTAAAATTGACTGCTTCCGTTACATTACTCTGTGCATTAAGCAGAAGCAAATTGGCAACTTGGACGTTGGCGAACTTGCAACCCGGCATTAGTGGTCTTGATGCCACGTTTGTTTGGCCGTCAATGTCCGGCCCATAGAAGTTGATTCATGTTCTATAGATAGAACAAATTGGCAACACCATTTACACAAGGTCATCCCGTGTACATGGGAACAGCCACACACGTGGTGGTCAATCCGACCTGGCCATGTTGGAAGCCTGCAACAACTTCGGCTGGCCCGACCAGCGGGTTATTTCCTACCGAAGCTACTTGTACCTGCATTTCCACGGGTTGTTCCAGATTCGCGCTTCTCCACAGCCCCGAGTGTGCCGATTTGTGGATCGTCCGGTAGCTAAGCCTCGAAAGCTTCATGTGCAGACCAACTACAGCTCCTGGATGTTATCCACCAGCCCAGCCCGGTAAGGCTGTAGTATAATGCTAGGCCAGAGCTTATACTTTCATTGGACCATGGCGGCTTAGACTTTCGGGCCTTGGCCCTCCCCATTCGACCACTAAACACAGTCTGGAGGTTACAAGGGAAAAGTACCGGTCTAGCCGAGAGTGGCTGTCCTGGACAGCCACAATAAGCTCAATCGGCTCCTCCGCGGGGATACAAGGAGAAACTGCCTACACAGCTTCGCCTGCTCATTTACAGTTCTTGGAAGCCACAGTGAGGGTATATTCTTGATAAAAGTGGTGGCGGAGCTCTGGACAGACATGGAAAGGGCCCGTTACCGAAGGCTGAGTCTTTTCCAGACTTCCTTGCCACTCAAGATTCGGCCAATGAAGCACACAGAATGAACTCTTGCAAGGATGATACCAAGACAATACCTGAGAGTTAAAATCCGGACCACCCGCATCCACGTGTCCATTCATTCTCTTACAACAGGGCACAATACTTGAAAACAATATGCATGTAAGAGCACCTATTATTTAGGTACCACATGTTAACAAGAAGCCTTCAAGAAATGAGCGTGTATGTTCGTCCAATGATGCTGTTCATGGCGCCACAAACAGCCCCGATAGCCGCAGCGACCTATAACGGGACACAGTGGCGTCACAGTTCCAAGGACAATCCCCACAGACGCAAAGAAAACGTGCTCATTTAGTAGAACAAAGGCCGGAGCAATACGCGAAAGCTAGGTACGAGCATTTGAATGAAGCAAGCATTTTTCTGAGTCAGCGAGGTCCTTTGTGACCAGCGTTTGTTTATAAGCTATTTTCCAAAGCCCAGAAAGTGCCATCGTTATGAAGTCTTTCAGTAGAATGTGAAAATCTCTGCATATGCACAACTATATTGTTAATAAATTCAACTCGTGTCTAGATAATTTCAATCAGTTAACACTTCTCTTGCATAAGCAGGTGTGGCAAGATCCAGAGTAAATGTTGCACAAGAAATAGCAGATGGCATCATCTTGCAAGTTGAGATATCACTTTCCTGCTCGCAAACAGCTCCTCAGGCAGTGCTCGCCCCAGATTGCTGTTCAGAGCCATTACTATAGTGACGGTGGTAATAAGCACAACAAGAACGGTCTTTATTATGAGTGATTGCTTTAAAGGGGCGGAGAACGTGATTTAGTATCGTCGAAATTCTCAAGGTTATAGAAAATAAGGAGAAACAAGTCTGATTACAGCCGAAAAAGTTACCCTACGAGACTACATATTGCTAGAACTGGGGGAAAGGGCATTGAGTAGGGAATGTATTATGATGAGACTATTAAACAGCATCTTTTGCGTTGTGCTTCCATGGTGAACTGGCATATAAACTGCAAAACGCGCTAAAAGTACTACAACAGGCTACAAGAGGCTACTTGTAAGCTTCCAGCCTCTAACAACCTGCTTTTGAAACATGCCTTTGGGATCATACTTGGCCGCCACAACTATCAACAAGCCCTTGACCCTATTACTGTTCAAGGGTCTTGAAAACCCGCCACCGTATAGTTTATATATCGAAAATTTTGGGCAACACTATCCTTTGCTGTAGTCACATCCACGACTTTAATGAACTTTGTAAGAGCAGAATGCACCTGACTCTCCACGGTGGGGTGTGTCTAGAAAGATGAGCACAACACAAGAATATTGCTTTTTGTGGTGTCGAGTCACGGTCAAGCCCATGCTACTGATCCGAGAGAAGTCAAAGGGTGGAGCCGGGACGGACTGCAGCGTAAGTGTGACGGTTGCGTTGTTGGCAGTCATGCGGCAGACTGCCGATTGCCAGAGCTCGTGGACTTTGGTGAGGATCATGTGTGATATGTGACTGTGCAAACGCGGAAATCGCGCGGTTGCAGAAGATGGTTAACAGTATGTTTCTAGAATTCCAGGTCACCGCCTCTCGAATCACAGTAGGTACCACGAAAGAATACGAAAGAGTGTGTCGCAGAAATGAGGGACATTTGTACTGTGCCTGTCAGTACTCTTATCCACAGAGTTGCAAGATGGAAGCGTACTACTGGTCTGGAGTGCTCTGAGACTGGATCTCAAGTCCAGAGATATTTGGAAGGTTTACTTGAGAATTGCAGCTTGAATCTTTTTGTTTGTAACAACAGGATACAAGAACATGTCCCTTTTCTCTCGCCGACACCGATTTCGACTGCCTTGAGGCCGCGCAGGTCAATTGTGACGCCGCCTTGGATGTTCGCGCTGCCTGCAAATGGAGTGTGTCCTCCGCCGCGGATGGCAATCTTGCAGTCACCGACGAAAACATGGGGACGAAGAGCTTTCACGAATTTTTTGAAGTTGCTGCATTTTGGAGGTCGTGACAATGTAAGACGATCTGAGTTCGGTCTCAAAGGCGCCGAGGTACGACCATTGGCCGTTTTGCAAGATTCACTCCCGGGCTGCGAAACTGCACTGGCATGTGTGGCAAAAACATCAAAGATGGCGTCTGAAACGCTGTTTAGGCTTGGCATTTTTTGCTTTGGAGGAAGTGAAATTGAAGAAACCAACTTCAATACTTGTCGCTCGTCAGGTACCAAAAGCAAGACGACTATGCTAACAAGCCAACAATCCCAGCAGACAGTCCGAAACGTCTAACCTGGTTGAGCCGATAGGTAGGGACTCCATACCGCCACCTCCCTGTTACATAGTGTGGGCTAATTTACCTCATGCCCGCAGGGAGGAGCGCATCTCGTCATGGCCACTCGCCAATCTGGCTACCTAGACGGAAGCTGGGGCCGAGAATCGTACCATTGTACTCATTCTTCTTAGGTACAACCGAGTTACAAGCAGGCAATTTGGGGTCAGGCATGGACAGTATTACAGTCAGCTCGAATGGCGGCCCCTTTGGACACGGCTCAGTGCAAGCGCAGCAAGCCTTTTCCCTCGGCAAGCAGGAGAATTGGGGAGAATAGACACCCGGCGATTGCAGAGCTTGGCACCTGTGTGATGGCCAACTACCGGCTGCAAATTCAATTTTCGCCGGCTGCGAATTTAGTTGCCCGTGTGATGGTGTAATTTAGTAAACTGGTTGGGGCTTGGTATCAATTGACGGCGTAAAGACAGCAAACTCGGCCATCACGTCCATATAGAATCGGCTTCCGCACCACTTCCTCTCATCTGAGTGGAAAGCAGTAGCATCAGCCATGGAAACTTGACAATTGCGGCTTTTGTCAACTTGATACAGCAAGACTCCCGCCTCTGTATCCCGGTAATTGGGCTTCTGTACTGGCAGTTTGAAGATTGTGTACTTTTACCCTTCTACTATGGGTTTACTCAAACGATGCAAAAGAGTACCCTTACTGGATCCCGGTCATTGGTAAATAGTGGTGAACGGCCATACGACAGCGCAGCAAGACTGACATGTGTTGCAGGCCATTTGCGGTCATTTCAATAGCTGCAGCGGATTGATATCCGAGGCTAGGTCAGAATGCTTCTCAGTCGCATTAGTCGCACAACTTGAGCCGAGGTGCTGCGGACTTTATTTTCACGACATCAGAGAGCTGTTCGCACTTTGCGCCGCCGGCCAGAAATGGTACCTCATCACAAAGCCCGAGCATGTCGCCACGACGTACAAGATGGAGCATTTACCGTACGACATTTTTGCAATCGAAGGGATGCGCATGGTTCGAGCGTCAGAGGACGGGATCAACAAG
This sequence comes from Keithomyces neogunnii, assembly GCA_020975405.1. Taxonomy (NCBI): domain Eukaryota; kingdom Fungi; phylum Ascomycota; class Sordariomycetes; order Hypocreales; family Clavicipitaceae; genus Keithomyces; species Keithomyces neogunnii. The sequence goes on along the minus strand of JAIOWQ010000003.1, from coordinate 4,624,525 downwards.
GCCTTCTAAAATCAGTACACCAACAAAGATGGCAGCAGCAGCCCTTGTTATAAGCATCTCGTGCGGCCGTGCAAGGAATATCAGCTTGAGCAGCTTTCGCCCGGAGACAGACTAGATGATTTCAGGTTTCAGTAAACTGCACGATGAAACAATTGGTGTTGAAATGCATATTAAGCAGAGGCCAATATTGGTATGCCGTGGCTTATTGCGAGGGTTCGGTGTGAAATGGACCGATTGCAGATATCGCCTGCTGACGTCATATTTTTCTTCCAGCTGTCGTACAGGTACGATGTCCAGAGCGTTTCCTGGTCGGAGGGTTTCTCGAATTAGTATCCACGGCAACACCCGCAAGGCCCCGTTCTGGATATTCTCGTACATCCGTTTGGTGACACGGAGTTTTAGATAGCATTCGTGCCAAAGTTGCAGCTGCTATTTCAGACGGTAGCGTCGGTAAAAGCTACCTTGTCAATGACCAGACGTGCCTTTTCCTAATAGCATATGGGATGAGACAGTTGACAGCATTTGGAGCATCGGTGGAGTTCTTGACCACGACGTGCAGCTGACTGCATCATATTTTGATCCGTATCGGTTTTTGCACGGTCCTATGCTGCGAATGAATGTGAGCCTGCGACATTTGGCGGCGACACGACAATGTGTCCGGTCGCAATTTGGCCAAGCAAACTACTCTGGCATTTATCGTCATGGTACTATACCGTTTCAATATTTCCTGCATCCCCCGTTCAGCATTTCCCAAAGGCAGCTGAAGAGAAGCTTTCTGTAGGTTGGCTGATGTGGAAGACGGCCATGGTGTTGATACAAGGCTGAGTCCTGGGGCGACGAGGAAGCAATTGTTTCCGTGTAAATTTCGCACACGTAATAAAGAAATCCTGCCGGAAATCATCGCAGCGACTCGTGTGGTATATCCTCGCTTCGAACATTCCAATGTCGGCCAATGTCCGAATGTTAGAATCAATAAGCGATGGGTTCCACCAGAATTACCAAGTCGGAAAGTCCGCGGCGGTTTCAATATATTCTGCTCGACTGTCAACATGGACGCATCTTGCACGTACGGTTTACATGAACACTGATGCAACATATTGAGAGGGTAATACATAGCCCAAGGTTGAGTAATGATTTGTTTTGCGGACAGAGCATGACAATTACGGCACCTGGCCCAACTGTGTCAACGATACACGATTAGAAAGAAAGATTGTGTCATGAAATTGATCATACTGAATAACTATGGCGATGGGTTTGGTGACCAAATTATGGTGCAAAAACGTGAAATGTGTCTCTCTTTTGCTCTTTCAAGTCGTGAGAGCTGCTGACGCCAAAACAAAAATGATATGCTTATCTGCGAGATTTTGCTTACTTCAGGGGTTTGTCCAGGGTTGTTTTTGTCATGTAATGTCAGGGTGGATTCAATGCCATGACGTGATTCCCTCGGTTGCTCCACTCGACGCAGTGCCCCATATACGGTGAACTGATAATGGCGATAAATTTTCTTGACGTGATTGATGATTTTGCGTACTGGAAGATAGATGTGAGGTGGAGGCCTTGCCTTGCCAAGAAAATCGCCGGGGACATGGAAGTGAAGCAGGGCCAAGGGAACGAGATATAGAAATTGGGCGATCGGCGTGGTGGCCATGTGGCACGAAGCAGCAGGAGCTGCATCCCATTCTTCCCATTTCCAACCCAGAATTGTTAGTTCCCGCTACGGATGCATGCACCCGACGAGATGCAACCCCATTTGCAACCAAGCTCGACGCACAGGATGCGCGCGGCCAAGGGTCCCTCGAGACCGCCGGATCAGGATGTGGAACATGTCTTGACAGAAGGCGACTATTATTGGATGTGCGGTGATAACGACACTAAAGGGGGTTAGGACATGATAGACTGAGCACATCCCCAGGATTATCCAGGCATTTCGTCAACCGCATGGCTAGATGTTGGGGACTTGTGTCGCGGGTGCTGGTCGTATCGGCGCTGCCAGGGTCGAGCAATCTAATACAGACCATGTGAAATTGCAGCAAAAAGAAAGCTAGAGCAGGCCAGGGGGGAGGCAAAAGATACAGGTGCGCCGCGGCCCCCATATCGATTCGCCACAGGAACCAGGCCAAAATCTCACCTGGTCTGACACGGGTGGGACTGGAACAAAGGATATGGAATATTTGAGAATATCGGATATCGCCACGATAGAGATGGACAAGGTCATCGAGATAGCTGCTGAGTGTTTTCCTGGGCCCGCAAAAGGTGCCTCTTGTTGGTATGATTGTCATTACGACAAGAGAGTGGAAACGGGGGCAACATGCGTATCAGATCAGTCAGTCGATCACCACGCACCCCACAACGAACCAGACCCACGAGAGCCGTGCTCTTGTGTGCGAGCGGGGCCTGGGAGCAACTGGCATAATACGAGCTCGCCCAAAGGTGTCATGGTGCACACAAACCGACCTGGTTTGAGGATGCGTCAATAGCACGAAGAGCCATCATGTATAGATTGGCACGGCATATTTCGGATGCGCCAGGAACAGGGAAGTGACGGAGCCATTACGTTTCTATTCGAGTTAGGTTGCCGCGCATATGTCGCGTTTCGAACTAGCCGGTGCTCAGCTCATTGCCCACGCGCCTCGGTTGCAATTTTATCATGCATCAAGGAGGCTCCCGCGCATCCGTTGAAATCACCCCGACGTGACTATTAGTAAACCAGGCACACATGTTTGGACAGCTGTCAGTGGTTGTTTGGCGCGCGGGCCTTTCCGACGAACCAGTTGCGCTGGTGGCGCTGGTGGCTTGGCCGCGACCCGCTCTGCAGCTTATTGTGCGAGTAATGTGGTCGTCGACCATGCGTTAAAGTGGGGAGGGGGTTGCCGAATGCGCTTCGAGCCCTTGATAGGTCCAGCGCCCGGCGGTGTGAAATTGTCAAGGTGATTTGACATGGTGGACCCCGGCGAAGTGGCCCAATGATTTGCGTGGCAAAAAAAAGACCGCCCCGCCTCCACAGGCACGATCTGCCAAACGGTTTGATCTTCTCTCGATCCGTGCCAAGGTCACGTACAACTCCCTTGGCACCAGAGGAGAGCACGAAATTCGAATGGTGTGCAGAAGTGGCGGAATGTCACCTTTTTCCCGGTGAGCCGCCCAACTGGCCGATTCTTCACCCTCTAAAGCTCATGCCATGTCTTGGTACAATGGACCTGGAGACAGACTGCCGTGGACAATGCCTCGTCGCCGATAGCAAGCAAGATAGCTGGGTTGACCGGGACCGGGCAGGCAGGGAGCGTATTTGCAATTTATCGAGCGTCCTTGCCATCTTCCCCCAGCTGATACGGCTGGCGTTGAAGCTACTCGTGGTGGTCGTGCATGACTTAGCAAAGGGACCGATAACATCATTCCCTTTCTGGATGCTGTTCGACCTCGCCATCACACTAGGCCGAATGTTCCAAGGGACCTTTTGCAGGCCCCGCCAGACCCCAGGCACTCCCGGCTCGTGGCAAGCCGTACCGGAGGAAGGGGCTTGCTCGAACGGGAAGGTGAGTTTCTGGCTGTCCGGCAGCAGGGCCTATTCTAGAAGCAGGGGGGGCAAAGAGCTGAAGCGTGGCAGCGAATCCACACCTTCAAACTCGCGGTGGGTGTGTCAGCAGGGGTCGGAGTGCCAGGTCTCTTACGGGTTTAGCTTGGACTTGGCTCGTTTTGAGCATCTTGGAGATAGCAGACGCTGATGGAGTGGCAAATGACTGAGATTACAAAAGGTCAGGGCGGCCCGGCCTGGCAGACTAATGCGAGTTGTTGAAGCTGGTCTAATCCGTTCGCTCTGCACCTCTTGGTCATTGTGTCGTGACAATAGCTGGGAGCCAAGGACAAGGAAACCTTCCCACCACGCAAACCATGGGTACGTATCATGGCCATGTCAGGACGCGGCCACGGCACCTCCTCGCAAAAGCCTCGGTCACCGGCTAACGCACGCGATGCCCTGCAGCGGATAACAAGCAGACTCATATCGAGTCCCCCCCGCTTCCCACCGAGGCCGACGTGCCCGGAGAGAAGCAAGCCGTCGTGGGCCTCGACAGTCCCATCGACATCGAGGAGGACCACGGTCATGGAGAAATCGCCGTCTTGAAGAAGGACTACGAAGGCAAGCCTACCGAAGAGGAATTCCGCACTCTTCGCCGCGTGGCTGGCAACATCCCGACCGCCGCATATCTCCTCTGCGCCGTCGAGTTTTGCGAGCGTGCTTCTTACTATGGTAGGTTGCCTCCAATGGCACCTCGGCAACACCGTTGACCGCGTCGCTGACGGGGCGTGTACTTTTTCAGGTTGTGCTCAGATTTGGACAAACTACATCAACCGACCCCTTCCCAAGGGTGGAAATGGTTATGGTGCAGTGCCCGCTGGCTCTCAGGTCACCCAAGGTGCCTTGGGACTGGGCGAGGCCATTGCTGTGAGTTTGCCCAGTCATGGCTCACGCATTGCATCGTTTTTTGCTGACGGGCTGTATGCGTGATAGAATGCCACCAGCCAGTCGTTCAGTCTGCTGGCTTACACTCTCCCACTCTTCGTCGGCTATCTCGCCGACACGCGATTCGGCCGCTTCAACATGATTTTCTGGGGTGTCATCATCTGCGGTGTTGGCCACATCCTCATTGTTGCCGGTGGTGCCAAGGAGCTCATTGCCAATGGAACCGCCAAGATTCCCTTCTTCCTGGGTGTCTACATCCTCGCCATCGGAGCTGGTATGGCGTCGCCTCCGCCCCCCTGCGCTTGCTTGACGGGACCGACCGCTAACAGTTGTCATAGCCATGTTCAAGCCCAACGTCACCCCCCTTCTCCTTGATCAGATGAAGTCCCACGTGCCAAGGGTGATTACGTTGAAGTCGGGCGAGAGAGTCATTGAGGACCCCGAGCACTCCACCGAGAGAGTCATGCTGTGGTTCTACCTCCTCATCAACATCGGCGCCTTCACGTCCACTGCTACTTCTTACACCGCACGATACGTGGGCTGGTGGTTGGCCTTCCTGCTGCCCCTGATTCTTTACATTCCCCTGCCCCTTATCCTGATCTGGCTGAAGCCTCGCCTCGTCCTGGCCAAGCCCGGCGGCTCCGACCTGCCAAATGTTTTCCGTGTCCTCGGCCACGGCATGGCCAACGGCGGGTTTTTCAGAATCGGTCGCAAAGGATGGTGGGAGAACTCCAAGCCCTCGGTCAGAGCTGCCAAGGGTTTGTCGCCCGAGACCAACTACAGCGACGAGTTTGTCGTCGACGTGCAGCGAACCATGCAGGCAACCGGCATGTTCTGCTTCTTCCCTGTTCAATTCTGGAACGACAACGGGTATGTTTGGCTCTGACCGTCCCTTTTGCAAGTACACTTGTTCTGACCCCTCTCCGCAATGCAGTCTTGGAAGCGCAGCCAACTACCTCGGCACCATGCTCACTGGAAACGGTGTCCCCAACGACGTCATTGGCAACTTCAACTCCCTCAGTATCATTCTCTTGGGACCTCTTCTCAACGTAAGTTTGCGTGCGACAGGTAGCCCTGCCTCTTGTGTTCCCTGCTGACCATGCCCCCTCGACAGTACGCATTCTATCCTCTCCTGCGCAAGAAGAAGATTCACTACGGCCCCATCGCCCGTATCTGCACCGGATTCTTCCTCAGCACGCTTGCTGGCGTCGGCTACGCCGTGCTGACCTACAAGGCCTACCAGACCTCCCCTTGCGGTTGGTACGGCTCCTCGGACCCCAACTGCGTCGACAATGGTCTCGTCTCCCCCATCTCTCTGTGGTGGGAGGCAATTCCATACGCCCTTGGTGGATTCTCCGAGCTCTTCATCAACGTTCCAGGTATGTGGTCCCTGCCTTCCCACGCCTTCTGCCGTCGTGGTGCTAACACTGCTCCAGCATACGGTATCGCCTACTCCCGTGCCCCAATCAACATGCGAGGCCTCGTCTCCGCCATCAACCTCTTCAACACGGGTATCGCCTACATTGTCAACCTGGCTGCCTCTGCTGCCATTGCCGATCCTCATCTGATTTGGGACTTCACCGGCCCCGCCGTCCTCGGAGCCATTGTCACCGTCGGCTTTGTACGTACCCTGACCCTCTTTCGTTGCATAATCCATTTTTCTAACATGCCTTTTAGTGGTTCGTCTTCAAGCACATTGACAGGGAGGAATACGTTCTGTCCACCACCCAGACCAGCGGTGCCGCAGACTCCGACTCGGATGTTGTTGAGGATCCCGAGGCCGCCGCCGCTCACCGCCGTTAAGGAATGGGTGTGCTGGGTGGCTTCCATCCGCAGTAGCTTCAATTTATCAAGATTGAATATTTAATACCATATTTTTCAAGACCCCAGTATCTTTTTGCCGTGATTGTCTATTGAACAATATACCTTGCCATTTGCAGTGGCACATGAACATGACGTGTTATAATCCTTTGCACTTCGGCATCCAAGACTATCAGACTCGGCAATCTGCTTCATGTCTAGGTATCTTTGGCTGTAAAGCTCAAAGAACCCTGTAGACCAATGTACTAATATTCGTCCATGTGGCACTCGTAAAAATTGTGAGGGAGGTCCGGGGCCTGTAGATGTGTTGTAGGTGCCAACGTGACCGATGGGCTCCAAACACACGCACGGAACGGCGTACACATTTGTAGTGATTCCACGACACTCAACATGGCGATTCCATCTGAATTTTCTACATCGTCCCTTTGCGTCGCAGGCATTGGCCTTTAAGCATGCACGTGTGTCCTGTCGTGATTTGGAAAGAGGCCTGAAGATGCGAGGTTTAAATATGAGGGCGTCACAGCATAATGAAGGCAGTTGTGAGGATACGTACATGAACCTTGGGTTATTCCGATTCTAATCGAATCTATTCGCTCAACAGCACACCGTCAAGTCTCTTGGCTAGTCGCGTTGCTTGTAATCGCCGAAACCAATGTCTTATTTAAGCAGCTGCGACCGTACTAGCACACGATGTTTATTTCATAGACTTGCCTCAAATTAACAGCCGTGTCAATTAGATTAGCCTGGATTGATTTATTGTCTCCAATTCACTCCCAGATTAAGCTCTTGTCTTACCCTGCAGCTCGGAGCTCGGATTTCCCGCACGCTATTTGCGGCTCAAACCAACCGGAAATGTGGGGCTGATCGTCAGAGAGCGGAAATGTACTTGCCGAATCAGGAAATATTCTCGCCTAGCTGCGACGTCAACGAGCCACGTCATTTGGCCTTGATGATGTGTCACTGTGAAACCTTCAAGGTCGAGTGGCGATCCGTTCGGAGATTGGAATTTGAGCGCGTCAATATTCAAGTAACAACTCTGCCCATTCTCCCTGACCCATTTCGGACTCCCGGCAAAGACATGCTCCTACGTCTCAATCACTTTTATCAGGCAAAGCGTCGCTTGCCCGAGTTTTGCGTAGAATGCGGAACAAAGGCAAGCAAAGATGCAGTTGCTGCACGCTTCGCTGTGTCTCGAGGCACGCAAAGACACGACCAAACCACGATATGACATTGATGTCGCCAAGAACTCTTGCGGACCAAATTCCACAAACAGGCATCTGGCTAAAATGTTGGGCACGCGCAGTGGCCCACGGCACCACAGCGCCAGGTCACAGCTACTGCGGCTGAGAAAATGAAGATGCAAATTAATACCCACCTCGACGCTCTGGTAATATTAAACGAGGGGACAATTCAATCAGAGCTTTCTCTTCTCAAAGGCCCCGTGCCTGCGGTTCAACTGAACAAGGGCCTTCAGAGACGGTATTGTCTGAATCCGACCAGGGGAGAGATGATTCACATTCACCCATCCGATGGCAGTACGCATCTTGTGCTTTCTCTGGCCGACTCTAAGGCAGTCGTTGAAACAGCTTGGGGCCAGCGGCACAGGTTGAGAGCATCTCTCCTTGGGGGCTATACATTGATTTATGCGCCGCGGGATCAAGAGGAATCGGGTGTTGGAAGGAGATTGTTGGTGCTGCAGAACGTTACTGTTGTGCTGAAACTACCAGTGTCCATGAGTCGGGAGTATAGATTGCTCAATGTAGGCTTTTAAGCCACGCATGGGAATAAACTACTCACGAAATTACGTCAACAATGTTGCATTAAAGATATGAAGACCAAAGGAGATGAGACAAGACTTGTCCCGCAGTCATCATCACGCGGGCGAGAAGGATTGGGAACACGCGTATGCTACAAATTGAAAACTTGCAATTACATTCCGTCTGTATACATCAAAGCCGTTGCCCAGACGGCAATGATTCTATTGGCCAACAGAAGGATGGAAAATATCGGGCGTAGCTGTCCCAGCTTAACAACCCATGACTTGACCAGCGAAAGACAGGCCGTTCCCAAGACTCTCCTGGACCATTTCTCAACCAAGTCTCAAGCAACAATCCCCCAAAGAGATTCCAAGCAGACCGGTAACAAGGTGCAAGGTCCATTCTCAGAATGGCTCCATCTACCCCTTTGCAAGCTTGGGTTCATGGGGCTGGAGATTTGAAACAGTGGTCCGGGAATGTAATGACAACCCTGTGCAGAGATGCAGCATCCTCCCCAACAAGTTCTACCATCTGCGCCCTTGCGACTCTTAGCATATCCTTGAAGGGATGCGCGATTTTGCTAATCATGTCCATTCCCTCAATCGCCTCGTTGCATATCTTGATACTCTCCTCATACCGTCCCTGAAGTTGGTAGCACCTTGCAAGTTCCACCAGAGACACGACTCTATCCGGATGGTAGTCACCGCGTCGAGATGACATTTGCCTCTGACGTTCGCTCACGTCCATCAAGATGTGCTCCGCTTCGACATACCGGCCCTGGTGGCTTATGATGGTGGCGAGGATCTGCCTTCCAAAGAGGACCCCGATGTGATCGTTCCCAATATTGCGAATGGCAACTTCGCAAACGGAACGCATCAGCCTTTCCGCGTCGGCAAGTCGGCCAAGGGCGCTCAACACGATGGCCTTTGTTGCTTCAGCCATCAGCGTCCACGGGGCTTCTTTGCCGTTTCGAGCTTTGCGAACGGCAATGACCTCCTCTACGAGATCAAGTGCCTGCGGCAGAGCGTCTCCGAGCAGAGCCGATATTCGGGCCAGGTTTTCCATGGCAAACGACGTGCGAGGATGCTGCATGTCCTTCATCCCCGCCACGGCCTCGGCGTGCATTTCTCGGGCCGCAACCATGTCTTGATGCCGCCAAAACTTGGCGACAGTGCGGCCCAGGTCATCAATGGCTTGCAGCATCGCGGCCTTCACCTTGTGGCTATTTGTGCGCTCCCGGAGCGATCGTAGCCCTGCCACAGCTCTTCTTTGCCACTGCGCCGCCTCGGCGAACTTTCCCTGCTGCCAGAGAATCGTGCCCAGCGTGTTCCATGCGACAAAGGTGTCTTGATGGCCGAGTCCAAGATGCTCTTGACAGGCGTCCACTACGCTGCGCTGCAGCTGCAAGGCCGACTCGGGCTCGCCCAGCTCCCAGTGTATTCCCGACAGAGCAGTCGTCGCCAGCCGGGTTTGTCTGTGACCCATGCCCAGATTCCGATGGAGGAAATGGACAACTTCTTCCAGGAGCACTTTTGCCTTGGTTGCGTTTCCGCACTGGTTGTAAACGACGCAGAATTTGGCCAGCATTCGTATCCGACTGGTGTTGGTGCTCTTCCCTGTTCCCAACCACCTCATCCTCAACGGAACCCGCACTGACGCCATCTTGTCCGCGATGGATGCGCGGCATTTTTGCACATGTTCGACATGGGCAAAGAGCGTGAAATGGTAAGTCTCTACTTGGCTTGTCTTTACCAGGGGTGGCATGAGAATGGAAGCCGCAAGAACTTGCCCTGCCAGTTCAGCCCATAGTGCCTGGCCAGCGAGGGTCGCGTTCGGCCGCGTGTCGTCCCATGCACGTTCCCGGGCCCATTTGTGGACCAAGGGGTGCATGGTATATGTATCGTCGTTCTTGTTGTGAGATAGCAGGGAAAGTCGAGTCAGCTCGCACACGGCTGCGCGAACTCTGTCTTGGGCTTCCTGGGAACCGCCCTTGCGTCTGCCTTGACGAATCAGGTCGGGCAGCGGCGGCTCCTTTTGCATGCCCAGCACCCAGGCGAAAATGGACGACACCACCGAGTTGAACCTGTCCGAGGCCGTTGGCTGTTCAGAGCCGCCTTCTCGTGTGTCCTCCTCTTCGTGGGCAGCCTCCAGCCGGGAGTTGGAGATTGCCCTGTCGAGGATGTCGAGAGACAAACCCTCCCTCCACAGGAATGAGAATACACGAAGCACGTCTTTGGCGTCTGCACCGGCAACGGGGTCGCTTCTGTTGTCGAGAAGCCCGTAGCACAACTCAAAGGTGACAAAGACGACGCGCTCGTGGTCGGTGCCCGCGTGCACCGTGGGATGGTTCCGCAGCCTCTGCCATTGTCGATCAAAGTATTCTAGATACGTGTCCAAGTCGCAAAGTCGGTCGCGGATTGCGGCCGCGGCCTGGATGATGGCCAGCGCCAAGCCGCCGAGAGCCCTGGTTATGGTGGAAGCCAGATCGGCCCACGACGGCTTCCACGGCACGGGAAGATCCGAGGCCGTCAGCAGCAGATCCGAGGCGTCCTCGATCTGCAATCCGCTGAAATCGTAGCACCTCGGGTGGGCGTTGCCGTGCATCTTGAACTTTGGGCTCCGCGTGGTGATGAGTATGTGGCCGCCTCGACCCTGAGGGAAGTAATTTTCCAGCTTGATGCTGCCGTCGTCGGCGTTGTCGATCAGAAGCAGCCAGCGCTCCTGGACGTTGGACAGCCAGTCCATGCCGGCCTCCATGGTGGACTCGCGACCAGATGTTCTTGCAATGGCCGAGAAGCTCTTCCTGATGGCCGGTTCGGAGCTGCCATCAACCCAAAAGACGCCCCAGAACCTGAGAAGAACATTAGATCAAGGTTAAAGTTGAAGCAGGCCCACGCTGGAATGTGTCATCCCGTACCTGTACCGATTCATGTCCGCAAACTTGCAGCAGAACTGTGTTTTCCCCGAACCGGCTATTCCATGTATGACAAATCGTCGCTGGTGCTGATGGTTCAGCGGCCCGGGTGATTGAATAAGCGCGCTGCTCAGTTCGTTGAGCAGTTTCCCGCGGCCGGTGAAGAAGCTTTGCACAGACTGGGGCATGGAGAAGTGGACGTTTCTCCTGGCAACCGGCCCAATGGACGATTCCAGGCGATCAAGCGCAGTGAGGGCAGGATCGTCGTGTTCCCGAGTCCCGCCCGAGACTATCCGTTGACGGAGTTCGGCGAGTTGACTTTGTACTGTGCCGACCTTGGCTTCAATGCTGTCGAGCGACGTGGCGGCCTTTTCATGGGCCTGCCTCGCATCTTGGCTATCAAGCTCGCGGTCAACGGTGTCATCCTCCCCTCGACGTGGACGGTTTAAAACTTACTGGTTGATTCTTTGAAGTATTATTTCCATGCACATGTGATAGACTTGAAGCTCGCGCTCGTAGTGCTTCATTTCGGCGTCCTTTGCCAGGAGCTTATGAACCTGGGCCCATGCATCCAGACGTTTGGAGAAGCCGTGGCCGGGCGAGTTGCAAATTGCCGTCACTATGCCATGCAGCTTTGATATAATCTTTTCAGTGTGCTTCAGCATCCATTCCAAGTCGGCCCATCCGGCCTTTGCGGCATCACTTGTGGTGTTTGGCCCGTTTTGGGTCGCTCTGATGGCTTCGCCAATCTGCGCGCAGCACCTGACTTTTAAGCTCAACTCTTGGAGCTCTGCATCAATGTTCTTGGCCCTCCCTCTCAATTCTTTGACGTATTGGCCGAATTTCAGAGCCACATCGACGAGACCGACTGCAGCGGCTGCAATGGAAAATGGTTCTGCCATGGTCGGTACAAGATGCCTCGACCGTGGACATTGAGCGGCGTTGCGGCAAGCTTTGGACGTGGTTACCTCACCCACCCCTTTCGACGACTACAGCTTGGTCGATGCCAGAGGGGGGGGAAATAAACGAGCAACCAGCCATCTTCCTGTCCGGGTAGCAAACGACGGCTCAGAGCAGAAACGAGAAAACACCAGATCCATGTCTCCTTTTCAGTTTCCCGGCACCGGAATGATGCTGCCGGGCCGCCTTGCTTCTCGCATGTCTGGCGTCTGGCAGCTAATTTGATCATTGACCGGGTTGAAGTCATCCCGCCGTCTTGCTCGCAAAACAGAGCACAGCATATGGAGTTGGTGTTACAACTTGGCAGTATGAGTAATATTCTCCACTTTGGCCTGGCAGTTGGCCAATCTGGGTGCTCCACTGTCAGCCAGCAGGTGCCGTCTGGTGTGTCTCAGGGGGGCAGATAAACGCGCAACCGTCAGGCAGCGGAACCTGGTCAGTGGTACCCACAACCGCCACAATTCGCAGGCAACAGCAGAGCGGATACAGTCTGGTGGAGAAGTACCGCACCCAGCAATGCCGTCATCTTGGCAAGGCCGCCTCTAAACTGATGGAAAATTTAAAGATGCCGCCAGAAATGCTTAAAAAAAAACAATAGGTATTGCCATGTATTATTTTTAGGCCAAAAGTCGAAATCGTGTGTGGATACTACTGATAGCTTCCACTGCCTGACGATTGCGCTTACGTGCCCTTCCCGAGACGTGGGATGGCGGATGGTGGTTATTCCGGGCAGCTGAAAAGGCAAGGCGTACAGAGTAGGAGTGCTGTGGATACCGCATGCAGCGACCCACGTGCCAAGTTTGCGGCAGTTGGGCATGCCAGCGTTGACGTGCCGCAACTCATGGGCATATTGTGCACGACGGTCTCTACTGGCTGCGTGGCACGTACAGAGCGCTGCAGCTCTCGCGTTTGAAAGCACCATGCCAAGTACAGCACAGTCGCGCCATTTGATGTAGTTGATCCTTATAGATGACGCCTAGGCGCCCGAGAGCTGGGCGGGCGATTGGCATGTGGGGACACTGGGGCGTGTGGGAGATCAGACAAAGGGTCTGGTCAATCTGGCCTGGGATGAACCCCACATTAAAACCTCACGAGCAATGGAGCACGGAGCGCCGAGTACCGAGTTACTCTGTAATAGATGTTTTGACTGCGCCACGCGTTGCTCTGTCATATTACACCTTGGGTGACCAGCAGACCGGGGACCATTCGTTATAGCTTGTAGCCAGACAGGGGCGGCGCCATGCTTGCGTCCGGGTCCGCCAAAAGGCCCGTGTCTGGGTCACGGCAAGTATTGTGCTGGTCCGACTCGGAGCCTCTGCATGCTGCAAGACAATAAAGGCCAGTCAGGAGCAGGCCCGAGCTTCCCCAGGTACCACGCGAGTAATGATGGGTAAGATTGTAACCGTCACAGGTGGTCCGTCGTGGGCGCCCCCTTGAACGGGGGGGGGGGCCGTGCCTCCTCAGTGTCCTCACGCATCTGCGTATAACAAGACATGTGTTGGTCGCCGACATGCAACATGTCCCGACTCCTGCCATCTCACACACATCCTTCAACTCCTCCCCCGCGAAAACCAAAAGCGCAAGCCAAGGCCAGTTTGTTAATCATGGCCATATTTCAACTCGCTGCCGTCGCCTCTCTCCTGGTCGGCTGCTGGTGGCTGTACAACAACGTGTGGCTGTTTGTAGGTCAAGGCTCACCCTGAAACCTGGCCGCGAGTGTTACTGACAAAGACCACGGCCCTCGCGTCATGATCACGGTCAAGACAGAGGCCATGGCAAGGTCAAGATTCTCGCGTCGGACTGGAAGCGCCCCTTTGGCATCGACAAGCTGGTAAAGACTCTCAATGCCGAGAGGGAAAGAAAGCTCCCGGCGCTGTCCCTTGAGGATCACGAAAAATACGGCGACACGTACGCACAGTACGCCGGCGGGCTGTTTACCATTCTGACCAGGGATTCGCGCAACATCGCCTCGGTCCTGTCGGACCAGTTCTCCAAATTCGGCCATGGGAACCTGCGAAGCCTCTGTTTCGGACATTTGCTCGGCGAGGGCATCTTCACTGAAGACGGATCGGCGTGGAGGGCGTCGAAGCGCCTGCTGTCCTCGGAGCTGCACAAGCCGCACCACCCGGCCCTGCACGTCTTGGAGTCTCATTTCCAGGATCTGCTGCGGGCCATTTCCTCCAAGCAGGACGCATCCGCGAGCATGGACTTGCGGGGTCTGTTCCACGACTACGCGCTCGATACCGCGACCGACCTGTTCCTCGGAAACTCGACCAACATCCTCAGCCTGCCGTCCCAGGCGAGCAACGAGGGCATCCGCTTCTCCAAAGCCTTTGACGACGCCATGGAGTGGCTGGCGACGAGAGAGCGCTTCAAAATGTTCGCGTGGCTGGTGACGACGCCGGGACTGCTCAGGTCATGCCGCACCGCCCGCGACTCCCTGGAGAAGATGATTATCGAGGCCCAGCGCCGGGAGAAGGAGTCCGGCATCGCCACCTTTACCGAGTTCCTGGGCAAGACGACAGACCTGGGAAAGGCCAGGGACGAGCTCATGAATCTCCTCTTCGCGGCGCGCAACTCCAACGCAGGCCTCCTCTGCTGGCTATGCTACGCGCTGGCGCGAGAGCCCGTGGTGCTCGAGAAGCTTCAGCGCGAGGCGTCTTCGGTTCTGGGCACCGACCCCAGCGTGCCGCCGACAGAGGCCGACCTGGCCAAGATGCAGTACCTCGACGCCGTCATATACGAGACGCTCCGCCTGTTCCCCGTCACGCCCATCAACGGCCGCGTGTGCAGCGAGGCAACCGCTCTCCCCTGCGGCGGCGGAGATTCCGGCGAAGAGCCCGTCTTGGTGCCCAAGGGGACCCTCATCTGCCTGTCGACGTATAGCTGCCAGCGATCGCCCAAGTACTACGGCCCCGACGCAATGAGGTTTCGACCAGAGAGGTGGCAGCAGGTGAATGTGCAGAGCCGGACCAGCGATTTCACGTTTCACGCTTTTCTGGGCGGCCCGCGCAAGTGCCTTGGAGGTTAGTGACGTCTGTCTCCCAGCGGAATCAAAGATGCTCGGATACTTACACCCATTCACAGAGCGCTTCGCGTTGAAGCTGGTCAAGTATACGGCTTGCCGCTTGATTCAGTGCTTGAGCACCATTACCGCCGACGGCGCCCCATCCGGCGCCGGCTCTGATTGGCAGGAGCAGATCCACTACGAAATCGGCCTCACAATGGCCCCCGACGACGGCGTGTTTGTCAAGCTGCAGGTGAGATAGTTGTGCTAACATTGAATGAGAGGGGGTCGGATTTGGAAGTCGTGTCAGTCGAAACTTGTTTTACACTTGAAGCCAGGTTTCCTCAGATAGACAATGCCACCTTTATTCATTTGTGCCGACGTGTACGCAAAACTAAAAGCCAAGTCTGCCGCAACCAAGACAACCGGCACGTGTGGCACAGAACTGTCACGCCCGATATGACAGAGCTCCGACTGTTGGTCGCGAGCAGTAGCCCGTAGCCCGGGTCTGGTGGGTTGAACCAGGCTGAACCACACTCATGCAGAGCACGGTAACCGAAGCAAATCTAGGCTAACCCTGGGACGTGGCAAGCCCATCCAGATCGACGGCTGAATCCAGGAATCCGGAGAAGCCTTGTCCGCATCAATGCTAATCGTCTCTCCGAGGTGGGAGCGCATGTGAGGCGCAGTCGGGCTACAAAGCGCCACCCGGCCTTGTTGACCTAGATTGCCCGTGACAAAACACGCCGCAATCTTTGTCAGAGAGGTGTCTGGTGTGCCGCTCCTAGAAGCTGAAATGATGTGCCGACGTAATGGCATCAACTCCACCCATGGCCTCGCCTCTTGTCAAAAACAGTCGGAACGAGGACCCCAAACCGACCCCAACTCCGATGACCCTGTAACCAACCCCGAGAGGCTGGCACGTCGTGTTACACGGCCGCTGCAGTGGACACGTCGATTGCCCTTGTCCTTCGGACAACGTCGGCATTTGCACCAAAGTATCGACCTGACCTGAAGCTGTCGACCTAGTTAGCAGTCTGGTCAGCCCTCGACGGGATCCGCGGGGGCCATTGTCCAACCTCCAGTACAGGTTCGCCCGCACCACGTTCTTGATGCCGTCAATGTACCTGTCCAACTCTCGGTTGATGGGCCAGCTCCACCGTGGGACATGTCGCTCCATCCGGTCCCATCTCTCGTAGCAGTCGTGCAGAAATAAGCCGACGGTGTCGAATGCCTCTTGTGTCGACATTCCGCGCGCCTCGCACACGGCCACCATGTTATGCTTGACCCCTTCCGCCTGCCATGCTGTTAAAAAGGAGCGTCGCACCCGGGTTGAGGAGTGGCCCGTTACCCACCCTTTCCTTCTGGTATGAAATAATGTCGTTTGATCTAAAAACCCCCGCATATGAGCAACTGGCTAAAGCACCGCGCGCCCGTTACCTACATTGAAACCATGTCCATGCCCAGCCACTGCAGCTCTTGGATAACGGGGTGCTCAAACACAAAATCCGGCAATCTTATTTGATGTGCGTATTCGACGAGATGGTATAGCGGGGAGACGCCGGCCGATTGGCGGCGGATCCCAATCATCTCCCCAAGAGTCGGCATCTTGTTCTCGAACTCGTCGTCGACGTGCCTCAAGGCCCCGGCGCAATAGGCGTGCATGGCCTTTGCAAATCTCGATTGGACTCCTATCCCATGTCAGATGAGGGTCTGAGAAACACAGTCGGTGCAGAGTATACAGTACCCCGGGAGGTAGACTGTGCCCTGAATGTCAGCGGCGCTTGAACAGTCGGCAAACAGTAACCGCATCTTGGCACACACACCTTTGCCACGCGTAAGACGACAGTATCATGGGCTTGCACAATTCTCCACTTATCCGCACAAGATGGCTGCTCCGTCCACATGCTTTCCATCAGGCTTTCCATGACACGTCGGGCAGCCTCGGGCTGATTCTTGAGCTCTCCGCAGTCAAACACTGGTCATCACATAAGCACAAGAACATGACGGGCGTCGATGACAAGCGAGGGGGGGAAGCCCTCACAGTCGTCGTATGGAAACACCTGGTATCAAATTGGTCAACATTGTCAATAGCCGCCAACGTCTACCCAAGTCATGCCACAGCATCACCTACCCAGTTGCCCCAGTCGCACAGCGTGCGTAGTTCGCCACGAGGAGCATTGGGCGCCGCAACGGAACAAAAGTATGAAAAGTCGCATTTATTTATCTTGGTCTGCATCGTGGTCGAGAAGGAACAGAAGCTGCCAGATTCAGTTAGCCCAGCTTCCGTTGATGAGGCGCGTTTTTACCAACTCGCTCAACCATGCCTCGGATTCCGCCTTGACTTCCTCGTACAAAGGGTTGACTTGCGGCTCATCTTTCAGAAATGTCTGGAACATGTCTGGCAGCACAATGGTCATCTTCTGCTGCGTCGGGCAGAGTATCACGTCTGCCGTCGTAGGCGAGATGTACATGGCTGTTTGCTTTTGTGCCGACGAGCATGAGCATGGAGCGGTGCAAAGGGAACCAGGCTGTTCGGTCAGGAAACGACGGGATTAAATAGCTCTTGATTGCAAAAACTTGAATACGCTTCGTAATGCCTTGTCTATTGAGAAAATTTGCATGTCCATCATGACCAACTTGCAGGCGCCCCAACGGTGTTGTGTTGGATCCGCAGTTCCACAGTGAACAAAAAGCCTATTCATTGCTGGATTAAGCAAGAGACAACATCTCCGTGCCGGAAGTGTCTTTAGGTCTTGTACCGGAGCTCAGCTCATTTGGGAGTCCCTGGAGCTTACAATCCTGCATTATGCGGCTGAAATAGATGACAGACTGCTCCGAGTCAGGTTGTTCAGCTCAAGTCGACGCTGACTGCACAATGAAAAATTGTATGGCTCTACGACAACATGTCATGGCAGAGATTGTCCAAGTGTGCTGCTGGCTCCAATAGACAGGCTAGAGGTTACCATACTAGACCAATAAGAAACACGCCAGCACCAACTTGTAGAACGACGAGGAATATTCACATTCATGGCAAAGCCTACGTCATTCATTGATATTCAACATGTTGCTAGAGCAATGAATGTTTGTAGCCAAGAAAAGTCGGATGAGGCAGTCGGCGAATGGGTGCAGTGAATGCATCTTCCTTCTTGATTGCGCTGTTTGAAGTGGAAAGACTTTATACCACCACACATGCAGCAAATTGACGTCCCATTTGCTGATATTCCTGGTGTTGTGGGTACCGGTCAGCCTGGAATTATTGTCCATGATGCGAGGGATACCGCAACGCCGGCTAGAGCAGGAACTGATTCTGGCTAACAGCGACGACAAAGGGGTGGTCAGACGACAAGATGCATTCTCACCTCATGCAAACGGTGAAAGCCGCATGTCGTCATTCTTGCAGCTGACTCCGTGGTTGCACCCGACAAACGCATTTCTTGCCCTCGACGCCGACATCTTTTCGTCTTTGTTTTCTTCTCAACTTTCCAAATGTCTGCGTTACCGTCACACAAGGTCGGGAACTACATGTTCAAATGGACAGACCTGCACCTACCGCGGTCGAAAACAGATGCCTTGCGGCACGAATATGACGTCCTCGGCAGCCAAGCCCTCTCCAAGCTACAAGCCATTGCTCAGACAAGATCGAAAACGGGCCCTCTAGAGAAGGAAGAAGGCGGGGAAAGGGTGGACTTTTATACACTGCTCGAAAAACACCATGAGACAGACGACGTCTTGTCGGCTCTCTGGCAGGAGCTTCATTCCGTTCCCAGCTGGGTAGACTGGGAGCAGCTTGAGCGTGGACAGAAGTTCTTCTACCGCTATGCCCTTGCAAACATGATGGGCTTTGCATTCCAAGGCTTTGTTGGAGAAAACTCTGCAGCCTCGGGTGTCGTTGAAGTGTTGGTGAGAACAGGCGGCTTCTCCACGAGGGTTTTACCGAAGCGGCTGCTCGAGACGTTTCAGTTCATTCTTCAGGTGACCAATTCCATCGACGACATGCGGCCGGGGGGAGATGCCCATGTCGCGGCTATCCGCGTGCGTCTCCTGCATGCCGCAGTACGGGAGCGTATTCTCAGCATCGCCAAAACGCGCCCTGACTATTACAATATTGACAAGCACGGCATTCCTGTCAACACTGTGGATTCCATCCACTCCATTTCGACATTCTGCTGCAACCACATGTGGCTGCAACTTCCCTTTATGGGTGTTTACCCGAGCGAACGGGAAAAGGGGGATTACATCGCCCTCTGGCGATACATTGCCCATCTGCTGGGCACGCCTACCGACCACTTTTCTTCCGTGGCCCAGGCCAAGGCCACAATGGACAGCATGCTTCTGCATGAGAGGCGGCTTACATCGACATCGCTCATCGTCGGCTACAACTTTGTTCAGAGCATCAAGGACGTGCCTCCCGTCAACGTCTCCAAAGGATTCATCGAGGCCGCGAGTAGAGTTTTCAACGGCGACGAATTCTGTGACACGCTTGGCTTCGACCGTCCTCGACTCCTTCACTACGCTTGCTTCCAGGGATGCTGTTGGCTTGTGCGCGTTCTGGCCCTGGCGCAGGGTCTGATGCCGGCTCTGGATGACGCCGCCGTCGACTTTTTCAAGCGAATGCTGCATCGGGCGATTATCCAGCGTGGTTTGCGTGGCGGGACCAAATTTGCCTTTAAGCATGTGCCCAGAGTCGAGGGGCTTACCCGGCGAGAAGAAGCATCCGTCAGAATCCCGGACTTGCATTTCATCTTTCGACCCATGGAGATTGTCTTTTCGCTTGTTTTCCTCGTCGGCGCCTTTGCCATTGCCGGAGCTGGTTTGGCCGTCGTGTATGCAGCTTCCATGTTTCTTGTCTAACAAAATCGTCTTGCTAGCAGCATCACATCAGCCATAGTCTACTCGGTATCAGCTGTTCAAGAGGTTTCCGAGGGCAAGCTTCCATGATGCGCCGAAATGATGGCTTTCCGTCTTGAATGAGAACCCACTTATTTGTGTCGGGTGGCTTGTTCCACTGCCGGGATGCCGTCCAATTAAAAGCTTCAAGTGAAAATGGACCGCCGCCCTTATTCCCTTGTGAATTCCACCATTGGTGTGATCGCTGTGATGCCGTGCTGCAAATTGTGTGGGCAATACAAAACATAGCCATTTTTGCTATTCTGGCCTTGCCCACTACATGTCAACATGTTAGTTGTTGGCAGCTATGAATACTCCCGAGCATCACGCAAGATTTTGCAATTTCACACTGCAACATAAAGAGAAAATGGCATAGCTTCTACAATTGTATCGCATGAGCTTATAGAGGTGCAAGTAAACTACGAGCAAGACTGGCAATGGCTCCCTTTGTCACTCTGATGAATCAAACATGGGCTTCACGCAATAACAAGCCGTGCTGCAACATTTTCAACTCCCATCTCGTATACACCAAGCACGAGTATAGTAGCCTAGTCTCGCCATCACTTTTCCGGTTGACTCTCTCGAGTATAGCTAAGTGTTTTATTTCCAAATCAGCACCACCATTCCTGTTAGAGAATCATTGCTGCCATGACTTACCGGCCACAGATTAGGCTCCCACGGATGACATTGCAATAGCTATTCGGCCCGCACTGGCGCGTAACCCAGCGACCAGAATCGCAAATCAAAAAGTCCACACTGTTCGGCTCAACACATTTCATGATTCCGTCTCTGCATCTTCTAGGAGGCGAAGTGGCTCTGCGGTCAATGGGCCGGGGCACCGTGCCAATCCCCGAGAGGTTGGTGGGCTCACCTGCGACGGTCAAAGGCCCCAAGATTGAGACGAGAACAGCAATTGGTGCAAAGTACATGGCGGCAGAAAGTATATAGACAAGAATACGCTATTGTTTTAGCAGAATGGGGCAAGGATGTTGGTGTTTTCAAGTACGTGGTTGTGATTAGATCAACAAACCCTTTCTCAGCGAACAATGGGTAAAACTCGGGCAATTGGCTGGCAAGATGAGGATGTCTAGTAGTCTTGTAGGAATATTCACCGCCCCTTGTCTTACCATTGCAGTTATCCATTTTCGTTTTCGGGCTGTGGCTTTGCCCTCCCATATCTATTTACCAGGGCTTGGCTGACACCTGTTTCAATTGTGTCAGATTTGTCTCAAAGCCACGAAGACGGAAATTGTATGGCAGGAAGAGATCTATGGGACGGGGTAAGGAGAACTAGATTTGCTGCTTTAGAAATGCACACCTAGATGTTACCCTGCGGGTAGTCTTGGAGAGTCCACACATCCCACACCGATGGCTTTCTTAACGGGGTAGGTATATCAGGTTTAAAGTGTCTCACCGCCGCAGCTATTACTACCTATGTCAGACAGCAGAATCACCACGTTCGACTACTGCACCATGTCTGAGCAATGTTGAAAAACGGAGCCGATCTCTGGGGTAAATGATCAAGGTGAAATGGCTGTCTGGATGTTGTTGAACAAGGAAATAATGGGCAGCTGATTATGGGCATAGCAGCACAAGTGTGACAATGCGCCAACATCTCTTACAGGAGAAGTCCCATTTGCCCATGGCAACATTAAATGCATTGATATACGTAGAGAAGCCAGATTGAGTATTACCCGGGTTGCTTCCCATCTCATCAAGGCAGCCAGCTCATCTCTCAGAGTTCAATCCTCCACAATGGCCGACCATGTCGCTCCCGCAGAAATGAAAGTGGCTACCAGCAGACGATGCTTTGCCGTTCCGAATCCCATCTAAAAAGGCGAAATCAAGCGGCACAGACGACAAAGCTTTAATCTTCTCTCCTGACTTCTACGATGGCTTGTCAAAGATTCACCTGTCGCGCCCTGCAAAAACTCGACCGGCGGAACAAAAACGTCCATACGCCGAAGACTACTGTACAGCTTGTAGGATCTCGGCATGTGCAATTTGGTGCTCCGGAGCTGGCCCTGTTTGCAAAAGCTGGTGGCCCAGATCTCCGTCATCTTCAAGAGGTATGCTAATGCGCAGAACTGCGGTGAAGAGCCGATTTCCGACGGGAATGCGCATACGTTTTCTGCACCTCTGGTCGATGGGCACTCAAGTTATACGCCCATCATGTTACAGCGCCTGAGATTCACGGGAACGCGCCAGATTATTACACCACTCAACTCAACGCGTATGCTTTGACGGGCGACTATGAGGATTGGTTAGAGGGCACCGTTGCGTGTCGAAATATGAGGATACTGGCCCAAGGCTCGTCATCCATTCATCAAAAAGCCAATGCAAAAGCGCGTAAACGAAGAAAGGAAGCCACAGCTACTAAAAAGGTCTTACAAGCACCATCGAGGAACAGTCAGGCTCCAGCCCTCTCGACTTTTATGATTGTCGAATGCTTGTCGGACAAAACAGGACGGCCAGGAGACCCAAGAGGTCCGGCAGACAAACGCGGCGGCCACCAAGGCGTCAGATGTGTATTATAACATGGATCCGACCCCGAGATGCTTGCCAATTCTTCTCCTTGGACGCCACAGATAGCCACTGCTGTTGTCAATAGTCTCGTGCACACAACGCCTGTCGCACCATCCAAAATCGGAATCAGAGGCAAAGCTGCTGCCATGATTGCTGTTATTCAGTCACTGATAAACATGGCCATGACGGTCTTTGTGAAGCAGATCGGAAATGGCTTGAGAACTGCAATACTGCTCTGGGTCATAAGGGAAGACGAGATGTAGCGCGACAGGGTTCTTGGGATTCTTCAAGCACGCAACGAAATGGAATCAATGTTGGCGCCTGCACCAGGAGCAATGGTGTGGCAGATTATGCACTGTCTACTTGTGCCCGTGGTATCTACTACATACATGCCTCTACTGTCCATACTGCAAATGGAACTGTCGAATCGTGTTTCATCTACTTTGGTAGCACGCGACTTACCCCTCTCTCTGCTGGCACCCTCAGAACCAGTCGTCCCTCCATGACCCAAGGCATCCTTCTCCTCATCTTCTTCCGCTCGCTCCCTTGGATGCTGACCTTTTTCACCCAACAACAATACCATCTGTACCGTATTACGCACCATGGTCTGTTTTTCCACCGACACAGTCATTCGTTCCTTGGGCTAATCATCCCGCAGAACTACTTGTCAAACAGCGCCGGACCCTGCCACGTCCATAATAAAATGCGATTAAGAAAACCGCATCTGAAAGACAATCTCCCAACCAAGTTATGCCTCCTATGCAATCGGCCGTACTGCGTCGATCACAAGGGCAAGCAGGAGGATGTCTGTGAGATCAACCATCAGACATACTATTATAACCATCCCCAGCTTCATGAGTACATTTATCGAACATATGAAGACTGGGTGAAGGACACTGAGCAGACCATGATTGATGAGGCCTCGGGGGATGAGAAGGAGGTGAAGGCGAGGAGTGAGGGCCGCAAATGACGGGCGTGAAAAGTGTCATTTTCACTTTAGCAGGATAGCAATGCTACGACTGAATTTGATCTATGGCTGACATGAAGCACAAAATGTTGCTTGTCGTTGGCTGAACGCCGAGGTACCTGGCCACTGTACTTGACTCGAAACGGACCGGACAACTCACAACCAAGTGCGATCCAACACCTGTAGCTCTGCAACCCTGATTTCGCAGGTAGAAGTGGGCCATTTCGAGGCGAGCTTACATTATTCTGGCTTAATGCAGAGTCTGTCATCTGATACATGGGCAGCAATATAGATCATAACCCCAAGTTATGGTAGCAGGATCCTTGGAACGTAAGCAAGCTATCCCAAGCACAATCTGTGATTCATGCAAGCTAATCACTAAATTTTGAGCATCCAGCATGCGGACAACCTCATGCTGCGACAGGGGGTGTTACGGCATCAAGCCCGCGTAGGTACAGTGTCTCTGGTACGATGGCAGGCCCAACTGCTCAACAATAGTAAATGCCTCTAATATCCCGTTGCTGTCGTACTTGATATCCACGTTTAGTGACAACTAGTCATAGCCTCAGTTGGTGGCGTAGAAACTGGCCCGGCGTCATGAACCAATAGATACTCAGGTCCTGTTGTTGAACAAACCTCGCAACAAAACCTTGCTGGCATGTGTTTAGCTTGTAGCGGTCTCCCTGTAGTGAAATAACTGCCTTCAGCGACAAAGGTCCCCGAGAACGAGCGGCTTAATATTGACAACGGCCGGTCACGTTGGCGGCATGCCCAGTGATATTTGCATGTCAAACACACTAATGCGGTAGGCTTGTTTTCTCAACAAGACAGCCTGTATCAGCATCTCTGCCAAGTTGCAACGTGTTGTGAAGCTTGCCGGGCGTCGCGAGGGTGGCCAGCAAGTTGGGGTGGTCGGTTTCGGTGAGGTAGTTTAGAGTATTATAGCGTGACGTAGTGAGTTGCCAATCCAAGCCGCCCTGGACCCAGGCCTGCATCATCCTGATATAGTTGTCGGTATTGACCCGGTCCTTGTGGGACAGCCCGAGTTCGGCATAACAAGCTGAAAGCTCGCGTTTGAGCCTGACCATGTCTGCGACAGCACTGTGGAACATGTCCCCGGCCTGCTCAGCGGCTTGCTGCAGGGTCCCGCCGTGCTCGAAGAGAAGGGCAAGCACGAGGTTATTTCTAACTCCATTGACGAGGTCTGCTTCCAGACTGATGATGTCGTTACCCGTCGTGACGGCGTCCATGGCCGCATTTTCCAAAGCAATCATGCACCGGTGGGCTACGAGTTCCTCGGGAAGATCGAACTGGCTGCCAAACTGGCCAATGTCAAAGACCCACGGGCAGCCGCTGTTGTCTCGACGGAGCGCGACCGAGCCGGCCACGTCAACCACGTGTCGCTGGCGCCGTTGGGCTCCCTCCTCCTCGCAGGCGCGATAGTACCCGACGGTGTGGGCGAGGAATCGCTGCTGCCAGTGGGCTTCAGTACGGGCAGCCGTGCGTGCCCAGAGGTCGCCGAACGCGCCGGCGAATGGCGAGTCGGCATGCAGCACGGGCTCGGTGCCTGTCTGGAACCAGCTCTCCGCGACCTGGAGGACATGGCGGTACTGTGCTCGGTCGTGGGATTCGGCCAGCTGCTCCAGGTAGTCGTCGAATATGAAATAGGTCGCCATCCAGCAGGCTATGATTTTGAGCTCCAGTAGCGGGGCCTCTGGGTAGCAGCGTGCCGTCATCTCGCCGCAGCATTGTGCATCGTAATGGGCCAGAGCCTTGTCACTTGTGAGAAGCTTGTGCTTGCGGACAAACACGCGACATTCCTGTTCCGCATCGTCCACGAACGGACTTATTTGACTGTCAAACGGCGTCTTCAAATTCGGTCTTTTGATGATCCCCATGGCCTACTTTAAACAGCAGCTCAATCGTTCAATGGCTTCTATGGAAACTGTCAAGTTTCCTGGGTCCCTGACAAAGACCAAAGGTGCAAAAGGTTGATCTGAGCGATGCAATAGGTTCAGTCGGGTGATGTTATTGTCAAAGAAAACGAGTAGGAGCATGCCCACATGCAACCAGTTGACATGAAGGCGGATAGGACAGTGTCTAAATACCAGACACTACATGTAACAAGCAGACAGTTAGAGTCAAACGGAGTGGGGGCCCCTTGGCCGCTAGACGAGCGGGCCGAGCCGGCTGAGTTAAGTTCGCCGGTGGGGTCCCCGGGTGTGTTGAACCTCGGGTTGCAGAGCAAATACGGCGGCCTGCTTGCAGAATCAGATCATACGCGTCGTCATCGCCAAAGGCTGCGGAAGCTGACTGTACATGATTGCAGCCCACATCACCTGTGTTATTGGTCATGAAACGGATCAAGTCGGCCGAGTACACGGTCACCTCGTACACAACACCTTGGTGAGTCCCTAAATTGACTAGTCAAGATCATCTTGGGGCCAAATGTGGTCAAAGCCGCATCATCGGCCCATGTTTGCCTGTGCCAACAGCATCCGCCGGGTCTATTTCCTTGATGCATGCGGAGTAACATCGTAGGCGGTCTGACGATCCGCCTGCCCCATAAATAACGCCAGAAATGTGCAAACCGTCCCATGGTACTCGTTGATAAGGCGCCGAGTACAACCGCGATGACGCAATAGAAGAGCAACGAGCCCAGTACATGGCCGTAGTTTCAATAGGGGCAACCGTGATGGCATTGGCGTTGGGGTCTTCTTCGCACGATCCGTGGTACTCGGGCCCTGGGCGAATAGACATTTGCTTTGAAAACGCATTACACTAATCAACGTTCACCCAGAAGCACTGTTGGTCCTAAAACAGATTAAATGAGCCAGAATATTTGTGAGACTGGAAAGCTGTAAAGAGAGTGCCTGATGCGAGCATCCAATGCTTACAGCGGAGGAACCGTCCAGATAATTCCGGACCTGGTTTCAATCAAGTCCTCTTTACGAGAGACATGATTAAAATGTCCGACACGAGACCTTGAGTGCGGGGCACCACCTTCAAGCAACGAGCGGTGTGACTGTCATTTCCTCAAAGGTGACAGTCCCAAGTTTACGAGCGACAAAAAGTCTTCGGTATACTTCATGAGCTGAGGAAAAAGGCATTGCCATGACAATAAAAGAGTTTACCAAACCTGTCGGTTTTGCGGTTCCAGTTTTGTATTACCAGACAAGAATCACAGGAGCCAAATTAGCAGATGCAGAGGATGAGGCCCCCGAACTACAAATGAAGAGCAGTTTTAACGGTCCGCACCAGCATGCATCGTCAACCATTATTATGCCTCTAGAATGATTGGGTAAGGTACGC
The DNA here is from genome assembly GCA_020975405.1 of Keithomyces neogunnii. Taxonomy (NCBI): domain Eukaryota; kingdom Fungi; phylum Ascomycota; class Sordariomycetes; order Hypocreales; family Clavicipitaceae; genus Keithomyces; species Keithomyces neogunnii. The sequence continues at coordinate 4,597,912 of JAIOWQ010000003.1, read as the reverse complement.
CGGGTGGACTATAACGGGACCGCCGTGACCCTTCCTATGCCACAAGTTCCACAACAGACCATATGTCTCTTTCATTCTCAGAAGCAGTCAGATCACGGGCCGGAAACACCATTGACGTCCAAGTTGTCAGTCCACAGACGAGTGTTGTTGGACTGCCCGGTTTCCAACATTGCATCCATGGAGAAGTAGTTGAGATTGATGCTAGGCCCTTTAGGGTGCAGAACCATGGACTTGGCTGTCGAGACGGCGCTTGTATCAGATGGCGCAATATTTTGATCGTGTGTAAGCAAGTCCATCCATTGGCCCATACTGGCTCCCCGAACCAGCGCAGGCAGGGACGCTGCAGAATATCGAGACGCGAAACTTGCCTGCCGCCTTGACCGATTCTCATCTCGCTCGAGATCGCCCGCGTCCCAGGGAAGATCGACTTCAAAGACCAGTGTCAGTCCCATGGGAAGCGTGCTTCGTACAAACTCGGGCAGGCAGCCTGATGAAGGCAGTCTTCCAGTTGAGAGAAAGTAGTCCACCGACGTGGATATCAAGAGATAGGCGCGCGGGAAGCGTAAGAAGGCTTCGCTCCAGTTTCGTGTTCGGCCCATTTCGCCACCAAATGCCGCATCAGGTTGCAGAAACAGGCGTCGGCTAAAGTCGTACGCGAGACGTAGCAATTGATTTGTGTTTGAACCCATCTCATCAGCCACTTCGTACGCCTGTCCGCAGGCCGACTGCAGATTTCCCAGGGCTTCCATACGGCGACGTCGTGTCTCCATTTCTGAGGCGGATGGAGACAGTTTGAGGTCGATGGCCGAGATGATTAGCGGCATCTCTAGAAAAGCGAGCCTGTGAGCGCAATTAGCACGATTCAACGTATTCACGTGGCGAAGAGCTCACAGTGAGATGGGGAATCCGTGAAACTGCTTCTCTGCACTGAACCCTTCCATAATATTCATCAGTGCCGCCATGGAGTCGTTCAAGGTATGGCCCAAGTCCTGCAAACGCTCAGCATGTACGGAGCGGCCAAAGGGCGAGTGCCGTTCAAGTAGCAACGACTCGTAATGGGCCAGGTCGATGCAAGCCGCGCTAGGTTCTGAGGTTAAGCTGGTTCGAAAGAGGCATTGGGGAAAACTTACTGGTAGTACATCAAGGTCATTTGAACAATGCGCTTCACTGCGCCGTGTGGGTTTTCTGCCAGTCGAGCGGGCAGGCGGGAAGATGCCATCCAGTCGGCAAGAGCCTTTTTTGTTGAAGATGTGGTTGCAAATATGTCGCAAAGCTCATCTTTTGTGAGAATGGAGCAGGCCAGATTGTTCGGCGCCGCGGCCAATGTCACCATGGCGGTAAGTAATACGGCTAGCTGGCACTGTTCACGAAAGACGCCAGCCAGTGTTTTCTTGGTTGGTCTGTCATACACTTGGGACTCGTTGATCTCGTCGGCCAAGTCATCTTCGGTGATGAGTTCAGTAACGAGATTTAGTTCATTCAAAGTCATTTGAGGGGCTCGACGAAGGCCCAGGCAGAGACTCCTGTCTCGGATCAGAATGGACCACCATAGTCGTTTCTTCCACGTTGGAGACTTGTGAGCTTGGACTCCTTCATGATTGGGGCGAGGATGGCTCTCAGCAATCTTGCCAATTTTTACAGCTCGTGCAAGCCAAAAGTTGGCGGCTTGGGCGTCCTGGGATGTGGTGTAAAGTGTCAACAGCAGCGCCGTTTGCGAAAGATATCGTGGCCGAACTTCTGTCTTCATCTCGAATAGGAGCTATGCTAGTTAGCTGAATCGTCTCTTGCACACAGCACATCATGGCGAGAGTTACCTTTGCCCTGTTGTAGAGCGTGCACAAGGCATCGCGCTTGTTGGCAAAGCCGCACTTTTGCAGGATTGACAGCTCAAGATAGGGTGCACTGGCAAACAGCATGGCTTGAAAGAGAACTAATGGTATTTTGCATGATCCCTTTCCCTTGGAATGGTACATTCTCCAGAACTCGGCCTCGTCGATCAAAATGGTCGACGGGTGAACATAGAGGAAGTAATGCTGCACAAACTCGTCAAGCAAGCTCCTGGTTGGAATGCTCAGACATCCATTGGCTGCCAAGAGAGCCGCATCGACTGCGTCCAAAGTGGATCTGGCCCCAAGTTCAATACAGGGCACTGTAGAGAAATGGTCATGCTGGGGCAAGTCTGGCAAGGTGTCGTGTGGAAAGCAGAGCTGTTGAAGGCATTCATCCAGCGTCGGACGAGGTCTTGCGCCAACAAAGGTGCTGCTCGGCTTGAAGTCGTTTGCCCACTGCGCTGAGCATCTGCTGCGAGGGCTTAGAAAATGACGTCTCTACAAACTCTGCCGAAGCTCTGCTTACCTCTTGTGGCTTTTATTTCTGAATCTGCACACGGTCCCTTGCTGTTTGCATTGCGAACACGGTCGGCCCAGTGTTGACGCATCGCACTTCACCTTACTTTGCCGGCACCACGCGCACGCTCTGCTCGCTCTCGTTGAACGCTTCATCCCGTTTTGGCTATCAAGAATATACTAGCCCGTAAGGCTGGTGGTAGTACTAAACAGCGCGTTGCAGAAGAAGCACCAGACCTTCTTGACGGGGTGGATACAACATTGAATTGACGATCCCGGCATTCACACAGGGGATGGAGACGGACCTGTCAATTCGCCCCCAACTCCGACCATGGCCTGAATCCATGGTCGAATCATGAACAATCTTGCACCCAGTGCATTTGTTGATTCCGGGGATTGACTGATCTGGGCCAATCACGGCTCTGTCCCCGCACTTGAATGCCCCAAATCGAGCTATCGAAACTCTGGTTGTGAAGAGAGGCCTCGGTTGAATCTCCACTTGGCCAATCAGATGTTCTGGGTTGTGTTGGTTCTCATGAAATATGCCCATCATCTGTTTCAACTGCAGGACAGTGCCACTGTAAAGTGTAGACAGCGTCAGTGCCTTAGGGAGAAGTATCCAGGACGAAATTTACCACCATGGACGGATTGCCCTGAAGTGTTTCAGTTTCGGGTTTTGACAAGGATATCTTGATAGAATACAAAGGAGATGCCCGCTTGAATTGGACTGTGGTAGATCTGCCTCATAGCGGATCATGGCAGATAAATGGCCAGCGACTATACTAGCGTTAATTTACGCGTCCATCTTCAGCTACTGCTTACGATTTATATGCTGGATATTGTCAAGTTAAAGAAAAGTATAAAATTCCGGTCTCATCGTCGAAAGCAAACTTGAACGAGTGTTACCATTCCTCATCGACAGCCATAGCGCAACACGCCGATGCCCAAGAGATTGATGTTGCTACCAGGAACCAAGTTGAAAATGAAAAATACACTCGGTATACTGCTACCCCGTAGCGACAAAGGCCCACTTGGAAGTCGGCTTGCAAACTAGTATTGAATCTTCCTTTCCACATACGGAGAGTGCCTTGCGGATCAGACTCCAGCTGCAGAGCTTTGAACTTGAAGTAGCCCTTGTAGCTTCCGGTGACGTTCTGGTCTGTACAGGCGTCGTTCATAAACAGCAAGAGTCAAGTGTGCTCTGCCAACCATTGGGGAACCCGAGTTTCGAGCCACGCGGTCAGGGCCTTTAATTTTCATCAGAATTTCATCGTCGCTCAGCGAGCCCCAAACACATTAAGTTTCCAAAATGTCTCTATCAACATTCTGGACCTTCAGTCCCATAGCATTGCTTCCGTTTTCTGCACTTCTCTTGCCACAACTTTAGGCGGGGGCGGAAGTCCACTCAGCATTAGCCGTGAGATGCGGGCGACTCTGAAAGTAACTATCCGTGAGTTACCCATGGGATCTGCAATGTTTTGTAAATTCTTGCGTTTCCTGCCAAATGTGAGATTATAAAAGTCTATCAAATTAGTAATACTGGCTATAGGGCGTAGATTAGGTCTCATCGTACATGGAAAGGCACTCGGGAGTTGATCAAAGATGCTCCGACGGTTTGATTTGAGCTGTGGTCTAGTAAGCAATAGGATTCAGCCCTTTTGGACTGTGTCTAAGTTTACCCATGCCAAGTCTGTACAAAATTGAGTGCCTACTTCAGAAATCAGATACGGGATCTGCAAGGACTCTGCGAGAGGTCCTCCATTTGCGGCAACCATCTCACATCCAACAATGATCTGCAAATCTCCGTGCAACTTGGAGACATGCAGTGCAGCGTGATAAGCTTACATCCGCAGCTAAGCCGTGTTGGGCACTCCAGAATGAAAGACTGCCTTGAAGGAGACACCACCCACAATTCCTAGCAATAGTTGGAAAGTGTGCGTGAAAATCTGGCAAGCCGCGCCGCCGCCCTTTGCTGTAAATGTGACATTTGGATGCTTTTCAGTATCATCACGGCAGTGGCTGCCTCGTCAGAATCCTCGGGCAATACGATACAGGCTGGTTTGATGCCGCGCAACGTCGACCAGTATTCTTATGTCTCTGAACTGTATTGACGCTTTGGAGAGCCTCCAACGCTTGTACTGTAGCCATAGCCTAGTGACTTGGGGTGAAATGGAGGATCTTGTCGTACAACTGCATTCCATCAGATGCAGCGGGCTGTTGCTCCAGTCCGAGCACTTGTAGACCGCGGCTCCCGGATAAAGTAATATTCACATGGTTCTTCACCTCACGATGACATTCCCCGCATTCTGTCCCTCTTGCGCATCAACTCTTTGGCCCACAGCTTAACCGGCCACATGCCGCTCGGTCATAACCAAGTCTTGACTTGTCCAAGGGTCGGCAGTTTTGGCTGCCACACCTTCAACAATAGTCTAACCAGGCTCAGAACCTAATGGTCTAACAGCCCTTGTCCCTTCCCCAGTCAGCTCTGGCTGGCATAGAAAAAAAAGGCCGTGTTGCCCATCATCCACTATGCATCAAACCGTCATACCGTCAGCCTTCGGAAGATTAACCTAATTTGGAAAGGAGGCTCGCTGCGAGGTGCTGAGACCTGGGTTCGGGCAATGGATATTATGCACGTTTCTTCATTTTCGTATTCGGAGTCGAGCCAACCTGCAGCATGTGGCTTATCCGATCCCCCCCGCAAGGATCTACCATGACCTTTTCCTGGGTTGGGTCAGACAAACAAACCCCATTATGTGGAGACACGATAGTCCGCCTTTTTGTCGTTATTAGCCGTAACCTGCCCATCTAGGACAAGGTCAACGCGGGGTGGCTGGAGATGCTAGATGTGACGAACCCGTCGACGTCGACTTCTTCGCCCATCTGCGTCGTCACACCCTCCGCACTGGCTCTTCGGCCTGATTGTCACAAGGCTGAGACTACCTATCCCGGTCGTCGGAAAGGCTCGCAACTTGAGACTATCGCGATGGCTTCCGCATAGGGTGTCGTGAACTTGCGAATAATCCAGCACGCACGGCGCCGTGACCACTTCCTTACGCCCGACAGGTAGGCGAGACAACACATGAGCAAGCTTACGGTAGCATCAGGGGGCAGCAGAATGCGGTGACAGTGACCCCAAGGGATAGTGACCCCATCTCGGCCGAGGCAGACTGAAGCATCTTGGCCGCTTTTACCCCACAGTCAACTTGGTCTCGATCGGCAACATCACATGCTAGACCGCATTGACGACTGCAAGCTTGCGTCTTTTGGCGAGCGTTGGCGGAATGCGCAGCCTCAGCTTTACCGCTTTCTTTTCTCGCCGAATATTCGTGGCCCTTTCTTTTGCTGTCTCGGGCGTGGACAGGTGACTAGGCGCATACCCGGAATGTAGCAACAGACAGAGACGGCGAATGAATGTCGTGGTGTTGATATAAGTTGCCCATGATGTGCTCTCTCGCACTGCGACTCTGTTCTCATCCATCTTGGACAAGGCCGCCTATTGCGTCATTCAGTTGCCGGATTGCCCGACTCTGTCCAAGCCCTATATCGTGACTGCATGAGTCAGAAGTCAGACAAGACTACCACCATGTTGATGCAGCACTGGTTTTCTATTTCCCTGCTCTTGGCCGCTGGGGTGCTTGCATCCCCGGATGAGACTCTTGATGATCGCGCAGCCGCCAAGACTGCCACCGCCGTTGTTCCGGCCGGAACAATCCTGGGCAACGTCAATAATGGAGTTGAGTCCTTTGGCGGCATTCCGTACGCACAGGCTCCCGTCGGTGCGTTACGAATGAAGCCTCCGGTCCGCAGAACCGACTCGTTGGGTGTCTTTGATGGGACAGGCCCTGCTGGGGCTTGCCCTCAAATGCTTGCCTCAACCGACAGCACGAATTTCCTGTTTGACACTCTTGGGACCCTTGCGAATCTCCCCTTTGTTCAGCAAGTTACCGGGCAGACCGAGGACTGCTTAACAATAACCGTGGCCCGCCCCGAGGGTACGACCGCCGGAGCCAACCTGCCCGTGCTGTTTTGGATTTTTGGTGGTGGGTTCGAGGCAAGTTTGCCCCCGGATACGTGAGCCGTTCGAGTTGGAAGCTAATTCTGTGCCTCGACCAGCTGGGATGGACGTCAATGTACGATGGCACCGGCTTGATCAACCATGCGCAGTCCATCAACCAGCCCTTCATCTTTGTGGCCGTGCAGTACCGCGTGGCAGGCTATGGATTCATGCCCGGCAAGGAAATCCTGTCCGAGGGCTCCGGAAATGCCGGTTTGCTGGATCAGCGGATGGGCCTCGAATGGGTTGCCGACAACATTGCCGCCTTTGGAGGCGACCCTGACAAGGTGACAATCTGGGGCGAATCCGCCGGCGCCATCTCTGTCCTCAGCCAGATGATCTTGTACGAGGGCGACCATACCTACAAGGGCAAGCCGCTCTTCCGCGGTGCCATTATGAACTCGGGCAGCGTGGTCCCGACAGACCCGCTGGACTGTCCGAAGGGCCAGGCAGTCTTTGACGGCGTCGCCAAAGCCGGCGGCTGCGGGAACGCCGCCGACAAACTGTCCTGCCTCCGAGCTCTGAGCTCCACGGCCTTCCAGAACGCCGTCACTTCGGTCCCCGGGATCCTATCCTACAACTCGCTTGCGCTGTCCTACTTGCCCCGCCCAGACGGCAGGGCCATTACCCAGTCGCCGGATTTGCTCATCCTGGCCGGCAAGTACGCGGCCGTTCCCATGATTATCGGCGACCAGGAGGACGAAGGCACCCTGTTTGGCCTGTTCCAGCCCAACGTCACCACCACCGGCGACCTGGTCAACTACCTCAAGTCGTACTACTTTGCCGGCGCGACCACGGACCAAATCACCCAGCTCGTGGGCACCTACGGCAGCGGCCTCACGGCCGTCGTCAACGGCAGCCCCTTCAACACGGGCATCCTCAACGAAATCTTCCCGGGCTTCAAGCGGAGAGCAGCCATCCTGGGCGACCTCGTATTCACGCTGAGCCGGCGCGTCTTCCTCACCGGCACCAGCATCCTGAATCCCAATGTCCCCTCGTGGTCGTACCTGTCCTCCTATGACCAGGGCACGCCCGTGCTGGGCACGCTGCATGGATCCGACATCCTGCAGGTCTTTTACGGCGTCAAGGACAATTACGCCGCCAGGAGCATCCGCACCTACTACGCCAACTTTGTGTACAACCTGGACCCCAATGTCGGCGCGTCTGGCAAGTATCCCAACTGGCCACGGTGGTCCCAAGGGAATAACCTGGCTCACTTCTTGGCGGACAAGTCGGCCCTGCTCAAGGACAATTTCAGGCAGGCTTCATTCGAGTGGATCACGAACAATATGCAGGCATTGCGCTTTTGAGCTGCTGGGTTGACTTACTGTATATACGACTAATGACAGCAATGTAACTTTTGTTTGTTGTCACTACATGGCCACAGTCGAGGCCGGAAAGATTCATGGTAAATTCATGATGAATTGACTGCTATTCTTAATGTGAGTGTGTAAGCTGAGGCGGCACGCTGGCAATGTCCATGGCAAACGCTCTTGAACCCCGGTAGGATCCATGTTGGAGACGTGTTGGCCCTTTCAAGGAATCGTGTCATGGAACAAGAGGCCCAAGCTCGCCGCACGGATGGGTGCATGCTGTACTTTTGGCATATTGGTTTGTTTTCGGCCAAAACGGCCTTTGCACAAAGAGCTGGCCCACGTTTCACAGTTGTATATTATTAGCTTCCAGTCCCGCCATGCTCTTTTCCCATATAAATGAGCTTTCCACTGTTCAGAAAAATCAACATGGTCCAGATCTCTATTCAATCTCACATCTTGTCAGGACAGAATACCCCAAGTCAACAAAATCATGGCACCTCGGATCCTTCCGGCACAGTGGCTCGGGTACGTGCCCGTGGCCACTCATCACGAGAATGAAAAGGGCGGCGAGGACCTTGTTCCCTCTCGGAGGGTGCTCGCCAGGAGACCATGGAACCGCGCAATGGTTGTCCTCTCTTTTGTCAACGTGCTGCTATTCACCCTCACCGCAGCCATGACCTTGAACCTTGGCCGCGCTCTTGACAAGAGTCTTATGAATGCCGAATTGAGAGCCGCTTCAAGCTACAGTGAGTCTAAGAAGGAGACTTGAACACTCTAGATGCTGACAAACGGCCAAGGTCCCATCTTTGACATGATTGATTTGGAACCGTCCATCAAAAAAATCAACGGTAGCCGCAAGCCGGAGGGGAAGCCGTCCATCGCGAGGCAGTTTCCTAATCCGGCGGCGGATGCAATTTGGCACGAGGACATTGAGTTGATTCGACCTATTCCAATCACCAGGGAGCAGGTCGTCAAACTTGGCAAGGATCCCCAAACGGCGGCCAAATTTGAGCATGATGTATGGGGATTGGGCGACGACGCCTACGTGGCCACGCTCGACATTTTCCACACCCTGCATTGCCTCAACGCGTCAGTGTCGCCTCCAGCAACGGAGATGGTCCTTGTCGTGCTGCCAACTGACAGACTTTTGTAGGCTGAGACACGCAGCGTATGCAAACTATTACAACCACACAGCAGGTGAGAATGCTCCCCTGCCAAGGAACCAAGACTGCTCAAGATCCTAATACATCAACACTAGCCGACGCAACCAAGCACCATTCCACAACCGAGATTCATCTAAACCACTGCGTTGATATCTTGTTTCAACACATATCCTGCAGGTAAGCAAACCCCTCACGCATGACGTGCAATACCTGCTGGCCGAAACCTGACCAAGTGCGCAGCAACAATGTCAATCTCGTAACTCGCCATTGGACCGTGGGCCAAGAGTATCCCTACCCTGATTTGTAAGCCATTCCGAGACGGTTCTCATGGCACGGTTTTCGCGGATTGCTAACTTTTTATTTCCGCCTCACAGCTCCATCAATGCACAGTGCATCAATTTCGAGAAACTCACCGAGTGGCACAAGGAGGCGGCGGTTGATCCGGCAAAGTATCGTCGCGTCATGAAGAAGAGTCCCGGGGTCATGGAGGAGCCTGCTGATGTCCACCACCCCGGCGAGTTATTCGAAAACGCCTTTGAATGCGACGGCCCGCAGTAAAGAAGAGGGACATTGACTTTTGCAATGTGTGCAGTTGACGGCTATCCTAAAGGTTTGATCTGGGGGGGCCAAAGATGAACAGGAACGAATTCAGCCTTGTGTTTACGGCCGGGCTTGGGCTGAATTCACTACCGCGCAATGTAGATTAGAACAAGCAAATAGTGTACTCAATTCATGCAAATGTTTGTTTGACAGGAAGAAATGTCGCTCTTGTCATGGTGCATATGGGAAAAGGCATTGCGTCTAAACCGTCCACCGTCCAAGCAAAGGTTAATTCTCAGCGCATTAGCAATGAGTCCAAGGAACAACATTTGTACACATTCCAAGACCACGAGTGTCTGCTGTCAAGACGTCATCATGCAGTATGCCAAACAACGGGAACAAGCCAACAAGCACAAATTCCATTTTTACCGTCATGGTTCATGCCATCCATCGTTTGGTAGCCCGTAGCAAGCTCAAACTGTTTTGATGGAAACAAAGAGAATATGGAGATGGGCGTCGGGAACACTGACCACCAGCGAGCAAATAACGCACGGAACACTCGTGAGTTCATGCTGGCCTGTGTCAAGGAGCGTCTGTATAAAACTTGCTCAAATTCCTATTTGGGGCAATCCTGTTGCCTGCGGCTATACCAGACCTATCAAGAGCCCGACCATTGCCGCCAGCTCACAATTATTCCCCTTTGCGTCACACAAAGCATCCAATTTGGGTGTTGCAAAGCATTCCGACCTGGTGCGCGAGCAAGTTATGCACAGGCCGCTGGTCTCGGCAATGACAACAAAGCTTTCTCACTCTTAAAGTGCTGCTACGATATTATTATCCCTAGTGGCTCTACGTAAACACAAGAATCCACTTCATTCTCATAACAGCCCACTTCTTCTCGCAACCTGCCCCATATCGTAGCTTTGCAGTCTGGGAGGCTGGCTGTTTGCCCTGACCAGGCAGGATGCGCTTGTTGCCATTTGTTCGACCCACCGCAGAGCTCCATTACAATACTTGACATGTATCAAAGTACGAAAGGAGAGTCATGTTTCATGTAAGTTAGTTCTCTTGGTGCCATGGACTTGTATCAGTCTCAACTCACCCTTGCCATGTTAAAATGCATTGACCATCCGCAGCCAATGATGGAAATATGGCGGCACTGACGACGTACCAGATGCTTCGAAACCTGGCCTCCTCGACAGGAAGTCTGTTTAAATCAACTACACGTACCTGTGTCCATGTCCTGCTTCCTTACTACCACGCGGTAAGAATGGTCCAAGATACTGTCTTGAAGGTGTGGCGTGAGCTTATCGTCGTTCTAGTTGCACACAGCCTTTACGCCGAATGTTGTCATTAGTTATATTAGATAAGGGAACAATGCAAACAGTAACCGGCCTGAGAGAGGCCCCAAGACAAGACCCGTGGATTCACCCTAACCGAGGCTGCGAGGTTTTATATACAGCGACGACATGAAATTTATTTATTTATTCCCCTTCCATAGAGACTCCAGGTAGTGCTCTGCTTTATTTATTTAATATATATTTATACACAGATTTGAATGAAGTATGTAGAGCAGGATACTAGAAGTATATCTAGGAGACGATACCTATCCTCTCTAGGTTGCAACCAAAAAAGGGTCATGTTTATAATTAAACTGTTCAATTTATTTAATCCTTCTTTTAGTAGTAAATAGAATTTATTTCTACCAAGGAGACTATAAAACCACTAATACTGCGTTCTTTGGGCATATATCTTGGTTACGCGTGTTGAAGGGCCTAATATAATATGTGTATATGCGCTTTGTAGATGTGACGGACAGTGGACTTGGTCCTTTGTTACAGCTGTCTAGGAACTTGTCACTATTCTGTTGTTGTATATTGCCATTAGACAGTTGTTATCCGTGGTCGTGATTCGTGAACCTTGCTGTCATGCCCTTGTTTAAGCCTGGCCATCCACCCGTGGGGCCGAGCCCCCTATGACGACCTCCCTTTTCTTTACTTTTTCTGTCACCTGGTTGAGGGGCCGGGAAGAATTCGTATTACTGTTGGAGGTTAATGCTAACAAGAATCATGGCTGCCGTCATCGGGCTGATCCTTGAGGCTCATCTCCATGGCGTAGCCGCACCTCTTCAGAGGGGGTACTTTCATGCTCTGGTGATTTACGCAATTCTCAACTCCTTTTATTCTTTCCAAAAATGCTTGAGAGTTGAATTCAGGGCTCCAAGGGGAGTCAAACTCGACTCTGGCATATGGCAGCGCGTCACATTGAGCTTGAGGTGAAATTTTAGCGTCAAACGACTGGACCTTCCAAGCCTACACGGGTCGAGCAAAGTCCAGGAACCAATTGTGCACCTTGAACCCGATCTTCCAATATGACCCCAGCTTCCGCTGCTCAGTTGCTTTACCCTTGTGGCTGCTGGATCCATTACTCGGGTAGAGAAGGTCCAATACTTGGGTAGAGAAGGTCCAATACTTGGGTAGAGAAGGTTCATTACTTGGGTAGAGAAGGTTCATTACTTGGGTAGAGAAGGTTCATTACTTGGGTAGAGAAGGTTCATTACTTGGGTAGAGAAGGTTCATTACTTGGGTAGAGAAGGTTCATTACTTGGGTAGAGAAGGTTCATTACTTGGGTAGAGAAGGTTCATTACTTGGGTAGAGAAGGTTCATTACTTGGGTAGAGAAGGTTCATTACTTGGGTAGAGAAGGAACAGTCCATGCGTATTCCATCACAAGAGCGAGAATCGTCGGAGGGCCCAATACCAGGTGCTACCACGCCGTATTTAAATGTAATGAGGCTGAGATGTCCTTCACGACTAGGGCGAAGGGCCTGCCATAAAACAAAATCGATTATAGTTGAGTAATTCGGCTTGTTAAATGCCTTGTTTACATTAACGGGGAATACCATATGGTTATAGCCAATTGTGGCCTTGTCGTAAGTTCTCGATTCGACTCGTATATCCGCGTAGGCGAGGTTAGGCGCACATGTGGAAGAGCAGTGACGAAATGCATCTTGACAAGAGTGTGTTGGAGAAGATGAAAATAGATACGAATCGGTTAATCAAGAGTATAGCGCAGAATTGGTTTGCTAGTAGTCTAGGGTTCTACTTAACGGCCACTTGATGGCCTTGTACAAGTCATCCATACACCTAAGCATGCATATACATACAACATGTAGCATGACTGTAATTTTAAATGCTACTGCATAATAACGGATAAACAATTTATATGCATTCAATATTAAGGGGGGCATCAAACTAGGGCATAAAAATCTAAACAGACGAGTGCATTGTAGATTGGGTAATGTGCTTTGCTCTGTAACAGCGCCTCATCCCAAGTGGGCAGGCATGAGACCGACCCAGAATGTAAATGACAAGGTATAAACAGGTGCTGTATGCACAGTAGAATCAAGATGACGCTGCTTAATCACTCTTGGACCACCGGCCTTGCGTAGTGGTGCAGCAGTTGAGTCATTTCGCAAAGCCTCCATGCCGAATCCAACAGGCCTCGGAAAGTCAAGCAAAGCACTTGGCATCGCGGTCCGAGTCAACAGCACGACGGGCCCAAATATCCGACTGACTCTGCCCGCGGATCCATCGCATCCATGGCGCTGTTCAGGGTTACTCAATATTAACCCAGCCCGTTTGGCCGTGTCCTCCCCATGGCTGCGTACAACAAGCAGGAAATGCTTGACCCGGCGCCCAAGCAGCGACATCTCCTCTCTTGAGCGTGTCGCCTTGGCCTGTGGACGTTCAATTGTGGTTTGATTCCACCGACCCGAACCATGGACGCAAAGATGTAACTTTATGGCACAGATGTTGTCGCAAAACGGGGCTGAAAATGCCCATTGAGATGTATTTGGAAATATCAAGCTACGAAATCTCTCCTTTGCTCTCGCCAACATGACTTGCCATGGACCATCTGTGTTTTGATGCATTTCCATTCCAACCTGAAAAGAATGAGTGACTTTACAATGCCGAAAGTGGCAATGTCCATCTGTCCGGCCGGTACTCTCTTGAGGGTTAATGTCACATTCGCTTGCTTGTAGTCTTCTGGCTCGTCCTCGGAGGAGTCAAACCCTGCAGCCTTTTGCTTCCGCTCCAAAGTCTCCGGCTCCTTTGCCTGCTTCATCTGCCTCTCAATTTCCTCCCTATGCCAGTATACTTTCTCCACAAGGCTCAAACGATCAGGTGGCTCAAGACCAGGGTCTGCATCCGAAAGCCTCATGCGAGAGTCCCTGCCGTCTCTTCATCCGCTTTGGCTGTTTCCTGAGGTGAAGCATCGATAAAGCTCATAGCCATTAGCGATAGTGACTTCATATGGCTGGCTACATGGTCCAGGACATGCTCGTGCAACTGACTCGAGATACCCCCGCCCTCTGCCACCTTCTGTTGTATATCAAGGGGGACTTGTTCGCAAAGTGGACATGCCCATGGATCGCGTGGAATGAGCCGTTGTTTTGTAGGAGAAAGAGCGTCAAGCTGCACCGAGCTCGGGACAGCCTTTTTGTTCGGGTGATCATTGGGATCCTGCAGGTGCTCTCTCCACTGCTGCTCCGACTCAAAGGTTACAGCGGTGTCGTGGTCGAAATCACAATACCAGTGCACGGTGTGCACCTTGCTTAACCAATCTCCGGAATGCTTAGATTCCATGTGATGCTTCCATTCGTCAGGGCGGGCGAAGGAAACAAGAAATTCGGCACACCCTGGGACCAGACAAGAATATGGCTGAAAGTCCTGGTCGACATGGCGTTTCCAATGGTCATTTCTCTCCGTCTCTGAGCCTTGGAGTTCCAAATCAGTCGAGCAAAAGGGGCATTGGGCCCGAGTCTCCCCTTTGCCAGCTTTTGGCGGCGTCGGATAATCGAATGCGTCTTGTCGCATTCTGGAAACCATTTCGAGGATTCTCGCTTCATCATTGCCTTGATTGGGAGGCGCCGTCATCTTGGGAACGTGTCTGCCGGCAAGTCTCTCTGCGTGCCGTTTCTTCTGCAGCAGCATTCGATGCCTGGCGACAGTGGAATCTGCCAATTGCTGGCAAAGTTCCTTGCGGGCAGTTGGGAATCTGCCACCGATGATTGACAAAAGGTCTTGGCGAAAGGAGGAATCTTGATCGGTTAATATGGTCGTGATGGTGTGGTTCAGTTGCTTTGCTGAGGCTTTCCTAAGTAAGCCGGTCGCAACGTGTAATCGATCTAGGGCTGAGTCGACTGCCCAGCAGGAATCTTCCCATGTATTTAGGAATTGTTCTTGCGCCTCTGAAGTTGGCTGTTTTGTATCAATAGGGCAGAACGGCAGACATGGTGGCCTGGAACTGACTGCGCTCAACGTAACGTGACGTGAATTAGTGAACCATCGGTAGAAGAGTAATATTCTTGATCCAAGCATGTTTAGACTCACTGCGTTCCAAGTTGCTCTGGATCATCTCCAGCAGATCCATCACCATGGGAGGAATTTGGTCAAGGCCTGGCAATGTTTTATTCAGGGGCATATCCATTAGAGACAGTGCTCCTGGGTATTCAGTCCAATACTTGAAGCTGTTTTGTAGGCCAAAGAAGTCAAACTTGCCGCGACTTCGTCTCCTAGAACCCAAAGGGCCGCCACCCGCAACGAGCGAGTATGTGAGGAATGACTTGTCGTGAATTTCAATCACGCGATCAAAGCCTAAGAGACACTTTTGCGCGGTGTCGAATATGGCCGTGACCATGTCGCCCTGTGTTTTGTCCATACTGTCAACTCGTGCCTTGGTGGATTGACTTGGAGGATTCGCTCGCAAATTGAGCCGCGGGTTGACTTGTAGAATGACCCGAGATGCGGGGGGTTGGGCGAGCTTTATATCTATCCCGTCAGACTTGAACAGCCTGGCTTGGCAATGCTGGTTCAAATAGGACCAAGCTTGGGCCCTTCCAACAGCAGCAGAAGTCGATGCCGGTTCTTGTGGGTGACGGGGCTCATCGTCTGAAAAATAAAAAGTCAACACGCTTGGACCTATCCGAGACTGAACATTATCAGACAGCAGCAAATGGACGTTGAAGAGTTGGACAACATTTGCCCGAATCTTGGAAACAGTGAGCCCTATTAATTCGGACAAGGGCCATACACCATGACCAAGTTGATTGCCCCATCGTATATTTCCTAGCAAAATCTCGACATCTGTGCGCAGTGCCTCTTTCAGCCAGAGTCCCTTGTTGTCCAATAGTTCATGGCATTGTGGGAATCTACTCCAACAGCACAGACACAGCGTCATGACACTGCAGCACTCCGTCCTCACTTCTACTGCAAAAAAAAGTCTCATTTATCCACCATGATTCTCATCATTCATCCCAATCTGTTCACTCATCTTGTGGTCTTTCGACCGGCGTCATGCGGACAAAGAAGTCGGGTCTTTCCCAAAAAGTCATAAACTTAAAGTCCTTGTCAAAGGAGATGTTGTTTTGGGTCGTCTCAAGGTCAAATCGCCACACAACCTTGGCTATGAACAGGCGGATAATTGCCGTGGCGATGGATCCGCCAGGACAGCCCCTCAAGCCTTGGCTGAAGGGCTTTGAGGACTTCAAATCGTCGCTTGCGCAGGCCGGGTCGAACCTTGGGTCGTCGGGTGACAGCCAGCGCTCCGGGCGAAATCTAAGCGGCTCGTGAAAGAAGCGCGGGCTTCTCGTCGCTGAAAAGTAGCTTATCTGGCAGATGACCTGATGATGAGTTGGCGCAAGAGTCAGCGATGCGTCCCATGACCTGCACCCGCTTGGAGACTTGTAGACTTGTATGGAGTAGAGCAACTTACCCCCTGAGGAACGTAATGTCCGTCGACGCTCGCACCCGGGCTGATGCGTGGCAAGCCGTCGACAGTCTCCGCGTGAAGCCGAAGACCCTCAGAGACGCAGCCCCGGAGGTAGCTCAGGTTCCTGGTAGCGAGGTTTTCAAATGTAATCTCGGCATTGTGTGAAAAGGCGGCCCTCACTTCCGACACCAGAGCCGCGTACGCCTCCGGCTCCTGTAGGAGAAAGAGAATGATTGAGTAGAATTGGTTGGCCAACGGTTGCCAGCTAGCCAACAGCAGCTGACCGGCCACGTTTTGTAAGTGGTAAAGCTCCTTCTCCTCGGGTATTGGCTGGTCAAAGGGAAGGATCTGCTCGACGTAGTCCAAATGCTCCGTGTTTCCTCGGCGGTCAATCCGCTCCTGAAGGTCCTTGGCGTTGGCCTTCATCAAGGTGGGAAGGGTGAACCAGATGGATGGAGGAATGGCAAGGTACATGGGAACAGTGAGAATCCATCGAGTGACAAGAGAGAACTTTCTCGTTATCTGACTCATTGTGAGGAACAAGTTGAGCTTTAGAGTTGAGCTGAGGAAGACGGAGTCTTTCACTGCAGCGCGGTCGAGTATCAGCAAGCATTCATCACAGACTCTTGCGTTTGCACCTACTGTCTCGCACTTGGCCCAGGTCTTGGCCATATGTCATGTCTGCGGAAAGATCAAGCGCCAGCCAGTCTGACCATTGGCGGAGTTCCACGTCTTTCCCTCTCAAGCGCTCCACCTTTTCGACAAAGCGACTCATGTGCTTTTGTATCGTCATTTCCTTTGCCTTGAGGTTTCTGTTGCTAAAGGCTGGCGCCAGCCTTTTCGCAATCTCCCGGTGCCTGACAGGGTTTGGCTCCCCCGAGATTCCGCCGTCGCCTGTGTCGAGGGCATCATACCCGACCTGGACAAAGGATTCGAGGTTCTTCTCCTGTGCCAAGTAAATGTCTGCTCATGCTTGATTAGATTGACTATTTACTTTGGGTTGATAATCCAGAAACACCTTGAAGCTGACCTTTGGCTGCCCGTGGCGTGAGAAAGACGAGTTCATTCGGAGCGATCCGGACGACGTCTCCTGATGATCCGTAAGCCCTGTGCTGAGTGATGGACGAGACAATGCCAAGGCGTGACCCTACCATATCGTTGGAGAGCCTTCTCAATTACCCAGGGGTATCGTCCGCTGATGCTGCAAAACGGGCTCAGTTAGTAAGGCGATTAGAATGCCGCCGACGGACCGTTGACATGCCTGTTGAGGGCCCACCAAACATTGGAGACGGCAGCAATCCTTGGACCCGGGTACTTGCACAGCGGATGAAACTTCAAGTTGTAGATGATTTGGGAGACGAAGCCAATGACGCCGACGGCTAGGAGCTGTCTGGCGGGCAGGAGACTTGTCAGGTCCCAGAACCAGCTCAACTGAAGCATGGCGACTCGTGCAGTTCACAAACGATGGGAAGCCTATACAATGCTGCGGCTTTGGAGATTGCCGTGGCAACTTGTGACCATCAGATACGTTTGGCGGTCTGGGACTTGAGCAGGTCGTGTCACGGGTGCCTTTAGCCTAAATAGGTCTGGTATGAGGCGCCAACAGGCGTAATCTTACACGCATTTCCCGATCTGGCATCTGGCCTCTCGCCACCACAATTTGGGCATTTCAATATCATCATGTTTACTTTTTTTAAGCATCAAAACCATAAAGTAACCTTGACAGTAGCTATATTTATCTCGCCACCACAATTTGGGCATTTCAATATCATCATGTTTACTTTTTTTAAGCATCAAAACCATAAAGTAACCTTGACAGTAGCTATATTTATCTCGCCATTCTGAACTCGGTCCTCATAAATCGCTCATGGCAGACACTTGCAAGAAGCACACATGTCGGCTTATATATTGTACTCTGGCTTCCACAATTTACAAAGGAGATTTCAGTTGCGACTATTTACCTCTAATATATGCGTGCAAGGTTCAGCATTCTATCGACAGAATAACGGACAGAACGGTACCCCAATTGAAGTATACTACAAAAGGATATTTAGCCAAGTTGTGTGACAGGAAATTCATGGCAGCTTGAGCTCAATACTCATCCATCATTTCTTGTTTGGAGGTTTGTTTGACATATTTCATCACCTCCCCCCTTTGTCATAGTCTTTGAGTCAGTCAGCTAAAGAATGCCACGTCCTCATCTCCTATCATCAACGGCCCTGGAGCCGACTTGGGAGGTACGCACTCAACATGACTTGGGGTATGTGGCTGAGGTGATTACTCGGCACCGTGTTACACAAAACAGACATTCTGTCCATTTGCCATGACCTGCTCCTCCCCACTGAACCCCCTCTTCTGCATCACACAGATTTGACACGCGGGAAAGGAACAACCAACAAGTCAACTCGGAGCGCAGCTTGGTTTCAGCCTCGAGCAGCCTTCATGCTAAGCAGCCCGGCCGTCTTAAGACGCCATGATCCCATCCTCTTGGTCGGATGGAACGGCATCGGGACAGCAACGGAAACGGAGCAGGCCCGTCATTTCCTGCACAGAATGCCACCGAAGAAAGCAAAAGGTGAGGTCGACGCATCTTGCGTGATGCTAGAATGCTGATTAGCCAAGTGCGATCGCCTCCAACCCTGCGGGAATTGCAAAAGAAGAAGCCGAATGGTATGTAAGCGTACACCAAGTGCGACAACGGCCTCGGCTGATGATTGCCATGACAGCATCTTTGTCTCTATGAGAGCACCGCCGAGAATGCGGGTGCGTGTCCGGCCGGGGATGGCGAGCCGGACAAGGGTCGCAATACGACACCCGGAACCCACGATCAAGCGACGCCGGCTCCTGAATACGGCGCCGTCTCGGACGTGCTCGGGTATTCCACAAGCAACACTGTCGGCACCTTCGACCTCGTGCGGGTAACAGGAACCGCGGAAGACAGTCCCCCTGGTCACAGCCAGGCATTGGGGCCCCTTGACAACGAATCAACGGACCGCTACCGAAACCTGGTCCGCCAGTTGCCGCCGCCAAGGTATATCGATATCCTGGTGCAGTCCTTCTTCACGGACATGGCGTGGTATTACGACGTGTTGGATGAGGCGTCATTCCTAGAGCGGCTTGCTTGTTGGAATCGGCTGCCGTACAACCAGGCCAACCAGGGCCTCGCGAGACTGCCTCGTGCGTTGCGCGCATTTCCCGGCCTCCTGTTCCAGATTCTCGCCCAGGCGCTGCTGTTTCTGCCGGCGCGCAGCTTTGGGATACTCAGAGACGTGGGCTGGCTTTCGAGCATGACGTGCGTGGATTTGGCAAAGGAGTACAGCGATGCCGGGCACAGGCTCATGGGCTTGTTCGGGCGACGGGACATGACGATTGAAAAGGTTCAAGCCGGCCTGCTCAGGGCGGCCTTCCAGAAGAGCACGGCATACGTTGTCGAGGCCTGGCACACCCTGGGAAGCACAATCAGGGACGCGCAGGAGATGGGGATACACCGCGCAGCAGCCGGCGACGGCTCACCGGACGGCCGACACGCGGCTTCGCAAGACTCCAAAGCCCGCGCCAAGCTGTGGCTGAGCCTCCATCTCTGGGACGGCCACATGGGCGTGGTGCTGGGACGGCCCATGTCAACGCGGCTGAACCCTCAGCCCTACATTGCGTGGTACGAGTCCCTCAGGAGCAGCAGCAGTGCCCGTGGCGACCAATGCCGCAAGCCCTTCGACCTCATCCTAGGCGGGTATGCCGTCGGCTACCGCCATCTCGAAGCCATTGCCAACATGGGCGAGACGGACCTGAATCAGGAGCAGTACACCAAGGTGGAAGGGATACACGGCTCAATCATCAAGCAGTTTCAGCAGCTGCCCGAATGGGCCAAGGGGGGCAACAGCGGGCACGCTCGCTGCTGCGCCTGGCTGCCAGCGGCGCAGGAGACGCTCATGACCGAGGTATCCTTTGTGATACTGGCGCTTCACAGACCCTACATCTTTGCCGTGGCCAAGAGCCGCAACCAGGCCCTCAGTGCGGCGATTGACATGCTCGAGTCGCAGCATCGGCTGTTCAGCATGACCGAGTCGCGGCAGTACATTGCCTTTAATCTCGTCTTTGCGACCCTTGACGCTTTGGTCCTCATCATGACCATGTACCTCTTCTTTCCCCTGGAAAACCAGACGCACTATGCGTCCTGCATGCATAACATTGAGTGGGGCATTGCAAGACTGGACGACATGAGGCAGCACAACAAGTTGGCGAGCTCGGCGTTTGACGTGGTCCAAGTCCTGTACCAGAAGCTGCGTCGCCAAAGCCAAGCATTGGCGGCAAACGGGACCCGAGACGCATCTGGAAACACGCTGCAAACATTCTTCAGCTCTGTCCAGCCCCCGCGCGCGCTTCACGACCTGGTCACAAGCGCGGGCGCCGGCGCAGGTTCCGGCATGTTATCAGAACAAGACCAAGTCGTGCAGCTGGAATCCCAAGCATGGCTCAACGATGAGTTTTGGCAGCTCATCAATCAGCTCCCAGAGTAGAAGCCCGCTGACATGGACATGGGCAGACTGAGAGGCTGACGTGTGTTTTGGTCCCGCATGGTCTGCATGTGCGCCTCTTGTGACGTCTAACGGCTAGTTGGCCACATTTCAATCATGTTCTTGCCCGGTTGTGTGGTGGAAATGGTTCAAACAATGACGGCGTAAGCCGGGAAATAATCGTGCTGAACAAGCCCGGCACTTCGGGCCAAAAGCCCATGTCCTCCTTTGACTGCCCAGTTCACATGCCTCTGTGTCCGTGTCTCAATCGCACATGAACTCCTCTTGTCTGGCGCACCTCTTGATGCCCCCGCGTTCTAGGTTGCCTTTGTCCAAGTTCGAACCGACATCAGACGTACTTCGGGCCAGTACTAAATTGCTGATGGTAGCCGAATAAATTCCTTATCGGCACCGCGCCTCCTGTCGAGTACATATGCCAGGCCTCCCTTCTCCAGCCCTCGGTGGTTCTAACTTTACCCTTGCATCCCAACTCAAATTCCACGCATCAAAAACCAACACTCTAACCTACTAGCAAAGCCTCGCCAGCCAGAGTTTGACCGAATCCAAGATGCAAAATTATCAGGAAACCATTGATGCTCTGTCTTCTCGGTGCTTGGATGAATGCATCTTCATCGCCGAATGGGCGGATGAGTGGTCGCGCAATCCAGGCCCGGATGTGTACGAGGCACAGTCGGCCTTCATGCGCGAACGATGGCCGGCGCTCCTTGGGGACATGAGGTCTGCTCAAGATCGCCTCCTGCGTTTCTGGATAGCGGAGAAGGACAAGATTTTCGATGAGACGCACTACGACATCCAAGTCGCCGAGATGACAGCCCTGAGAGAAAAATACATGGAAAAAGTCACAACGAAGGACTACTGGGATTCTGGACCCAATGATCAAGCCCAAGAGAGAATAGGAGGGTTTATACTGCAGCTAAATCGACTCGTGCCCGAGTATATGAAGGGGGACAAATGGGCTCATAGAAAGACCGTCGTCGCGGGTCCGGATTATCGTCTCCCGGTCAGTGCCCTGTTCGCGACTCTGGAGCAACGTTACCTGGACGCGACTACCGAGGCCGAGCCTGAGTCGGAGGATCAGTCGAGTCTCTTAAGAAAGACTTGATTCCGGGGCTCGACGGCGCCGGGGCATCAGTTGACGGCTGTTTGGGGTTATCACGAGACTCATTGGACCCAAATGGGCACCAAACGTGACCAATAGATGTAGCAAGTCTTGGGAAGGGCATCCCAAAGTCAGGGTTCCATGTGGAGACATGTTGCATGCTGAAGGACAGGAGATGGAGTCGGAATAGGATCAAGTTAATTCAAGACATTTCAGAATCGCAGTGTAAAAGGGAGTAAGCCCTCCTTGCCTCTTTATTCGCAGCCGTCGTAATTCAAGTCTTGGCCCGCCAAACATGCGTCAAGTCATGTGCAGATATTCAGCTGTTGGTCTCTTGGGCAGTAAGGATTCGCTTTTTACCAATCACCTCGCCTCCACAAGTATTAACGCGAGTAGCTTAAAAAGGTCATTTTGTTTATTTGATCCTTTCTCTGGAGGCTCATGATTAAAATCATCAGCTTGAATGTCTTTATTGAGACACTTTAAGCCGTCGGCCAACCAGTGCGCCTGGGAGACTGCACCGTCTTGATCCCAGCGCGGACTACAGCCCCAGCAAAAAAGACCACAACGGCAGCAGTAACGGCGAGTCCATGGACGCCGGTTCCATCATACCATGCTTAGCTTGCCTGTGCGCCACGTCAATAGTCTACACCCATAGGAGAAGGGGTATTGCAAGAGGAGAAAGAATAGAAAGTGTCTCGAGTTTGGCCAACATTGCTGTAGGTACTCCGATTCCCTTGGACAAATCGCCACCGAATTCGCCTGTTTCTGCCATTGGCATTCATCACGCAATAAAAACCACTCCGTCTACAGAACTTTCTTGCCATTGACAAGTGTACCAGGGGCCAAGGCTGCACCGAGGTCGCCGCCGAGAGACAAGCAAAGCGGAGAGCTGGTCGAGCTCTACCTTGTAATATTCCCCTGCGATGCCTTGTGCCTGGCTCGTTTGGACAAACGTGCTCTGCGTATTCCTGTTGGCAGCAAGTCGGCGTCTTGACTGCCGATTCTCAACAACTCAACCATTTATAGGAAGATGCCTTGCAGACTAAACGTTTATTGATTGTCCGGCTCGTCCGGCGATTGCCCTGCGAGTTCTCTATTAACATTGTGTCATCTTTGGGACTTTTTTGGTTCATTCAAGAGCGGCGCTCTTGAATCATGTGTTTTTCCACATAATGAAGCGTGCCATTCTTCATGTCCGTCCCAGATTCCCTTGCTCCGGCCGCATCCTGCACCAGCATGTCAACCCCCTAATCTAACATGGCCCTGAGTACCTGGATCTGCTCCAGCACGCTTGATCGACTGGTACCGCCTTTAGACGTTTTCGCCTCGACACTCGTTTCGTATTCGAATGCCTCGGCAATGTCTGCTGTGAACCGAGAGTCAATGGCTTGCAGTTGCTCGAGGGTCAGCTTGTCCATCGAAACTTGCAGCTTTTCAGACTGTGCAACGACGCGTCCAGAGATGTGGTGAGCCTCTCTGAACGGACATCCCTTCCTCACCAACCACTCTGCGACATCAGTGGCTAGCATGGTTTTGTCCAGAGCAGCCTCCATCCGCTCTGGCCGCACCTTCAATGTAGCAATGACCCCATTGGCTATGCCTAGACTGTCCGACACAGTCTGAACCGAATCCAGCATGGGCTCCCACCCTTCCTGGAGATCTTTATTGTAGCAAGATGGCAAGCCTTTCACAGTCTTGCAGGTGAACAGTTAGCAGCTACTCTCGATACGCTCCTAGTCACCCTCAAAGCCAAGGCAACTGGCTGACACGTTGATATGGGGACTCACCATCATTAACCCAGCCATTTGACCAAAAGCACGCCCTGACTTGCCGCGCAGAAGCTCCAAAGAGTCCCCGTTGAATTTATTGGGCATCAAAGAGCTACCCGTAGAATAGGCGTCGGCCAGCCGCACGAAACTGAACTCAGATGTCGAATATATGATGAGGTCCTCAGCCCACCTGCTGACGTGGTTGGTGAAAATCGAGTTCCAGACCAGGAAGTCGAGTAGGAAATCGCGGTCCGCCGAAGTATTCATCGAGTTCAAGGTTATTCCGCTAAACCCAAGCTCCTCGGCTATTATATTTCGATCGATTCGAAATGGATTGCCGGCCAAGGCGCCACAACCAAGTGGACTTAGATTGACCCTTTCGAAAACTTGGCGCAACCGCTCGAGATCCTGCTTGAACGCGGCGGCATGCGACATCAGCCATTGAGACCACCGAACTGGCTGAGCACGCTGGAGATGGGTGTATCCAGGCATGATGTAGTCGCTGAGCTTGTCAGTCAGCAGGGGGGCCGCTTTTGCCCAGAGGTGGGGGGTAGGCTCACATTTCAGACTCGGCACGTGTGACAATGACCTTGAGGAATGCGACGAGCTGGCTGTCGATTTCGCGGATCCGATCGCGCAGCCACATGCGCATATCACAGACAACTTGCTCGTTGCGGCTGCGGCCTGTGTGCAGCTTACCCGCGATGTCCTTGCCGATTACCTCTCCCAAGCGACGTTCGTTTGCCGTATGGATCTGGTCCCATTGTGTTAGCCTCGAGAAGTTGAGTAGAATTGAGTGGCCTCTCACATCTTCGTCATTCGGCATGATAGCGAAAGTTCCCTGCTTCCATTCTTCCATGACTTGGAGCAAACCACGCTCAATCGCCTGAAATTCGTCTTGGCTGATGATGCCAGCCTTTGAGTTGGCCCTGGCAAAAGCAATCGATCCAAGGATATCTTCTTTGTAAAGAGTCTTGTCGTACTTGATGGAGGCATTGTACTTATGCATGAGAGGATCAATCGCACCTGCGCACCGTGAGGTCAGTATACTGCATCCAAGCTTGTTTCCCGAGACATTCGAACCCGTGAACCTGCCCCCCCAGAGCATGCCAGCTGCCGGGGCGTCCGCCTTTTTCTCGGCCATGTTGAGATATTTGTGAGTGGCGTTCGTTGCGTTTTCGAGGCCTATGAAATCAATTGGATCGATGACACCAATGGAGCGTATGGCGCGTAATTGTGTTCGAGATCAAGGGCGTGAGTAATCGAGGTCGAAAAGTTGGTCCATCAGTTGAGGGCAGTCATAGGATATGTTCGTGGGGCCGACACCGGTGTCACGTGTCACGGAAGGACCCGCCCACTATTTTTTAGTACAGTTCTGTCCGTCACACAGCCACAGCCACATAAATATTAATACCGCTATTTCTTTTACAACACACCTTAGTATATAAGGCGTGCGTGATTAGGACTATTTCTGGGAAATCAAATGATCTTATTTAAAGCTTAGCATAATCATGAATTTGTGTTTACACAAATAAAGTGATTATAGTCTACTATCTGGCTGTGCAGCCAGCCCAAGACAAACCTCCACAAGCCCCGCTCACGATAGAGTATTTCAACTCAGATGTAAAGATTAGGGCATTATAAGGGTCCTACCTTTTTTGTAGAGAGCTAAATTAATATATTAACTATATACATAAATCAGAGGTAGCCTAGGAGCATTAGGTAAGGATCTCTGCGGAGCCTTACCATTCCATGAGTTTCCATTCCAATGATTAGAAGACCCACATTGCTCTAATTCAACTTTATATCTTCAGATTAATTCTAGGCAGATATCGGATACAAATCTCGTGTAATAGAATGACTTCCAAGTGAATAATTAGTTATACTAAATCCTTATCTCACATACGGCGGGTCATAAGGGCGTGTACGTCAAGGCCGCGTAAGCATTTTTGGCTCAAAAGAGAGTCCATGAGAATAGAAAGTCTGTTACGTCCTAGAATGGATAGATCTGACAGCATTACAACTTCAGATAGCCCCTTATCAGTCTCAAGCACAAGCGGGGAAGTTTGACAAAAGAATCTATGCCTCCAAGCAACACGCGATCGAGCTCTATAGCCCGACCGCAAATTGATAACTGAATTCACCATCTTGCATTCTTCTCAGAAGTGCCTCTGCATCATGAGGACTACAATTATGGCCATTGTACAGTTGATCAGCAATCGGCTGTAGCGCTTGGAGAAGACGCATTTGCAGACCGGCGCTGCATTGAACTTGTTGGACAAGCCAAAGCAGCATTCCATGGCTTACCGCAGTGTTGGAGCTATACAGTCGTGTTAGCAGTGTAATACAACAAGGTTTCATTGTCATTGAAGATGTTGGCTCGTGAACAGGACCTTTGGAGAAAGGCCGGCTGCGGACAGATAAAACGGAGTCCTTACACTAGTTTTTCCAGTTTGGTCGAGCACAACAAGAGCAGGCCCTTGCCTAGTCCATCGACTAATGTCGCCCAGCGCTTTCCGAACCTCTTACGGTCATGAAACTGCGTACGGAGGGCCTTTCTGTCCGCGCTGTCAAGTTCAGGCCAGGTATTGTGGGTGTTTTGCAGTACATGATCAATGATGCAGGTGGCATCTCCGCGGCCCACACCACGATGACTTCGATCCGAATGCCAATTTTCCAAAAGGTGTAGGTATTCCTTGTGTAGCTCGACTAGTGATATCCGACTAAGGATGGAGTCGTCTCCCAGGCGTGCATCGAGAAGGCAGACCGTGGAATATGCCAGTTGTAAACGGTAATACCTCGAGGTTTTGTCACAATCGGGGCTCGGCATGTCATATGCATGGTTCGAGAAGCCTCCCCTTGCCCATAGAGGTAGTTCAGCTTTGAGAAACTCGGCCCAGTCGGCACGGAGGATCGACCTTGCCGCAGCGGTTAGATTCGCCATGGGTCTCCCGGGCATAAGGCTCAGGCTCGAGTTGCCACATGTAAGAGAATAAATAGAACCAGAAGTGGCCATTGCATCTTGGTCGACAGTGGCGCCATCGGACATGACAGGGACTAGTGATGGTTGTTCAAGAAATGGCACATCTGCCCGAACTGGCCCAACAGCATAGGCTAACCCATCGTGGCCGTCATCATTACTGGATTGGCTTGGGGTACACTGGCTGCCACAGCCAGTAAGTGCGTTGATATAATTGTTTTCTGCCTGGCCAGCAGAGTTTGTGGCCGGACTGTCTGCAACCGATGCTGCGTAGTCTGTCGGCGAGCGAGGTTCGTTGCTGTGCCCAATCATGTGCGGACCAGGTATAGTCAACGATTCTGCCCTTCTGTCCATGCCCTCCCATGTCCAGTGACTTGATGGGTGGGCTGGGATCAGGTTCTGGGCGGCTTGGAAGCAGCCTGCGCTTGCCTGGTAGCACGGAGCAGGTGGTTGCACGGGAACTGACACAGGTTAGAAGGCTGTTGCTCGGATCAAGTGCCGTGGTAGCTTACTTTGCCCAAAGTTTGTATCCAAATGTGGAAACCCTCCATCCCAGTCCAGAGCCATCAGAGAGGAGGTGGTGGTATTGGATCCATTGGGAGTGTTCATCTGCGTCGACGCCCTGGTCATGGTAAGCCCCGACTCTCTGCGTGGTTTTGAGTCTCCCGGGGATGGTTCGGAGTAGAATAGTTGAAATACCTTGACGGACACAACTCGGCTTTGAAATGAAGAACATAGGCTACCCCCTGATGCATTTCTACTTCACTGATAATCATGCCGAGGTTCTTTGCAAGCATGACATGGTTGTAGCATAGAAAACTCGTCAACTGATCTATGATGCGGCCAGGGTCGTGCAAATTGGTGTGATGCTCACACATGATGGGGCTTTCGGCCATGTTTTGTCAAGCCTATAGGATTCTAACCGGTGCTGCAAAGTGAACCTATTGCGAGTCTCCCCTGAAGAGCGTACCACGAATTCGTGGTTCTCGAACCTGCGGCACGGGCCTTGATTATATTCAAGTGCGTTGCATTATCCTTGACCCTTCCAGACCAGCGGGAAACGGCCATTCTTCTCGCCTACCGCACCGCTGGCTGACATGGGCTGCATGACTTGACATCGCATGAGACATGCCTGAACCAAAGGGGCTGTTGGAGTGACGGCCTTTGCGGGAACGCCGCGGCTTCCAGGAACGTATGGGATTCCCACGGGGAAACGTGACGGTTGTGAGCTGAAGCGGTGAGAATCAAAGCTCAATGTCAACTTGCAGCCATTCAACCAGACCGAGTAGTAATCCGCAGTTTTCGGCGATGTGTCGTCAGGGTGGGTCAATGCCCGATAACGCCGCACTGCATGCAAGGAATAAAAGCATTAGCTATGGTCCATTGAGAATGTGAGCGCGGCAGCTGACAGGCTGAAGGGGTGGTGTGTCTGATGCTGTGTAACATTCACATTCAGGCTGGTCACAAACCATATTTCTGTACGGAGTTCTGCAATCACCCTCTCTTACTCTCTTACTCTCTCTCTCTCTGTCTCTCTCTCTTGCATGAAAAGCCGCCGCCATGCGTGCTCGTGCAACATGTATCCAGACAGAGAGGCAGCCTTGGTTGTTGTCGTCTCGTAGCTGATCCGAATGCAGGCATGTGTTGGGCCACACGACACCGAGAACAGGTTTCTCACTCGGGCACTCCGTGGATATCGGATCAAGTTGGAATCAATCGCCAAGGTCATGTCAGCTAGGATGCCAGCTCATGAGGGTGTCCTGTGAACATTGAGGAGGCGGCAAAGTCGTTGCCAAAGCACCCCAGCCAAGAGAACTAGGCAGCACCATATGGAGTCAATCGATGAGGGTAAATATCCCCGCACCGTTTGGGCTTTCCTTTGGAAAGTATCGACGATCTGTGAGAAAACATGGACTGCACGAGAGGATCGATCAACGGTCCGCTCTGCTGCATTGGCAGCTACATGTGGGCGCCACAGGTCGAAACCAAGGATTCGTGTCCTAACCTCATGGGTAATCATTGGCTCCCTGAAGGAAGGTGTCGTGAATCATTCCAAATCGGCATCCGTGAGCCTTTGCGCAACATGATGAATCGATGCATCTTCTCCTTCTCACGGTGAGTACTGCTGAAATCAGCAGCACGTGACTGCCAGCATGTACATCGCGCCCTTGGGTGGACATGTCATCTCTTGAGTGCTCAAACCTTCAAATGCTTTCATCCGCACAGCTGTCTGGCTTGCTCATTGCTGACCACCAAAAGCACAAGCAACACAAAGCAGTTTCAATGCCCGCAACTATTATTCCACCTGCGCTGCAGCCAGGTGCGACAGTCGCCTTCATTTCTCCGTCGGCCCGACTGAACCATGCGCTGCCAGACGTCATGTCGCGGGCAACAAAGATCTTGACTGACCGAGGCTTCCTTGTGCGTGAGCTGTTCAGCAAAGATGCAGGCACTCAGTCCTGCATCGACAACCGCCTGGCCGAATTGCGAGCCGGCTTCTCAGATCCAACAATCTCTGCCGTCATCTGCACCATAGGCGGTAGCACTTTCACGGAGCTTCTTCCCGCTCTCATTGCCGACACGGCGCTGCATGCTGCCATTCGCGCAAATCCCAAAATAGTCGTGGGATACTCTGATATCACGGGTCTTCACTGGTTTCTACACAGACTCGCCGGTCTTCGTACATTCTACGGCCCAGGGGCGATTCCAGAACTGGGAGAGGCCAGTTCGGTCCACGACGAAGCGTCTCCTCTCTCCTTTTGCACCAAGCACCTGTTCCGCGCAATCGCCAGCGAGGAACCCATTGGGGAAGTCGGGCGATCAACTCAATATGCGCCAGGGACGGCAGCGTTCTTTAAAGACCCAGAATCGCTTGCGCAGTCGAAGCTCCTCCCTTCGCCGCCTTGGACGTGGATCAGGCCTGGTAGGGCCCAGGGCAGGCTGTTTGGCGGCTGCCTCACCGTCATGGCGCGCCTCGGAGGAGTGAAACAAATAGCTCCTGACTGGCGTGGTCGAATCGTCTTCTTAGAGACTGCTCTGGGCGACGATCATGCATCTGGGAATCCCATATATCGCGTGAAAGCGGCTTTTGCTGACCTCATAGCTCAAGGCGTGTTCGACGAAGCTGTAGGGTTGGTAGTCGGGCGGCCGTTTGGCTATGATTCCAAAGACATGCAGCAGCAGTACATGGACGCCATCAGGGAACTCTTTTGCGAGGGACTGATGGCCAAGAAGCCATTCCCAATCCTGTTCAATGTAGATTTTGGGCACACAACGCCCATGGTAACACTGCCTTTTGATGCACTGGCCGTTTTGGATTCCGAAAGGGACTCGTTCGCCATCACAGAGCCGGGGGTGGCTATGGTTTCTAAGCCTTTATAGCCAAAATTGGGTGCTAGATGGCATTTTGACGGCTTATATTATAGCCCTGGAATCTCAAACCCATCGCGCCATGGCGATTATGACTTGTCTGGCAGTCCACCCAGAACGGGTGCGCTTGGATGATTGACTGCGATGCTGTCAGGCCGCGCGATACATCTAGACACTGTTTTCTCAGAATTTATATGGCTTCAATTGATGTGCGTACCTTCCATGACCCCTCTCCCGCCCCCCACCCCCCCCAAAAAAAAACCATGGGCGGCACATCCTCTCATAGCCACTGCAGCAACTGTTTCGAAAGAAGATGAAGGCAGAGAATCATTACAAAAATAAGATTGCACCGTCCGGCGTGATCAAAACGAATTGATACGGATGGAAAAAGTTGACAGCTACAACATACGGACGACAACTGCAATCAGCCAACCAGGGCAGGAATACACCAATAATTCTGGACATTGCAATGATTGCATATCCGGATCGCCCCTCGCGGCATTCCCCATATCGCCGGGCCAACAGCGGACCAACGGCCCGGGACCCACAATCCCCAGACGCCATACGGGCCAACTCTCCGACATTCGGCATCTTCCCTGGGTCTGACGCAACATTTCCTCCACGTGAATGCTTCGAAATGCTTCATTCGACTCGTCTTGCAGCGGCGTGAGAGAGCCATCCAGCCATCTTGCAAGATTGCGATTATACGGTTCTACGCCATGTGGGATCTATGGCGTGTGGGACTGTGCAGACTTATACATCAACAACCCGCCTTGGATTCTGCAATGACCAAGCTCCAACGCACCATGTGTCGCAAGTTCCAAGTATGCACCTTGATGTCGAGGTGAAGAGAAAGCTACCAGTGTGGACATGCCATTGGCGATGAGCTTAGCTAAGGCAGGCTTGGCGTGGTCGGGGCGTGATTTGGCAATGTAGGCCCTCTGTCCAACAAGTTTCGGGGAAACATGGCAGGGGAGACTGACAGACAGAACCTGGCTGCAGCGGACCGATGCATGTTGCGGCCGCTCCCCAACACGCCGGTCCTCCGAACGCGGCTCAGAGCGGTGAAGTCCATGGGACGACTTGCACCTTGGCCATACTTTCCAGTGCAAAAAATACGTAAGTTTTAGGTCACCGTCTCCCTGCCGTCCTGTCCAGCGGGTTGCGATGCCTCCTAAGATCGGCTTGGGCCTGCCGATGCAGTGCCGAGGTTGGGCCAAGCACAACAATAACCCTCGACTTTTGGGCATGATGCCGCTCACGGTGAGGATATAAATCGCCATGGCGCGCAGCGCTGTAACTGCACCGAGCTTCCCTGCACATGGAATTTCCCCAAGTCAGGTTAAGCCTCCTATTCCATCATGTCTTTGGTCAAGCTGTGCGACCAAGGCGCCTCGAGCCGCCACGGCGCCGATTCTGAAGCTGCGCCGCAGGGGGAATTCGGCCTCGAGCCGGTTGATGGCGGCCCGGCTGCGTGGCGATTGCTCTCTCTCGCATTCGTCTTTGAGGCCCTCTTCTGGGGTGAGGCCATGTCTTGTTCTGCAGCCCGCGACCTGCGCGCTTGGCCTTGGCTGACGACTCCCCAGGATTGCCTCTCTCCTTTGGAGTCTTCCAGGACTATTACTCCAAGCAGGTCGAGTTCGCAGGCAACCGCTACATTGCCGTTGTTGGGACCGTCGCGTCCGGCATATCCTACCTCGGCGCGCCGTTTGTCATTCCCCTGATGCAGCGGTTCCAGCGGTACCAGCGGGCAATGATATACTGTGGCTGTCAGTCTGCCCGCCCTCTTCCCTGTTCCGCCATGAAGCACGTTCAACTGACCAAAGCACCCAAAGGGCTTCTCTGCATCGGCGGCGTCGCGCTGGCTTCGTTCTGCTCCACCGTCGAGACGCTCATCCTGACGCAGGGCGTGACCTACGGCATCGGGTTCCTCATCTTCTACTACCCGATTCTGAGCATGGTCAGCGAATTCTGGATCACGCGTCGAGGAATGGCGTACGGCCTCCTCGGCAGCTCCTCGGGCTTCTCCGGCGCCGTGGCTCCCGTCCCCATCAGGCTCCTGCTGGACCGGTACGGATACCGCGTAACCCTGCGAGCCGCCGCCGTCGCCCTGCTCGTCATGACGGGGCCGCTGGTCCCCTTTCTGCGCGGCCGTCTGCCCTGTTCTGCCCACAAGGCAGCCTCGAGGACGGACTGGGCGTTTCTGCGCAACCCCCTGTTCTGGACCTACTCCGTGTCCAACGGCGTGCAGGGCATGGGATACTTCTTCCCCTCGCTCTACCTGCCGTCGTACGCGTCCAGCCTCGGCCTCAACGGCAACTACGGCCCGCTCCTCCTCGCCCTCCTGAGCGTGTCCCAGGTCCTGGGCCAGTTCACCTTTGGCCTCTTGTCGGACCGCAACCTGTCCCTGGGCCTGCTGACTTCCGTGTCCACCGCGGCGGCGGGCGTGGCGGCCTTTGCGCTATGGGGTCTCGCCGCCTCGATGCCGCTCCTCGTCGTGTTTGTCCTGGTATACGGCTTCTTCGCCACCGGGTACACCGCCATGTGGGCGCGGATGTGCGCCGCTGTGACGAGCGACGCCGTGACAATGCCCATGGTCTTTGGCTTGTTCAATTTCGGAAAGGGGATTGGCAATGTGCTCGCTGGGCCGATTAGTTCCAACCTGCTGCTTCGCGAGACCTCGCTTGGCAGCTACGGAGCGTCCAAGTACATGCCTTTGATAATCTTTACGGGCTGCAGCATGATACTCGGGACTCTGATTCTCGGCTTGCGGCACTTGAGGCTGTCAAAACTGTTGAAGATGCCGTGACATAGATATTGTGGCTGGTCCGTTTCAGAAGCTGGGATGGAAACAGATCGATTTTCAAAAGGAGATTGACGGATATTTTGGGGAACTTGCGTGTTGACTTTTGCAGCACCCCTTGACCCCTGGGCAGTGAGACATTGGCAAAAAACAAAGACATCAGGCTGTGAAGTTGCATTCTGCAGCTAAAGTAGTGCGGTGCCTAGTATTTTGCGAAACATGCAATCATCATGAACCGGTAAGCGAGCATTTCAACAGAAGCACGGCCCGGGCTACTTGGCGTCCGGTACAGAGATGGCGGGACGTATCAAGGTTAAAGCCCTCTACATAGTACATACTCATGCAAGTTGTCGGCTTTTCTTTTCAAAGTAACCCGTCAACCAAGTAAAGTAACATAAACAACGCAATTAGACTTGCACGGTTGTTATACACCACGAGCCAAAGGCGCCGTCTCCCGGCATCCAGCCGGCCAGTTCCTCCTGCAGGCGGCTCGGGGTCAAGATGTTGCGTAGCAAGTACGCTCACTGGGCGCCCAAGTCCATCTGCACGTCGAGAAGCATTGCCACTCGCGAAACTGTCTTCCCTCGTTGCTGCCGCAATCTTTTGTTTCGTTGCTGCCGCAATCTTTTGTTTCGTTTCTGCGAGCAATGCCTCCGGTGGATGGCGAGGCGGCCGCTGGCCAATGCTGTGGAGTCTGGACTGGACATTGGGCGG
Organism: Keithomyces neogunnii; assembly: GCA_020975405.1. NCBI lineage: Eukaryota > Fungi > Ascomycota > Sordariomycetes > Hypocreales > Clavicipitaceae > Keithomyces > Keithomyces neogunnii. The sequence goes on along the minus strand of JAIOWQ010000003.1, from coordinate 4,564,445 downwards.
GTGGGACGGACCGCAGGCCAGTAGTCCGGCAGACAAGTCGCTCTCTGAGATTGGCGGCACAGTAGTAGCACGACTAATATCGTACCATCTGAGAACAAAAATAGAAGCATCGGGTGTATCCACATAGTTACTTGCCCGTATCCGCAGAAGCGTCCAGACGCCGCTGCACACCTAGTGAAATTGAGGCCAATTTGAGGTCCATCGGCCAAGTCGCTCCCTGCAATTTGCTCCGTCTGGGCTTGTCAGATCTGCATTGTTATGCATGGCAAGTCCCGGTGCCATGCTGCTTACCCTACGCTTAGGTCCGGTGCCGGTGGGCCCGACAATCAGGCGCTTTCCCAAATGCGGCCAAGCGCCCACTGTGGCGTCCCCAGTCCATGTCCAAGCGAGCAGAGCCCCATGTCCCATCCTTCAAATGCTGGCGCGTCGCGACTTCCATCTTTCCACTCTGCCAATGCCATCAGAATTCCCGCCATAGCATCGATGCCACGTTATCTTTCCACTTGACGGACCGTCGGGCTCATTTTTCTTGTATTACGTGCCATTTTTCAGAATACAGTACACCAGAGAGCCTGGCACATTGCACCCCGCTCGTCTTCGCTTTGCGACAACCGACGTCATAAACACCAGCGTCTTGCCCAATGCGCTGAGAAGCTAATCCCTTGCCCGCCCTCATCTTCCCTCCACCATGGCTGAGTGGGCAAAGCTCAAGGTCGTCGACCTCAAGGCCGAGCTGAAGCGGCGTGGTCTGCCACAGGGCGGACTGAAGACGGATCTTGTTGCGCGACTGGTGGAAGCAGACCAAGAGGCTAGCAAGCCGGCAGAGGAGCCGGCCGAAGAGGAGGCTTCCGAGTCTTTACAGGCAGTCAACGGCACTGCCGACGAGAAGGAAGAGGAGCATGGTCAAGAGGGCGAGAAACCCGTCGAAGGAGAGGAAATTGCGTCAGCGGCCAGGCCTGCGCCCCTGACTCCTGAGACCGAACCAGAAAAGCCAGCCGAAAGTGAATATGCGCCTCAGCCTGCCAGATCGGAACCAGAGCCAGAGCCAGAGCCGGCTTCAGCTTCAGGCACTTCTGCACCTACACAGGCGGAATCACCACCCCAGCCGAGCCCGCCTGCGCGTGATTCACAGCCCGCAGACACCGACACCTCCATGAACGAGGCGCCCGTTCAGGATCCCTCTTCCGTCGTCGAAGCACCTGCCGAAGCGCAAAAGCGCAAACGACGCTCCGCCAGCCCGACGCCCAAAGAGGAAGACGTCGCCAGGAAACGGGCGCGGGCAGACTACGAGCCTGCGCCCAAACCATACCAGCTCAACCACCTCAACTCAGAGGCTCGCGACGAGCCAGCCGCAGAGGTAGACTACGACAGACACGTCGAGCCCTCAGTCCACCCTGCCACGTCGGCGCTCTGCATCAACAACCTCATGCGCCCACTCCGACCAGCCGATCTCCGCGCGCACATCGCCGCTCTCGCCTCACCTCCCGGAACGGCGCCGACCGACAGCACGGTCGCCAAGTTCTACCTCGACTTTATCCGCACGCACGCCTTTGTGGCCCTGGAATCGGCAACGGCTGCCTCGCGGGTGCGCCAGCTGCTCCACGGCCGCGTGTGGCCCAACGAGAGCAACCGCAAGGCGCTCTCAATCGACTTCATCCCGCCCGAAAAGATGGACGCCTGGATCGACATGGAGGAGGAGGGCGGCCGACGGCCCGGCAACCGCTGGGAAGTCGTCTACGCACCCTCGGCAGACGGCAGCGCCGTCGAGGCGAGCCTCGTCTCCAACTCCCTCGCGCCGTCGAGCAGCCGCCCGCCCCCGAGCAAGCCCCTCGCCATGGCGCAGGACGGCGTCAACTCGGCGCCCCTCGGACCCAGGGGCAACTTCTCAGGCACGGGCACTGCGCCGCCGACGGGTCCCCGCGGCCCGCGACGCGCGCACTCGCCCCCGCCCTCGGGCGACGCCCAATTCACCATTGCGCGTCCGAGCATATCCTTCCGCCCGGTATCAGAGGACCTCGCGCAGCGGCGCGTGAAGAACATGCGCGCCTTTTACACGGACGACCTCGCCCGCGACCTGGGCCGCGAAATAAACAGGTACTCCTTTGAAGACGGCGACTCCTTCATCGACCGCGGGCGCGAAATCTTCGAGGGCATCCGCCCGCCCCATCGGGAGAGAGGTGGCCGTGGACGAGGCAGAGGCGGCGGCAGGGCCAGAGGCGGTTTCCGGCCCCGAAGTGATCGGTATATTCCTGCCGGGGGCGCCAGCGATGACCGACGCCGCTTTTAGAGAATGCACGTCCATCGGCTTGTGTTGGGCTCTGTCCATTCTCCAGCACCGCCCAGGTCGTCATGACGGGTTGCATGACTGTCAATGTACAAGTAATACTGTTGGTCTGGTCACGAGGCGTTGGGGTGCTAAAAATTGGCCATGTTTTAAACCTTAAAAAAAATTGTTTCATTTCGCAATTCACTTGGGGCTCCGCGGGGGGTGCCGCTACTTAACCAATGCTTGTTCTTGAATATTACATGGTCCATCTGGTTCAGGGTCAACCCTGCTACCACCTGGCATGTCCAAAACGGACACATAAACGCGCAACCGTCGAAAATTAAATGCGCAACCGTCGGGCAGGGGAACCCTGTCGGTAGTATCCACACACAATTTTTGCTGTGGCGCAGACTCCAGCGCTTTGTAGTCTTAACGTGAGCTAAATACAGCCGCATTAAAAATTCAACACATCATGACATCTGTTTTTCTGGTGTTTTAAGCAAAATCATTAAATTATCTATTAATTTAGAGGCGGTCTCTGGTGTTAAGGGTCCTGCGGCTACTTAAATCCCGGTCTGCTAATTAGGAATTAACTACCAGGCCCGCTGCCTAGATTATATATATTAACGGTCCCTTCTGCTCTCACCAGACTATTAGTAGATTAGTGATATTGTTATTGTATAGCATGACTTCGAAATCGTGGCGGTACGCGCCACAGTAAAAAGTGTATGTGGATACCACTGACAGGGTTCCCCTGCCCGACGGTTGCGCATTTAATTTTCGACGGTTGCGCGTTTATGTGTCCGTCCAAAACCCACGGAGCTCACGCCGCAACTCTTCTTTCTCGCGTCTTGAACCCACGATATGTGAAAAACGTACTTGACACAGCACGCGCAAGACAACTTGCAGAGCCATGCTGCGCATCCATACTCAGACCCATAGAATTATGTCCGGCCAAGAATATATTCAAGCTCTCTCATGTCGCCCAGCTGAGGTGCATCTCCATCGTCGGCGGGAACGCATGTACGCATGTCATGCTTGGCCTTGGTTGCCTGTGCCCGTGGATGAATACCTGACCGCATGAGACGCGTGACAAGCCATCTATTCTGCATGGCCGTCATCAATCTACCGTCGCTGCCCAGCATAAACACCACGTTTACCAAGGCAGCACTTGACAAAATCTACATCACAAAGTTCTGTTGAGCAAGACAAATAATTGCACAGGTCCATTGACAATCTGCCTATTCAAAACATGAAGCAAAGCACACTAATACGCCATTCCTTTCCATTCCTTTCCATTGCAGGCCAACTCCAGCCAGCATTGTTTTTACGCAGCGCTAGCCAGAGGCACAGGCTCCACACCAACGCGCTCTCGGCCCAGAACATCAAGCAAGAACTGGCTGGGACTGTTGTCCCTGTACTCAAGAGCGTTGCTCTTTGCAAGACGGACGTTATCCAGGTACTTGTCAAAGAGGTATGAGCTGTCCATGGGGCCACCTTTGGCCTCGGGGTGGAACTGGGTTGAGAAAATGGGTCGGGTCTTGTGCATCATGCCCTCGTTGCTGCCGTCGTTGAGGTTGACAAAGTACTCCATGAAGTCGCTGGGAAGGGTACCGGCATCAATGGCATAACCGTGGTTCTGGCTGGTGATGTGGCACTGGCCAGTGGTCAAGTCCAGAGCGGGAATGTTATGAGCTCGGTTACCGTACTTGAGCTTGATGGTGCGGGCACCAACGGCAAGCGCGAGAAGCTGGTGGCCGAGACAAATTCCCATGATGGGGATAGACGACGTCTCCATCAGGCGGGCAAGGTTGTAGACAGTCTCCTGGCAGTGGGTTGGGTCGCCGGGGCCGTTGGAGATGAAGACACCGTCGTAGTGCTGAGAAACCTTGTGGATAGGGTAGTTGTAAGGGAAGACGGTGACAGAGGCACCGCGGCTGACCAAGCTTCGCAGAATGTTCTCCTTGACACCGCAATCAATGAGAGCAATGTGAAGAGAAGCACCGGGAGACTCGACGACAAACGGGGCTTTGGTGCTCACACGCTTGACGAGGTTGATCTGGCCAGGGTCGATGAAACTTTCGTCCTCATCGGCATCGTACTCTTCACCAATGGTAATCCTAGCGAGGGAGGATCCCTGCTCTCGGAGAAAGGTGACAATTTGGCGAGTATCGACGCCAGAAATGGCGGGAACGCCCTCGCGGGCACACCACTCGCCCAGGCTCTCGACAGCAGTCCAGTGGCTGTATTTGAGTGCCACATCGGACACGACAACACCGGCACACTGAATGTGGGGGGACTCAAAGTACTTGAGCAGATTGAACCCGTCACGCTCGTTGGAGGGCACACCGTAGTTGCCGATGAGCGGCTGTGTAAAGACCAAAATCTGGCCACGGTACGAAGGGTCAGTCATGGACTCTGGGTAGCCGACCAGAGAGGTGGTGAAGACGGCTTCACCAGAGATGTTGGTGTTGGCACCAAATGCCGTGCCACGGAAGACAGGGCCATCCTGGGAAAGTCGGGTCAGCCATGGCTTCACATCAGTCATGCAAAGTGGGTCAACATACTCGGATGGTGAAGGTAGCAGGCAGCGAATCGACAGGGACAGTGGCTTTGGTAGGCTTAGAAGGCATCTTCCTGCCAATGCTACCAGCAGCAGCCTGAGAAACGAAGCGAACCGGGACAGCCATGCGAGGCTTGAATGCCGTGCACGGCTTAGCAGCCGGCTTGGCGAGGTTGATTGCCAGTCGAGAGAACATGGCAATTGGTGGGTGAGTAGAGACTGAGTTTTTAAAAAGCAATCAAGAGCCGATATATAGAAGGGTCAATCTAAGATGACTGAGACTTCCAAAGGTGGTCTGCATTGTGCAAGGTTAGTCGAGGTGGGAATGGTAGCGGTGAGTCAATCGGGCGACGAACCAGAGAGATAATCCTGTAGATGACAGAGTCAGTAAGCAAGGCCCCATCACAGTTGAAATGCTCGCTCAATCAAGACGAAAAAAAGAAAAGAGAACACAATGGAAACGCCAATGCAGCCAAGGCAGGATGTGCCACTGATCAGTGAGTCGTCGAGAGGTGAGAGAGGAAGGATTTTGTGCTTGTTGAAATGGCAAGAGGTGGTTTGTGGTGCATCAAACCAGACTAGGGAACTTGAGGAATCGAAGCCAGCCGATTGCGGCACATACCTGAGAGGTGAAAACTGACGGGCGCCCGTTCATAAGGGCGGATTCGAAGGCAAATGGTCGACGGATAGGGAAGATGAGGCACAATGGCACTCTGTAGGCGAAGTTGCTGGAGAAATTGGGGTGTTTGCTGAGCACACGTAAAGTGACGAGAATCGAGGATTGTCTACAGAGGGGAAAGAAGAGGGAAGAGAAAAAAAAAGAGTATGAGAGGGACAGCAGAAAATAAAGGACCCCCCCACGATTGGGCTGGCTGGGGCATTAGCGGGCTTGACTGATAACAGCCAGATGTGCCATTGTCGACTTACTGATTGGTTGATGTCAGCCCGTGCGCTGTAAATTTATCACTCTCCGGTGCTTCGCAGCAGCATGCAGCGCTGTCTGGTCCAACCAGACTGGTACAGGAAGTGGGTGGAGAAGAGGACATGCACTTGGCCGCTTTGGGAAGTATGAGCAAACAACTCTCCGATATCGTCGGGCATCTTCTCGACCCTTCTCACCATCATGCTGCTTTTTATTTTGCTTGAGCGGATTTCGACTGGGGTCCACTGCAAAGGCGTGGCAGGGCGCAGTGCATAGAGTCGGCTTGAGAACAAACCATGAGTGTGGGCAATCTGTGTCGTGGTAGCTAGCTACCTGGTAAATAATGGTCTGGACTCTGCATCACGCCTAGTTGAGTTGTCAATGGTACCGTCGAGGCTGCATCCATTGACGCAAATGCAAAGAGGCGATGGGCCTAGGTATTGCGCAATTACGCCGGACGGCTGGCCAAAAAGTCCCCCCTTCTGCAAGTTGGCCATTTTTGTGCGGAGTATGTGTGTGGCATCATTTCACATGTGCTACACGCATATCCCAGCACTTGGAACACAAAGTCATAATACCCATCCACACGTCGCAGCACAACACAACACACAGGGCGTGAACCAACCATCTGCAAATTAGAATGACCATCTTGGTACATGACCCTCGGGTCAAAATGTATTGCTGCTAACTATGCAAGTCTAGTCCCCGTCGCAGTCTATGCTGCATGTATATCATATAACAATTGCTTTTTTTTTGTAACCATCAATCACAACGCACCCAACTCCTTCAACTTGCTAATCAAACCATCTACATCCTCGACCTTGCCACCGCCCTGTCTAGGCGCAGGTTCTACCAATCTCGTTAGCTTCCATCATCTCGATTACGCCACGTGTACACCACCACTTACCAGTAACGTTGAGAACCTTGAGGCGCTTCTCGTTCTCCAATCCAAAGTCCTTCAGAGTCTTCTTCTCCAGCTTCTTCTTTTTGGCTTTCATGATGTTAGGCAAGCTCGCGTACCGGGGTTCATTGAGTCGCAAATCCGTCGTGATAATCATGGGCAGCTTTGCGCGGATAGTTTCCACACCACCGTCGACCTCCTTTGTTACAGTGACGCTGTCGCCCTCTCCAAACTCAACCTTGCTGGCTTGCGTGGCCTGCGGCCAGCCCAGCAGACCAGCAAGCATCTGGCCCGTCTGGTTGGCATCGTCGTCGATGCTCTGCTTGCCCAAGATGACGAGATTGCTCTTTTGCTCCTCGGCGACCTTTTTGAGCATCTTGGCAACGGTGAGGGGCTCCAGGTCATCGCCCTCCTTGACATCTACGTGGATGGCACGATCGGCGCCCATGGCCATGGCTGTTCGCAGGATATCCTGAGCTTTTGTAGGGCCGGCTGAGATGGCGCAAATGTCTTCGACGCCGCCGGGCGCTCGGCTCTTTTCGCGGATTCTGACGGACTCCTCGACAGACAACTCGTCAAAGGGATTCATGGAGTGCTTGACGCCGGCCGTTTCGACGGCCGTCTGCGCCTTGTTCACCCGGGGCTTGACCTGCAGTTTGAACAATGGAAGCTTGAGTTAATGACCGCCAGCGTGTGGGGAACTTGCATGTCGCTCCAAGGGGGTATCATACAGCATAGTCAATGACCCGCTTGACGGGAACGAGGATCCTGAGAGCGGACATGGCGATTGTTGCAATCAATGGCTCTGGGGAGGAGGTTGAAGGGGAGAAAGGCCCATGTGCCATCTGCCGTCATGATGTTGCCCGAGTCCACCCGGCTAAGACCGGCCCCAACCTCGGGCCACCGAGTCACGTGATGCGAGCGCTTTTGTCGCGGCACAGTTACATTGTGCTGAAGTACGGTCTCATATGTCACAACAGATTCGACTGTCTCTGTTTGATCCGCAAATCGGTACTCGGTAGGCAGTATCGGCCTTTTACTTCTGGGCTATTTGGGTAGCAACCTTGACGATAGCACGACATCGTAACCTAACCCACTGCAAGTGCTAGTCTCACGTGCTCGACTGGGTGGTGATGGGGTTCGTTTTCTCTCGCCTAGACTGTGCAACAGCGAGCATGGATAGCATCAACCCTTCAGATCAATCACAAGTACCAAAGTCCCGGTAGAATAGTGAAATTCTTGTTATTCTGCTCCAGTGCTACGTTCAGAGATGCATGTTCAGCGCGTCACGTGCTCATCGATACTATTCAGTCACAGTTCGTTGTTCAACGTATCATGTCCGATAGTATCCGCGAATCGATGGTATTACTGTACAGTATCTGATCAGACGTACCAATATGCCAATATACAAGGATTGTAGGTGCTTCTTAAATACAATCATGATGTGTCGGCCAAGTTGTAGACCACTTCCATCTGGGCTGGCTAGCATTAAGGAGAATTGCATCAGCCTGTCTGCCCCTTGCTTGGCCCTCTGGAAATAAGACTGAATAATCCGGAACAGGATTGACCAACCCTCATCATGTCCCATAATGCAAATGCCGACAACATTGGCAACGGATTGGGCGATGAACCTAAAGTCTCGAGACCAACATGGGCTTGACGGCCAACATAATGATACCGTATCTCGTCTGTGTCTGGGCGCTTCAGGGATACTCGGCTTAGTAGAATCTACGAGTTGCCAGCAGAATATTGATGCCACAAGTAAATCATGATAAGCTGGCTAATACATACAGTCGAGTGACTGCCGTCAACGGCCCTCTTCAAGATGGCCAATCTACTTTCTTCGTCCATCTGTGGCCCATCACCAGTCATCCCAGTCATCTGCCTTTTTAGCCGCCGGGCCACCTCCAGCGCTTCCCTTCTTGCCCATGCCCATTGCACTTGTCCCAATCGAGCTATTTGTCTGCTTCTTTTGCTCTGCCAGGCTTGCAAAGTCGTCCCAGAAATCTTTGCGGCTCGCATCCAGCGGCGCGTCTCTCCTGTGGCCAGCTTCGTTACCCTCCACGAATCGGTTGAATCCTTCCTGGGCTGATTTGCCCGCCATTTGAGCCTGTCTCGCGAACTGGGCGGCTGTGAGCTGGGCTTGTTTGGCAAAATCGCCCTCGGCGAGCTACATGAAAGATTAGTTTTCTCAAGCCGAGCCTACAAAAGCAAAGTGATTGTGGTAACAGAACAGGGGGCAGGGGCAGGCAGGGGCACGAACCTGCTTGGCAGTGGGTTGGATATATCCGTCATTCACCGTCTTGGCCGTCTTGCTCACAGTGGAAGTAAACCATCCGAACCCCTTGGTCAACGCAGCCATGGGATCCCTCTGCAGGTCATCAAAGTTGGGGATGCCGGCCTGGTCGGACTTGCTGGGAGCAGGCGTGTTTCCAAAGCCAGCATATTTGCCCCCCTGACTAGGAGGGACGTCGTCCGGTCTTGAAGCATTCTCCGCGCCCAACTTTGAGAAATACCTATCATCCACCTTGACTCTGCCCCCGGCGCCACCCTTGCCGGGACTCTCGCTGCGGCTTGTCGAATTGCTAAGCGGTGTTCCTGTTCTCGAGCCGACCCGCTGGCCACCCAGGGCAGGCGGCGGCGTGGGCTTGGCCACAGGGGCAGCGGGTTTCTTCTCCCCAGGAACGTATTCTCTGTCCTCGACTTTGCAAGAAAGCCTCTCCTTCCACTCCTCGCCGACTTCGCCGCTGTAGCGTTCTGCAATCGTCGCATCGTCCCAGGTAATGCCTCGCATTTGCGTGTCCTCGTGCTCTTCGAAAAACTTCCTCCACCTCTCGTTACCGCCGAGGCGCATTCGCTCAATCTCGCTTGCCTTGAATGCGTCCATGGAGATGCTGCGTACAAAGGAGATGTGGACGCCGAGACCGCGATGCACGCCGGCGCAGGAGAGGCAAATGAAGATGCCAAATTTGGGGGACGCCCATTGTGGTGAGGGTGCGTTGCAGTCGCAGCAGATGCTGTTGTTGGATTCTTTCTGGAGGGCAGCGAGCTGTAGGATTACTGTTAGCATTCAAAGTCCCTTCCAGCCGAGTCCTGTGGCCATTCCGGGTGTCTTTCCAGGCCCCATGAGAGAGAGTCGATGGGGCATACCTTGGACCTCGTCTCAGGGTCAACCTCCCACATGGCCTTGGAAGCCATGATGTGCCGAGGCGCAGGAACGGAAGAACTGCCTGCCAGGAATTCGGGCGCAGAGGGGCTTTGTATCGTGATTCTGCAGGCTGGGGTAATTGGGGTTTCCAGGGAAGGAGAACCGTTGCCCTTTTCTCAAAGAGGATGTGTGGGTGTCATTTGTTGAAAAAGACTGTGGCACCTCGTTGACCTTGTCACCCCTCCCTGGTTTTCTAGTGTCTGGTCCAGTCTGGACGTCGATGGTGTCTGGTACGCTGCTGGCCTACTTTACTTGGGATAATAATTCCGCTCAGTGGGGAGCTCAGCGCCTGGATCTATGCTCAAGTGGGCTGGACACCCCCCATAATAATTGTCTGGTTGCAGCCCCCTGCCCACCTGCAACGACCCAGCTCTCTCTCGTGTGGATCAACGTGATTGGTGAGGCTTGTCGCATCACTTTCGATGCTATGAATATCAACAGTCCCGCTGCCGTCGGCCTACTGCCTACATGGTGGAATCAACAAAGTCGAGTCGCTACCGACCTACCTAGGTACCTACTTTAGGTACTTGTAGGCAGATGCTCGTGGAGCCGTCTAATGAACCGGCCCGGGGGGAGGGGGCATGTACAGCAGTACATATGTCCCTCACGTTGCTGCTCTTGTGCGGGCCGCACAGGTCAATCCCGGTTTCACTTATTCAACCAGTCCGTCACAAGACGACATCGACTTCAACCCAAATCACAAAATACATCATCAAGTTTTTCCATTGAGAAGTGCCTCCCATGTATCATCGCAGCCCAAGAAGGCCCAGATGTCCACTGAATAGCGCTACAAATACATTCTCCTTTGCTCATACCAGGCATGCATTAGTCTTCCTCATGGATAAAATATTATTTTTTCATAACAGCAAGCAAGACAAATCAAACCACTGCAATCCCATATAACCTCCAGACTCCACACACATGGCATGTGTGATGAAATATCCCTCGGGTATAAAGCAGAGCAGTGCCCATGACGGCTTGATTGCCAAAAAGTCGAACGAGCATCTACCATAAGTGATATAGTTGAAAATTCGTCGTAATTATTCTCATTTCGGCAAGGAAACACCTCAACTCATCTAGTGTAACCATTGCCGGACAAAGAAGAGGACAAGTCGCGCACTTAGGCGGCCGCAGTGGTGGCGGCGGCCTCGGCCTCCTTGTTCTCCTCCTGAGGAGCGTTGGCCTCCTCATCAGTCTTGTCGGGGCTGTCAATGGCGACCTTGACAGCGATCTCACGGCCCTCGATCTCCTTGCCGTTCATCTCAGCGACGGCCTTCTGCTGAAGTTCCTCGGAGGCGAGGGTGACAAATCCAAATCCACGACCCTTGCGAGCCTCACCACGAGCCTGCAGCTTCTTGATCATAAATCGAGGGATGGGTCGGAGGGCGATCTTGGCAGAGGAAGGCTCGTATGCCTTGAAGAGCTCAATAAGCTGAAAAATGGTCGTTAGCACCAAGGGCAACAAATTGCATAAATCGGCAGTTTCCTGGCAAAACTCACCTTCTCCTCAGTCAAGTCGTAAGGGAGGTTGGCAACCATGACCTTGGTCTTGGAAGGGATGCCATCGGCAGGGGGGCCGCGCTCGCGGCGCTCACGCTGGGGACGGGTCTGATTCTTCTTTGAATTCGAGTCAGTGTTGTTCTGAGCTTGATTTGTGATGTCCGTCAATGGGTGAACCTCGGTGTTGGCCTCAGCTTCAACTGGGGCAGCCGCAGCTTCGGTGGCGGCAGGGGTAGTTTCGCCCTCCTTCTTCTCTTCGCCGACGTCCTGTTGAAGCAGCTTGGTCAGCTTCATTCTTTGATTCCATCTGCTGGGCAATACTCACGCCAGCGCGACCGCCGCGAGCAGGGCGCCCACCACGACCACGGCCGCGACCGCGACCACGGCCAGAGGCACGACGGCGCGATCCCTCAGCACCTGAACCTTCACCATTGGCAACCTCGGTCTTCTCGCCAGCAGGCTCGGGCTTGCGAGCAAGCTGCACAGAGACCTTGCGCTCGAGGATCTCCTTGCCGGAGAGCTCAGCGATGGCACGCTCGGCCTCGGAAGGGGTGGAGAGATCGACGAAGGCGTAACCAACAGGGCGTTCGGTGCGAGGGTTCTTTGGGATCGACACAGACTCACTGAAGGCGCTGTTAGCAAACTACATCTGCAAGGCGAGACGATTGTAGTAACATGGGGCAAGGACTGCGGCCATCGATAGAGACGGAATCGACTGGGGCAGCAAGTCATGTTTCTGCACGGGCAAGCATAGCGGGGACCAAGCTTGCAGTGCTCTCCGCCACAGGTAAATCAGGGCGAGTAGCCAGCCAGAAAAGGCCACCATTGTTGTTGAGAAATGGGCCAAAGAAACTTACACAAGATAGCTCTTGAAGAAGTCCTTCAACTCCCCCTCAGTTGTCGCGTAGGCCAGGTTGCCGATGTACAGACGGCGGCCTTCCGCAGCGCTAGCCGAGGCGGCCTCGTTGGCGGCGGCCTTGTCATCGGCAGGCTGGCTGATTGAGGTATTGCTCAGAGTGTTTGCAACGTCATTGACAGCGGCATCGGTGGCCTTCTCCACGTTGGTAGCAGACATGTTGATGGATGGATGGAGGATGATTGACTGTGTGGAAGTCTTGGAAGTGATGACGTTCGAACGTTGGGCTTGTGCGAAAGCGACGTTCGAAAGAGCGTGGGGGGCTGGGAAAAAAGCTCGTGGATTGAACTCTGTTGCAATGAGGAGGGAGATTGATCAGGGTAGCTTCGTGCCCTAGATGAAAGTTGAAAGTAGACAGACGACGAGCGTTGCGCGGAGTCACAGGTTTGGCTGATGTTTATGTGATGAAGAGAGAGGAAAGGGGGAGAGAGGTCAGGAGAAGTCGCGAATCTGAAATATTTTTCGGGCTGGCGTGCGTGCACTGGGGGCAGCTGCTACAGTTGGGTAGGGGTCTGGATGGCCAAGTGCAAGGTTGTGGTGTGGTGCAGGAGTGGTGCAGGGGCGGCGCAGGCAGGAGCAAGGGTCTGGTGCGCTGGCTCACCTTTTGCTTGGCAGGAGGTTCCGTCTTCAATATGTGGGTTGGAGGAGTCCTTGAGAATGGGGGCGGCAATGAATGCGTTTGTGGGTGAGAGGTCTGTTTTCTATTTCCTTCTCTGGCGGCGCCGCACTGGCCTTGAAATAGATACCTAGGTGCCTGGCTAGACCGACTAAGTTCACTGCAAATGTACCAAAATTCCGCTCCAAACTCACGGCGGCGGCGCGTCAAAATTGCGCTGACTGTTCTACTCCTGTAGTGAATGACGGCGGGCTGAAGCAGCAGATCATTGACTGAACTGCAGAGCTGCTGTCATTGCTCCAGCTCCAGCAGGCAAGCACGGTCAGTGCGGGGCCAGGCGAGGTGGCACCCTTCTGGGTCCTTCCATGCATGACAGTGACGAGCGCAAGCGCGCGTAACACATGAAATGTGCATATTATTACCAAGGAGACGCACTTGGCTTAAACCGGGACCCATGGCCAGCACTTATAGCACGAACTAATAATATACTGCAACTTAAAGCATATGTCGCCCCGGAGCAAAAGCATTGTGAAAGAGCTCCCTTTGTCAACCCACAGAAAGGCGATGCCTGGGGATAAATCCGGACTGGCTTTGAGGTGTGCAGGACCAAGCCGGGCCAGTGCGCCTGCCTTTGATACGCCGCAGTTACACATGTAGCTGCATGCGAACGCGAGGTGAGGTCAATGGTCAGCTTGTTCCTTCCTGCCTCGTGAATCACCCGGCGTAGCCCTCGCCGTTTCCACAAACACCCCGGGAGAGTAATGGGAAGCAGTACTTAAGTAGTCACCCAGATTTTGCAAGGACACAAGACAAGACTTGGCTGGTCGGAATCAAATCGCCTTCTCAGCCTGCTCTCTTGCATTCGTCCCAGGCCAACCCAGAAGCCAACGAAGCGCCCCATGCCCCAGTGCCATGTCCCACCAGAGCTCCACTCGTCCCGAGCCTTCCACAAGCTAAGCCCGGAAAATGACTTGATGACCGCTATTAATAAGTCCAGTACCTGCCTAGGTATAGTACGTGCGGTATGATATGCGCTGTTTGCCCTGAATCCCAAATGTACGTGATGGCAATCAGGCTTGCTTGCACTCGTAAACCATGCAGGCAGCTGGCCAAGCAAGGGCGTGCTGTAGTCGGAGTGCCAGGCTTCTCCCTTTTTTTCCCTTTTTTTTTTCGGGTGCTGACTGACTCTTACCTCACTCATTTTGTGCGCGGAAAGAGAGCCCCGGTCAATAAAAACCCTTGATTCGGCGTTCACCGTGGTCGGTACCCAGTCACAGCATATCCCTGGCAGTCATCTCGCCGTCGTTTGCAGCCCTCATCCACACCTTCCCTTGTCGTGGTATTTGCACGCCATGCCAACGGCTCCCAGTCTTGGGACCCGGCTCCCTGGCGGTCGGAAATTGAGGCAGCAAGAAGACCAATCAAGCGGGTTAAGAGGCATGGAGGGCTGATGCTTGTCAGCAGCGCCAGCCATGGGTCAAGCATGAACGAAATGCAAACCTACGGGGAGGTAATCCGGCGCTTGCACCCTTTGAAGCAGTCAGACGAAGCAGTACTCTCTCCAAAATTGTTTCTCATGACCCTGAGAAATGAGTGTCGGTTGTATTCCATGCAACATTGGATGCGCCATCTTGGCCGCTGCAGGTGCAACAGGCTCATTTTGGGGGCAGCGCATGCAAAAGCAGCGCGCAACTACCGTGGTAGGTAGATATAATGAACGGTTGGTTACTCAAGTACCGAGCACATGGGAAGCCAAATGCCTTTTCTGGCACAGCTGGAATAAGCGCACCTGCAATTGTGACTGGTGATGCGCGCCTCCACTCGATTGATAAGATCTTTGGTTTGCTTGGCCGACGCCACGGCCCGGCATCGGACCCGTCTTTCATCGCGTTTTGTCTCGCCGTCAATTCTGTCATCAGACTCATTCTGCCATCAACGACGTCACACGCTCCCGGCATTCTCTCCACCCTCCTTTTGATGGGCATGCAATTGCCGCCGCCCCCGCCGCCGCCTTGCTAGCTATTCTCATTCCTGGGGCTGCTTTGCGCAAGCCAAGTAAAACAGCGCAGCCACCATGGCCGGCCATGACAGGACCGTCCTGGTCCTGTATGGCTCCGAGACTGGCAACGCCCAGGACATGGCCGAAGAACTGGGTAAACTGTGTCAAAGACTACACTTTGCCAGTCGCGTGGAGGAACTGGACAGCGTAGACTTGGTGGGTTATGTTGAGAGACGGCGCAATTCGCTCATGGGTTAACAGAGTCTTCTTCTCTTCCAGAACGAACTCCTCCAGCATTTTTTCGTGCTCTTTGTTGTCTCAACAACCGGACAGGGTGATATGCCACATAACGCTCTCTCTTTCTGGAAGAAGCTACTGCGCAAAAAGCTGCCGCCCACTTGCCTGGCTCAGCTGAGATATTCGTGCGTCGGGCTTGGTGACAGCACCTATCTCAAGTGAGTTGCCCTGCAAATTCTGAAAGAAGCTTGACTAACGAAGAATGCAAGGTTCAACTGGGCGGCCAGAAAACTCATCCGACGCCTCGATCAACTAGGTGCCTCCAGCTTCATTGAGCCTTGCGAAGCCGATGAGCAGTTTCCCGAGGGGTATGTTGGTCCTCTTCCTCCGTCAAGCACGCGTCTAACAAAACCGTGGTCAATAGCATCGACGGCACTTTTGTCCGCTGGGCAGATAATCTTCGCCAACACCTTTTGCAGCATTATCCTGATCCAGAGGGCAGAGAGCCCCTGCCCGAGAATGAAATGCTCCCTCCGAAATGGTCCCTGGCACCCGCAATCCAAAATCTGCCCGAGACTCCTCCTGCGAAGCTTCACACCAACGGCGACGTAAAGGAACTGCCCTCAATTCCGCCACTAGAAGAAATTCCCCTCCCAGGCGGACTGCAGGCCACTCTTGTGGAAAGCAAGCGTCTGACCCCCGACAAGCACTGGCAAGATGTGCGCCTCGTATCCTTCGACTTCCCCAACACCATGGTGATTAACCCGGGAGATTGTCTAACCATCTACCCCAAAAACTTGCCCCGTGACGTCCAGAGGGTCATCGACCTCATGGGCTGGGAGACTATTGCCGACACGCCTCTCGACTTGTCACTCTGCTCTCTCCCTTCCACGCTACACACCCCGTCACCTTGCACATGTACCCTCCGCGATATCCTGCTGCACAACATCGACATCAACGCGGTGCCCCGCCGGTCGTTCCTCAAAAATATATCCTACTTCTCAGATAACATTGACCACAAAGAGCGCCTCCTGGAGTTCACAATGACAGAGTTCCTGGACGAATACTTTGACTACGCCACCCGCTCTCGCCGAAGCATCATCGAAGTCCTCGAGGAGTTCTACTCTGTCCGCGTCCCCCCGGAACGCATACTAGACGTCTTCCCACTCATCCGCGGCCGAGACTTTAGCATCGCCAACGGAGGGAGACATCTCGTGCCTAGCCCGTGCTCGTCTCCAGCCACCAGAATACAGCTGCTCGTCGCGCTGGTGAAATACCGCACCATCCTGCGCAAGCCCCGCGAAGGCCTTTGCTCGCGATACCTGACACACCTGCCCCCTGATACAACCCTCACCGTCACCCTCAAGCCCGTGCTATCCCCAATCCACGGCTCCCTCAACGCCAAACGACCGCTCATAGCCATGGCAACGGGCACGGGTGTCGCGCCCGTCCGCTCTCTCATCCAGGAAAGGATGACGCACGAATCCCCCGGTCAAATGATTCTGTTCTTTGGAAACCGTAACAAAGATGCAGACTACTTCTTTAGTGAGGAGTGGAAGGAAATCTGCGGCGCTGGACTTACGCTCTTCACGGCCTTTTCAAGAGACCAGCGAGAGAAGGTGTATGTGCAGGATCTGGTTCGCAAGGAAGCCAAGTTGCTGGAGGGACTGATGGCCCAGAGGCCGATATTCGCCGTGTGTGGGGGGTCTTCCAAGATGGCGGATGCATGTAAGCACGCTGTTTTTGATACATATATGGAGGGGGGCGATGCGGAACAAAGGAGAAAGATATTGGATGGGATTACATGGTGGCAGGAGATTTGGTAGTGCCTATATTGCACAATACACAACACATCGTCTCGGATTGAGAAGCAACGCATCACAGACGAGGCCGAAAGTAAAGTCACTGGTGCATTTAATATTCGGTTTCCATGCTCTATCCTGTCCTGTTTTAGCTCATGGAATGCATCAACCAAGGTGAAGAAGCCCCCCTCTTCCGTCTCTGTATTGCCTAGTTCCATCCATCTCATAAGCACGTAAGTTGAGATTTTTTTTTTCCCACAACAAATGATTACGCCCCTCATACTCCAAATATCCCCAGGTCGTATCCCGAAAAACAAAAAGGGGGGGGCATATAAAAGAAAAGGGTGGGGGAGAAGAAATAAATCAGCCCCAAGTTGCTCGAGTGTAAAGGAAAGACTAGTTACTCCAAGTTAAATCCCTGCCCATGGTTCCGATTTCTGCGCATTTTCAAAATAAAGCTCCATCCCTTGAAGATGTCCAACAAGGTTGATCGCCATACCCTGGCGTCTAAATCTGACGGTTATCAAAACTCCTTCGCTATTGTTATTTCCGAGAACCCCGTGAATAAGATATCAAAACGCTAGATAATGAAAACATTCAAGGAAAGTAAGTGTAAAACGGGTTGGTAGCATGTGGCCGATCCAATACCGAGAGGCATCATCATGATTGGTCTTCCTCCCAGCTGAACCGCTTGTCAGCCATTTGAGGAACATGTATCAAATCGGAGCCAGCATCGATACGTCCGACTTTGGATGATTCGGGCGATTTTGCTGCCATGACTGGTTTGTCTGCGCTGTCTTGCTCTTCGGACCGAGACGGAAGCGTTTGTCGGTGGGCATTGGGTCGGCTTGGAGAATGTTCATGTCCCTGATCTGCACGTGTGCTCCGTTCACTGGCATGCCGTGACATTTCTTCCACCATTCTATCCTCCTCTTCAGTGAAGTTGCTTCCAAGACTGGCTACGGATACGCGAGATCCGGCAGTGAACATGGGGCCTGGCATGTTGCGCCCACCCGACGCAACACCGCGAGACCCTGTTCCCGTACTATGGCCGGGCAGTTGGACGTTTTCTGGCAATGGCCCTAAACAAACCACTTTTGAGGGATCGATTGGGGTTCGTTGAAAAGTACCTGGCAGGGAGGGGATTGAGTCTGTGACTGGCGATACAGGCGCATTAGAGTTCACCGACAAGGATCGACTCGTCGTTGAGTGGGCTCCGCCTCTGGCATCTACCGAGTAGGATCTCGGCGGCATAGACGCCGTAGCGGGTGATGGTAGATCGGCTGAGCTCCAGTCACCCCGGGGGGAGACGGGCGACGGCTCAGATGCGAGCAAAGTGTTCGAGGTCGAGTCAGCGCCACGAGATCTAGTTGGTGATATTGGCGACGGTTCGTCTGCTAAATGTGTTTGCAGGGTTGGCAGCATCTGGTGGGCACTTGTCTTTTCTTGCGGCACAATGCTCCCGTCAGCAGGTGGCGTGTATTCAGGCACAGGGCCCTGCAGCTGGCGATCCAGCTTTCTCCTCGCAATCTCATAGGCACTCATGTCATGTGTGCTGTCAGTGCCCATGTCTGTTTCGCCCAAAACGGAGTCGTCATCGCCGCGTCCAGCATCCAATTCGGCGGGAGACATGGGAGCCGCAAGTTCGTAAATTTGGTGGTCTGGTGCCTCGGAGGGGTCGATGCCCCGGCCTGTCGTGGTCGCTCCTGTTCTTCGAGACCGCCCGAGTCCAACAATCCTAGAAAACATGCGTGATACAGGACTTGTAGGAGAGTCCGGTATGAGCGTAGACGCAGAATCTTTTCCGTCGTCGAGTTCATCATGCGATCTCTCACGCTGTTGCCGCTTGTGGCGTCTGTAGCAAAAGAAGGCGAGCACCAACGTGCTAAAGAATGCCACGACGCCAACAGCGATACCAACCATCTCTCCAGTCGAAAGACCGCTGCTGCTGTTGGGATCAGGTGGTGGCGGGTAAGGGCTGTTATTCGGTCGAAGAATCTTGGTCAACCGTGCGCCGCCAATTGGATCGCTTGGAAACTGAGCCTGGTGGATTGAGAAAACACCAGAGTCATATTTAGTCATGAGATAGGCCTCTTGCATGAATGCATTTCCAATAATCATTGTATTGTTGGTTGCCTTTCGGAGGGTAAAGTATGGGACCGCAGGGTCGCTGTATCCCACGGCTCCCTTCATAAAAGGATAGCTCAGCAAGCTCACGAAAGCTCTAATCGGAAGGGTGATGTTCACCACGCCCTTCACATCCAGAGGCAGGCCGAAATCGTCCCGGTTGTCCATGCTTGAGAGGCTGAAGGTAAAGGCAAGGGAGCTGTTGGAGGAATACTGGCGGTATTGGTCATTGGTCAAGGTATAGAGCTGGAAAGTTTCGTTGTAGGTGAGGTTGAGCGCCGCGGCAAAGCTGTCGCATACGGCGGCAGGAAGCCACAGGTACGGCGACGTCGTGTCGACAACGGCCGTGAATGCGTTTGAGTAGTCCAGCAAGATCTGTTTGCCCGAGTCCCAACCGTGGGGCTTACCGCTCCCATCTGCGTATACCTCGATGCCACGAATAAGAGGTCTGGGAACTCCTTCGGTCTGATTCATGGTAAATATACTGTCATGCATGACCAGTCTGGCGGCATCATAGCCGCCCAGCGTTGCTGATCCAACGATGCCACCTGCAACACAGTTAGCATATGCCACATCGGTCAGGAAGACGTCGGCAGCAGTGAAGAACGAACGATATGATGCTCCGGCGGTATATCCATAGCTATAACTAGGGATCCATCCAAACGATGCCACAGCTTGCCTCATTGGGGGTGTAGCAACAATGTCGGCGAAATTGCCCGATCTCAGCCCCACGCCGAAAAAGCCGAGGAAATAGTCTGTGGAATTGATAGCCGACATGAGAACATCCGACATGGAGAAGCCGATGTTTGTGATGGGACTGAAGGATGCTATTGTGTCAAAGCCGTACTGCCCCGTGCCGCCTGTCCCCAAGTCGGGCAAGCCCAGCTGCCAGGTTCCCAAGTTGGACCAACGCTTCGAGTCAGACGGATAGTAGATGCCGCCTCTGGCAGAGCTACAGTGAGGATCATCTGCGACGAAAACGTGTGAGCGAATGTACTATTCAGAGAATGGATGGTCGGGCCGACAATGTCATACTCTTGTTACATCCTCCTGGCCCCACGGCCCAGAATTCTGAGAGCGCAGTGCTGAACAGAACATTGACATTATTATTAGAACCCACCAAGAAACCATACGTCGACCAATTTCCATCGATTCCTAGCCTGTGCAACATGCGGTTAGACTAGACGTGCAACAAAGGGGTTTATGAGCGATGACGAACCATTCCGTTGCGCCAAATGCTACAGCTTGTGGCCCTGATGTCGTCGCGACTGGGGCAACTGATGCCGCGGCAGCTGCTGCTGTGGTTAAGACTGCTCGCGCCCGCATGTCTTTTGCAGCCCGTCCCTGTCTTCGAGGATGGTTTGAGTCGAGACGTCGCGCCAGCCAGCGGTGCGCTTTGTGTGACTGAAGGGATCCCCAGGCCGCCGACAGAGTGTAGCGCTGTTCCTGGGGTTCATCGAAGGTAGAGTCGACCGGAAGCGTGCCCTATTTCGCCCTTCGCTGCACATACATTGCATGGAGCGTATAGTCCTCCTCGTCGTGGCCAAGGCAGGTCCAATGGCAGGTCTGCAACGCAACAGAGGCGTTTCAATGCCCCCAGCAACTAAAGGTTTGCTTCAAGAATGTTCTCGCGGCGGGTGCTTGGCCAGGAAACTGCTGAAGAATGCCGAGGCAAGGTGACGTCGAAATGCAAACGGTGGTATTCAACAACGGCCGTGGGGAAACGAGCCGGTGCACCAGTTGGCGAAGAATTGAATGTAGGAAAGTGTGAAAGTCAATCCAGGTCGTTGGAGCTTCCACGGGACGGGGAGGGCACACTGGATGATGACTGGGCCAAACGGACAAGGAGGGACCCAGGCGATTGAGGAGGTCGACCAACAGGGGTGGTGGGCGGAGCCTAGCGGCACCAGAGACACTGAGAGACATCGGACTGGAAACTGGAGAATGCTGACCAGGTGCGTCGCTCCTCTTGGTCTTGGACGCGGATGGTGTGCCATCTTCTGCGTCGATTCCAGATGTGGCTCGCCAGGGCCGTCGATAAGGGAGGATGCCGGGCATGTCGAGCATGTTGGTCATGCTCCTGCCATCTCCTGCAACCTCCTTCCACATCCCTCTTTGCTCCCCGTGTCCCACCAACGGCACTGCAGCATTTCAGATGCACCAAACAAGCCAGCATGGTGCCCAAAGCCTGGTTCACGACCCAGCGCCCGGGACCTCAGCCGGGGGCTGCCCCCCAGAACCCTGGCACAAAGCAAATGGATTGGGACTAACTCGATCTCTGCTCCGGGTCCTTGGCCCACCCTGGGCGACTTGGCGACCCCTTCTGGACATGGTGGTTGTGGCCAAGGGCGGGTTGTGTGCGCCTGGCCGGGTCCAGGACGGCACCTTTGCCCGGCTTCATTGGGCCATCAACTGAGACTGTGGGTGCTGCTCTGTACCCTGTGCCCCCTACCATTGTGCGAATACAAATTCGGCGAGGCACGAGCTTTGCTTTGCCTGCCTTCCCTGCGGATTATCACCCAAGGCAAGGAATGCAGCAGGGCGACCTGGGTGAATCAAAAACGACACGCAATTTCCAGGTCCCAATTTCCACCGTTTCAACCCACGGACGGCCCCAAAAAGGCGGACCGTCATTTATTCGTCGCAATTGCACAACCAGACAGAGAAATCACAGGGAAATCGCAGGGAAATTCATTGCTCGTGTTCAGACCTTCTCCTTACACAACACCGTGTCGCCCTCACGAGAGATGGGTTTGCCCAAACCTGGGGCCTGTCCGCCCGGCATTTGGAAGATGGAGAAGGGCAGCTGTCTCCACCGCATGCCCTTGGGCGAGACTGGCAGAACTGACACAACTGACACAACTGACAGAACTACTCCGTACCATCCGGGACACCAGACACCAACCTGTTAGGCAGCGACCCAACTGGGCACACCACTGAGGCCATCGTCAATGCTCCCAGTTTTGAACGGACATGTCCGAACTTCCACAGCCTCATTCCCCAAGCACTGACCGCCCACGGCCAAGACCAGATTTGTGAATCGTTGAGAATGCAGGTGGCGCAGAGTAGTGCGACGCCATTGTCGCGGCAGGAGCCCATCGATGGAGCTCAGGCCGTCTGACGTCTTGAGGGGGCAGGCTCCCTTGCAAAACGGCATGTTGTTGAACCTGTTCCCTCTACGGAGTAGACGGCATGCTTCACAATCTGCCCTGGCCCTTGAACAAGGCAGTGTGCTACATGAAGCTACCGCCGATCTGGCAACAAAGTTCAACCTGCTCCGTCACTTGATTAAATTTCCGAACATCGGCCCATCCCGGCAGGCCAGTTTGTGAAATCACAGCCTTTGATTTCGGATTGTCGTCCCATTGCATCATGGACCCCGAGGTGACCGTGTTTCAATTCCTATTGCTGGCTTCCAACTCCTTGAAATGGGGCAGCGAAATGCACAGTCAATCGTCCAACGAGTTGCAACAGCCAATCGCAATGTCAGTCAGCTAACACGTCCTGTGGATAAGACAATCGTCTGCTCGTATGCCCAAGTGCTGGTTGAAGTCACGCTAGCACAGTTCCAGGCAAGATCCGTCTCATCTGTTATCCACCAGTGGTAGCATAGGCCACCTATAGAAATTCCTTGCAGGTTTTATCCGCCAGCAACGGAAATGCCAAGGGGGCGAAGATAATATCCCCCGTGTACGGAGTAGTTACACAGGGGTTGCCATCTAATAAGGATTGACCAACCTCCAAGCTTCGGGTTCATCCTTATGACCAAACAAAGCATGCGTAAGGGATTACTCTGATAACAAATAAACAGTTTTTAAGCTGTCATCCTTCTTAATTCGCTAAAAAGTCGCATTTAGTCAGTCAGACGGCCTAAGAAGCCACAAAGACGCGTCATTAGTGGATTGTTAAGTAGTCCACGCGGCTCCTTTCCTGCAAGATAATAGATTCATTTTATAGAAATTTGGCAGGTACTGGGCTCTTTTTAACATGTTACGTGATAAGACCAGTGGAGAAAGGGGACAGAGAGAGTTGCATCTTACGTAAGCCACACTGTTTGTCAGAAGCACAGGCAAGCCTTTGGAGATTCATCAGTGACTTGTTAAGTAATGCGGGGAAAGCAAACAGGAGCCAGTGGTTCCTCTTGTGCAAAGACCAAGCTCTCACTTATTCTACCATCAGACAATGCCTCGAGCAATTGCACCAGATGCGCACAGCAAAATAACGGACGTCCACGAGTGTCGCTCGTTACCCCCACGGGATAGGCAATAGAGGCACCAGCTATTGACTCCATGCATCTCCAACAAATGACAAATGGTGCCACTCGGCCTGGGTCCCCGCGTGATTCCCCCCCCTCCCCGCCGCCGATGAGGATAGAAGCCACATGGCCTCCGCTCCACCACTAAGTTTTGGCCTCAGTCTGTATGTGGAAGGCGGGCAACAGAATCGAGGTCGATGGGCATGCCCACCAATCAGTTTTCTGGTCATCCATGGCGTACCATGGTACAGAGCGTTGAGTTAATCGGCGAGCTACTCGCACCATTGAGAGACACACGATCCATCTTGAGCTCACTACAGACGCACCACGGAGCAGAACCCACGTCGAAACAAGCTGATGATTTCCTGGACAGTGCTGCTGCGTCCGGGTTCTGGGCTATCTTCCGTTGCCGCCTCGGGAATACATCAGCCATCCTGAAGAAATTTGAGGTAAACCGAAATAAAAAACGTGGGTTCCTGGCGGCTCGCAAAACAAACCCAGCCGGCTCAATGCCGCCGAAGCTCATCAGAGACGTCGGTATAACTTTGTGGACTAACACGTCACCTCTTCCCTAATTCCAATCAAGATGCCCCAAGGAGGGATAAGGAAGCGGTAGGCTCAGATACAAAAGCCCCGATTTCAGTGCCATGGCCTCGTGTTGTCGCCTTCGGAGGGTGTAGCTTTTTAGCGGCCATCTAGGCCACCAAGAACAGCTATTTACTCTTCCAGGCAACGAATAAAGTTGGGCAACGGCCCCCATCGAGAGGCTAAGAAGCTGCATTTCCTACCCACGATCTCATGGCTCATTGCTGACTGAGCTAAGCCAACGCCGGCTTGCACGATGATGGCACAGATCAAGCGCCATCATCCCACACTGGCTCAATCCGAGAATCCGCCTAACATGCATCGCTATAATAGCTGGAGTACCACGGTCGTGTTGTGTTGGTGCTACAGGGCAGAGCATCGAATTGCTCCACTCTCACGAATCGACAATAACAAAACCAAAAGATTGCGTCCTGCGATTCATCATCATGACCCCGTCCGTATTTCCCCTTTCGGTTCATGGCGAAATGAAACTTTATGACGCGCAACTTTCCCTCGGCAAGTTGGCCTCGGCAAGTTGGCAAATCGGCAGATCAGATACAAGGAAGCTGGGCCTTGCTATGAAAGCTGTCGACGGACCTACACCTCTCAACTGGAGCAGGCACTCGTGGCAGCCAAGGACTAACTGTATCATCTTGCATGGTAGCAAGATATGTTTGGCCTTTGTAAACCAGGAGGGGGTATGAGGTTCGTTGACGGCGGATGAGTAACAGCGCGAGCCAAACAGGTCAAGCCAGTTGGCGCCGCGGCATCATGAAGACGACGGCCATCCAACAGCAGGGTCTTAAATGCTCAGCGATCAGCCTGGCTGATGCAGTTGCTTGTTCCGGGCTGGCGGTTTCATGCACCACTACGGAGTAAATTACATGCAAATCCCTTGCTGCGTCTGCATTGCAGTGTATGCAACTAACCAGGGACGACGAATACTGCGTACTTGCAAATTCTCCTACTCACCCTAGTTGTCATCAGACGTCGGCAGTTCTGCAGTCTCTCAATTTCCTGGAATGTTTGCCACATGGGATTTTTATCACGACTGCAGAGAGGCTGTGTGTGGAATCGACGACCGCGAGAGTCAACAGGAAATTTACCACCGGCCCAGGGCTCAAGACAATCAGTCAAGTTGTGTCTCTGGAGAGATGGCACCTCGCTTGGCAAGTCAACGCCGCCCTAATAGCTTTGCCGAAAATTCTCACGAGGCAAAACCCGCCCGGCCATTCGTTGAATGCCCCGGACTGGGATCTGCGTTCAGGGGCCCGGGCCCCAAAATCTCGCATTGGTTGAGTGGGTGGACAACCGGGCCCACATGCCGGCTTTGAAGTTTGAACCTTGTTTGCTCGTACGAACATGGACCTTGTCCATCGAAACGACACGCCCGTCGGCTGTCGAGTGCAGAACCAGAACCAGGCTGTGAACAGTACGTGGCCAAAGAAGAGCGCCCCGTTTTGCGTCTTCAGGAAGCCTCCAGCTGCCATTTCACCATATGATGGTGTTGGATCAGGCCCTGATTCGACTGCGGGTGGGAAAAGCTTGACGGTTCTGGAACCTTTTGGTCTTGGGCGCGGTCCAGCGCAGTTTAGGCGAGGTAAAGCCATCAGCCACCATCAATGGGTGCCGCCACTGCACTCTCACTAGTCAAGCCTAGTTGAACCGCCCCTGTGCCGTTCTGGCAGTTAGACCGAGCCCTTGCCCCAATTTGTTAGTTGGTCATGGGGCGGCCCCTCAGCTGCACTAAGATGGCATCAGGTGGTGGAGAGTTGTGTCCGTCCACTGGCGAGGCTCCAACCCCGTCGTCTCTCCTCCGTACTCTGTCTCCTACACACAGCTCATTTTGTTGATCGCTGTGTCGGACTCTGAAGAGTGGGGGGGGAGAGGAGAGGGCGAAGATGGAACAAGCCATGCAATTCTGAAGACGAGAAGGGCAAGTCTGCAAGCACCATCTATTTGCAACAACTGTCTTGATGTGCTCGTAGGCTAAGTTGGAAAGGGGAACCAGACACTTGAGCATTCATGTATGTGTGTATCGCACGGAGTACGGAGTAGATGTGGTGCACAATTATCCCAGCATCCGCATCCGCGTCCGTGTCCGCCAGGGGAGGCCTGGAGACGGGGGGTTTTTGAGCCACATTTTGCCCTGGTCAGTCCTGGCTACCATCTGCTTCTCCAATTCTACGCCCTGTTTTTTTATTTCAACTGTCTCTCATTCTCTTGTTCGAGTTGGGCTCTGTAATCCGTTGGTATAGAGAAACTGTCGAGGCACCAGGTTTCACCTCTGGCTGGTTGCCATCTTTCCGCGCGACTATTCGACCCTGTCAATCGTTCATCAGTGTGTCAACTGCCGACTTGTCGCCACCAAGGGGCCAAACAAAGACAAGGCCATTCCGCCTTTTCGCCAGCTCAAATGTCAATTTCGACCACAGGGGCTCCATCCTACCGAATGTAATGTCTTACTAGTCGACATCGCGTGTCAGAACTGTTTCTGGCGACGCGCGCCGCGGTGCCTGATTGGGGAAACGGCCGATCAACTACTCTGTACAGCCGACTCGTCCATGGTTACAATGAAACTCGACACGGCCGTGTTGTTGGGCGCGAGCCTCTTCACATACTATTCGGCCTGTGCAGCTACTGGAGCAGGTATGTTGTTGCGACGGGACCAGACGCTGGCGTCTTCGCATAGGAAGGGACCAACATGATGGCTGTTGCATGCCATTGCAACAGACAAGGACCTAGCTAACTGTGAAATAACACCATGTCTCAGCCCTCTCAAACCGTCTGACGTATCCGCGCCACCTCGGGGCCCTCAACACCACAGATGATGCTGAAGTATCTCGCCAAACATCTCAAACTCCTAGTACATCAGCCGCGATAGCGTTCCCACAGGTCAATGATTTTACATCAACAGCAATAGCTACGAATTCTTCATCCTTTGACCAGTCTACTTCCACCACGACGACGACGAAAGTTCGCTTGGAGGCCTCAGCCCCTCCAGCTCTTTTGCTGCCATTGTCAGACTCAAAAGCCAATCCTCCAACAACCACAGACATCAGCCGCTTCACAAATGATGCATCATCCACCAGACGAGGGAAGCCCCCCGGGAAGGCATTGCCTGGCAAACACAACACCACGAGCAATAGCACCGGCGGCATACCCCAATCAAAAACGAAGCCCAAGCACTCCTCTCGGCCTACTCAATTGGCCAATAATACCATGACCAGCACAAGAGCTCAGCCTCGTCTCACTTCTCATCGCCCTACCAAGGCTGCGACGACTGTTACGCTTGACTGTCCGATAGATGGCGGGGACTGTTACACGGTTGGGGGAGAGGAGAAGCCCACGGATACATCTCTGGAAACCTCAACCGTGACAAAATCATGCACGCCGCTGTATGATGTTGAGCCCATGACAATTTACTCCGTCGTGCACACCAAGACGGTGACATTTTACGGCAATAGATCCGACTACACGCCGCCCTACGCCACAATCCAGACCCCCGAGTACTGTTCATCGTCCACAACGACATCGGAGGCATCATCCAGACAAGGCTTCCTGCCTCACGTTACCAAGGGCTCAGTACAGCCGATCGGGTTGCCGCCTTCCACCGCTGAATGGGATGCTCCCACGAGCTTGTTGCCACTCGTGCGACCCAAGGTCACATTCATCACAACGGACAAGAATCCGTCCGTCGTGTTTCCCTCGGATCCGGCACCAGACTACGGCGCAACATGGACCGATCCCTACCCGAGTCCCATAGTGCACAAGACAGCAGCACCACCGCCCCCCGAGGGACAGGGGCGGACACCAGACGCGGACACTCATCCACGCCCAACCTTTCGCATCACGGCAATTGGTAACCGGGTCGTCATTAACAGCAACACTTACGACTCGCTGAGGCCAGGTCAGACCATGACCGTCACCGTCGACCAAGGCAAATTCACCATATATCCCAATGCCATAGTGGGCGAGGGAGGCACAGTCGCAAGGCCTCCTCCCACCGCCCCAGCGCGCGACGGCGCCGCAAACCCCACGCGAGCCAAGGTCGGTGGACTGGACGTGTCGGTTTCCGGCACGCAGGTCGTCATCGGCGGCGTTACCGTGACCATGGCGCCCCAGGGCGGCGCGACGACGAGCATCCAGGGCCAAGGCGTGACCATTGGCAGCGACAGCATCGTCGTCGGCACGGACTCCCTGGCATTCGGCCCAACACAGGCGCCGTCCCCCTCGGATGTGGTGGTTGCGGGCGGCGAAGTGCTCACGGCCGTGGGGAGAAGCGTCGTGGTGGTGCACTCCAAGACAATCACCTACGGGCCGGGCGTCGCAAGCACCACAGAGGTCGTGCAAGGCGACACCGTCACCATCGGGCCCTCGGGGGTCCTCGTCCACGGGCTGCTCATGGGCGGCTCCGCGGCCAACGCGACGGACACGAAATACGAAATCGTGGGCGGAGCCACCATTACAAAGATTGCCCCGTCCATCGCCGTCATCAACGGCAGGACATTCACCGTCGGCCCCGGCTCGCCTCTGACCACCACCACCATTGCCGGGCAAGTCCTGACCATTGGCCCCGACGGCGTCGTCGTGTCCACCCTCACCATCGCCTACCCCTTTGGCACGAGCGTTGTCACCGTCATTACACCGTCGGGAACCTGGCTCAACACTCTTCCTGCCGAAACCGATCCCTCAAAGGGCGACGATGACAGCGTGGCATGTTCCTCACAACCGAGCCTGTACACGGCTCTCTGCATAGCGATTGGCGTTTTGGTTTTTACATGATGTTGGGGTTTTTGACAAAAAAGAAA
Source organism: Keithomyces neogunnii (assembly GCA_020975405.1). Lineage (NCBI taxonomy): Eukaryota > Fungi > Ascomycota > Sordariomycetes > Hypocreales > Clavicipitaceae > Keithomyces > Keithomyces neogunnii. Next base: position 4,535,737 of record JAIOWQ010000003.1, on the reverse strand, counting down.
AACACAAAGTATGCAACGGCGTCTACATTTGTGCCTGTATTTGATATTTGTGGCGGTGGCCACGTCGTATTGAGCGTTTGTTGCCCACGACCTTGTATCCGTTTACCCTATCCTGAGGGCTGGGGCGCACCCCAATGATGTACTAGTAGACTTATGCCCGTATGAAGTAACTGTTGCAAATGAATAATTATGACTTGCACACGTTGCTCTGTTTTCGTAAAAGTCTGTCTGCCTTGCCTGTCTTGGCGGTGAGCAATGGTCACTGCCAACTACCCATACCATTTCCATGCTGTGTTCTCTGCATAATACTAGCTGCTGGGCCTGCGGAGTGGAACAGCTTGTATGGACAGCCACCAGGTCAAACAGCAGCAAAACGTTAATAACACGGACGACTTTAGAGCACGGGACTGAAACTGTATTCACCAGCAAAGTCACTTGTACTTCATCAGAAAAGGCTCAGAAAAGACTAGTTTATTGACAGGTCCAAGTCGCTCTAGGGTAGGTCTGACTTTAAATGAACCAACTTGCACCAAGACAAATACAGCGCAAGAGACAATAATCAGGTAAAAAGCATTGCCAATGTTGAATTAAGCAAACAAGAACGAAACACACACACACATGCACGCAGCTACCATCTCCTTACGCCTTTGCCCTTGCCAACGCCTTCCGTCTCGAGAGGAGGGAAATCAGTCCCTTGCACACCTGATCCTGCTGCCTCGTTGTCTTGCATGCTAAGACTGATGGCCAATGCAAGATCCTCATCCTCCGTAGTCATCAGCCTTGATGAACCCCCCGTCACGGGGGTATGACTCACCAATGGGGGGGATGCAGAGGCTGAGCGAGAACCCTTTGTCTTCTTGTTTCTCGTCTTGACTTTGACTTGAATGGCAAAGTCGAATTCGCCAGACGAGTTGCCGCGTGGAGACTGACCGACGTCGTTCACGCCTTCCAGAAGGGACAGACGAATTGCCTGCTGGATCTGCTGCTCAAACTCGCTCTCGTCGTTGTCAGTCGCGCTCGCTTGAGGAGGGCTGACATCCGTGATGCTAGGTTCGGGCGTCATGGTGTCGACTGTGGTTTCGCTCACAGACGATGCTGTATCCAGACTAGCATCGGCGGCAGAGTCACTGGCGCGACGCTGTTCGTCCCGGAGATAGGCCTCCTCTGACACCATCTGGGCATATCGAATGGCTTCTTCCTCGGTGAGGTCTCCCAAAGCTCCTACGCCAAATCGTTTGAATAGATGGGCCTGCTCGCGTGCACGGGCTTCATTCTCGCGGCGGAGCTCTGCCTCTTCTGCGGCAATGTATCCTGACACGGTACCACCAAGCCGACGGCTCGCAATGCGTCCATGAATATCAGAGTGCCGGACGCGACGCTTGCGCCCTGCGGGGTGGCTTGCTGAGCTGTATGTGAAATATCGAAGAAAGGCCCCAAAGGATACCACGCCACGCAGGACAGTCGGGTCCGGATCCAGGTAAATGGCACCTACTGACGAGTAGTTGCCTTCTCGAAGCGCTGGGTTCATGGTCATCATGTGACGAGGCACACGGCCGTTGGATCGCGCATTCAGAGTCCGGATAGGATCCCGAGTCGATGCAAGAGGATCCCAGGCTTGCACGAGTCCATCACTGCCTCCATGGACAAGATATAGTGCAGAAGCTGCCAGGCATGAAATCTCAGGAGAGTCCGTGTGGAAAATACGCAGAGGCTGTGCAGCATCCTGTTTAACCTCGTCTCGGGCGTTCCACAAGGTGACCACACCAGTGTTGGTGCCAATGGCTAGCAGGCGTGCACGACGCCCGGGAATCTCGGTGGACGCATGCTCAGCCCTTTTGATCAATGGAGTAGAAGGTGTACTCGTGGTTCCAGGAATAGCAGTGCAAGGCTCGGCTGCTGTGTGCAGCGGGTCCTCGCCGAGCGTGAGTAGTGAATGGCTTGAGCAGTCCAAACAGCTAGCGGTGATATTGACAGTTGCCTGGCTGCCCTTCAGTTCAAAGGTGGTACAGCTCCAATCGTGGAGGCTGGCCTTGGACTGACTTGATGGCGACATTGGCGTTGGAGGAGGCGAATGTGGTGACTGCGGCTCTGGGCTCGCACAGTCGAGTGTCGTAGTCATTCCAGCGGATCCAAAGAGCGACGGCCGGCTTCTAACCTGTGTGGCTCCCGAAACACCACTCGCTCTAGAGTCGCCCTTTTGTTGCTCAGGTACAGGCGAAGCCAGCGACCGACAGTACCGCCGCACACGAGCAGGTGTGTGCTCGGCGAGTCCGCAGTCGATGACGAAAATGCATTCCCCTGCTCCTCTGCCATCGTCGCCAGCAAAGTCGACTTCCAGCCTGCGTCGCATGTCCCAGCCTTCACAGACCTTGCGGAAGTGAGAGGGCCTGTAGAGAAGATACTTCTCAATCTCGCGAGCCTCGGCCGCAAGTTGCTCCTTGCCGAGATTCATACCATTTGACGGCGACCGTGGCGTATATGCTCCCCGCACGACGTTCTTGTCCAAATCATCCGGGCGGGCAGTGCGCCTTGTCGACTCTAAAAGATGCCAGTAAGCCGTCCTACCAGCAAGCCACGCATGCCGGGTGACATCGTCGCCGCTGCCGCGGTTCAGCGTCGTCACTGGACTCTCTGTCAGATAGTAGACTTCACCTAGGGCATTGAGGGCCACGGCCCACACTCGGGATGACGACTTTCGCTTCACGTTGTAGCTGTCGTCAACTTTCAGTGAGATGATGGGGACTCCAGGGCTGAGAACCCATCGAGCCGTCATATCGCCATTCGCATAACGGGGGCCATGAGGATCCCACCCCAGCGAGTAGGCGGTAACAACACCCAAGGTAGAACCTGTGAGCATGCCGCAGATTGACTGGGTGGTGGCTGGGACAGCCGACGACTTGGCAATCCACAAGCTACATACGGCATCCGACATTTCAGGGATCTTGGGCACATCCAGGTACGTATCAACAACGCGTGTGTCGCCACCGAGATACCGACCACAGGACTCATTGATGCCTCGAAAGTAGGCGCGACCACCAGGAAAGCCTTCACCAGCGATAATGCCGTATGGTTGACTGACATCCATAACGTTGGGGACAGCGGCAGGCCCATCCCCCAGACCATAAGGTACAATGTTTGGCACAACTTCCTCCAATTGGGCGGACGAAAAGGGATCCTCCAGGCCCCATTTCTCAATTCTGCCTGTCGTTGGGTCGCTAATGGTAGCAACGCCAAGATCGCCAGCTCCTTGGATGGCACGCGGAGGCTTCTTGCCATTGGAAAAGACGGCGTGGATGTTGGACACCAGCCATGGCAGCTTCGAATTATATGTCAAGACAGCGCTCTTGCGTTTGGCAGATTTGCTTGCACCTCCAGAGGCACCAATGCCACCAGAGCTGGTTCCAGGCTTGCCTCGTGCCAAGCTTCTCATCAATCGGGTCCTAAGCAGGTACTCGCTTCGCCAAGTGGCCAGCGCGGTTAGGCGGCCAAAGTAGCGGATGTCGGATCGCACGGCATCGGCGATTGATCCTGCCCAGACATCGGTCGTGGCATCCCCAGGCGCTGTGGTTAGACAAGTGTGTCCGGGAAAGTAGCGCATAAATGCCATGCGCCAGGCATGGGGCGTTGTCACCAGCGAGTAGAAGCGCTTCGATATCAAAGCCACAGCTGCATGGGAATCGGGGTGAAGATATGACAGGATGTGTGTCAAGATTTCTGCAACAAGGCCGTGGTTAGCACCCTGCATACGGTATCCAACATGTGTACAACGAGCCTGAATAACAAGCAACAGTGAGCACTAACCGTTTGGGAAATCAGTCAACTGCGGGCCACTGGATGAGTCAGATCGACGAATGACTTTGAAGCCAAGCGCTTGCCTCGGAGTAGGTGGCGTCAGGGCATTTTCATGATCATAGACTCTCTGGCCCGCAACAGGAGGGCGATGGTGAGCGGCTGGGGCCTTGGCACCGAGACTCAGTCCGCGTAGTTTCTCGTCGAGTTGGTCGACGTCAACTGCACCGACAGATTCACGCGGCCCGTTTGACACGGAACGCGGCGAGGTGCTGCGTGAGCCACGGCTAGGGTCTGCGGGACAGACTCGATGGATCCCGTTGGGTTCATGGGGAAGCAAGCCATGTTGAGACGAGGGAGAAGGAATCAAGGTGTTGCTGGACTGATTGAACTGTTCTGAAGACGCGGATGGCTCTCGCTGCATATAGCTAAACGCGGAGGAACGGGGCAGGCTAGTACTTTGACTGTGCACGATGACTTGGCACAGTCCGCCGAGGAGAGAATCGGACGGCGGTGAAGGTTTTGAAGGGGTGCGTCGGGTGAGGACAAGCCGTAGAGCGATGGTGCGATGGTGCGATGGTGATGAAGGTGATTGGGAGAGAGAGGTATTATTGACTGTGCCAAAGGGGGTGAGTGTTGCAAGACGAACCGACGCGAGTCTCTGTTGGAATCGAGCCGAGCGTGGAGATGCAGGTACGTACCCAGGTCGCAATTTTGCCGGCGTAAAGCCGAAAGCCAAAACCCCAGGTTAGATGTCCCATGCAGCATCACCTGTTCCTCTCATACGGAGCACGGAGCAGACCCGATCCAATTATTCGTAACACATGCCGAAATGCCCTTCATCCGCTTCGCCAGCCACAATTTTCTATACCAACGGCGCTGTTGCTCTGATTCAACCAGCCAGTAAGCCGAGCATGCCTTGCAGCGTTTGAGATGCCATGACAACTGTTTCGCCCGTTACTCCCCCCTCCACCATCGATCGTTTTGCATCCACCAACCATAAATGCGAAGCAGACCTCGAGCATCAGGATCCGGTGCGTAGCTTTACAGCCATATCTAGAACATGGCCTCTCGGGACAAGATGCGGGGTATGCGCATTACTTTAGCAGGACAAGGCTGTGCCTCTTGTAATGTCCATAGACTTCGGGGGTGCGTTTAACTCGCATAGAAGAAATGGCCAAGATTCTGGTGCGAAAGACACATCATCAGCATGATGGGTCTTGACACGACGATACTTGCTGCCGAGACCATACAAGGCTGGTTGCCATTTGTGTTTCCTGCGCCAGCTTGCATACACGAACTCGCCATAAACCTTATTTCCGGAACCTGTATTTGGAATCATGGAATCAGCCAAAAGTACCACACTGACGAGATGGTAGGTGCAACAAGCGGGAAACCTTGTTGGCTGCGACCGGAGATTAGGCGAGCAGAGGATATCAGCACAGCATGAAGCAGAGTTATTGTCCATTGCCTTCATGGCCATTGGCCACCGTCTTCCATGCCGTCCGCAATTCGGCCAGTGCGTGGACTCTGAGCTCGAGGGATTCTCTTCTCCAGGTTCAGGTGCCCAGAACATGATGAACTATCCCAAGATGTGCCTGGCCAAGTCCATGGACTCCTCGGCCGGTTTCGCCGTGTCGGCACTGCGCGACAGCACAGAAAGACATACATAGAGTGTAATTGGGCACTGAGGCTCAGGTTAACTACCTACCTAGGTAGGTATCTAGCATCAAGCGGCGAACACGGGGGCAACATGTCCGTATTTACATAGGTCGGATCGTACGTCCCGTCTACGAGCGCGATAGTCTGAACCCTGCCCCATTTTGATTTGGCGCGTGTCATGAGGCTACAAGTGCATCGTGTGTCACTAGGTCGAAGCGGTGTTGGATGTTGGATTCCCAGGCGAATTGGCATAGGCGCGAGTCAAGCATATGGCAAATGACACGAGTAGCCAATTCAGCTGCCCACTCTTCTCGACATGCAGGCAGCACACACGTTGGGCGCTTTGAACCATTGTACAATGGCCATGGCCACGAGACCTTCGGAGTTGGCTCCGATGCATGTTCCGAGCTGCTGGTCCAATATGACACAAGCCACGGGCCCTTGGTGGCACGATAGGGGGTACAGTGACGACATCTTCACCAGCTTACTGCCGCCGCCGCCGCTGCTGCTGCCGCTGGGGCACGGGCTTCGCTGTGCAGTGGTTTGACGCCTGGCCTGTCACGGCAATTGTCCATCCTGATTCCTGGGCCATGCAGTTGGGCTGGAGATTTGAAGCACGGACAGACTCTCCGACCAACAAAAGAAACACATGGGAAGCACGAGCATATCGTGGGCCATGCGGCGGCCAGAAGAAAAAGAAGAGATGATAACGCCGGCATCAAGGGTCTGCATGAAGCCTTATCAGGGGCTGTTGGTTCAATCTTGACAATGGCATAGTGGCCGCCAGGGAGTGCAGAGTGCGTGAGTATTTACATTCAGCGCTCAGCAGGCGTCTGGGGCTTGCTCTGCCTGGCCGAATATGTGGAGCCCTGCATTTAATATGCCTGGTCAACTATGTGAAAGACGTGGACAGTATTGCAGTAAGAAGTGTGCATACATGTGCACATGCTGCAATAAAGCGGTTGCCAAAGGCGGGGGGCCCAGCAGGATTGGCTTGACAAGCAAAGGCATCATGCTCTTGATTCGCTAGGTACATACTAGGTGCAAGAAGTGAAATGTGATGAGCTTGGTGCAGCGGTAAGGATTCCGCATCGTTGCAGGCAATTTGCCCACATGTACGGAGTACCGTGCAATACATTCGCGGTATTAATAAACCTCCCTCGTTTCTATTGGTTGTTAGCACATCAGAGTAATTTTTTGTTGTCTCAGTGGGAACGTGGATGTGCCAACAACAGCATGTTGCTCAACCCAGCTGACTGGGACACTGGGGTCATGGTGTTTGGATCTCCAAGCCATCCGCAGGTATTCAGAAGTTGCGCATAGGTGTGTGTGACTTGTCGACTTCGGGAAGTGGGCATGACGGAGACTGAGAGGCTGCTGCAAGACAAATGCCAGCTGCCCAGAGACGAGGGGCCGATGCATACAAGTACCAGACAGTACGTTTCTACATGCGGGCATCCTGTGGTGCCCTGGAAAGTCACAGACAACGTTATTAGGGCCCATTCGAAGGCCGGTCATGGTGAACCATGTTGCCGTGTCATGGCGACGGCAAGACACCATGCCTGTGGGCTGGCACTGGCAGAAGGGAGCCAGGGGTGCTGCTGGTGAGAACTGACACATCAGATTCTGAAGGCTCCGCCTCGCGTGGTGGTCAGGGGCTATTTCAGTCGCTGAGCGTGCGAACCAAACCTGTCAGCGTAGCGTCCCGCCAGTTGGATTAGAGGTGGGGATTGGATCGTGGTGGCCCATGGCACCCCAATGAACTGTAAACCAAACAAGAAATATCGTACCAACGGCTTTGGCTTGGCCAAATGTGGCACCATTGTCCAGTTCAGAAAATGATGCCGACTGGAGATAAACCCAAGGTTTCCGTGTGCGTGTACAATAATGTAGCATGAGCTCCCCAACAGACGGGAGTTGTCTGATGCTGGCATCAGATTCGCTGCTTGCTCTGGCCTGGGGCCCCCCTGCGTCAACGTCCCCCGTCTCTCATCTCTCTTCTCACCAGGCTGGCCCAGGGGGCCATCAACGACCCCCCCCCCCCCCGCGACTCCTTTCTCAACCTTGCCAATCGAACCATCAGTCGATAATGTGCATCTCCTATGTAGTACGTACTTCTATGCCGGCTTCTTTTGTGGCAATCCATCGTTGCAGCAGATGCACGGCCAGGCCTGTTGGGCCTGCAACAGACATTGGCACCAGAGCGTCGGTTGCACATCCCCGGCGCTAACAGCAACAAGACAGCATGCCAAGTGGCCTGATTGTCAAGGACCCTGGGCGCGCTGCCAACACATCCATCTCTGACGACATGGCAAAAGCCAACCACGGCGCCCGACAACATTCATTGTGCAGCCTGAACCCGCCGTGGTGGTACCAGAAGCCAAGCTCCCAGAATCTCGGGCCCAGAGACAGGCTTGAACCAGACGGCTGGCCCACACACACGCACGCACGCTGCGCCCGTCTCCGGTGCTCTGGTTGGACCCATCCCTGCTCATACAGGGCGGTCCGAATGGGAGCCCAGCAGTGACTGGCACGGCGGAGCGAGATGGAGCAAGCCGTCGATGGCGCCAATTATGCAAGTGCAGGTCGACTGGACCCGGCTGGAGGGGACCCGGGGGCGGGTTTTTTGCTCCAAGCCGCTAATGGTACCAACTCCGAGCCTGGCAGCACTTCTCGGCCCAAACGTCCTTGTCCGCACTGGTCTCTTTTGTGTCCTGGGCTTGGCACTTGGGATGCGTCTAGTCCCTACATGTACGCACTTCCCCCAGGGCGCTGCCCATAGGCGCTCCCTGGGACACTCCGCACCCACCACCTTTCCGGGACCCCTGGTGCTACCGCCCGCCATCAAGCGACAAGCGACTAAACAACTGAACCCCCCAGCCGTCAACCCGTAAGCCAGCTCGCTGGGTCGCCAGACCCCAGTGCCACCACAACCCGCATGTCGGTATCGCCCTGCTTCTTGGGACGCAGCTTGGCTTCTTCTCAACATTGAAGCCTGGCACCAAACACGGCAGCAGGCCACAACCAAGCCGCTCGTTGCCACCCACACGGTCGGTACTCTTTCTGCAGGTGAAGGGTTCTTTGGTCCTGCTTGTGCTGCACTCTGCATGCAACTTGCGGCCACCCTTGCGCACCTTCTCCCCCATCCCGTATTCCTGGGATTTTTTATCCCGGCTCCTCCTCACTCCACAGATTGGGTCGTCGTCTCCTCCTCAGTCCTCAGTGCACCCTTTTCATCTATCTCTCCTTGCTCTGCCCTGCCTCTCTCATCAGTGTCATCACATTGCCGCCAGCAGCTTCTCGGTACCGTCCTCTCTTGCCAGCTGTCGCTTGTGCCAAGGGCAGCAACAAGAGACCGATGTACTAGAAACAAGTTATAGCCACATCATCGTACCCCGATTTACCTCGTCCTGCAGACCAACCCCTTGCTCTGTTCGCAGGTTGGGCGCTTACAGCTGCGGCACTGATCAAACGCGACAAGTGGCCAACCCAAGGCGGAATCTTCCTTTTGACTCTGTCGTCGAGCTTCATAGTGTCACCAATCCCTTCAAACAGCACCCCCCACAAGACCCTCCCAGTTGGCAACAGAGCGAATCTACTCTTGTTGCTGGCGACGACATCTCCCTCACGGCCTCCTGCTTGCGGGCAATGGGCCAACCGGCTGCAGGTATGGATTCAGTGCCGGATCAGGATGCGGAGGACAAGGGGGTCACCAAGGCTGTTGTCAAGTTCATGAACGTCCTCGAGTCTGACCAGCGAGAGGGAGAGGCTGTTGGGTCGAGCACACAAAAACCGACGTCTCTACGGGATGAGACCACCAGTCCGGATGCGAAGCAAGCATCAACAGCCGTATCAGTGGTGCCCAAAATGAAGGTTTTTGAGGAGCGTGCCAGGAAAATGGGGGAAAAGTTTGGGCTGGTAATTGAAGCCTCCGACTTACTACCAGTCTCTCCAAACGAAAATGTCCTGCGGGTGGACAAACCCATCCGAATGCGCGTGCGGCACATCTGTCACCTGTGCAACACAACCTTCTCAGCCAAAAACGAATGCATCACCTGTCAACACGTCCGATGCGACAGGTGCTTGCGCTCTCCGTCAAAGGAAACTAAACCCAAATCTTCGGCCAATGTTGAGGGCGTGGAGACGGCCCAAAAAGCCAAGCAAGAAGATGGCCCCATCATGCCAGACCTGTACTGGGGTGACCGACACATAGAACTCAAGCGGCCTAGCAAGACCGGAGGCCAGGATTTGATTCACCGAAGACCCCGACAACGGGTTAGGAGGACATGTCATGAATGCCAAACAATGTTCGCTGCCGGTAGCAGGAAATGCGAGATATGCAATCATATCCGCTGCACCGATTGCCCCCGAGATCCGTAAGTCTGCCCATGATGCATGGACTGCAACTCTGTAGACTAATAGCCCTCGCAACAGCCCAAAGAAGGACAAGTACCCATTCGGCTATCCAGGCGATGCCTTTGGGCCACTCTCTACCGCGCGATTCGAGTGCAATTCTTGTGAGACGCTGTATCCCGCGGATGCCGAGGACGGATTTCCTTGCACCAAGTGCGGTTTGGACAAGTCTGGGGCGTCGCCGCGCGCCTTGCCGAGAAAAGTACAGCCTCTTCCGGACCCCGAAGTTCTTCGCAAACTGCAGGCTAGGTTGGATCTGTTGAGGGACAGACAGAGAGGCTCGACCTGACGAGAGTGAGTACTTGGGACATGTGGCCCCAAGCTCCATGACACAGCAGGACACGGCACTGCCAGACAACCAGGATGGGGCCTTCTGATGATGCATGAGCTTGGGGCTGAATAATGGCACTCGATATGACAGCAACGATATTAACGACAGCGTTTGGGCTGCTTTTCCGAGCCTTTTTGGCATTGGCACAGGCGGAAACTGAGGTTCAATTTTCTACACTACTCGGCGCATATGCCGCGGTGAGCCAGCAGCACATGTTTTTATATATTTTTTTTCTTGGAGTCTTTTGATTTCAATGAGCATGGGCACATGTCAGCTGTGACGAGTATTTATTTAGACACGAAGAATCAAGGCACGGGAGCAGGGTCGAGGCGACATTTTTTTTCTCCTTTTTATGGGACACAGGATCACAGGGCATATAAAAAGCGTGAGCATGGGGGTGATATTTATCATTTATCATTTTATTAGTAGTATATTCTCTGTATATAGTAAAAAGTCCCAAGGCCAAGAAATAATTGCATCTATGCGGCGAAATGCCAACGTTGGTATTCCATGGTCCATTGCAAGGCCCACGCGCCCAGCGACCGTCTGACTTGATTTGCCCGCATCTGCCTAACTCTGGGCTTGGGCCTGTTCCTCCTTGACGAGCGGTTCCAGTTTGATGACGGATCCGCGAGGCACAGAGGTGCCCAGGCTCTCTATCCTATTCACCTGTCGTCCCACGTAGGCATTCACGCCCCCCGCCATGCGGTTGTTCAGGTGCGGCACCTGGTCGTCCACTCGGCCCTGGGCAAGGGCGGCGTTGAAGCCGGCGGGGTTGAGGATGGGCATCAGGCGGTGCGAGGGGTAGAAGCGGCCCTTGATGTACCGCTCGTTGAGGGCCATGTTCTCCTTGACGAGCACCCAGCGCCACGGCTTGGCCGGGTTGACCTGGTTGCGCCAGGCGGTCTCGTCCCGTATGCCAATGGGCAGCTGGTCCTCGGGCAGGATGCTCGCGGGGGGCGTGTCTGGCTTGGCGAGCCGGTATACGTTTCCCCGGAAGAAGACGGTTCCCGGGTACCCCTTTTCCGTGAAGATGGAGCGCACGCCCATTATGGAGACGTCGCCTATTGACGGCTCGGCGGGGACGGGCGTGAGGCGGACGCAGTCGCCCATCTCGATGCGCTCCGCTCCGAAGAAACAGCCGTAGTAGGCGGCCGAGTCGGCGTTGGGGTCGTCGGAAAGGGGGTACCAGAGGGAGAAGCACGCGTCGATGCGCGAGGCGGCCAGCTTGGAGGCATCCAGGGCGACCAGCTCCCGTCTTGACGGGTCGCTGGCGGCCGAGCGGAAGAGAGCGTCCCAGGGGACTTGGTCGAAGAGCTTGTCCTTTAGTTCGGGCAGGTTGACGGGCGGGACGGAGAAGGCGTGGAAGGGGCGGACGTCGGCCTGGGTCTTGGTGACCGACTGCTGGGGGGTGAGGGCGTGGCCCAGAGGGAGCATTGTGTAGGTTGGGGCGGAAGAATTGGGGGTGGGCGAGGCAATGATGCCCAGGCGCCAGGTGTTGCTGTTCTGGTACCATGTCAATTCGCCGGGGCGGAAGAGGAGGGAGCTTTGGAGAGACCAGCGGACGGGCTGGAGTGGCTGCCGGGGAGGGGCTTGGGATGCTGGCGGCGTCGGCTTCGGGGGCTGTTGCTGCTGCTGCTGCTGTTGCTGCTGCTGCTGTTGTTGTTGTTGTTGTGCTGGTTGCGATTGAGCAGCCCTGTAGGCTGGTCCGGCGGGTATAGCCACCACCAGTCTGCTCGCAGGCTTTGCAGGCGCAGTGGCAAGTGTTGGCGGTTTGGTGGCCGGCGTTGCTGATGCTGCGGGAGGGGTCTGCCTCGGCTGTCCTGGGATGGGAGGCAGCGGAACTGGTGTGACCTTTTGCGGCATGGAGAAGGCTGAGGCTGGTGTTGGCGTGTTTGATGAAGAATTGCTGGCTCCGGGGGCTCCCACGGGCACGGGAGTCTGGCTGGGTGTGATGATGAGGGTGTCCTCACCCCATGTGGCCGCCTTTGCTGGGTTGGGCAGGTTGCAGTGCACGCAGCAGCAGTCATTGTAGTCCCTGGACGAGGAGAGCAGCCAGATGAGGTGCACGCCGAATTCCTGCGGGCTCTTGTAGAGCTTGGCTTTGATGGGGTAGCCCGATACCCAGAGATGTTTGGACTTTTCGTACAGCCAGTATCCGCGGGGGAGGTGGACATACCACGGGTTTCCTTCTGCAATCTCGGTCAGCGTTTTCCCTGCCCGTCAAGACGGAGGGCGAGGCAATTCGGGAATGCATACCATCGGGGTTTGGGGAAAGTTCTTGCTTGAGCAGTATTCCCAGCTTGATCCGCCACTCAACAAACCTGGGGTCATCTTCGGCCAGCCGTGTCATCTGAGGTTTGACGCGCGGCATCTTTTCAGCTGCAATTGCCGCTTCTTTACCCGTCTTCTTGGTAGCCGTGGTATTTGAGGGCCAGTATCCGAGGCCTGTGTCTGCTCCATCACTGCGAGCGATGCGGACGACGTCGAATTCTTTGGTGTCAGCCATGGTGTGTGTGCTCAGCTCGAGAGTCTCGTCGAGGGTGTCTGTTTATCTCCCCGTGAGAAGGTGCTTCTAGAAGTCCAGGTCCCCTTTGCTTAGGTTGTTTCGACTCTTCGTCTTTCGGAATACCTCCCACGGCCCGCGCCCCGCGATTCAGGGAGCACTTTCATGCGTCAAAGTGCTCCAGCGTGGTGAGAGGCCAACTTCGGAAGGTGAGGCCTTGAGTGAGATGAGGGAGCCTCGACAGCTGGCCCAAATACCAAGTTGGGGGGCGGGCACTTGTCAATTAAATGACGTGATGAAGGTTTCGGATGTCAGTGAAAAAATGCAGCTCTTAGGCGTTGTTGGCTGCTTGCTGCTGTGTTGACAATGGAATGAGTCCATGAAGCATTGGCGCATGAAGTTGTGGTGGTGTGTTCATCTGATGAGTCAGCGGGATGTGGCTACCCGGGAGCCGGGAATTGCTACAGGGCTTCTCCATTGCAACAACTGTACGGCCTCTGTATATGTGCAGGGTTACAATAATGATTATGAGGAAATTAAAAACAATTGGATTCGGGCCAATATTTCAACTGTCATGCTTTTTGGCTGCTTCCTCCTGTCCTGATCTTGCCTGAAGTGATTTCCCATGAATGCAATAAGTTGAGCTGGGGTTATTTGAGCCAGCAGAACAGGCAAGACTGGACTCGTTGCGGGCATCACGATTCCGGGGAAATATTACTATATAGCCAAAAACAGAGGAACACTGATCATACTGAAAGATATTGACTAGAGAACCCCCCGGCCTCCGCATCTTATTCCCACTCTTCGTCATGGCGAGCAAATCATCCCGGTCCAACAACAGAGTGGTGAGCCTGGGTCCCATCACCAGTGAGCGCACCGCCACAACCAATTAACGCGTTTTCCTTCCTTTAACGCGTCTACAAAACCGACTCCACCAAGAAGTTGTCTGCGCTGGTGCGGTGCAACGGGAAAATTTGACCTCGATAAACGCAGCTGGAGTCGGCCGACCCCGAGGTCATCTCGGTCCATCTCGCCATGGAGTCAGTTCTCGGTCCAGAATACGACAACAGCCACCGAGCCTTTCTCCAAGCGCTTCTCGCTCGCAGCACCATCACGTTTGAGGAAGCCCGGCCCATGCTGGCTGCGATACTCAACGCCGCCGGCGCCCACGAGTCGGTCGTCCGACCAGAGCAAATCACACAGCATGACTTCCAAAGATACATTGACGCAGCCGCCGATGCCGCCTCCCTCTTCGACTACGAAGTCCGCAGCATCGTCCACCAAGTCACCAAGGAGCGCATCTACGCACTCGTCAACACCCAGTCAGACCCCCAGACCCAGCTAGCCACCGTCTTCAGCCCGGAGGAGCTAGCATTCGTCAAGCGTGTGTTCGACGACATGTTTGACACGTACAACACGCCTCGGATGGAGGTGCTGGCCATTACAGAAATGCAGGCCATCAAGCTCGCCAGACCAAGTCGCCAGAGCCAAATTGACACGGAACAGCAGACACAGACACAGACACAAACGCAAGCAGCTGCGGCAGACAAGGGCCTTAAACACAGCGAGGTGGAGGCTATAATGAGCAGTCTTGTCGACGGAGGATGGCTGGAAAAGAGCCGCCACGGTTTCTACGCAATGACGCCACGAGCCTTGCTGGAGCTGCGGCCCTGGCTCGTGGAGACGTACAACTACCCGGATGCCGAGCCCAACGAGTGGCAGCGCGTCAAGTTTTGTGAGGCGTGCAAGGACATTGTCACCATTGGGCTGCGGTGTCCTGAGCGAGACTGTACCCTAAGACTGCACGACATTTGCGAGGATGCATTCTGGAGAACTAGGAGGTCTAAGAACTGCCCCAAGTGTGACAAGGAATGGACGAATCATCGGTACATTGGTGAGCGGGCCGTGACCATGACGGAATCGTATCAGAACCGGAGGAGAAGGGGTGGCGGGAGGAAAAGCACCCTGGCGGATGAAGTGATTGAGCAGGAGCGCGCAGCGGAAGACGGGGAACGAGATGTTGACGAGACATGATGTGGTGGGAGGGGGGATGGCAATGAAGAGATACGCGGTCAATCTTGGGGAATCATTGAGTTTATATCCCGTTGTCTGGACTTGGACAGCCATGGAGTTGGGTGTCAGTGTTTGGCACATGGGCGAGGCATTCTGGGACATTAGACGAACAAGTCTAATTGCAAGGCCTAGCTGCCGTCTATTTCGCCTCTTACACACATGTTGGAGAGGTGATCCATGAGCATTGCGGCCCAAAGTACAAAGTACCTGCGTTTGAAAGCATCCAATCATTGCCACTTGGTACGTGCCTGGCGAACAATGAAATATTGACAAGCTTGCTTTGATGTCATCGTGGCTTGTGACATCATCAAGTACCGAGTGGCGGTGCACACGCGGCCGCCCACCACTCATTGGCCGCAAGCTGTATGTGAAGCAGTAGCGCAACGGCTGAGAGCGCAGCTATGAAACGGCACTTGCCAGGAGCAATAAAACAAGGTTCCCAGCCTTTTACTTGGCCCTCTAGCTACCCAACTAGGTACATTCAACAAATCACAGCCCCCCTCGCAGCGAGTAACCTACCTAGGTATTTGGCCAGTGCATCCGCAGTGCATAGCTCAACCTGCCTGCCCCCCCCCCGGACCATCAAGCCAGAGAACCACAATGTTGGAATACTTTACCTACAAAAAAGTCAAGAAGCACAGGGCCCAAAAGGCGGCCGAACAAGGAGCCAAAGAGGAGGCGGAAACAGCCAGACGGGCAGACGCCGGCGCCACCGTCGAGACGAGGCACAGGCAGCGCCATCACGGCAACCACGACGACCACGAGGCCGTCATTCGACCCGATGACGAGAGCTTCCTCGAGGAGCTGCTGGCCAACGACGACGCTCCCGCCCCGCCGCTGCCGCCGCGCCTGTACTCGCGCGAGCTAGACTGGCCCTCGGACAGCGAAGACGCGACGCCGCAGACAAGCCAAAGCGCAGCAGCGCCCGCAGCGCCCGTCGACAAGGGCAAGGCCAAAGGCAAAGAAAAAGAAAAGGAGCAAGAAGCCAGGAAGCCAAACCGCATCTCGGCCCTCTTCACCCGCTCCAAACCCAAAGATGACGCGCTCAAGCCCCAGCCCGCGGCCGCCACCAGCTCCGCCGAGGAGGAGAAGGAGAAGAAGGACCTCTCGCGGGTTCTGGACCGGATGAACCTCTCGGTCAAGAACAACAAGATCATCTCGACCGACTCCTCGGCGGCGCTGCAGTCCTTCACCAACGTCTTCAAGGACCTGGTCAACGGCGTGCCCACGGCCTACGACGACCTCATGAGGATTATTGACGACAAGGACGGCGCCCTGGCAAAGGGCTTCGACAAGCTGCCCACCTCGCTCAAGAAGCTCGTCACCCAGCTGCCCGACAAGATCACCTCGTCGCTGGGGCCCGAGCTGCTGGCCGCCGCCGCCGCAAGCCAGGGCATCAAGGCCGACAAGAGCCACGGGCTCAAGGGCACCGCCAAGAGCGTCTTCATGCCCACCAACCTCGCCCAGCTCGTCACCAAGCCCGGCGCCATAGTCGGCATGCTCAAGGCCATTGTGCAGGTCCTAAAGACCAGGTTTCCCGCCTTTATCGGCCTCAACGTCATCTGGGGCGTTGCCCTGTCTCGTAAGTTTTTATACTCTTTGCCTTCCCTTTCCTTCTTCTTGATTAGCATTCGCGACTAACTGGGCGCAGTACTCCTCTTTGTGCTCTGGTACTGCCATAAGCGAGGCAGGGAGGTGCGTCTTGAGACTGAGCGCTCCGTTGACGGGGCCGGTCGCATTGAGGAGCTGCCTGATGATCCTGCGCTGCCTGCGCCTGATACCCCGGAGCGGGATGAGACAGACGAGGCCCCGCGGGGTCGGTCTAGAGATTGATTGAATTTGCTAGAGAGTGGTTCTGGGATATGGGAATTGACGATGTGAATGATTTGCTCACGATACGCTTTTTTTTAAAATTTTTTACATGGCACATGGTACTGAATATAATGGGTATTTCTTCTCTTCTTGGCAACAGTCGCTCGCTATTTTGCATAGAGAGACGCTTCGACACTTTCCCCAAGGCAATTCATCAATCATCCTGCACCAGCTCCTTAATCTCTTCTCTTCCTGGCGCAGAAGCAACAGCCTCGCTCTTTTCCTGGACACCCGTCTTATCAGTTGCCCCGCCGCCATCTTGCATCCAAAAGTCCACCTCGTCAACAATGTCGTACACTATGTCCTCTGCGATCTGCTCCGTGTACCGCTCACTCACAGCACGGAGCCGCTTGCGTCGCGCGCAGGCGGTTTCGTCGCCTGGAGCCTGGGGCTCGTAGCCGGGAGGAGGGAACCAAAAGTCCGGGCCAAAGTTGACTTCTGCGGCCCCGCCCCGGAAGATGCTCACGGCTGGGTAGTAGCCTAGCATGCCGTCGTCTAGACCTTCTCGGGCACCGACTTGGGGCTGGGGTTTCGATGCGGGGGGCAAGAACCCGAGCAGATTCTCAAACGCCGTCCCCACTGGTTGGCCGTTTTTGTATATCTTGATGTACGAGTTGGGCAGGGTTCGTAATGCAGGGCTCGTGTGTAGCGGGTTCGGGACCTCGGATGATGAGCTGGATCCCATGGGCGAGGGATTCATCAAATCCTCCAGTTCCTTGGTCGTGTGGTACTCAATCTTTTCAAAGTACGTATGCGCCTTGAATCGGATAGGTACTCTGTCCCGGACAATGTTGGGTGCCTCTGTGATTGGAGGTGGTTCGTCATCCGACGCGTCGATGGCTGGGTTGAACGTGTTGGACATGATCTTTCTCTGCAAGCTTTCCGATGGCAATTGGATCTCCAAGCCAATCACGTCGCCCTCGCGGACACCGTCACCTGCCGCAAAGAACTCCTTTGGCCGCGACATAAAGACCTTTTCCCCCGCGACATCGCGAATGCCGTAGCTGTAGGCGTCAAACCCAACCGGCGCGTCTAGTGATGCCTCGCGCCTGGCCCAGCCCATGCGAACATGCCTGCCGCCGTCTGGTTTCGCCCCGGGCTCTTTAGCATCCCGCACGCCGTTTGTAATCTTACATTCCCAAAACCATCGTCCCTCTCTGACGGCGACGTTGGCTCGCGCCATTCTGAACCCCTTGTCCGTCGTGACGCCTCGTCCTGATTTATCAAAGAAGATGCTGGTTGCCGCATCTTCGTAGCTTATGCGCGGCCCAAAAGGTTCTGGTTCTGTCTGTCGATAGTACAGGATGGAAGGGAAGAGAGGATCGGCGATGCAATGGGTATATCGGAAGTTTTTTTTGTTGAAAACGCTAAGGATTTGTTAGCATAGCTGCTGTGGCCATGTACATGTCTGTGTTCTGGTCGCAAGCCTTACTGGTCAGAGGTTTCAAAGTATTCTACATGCCCGCTTGCGCCTTCCGTCTCGTGATGCAAGGTCATGACGGGGCCGCGGGGAAGCTCAAAGTCAGAGGGCTTTGGCGGGGCCAGCTTGTATCGTAAAGGAGAATCCATATGGTTCGGGTCCCTGACAACTTGGTGATCTGGTGTTGCTGGGGAGCTGTCACGGCCAGCCCCCTTGGCTTCTCGCTTCTTCAGGCCGTCCTTCTTTGGCCGCCCGGGTTTTGAGCTCTTGGGCAGTGTCGCGTCATCGTGGGGAGGCAACTCGGAGACATTGGCCTCCGGGTTGAGCGGCGACGGCACGGCAGGGCTGTGGTCATCTTCGAAAACGCGTTTCTGCGGGATGGAGCTGAGGGATGCAGTGGGAGTGGGCTCCCGTTTGGGAGTCTCGTTGCCCGTGCTGGCTCCGGTTTCAGCAGCCATAATTAGCAGGGTGTTGAGCAGAGGCAGGTTGGTTGCAGCTGGGGTGCAGCTTGGAAATGACGCGTGCGAAACGCGGATTGGCGGAGATGGAAGCTTTAGACGGCCCGGAAGTTAGGATTCATAGTCCGTGTCCTCTATGAAGCCACCACGAAAGGCATGAACTGCGGCACGAATGGACCGAGATGGCTCCACCAAATGCATCAACGCAGAATGCGTAGTGTTGCAGGCCCAGCTACTCCAGCAATTGGCCGTTGGCTGGGGCAGTGTCGATGTGGGCGAACTCGCTCCCTGGAAGATTGATGGAATCGATAAGATAACAAAGCCAAGACATGGCTGTGCAAAGTGATGTGGTCAACTTGAAACCAATGCCAGGCCTCGCATCTTTGGGTCGCCGAAACGGGCCTAGTCTTACCGATGTCCGATTCTGCTGGTGGTCCTCTGCGTAACAAGTCCCCAGTTCAAGCCAATGAGCGGGTGCCAAATATAATCAATACCACATGAAAGGCTCTCTATGCAGCCTTAAGGGACTGTCCCCACAGTCCTGGGAGCTTGTCAGAGGTGTTGAGTGACACACTCTGGACGGTCGGGGGGCACGGAAGAAGCATTCTTTGCTCAAATGTGGATTTCCATGGTTTTAATCGTGGCCTGTTAGGATTCGCACAAGACTTGGAACTTGAACGATCGTGTCTCAAGCGTTGGGTGTGGTGTGTGCAGCCTGGACCCGTTCCCCTGGGACCGCGAGGAAAGCTGGAGACAAACCCTTGGTTGTCTCAACAGTGATTGTTGCTCGCACCTACCACAACAAGTCGCTCCACAGCCTGCATCTGTCGTCGTCGTCCGTCTCTGAATCTCCCTCCCGATTTGCTCTTTGCTCTTTGCTCTGCTGCATGGCTGCATATCAAGCACGGCAGTTATTATCAGACCGCCATTAGGTGTGGCTGCCGCCTCATTCTCTCGTCATTGCCCACACTTCTACTGGCCCTGTCGCCATTTTTTAAGGAGGCTAGGTCAGTACTGCTTTGCCTATTCCATCCATACAGTCTTGATGTTTTCAACCGAACATCCCGCAGTCTTGCAGGGGACTGCCATTTTCATGTCCCTCTTATCTCCTTCTGCCCCTCGCACTTGCCAAGTCGACTCCTTTCGCGTCCTTCCTCCGCCCGCGTTGGCGTTAGCAGTGCTGGCTTGGCTCTTGGCTCTTGGCTTTGGGCAACTGCATTCCTTGAGCCTTCCGACTGCCTCCGCTTCCTTCCTCCTTAATCTCTCCACGCTTGCTGCAGGAATCACCTGTGGTCTGTTCCAGGCAGGCAACTGACGACTTGTTTTCGCGGAGTCCAGTCACCTGCGCCTGTCGTCTTGCCTGTTCCCACCAGCCAACCACCGTTTGGTGTCGGCCGGGACTCGGCACAGCCGATTTGCCTCAGGAGGACCGTCACTCACTTTGCACACTTCACAGCCTCTGCTAGAGGCAACTTGCCTTCCAAGCCAATGCTTTACACATCCTCCGCTTTTCCCCTGCTTCGCCACCATCCCTCCTTTCCTTTTAAGAATCGAGTGATTGCTTACAACTAACTCGACGATTGTTTATCACAGCGCCGCGCTCTCTGCGCTCCCTGTCTGATCATATATTCAACACCACCCTGACACTTGCGTCTTATCTAATCACTGTGGCCGACGTTGCTCGAGATTACGCCAGCAACCATCCATCGCGTCTTGACTTCTTGCCATCACACCTGAATGCTGATGAGTGAGCAACCGATGGTGCCGCCTTTGGGCCACCAACGCGAGCCAACCTCCATGCGGACAGCCCTGCCTTCAAGGCCCATGTCATCCAAGCATCGCGACTCGTCCTCAGCACGTCAGTCATCCGACCAGGATAGCCGTGCGCGACACCACAATAATGGCAGCACCTCTCCTGTATCACGACGCAGCCCATCCGAGGATGGCGCAAAGTTGTCGCGAGGGCCCAGTCCCAACCTGACCACTGGAGAATCAAACACAAAGGCCAAGTCGACTGGAGGAGGTCCTCTTGGCCACGGTGGACAAATCTGCAGGTCGGTATCCTCCCTTGGAGAGCCAGCAAGAGGCAGGCGACTAACTTGTGCATAGTAATTGCGGCACAACTCGAACACCGCTGTGGAGGAGATCACCCCAAGGAGCGACGATTTGCAATGCCTGCGGCCTCTATCAAAAAGCTAGGAATACAGCTAGACCAACAAGCCTCAAGAAACCACCGAATGTTGTCACCGCTGGATCCTCTCGGTCTACACCCCCCAAGACATTTCCATCCGGATCGAAATCAACGTCGAACCTCAATCCCGCCAACTATGTGTCCGCTGAACACACCCCTACTGGCACCTGCCCTGGTGGCGGAAGATGTAATGGAACTGGCGGTGCCGAGGGCTGCAACGGATGCCCAGCTTTCAACAACCGTGTATCAAAAACGGCTCAGCTCAACTTGATGCAGAGGCACAAGGGAGGCTGTGGAAGTCGAGCGGACGCCTCCAAGTCGGAACCGGCCCCTATTGATGTTAACGCTCTCTCCACACAAAGTCAAGATGCTTCCATGGTTATTGCATGCCAAAATTGCGGAACTACTATTACGCCCTTGTGGAGGAGGGACGAGAGCGGGCATACTATTTGCAATGCTTGTGGTAAGCACTTTTTGCCAATGTGATTTTCGAGCTTCTACACGCCTCATCCTCACATGCGATCTTGCAAGCATCGCCGTACTAATGTACTTTTTAGGTCTCTATTATAAGCTGCATGGTGTGCACAGACCAGTAACCATGAAAAAGCCGACAATTAAACGACGGAAGCGCGTAATACCTGCCATGCAAGATGAAGAAATGGAAGATGCGGCGGACTCTCCCGAGTCCCAGAAGATTGAAGTGACGCCAGAACGAGGGACAGAGAACGAAGATGGATCCATCAATCTTGGTGTTCGACGACGGCCAGATCAGTACCCGCTGACGATTGAACCGAAGCCTGCCTCGTTGAGACACAGCGGCCAATTATCTCCACTTCCATCGGCATCAGATCTCGCTGCATATCATCAGCGAAGCGGATATCCGCAAAGCGCGTCAAGCCACGCGACTGAGGATAATCGTTTGCCACCAATGTCCTCCATGGCTGCTGTTTCTGATCGTCAATCGTCCATGTCTCCCGCTTCCTTCCTGTCCCCACGAAGAAAACGTTCATTTTCAGCCACGGATACCGATGCTGGAAGTAGTGCAGATGTCGGCCCAGAGAGTGCTAAACGAATCTCCTCCATCAAGTCTATTCTGAACCCCTCAGGCAGTGACGGTATGAATCGGCCTGGAAGCACCAACATGGACGATTACACGCTGCCGCCACTGCGATCTGCCGGAGGATTGTTGGGATCACACCTCAGTGATACGTCCTCCCATGCGGGACCGCCAAACGACGGCCCCGAAGGTACAGCCAAGAATGAAAGCGAGCGTCTTAGAGCAGAGCGCCGATTGGCACTGCAGAAGGAAGCGGATCGTATGAGAGAGATGCTCGCCGCCAAGGAGCGGGAGCTTATGGAACTGTGATACCAGCTAATGCCTAATGCCTAGACAGACTGCACGAGGATGGGTTACATGAAATTTGGAAGGGGAGTAGCTAAAGCTGTACTGACGTGGCGATGATTTCATGAGGTTCTTTGACAATTCTTTTTATGACGGACAGTATCTTGTTTATCGTTTCTTTACCCTAGAGCACGGAGTCAACGTTTTGGACAGACTGGCACAACAGGACCGCCACATATGGGCATCATGCATGAATTGTCCCAAGTTTTTGTTTTTCCTTTTCTTATAGGAACATGAGCAGGGTGTTGTTACAAGACTTGCCTCTCGCGGGGCGAGGTTGCTGACGATGGGAGCTGTGTAAAGTGCTTGTTAGATCTAGCTGGGGTAGCCAAATATGATGACATTCTCACTGGACAGACATGACGGTGTGTACAGCTTGTGTGGTATGATGGCCCTACGACCCTGGATAACCAATGTATTGGCAATGACGGCGTCATGGAGGGGAAGTTGATTGACAACAATCCCGGCAACCTGATGCGTAGTTCTTGAGAGGTAGAGTGGTACCGGGTCAAGGGGCCACGCGTCTTGTCTCCAATTTTACTTTGTGATTCCAATGCATCTTGGAGAGCGCCCGACGCCATCATCAGCCTGGGCGAACGATTGTTGACTATCAAGCTTGGATTCTTGGATTCATGTCTTGCCCAGACACGACAGATTGAGGCATGATACATGTCACGTCTTGATCATGAGCAGTAGAGGCATCGAGGGAGTATCCCATTCTGGAAAAGATGGTACTGCACATGGGTGGGGGACACCTTAATTAATAATTCAGCCAGCCATGTGGCTGCATGAGGCGGGAAGTGGGGGATCGGTTGATGGTGAACAAGTCTCGGCGAAGAAGAACAAGAGGCAACAGGCTTTTTGCCACCAGGCGTCCTTCTGGAAAGATGGTGTTTGGGGGATGGCGACGAGCGTGACGGGTGATCATGTCACAGATATTCTGTACTCGATTAAAAAGATGAAAAAAAAAAAACAAAAAACACATGGACTTGGTTGATTCTCATCAAGGCCTGCTTTCGGGCTCGCTGTTACAAATTCTGAATTTAGACCTCATCATGCCGGAGACCTGTGTCAATACTCCCGAGTGGCTCGAGGGGTACATAGAAAACGGCCACGAAGCTCACGCGAAATTATTGCAAGAGTTGGATGGAAACAGCACAGAGTTTATTTCTTTACAAAGAAGTGCCCCCGGTTACGAATTGTCGATCAGCAATCCGTAAATGCCGGCGCCAGACCCAAAGTTGGTCAAAATGATGGGAAATAATGGGATTGCAGAGACAGATTATTGCGCAAGCCAAGTATAACAAACTAGAAGATCAATGCGCCCATGGCATACGCAATTGTTCAATCATTTAGTCCGGACGTTTGGCCCGTCCGATGAAGCCCCCAAGACAGAGACATAATACAGGGCCAACGTAATACTCCGTACAGCGGTCCATGGCAGTGGGTATTTGACATGCTCATGAATTTCCTTCCCCACAACAGCCACGCTGTCTGATCTATAAAAATTAAAACGCTGGTAATAATCTTCCGGCCAAAGAGCTGAGGGTAGTCCCTGAGCATTCTGGAAAGGCCAGTTCTATGGACCGTGCCTAGTAAAGCAAAAAGTCGGCTTCCTTCCCGCCCCGCTCCAGCCTTCTATGATTGTTGCGTCTCCGACATATGTTTACAAACTTTCGTGTTTGGATATTTGCACTCGCATAATCCAGTCAGTATATTTCGGTCTTCCGCCATAAGTGGCAGCGACTTCCGAATACAAAAATGCCATAAACTCGGACCGAAATATTTATTGCGGGAGAGACATCCGGATATCTTGATCTTTGAAATTGGCCACGCAAAAATTGCCCGCTTGGATTGGTGTATATCGCTGGGCACGTGGGCTGTATAGAGCTGCGCGCTGATAATTGAAACAGCGCACCCGATGCACCAGTCATGCACACCCATACAAGGGGGCGCACACAACCAATCTCATTTGTAGGCTTTCGTTAATATCTGTCGTATGATGCATGTATCTTATCATCGCGTGCGCTCCTGCTTGTGTTTGCGCTGCTTGTGATGGTGTATGTAATTAAGGCAGGGATAGCCAGTGAGAGGTTGTTGAACACCGAGAACCGAGCACCGAGCACCGAACTTATACAAAATAGGAGCTTTACATAAGCAGCTGATGACTGATAGCCTCACAGACGTGACGTATCCCCCTCGGGTCGACATGGGGGGCCGGTCTCGGGGCGTGAAGCGGGTGAACTGGGGCGCCGGAGATGCCAATGCGTCAACAACGGCCCCAAAATACCACCTCGGCGATCCGTGAAGCAGCCATGACTTTTGAAGGAATGTGTGGCGCTTGAGGGGACAGTCCCCGAGACTCGTGTTGCTCGATGCAGTAGCCATGCATTTCATCGTATTCTCCAAGACAATGGCACGGCGAAGCAGCATGGCAGACTGTGTACGGTGGTGGGTTTCCACCATGTAGATGGAAGGCCCTTCTGCAAACGCGCATGCTTCTTCGTGTCCATCGTGAGCATCAGTCTACCTTCTTGAGACATCGATTCATCGAGAAGCCGTTTTCCCGACGGCCAGCCTGCTGTTTCCCGTCAGCACCCTGCATGGGGAGGCACGCATGACCAAACGTTACCAGGTCAAACCAAGCTATATGTGCCATTGTACGGTGACAAAGAAGCCACCAGGCACCCTGCAACAAGGCCAAACTTGAGATCTGTATATGGCCCCGTAGGCGTTCGGAATACCCTTTTAAATCCCCGTTTAGGCTTGAAGACCTTGTCTCATGCAAGATGGCTGCGTGGAGTGGACGCACACGCCTCATGCGTGTGGGGAAACGTTAATGCAGTGCTGGGCTGCAACCATGTTGGGTCGTCCTCCACTCTGGCTGTCAACCGAAGGGCGCACAATTGACATGTAGATGGCGCTGGCCAATCCAGATGACTGCTCGACGTGACATCCCTGCGATTCCGCCTCCGCCAGCCTTCGGGACCAGCGCAGATGCCCCACGAGTGCAACAAAAGCCAGCACTAGACAAACTGCGATGACGGGGCTCCAGTTGCGGCTGGGCTGGGCATACAGCGGACCGCCTGTGCTTGGGGTGTGTACTGAAGGTTAGACTTGATGCGCGGCAACAGCTCATGACTCCTCGGCCGGCTGGCACACATTGTGCTAGAAGCATCTGCTTCTCACCGTGACCGATACTTTCGAAGTTGAGACGTCTCCACCCTGGCTGTGCCTTCCTAAACCGACCCAGTGGCTCTTGCCGCTTGGTCTGTCCCTTCCATATTTGTACTGTCCGGGCAATGAACAAAAGTGAGGCAGGCCCCATCACCCTAACAATCCATTCCTCTTGCTGCATCACATCATATCATCACTTAGCAGAAACGAGTACCTTTGTATAGGCAAGCCAGTGCCGGTCATATATCCTCACCAGGAGACAATCTCTGCGCGTTGTCATTACCTTTCAAACATCTAGCTTGGCGTCACCTTCTTTTTCATTGCAGGTTACACGCCGACCTCACTTTGCCATCCTCGGGAACCAACCAACAGAGATTCCTCTCCGAGCCACCTCCCACTCAAATTGCGCCCTTTCACACAGGGCCTCCTATTACATTGGCGAATGGGACACCCGGTCTTGTTGAAGCGATCTTTTACTGCGCGCTCTTGTGCCATTGCTGCTGTTCAACGCCCCGTCACTTGACGGTTCAACACCATGACTTACATGGACGAAATGGACGAGTTCGTCAACTGGGACAAGGCTGGCGCCTGTGTGGGCACGGACAGCTTTCCCCAGGAAGTAAACCTTGCTGGAATGGGCAACGACCTGGATTCAGAGAATATTGGCCTCGTGCTTGCCAATGTTAATGAAGACGACTTCAGCTTCCACGCCCTGGAGCACTTTTCACAAAATACGAATCCTTTGGGAGCCACTGTCGGCCTTGCTGACCTTCCCATGGACGGCACCCCAGCCCTAGAGCTGGCTGAGCATGTCAGAAACCCTTGTGCTCACTGCGCCTTGGGAGGCTTCTCTTGCAAAAAAATAGAGGAAGGTCGCTATAAAGGCTATTGCACAAGCTGCGTTGCTCTTCGCGTCGAATGCAGCTTTGGAGGGGACATGTCCGAGACAGTTGACATTGACCCCCCGATCAGCGTTTTCCCATCCAACCCGTGGCCCATTATGGGCGACCACCGAAATCCTATAACCAACCAAGAATACCTTGTCGATTCGACACAGCCCAACTCCCTGCCCTCATCAATGCTGGAATTTTTGAACAGATCTGCTACCCCGGCCGAAGATAGCGGCAATGCTGGGTCTGCTCGACCTGGTCCGCCTGCCAAGATTGGCGCTCGATTTTCTCGGGAATCTGTGAGAATCTTGAAAAATTGGCTATCCACCCACAACCGCCATCCTTATCCTAGTGAAGAAGAGAAGGAAGCATTGAAACGACAGACTGGCCTGAACAAAACACAAATTACCAACTGGCTGGCGAATGCCCGGCGAAGAGGCAAGGTCCAGCCTCCTCGCTCAACTTCGCCGCATGTTGGTAACTGGGCAGGCTCTATTGATATCCCCCAGAGACGCGGAACCCCAGCACTCGAAGCCATGAATCCACTGCAACGTTGGGAGCATTCGCCTCCAGAACACGAACCGGCTTCCGTGACTGCCATTGCAAGGGCTGTCACGGCTTCGTCCTCGTCAGCGCTGTCGTCAGGTCTGAATAGTCCATATAGCTTCAACTATACGGATGACGGTTCAAGCAGATCACTCTGCAACCAGTCTTCGACCAGCAGTCTAGGTACCTCGCACTCCAGTAATGGATCCCGGGGTTCTGCATATTCTCACGGATCACGCAACTCTTGGGGATCTTTTGGCTCCGCTCCCTTCAGCACTCGTGGACGCCGCAGAAGACGAAGGGCGACCCCCAAGACGACCAAAGATGGCGCAAGCAGCCTGGCAGCGCCTCTCAAGACTTTCCAGTGTACTTTCTGCACCGAAACATTCAGAACAAAGCATGACTGGCAACGGCACGAAAAGTCATTACACTTGTCCTTGGAGCGCTGGGTATGTGCCCCAGACGGCTCCCGTGTGGTCAACCCGGATAGCGGTATCCTCTCTTGTGTGTTTTGCGGCCTCGAAAACCCAGATGACGCACATGTGGAAGGCCACAATCACTCGGCCTGCCAGGAGCGAACGCTTGAAGAGCGGACATTCTATCGGAAAGATCATCTGAATCAGCACTTGCGCCTGGTGCACAATGTCAAGTTTATGGACTGGGCAATGAAGCACTGGAAGGTTGCTACACCCGAGATCCGATCTCGGTGCGGTTTCTGCGGCATCGTAATGGATACATGGACCATTCGAGTTGACCACTTGGCCGAGCATTTCAAAACTGGTTATTCCATGGCTGACTGGAAGGGTGACTGGGGTTTCGATGTGCCTGTGCTTGATATGGTTGAGAACTCTATCCCCCCTTGTATGAGGCCTTTGCAATATCCCATAGATCAGCTACCGGTGTCTAACTTTTAGAAATAGATCTGATTCATCATGAACGCGTATCTCCCCTGCCATACGTAGCATCTCACTCTCCGCCAGAGACGCCACGCAACGCCTACGAACTCATCAAACTGGAACTGGCCTACTTCGGCGCGAATCACTGGGAGCAGCAGCAAGAAGCACCAAACGACGGCGACATGCAATTAGAAGGATGTCGTATCATTTTCGCATCAGAGTTGCTGTCTCTGCAGGGCATCGCCACGCAAAACTCGTGGCTTCGTGATCTCATCATGTCCAACGAGACCATTGCCCAAAAGGCACGATTTGGTCCACTGCGTGGTGCCGCCGAAAGCAGACTAGCGACATTGAAGATTAATGGCAAGGACAATCTGTTTGAGGAATGCCCCATGGAACGACAGTTGCACTCGTTTGTAACGGCGAAACGACTGTTGGGGCTAACTGCGATGGATGATGAGCTGCAGGAAGAGGCATGCAAGATTGTCGGCAGAGTAGAGGAAGTGTGCACTCACCCATCGGAGACCATTGCCAATTGGCTTCTGCGATTGATAACCTCGTCGACTGAATGGCTGGTGCCTTTCCGGCGTCGAGCCAACTTGCCACGAAGCGAAGACGTTCAACACGAAACTGTCCGGTCCAAAGACCCAAGCTCCATTGACTCGACTATTCACAGCCACTCTCGGCTGGAATCCGAGCTGGCAGACTACCTCAGACAACAACGGTCTATTGGTCATGAGCCAACAGACGAGGACTTGCAAAGACAAGCTCGTATCATTATCTACGAGTTCGACGACGGGTGGAATCAAACTGCTGCCGATAGCGGCCAATGGCTTGAGTCATTTAGAAATCGACACCCTGAAGGTGGTTCGCCTGCGAATGCTCCTACCACTACTACCGAGTCTGCACCTGGTGCAACTACGGCAACTAGTACTGCTGCGACATCATGCCACAAGTCGCCAACATCCCCAGAACAGTCCCCGAAGACATTTTCTCACAACGAGTTCCGCGACCTGCTATCAGTCAATGGTAATGCCAAGGCCATACCCTTCTTTCTCAACGATGCCAATTGTTATCGGCGTCTGGCCAAGGAACTGAGTCGATGGGTGAAGTCGACCATGTCACCCAACAACCCGAACCGGCACACGCCGACTGACGAGGAGTTGCAGTACCAAGCACGATGGATTTTGTACGATGAGTGAGCTTACACTATGTCATGCGTATATACTCAAGTGGCCAGAGGACTGACATGCCGCAGCGACGACCCGTGGAACCAGACTGCCGCCGACAACGCCGAATGGCTTCAGCGATTTAAACGCGATGTTGGCATCGCCAAAGATGCCGGCCCGGGTCTGCCAAGCGGCTACTCATGGTCGCTGTCGCAAGGCGGATCAGGATTTGCACCGCCCTATGCATATCCCAAGGGTAGCCTTGAACCATTTGTTGAGGACATCGAAGTAAACATGCGCGACGGCGCCAAGCCATTCAAAGCCGGGCATGATGCTGCAAATCATTTTCTGGAGACTTTGATCTCTGAGAATAGCCGTCCCGCGAATGTTTTTTGCTCCCGCGAGCTAGAGGCTGGTCTGGCGCAATTTGTAGAAAGGAAGGTGATGGATACTGGGCGCTTCCCTACAGATACAGCTCTGCAAGCTCGAGCAAAGGATATCCTCAACGTGACCCAGACAGCGGCTGATGACCCCATCCTTCTTGTCAAATTCAAGGCATGGATGAAGCATAAGTTGCCCAATGCTCAGCTTGCTGAAGACGACCAGACGGAACAGCAGCCATCGCTGTTGCCAGCCAACATGGAAGTGAATATCACCGATGAGGAGCTAGGCGATATATTGAATGATATGGACTTTGATTTTGATGTTGACACGTTGGGCACGGGTATACAAGAGCAGGACGACGACGTCGGTGGAG
This sequence comes from Keithomyces neogunnii, assembly GCA_020975405.1. Taxonomy (NCBI): domain Eukaryota; kingdom Fungi; phylum Ascomycota; class Sordariomycetes; order Hypocreales; family Clavicipitaceae; genus Keithomyces; species Keithomyces neogunnii. Next base: position 4,506,185 of record JAIOWQ010000003.1, on the reverse strand, counting down.
TGAGCCTCTTGCAGGAACCATCAGTTTACGAATAGACGGCCGTATTTGGGCTCCGATTTCTTTTCAAGGAGGATAAAAAGGGGGGTGGAGAGACAGAGAGAGAGAGAGAGAAAATGGATCTAAAGGAAGGGGAGAATGCATCTCTGGAGTTTGTCGACGATGAGACCCTGTGGCAAATAGGTGGGTGGGCATAAGCAGATGATTCAACGAATTGGGACACGAGACAGAAAGCACCGCGGATGCCCAGCTCGAGGCATTGTTTGGCTTCATCATGACTGGCTGGCGGATTGTATCGTATATATCAATACCATTTACTCTTTACTCCATTAGCAACCTGATGGCAGATGCTGCCAGCGTGGGCTGTTGAATGCTATTGACAAATGGCTGGCACCAACCACACTGCATGCACCCGGGCTGTGCTCCTTCTTATCACCAACCATTGTGCAACAGCGCATCTATCTGCTCGGCATCATATGACTGGGTCCAACAAAAGTCTTTGGGTCTCCGGGCCGCTCGCCTCTGATGGGAATGGGTAACAACAATTGGCAACACTGCGGTTGCCCCATTGTCGAAATACGCTTGGATTGCTTAGCTGCATGTCCAGCCAGATGCTTTGTTCTCTGCGTGGCTCGACCACACCGTCCTCAGCATGACAAAGACTGGTGCAACTGTGCTGTGACCATGGCCTTGACTAAGCCGGGATGGAGCATGCGCTCTGGACTGAGACCAGTGTCGAGGCGAAACAAGCGAACTTGTCATTATCAAGGCACCCACCGCCCGGGCCTTTTGCCTCTAGCGCCACAGTTTGAGAGTGGCCATGACCAGACTGGAACCAGCAGATTCCCATCGTCCATGTCCCCGCAACCGGCGCCCTAGCTCCAAGTACTCCGCATTGGCTCAAGAATGGCCTGGCCAAGCCTCGCGTTTGCCAGTGCCGTGCCCCTGGGCGAAAGTTTCCAGCACTTTGGCGTCGAGCTTGCAAGTGCAATAACGCAATAACGCTCTAACGCAATACCCAATCTCCGTCGCTCCAGCCTCGAGACGTCTCAGTTCAGTCATTAAAATTTGCGCAGCTGCCCTCGACTTAAACAGCCGTTCACGCCAATTCCTCCCCCGGCAAACCTCGAGCCCCTCTCCACGACGGTATTGACAAGGGACGACAGGGAGACCACACACCTGCAGAGACTGCCACAATTGGTGGGTTTGGATACGACCATGCCCACGTACCTGTGCCATGGATTTCGGTGGTACCGCCGGTGCATCCGCCCTTTCGTCATTCTCAATAATCTGGAGGATTCCGCGCCGGACTGGATTATCGGGCCAGAGACGGCTGCTTCAATCCTCAGCCAACTGGCTGAGACGTATGACTTTATACCGCGGCTCGAAAACGACGACGGCACCATCACGAGGTCCGACTCCAACACGACGCCGACACCAACGAAGCAAGCCTTGCACGATGACCTCTCCATGCCCGTATCCACGGTGCCTGCCGCCGAGGACGGGATTCTCATGCACGAATGGTCGCCGGTGAAGCTCTTGGAGGAATATGACATGAACGAAACGGAACACGCCAGTCGGCCATATGCCTACATCGCGGACCATGTGGTCCGAGTGGATTTGGGTGCAGACATTGTGGCGGAAATGAGCCGATACGAGAACACGTTCAAGGAGAAGCAGCTGCCATGGTTTGAAAAGCTACGCGTCCAGGTCCAGCCAGAAGAACAAATGCGATGGTACGTGGTTGTTTGTGATGACTTGGATCGGGAAGTACCAGATGGGGAAGAGGAAGAAGAAGGCTATGACGGTGACGACGCCGAGGCACTGCCCGGCATCGAAGCAACAGCAACACAAACGTCGGAGCCACAGAGGACATCGACCACGGCCGCAATGTCCAAGGCAAGTGATGGCAGCGAATTGAAAACATCATCACATCCTCCACGCGAAGCCGCAACACGACCTGCTTTCCTCAGCGAGGATCCCTTCAAGTCGGAACCCCAGCCACAGCCACGTTTGAAAAGGAAGCTATCCATACGCCGGCTCTTTTCCAAAAAGGACTCATAGCCGGCATTGTATACTATATATACACTATTTGACGAATACGATGATTTATGGACGGGGATGCCTTTGAGGAGGGGATCTGGGCTGGGCGCGACACGTTCAAATGAGGCCTAGTCTTTTCAATGGTGGGGGGAATAATGCAACCAAATTATTACTCTGTGGATTATATCTGTTGATCTTATATTAACTTGTGGCGTGCCAAATTGCTAAACCGGCAAGCTCCAGTGACGAGGCCTGCATAGTTTTAAGCTACCCCATGGATATCCAGGGCAGAGGACCAAGAAAACAACCGAGTTGGAATAATTACACACAGTTTTTTGCGAAGCATACTGTGAAATGAGCACCGACCGCCTCGCGTTGTAATTGCGTTGATATCTCGCGGACTAAAAAAAAAAGGAAAAAAAAAAAGAAAGAAGCAAAGGGCCAGGTCAATGCATGGCTGTCACGTGTGGAGCTCCCAGCTGCACAGCTAATCACCAGCTGCCACGGTCCGAACCTCGAGCTTCAAGGGCCACATGTAGACCATTGCCATCAATCGCCAACCCGTCAAATAGTGGCAGGCGAAAAACTCTGCGCGCATGGCGGCCCAAACAGCTCCTCTGTAGCCGTCTCACACGTCCTCAGCGGTGTGCTTAAACGAGGCAAACCAACCACTCCCGCGACTTCATCATGGCCCACACCGGCCGCCGCAGCCCCTTGCCCTCGGGTGACGCATCGCCGTCATTCGCTCAGACGGGCGCCGAATTCACACTCGACGACAGCGACGAAGAAGCCATCGAGGACTTTGACCTGCGCGATGAAGTCGGCGGCGAGGAGGCCTACGAGATGGTCGGGCAGCATGACCAACACGACGCGCTCAGCTTGGACAGACGGATGAGCGGGAGTACACTGGCCAGTTTTCAGCTGTACACGCCGGACGAGGAGTTGGCTGTGCGCAGGAAGTTTGACAGGAAGCTGGTTTTGTTTGTGGCCCTGCTGTTCATGCTGAGCTTCCTGGACCGATCAAGTACCGCCTTGCCCGTGCTGTGTCGCCACAACTCAAGAGACGGGTTGCTGACCGTCTTGCAGATATCGGCAACGCTCGAATAGCCGGCATGGACGAGGATCTGCAGACAACACCTCCCCGGGACGATTGGTACGAATGGGCGCTGACGGCCTTTTACATATCCTACATCTCCTTCGAGTGGATGTCGCTGCTGTTCAAGCTCGTGCCAGCGCACATTCTCATTTCCATGACGGTCCTTGCATGGGGTCTGACGGCCTCGCTGCAGGCCATTGCCACTTCGTACCCGGTGCTTATTGCGCTGCGCGTGCTTCTGGGCGTGGGAGAGGCCGGGTTTGCAGGGATTCCCTTTTATCTGAGCTTCTTCTTCAAAAGGGAGGAGTTGGCGTTCCGGACCGCAATCTTTATATCAGGTACGCAAGCCCCCGTCGACTCTCTTGCCTCTTCTCATGACACCCAAGCCAACAATGTATCAAAGCCGCCCCCCTCGCCACAAGCTTCGCCTCAACGCTGGCCTACATCATTGTCAAGTTTGCATCGCTCTCCCCCATCGCCCCGTGGCGCCTCCTCTTCCTGATAGAAGGGCTCCCGTCTGTGCTCGCCTCCGTCGCCGCATTCACCGTGATCCCGGACTCGCCCGATTCAGCGCCATACCTGACGGCCCGCGAGAAGAAGATCGCCCGCCTCCGTCTCCGGCATCAGCACCATGCGCATGTTCCGAAGCCAACGGCCGGGCTCAAGGCCCGTGAGTTGCTGCTCGTCTTCGCGGACCCGGTGGCCTGGCTGGCTGCGGCCATGTTCTTCCTCACAAACATGGCCTACTCCTCGCTGCCGGTCTTTTTGCCCAAGATGATGACGGAAATGGGCCACGACGCACTGACATCGCAGGCGCTCTCTGCGCCGCCTTACCTGATTGCCTTTGTGGTGGTCTTGTTCACGGCACACATGTCGGACCGCCTGCAAGCGCGCACCGTACCAATTGTTTTCCACGCGTTGGCCTCGGCAGCGGGATACGGCGCCCTCGCCCTGGCCGAGACGATCCATCTGCCCCCCTTTCTGAGATACATGGCCGTGTATCCCGCCGCAGTGGGTTTCTTCAACGTCGTCACTCTCATCATCGCATGGAGCATCAACAACCAAGCAAGTCAGACGCGGCAGGGCGGTGGATTTGCCATTTTGCAGCTCATCGGGCAGTGCGGTCCATTGGTTGGCACGAGATTATACCCCGACAGGGATGCGCCTTATTATACCAGCGGCATGAGGACGTGTGCTTTGGCCATGCTGGCCGTGGCAGTCTTGGCCGTTGTGCTCAGACTGTACCTGCAATACAAGAATAGAAAGATGGATGAGCAAGATGGTGAGCGCCAGGACGTTGGCTCAACCATGGAAGAGGAGGGACTCGTTGGCCATGGCAGACGCAAAACGGAGCCGACGCAGCGCTTCAGGTACATGTTATGATTCCTTTAAAGACAATGATGGCAAATAGCGTAATTGATTTCGTGGTGTACAAGGCATACTGATTGTAAATGTCGGCTGCGCACAGCGTGTGTGAGGAGAAGCAGAGCGCTTTTTATAACAAGTGAATTCGTTTCAACCATGAAATTCATCCTCGCCCCCCTCCAAGCGCAACCATTTTACCGAGAAAACATCCCCGACGGCGCGCGATATTTCTTCACCCCTTCTTTCCACCATTCTTGATCACCATGTGCTTCTCTCAAATACTCAAAGGCGCCGGGCGCCCCAGCTGGGTCCTTTCGTTGCTTTCTCAGCCGCCGTCTCTCACTTTCAGCAGATTGGCCCTCCCCTGCGTCCTTGAAGCGACGATATACTTTTCTGAGGTAACGGCCGCTTCCATGATAGATGTTACTTGCCCACCGGCGTAGAGCCGCGACGCGTCGACGTTTTGAAAGCGATCTGGTTAGACTCCGAAGAGAAAACTGCGACGCCTTCCGCTTGCCTTGTTTCGAGGCATCCAGGGCCGGAGCACGGCCAATCCTGGGCTCGGGGCTTTGATCTCGACCGGTATCAATGGTGCCGTCATACTGAATCTCCAGAGGATCAAGTTCCTCGTAGGCCTGCGCCGACGTACGAGCTGGGAGGGTCCGTGGAGAAATGCTATTGGACGAGGCCAGAAAGCGACGGTCCCTCTGCGACAAGGAATCCGGGGGCGGCAGCTCAAGGCTATCGGCGAGGGAAAAGTTGTATGATAAAGGGCGGAGGGGTGGCCGAGAAGCACCCTGCCATTCTGTAATGGCCGCGGCCGCGTCCGCCATGAGGTCATGGCCGCTGGTGTTGGCGATGGCCTGGTGGCCAGGCGACGGCGTACTCGATCGAAGGTCCGACAGGCAGTCGTTGGTCCGGCCAAAGCGTGACAGCTCAGACAAACTCAGCCTGTTGCCACGCCGATACTCTGACGCTGGCGACTGGATGCGTGGACTATTGCCGTCTGGAGAAGGGTACGCCGACGACGGGCTGCGGGAGCTGGACAGCCTGCACTCAGGCACGCCGCCCTGGCTTATACACAGCCCGCGGTCCACCAGGTCGAGGAAGGCGTCCGAATCCGGGGCGAGATGGCATGGCGATGGCGACGGCAGGGCGGGCAGTGGGCGAGCGGTTGGCTGCTCCTCGGTCCAGATGTTGGAAGAGGCAGGGTTCTATGCCGGCCACGGTTCTTCATGCCCCGTCGAGGACGGCGACTGAGGTCGGGGCTGGGCTGTGCCACTCTCCTTGTCATGCTGCGAGGAAGTGTCACGCCGGGGGGGAGGACTATGTCTAAGTGCATGTGCCATGATGCCTGCTGATGCTATTCGTATGCTGTTTTGGAGGAACAATCAGTCTTGTGACGTCGGTCCAGGAAAAAGGCACAGTGTTGGTGGGTTGCCATGATAACCGAGCCCATTGCGCCTGCCATTCCTGGTCGTAAGACAGCCCCCCCTCTTTGCCGACCCGTTGCAGCTGCAAACTAGAATGCCTTTACACTCCATGATTGTCGCCTTTTACAGGTTTGACAAAGTGACACAAAGGCAAGCCCTGCGTGCTCTATTTCCCAGACGAAGCCTATCGATGCATTGAAACCCTCATGCGCTTGCCCGTTTGGTAGCAAGTGTATTCGATGCTCAGTCAGCTTTGTGGGTTTGCAACAATTGGTTTTCTTTTCGACTGTGATGGTGGCTGATTTTATGGCAGGACAGACGAGCCATGCACCATCACGATCAACTCGGCAGCTGGCGACAATAACTTCTGAAGGCGTTCGGTTATCGTGATTTTGTATACGCCGCAAGCATGGCGTACAAACTGTGTTGAGCATGGTGGATTGTGAAACGTGCTTTGCACCTTCCAGCGATCATCGATCTCGTAAGTAGTTACTACAGTAGTGACACAAGTCAACACGTCCAACGCCACACCATCAGACCAGTCGTCAACAAGGTCATAGCTGTCTCGGAAGTCGCGCAAGGGCCATCAGTGGAGTCGGCAACATGTTCCAAATCGAGACAGCAGTTGAAGCTTACAAAAGGACGGCCAGCCTGATGCCACAGTCTTCCCCCACATGAGTAATACCGTGTGGGAAAAGCAAGGAGCCCAGAGGGCGCTCCTTGCAAGGAGAAAAATCCACATTGCATTCGATGGTTCAAGGCTCGCGTGCCAAGGTCTGGATGCACACGCTATTTTTGGAAACAATGAGTCTCGAGCTGAGCTTGATTCAAGCAGGCCGCCTGGCCGATCAGCCAGTCATGGGCTCGCAAGACATGTTACTCATGTTACCTGTTATCTGTATGGTCCCAGATCACCGAGTGGATCAAGCTATCTACCACACAAAAACAATGAATCCGTGTGCCAAGCATCAGCCCGTCAAAACCAGACACGATGCTACCTACCTACTTATAGGTACTTTATATTGGGGGTTCCATTTTTAGCCCTGCCCGCCTTCTATCAACGCTTCTCCAAGGAGTATGTACGCGAAGAGAAAGAACTCGCCGTCGACGAGCCCAGACATCGGAGCTTACCTTCCTGGGTTGGCTCTCCGTAGTCTTGCTTGCATATTCAGGAACAGGCAGGAACGGGCCTTGGACGCTTGTTGACAAGGATCAGCCATATTAGCATATTAGCTGAGCTAGCCATGGCCAATTTTAGAAATGGGACAGGTCCGTCTCTTTTTGAACTGTACAAACATGCACAGGCTGTACAGCGCATCACCAAAGGGCAAAAGCTTGACACATGCAGCTGGTCTTCTTCACCATGGGCGCGGATGGGTACAGACGACGAGTCCACCATCCAGCGACTTCCGCTTCTTCTTCGTGTACGATGCCAACGCGCCGCTCTCCCTCGTTGGCTCAGTAATTGACGCAACAAGCACGAGAGGCGAGCAACTCTCTGCTACGGTTCTGGTTACATGTGTGCCCGGATCGGACTGTCCAAGCGATTTCCCCGAGCAGACTATTTCGCATGTCAAGGGGTCCTCGTGGGCTGGAGAATACACCATTTCCGGAACAACCGCCTCTTGGGGCTGCGACCTTGGGCATGGCACTGGCGACACCCTCTCCGATCAAGGAGGCTGGTGCTCCGCTGCGACGGCAGCCCCAGGAGAGACGATGCCAACAGGGAGTCAAGTCAAGTCATCGGCGGTGAATACGTGTTTTGTGGAGACGCGGTCCAAGTTGTTGTTTGTGACGGCAGGCAACGACAAGTGGTCAATCGTGGAACCGACGAAACCGACGCTGCCGCCAGAGAGCTTGCTCCAGCAGCGACTGGGTGTCCTGAAGGGTCTCCATTGCCCGGTGGCCGCGTCCTCATCGACGCCGGCGTCGTCAATGGGCTTAATTAGTCAGTCGTTTATTACAGGGGCACATGGTGCAGGGCCGTCCGAGATGGCAAAGACGATAACAAAGCCACCAGTGACAGGAGCTGGAATTACTTCGGCCGCAGCATCGGCGTTATTGCAACCACCGAGTTCCTCGCCATCAACGACGTCTTCAGCACCTGCTGGCGGTGGCGGCCATGCAGGCCGAGGGAGAGGCTTGGCCTGTCTGCTTGGTGCCTCCGCACTGGTTACCCTTTTATCGGGTTAGCGCCAACCATATGAACTCAAGGCTGACGTGGTGGGCGACGCCTGTGCATTCTGTTTTGTTCTCTTGTCTCTCTGGAGGGGGCCTGATGGGGGGCTGCATCAAGTTGTTTGGAAAGGGAAGCCGAGAAATCCGTTCGGACAAGGCAGAAAGCGACGGGTAGCGTTCCCGGTGGTGTAGCTGAAGTTGCTGGGGTCTATCTAGCCTTGAGAGCCTGAGAGCACTGTGTACTTTTAGAAACAAAAGCTTATAGGACCCCGGCATTTATAGGATACCGAGCAATTCAATCAACCAGGCCATCAAACTCAAAATTAAACGCGAATTGGAGCGAAAAAGTGGAACAGCTCTAATAGCGCCGTTGATTGGAGTGCAAGGTGGCCGACAGTCACGACTCAGGACTTGTCGTCTGACAATGTCAAAGTTGAGAATACACTGTCCGTGTCAAACAAGTTGACAGGATGAACAGGTCTCGAGCGCGGTGGTGAATGTCTAGCAAAGCATCGTTATGGTATTTGGTTATGGTGGAGCGTAGTTTTGCACAGGTTTGTTGAGTTTCGCAGCCTACATATATTCGACGTTGACCGAGCCAGTTTCCCCAATCTTCCTTTTCCTCTTGTAAGTCGTTGTCAACGGCCCCCGTTCTGAGCACAAGACACTTTGTATGGGTTCCCTCACGCCCGCGAGACGGGAAATTTCTCTTGGCCCCTTCAGTGACACTCCGAGCCGCGCCACAGCATCGATGGCTTGTCTCGCCTCCAGTCCAAGCTCCCCTGCCTGAATGCATTGGCGTCGACAACACCATCTTTGCATACCCATTGCTCCACTTGAACGCCGAAAGCCCCGTCATGATCAAGTCCGTCTGACGAAAGACATAGGGTCGGTGCCCAAGGTCGCGGAACAAATCGCCCTCCGTTGACACGCCACGAGCCACAGCCATCTCTCAAGCCCACGACACGGTGGATCCAGAGATTCCCTGAGGCTTGATGTCACAGTCTCACAGCCCTTTCGTAGGGCGCGCAGCCATGTGCCGCCAAATTGGCAGAAAGACACAGCGACCGGCCAGGGGTCTTGTTCAGCCGTGTGGAGTCGCACAGATTACCCATTACATCGCGCCCGGGGCTTGGTGGGCTCGCCAGTGCTAACAGTTACAAGGCCGCACTACGGCCGCGCTGCCAGCGCTCCAGGTATCTCATTATCCGTAATGATGCTTCATCTTGTATCCAAAGTCCGCCTCCACTTGGGCGTTATGGTTGCTGGTGGGGTTGGGGGTGGCATGGGGCCCTGGACAACAAGCTGAGGGTTGCGGCTCTCGATGTTGGTCATCTTCAAGGTGCATTTATAGGGCTGGGTCTATTTTCCTTTTCTCTTTCTCTGGCAAGGGTTGACTATCGTCATATGACACGAGCAACTCTTTTGTGTAACATATAAGAGCACAGTGGTAGTGCTCTGGAGAAGCTTTTCTTTCTCCTCGCCCGAACGCTGTTTCGAAGGTTTCCTTGCTAAACCTTTTATGTTTTTGCCCTGTCAACTTGGTTGCTATTGGAGCTTGAGTGGATGAACCATCTTGAGTGGTCCAAGGAGAAGAAGAAGAAGAAGAACAAGAACAAGACCAAGACCAAGATGGGCGACAAGTCGAATGGGGCCACCTCAGGCTCAAGGCCGCGTACAAGACAACGGATATATAAGCCACCGCCGCCATTGGAGGTGCCCGATATTGAAGAGGATGCCGCAGAGAGAAAACGAATATTAAATGTCTTGGCGCAGCGAAGATATCGTACGTGAAGATACACCCGCATCCACTTTGGGTCGTTGTGACCAGAAAGGGGCATTGGCGACGGCTCACAACTGAAACCATGATATTAGGTGAGAAGAAGAGACAAAAGCGCATGCGGGACCACAGCAGCTCCAAGGAAGGCACATCGCAAGAGGCCGAGGACGAGGGCTCGCAGTCGGTCGACGACGTACCCATTGACGCTTTAGACGCCGTCGAAAGCACCATGCAGAGCCCCAGCGCCATGTTCGGCATCGACATGTGCTTCACCAACTGGGACATGCTGACGGACCCGACGCTGCAGTCCATGATGCCCGACTCGACGAGCTCCTTTACCGATTTCCTCAGCGCCACGGCCGTCGACGACGACGGGCCAAAGTGCACCGCCAGCAGCGTCGCCGCCTCGCCGGGCACTGTTCCCTCGTCGACCCTCATGTCCAATGTAATGTTTGGTTCACCGCCATCCCTGAATAGCGCGTCAAACTCATCATGCGATGTCAGCTTCCCCGACAGCTACCTTTTGCCCGTCCATGAGCTGACACTTCTCCGTGCGATTCTGCGTATAGCGGATCGACTTGGATGCAAGGGCCAACTTTGGAGCTTGGATGCTCTGTCGCCCTTTAATCAGGGAATCGCGACACCGTCCCATCAACTTCCCGCTGCGTGGCGTCCCACTGCCTCACAGGATTTAATTCCACACCACCCGCTCTTCGACGTCCTGCCCTGGCCCAATGTCAGGGACAAGATTATCGGCATCCTCTCGCTTCCAGACGACGCCCGTCCGCCCGCGGCATCGGGTCCCCTCGCCATCGTCAACTTTGCTTACGACTTTGAAGACAACGCGGAGGGCGTGCGCATATACGGCTCCGATCCTTACGACCCCGATTGCTGGGAGGTTGGCCAGGTCTTGTTTCAGCGCTGGTGGTTTCTGTTTGATCGAGACATTATTGACAAGAGTAACCGGTGGCGAAGGTTGCGAGGAGCTCCCCCCCTGGCATTGATTGCGCCTGCTGCCGAAAACGAATCTCCAAATGTGTCCTAGAAGAAGAAGAAGAAGACCAAGACCGAGGGAAAGAGGCCAAGGTAAAGTTAAAAAGGCAATCGCCACTTTTTGTCATGCTTATTAGAGGGTTACATAACGAAAGCAATATCCTGGAGTTGGTTAGCATGTTGTATAGTTTTGATTTGTATATATCCACAGCCACGTTGCTGTATTAATGACGAGTTAATGATCAAATTGATATCAACTTTCTTCGCACGTACCAAAGACCGATTGAGCCACATAATATGGATGAGTTCTAACTGCTGTGGTTGCATGATTGCGACTCCTCGAAAATATAGTGGTTGTCTTTTTGGAAACGTTGCTTCTGACAAGATGGTGGCAGATCTAATTTTCCTCGATTCATCGACGGCTGGCCCGACAGTTGCGTTGGTCAGAGGTTGCGATGATGACTGTCCTGCGTCTCAGTTATGCTAAATCAAACACCGCCGCCTGCTGAAATATCCTCAGTCGTGTTGCCAGTGACTAGAAGTTTGTCCACCCCGCTTCACCCCGCTCCACCCCATTAACAAAACCTGCAAACGCCCGCGTTGGATTCGACAAAGCCAACAGGTTCGCGCGGTCGCTTCATCAGTCTGTCGAGGCACGACCAACGCATCATGGCCTTCACACCGTTTGTGCTTGTTACTGACAGGCTCATCTTTGTGCCGACGCCCCTGTCCGAATCTATCAAGGAGTACCGAGACTTGTTCAAGAGGCTGCATGAGAACCATGACTTCTGTGACATGGGTTTCGGGCAAGGGTTTCCTGCTCGATCATGGACCGACGACGAAATCAGGAATCAACTTCTCGCTGGTGACATTTCCCGCAATTGGAACAAACGGAACATGGGCGACTTTGCGGTTGGATTATTGCCCAGTACCGCCCCAGGTCAAACCCTGTTCAGTTCTGGACAGGGGAGGGCGTTGAAGACTTCAACGGAGAAAGTGCGCATTATTGAGTTCGATCAGTGGGATAACCCGAGTTGGTTGAGGGACATCGACTGGGTTGGCTATTCCTGCGCCAGAGATTGCACGGAGAGGCTCCCTCCACCCGCCGAAGGAGAAGCACCTTTTCCACCTTGGCAGGAAATGTTGGAGATGCGCTATGGTGTAAGTCCTCAACACTGGGGCAAAGGGCTTGCTCTGGAGGCATCCATGGCTGTCGTGCAATGGGCCATTGAGGAGAGGGGCGCCAGGAGATTCATCGCCGAGACGCAGAAAGGAAACTCCAGAAGCAAGAGAGTCTTGGAGAAGCTGGGATTCAAAATAGTTGACACCAACTACTTCAAGGAAAAGGACATTCTGGACGAGTGGGAAATGGCCGTGGCGACAGCTACCACCTGACTCTGACACTTTCGTGGACGATTCGCATGGTTCACTGATCCGGGAGTGAGAGGAATAGGGCCAATGGCACCACCGCCCGTAGCTGTCACATTTGACTAGATACTGTGGTGGATGCGGCGTGATAACGTCAAGTTGGCAGCCTGGTGTGCTTGATGGTGGAAACACCGCCTTTTCGCAATGTTGTCTCATCTCGCATCATTCGGCTGGTGTACGGTTTGTGAGAGCCCAACACATCATGCACAAGTATTGGAGGGCGGGTATAAAAGCTCCAAAATATGAAAGCTCACTTCTTGCCGAATACTGTTCATGAGAAGCTGAGTGGTTTTCTGTCCAAAGGGAAACAATTGCATTGCGCATGTCTCGCTTTTGACGTAGATCAATGGTCCAATAATCAGTGCAGTTAGCGTGGATCAATGTTCCGAATCCTGTTAAGCTAGAGTGCATAATAAAGCACGCTAGGGTACGTGGCTCCGATTTTTGAGATAGATCATGAGCGAAAACATTTGAAAGCTTTGATTTGGAATGTCCATGGGTGGGCGAAATCTAGATAAAGCTGTGCTGGATTGTGCCAGAGTTGAACGAGGCCGCGCATTGCAATCTAGAATACTGGATCCTTATTGTCGTTATTGCGTCTATTATTAGTGAATTCATTTCCACAGAGAATACTTATATTCAGCTCACACCCTGCATGCCTCTTGCTGCCAGTATGCTGGCCAATGCCACCAATCTCGTGGTAGGTTCCCGGTCACCATTCCATGAGGGGCACGAGTTCCGTTTGAACGAGAAAAGCTCACACCAACACTCGAAAACCACCCAGAATTCTTCTCGGCGGCTGAGGGTTTGCCCGAGTTTTGTGTCGACACCTGGCCAATATGTGTTGCAGCAACAGCAGCCCCAGTTAATAACACCGGCAGTGACGGCACCGGCATCTGTGATTTGTCTGTTACACAAGAGACACCTGATGTGACAGCAGGAGAAGTAACCCCAGAATTCAATACCTAGGTACGCCGTTGATGTCGGGGCTTCGTACCACGTCAGTGCTGAGAAGCGATGAGTTCACCCAGGGTGGGCGTCCATGTCGATTGATTTCCTTTGGTAGTATAGACAGGGTCGCCCAGACGCATCTTGACACAGCAACCCTCACAAAACATGCAGCCACGCCATGGCGGCGTGGAAAAGACCCGGGCTATGGCTGGTCGGTGACGATCCAAACCGCTCCGTCGTAGCAAGTCATGTGGTCGTGGGAGAAGTACTGATAAGTTCTGAACGACAATCCCTGATACTAACACACTTGCTGTTTGCACGTCATCGTGGGCTCACAGTGGGCGAAGACCGTGAATGCATTCTGCAGAAACGATGGAACAAGCACATGAAGGAATGAATACAATGGGCTGTCACACTGCCGTCTTGAATGCAACGCGGGGCCATTTCAACCAATGACAAGGTGAAATCCGAATACGACGACCAAAATGGACCAGGCACCACAGACTGGTGTCCCTCGAACGGAAGGAACCCACAGAACCAGCAGGGCAAACCAGAAATGCAGGTGCAACCAACCATGGGTTCAGAGACCGGTGGCGTCATTTCTCGAGGTGGGGTCTGGAGGGGACTGTGCTTTCCTTCAAGGCGGGGCAATCTGTGACCTGGGCAGGTACAGACTACCGCAAACTCGGGCTCCGAGACGTTTCAAACACCATTGAAAGGCACAACGGGAGCATGTGGGACGTTGGAAATGGCAGTGGCAGCAGCAGGTGCTGTAGCAATCTCGTCTCACTCCCAGATGCACCGAGAGAGAGACGGAAATTACCTAATCTGATGTCGATCCTGCTGATATGTCGTCTTTGGTTGGCAACGCGGAATGCACATGCACCTCCACCGCCAGTCCTGTAGTCACGATGTACTTAAGTAAAGTAGTCGGGTACGCAAAGCAGTACCAACTGTAGCACCAGTAGGTCCTGTTGTTGTCTGTTTCCTCGCTCCCCGAGGGCCCGGCAGCGATGCAAGCACCGGCAAGCAGAGCGCTCCAGCCGTCGGCCAGTGGATCCGTGGCCCAATCATGGTGCCCTCCAATCTCCAACAAGTCTGCCAGAGCATGGCCCCTCCAAGTACCCTTTCGGCCCTCCATGGTAGGCTCCAGTACGACCGCCTCCCCCCACACCTCCAGCACTCTGACTGCTCCCCCGTTTTCGCTCTATTTTCTTGGGCCTGGCCTGCGAGAAGTTTTCCCAAGATTGCTTCTCCTTGAAATTCTGCATTTTCTGCCACTGCGCTTACTAGCCAGGGCAAACTTTTGTCGTAGGGTTCCTGGAAGGACAACTGCCATCTTCCAGTCTTTGGAACCTGCTTTGCTGGCACATTGAGCGAATCGACGACATCCAAGACCCCTCCTTTGAAACAACAGGTTCCCCCGCGGCGGCGCTGTGAATCACCATCCCCCTTCCATACATCTGGGTTTGCTTGTCTTTGGGCTGCTGGCCTTGCTCCCGGCATACTTCACCCCGATTTCGCCCGCGCCCTCCGAAGGCCCTTCAAAAAGCTCTTGGCCCTCTAGGAGTCCAATTTCTTCTTCTTTCTGTCACCTTTTCTCTCAGCCACTGGAGCAATGCATATCAAAGATATGCTGGTCGAAGCCGAGAGGGGCGGCCAGCCGTCCTTCTCCTTCGAGTATTTCCCCCCCAAGACGGCTCAAGGCGTCCAAAATCTTTACGACCGAATCGATCGCATGTACAACTTCGGACCCAAGTTCATTGATATCACCTGGGGTGCGGGAGGTCGCATTGCCGAGCTCACATGCGAGATGGTGCTTCAGGCTCAGTCCGTCTATGGCCTCGAAACATGCATGCACCTGACTTGCACTGATATGGGATTGGACAAAGTGAACGATGCTCTTCGAGGCGCGTACAAGGCTGGGTGCACCAATATCCTCGCCCTGCGCGGCGATCCTCCTCGAGCCCAAGAGAAGTGGACTGCGGCTGAAGGCGGCTTCCAGTACGCCCGCGATCTTGTCAAGCACATTCGAGCGACGTATGGCGACCATTTTGATATTGGAGTTGCTGGCTACCCGGAGGGCTGCGATGACAACAAGGACGAGGATCAGCTGCTTGACCATTTGAAGGAAAAGGTGGACATGGGCGCATCTTTCATTGTTACTCAGATGTTCTACGATGCCGACAACTTTATTCGGTGGGTTGGCAAGGTGCGTGAGCGTGGTATCGATATCCCTATTCTTCCTGGTATCATGCCCATTGCTACCTATGCTAGCTTTTTGCGGAGAGCCAAGCACATGCAGTGCAAGGTCCCCGACAACTGGATGGCTGTACTGGAGCCTGTCAAGAACGATGATGTCGCCGTCCGTGAGATTGGCAAGACCTTGGTCGCAGAAATGTGCCGCAAATTGCTGGCCAATGGGATTCACCATTTGCATTTTTATACCATGAACTTGGCCCAAGCTACTCGCATGGTTCTTGAGGAATTGGCCTGGACACCTAGTGCCGAGCGGCCACTCCAACAGGCTCTTCCATGGAAACAGTCCAAGGCTCTTGGCCGACGAGATGAAGATGTTCGACCCATTTTTTGGCGCAACCGCAACAAGTCGTATGTTCTCCGTACGCAAGACTGGGATGAATTCCCCAACGGCCGATGGGGTGATTCTCGGTCGCCGGCGTTTGGAGAATTGGATGCATATGGTATTGGTCTAACCGGCACCAACGAGGCCAACCGTAAGAAATGGGGAGAGCCCGTCACTGTTCAAGACATTGCCAACATTTTCGTAAGATATCTCAATCAGGAGATAGAGTCACTGCCTTGGAGTGAGGCTCCCCTCACAAGCGAAGCAGACGCCATCAAGGACAATCTCATTGCACTCAACAGGCGTGGTCTTCTGACCATCAATTCCCAGCCTGCGGTGGACGGCGTCAAGTCGTCCCACCCAGTTCACGGTTGGGGTCCTTCCAATGGCTACGTCTACCAAAAGGCATACCTCGAACTGCTCGTCCCGGCCTCGATCTTCAATGAAATGGTCAAGCGCATCCAAGACAGGCCGGCATTGACCTACTATGCCGTCACAAGGGAGGGCGAGCTGAAGACCAATGCTCCATCTGACGGCCCCAACGCCGTGACTTGGGGCGTCTTCCCTGGCAAGGAGATTGTCCAGCCTACGATTGTGGAGAGCATCAGTTTCCTCGCCTGGAGGGATGAGGCCTTTAGATTGGGTACTGACTGGGCCCACTGCTTCGAGTCGGACACTCCCACCCGAGTTCTTCTTGACCAGATTATGGATGAGTGGTACTTGGTCAATGTCGGTAAGTGGTGACAGAATTCGTCCCTCTATGTGACTTGAATGAAGTCTGGCCTGACTGACCCATCTTTAGTTAACAACGACTTCCACGAGAACCAACCCATCTTTGACCTGTTCGAGGGCCTCGAAGTCAAGGAACTCGATACTCCTGTGACGGCATAGAGCGACTACGACAAATTCAGCGTATATATTTCAGACTTTGCTTTTTAAGTAGCCTACCTGCTCCACCAGGAGGCTTTGCATTGGCAGCGATTGCGGTCAATAAGGGACAAGCATTAACTCGTGTCCCCTTTCTCCTTTGACTAGTTGGGTTTTGGATGCGGTTTGCTCAATTTTTTTTTTCATGTCTGTCTTTTTCTTTTTTGCAATTTTTTTTTTCAATCTACATTAGCACTTTGCATGAAATGACGGCGTTTAAGCACAGGATGCGGCAAACAGGCGGGGGCAAGGCGTGACTTTTTCAACAAAAAGCTACACAGACGCAAATAACAATGACTCGACTGACTGGTGATGAGGGGTGATGGAGAGGGGAGAAAAGGTACAAGGACCCAGGAGTATACGCGCCACGATCATGTAAAGGGGGGAGGGAGGCCTTGACGTTTGAGCCCGGGTTTGGCTCCTCGCCCCCTCCCCTCTGGTTTTGAATTTCTTGCAGCACGATGCATATAATATCTCAACGATACCCCGCCTATGCACAGCCAGATGTGTTTAGACAGAAGCAAAGGCGATGGAGGAAGGTGGTGAGAGGATAGATGGGGCGGCGAAGTGGAACAAAATGGAGCAAAATGACCGAGGCCGCCGTTGTACATGGAAGCGAGAATCGTGTACATTGCCTCCAAGGCATGCGATGACAGCTAGTAAATACATCTTGTCTACCTCGCTAACCAAGCTCATTCCGCTCTACTAGATGAGGGTGTGTACATGTATGGTGCTTATCCCGCCAAACAGGTCAGGCGCAGATTGTATGTGAGAAAAGGTTCGCGCCTTATAGACAACAGCTCTCCCAGAAGATGGCGATAGCTGCTTCGTCGTAAGAATGCATTGCAGCAGTGTCAATCTCGGGAGGCTGCACTTCATAGACACGCAGAGTCAGGGACATGTAGATTCGTAGCAGCAGGGCAGAAGGCAGAGCAAGGGGTAGAGCAACTTGAACGTGAAAAATGCCGAAGCTGGTACAGAAAACAAGAGAGACAGACGCGAGCGCGTCGGTCCAGGTCCGAGACGGGGGGTTAATGGCTTGCGCAACATGGGAATGGCATCACACAGCTGGGTCGGCTAATGAATCCCACAATACGCCTTGTTCAGCTAACGAAACGCTACTCCCATCCGTAATCGCCAACCTCGTAGTCCATGTTTACAGGTCTATGGTCGCCGTCTCGCTCCCCCTCGCGCACCTCCCCTGGCTCCTTCTCATCATCCATGCCGGCCATGGCGTCGCCTGGTGCCGCCGTCCCGCCTTCGTCCTGCGCCAGACTCTTTGAATCCACGGGTGGCAGCGGCGAACTCACCCACGAGAGCTCAAGTTTGCCCTCCACCCCAGGCAGCTGGTTCCCGTGCAGGGAATAGTAGAATGTTTCGGCCGTTTTGCGGTCTCGGAAGGACACATGTGTTACGGACGGGGCGGCATCGACAGATTCGAACTCGCCCAGGTTCTGCACCCAAGACCGCGTCAGCAATCCGGTCCCTTGTACAGGGTTTCTACGATGAACTTACCAGTAGGAAGTGGCGGAGTTGCTCGTTCTTATCCGACGGCGTAAAATCGACGCCCCTGATGGCCAGTTTCTTGGGCCGATTGTCGATTGAGAACTGCGCATATGCGGCATGTCGCCCTGCTTGTCCTCTCATTGCGCCCCGGCCTCTTGGCGTGAATCCCCTTCCTCGATATGCACGTCCCCTGTACCCGCCACGAGCCGGATACCCGCCCAGCTCGTCCTCTGCATTAGGGTCGATGCCGAGAATCTTGGCTTCTTGCTCCAGCGCGGCAAGCTTGGCCCTGAGCACATCGGCCCCTGATGAACCAGGGTTCTCGCCGCTGTTACTCTTCTCCGCAAGCTTTGCGCGCAAGCGCTCCGTTTCCGCCTGGTGTTTCGCCAGAAGCGCCTGCTGCTGCTTTTCTAGTTCCTGCCGTTTCTTCTCGAGCTCAACGCGCCTCTCCTCTCGGTCCCGGTGCTGCTTTTGCGCCTCTTCCTGTTTCCGCTGAAACTCTTCCATGTCGAGCTCTGGCTCAGCATCCTTTCCGTCCGTCCCCGGAGCGGGGTGGAAATCAGAGCCATTCGGCATCGAGGCCGGCAGTTTGTCCTTTTCATCCTTGTACCAGAAGACCTTGACGAATCTGTTGTCAAACACCACCTTTGGTGAACGGTAGGCTTCGTTGGCAGCCGCCCATTTGTCGTACTTGACAATCGCCAAATGCTTGTAGGGCTGCATTGATATCTCGACAATGTTCCCAAACTGGGAAAAGAACTCCTGCACCTTGTCCTCGCTGAAGTGGTCCTCGGGAATGTTCTCAACCACAATGGTGCTCTTTGACCTGTCGTTGACGGGTCCTTCAGCTGAGAATGGCGCACGAGAACCACCTTTGCGTCCCCCTCGTTTGCCTTTGCGGCCGCGTGATGCAGTAGAAGTACCAAACATGTTCATCGCAGCGTTGCCGGGATCATATTCTATCTGCACGTTAGCGCCTTCTCCGGCTGTAGATTTGCCAATCCGTTCAGTATCGCCACCGCCCAGAACGGTAGTAAACAGAAACAAGAAGTGGTGAAGCATCACCACACCAAGCACAAGCAAGCAAGACTTACCGTCGCCTTCATCACCGCCACCATTGCCGTGATCATAAACACAGGTATTGCCCCTGGCGCAGAACCCTTTGGTATCAAAATCCCTGCACCTTCCTTTCTCTCTCTTCCTCTGCCCGCCTCTGCCAGCGCCAGCAACAGCGCCAGCTCCAAATCCCCAGCCTTGCTGCCCTGGCATGGCCGGCCATGATAACCCCATTGCCTGCATTTGCATAAGTGCCTCCATGGGGTTGTTTGGATCGAACGGCGGCATCATCATCATGGGGTTCTGAGACCCGTTTCTATCGCCCCGATCGTCACGGCCGCGTCGTCCCCGTCGCGGCTGCTTGAATGCACGGCCCTCGAGTCCGTTTTGTTCGTGATCGTCCGAGAATCCGGGCTCTTCAAGGCGTCGTTTACGAGATGACTGAGGGCTTTGATTCCGGGATTCGACAGGAGGATCTGAGGGCTTCGGGGCTGGCTGTGCGCCGGGCAGGTAGGATTTGTAGGTGATGGCTCGGAAGACATCGTCGAGAAAAGCCTTGGGGTCTGTACAACGCCGTGATTAGCAAGAATCGCCAATGATGAATGCTGAAGCAGTAGCCAACGTGGCGTCAGAACATCGTACCCTCGGTCAAAAAGTCGGGGATTTCCTGCTCGCACAAGGTCCTCACACTCGCCCTGTCCCCATCATGTTTCAGCAGAGCAATAACATACTCTGCAAGCACGTCAGAATCAGCGTCCGATCTATAGAGTGTCAGCTTCTCCTTTCCTCTGACAAAACTTCCAGTTTCACGTCACCCGCCGCGACTTTATCAGACAAGACGCACGTGTTTTCGATGCGCTTCACAATCCACGCCTTGAGGAATGGCGCATCTTCCTCGGGAAACAACATCGTCGTTGAATTGACGCAAACCTCGGCTCGCGGCGAGTTGGAACTACGCCCGGGAATTCCGCATTCGACAGACCAAGAAATGCTAACATGAACAGATGGGATGATGGTTGTGATTCAAAGGTGAAGGGGCAGCAATGACGATGTTTGGGGGGGGGGGGGGGGGAGCTCAAGCTTTTTTGCGGCCGCCGATTGGTTGGACACAGTGCAATGTGGCGGCTGTGGGCATGCTGCCTTCTCTTATGTCTCGGATAGTTAAATCATTTGAAAACGAGGCTGGTAGGAGCCCCTTGTGCGGTAATTACCTAGGTATTACCTACTTTACCTACCCTGAGAGGGAATAATTGGGCACTTCATCTGTGCCGTTCGCAAAATGTGATGCGAGTTGGCCCATAAGTTTCATCACACACCAACACACCAAGGTTTCATTCTGAACATTCAATTGATCCGAGACGACATAACTACATATATGAGAGCTGAATGCAGCTTCCCTTGATTATAGCCTCAACCTGGCATACGGTTGTTTTTGTTTTTCTGCATTTCCCGGTCGGCGTACCGACCGCCACCGTTCAATGCCCTTCATACCTGCCATGACTGGGGTCCCCCGCAAAAAGTACCCCAAATCTTTGCCAGCAGCCGGTTGACGAGATGTGCCAATGTCGGCACGACACATGATTCTATCGGCACATGAGGGAGCCATTTACAGCTTATCATAGTACTAGAGTAAACGAGTCAGTACAGCGTCGTATTTCAGGTCATGGGTCGATCAAAACATAAACTTACGTTCTCAACACCGGGAACCTCAACCTTGATACCCTTGCGCTTACGCATCTCAGTGACAATCTGGCCAACCTTGGAGGTGGAGTCGAGAGGAGAGCCACCGGGCAGGACCTGCCAGTGATCGAAGACGGACTGAGGGAAGGCCTGGCCAGAGGTGGCGGCACGCAGGTCGCCGTTGAAGCCGAAAGATTCCAAAACGGGCAGGTAGGCCTTGATGTTGAAGAGAGGAGTACCAGGACGCTGCTCCTCGTTGAAGACGTGACCACGACGGCGGGTAAGGACACCGTAGACACCACCCATGGCCTGTTCGGGGACCTGAATCTCGACCAGGTAGACGGGCTCGAGCAGGGCAGGCTCGGCCAGCAGGGCAGAGGCATACAGGACACGACGGGCAGTGGGGATGATCTGACCACCACCACGGTGGATAGCGTCAGCGTGCAGGGTAACATCGAGAATGTTGAAGCGGATGGAGCGCATGGGCTCCTCAGCAACAGGACCCTCGCGAGAAGCCCACTGGAAACCAGAGACGACGGAGTCCTTGATTTCGTTCAGGTACTGAACAGCCTTGGTCTGGTCAACGAGCAAGTTGGCGCCAGTGCCGTCAGGACCGAAAGTCCAGATCTTACGGGCGTCAGTGACATCCCAGCCAAAGTCGTCAGCCAGGACACGGGCACGGGCCTTGAAATCGTCACGGGCAGAGACCTTGCCGCTCTCAATGGCCAGAGAAAGGTCCTCCTCGATGGGCTCAGCAACCATGTACAGACGGTTGTGCTTGTTGGGGGACTTGGACAAGGCAGTCATGCTGGACTTGCCCTGGACAGTCTCACGGTACTGGACGACGGGGTCGGAGATGTTGAGAGGAACACCAGCGTGGTCCTCCTCGAGATCCTTCAAGCAAATCTCAAGATGCAGCTCACCGGCACCGGCAACAATGTGCTCACCAGACTCCGAGGTCATGGTCAGGACGCAAGGGTCAGACTTGGACAGACGCTTGAGACCTTCGACCAGCTTGGGCAGATCCTGGGCGTTCTTGACCTGGACGGAACGCTGGACGACAGGGGAGACGGAGAACTTCATGACCTTGAGGTTGTGGGCAGTATCGGAGGTGGTAAGAGTACCAGACTTGAGCAAGAACTGATCAATACCAACAAGACCGACAATGTTACCGGCAGGCATGTCATCAATGGGCTCGACCTTGCCACCCATCATGAGGACGGTACGCTGGATAGCCTTGATGAACAAGTCCTCCTTCTTGCCAGGGGTGTAGTTGGGGCCCTGAATGCGGACCTTGAGGCCAGAACGGACGGTACCAGAGAAGACACGACCGAAGGCGTAGAATCGACCCTTGTCGGAGGTGGGAACCATCTTGGAGACGTAAAGCATGAGAGGACCCTTGGGATCGCAGTCACGGATACCAATGGCGGCGGCATCATCAAGGGGACCCTCGTACAGGGTCTCAGCACGATACCTCTGGGCAGTAACGGGAGAGGGAAGGTGGAGAATCATCATCTCAAGCAGGGAGTCGGCAGCGGGCAGGAAAGTTCGCATGACAACCTTGAGCAGCTGCTTGCCCTCCTTCTGGCGGTCCTCAGCGCTCAGCTTAAGCTGGAGCTTCTCGAGCAGAGTGGTGATCTCATCGTTCTTGAAGTTCATGACAGCATTGAAGACCTTGAAGATGGGGTCCAAGATGAACTGGTTGAAAGCACGCTCCAGAGGCTTGCCCTCGTAGGTGCCGCTCTTGGTCCACTTCTTGGTGTGAGGGTTGAAGTAGTTGTCGCCCTACAAATCAACCAAAGTCAGCAGGCATGTTGGGACGGCAAGGTGTACCAATGTGGGCAGATTTGTTCATGCTTACCCAGAGACGCTCCATCATCTTGTTCTTGTCGACACCAAACTTCTTGGCATATCGGATAGCGAACTGACGAACGGTGAAGGCCCAGCCGTGCAGACCGGAACCGAAAGCAATGGTACCCTTGTCAGGGTAGACCTGGACGTCGCCGAGGGTCTTGTCGAAGTAGGTGGAGATGATGACGTTGACGGACTCGATGGTTCGGGAGAAGGACTGGTACAGATCCTCCTTGGAGACCTGAAGCTCGAGGAGGGCGCGATCAACCTTGTTGATGATGACAACGGGCTTGATACGCTCACCGAGGGCCTGACGAAGCACAGTCTCGGTCTGAACGCAAACACCCTCGACGGTATCGACGACGACGAGAGCACCGTCAGTGACACGGAGGGCAGCAGTAACTTCGGATGAGAAATCAACGTGACCGGGGGAGTCGATCAAGTTGATCAAGAAGTCCTGGCCATCGGTCTTCTGGCCGACAATATCCTTGATGTCATCGGGGTCCTCGAGGTGACCATACAGGGAGATGGCGGTCGATTTGATGGTGATACCACGCTCCTGCTCGTCGGCACGGGTATCGGTTGCTCGGGCATCACCAGCCTTTGCGGTGGAAATGATACCGGCCTTGGCGAGGAGGGAGTCGGTCAGGGTAGACTTGCCGTGATCGACGTGGGCAATGACGGACATGTTACGGACATTGCTGGGCTTGTCCATCAAGGCCCGAATCTCGTCGATTGTGAAGCTAAATTGCGACAGAGAAGATTAGCCATGGTCTTTTTTGCACGGGTGCTTCCCATCAAAATTCTTCTGCCTTGGAAACATGAATGCCCCGGGCTTGCATTCTGCCAATCGTCGGAACTCGTCGTGCTCTGACGCCGTCACCAGCGCAGCAGCAAGCTTAACTCCGGGGCGGGGTCAACGGCCACACACACGGTGCTCAGCACGCCGCCCGCCAAAATGGCACAGGCAAAGAGGAAGAAAAATTCTGCGCAGCCATTCCGCAAGCCGTGGCCCGAATGCCGCCCCGAAAAATCCATGCCCAAACAGTATCCGCCAAGAACAATATCCAGCAAAGCATCAATAATGCAAAAGCGCACTTACTTGACCATTTTGGCGGTGTTGTTGAGGGCGACCTCGCTAAGTGGTTCTGTTGTTTGTAGGAGGAGAAAACTTGTCGCTGAGCAAAGCGGGGTTGAAGATTTTCACCCCGCGCTCAGGTTTTATATTTGCTTAGGAAGCAAGGAAAGTTGGCCACCCGGCAAGATGACTCAACGACGCAACAAAAGGTTTCAAAGTGACGAAGTTTAAAAGAGAGACAGTTGCACTGTCACTTCTTTCAATAATCGTCCCTTGGAGGTATTTGGAGGTGGAAAGGGAAGGAAAGTCCCATGCTGGCGAGGGAATGTGGAAAATATGGTGCGAAAAAAACCTGCGGGTGGGCCACCTCTCTTGCTTGCCTCCAAGCTCGGGTGGTCACCTCTCAGACTCTCAGCTCGCCCAACCTCGCAGAAGCTTGCTGATGCACCAATAACTTCTAGCCTGAGACTATCTCATGACCGGGCAGCTGGCCTCGCCTTTTCTTGAGCGCATTATCCGCCACTGCTAGCGCTCAATGGCCCTGGAAGTCCCCCCCATCCCATCAGCTGTCCAGTGTCTAGTTCTGGCAGGCTGCCCCTGCCCCCCCTCGGGCTCGGTGACCCCTCTCTCTCAGTTGCTGTAGCCCCTCCTGCACAGCAAGGGAGCTGTCTGGTCTGTCCATGCAGGCAAAAAAAAAAATTGGGTAGGTGGGGCAGTCAGAGAGGGACCCCGCCAAGCTTCTTGCTCCGCCTTGCATGGCCCAGGCCTGTCACATAATTGCGAGGGCAACAGCCCTCCACTCCACCACCACTGTGTGA
Organism: Keithomyces neogunnii; assembly: GCA_020975405.1. Taxonomy (NCBI): domain Eukaryota; kingdom Fungi; phylum Ascomycota; class Sordariomycetes; order Hypocreales; family Clavicipitaceae; genus Keithomyces; species Keithomyces neogunnii. The sequence continues at coordinate 4,481,421 of JAIOWQ010000003.1, read as the reverse complement.
CTGCCGCTCCTTGCTCACTTGGAGCATGCGTGACGTGGTGAATCAACGGCCAGTCTTACGTGCCATGCTATATCGTACATCTCTAGAGCGGCCGAGGATGCCTACGCGATTCGTCGCTGTCGCTGAATCTTTGCTCAATGCCATGACCATTTCGACAAATTTTTGTCGTACCGAACACAGGACGAACTGCCTCTGAAACAAGCCATCGCCACACCAATACCAAATCTGTGGCTAGGTCCTGAAAAGGTAGTGTGGCGTGCAAAGCTGTCTGCCAAATGGAAGCTCGCCAGTAGCTCCATACTGTCACTGCCAAATCCGGCGAGCCTCAGCCATCCAACTTCCACGGCACCACAGACAAGCTACCAGCGAAACCATGGTGTGCATATTGCTATTATAATCTACATGTACTACCGTCTCATCCGACCTGTGACCCTTTCTAGCATCAAACCTTGTCTTGCGCCACTCTCCCATGACTCAGACCGAGCTCAAGTAGACCCCAAGATTCTCGAATAAGCATCCTCAACTTCGCCTGCCAACTCCAACAGGGACACAATCACAATCTGGTGAGTCAAGTTGGGGAGCCTGTCACGATGCAGCCCGATCCATTCTAGCGGTGGCGTCGCCTCGCCCATATCTCGCAACTGTGGCGTTTCGATCACTGGTGGTTCGAGAGCAAGGTAGTCGTACTTGGATTGGGGAACGTTGACCTCGGCTGTGATCTTTTGCTGCTCGCCTTCGACTTCAGGAACGCCCGTAATCTTGACTGCCGTCATCGGCAGTTGACGACCCCAAACCTGCTCCAGCGATTTGGAGTGGTTGGCCCACATTCCGCGGATATAGCTCACACGGGAGTAATTCCACCCTACTTCGACCTTGCCCTCAAATGCGCTCTTGAAGATGTAATCGATGTGATTGCTGCTCGGTTTCTGCCACGTCTCCATCGCGGCCTCGACGCGCGGTACTTTGAGAATCGTGCCACCGCGGGATCCTGTAGCTCGCTGAACAACGTCCTCGACCGTCATTTCACTAAGCGTTTTAGGCGCCTCGGCGTCCCGGACCCCAGCAAGACCGATTCGTAGCTGGCCGAGTGTCATTCGCAAAATGCTGTGAATCCGGCGCTGTTCGATGCTAGCTGCAAATCGGGCATACGCATTGAGGGCCTCCATCTTGAACACTTGGTGATCAGAAAAGGTGCTGGGGAAAACACCTAGGTTCAATGCTTTCAGATTCACCACAACATCAGTGTCCAGGGAGATGGGCGATTTGGACAGCGTATCATCCACCGGGAGTTTTGGTATTGCTGTTGGCGTGTGTAGTGCTGTGCGTGAGTTGATTGATTTGCGCTTCATAAACTTTTCAATCTCCCGCAAAGATGACTCGAAATTTTCCCGCCTCTCTTCAATGAGTTTCGTGAATGCTTGGTAGAGCGCCACGGTCTGTGCTACCGATGTCGTGGTGCCAAATACCTGAACCGCCTCGCCATCGAAAATCGCAACAAGTCTGTCCCCGGTCCCGTTCTGCCGTTCTCGAACATTGTACATCAAAAACTCAAGAGATGTGATATCGGCCACCAAGAACGCCTGGTAGTCGAATGCCGCTTTTACCCGCAACGCATTGAATGCAAGTGACGCCTGAACCAAAGGTGTCTCGTTGAGAGCTTCCTCCCGTTGTGGCCACTGGATTGAAGTTCTCAGTCTGAAATCTTGCAGAGCCACAAAACCACTTAGACGTCCGGTGCAATCGACCCCTACTCGCTTGAAGCCCAGGCAAAGGTTTTGTTCCCAGTCGGAAGTCTTCTTGGACGAGACCCAAAACTCGCTAATCTGAAACACCGACTTGCCGATCGATTGTCCGAGGTCGATGCTTACATCGAGTGCCGCAATTGATATTGTCGCTGTCCAAGGAAATGCGGCCGTTGCGGCAACCTCTTGATACCGCTGTACGAGGTGCGCTTGACTTGTCTCTGTTTGCAACTCCGGAACCTGCACCACAGATTTTTGCCGCAGCTCCTCTGGGTACCAAATTTCACGGAACAGCAAGAAGTCTTGTACCTGCTTGGCGTTGACCGAGACCTTCATCGGGCTAACATTTAAAATGGCCGACACGCCGCTTGTGCCGCTGAAGTGTTTGCTGTTCATGAAGGACAGAGTGATAGAGTCGAGCTCGAAGCTTGCCGTGGAATCGCGAGAGTAGACATGTTGAACAGACGCTTGCGGCTTGGCGACCACGCCCGAGATCGCAAAGAAGTTGCCTTGTTCTTGGGAAGCAACAGTATTGAGCGTAAAGTACATGCTGTCAAAGCAGGTCGTAGCAGACACTCTCGCTATGGGCTGACAGCTCAGAGAAAACTCCTGGCAGCAGATGCGCAGGCCCAAGTTGAGTCTCAGGCGTCCAAGAACTGTGCTTGGGTCAGCGGTGAGGAAATTATCCTCGTCGCCAGATCTGGTTGGCTTCAGCTTAGGTCGATCAAGTTGTTCTGCTTTCCGCTCTACATTCGGATCAGCATCATCTTCGTCGCTGACGACTTGTTTCACCGACTCAAGTATGTCCAGAACTAACGGAACTACTGAGGGATACAGGATATTGCTGGATGCATCAATCTTGATCTCGCCCAAAAGAGATGGCTCTTCTTTGCCGTTGTCGCGATACTCTGCCTTCCACGCCAGACCTGGGCTGCGTAGCACAGCCCCTGAGCCTGAATCGTCCGCACTAAACTGGCCATACTTGCCTGCCAATGCTGGTTGGCCATACTTGGACTCTTGCACAGCGCTTGCGGCATTTCTCTTGGTTGACACATAGACAACAGCTCCAGCAAAGTCTGCATCCACGAGAAGGCTTTCTAGTCTCTTGTTCCCAAACATGCTACGTTGTCGAGGAGATGGTGATGAGGCTTCCACCTTTTTCTCAAATGCAAATTCCGGAGTTGCTGGTCCTTCGATGGTCCACTGCGAAGAGGCAGCCTGTACCTTTTTCATTGACAAGGATATGGATTGTATCAGGTTCGCAGCGGGCACAATGAATCCTGACGTTAATCGAAGGTCAAGAGAGTCGCCTACTGCTTGGAACGCCATGCGTCGAGTATGCGCAGTCGATACATACGCCACATTGAACATGACTTCCGGCAAAAGTGCAGAGTGCAGAGACCTGATGGTTCTGTCCTGGCCAGGAGGCACAGTCTGCAGGAGAAAATCTTCAATTGTCAGTCTTGCTGATTTTCGAGTCCGTGTGCCAAATTCGATCAATTTGATAGACAAAACCAGGTCTTCTTTGGAGGCATCAGGGTCAATTGTTTCATCTGCGACATCCCAGCAGAGGCGGATGTTTCGTAGCTCGAAGCGGTACGTGATAGAAGATAGAACAGACTCCAAAATATCTGTCTCTTCTCCCCAGTCTTCCTCGTCATTAATTCTAATCTTCGGTTTTGATTGTCTGAGTTTTCGAAGATATTCAAGTTCATGTGACGTGTCCAGATCCCTAATCTTACTTCCCATATAACCAACAACATCAACAACCGTTGAAACAGTTTCCGGCAGGAGGTTCAGCGCCAAGTTGTCATTTCGGAATTGTAAAGACCAGTCTTCCTTTCCGTCGTCGCCGCGTTGAGAGCTAGCTGAGACACTAATTCCCGTGGTTAAACTGCCACACGAGCGTAACGCGTCCTCCTTTCCACGACAGATGTCAAGGGTGATTTGGCGCAAGTCAACTTGCAAGTCTGGATACTTGAGGGGCGCAGCATTTGGATCGTGCTGGTTCGAGGCCCGCAGAGTAACCTTTTCCAAGGCAAATAAGATCTGTGCCATTGGCTCCTCAACAGATTTCAGAGAGGTCTTGGCCAGAATCCGAAGGCCAGCCAATACCAAGTGAATATCATATGACAAGCCGGGGGTTGATGTGGCCGGTATAGCTGCACTACCGGTATCCTTGGTTTCTTTCACCCTGCCAAATGTTTCCGTTATGTGACCTTGAATTAACTTGACTTGTTGCTGGACTTCCTCTATAGCCCCAGATATTTGGGGTCTGTTCAGTGCTGATAGCAGGCTGTATATGGCTGATGCGTCGAGACGAATTGCTTCCATCGACGCCAGAACACTTATCGTATTCGCTGTTGAATGCATGTTACTCGTGATGCGGCCATTTGCTGGTGGTATCTCAAACAATGAAATACTGCGCGGCTCGTTCTTCACATTGATTTGCATCTCATGCGAATTTTCCTTGATATCGAAATCAAAGATAATGTCCTCGCCAAAGTTGGCCACGCATGAAGCCCTTGCCACTGAGCCGGTTATCTTATATGTCAAAGACTGCAACAGCGGCATGCTCAGGGTATATCGGTCAAGAAACATGGCTACATTGACGACAAAGGTGGAAATGCGCTCTTTGATCTTTTCTCGCCTTCTTGGGCCCTCGGGGGGTGATGGGACAAGCTCCTTGAGCCTGTAGAGCTGAGCAACCTCATCTCGTATGAGCAAGTCCAAAACTTCCAGAAGCCCGATTGGATCTTGCTTGATCCGCAAAGTCAAGTTCTGAGAGCTCGCCGAGACCTTGGCAACGTGGGCGTCGACTTCTCTTGTTCTTTGAAGTTCATGGGAACCGAATACGCTAGGTTGCTGAATTTTCATGACACTGAGTATTTGTCCATGGCTCTGCAGTTTTGATGTAATCGCTCTGCAGTTCAGCATGGCATTTGCAACACTGAGTTCCTCGCCAGTGTTGCAAAGTAAAATTGACGCTGCAAGTCCGTCGCTGAGAGTCATTGCAGTCAAATTGATAGTCTCCGTCTCAATAGATCCCTTCACCACCTCAAATACCACATGGTATGCCATAGGTGATTGTGGTGCTTTTGCAAGCGAATTCTTGTGTGTCTCAACCTTTTCTCCTGGTGATGGCTGGGCCTTATTGTAGAGACGCAATACGTCTTCTGCAAGTTCACATAGCTCCCAATTGAGATGTATGGCCGCTTCCCCACAACAAAGATTTAGAATGGTGAGGGAACCGTCAAAGTTCTTGATTTCGGGGAAAACTTCCGATTGCTCCGGTGGTCTTTTCTCGACTCTCAGTGTGAGGTCCAAAAATCCAATGTTGTTTTGCTTAGGACCTGGGTCTAAGACAAACTGAAGCTCGCTGAGCTGACAGGCTCCAAGCAAAGGGTACTCTCGTGATTGCTCTTCTTGGTGGCCGGGAGCAGTTCCAAATATTTTTCTTACAAGGACTGCATTCGAAGGATCGTCCAAATCCCAACTTCGCCACTTCTGGAACGCGGAGATGACTTGGCTGGCGACATTTGGGCTGGCCAGTGGTGGATCGCCTTTGCATCTGGATATGACTTCCGTCCTCTGGCCTTGACCCAAGGTTGCCCATATTTGCCTTAGTCTCATCATGAGTTTCCATGAATCCACAGTCCTCATGTGCTGGTGAGCAGATCGGAGCACGGCAGAGGGTCGGATAAGAAATGAAGGGTCATTCGTAGCATGTCCATACTCCAATAGCTTGGACACCAGGTACTTGACTCGGTTATCTTGGCGAGAGGTTGTTTCATTCAAAAGATTACCCAGTTCAGAGGCCATACTGCCTGTCCGATGAATCAGGGACGCCAAATACTCGATCTTTCCAGATGCCGTGCTACCAACTACTGAGCCGATGTCGGCATCGAAGTAGGTGATGTCCTTTGCGCCTAATGAAACTCGAACATCATCGATATTTACCATGACGGCGGCTTGTGGTGTCTCAATCGAAGACAAACGTTCAGATGCAGAAATTTCTGCGGACTTGAGGCGGAAATGAAGTGAGGTTCGTGATGTTACGCCTTTGCTTGTGCGTTCTGTGACGGTACGAGTAATTAGCAAGGTCTTGGATATCCGCACATCATATTGGTCCTGCTCCTCCTGGGAACTGTCAAGGGAGCCTGAGGTGGACGAGTTCAAAAATCGGATATCCGCCTTTGGCAACTTGACTAAAAATTCTTGCATTGAACCTGTAATGTGACTCTTTTTCTTCTCAGAGAAAATGTCCCCGATGGTATCAGTTTGAAGAGAATCAAGGATATCATCCGGCTCGTGAGGTTGTAATGCAGAGAGGAGGGAGTTTACATAGCGCACCGCTTCTGGGTTGAAAAAAGCGGTGATTCCGGTAGGAAATTCGACCATGGTGCTTGCCTGTGCGTGATTCTCGCTGAGGCTGTGTGGATTGATGTCATCCAAAGAGGCATTCATGGTGAAAAAATCGTCATCCTCTTTGTGCTCGCCATATTCAAATGTAGCATCACGGCCATCCGGGCGAACACTTTCCAATGGAAAATGGGGACCAAAGTACTGACTCGAGAAAGCAACAGATGAGTGTTCGATATGCTCATTCTGCGACAAATCTTGAGCTGCGTGCTGAAGAGCAGTAAGTCGCAGGTCCGGGGAAAATACGCTTTCTCTTTGTCCCGACAGGCGCTGCCCCTTCTCGGTTCTGCTGGACTGGGCAGAGACTGCCGTCTGTCTTGATCTGGCACGGCTACGTGGTTGACTCTGCCTGCCCCGTATACTGCCACCACCAGAGCTGCAAAAAGACAAAAAGGAGCTTTTGCGTCGCAAAGAGAAGGTGGACGTTCCAGCACTATGGTAGGATGCTTGTTCGTCAGCGGCATCCACTTCTGTGACCGGGAAAGCCGGCGGAGGAGAGCATTGCGCTGGGGGATCGATCAACTCCGGCACGAACTCGGGGTCGATTTGTTGTCGAAGAAGAAATGGTGTTCTTTCTGTCCGTTGGTCTTCCCGTCGTATCAGATCTTGTTGGATCTTGAGCTCCTCGGAGAAGTGAAACTTGCGGCCAATAGATGCGAGTTGAATATCCGTCCTGAGGTAAGCCGCAGTCTCTACCTGCTGATGGCGTCGAGAGGTGTGCCTCAAGGCAGACTCTGCATTCACACAGGACACTTCAATATTTGGTATGTTGATGTTTGCGCGCTTCGAGTAGTACGCATTGCCCCAGTCATTGCTGCGGACCTCAATGGACCCGGTCGAGAGAAGGAATGCTGCCTCATCTACATGCAACCACAAGCTAACCGATGCAACATCCACCCTCACAAAGGTGACATCGTGGAAAACCAGTGATGAGTAAGGAACGAGGGCATTCTCAACGTCATCAAATGTGAACCCAAAGGCCGCACCACCGTTTGCCAACGAGGTTAGGAAATCGGCGGTGCATTCACCATTTACTACGCCGACGGATACATCCCAATTACAGGAGTACGTAGGCTCAGAGGGGGGGAGACCAAACGTACGGTGGCCGTAGACTCGAACTCCATCAACAAATAATTGCGTGTCAGAAAAAGAGGAGCTCAGGCTGTTTGATGAAAGGACTGGACAGCCCATAGATAAGCTCAGTGGGCTCAACAGCAGCTCCAAATCCATGTAGTAATTGGTAAATCGAAGGTCAACCGACAGGTTAGCCAGCTCACATTGCACATAGCGGCTGGCAGAGTACAGGTTTACTGGCAACAAAATGCGAGGATCATCGACTCGAACGGATAATATGACGTCCAGGTCATTTGACTTTTTGTTTGGAGGTCGAGATCGCACGTCTGCATTGGGCATCTGAGTTTCAAACTGTAGCTGTCCTTGATATTCGTCCAGGGTTCGAAAATGGACATAGTCTCCAAAGTAGTTATCCTTGAGCAGGATTACATATCTTATGACAAACCCGTAGAGGTATGCATAGGGAGATTGTCCATGAACGTCCAAAATCAAGGTGTCGGTGTTTGCTGGCGATGTTGTGGCGTTATACTCATAACGACCAGCCACGTTGAGTCCCTCCCCGTGGCCAAGCTCATTAGAGCTCAAGAAAGCGGCTTGAGTGTTAGACTGCGGTGCGTGTAGCGTTATATCGAAGGTGTCTGTTCGAATGTCAAATGGTATAGCGTTCCTATTTGGTCTGAACTTGTCCAAGGGTATCGACGTTTCTGCATTAAGAGAGGGGCTGGATAAAATCAAATAGGTATTGTCGTCAAGTGCCGTCGCTTTATCAATTATGTTCTCGTCATTAACATTAAGGTATAGTTGTAAATTCGTCATGGTTAATTTCAAATGGTAAATATATGGCGTGAATACGAGGTACTCTGAAGGTGGACCGGTGGCCCAGTCATCGACCAAGTCGATCAAAAGGAAAATGTGGTCCCTTAGGAGGTAGAGCTTCATGTCTTCGCAGGTTATGTTGAAGAACCAGTTGCGAAGGCTATTCCAGCCCAGAGGATTCGATAGGTCGCACAAGATTCGTTGGGCTCCGGACCTCCACATCACGTCGTGGTTGACACTGCTCCACAACTCTGTACTCGGCAGGTCAATGTTTAGAACATTCTGATAGCCTGATGACTTGGCAAGCATATCCATGGAATAGGATATTGTTGAATTTGATGGAACTTTGAGTTCAAGCCAACCGGCTGGGCGATCTGGTTGAGCATCACCCTTGTTGCTCTTTTTGTTCTTGTTACGTCTCCTCTTGCCTGTGGCGCCACGTTGACCAATTGGTGGTTCTTTCCCGCGCCAGCGCCAATTCTTGGACTCTTCCCTTATTGGAATACGCAGTGTGACAGTATCGTCTAGTTCAACGAAGAACTTGAATTGTGTTGCAACCCTCAACGAACCTGGAGACAAGGGGAGGGCAACCACAGCGTCCTTGGACAGTGTAGGGAAAAAGACTCGCTGCAAGTCTGCTCGCTGTCGATCAGCCCATGGGCCATAATTCAATGTTCCTCCCTTGACCGACAGAGTCATTCCCCATGCAGGGGGCTCGGTACCATTAATACTCGTGTGGAAACTCGAGCTGGAATGCCTGCGAGCATTGTAAGTGATCCTGGTAGCAGCATCCCAGTAAATCGTGAACACTGCGAATGGGGAATCCAGAATCGTATTAACTGCACCATATTCAACGGATGACCATCTTGCCTTATCATCCTGGTACCTGTCGTCCAGATACCTTGATAAGCCTTGCCAATGACTCGAGCCAGGTATTTGGGAAACACTGGTGCCGATTGCTGCTCGTGAATCGGTGGAAAAGGATTCCACGGAGCGTTGCCAATAAGGAACCATATTCCGGAGTGAGTTCAGGACCTTGCGTCGGCGGTGTCGAAAAGAGGATCGGTGTGCAGGCAGCTCTTGGCTCGAGGAGTCTTCACGTTGTTTGGTAGCTCGAGATGACTGATCGTCCTTGAATTCATCGTTGTCTCGCATTTCAATGACAGGATGTTCAAATTCGACTTTGAACATTTGACGGTACATGTCAACCGTTGTCGTATGTCCGGCATCTACAATTGTTGAAGCCGAGTTCGCCTTCACAATCAGAATCGCCTTGGTGTTTTCATTGCCCACCACCACAGCAGGTTTCTGGAGTTCCACGTGGATTGGGAATAGCTGAAGCATCATCGGCAGAGAGTCGCTTGATCCATTGCCATTTCGTCCATCACCGATGCTTTGAGAGGCAGAAGAAGACCGGTCCGGCGGTGGGGGCTGGGCCTGCTGGTTACGCCGATCCGGATCCTGCCGATCAGACGCTGCATCCAGGCTGAATGTATCTTGTTGCGCAGATCCATTCTGATGGGTCCTTCGGGATCTAAGTGTGGCCTCTTCCTTTTCATTGAAAACATCGCTAGACCTTGACCCAGACACTTGGTCGTTGAGCAACCCGTCGAGAAGCCCATCGTACGCGGGGCTTCGGTTATAAACAAACCATTCCACACCGACAAGCTTGACAAAAATTCGACATGGCAAGCTGGAATTCTTTTCATTGCTCGACACCGACGGGGCACCTGAGGCATCGGAAGCATTTATGTCCACATCTCGCACGCGGCGCAGCCAGTATCGCCATGTAATGTCTCCATGCTGAACGAGAAAGGTTTCGTTGGATCCATGGTACCGTAGACCTGTGAAAAATATTCGGCCGGCGAGAAGAGATACTTGGATCGCCTTGATGTCAATGTAGACGCGGTAGGTGTGCCACGTATATGTGCGAATGGTGTATGAAACGATCGAGGCAAAGAGTCGGTTAAAATACAACAGGAAGAAGATGGCTAGCAGGCCGCTGATGATGAAGAAGACGAGAAACTCGCTAGAGAACAGATGAGTAGTTAGTGATTCGGTGGTCAAGGAAGCTGGCAATTGGGGTAGTAGCATGGCGTACAAGTTGAATCGCAGTCGAAAGTCTCGTGCTTCTAGAATGGCGTCCAACAGCGCCATTGTCTCGAGTCGACGGCCCAGTTAAGGAACCCCTTGGCTCGTGTGCACTCAACCGACACGACCAGAGAACATGACGGTGTGGTGACTGATATGGGCCGTGCGGTTGGATGATTGGAATGTCGCAAGCCGAATGGAAATGCCAGCGGCGAAGGGAAGTGTGTGGTTGATTGCCGCACGGTTACGTAGGTTGACGGGTGTCGTCGAGCTTGGTCGCTTGTGACACCAACCAGGCTACATAAAGTAAGCTCCAGTCGACTCCACTGGTCATGGATAGGTACGTGCAGTGCTGCGCGACAAGGCCAAGACTGCGGACATTCTGCCGGGCCGGCTTCTGGGGCCCCCTAGCCACCCTGGTCAAAGATGTGAACCAACCGTAAACCAGTTGTCCACCACCGACGCGGCGCCACTGGGGATACACGTCGACATGTGCGTCGACTCATGCGCGGCTTCGCATTCATCATCTACCATTCACCATACTTATTCCCGTGGTCATCGCGCCTGTAACCAACTGGATACTTACTCCGGACGATTTCCGCACAAGGTCAGCTCACGTTTGTCGCAGGTTTCTGCCGACGTGTCGATTGTGTGCGTTTTCTGTTGTACAGTCATGACCTAGCTCTTGAAGCGAGCTCCTCATAGCTTCACAAGCTACGTTGCAAGGCCATTTTGTTCGCCTCTATGTCTTTCACTACCTTGGCTGCCTCCGATGGAGGCACAGGTTCAAAATTTACGTACGCAACTACGGTGGTTGCGGGCCTTGCCTCCTTCGCAGCAACATTACTATCTGTCGTGTATGTTTATGTTGACCTTGAGTCTTCTTGCGCTGAGTTAACCATGCAACAGGTCAATATGGCTCCAGGCGAAAAACTACCGCAAGCCCCTGCTTCAACGTTACGTCGTTCGAATCTTGCTGATGGTTCCCATTTACTCGATTGCCTCCTTCACAAGCATGGTGTCACTCACCGCGGCTGCATTTATTGACCCTATTCGAGACATATACGAAGCATTTACCATTTATACTTTTTTCCAGCTTCTCATCAACTATATCGGCGGAGAACGAGCCTTGATCATCATGACACACGGTCGTGCTCCCGTCCAGCACCTCTGGCCCATGAATCACGTCTTGCGCAAGGTTGATATATCCGACCCGCATACCTTCTTGTCCATAAAGAGGGGGATCTTGCAGTACGCGTGGTTGAAGCCCATTCTTGCCATGGCCGCCATCATCATGAAAGCAACGGGTACATACCAAGAAGGGTATATTGGTGCCAAATCGGGCTACTTTTGGAGCGGCATCATTTACAATATCAGCGTCACTGTCAGCCTATACTCTCTTGGTCTGTTCTGGGTATGCATGCACCGGGACTTGACGCCGTTTCGTCCGGTACCCAAATTTCTCTGCATCAAGCTCATCATTTTCGCATCATACTGGCAAGGCTTTTTCCTATCCATTCTTGTTTGGCTCGGTGCCATCCCGGACGACGTTCAGGGCTACACGAGAGATAACCTCGCTGCCGCTATCCAAGACGCCTTGATCTGTATTGAGATGCCCGCCTTCGCTGTTGCGCATTGGTACGCCTTTTCATGGCATGACTTTGCTGATAACAGCATTTTGTCAGCCCGCATGCCCCTAAGTCACGCCCTCAGAGACTCCTTCGGCATCAAGGACCTCATTGAGGACTCCAAGGAGACCTTCCGCGGTAATAACTATGGTTACCGAGCTTTTGACTCTGGAGACAAGGTCATGGCTCATGAAGACTCCAAGTCACGACTAGCGAGGCTAAATGAGGGCATGAGATATGAGCGGGGAGGCAAGGCAAAATACTGGCTGCCAAAACCAGGTGAAGTCAGCGCTACTTCACCTCTCCTTGGCGGGCCAAGCTCAAGTAGAACGGGCGACACCTTGTATGAGCAGGTGCATGGCACTTTTGATGAACCTCAGTTGGACGAGGAGGAAGAGCGTATTTATAACTCAGCCAGACAGCTAGAATATGGTGATTGGAATGTAGGTATTCCTGTTCAATCCACGTCATGCATGAATCTAACCCAGTTTAGTATCCCGTCATCACTGCGAGCGAACCACTTGCGGAGCGATACAGGTCATCAATTAGTAGCTACAACGGCAGATCACCGGCCGTGTCAACCGGTCCAACGTCCACGCCACCGCTGCACAAATCATCAAGTCCAAACTCCGCTCGGCACTCCTCGGTCCAGCAGACGGATGATCCAACACCCGTTGTCGTGGTCAAGAAAAAGAAAAAGGCAAAAAAGGTGGTGAAACACTCCGAGCCGGATCCAGCAGCACTGGGTCTTGGGAATGGCCCAGCTGCCTCTTCCACAACTGAAGGCGCAAGTGGGCAAAGACTAGAGCAGGACGAAACGAGGCAATGGGGGGATTCAGCTGCAGATGAGGAACAACAAGGAAATACACGCACATATCCTGTCGACAATAGTGAAGCGTTTCGCAACGTATGGGGAGGGGATAGATAATCTAGACTGGATCATTCCTCAGACGCACACGTTTGCGAGTGTAAGTTATGCATAGCGTGGAGTTTTGGTCCATTGATGCTTCCGTTTGCAATCAATTAGACTGTACGGAGCAGTACTATATCATACACTTGACAAGATGTCTTTCACGTACATGGTCCTCTAGAATCGCGAAGCCAGGTCCCAACTTACCAACTGACGTACTCCCTATGTGCAACAGCATTCTACTCCAACGACTTTGTATAAGATGCTGCAGGGTCTTTTTCCTTGCCAGCCAGCCAACTTTGCGACATTTCCTGCTCTTCCTCCATCCCCCCGGATAAGTGATATATTATCCATCGAATTTCAGGAACCGTGTCCCGTACATTGTCCCATACGAGGCCCCCTATGCTGAGAGCTTTGTGTGAGCAACTGCATGCACATACAGCTTGCACACTATCGACAGGTTAGACAGAGCTCAGGCTAGGGTCGACAGTCTGCGTGCCAAAACTTCTCGAGTAGAAGTTCAAGTCCTCACAAGTTTCTTCTTTATGCACAAAATCCCAAATTTCCTCTGTCCGATGGCCATCCTAGCTTAGAGTACCTTGCCGCCCAGGCCAAAGGGTTCAAAAAACGTCTCATTTCTGGCGGCCTAGGGTAGCATAATAGCTGCTGAACAAATGAAGACGCGGACCATAGCTGTAAGTTTTGGTAATGTATGTGAACCCTTACAGGCAGAGACTCAGCCGTGTAATTTGCATATCCAAGCCGATTTTCACACGCGTACATCTGTAATATGAGATGGCAAGCTCAACTCGACATCAATGTTCGTCGCTCAATGGCGCCAGTGACGTCTCCGTTCACGCAGGGTCAAATCTTATCTTTTGGTAACAAAAACAAAAGCCCCACTTCCCGAAGTCTGTTGACCCAGGGCCCCGCAAACTTGTGGGCCCGACAAAACGCAGGCGGTGTGAGAAAATTTGTCGGTCAACAAAGGCAGAATCCGTCCCGCCATGATTCCATCACCAGTATGCCACCATCCTGAGCGCGTTCAAACAGTTGCTAATCGACCAGTTTCGAGGGCGTCCCAACCCAGGCTGAATTGCAGATCAAGAGGAAAGGCGCCACAGCAGCGCAGATAGACCCCTACCTGCGCGCAGCGGTGCAAAACGCACCAGACAACCTGCAATGGGACGAAGGCCGAACCCTCTGATTCTCGAGTACTTCGAGCGAGGGCCCAAGCTGAATGATAATAGCAATCGATACCCTCATACGTGCAAGCAGTGCGGAGAAAACTTCCCCAAGGGCCGTATCGACAGCTTGACGACGCACATTACGAAACGATGTCCCGCCATATCTGACTCGGAACGGATGCGAGCCTGCCTCGAGCTTCACGGCATAACGCAAGCAAGAACGGCTGCGGAACGGCACCAGCAGGTGCAAGCAGCCCAGGCAGCGGCTCAGGCTAATGGCCAGCAGATGTCTCCCAGTGCCCTGCCTCAAGGCTGGAGTGCGCTTGAGACTCTGGCAGAGGCATCGCGTCAGGTGGATCTGAACGAAAACAGTCGTGTGAACAAGACCTCGTCAACGCAGCCACAGATAAATGGCGTCCAGAATGGAGATCGATTCGAGCTGCAAGAGCAGTATACTCTAGATAACCCTCCGACCAGTTACGAAACCACCCGGGCGCAGGCAAATGGGAAGAAGGGTGAGATTTGATTGACGACATTGTCATCCTCGGACCGATGTTAATGAGATTCAGGCACGACTGCTTTCCAAACACCGCCCCCAACCGCGACAGAACTCTCCCCCGAGGAAAGACTTCAGGCTCTGTTACCGGCGACCGAGCCCTCCCCCGACCCAGTCAACCTCTCCGTTGCGGTGGCTGCTGCCGCTCGTCTTAACCCTTCGTTTCTCGACCCTCAACTTGTGAATGGCGACGCGACCCCTACATCTCCATCCGTCGCAGACAGCTCTACAGCAGTAGCCGACACGACACCCACTACTGCCGTTGACACTGCCGCTACTCAACCTTGGGGCGAAATGACGTATTTGGCAGCTACATCACCGGCACCCCTCCTCACCGAGAACCCCCCTCTGGCTCCCCTCCCCATGAGTCGGGGCGGCGTGCGCATGGACACGAGTGCGGGTGTGCTTAACGGGCGATCTCGACACTTCAGATCCAAGTTCACCGCTGCCCGGCGCCAAGAAGTCAAGGAGGTTCGCAAGCTGGGAGCTTGTATCCGATGCAGAATTCTTCGCAAAATTTGCAGCAAAGGCACACCATGCGACACTTGCCGCAAAGTTCTTTCGCCTCGAGTTTGGATGACGGGATGCGTTCGCTCTAGATTATACGAGCAACTGGACCTGTACTCGGCCGGGGTTCAAGTCGTCTTGTCCCAAAACCGCATCAACCTCCTCAAAGAGCAGCTGAAGCTGGTCAACAATGGCGCTGTTGTAGAAGTATCTCATTTTGCAGAGACGGGCAAGATAATCGTCCTAGCCGCGGCTGCAGCTGTGCTAGAGCCTCTCCAGCAACAAGACGGCACCACGGGGAGTCAGGAGCCCCTTCACCAAGTCATCATGATTGATCAAGACAAGGACGACGTCCCCAGCAAAGTTGAATACTACATGCGTGATGTGCTCGACCTATTCATTGAGCGCGAACCCTCCAAATTTATGCGCGTCACGCTCGAAACAGCCAAGCTGCAGTTCCTGGAAACAAAGGATGACCTGCTCAAGAAGGCCCTCGAGCTATGGGGTTTGGTTGAGAGCATTGACCGCGAACGCCAATGGAGCATAGTCGAGAAGCCCAGCGCCGACTCGCAGCACGGCCGCCCCATAAAAGAGGCCGACAATGAAAACGATGCAGACATTTACACCATGATGTGCATGCAACTCAACGCCGCCGCGGAGCGCAAAGCAAACAGCACCTCCAGGGCACTCCTAAACTTGATGGACCGGCAATTGGCAGATAGCAAGACCAAGGTCGGGTTCAACATTTACCTCACGGCCCTGATTTTCCTCAACTGCGTCGAGAAGTCAACCTGGGCCTTCAAAGCCTGGGAGCAAGACCACCTTCGCCCCGGGTGGCCACTCGAGCGCGACCCAGGCGTCTTCACCCAGCAAGGCGGGAATCTGGCAGGTTTGATCAAGATGCTGCTGGGTATTAGAAAGGCGCTACCGCAGACGTGTCGCGGTGTAGATGGGAAACTGGCCGCTCAGGACCAGGATCCCGTCATTGTCAAGTACTTCCAGAGTTTGGACATGGAATGTAAGTTTTTCTCTTCCAGCCCCTGCGTGTGCCAGGCACTTTTGGCTAACTTGTTCAGACGACACAATCGAATCTCGTCAGCGCGGCTCACAATTTTCCCCGGCCGACTCCCGATCTCTCGAACTGATGTTTTGCTCACACTTGCTACTACCAAACGTGCTTAATTGAGCACACCTTCTTTGCCTGCACATCTCACATCTGGTTGAAGGGACGCGATGAAAGTGTAGACTTGCGGGGTGAAACTTATGCGTAATGGATAATGAAGGATAAATGAAAGATACCTGGTTTGGCGTTTTTATTTTGGAGAAGAAGCATGGCACTGAGTAGACAAAATTTTTATGCGCGAGCTTTTACTTGTTTGCTTTTCATCATGAACGGCGTCTGCCGGTCGCATGATCTGGCTTTAAGAAAAAGCTTAGTGGTTGCGTTGTGTAAGTACCTTAGCCTAGGACAAGTGCGAGTTACAAGATTTGCGAGCAGCTTAGACGTGACATTGATGCTACATACGATGATGCCCGACAGGAGTACAAAAAAAAGAGAAAAAAAGGACGCTAACCTCAACATCATATGGCTCATCGTCAGCTACTAACTAGAAGACGCTGCTGTATCAACCTTTGCAGCGCCCGGCCTCTTGGGCTTCTTGAAGCACGCAAACTCATTCTTGCTTGCCTCCCGCAGCTTCTTCAGCACGCTTCTCATCTCGGGCAACTCGCTCTGTAACCTAGCCCGAGCATCGTTGTCCGTGCGTCCATCCAGCTCTTGATAAATCTGGCTCTGTAGCTCCGACGCCCTGTCCGTGGTGTAGTGGCTCAGCGTCTGCGCAACAAACTCCACATCCAGCGTGGCTTGCATGAGCGCCTCAAGAGAGTACCGGGGCTGTTTCCGGAAGGCATCGAGGAGCTGGAGAGATGTTTGTTCCAGCAAGAACGAGAGGACTTGCGAAGTGAGGGAGGGTGCGGTGGTGGATACTTGGGAATGCACGAGGACTAGGGCGAGGAGGGCTTCGTAAACGTAGGGTTTCGCAGCGGATGGACGCGTGTTTGGTTGGGGCGTCCAGTCGGGTTTGGCGAGACCAGCGGATATGATGGCCTGGAGCCTCTCGATGGATTGTTTGGTGTAGGACTGGAAGAGGCGAGCGTCAATCTGGCCCAGGACGTCGCGGATCGTCTTGGACTCGTCTGTGAGTTTAACGGAAAAGGCGTTTTCGAACTGCGAGTTGAGGTTCGGCACGACTTGCGAGCGGAGAGCCTGGAGGTTGCTGAGGGTGAGGAGCATGCGGATGTTCTGTTGCGGTTTTGTTAGTACAGGCGGGCGAAGGCGGGCCTTGTTTGCCACTTACTCGATCGCCAGCATCCAAGGTACTCTTGCCAGTGACCAATGTAGGCACAGATGCCGGTGAAGTATCCTGGGAGAGTCCCCATTCATCCTCATTCTTCGGGAGCGCTCGCTCTGCATTCTCCACCATGCCACTCAGTGCCTTGTACAGCGTGGTGACGTATTGACTGCGAACCATTTGCAGCAGCTTGGTGGGCGGTGGGAGCACAATGTTTTCCGCACCAGGCTTCCCCATTGCCTCTGGAACATATAGTATTTTCAACATGCCTGATAGCAGCGCGCCTTCAAAGGCGGCAAAGATGGCAGGCATGCGCGTGACATCGCCAGACTCAGTTGGGCGCTGCCAGTCTTCGACATACTTGATGTTTTCGGCGTCACGATTCCAAGCGGCGCACAAAGCCGTGACACACCGTTCTCGGCACGTCCCAACAAGAGTTTTGAGCTGTTCAACGAGTTGGCCGTCGCCTGAGGCGACAGGGCCAAAGGTGGCCATTTCAGACGCACCCGATCCTACCAGCGAGAGCATCTTGGAAAGATACTCGACCCCGCTGATGGAGTTGGACCACGGTGGCCAGAAAGCAAGCTTCTCCCACGACTCGCCCCTTTTAGGTGACGGAGGTGGTGGGTTGTTGGGATCAAAGTTGAACCTGGGGTCACGCAATGCGGTTGGCGTGAGAGAACCCCCAGCGCCGCTAGCGGCGGCTGGAGAATTTGGGGACAGAGGTAGAGGTGAGAAGAGAAGCGAAATGTCTTCGGGGGGCATCTCAACAAAGAAAGCGTAGACGTGATCCCGCAGAACGTCAACCAGCTCGACCACGCCCTCTTGCAGGTCATGTACAGCCTTTGTTGAGAGCTGGTGGTGGTCTCGAGATTCACCGTTGTACCCCAGGGGTAGGGACCGTTGGGCTTTACCGTCAATGAAGCCTTGCGACGTCTGCCAAAACTCAACCAACTCTCCCAAGATACCTTGTGACGATATGAGGGCAGTCAAGAAAGCAAGCATCTTGTCCCACAGCTCAATGACGTCAGTAGAATCTGACGACGAGATCTTGCCCTCGATGGATTGGCGGCCCAGCGTTCGCAAGTACGAGGCCAGGATCTGAGGTGCAGGCTTCTCATTACTAGCAAGTCTGCGTCGGAGAACTTCAATCTCAACCTTGGCAACTTCTGCAGAGCTTTGTATCTTGCTCTTCAAGTGGTCGTATTTGCTCAGGAGCCACACCCAGATCGGGTTGTCTTCGACTCCCAGTTCAAGCAACAACCCAATCCAGTCCATATGTTGGTCCTGCGGCCTGCCGCCTATGCTCTCCGACCTTGAAGTGTGCAGCGATACAAGTTTCCTCCAAACTTCCTTCTTGAAAGCCTGTATCTGGTGATCGACATCGTTCCACATGCGCCCTGTGAAGACTAGTTTGTACAGCTGCTTGTCGGTTGGTGGCTGCTCGTTGAGGTCTTTGGACATTTGTCTAGCCTCGTCGGCGAACTTTCTTGCTCGGTTATAACTCTCGACTAGAGTTTCGTAGTCTTTGCGCTTGATGCTGTCCGCCACAGTGGCGCTCAATTCAACATAGTCCTTGAACTCATTCAAGTGGGTTGAGACATTGCGCAGGTGTTTTTCCTTCTCCCGACCACCTAAAGCAGGACCCCATACGTCTTCGGCCTTTGCGGATACGTCCAACAGAGGCGCCTTGATACCCATGACGCCGTACTCGCTTTCCTTGACTAGGGCATTCTTCTTCCGATTGTCAGACGCAGGCAGGGCAAGGGGGTTGTTGAGGCCTAAACTGCCGCCGCCGCCGCCGCTGCTACGACTGAAGCTCGTGCGACTTGCATGGCGTGAATGGCGGCTAGGTTGCCGTGGCTGAGCCGGATCGACACCGCGATACTTCATCTCCTTGTACACATTGTCTATAGTAGCCTTGGCCTTGACAAAACGTTCAAAATTGCTTTCAACGAGGACTTTGAGCGACGCTGATTTCTGATCGATAGACTGCGAAAGAACGTCAAGTCCTTGCAATAAAGTATTTGTGTCGGCCGTGGAGTGCATTTGAGAGAGGAACAGGGCCGGCGAGAAGGAGGTGGAAGAGAGCATAAATCGGTTTCCTGGAAGCCTGTTAGCAGCGAGATCCTTGCAAGGGCAAACGTGGGCCATGAGCACCAACTCAGCCGCGCATCGTCCTGTACAGGCAAGCCTAGTTGCTTCAGCGATCGCACAACGCTTTCCGATGTTCCCAAGGGATCCGGTTCGTCCTTTTGCACCAGATTTCCGAAGCCGCCCTGGCCATCTCCCACAATGCTCCTTCGCCTGCCAAACGCAGACTCGAGGGCTCCATACCGGGACTTTCGTCGTCTCAACTTGAAGTCTTGGTCGTCATCGCCCGATTCCTCGCCAGCATCCTTCTCTGCAGGCCATTCCACGGGATATGCAGTGGGCAACTGGTAGAATTCGAGGACTTTGCGTTCGTAGTCGGCCATGATGAACTTGCAGAAGGGAGAGATGCTATTTTAAGGGCTGCATGCTACCCGTCTGAAATGCGGCCTCGCAAGAACTGAAGGGAGAGGACAGATCGGATCCTGCGCCAGTCAATGGAGGAGGAGTTTCAAGTCACCGGCCGGTCCTAGGCCTGCGAATACTGCCAAGGCTAAAAATGAGGTCCGTCGGCAATGGAGGCTGCGATGTGATGTGACACAGTCTTGGAGTTGCTCCGCTGATGATGAGCTACATTGTTGGCGCTCCCCTGGCTCCAGCTCTCTAGACCCGGCTAGCAAGCAGTGGGGGACAGGCCAGTTACCAGCCACACCATCAGGATGGCCCCCAGCTTATGCGCCACAGTTTGTCGAGCGGCTACATGTGACCCTCTGTCTCCACAGTCCCCACAGTCCTCACCTTGGCCGGCCACCCTCGGCTCGGTGAGCTCTGACGCAACTCCGACGGCTCCGAGCCGCTGGTCCGACATGACCAGCAGCAACAGCGAGAAAAAAAAAAAGTGAAAACTGGGTCGACGCCGCATGTGGCTGATATCTCCATAGTGCCTGTTGGTGGTACAGAAGAGCCGCCGAGCATGGCATGTTACATCTCTGCATGAGGACAGCGAGTTTTTAGAGTGGTCCATAGACGCAGGGGGACAAGCTCTAGAGGCGCGCTCTGTAGCAGCACCCGTGCGCATTAGCCGTAGCCTCAAATCTCAGACAAAGAGGTCACTGGTACTGGTTGGCCGGGACCCAAACACTCGCACGCAAGCCACACTTTGATCCGCAGCATATCGACGGCTTCCCGATTTTGTCCACACCTCCCAAAACTTTCAACACCTTGATCTTTCTTTTATTCCCTCCATATCCGTTCTTGCACCAGCGTCGCTTGTGTTTTCTCTTGGGACACCAATTGCTCATACTCACCACATCAAGATGCTGGCCATCCGAGCTATCTCTCGCCCTGCCATCTCCCGGCAGTGCGTTCGCGCCGCTCCCCGCGCTTCCTGGGCTGTTGCTGTACGGACACACCGAAGCTAGGGAGCCCTCAGTCTGAAATTTTTGTTGCTGACGATTGAATGCACAGCGCTGCTACTCGACCTCGGGCGAGCGTGTCGCCAAGTACGAGGGAACCAAAGACTCCAAGGTATGTGCCATGCGTGATTTTACAGTTGATTGCGGATCGTGACCTGTTGGGTTGGCCCGCCTTCCGAGGTTCTGCGATCCCTGCATCTCGGAAGGACAAATCACTCAGGCTGCGCAACCCAATCCTCCCTAGAATCGATGCAACGAGGCGCAAGGCTAACAGTGCTGTTTGTAGGGCAACTACCTGGTCAGCTTGATCGAGGGTGACGGCATTGGTCCCGAGATCGCCGTCTCTGTCAAGGACATTTTCGCCGCCGCCAAGGTTCGCATCCACATGCTCTCAAAACGCGCCGCTTGGTCGTGAAGCCATCGAGTACCCGCCGCTAACGCGCAGGCATCTCATTAGACTCCTATTGCCTGGGAATCTTGCGACGTCACCCCCATCCTCAAGGATGGCAAGACTGCCATCCCCGATGCCGCCATTGAGAACATCAAGAAGAACAAGATTGCCCTCAAGGGCCCTCTTGCTGTAAGCACTCGCCCTCTCGTGCCGGCAGCTGTTGTAGACTGACCGTTGGCTGCAGACTCCCGTCGGCAAGGGCCACGTCTCCCTTAACCTCACCCTCCGCCGAACATTCAACCTCTTTGCCAACCTGCGACCCTGCCGCTCTGTTGCCGGCTTCAAGACCCCCTACGACAACGTTGACACCGTGCTGATCCGAGAGAACACCGAGGGTGAATACTCTGGCATCGAGCACGTCGTTGTCGATGGCGTTGTGCAGAGCATCAAGCTCATCACCCGCGAGGCTTCAGAGCGTGTCCTCCGCTTCGCTTTCCAGCACGCCCAGTCCATTGGCCGCACCAAGGTCCGTGTCGTCCACAAGGCCACCATCATGAAGATGTCCGACGGTCTCTTCCTCAACGTCGGCAAGGAGGTTGCCAAGGACTTCCCCGGCATCGAGTTCGACGCTGAGCTGCTCGACAACACCTGCCTCAAGATGGTCACCGACCCTCTCCCTTACAACGACAAGGTCCTTGTCATGCCCAACCTGTATGGCGACATTCTGTCCGATATGTGCGCTGGATTGATTGGCGGTCTGGGCCTCACCCCCTCTGGAAACATTGGTGACGAGTGCTCCATCTTCGAGGCCGTCCACGGTTCTGCACCCGACATTGCCGGCAAGGGTCTGGCTAACCCCACCGCCCTGCTGCTCAGCTCCATCATGATGCTGCGACACATGGGTCTCAACGAGCACGCCGCTCGCATCGAGAAGGCCATCTTCGACACCCTTGCCGAGGGCAAGGCCCTGACCGGTGACCTGGGTGGCAAGGCCAAGACTCACGAGTACGCGGCTGCCATTATTGAGAAGCTGTAAACAAAACCTCGGTGAATAGGATCCCCTGCCAAGCTTTCTGTCACAAAATTATACGACCTTTAGATACCTACAACCTCGACAACACGTCGCAAAAATGGCCATGAATAAGGATGAATACTTCCTCATTCGTGGGTCAAAAAACACCAATAACCAATGTCTACTGACACACGCTGCTGCGCTTTGAAAATTTCAGGGTAGTGTTTTATGTAGAGTGTACCAAGATGAGCCGGGCATCATACAGCAAACGGCGCTATGAATTGATTTTTTTTTTTTGAGTTTGAAAATGCATTCTATTCGGACTGACTGCCATGGTGACCACGGCCGTCTGCTGGTAAATCTGTCAGAGTGGGGGACACGCCATATTGCGCCCGTTTATTCATCAGGCATCTACATTATCAGCAATGGCGAAGCATTCGCAGCCAACGGCGCAACCCATGACAGTGCCGAGCTCCTTTGTTGCAGTGATCCCATTTGCCTGGGCTCAGTAGCGGGTTTGTATACATGTGTAAAGGTGTAAGAGATGTTACTTTCGGATCATGACAATGCTTCAAGGTAAGCACAGCACCACAGCCGTGGTCTTTGTTGCACGAAGTAGGCTATCACCGTCGCTCATCGATCACCGCACTCCCCCTCCCTTCTATCCAAACTGTCCCTCGACCGTTTCGTCTTACCAGTAGGCCGAGATTTTCCGCCATGTGCTGTGTCCTTGAGATGATTGTTGAGCTCCATATCGAGGAGGGTAAGTGCCATCAGGGCCTGTCTAGTGCTGTGCTTCCTGTAATGATACCTGGTCGTTGTTGGTGAGCCCTGCCCTCTTTGTTCAGCTACTCGTATGAACGGACAGATGTGAGCGCCCATGAACATCTTCCGTCCACAACAACTTAGGCATTAGCCAAGACAATGCTATGGCCAGGTGGGATAGCTACCGCCTATATTTTTCACGTCCTGTGCTGCCGCCTTCACGTTAGGTAGCACACGGGAATGCCAGTGTACGCGACAGCATGCACACGCATAGACGTATATATAAACACAAGTCACAAATATACACCGACGCGTATAAACGTTTACTTTTGTTTGTTTCGCGTTATAAGCCACCTTGTTACCGGTCTTGGTGCGGTAGACGACGGAATAACTGCTTCAAAAAAACCAGTGCCGCCTGGGGCAGAGTAGATGGACAGATTCATTGCCTTGACCTAATTAATGGCACTATTGAGCGTGGAAGCACCGACATGGCCCTCGTCGCCGTCGGCACCGCTCGCCAAAGCCCCAATGTGACAGCTTGACGCCGCTGCCAATGCCCTTGGACCAGTTCTTGACGGCAGTGGCAGAGCCGCTCTGAGCCTGGGCAATGTTGCAGTCGCCGTTGTTGTAGAACTGGACCTGCACCCAGTCGAGCAGCTGGCAGACGGCGAGGGGTTCAGACTGGTCCGGGTACAGACACTGCGGCGCTGCGGTCGTGTAGTACTTTTAGAGGTGTCTTTCTGGAAGTTGGCCTTGAACTGCTTCGTCATGGCGAGGTAGCCCGTTCCGTCGTTGGTTTCGTCATCTGCTTTGGTAGTGTCCACAAGGTTGGCCGACATAGCCAGGTCGACGCCGTCGAGCTTCACGGCCGAGTAGTCCGTTGCGCTGCCGTCGGAGAAGAAGTGGCTGAGAAAGGCGAAGTTGACGACGTCGTAGGAGGAGTCGTTGCACACGCCGTCGAGGGTGGTGGTGTCGTCCTCGGCCCCCCAGTAGACGATGGGCTTGTTTGCAGACGCCCCCTTCTCAGCTGAGGCTGCCTGAGCAAGGTTTTCTACGGGGATTCAATAAATACATGTACAGCGCATATTATACAAGGAATGTGCTCAAGGTGACCGGGTCTTCATTGGTCTTGAGAATCGCAACCGAGACTTGATGGGCGACATGGGCCTCTATTTATCTTGAGCTTCATCTCTACACGGTCAATTTGCTACCCAGGATACTTCCCGATTAGGCAAGTCGAGTTGTCGAGCTGCGGACACTTCCAAACCCTCCAACTAGACAACTCGCATCTTGGGATCCCCACGCAACTTGCCCATGGGGGTTGTTCTTTCAGCTTACTCGAATCTGGAAAGTGATGATTATCGTGG
Source organism: Keithomyces neogunnii (assembly GCA_020975405.1). Classification (NCBI taxonomy): domain Eukaryota; kingdom Fungi; phylum Ascomycota; class Sordariomycetes; order Hypocreales; family Clavicipitaceae; genus Keithomyces; species Keithomyces neogunnii. The sequence goes on along the minus strand of JAIOWQ010000003.1, from coordinate 4,457,096 downwards.
TGTGCCGGACTGGGATGTGCTTCTTAGTTTGTGAGCGCCACGAGGGCGGTCTCATGGCCTGCTGTGGTTGCAATTCTGGTGAGGGCAGGGCCGAGGTGATTGTCCTGGAGATTGACGGCACAATCTTGATACAAAGGCGGCATTCGCTGCATTGCCACCATGCCACTGGTTTCTTGCAGATGGTATTGCCAGTAATCCCCTGCCGTTGGTTTGTTGTTGGTTCTGACACTGCTGGGCGCCGCCTAGGTCAAGCCATGGCGCCACGCTTCAGGGCCGCCCCAGGGGATCTAGGACAGGTCTTGGTGCCTGAGCGGGAGCCATCGGAGATTCACTTCAGGACCGATGGCACTGTGGAGATGCCGCATCAGTTTGGACCTGAAAAGTCCCAATTGGCCCGAGTTTTGCAGTTGCCAGAACTGAAACTTGGCCGAGAACAACCAAATGGCGGGATTAATTTTTCCGCGACAGACAATCGAAGGGACTTGATGTTGAGTTGGATGCGCCATGGCACCTGGGCCAGGAGTCCAGGACCGCGGCATGAAGAGGGTGTATTGCACGTAAACAACACGATGGAATTGGTGGAATGCCATGTTTTCTGTCCTAGCCACGATTTTCAACAAGACTTTGCGAGCAAACCTCGTCGAAATTGGCAATGTCACATTCCTCAACTTTAGGCAGAGTGTCAACAGACGGAGAACCCATCCGGCCCGCAAGCATCTCCGTCCACCAACCCGTCGGCGATTTATTTTCAACCAGATTTGTATTTGGAAAGAGTCTAAGTGTAATTTGTACCGCAAATCAGCTTCGCCCGAAACGTTGGCGACGACGAGCTGCCCCGTGTCCGCCCCTGGTCACGTTAGTTTCTTAGTTTCCGTTTGGTGGCAGTCTTTGCTCCAGGAAGGCTTCGACATCCTTCAGCTCCTCCAAGCAGGCCGAATGTTGCATCCCTCTACAGTGCCTGTCAGCCACGTGCATGCATACATGCGCTGCATTCTACAGCTGCTCGAGGCAGGCGATGCCGCATGTCATGGTCTTTTGGTCGGGGACTTGCATACCTGTACGTCTTGAAAGTGACGCCATAGCCCAGGGCCTTCAGAGCTGTCTCGCTGTCTTTGGCCAGGTTGTAGAGCACCAGAGGATCGCGGTCGCCGTGGCCCATGAAGATGGGCGTGTCCTTGTTGAGGTCTGCCTCGGGCACAAGTTCCTTGAACTTTTTACTCAGAAGAAGCCAAGACGAGAGGCCGACGATGCCGCCAATCTTGACAGGGGCGGTGAGGCCAGAGAGTATGCTCATGGCACCGCCCTGGGAGAAGCCGCCGAGGATGATGCGGTCCGCTGAAATGCCGTCCTTGATCTCCTGTTGGATGAGACCGTGGAAGTAGTCGCGGGACTGGAGGACACCGGGCTCATCCTCATCCTCGCCCTTGGAGAGGGATTTCTGCCGATTCCTGCAGTCAGCATGGGTTCTCAGACGGCACACAGCACACGACGCACAATGTCGAACCATCCCGGCATCTGGAAGCCCGCATTCTGCATGGCGAGAAAAATGTCAGCAATGCCACCCGGCGCAATTCCTCTGAGCGTGCCACAGATTGCGAAGCGGGGACTCACCATGGTAATGGGGATATGCGGCGCATGGGGCAAGATGAACTTGATCTCATTCATGGGCTGCCGCTTCCTCCACATCTCTACGGCATCCGACCAGCCGTGGCCGGTGTCGCCCAGGCCGTGGATGAAGATGACGGTGGCGGTATGGCGACCCACGGCAGGGAAGACCAATGGTGCCATTCGGCGGAGTGACGTCGTTGATGATGCGGCGCTCATTGCGGCCGTGTCTGATGCAATGTCCGTGGATGACAATGTTGATGCGTCAAGGGGTGGTGCGTTTTTTTGCACAGCCCCGCCTTGCTTCAAAGGTGCGAGCGTGAAGAGCAGAGGTGCAAGATATGCCAGCAAAGGTATGAGAAGACCAAGGGCGAATGCGTGCCTGAGACTGAGCATCAGAGACCGAATCGTCAGTTCAGTGTTGAAGTCGTCCGGCTCCACGCTTGAATCTGCATTGTCACCTGTGGTGGGGCTGAGGGAAGCTGGTGACAATGAGGTGGGGTTTGCTTTCAACGGCCACATTGATGTGTTGTACAAAACGTCGTACATGTTGTTGTAGTCAGCTTGTTGATGGCAGTATTTTGCAGCGAGCGACTCTGAATTCGCCTCGTTTGGCGTCTCATTTGTAGGCATCTTTCGCTAGGGTGGGCGCCCGTCCACGCCATTCTGCGCTGGTGTTTGCTATCCAACTGGATGATGGACAGCCTTGGCCAAGTGTGGCAAGCAGTATCGACAATAATAGGCCACGTCTTGGTTCATGAGCAGAATGAAGTAATAGTATGTTTATTGTATTGGCACTGCAATAGCAATCCTACAGCAACACGGGCAAATGTGAAGCTGCTGCACTATAGCACATGTCATGCAGTCGCCCCGCCGTTTGCCCCTCGCTTTCGCTTTCTTCAAGGCACACGCAGGAGTTGTAAATAGTATATAACAAAGTCATTACAAATGGTTATAAATGTTTGCCTCATCAACCTACCTGCCCAAAGTTGAGCTCACGTCTAACCAGTGGCCCAAAGACAGCATCGAGTCTTGCGCCAAGAGGTCGCAGGTGAGGGGCGGGTCCAGACATATTGCAGCTGTATAAGACAAAGTATCAAAGCCACATACCACAACCCGCCCGGGTAGCTTAGTGGTAGAGCGTTGCACTTGGTAAGTTCCTAATCCACTCGACTCCACAGCGACACGGTTCTAACAAATTCGGCAGTATCATGCGATATGCAAAGGTCATGAGTTCAATTCTCATTCTGGGCAATTTCTTTTTTTGCATTTTTGCATTTTTTTTTACATTTTGATGCCGACTTGGCTACGCTATTATTTTGCCGTGTTCAACACTGATTACTCCTTTTCTTTCCCATTCAACGTGATTATTTTCTTTCTTGTCAGCCGGCTGCACCTTTGTGATTTGGGTGCGAGGTTTCATCCAGTTTGCGATTAAACCTTGACACAATACGGCTTGCTTATTATTTAATAACACATGTCAGCCCTCGTTTCATCTTGATTCATGGGCCCCAACCCATGTCAGTGTCCAGCACCTTGGCGTCAAGCGTCCCAAATCACCACTCTTCACTCATCCCCCACAGGAGCCAAGAGTTCCACAATAGCGGAAGTGGCTGAATAGTTACAGGGGAGAACTCGAACAGACTTGAAAATGCGGGCTCAAGTCAATTCGCTTGTCAAGTGTCAAGTATATCATGTGCCACCCCTCGCAAGCTCGCAAGCTCGGTCTGCGACGCACTTGGTCCTGCTCCTCATGTCCCACAAGCATACCGGCTGCAACCTTGAATGCACATCTGTATCTGTACAATCTTGTACCCCCTGGCCGTCACGGTCAGCCGGGAATCAGTCCGTCAGGGAATCGCCCCGTCAAGCAGCTGGTCCGTGAGCTCCTCGGCAACCAACTCGTACCACTCCTGTGTCTGCAGCCCGCGCTTCACGATGCTCTCCAGGCCCTCGAGCACAAAGTTATGGCACGTCCACCCGTTGTCCTGCTCCCGCCCGTCTATCGGCGTGGCTGCGACAATGTCCACCGGCAGCATCTCTTGGCCCTTGGCCACCCGTACCGTCCCCGCGTTCACATGGCTGAGGTAGTTGGAGACCATGGACCAGTCCTCGGCGTCGTGGAAGTGCTTAACCTCCCAGGGCCCGACGTCCTGCTCGCGCTGCACGTGGACAGTCTCGTGGAAGCTTGAGTCTTCCGACCGGGTAAAGTAAACGATGACGTGGCGCTTGTAATACACGTCAGGCTCGCCGCGGAACACAAATATCGTCAGATATATCGTCGAGCTCCCGCCGTCGGCGTCGTCGGTTTCGGCGGCCCTCTCTCTGCCGTCTCTCTGGCCCGCGCCCATGGGTTCTGGTCCGCCCTTGCCGCTGGATATGGTGGAAAACATGGCTGGCGGCACCGGCGTCGGGTGAATGTAGCCTGTGCAGAGCCTTGAGCGAGGTGGAAGGTATTGCGAGGACGGGGGGTGGTGCAGCGCATTGAAAATGCGGGACAGCAAAACGTTGCTTCTGCGGGCTTGGACAAATGTCCAAAGCACAGGCTTGTTGTTACCCCCCCCTCGCTACATGTACATTTTTTTTTTTTTTTGGCTTGACCCCAGACAAGGATAAGCTTGAGCTGCTGCTTGCGGTGCCCAATTAGAGAAAGCTGGTGCCGAGCCGCCTCGCCAAAGAAATCCTGCTGTTTTGCTGCCTCTTGACGGCGAGTTGCCCCCGGGCGCTTTTAAAGCCGCGCGTCAACAACAAGGGATGTCTGGCCTAGGCGGCTGTAATTCAAGGGATAAATTTATCTTGCGCAGTATGCGCTCTGCGGCGTCATTGGCATTGGCACAGGCACAAATTTCATATAATTGCCAGCGGCACTATGACACCTCAGATTTTAGAGGAGCACTCGTTAACAGAAAGTCATCAACACACCCAACTCTTCATAAACTGATTTCTAAACGTCAGATTACAGATGTTTCTCACTTTCTGTCACCTGCGACGACTGGGATCTCAATCTCTACTGTCTGGACCTGCTCGGCGCCCCTGTTGACATTGTCCATTACCACAACAGCCGCCCCCTTTTCAACGTGGCTGACACGACCGAACAAGCGGCCCAGTTCTTCCAGAGGCACTTTTCTAGTCTCTGGCAGGAGGAAATAGACAAACAGGACTGTCGTCATGAAAAGAAGAAGGCTTTGCTAAAGGTCAGCCGAGGGAGAGGCAAAAAAAAAAGGGAAAAAGAAAAAGGAGCGCGGGCACGGATACTCACAGACCGCAGTTGGCATGGAATGTTGGGAAGAAGCGCACTCCTTGCATCTGGACCGACATGCCAATCGCCTGATCACGCACGTGCAGGGGCAAGATCTCAGCAGTCGACGGTCCAGGAGGCTTTGAGGACGTTGATGAGGTTGATGGTGTCGACGTACTCCGTACACCTTGGCGTAAATGGTGCAGCTGTTGAGCGTGCCCTGGCCGCTGAGCTGCTGGACCGTGTTGAGAGGCAGCCGAGGCCCATGCCGAAAGGACGACCGAAATGGTCCGCCTGAGAATGCGAAATCATCAGCATCAGTCGCCCATCTTCTCTGCTCGCATCCGCGCAAGCAGCTGCAACAGTCACATTCTCCGTTGAATGGACTCGCGGGCTAGTAGAGGCTCACGTTAGCTGGCAATAGTTTGAGACTTGTGCGTCTACATGCAACCGAATCCAATTAGCACACCGAGACAAGAATGTCTCTTATGGCGAGGACTAGTGCTTGCTTTCCTCGGATTTTCTCTTGTCAATGCACATCTTGAAGATGCCGAGCTTATCCTCTGATATATGGATGGTTTGAATTTACCAAGGCACATGGTTGCTCCTGGCCACTGTTAATGTGTCTTTGGGAACCGGGTATCAAGTGTTTCTTCACTAGCAAGCCAAAGCTGCTTGAATATTTCCTCTTGCTACAGGCCTGAATTTGCGATTCGACGGCGCTGCGCCAGCTGTCTTTACAGGACACCCTCTAACGTCCCAATTCCAGTGTATTTCAGCAACATAAAGACACTGGGGAGCAAGGTTTTGTAATGAACTACCTTGGATATGCAGTGACAAATGTCAACAATGCTGAAAAGAGAGATCTCACAGCTGGCATCTACGCCGCCACCACAAGGGCATGTTTTACCTTGAAGACGACGGTTCAGTCTACTTGCAGGGCAGCTGTATTCACGGCTACAGCAAGAATCCTGCCACAGTCATACGACGGGCCAAGTTTGATGCCGTCACGGGAAGCCTCATGTCTGAAGCCGTTGACATCTGGCAGGGAGCCGGTGGTACATGCCCCCAAGGCCTGCACATGCACAAGAGAGACGGAGTGTACTTGACTGCATTCCAGGATCAACGGCGGCATGTCGCTGTACAAAGATACGTTTCGACACGTCTCGCTTGACCTCAACGGCGAGATGGGATCCATCTCTTGGCTGCATGCTACATCAGCCAACCCTTTGCCTGCCTCAACCAGACGCCTTTACAGGCAGCCACGGCGGTCAAACTCATCGTTCAGTCTACTGTGCACCAATACGCATTCTCCTATGCCGCGTATCTTGACGCTATGTGGGCCGAGACAACTTCTCCAGGACGCATTACGGCCGCCAATATGAGCGGCCATGATTTTACTGGTAATGTCCAGACGGTGCTATGCGTTGGGTGACTGACTTGATATTTTCAGGCACCGTGTACGGAATGTTTGCTTCGGGGTCAGAGGTTGGGCTGAGTTCCGGGATTTCGAGATTCAGATAGATGAGTTGACACTGGGTCCATAAGAGGCGTTTGGCAATATAAAAGTAATAGCCGTCAAATTGCTCCTGCCAGATGCCTTATATTATGTGCTGTTCAAATCTCAGTTTAGGGCTTATTCCGCGTATTTGGAATTGCAATTCTACATTGAACGACCAAAGCTCCGAGTGTACAAATGGCGCCATGTTCTTGCGAAAGCTGACCATTTTGGCACCCATTTAACATCCGTGGAGAGGGCTTTTATCAATCCATCCAAAATAAGGACACTTTCCATCTTGAGACAGAAGAACCTCTGTCAACAGGCTTAAGGCTTCTCCTTGGCCCAGCCCAGGACGCGTGTCACATTTGCGTCGAGACGAGCAGTCAGATTCCACCCGGGACGGTAGCTGCCGTATTCGGCCATATAGGTGTAGTTGTTGAAGTTGGGCGCGGCCGCTCCCCAGATGGTATAGCCCTGCGGCTTGATGCACGAGAGTCCATGTATGTATTGATATAGACGCTCCGGTGCTGGGCGTTCCAGGGCTGCCCCAGGGAGCATTTACCAGTGTATCTGGCGACAATGGAGGAGTTGGCGCCGTTGATGTAGGAATTGGACACGTGGCAGCCGTGCTTGTTCTCAAATGTCGCCTTGGTCCCCTTCCAGGCGATGATGCCGCCTCCGCAGGTCCTGAGCGTGAGGTTGCTGTTTCGATCCACGCCGTGCCGAAGCCGTACAGGAAGTTTGTCTGGCCGGCAATTTCGTTGCCGTACATGTATGCATTGCCCAGGTGGCCGATGTAGATTGTGTCCTGATAGGAGTAGAAGCCGGAGAAGTAGAAGCCTGTGACGCTGAGCGCCAGCTGTGGACCAACGGCCTTGTTGGAAAAGGTGTTGCGAAAGTCTGGTCTTGTCTCATTGACGGCAGACCAGATCATCGTGACGACGTTTTGGGACTGGTTCTGGGGCTTGCCGTCTGCTCGAAGAGGTAGATGGGGAATCGCTGGGTGACGTTGAGTTGCTCCTCATACCGTGCGAGAGCGACGAACTGCACCAAGCGAGGAAGCTCGCAAGAGCAGAACGGGTTGAGAATCTCATGATGAAGCTTACGTGTTTCTATCCCAGGGGCACATTCGCACCCAGGTGGTTGACGAGACTGCCTTTACGACGACCCAGTCCATCCGGGGGAGATTTGATGCCACAGACGGCTAGTCGGATGAGCCCTCGACGGAGGTTCACATCGAGCTGCAAGGACACCGACTTGGGGATTGAGGTTGTCCCTGACTACCCCGCAGGATGAATTCAGGGTTGAACAACAATCTTCAATGTTGTGTCCATGATTGCCTCGTCCACGAGCATCCGTTTTTCAGTCGATATCTTGGGGCCTGAGCACAAGGGTCAGCTGGCTGACTATTTGCCTGAAATTCCCAGGTCGAGAAACAGAAATACTGGAACAGCATGGGTGAACCTCTTGAATTTACCCACGCGAAGACTGACAGTCGTGTCCATGCTTCGCGACGGGTATTTCGTCTGCCATGTTAGCATCGCGCGAGTAGCATATCAAAAGTGTCTGTGAATATGGATGCGCTCGCTTCATGCGGCCGGGACTGCCAAGATCAGGCGCAGAAGATGGGTGGAGGTCCCCTGCACGTGCAGCGTTCGCTGGAATCCCTGCATCGCATCAAAACTCCAAAACTCCAACTTCCCCGCATCAGCCGTCAGCCCAGCTCAGCACCCCTGGACCCTGCACGCGGCCCCGGGCTGTCAACACCGGACATGCAGGCGAATATGCAACTCGGTGTTGCACCGATTAGAGGCGGCACGCCGTATCCGTCCAACATAAAGAAAATTTCCTGCCATTATCTGGATAATCAATGCCCTTGAGCCGCCACGTTTGCAGCGGCTAAATCCAACAAGACCTCATTATGCCGTCTTGACATGTACCACCGTTGATATATTTTTCCTCCACTCAGCTGTCCGTCTGCCAAGCCGGCCTTTACCGCCACTACTGGAAATCTCGGATGCCTGGCACACCTCGAACTCAACTCTAGGATTCATCCTCTGCACTGGCATCGTGTGCCCACATCGAACCGTGTTGGGAGTTATTCTTCATAGGCTAAAATGATCTTTTCCAGCACAACAAACAATGGTCGAACTCGTCACGGCACGAAAATATGCGCGGAAACCCTACAATGTCAGTCAGTACTGTCGACGAGGCTGCATCCAATGCTGCCCGTATAGGAACGGCAGACAGCAACTAAAGCTAGCTGTATTTAAAGCTTCAACCAGTCTTGAAGCACTTGTTCCAAGTCTGACTCGGCCATTTTTAATTCAACAGCCTCTCAATTGGGCCAGCAATAAGCATCCACCTCAGTTCCACCTACCAGACACTCCACCATGCGTTGGCTAGAAGCTGCCGTTTTGCTTCTCCAAGTTGCTTATGCTGTGGGATCGACATTCCTCAAGAACATTGACTTTGCCATTCTCGGGACCATCACTTTCAACGATAGCCCCGACTGGTGGGCTGGCAAGACTTGCCACTCCGCTTTTCAGTCCTCCAGCTTGTTCTGGCACTTTGGAGGAACAAATGTCAGAATCTATGGTGCTGGCAGTGGCGCCATGGATGGCAGGGGCCAGACCTACTGCAATCAGATCCCCACAAACTCTGCTGTTCTCCGTCCCATTCTGCTTGGTCTTCGGGCTTAGACTGAGTCGTCAATTACCGACGTGCTCTTCTCCGACTTGAGCATGGTTGTCATGTAACACAATGCCGGTGCTCCGGCCAAGGTGAGTATGCCAAGGTACGTAGCTGCAACAAGCTCCGAAAGCTTACGTGACTAGCACAAAAAAGCCGACTAACCTTGCACCCTAGAATACAGATGGTTGGGACACCTACAGAAGCTCCAACATTGTCATCCAAAACTCCTACATCAACAACACGGATGGTGAGTTGACCAAACCAGTACTTCTGCAGGAATCCAGATGCTGATTGGAGCTGCAGATTGCGTGCCTTCAAGCCCAACTCCAGTTCCGTCGTAGTGCAGAATCTCCACTGCCAGGGATGCCATGGTATCTCTGTTGGCAGCTTGGGCCAGTACTTGGGTGAGGTTGACATTGTCGAGGACATTTATGTCTACAACAGCACCGTGACCAGTGCGGCGATGTGGGAAAGGTCAAGGTCTGGCCTGGCGCGGCCCCAGGTAGCAGGCTAGCAGCACTTCAAGCGGAGGTGGCAGCGGTCACGTCAAGAACGTCACATGGGAAGCTATGGTTTCCGACAACAGCGATGGCAAGTTCTGCTCGTGGCTCCAGCATCCGGCCATCTTGCTTCGGAGAGTACACAAGACTAACCATGGTGCCAATCTTGTAGAAGTCATTCAGGTTACACAGTGCTATGGTGTATGAAACTCAGCCATCTGCTCCAAGTACCCAGTAAGTTACACGTCATGCTCGCCGTACACATCAAATTGCTGACATTTATCTGCTGCAGTCGGCAATGATTATTTCAGACATTGTCCTCAAGGACCTTTCCGGTTTAGTAAGCAAGAAATACGATCCCTGGGCAGGCACCCTTGTCTGCAGCTCACCTTCGGTCAGTCCCCTCCTGAATGAATCTGCATTTCCCCCTTACCCCTGGGCGTGTGTCACTAATAATCTCCCGTTACCCACAATAGGTGTGCTATGATATTGCCGTCTCTAATATCGATGATACCGAACCTAGCGGCAAGTCCCGCACTTTTACTTGCACCAACATGGACGAGACGCTTCTGCAAATCACTTGCGCTTAAATTCGGCATTGTTAGCCCTACACAAGAGACTGGCTGATACGCAAAAGCTGTATTGAGTTAGTACGGTACGGGTTTGGATCTGAGATTGGCAAATTATTTCATTGTCAATAGACGCCGCTCACGTTGAAGAAATGTTTCTGGTGGGTGGCTTTGGGAAGTCATTGCTTTATTACCAATAATCAAAACTTGATATTTAGTTACCTTGTTACATTTCTTCATGCTCATGAATCACTGAAACGTCTTTTCGTATTGGTTTGGCAAATGGGCCCCGGTGTTCAAGTGACTCAAGGAGAAGCATGCCTACTTAGCCTCAAGAATCCACTCCAGAGCCGAAACCATTCTTGTATCCGCCTCATATGATTGTTCAAGCTCTGGTGCTTTGAGCCAAAACGTGTGTGGCCATCCCTTCTCCACCTTGACTCTGACGTCCACCCCTGCCGCTTGTAAGAGGACAGCGTAGCACAGCCCATCCGAGTATAGAGTATCATTGGAGCAGAGCTGTATCCATGTTCTGGGGTGTCCCGCGAGCTCCTCTGCCGGAGCCTCCAATGGCAAGCGGTCCAGCCCGTCTCTGGGGACCGCCCTCTGCAGGTAGCCAAGAAGAGAGGTAATGAAGCTTGGGGAGCAGCTCGTGTGGTAGGGGCGCAGGCTCTCTGGTACGTACTCTGGTCCGCTGGGCCGATCTGATGTAACCGGACATCGTAGCAAAAGGCCGCAAATGGAGCCCTTGGGGGCCGCCTGCGCAACTGCCGACGCTAGCTGTCCGCCACTAGAGCTTCCAACAATGACCGTCTTGGCAGTTGCGCTCCGCAAGGCTTTGAATCCGTCCATGGCGTCTGCAAGACATTGTTCGGCCGAGTGGAGCGGCAGCAGACGATAACCAACCGAATATAATCTTACATGGCGTGCTCCAAGCTTTACGAGCCAACGGCATGACAGTTCCTCGCTGTCTGCCTCTCCCACGTGGAGGCCGCCGCCATGGTAGTAGATGATTACAATCTCGGGCTGGCTATCCGGCCGGCCACCCGAGTCCAGTTGCAAGATCGGGATTTGGTGCTCACCATCAGATGAAAGGATTGTGAATTCCCTCTTGTCAACATTTTGGGAAAGGACATGGTAGCGGCCTTCTGGTCTCATCATGCGCAGGTGAGAGGCGCGGCACTCCTCCGCGTAGACTGGCTGCTTCTCAACAGAAGATGCAAAAGTTTGCACGGGTTTCCCGCTGATTGACGTCTCAAAGGCGAGCCACGCTTCGTCCAGCGGAGGCGCAGTCTTGAAGACGGGCGCGCCTACCGCAACAACGTCAGCCTGCGTCGATGATGATGTGGGTGTCTGATTCGACATGTTGAGAAGCCCTAAACAGTAAAGGCTATCTGAAATGGAATATGATTGTGAGGGAACAAGAAAACATGGACCAGGCGACGCTCGTCTGACGACCTGTTGTCTTTGTGCACCGCCTCGACCCCGATAGCGTTAGTATATGCAGGCAACCGTGATTTGTGTGAACAAAGAGCCCCCTTATGTAGTTATCTGACAAACACAGGAGTCGAGACGAGCCCGATACTGGCAACAGCTGTTCCAGGCGTCTCTTGCGACGGGCTTGAGGTGAAGGGAAGATGGACATGGCGGAATGTCAAAATGGCGTAAAGGGCGGTGGAGAGTCTAGTGTTGATTTTAGCCGTCGGTAATGGACATGGGTAAACTATTGGCAGCTACTCCGTAGTGGAGGAAGGTACAGCCAAGGGACAAACACTGAGGCGATTGACGGGACAATATTTGGCCCATCATGTCAAGCGCACCACCATCAGCGCAGTGCCAAGAGAGCATGTACTTGAGCAACTGCCACCGCTGATGAGAGAGGGATATGCTCGTCGTGCCCGCGAGCAATCATCATGGCCGACTTTGAGAACCCCGTCATCCGCGGCTTCAACCCCGACCCCACAATCTGCGTGGTGCCTGCCACAGAATCTGCCCCAACCACGTACTTCCTCTCCACCTCGACCTTTGAGTTCTTCCCCGGCTGCGCAATCTACGCCTCTACAGACCTCCTCAACTGGCGACTCATTGGCCATGCCCTGACAAGGCGCAGCCAGATCGAGCTTCGAACCGTAGAGCCCGGCGCTGGCAGCTGGGCCAGCACCCTGCGGTACAGAGCCGAGGAGAAGCGATGGTATCTTGCCAACTGTCTGTTTCAGAGATATCGCCCGGCCTCTGATGTATGACCTTGCGCGATGCGCTGCAACGGTTATGTGAGAAGCTTATTTGATGCTAGGAGCGAATTTTCCCCCGCGGCTTTTACGTCTGGACGGACAACATTTGGGATGACAATGCCTGGTCTGATCCTGTATATTTCGACAACCCCGGCTTCGATCAAGACGTAAGTCGCACCGCTTTTTGTCTTGTCTTGTATTGCCGTCATTCTTACATTTTCCGATAGCTGTTTTGGGACGACGATGGAAAAGTTTACCTGTCAACAACTATGCGCCTCGGCTGGAGATTGCCCGACTCCAAGCTCAAGGATTTCGCCATACATGTATCGCAGATCGATCTGTCCACGGGCAGAACCCTTACGCCGCCGACTGTCGTACGAGAATCGCCATACGGTATCGCAGAAGGATCCCATTTGATCAAACGGGACAAGTATTACTACCTATTCACTGCAGAGGGAGGCACAGAAGCCGGTCACCAGGAGTGGGTGTTTCGCAGCCTCACGGGACCTCTTGGTCCGTGGGAGAGCCAGGGAAAGGCGCTGTGGTACAATGGCCCCGAAGAGGAGGTTCAGCGAACAGGCCATGTTGACGTGTTTGAAGACGCCGAGGGCCAGTGGTGGGCTGTGTTGCTTGGGGTGCGCCCTGTCAAGCACAACGACGCCTTTCTCGAGCCCCAGCTGGGTATGTTGGCCGAGTTGATGTTATTCCGCCATGCTGGTGAACTAGGCTGATTTTCACTTTCTTGACAGGCAGGGAGACGTTTCTAGTAAAGGTCGATTGGGTCGATGATTGGCCCGTCTTCAATTCCGGGAAAAACATAGGCCTCCGAACCGAGGGCAGAGATTCTCTAGCAAACGTCGTACGAGCAGATTCCCCGGTTTGGCAAGCGGATCTTTCAGGAAAGTCACTAGAGCTTGGCTGGTACCAGAAGAGTTTGTTGCGCCTTGGCATCCTAGAACGGCTTGCAAATTGTCTGCTAATCGTCACAAACAGACACACCAATTAAACAGTCATATTCACTCGAGGAGAACCCTGGGTGTTTGAGGTTGTATGGTAATTGCTTTGGGCTGTCAAGCCCGGAATCTCCGGCAATGTTGCTGCGGAAGCAGACGTCGTATAACCAGGTCTTTTCAACGTCGATGAAGTTTGAACCCAGAATGCCTGGTTACGAAGCCGGCGTTGTGCTGTGGTGGAATGAATACTCTTACGCTACGGTAGGAGTTGCAGCTACAAAATCTGACCATGGGTCCGTGATCAAGAGGGTCGTCTTCCGACGTCCAAGTGGTAGGGCTCTGGCTTCCGAGGTAAGTTGCCAGGATTGCCGGGATTGTTCCAAAGCTAACGTGTCTTGAGCAGACGGTTGTGGAAATGGATCTTGGCGGTGAGGGTCACGTTGATTTGCGAATTGAGGCGCAGCCGATTTCGTACTCTCTAAGTGTGACAGCCGCAGGGCAGACTCGTAGCGTTATGGTTGATGCCGCGGACCTCACGGTCCCCCCACCTGTTGGCAACGTATTTGCCGGGGCCATGTTTGGTCTGTATTCCTTTGGGAATGGCGAGCCAGTGCTCGATCCGGCCGACTATTCGAATATCCGTGTCCAAGAGAGCAAGTAATGGCGGGCGCTCACTGGCCAAGTTTTAGCATGAGCCACTGTCGGCTGACCATGTGTTGAGTGAATGGCAGATTTAGACATGGAGGCTTAATCAACGAGTATTAGCCGCCAATGGTGTATTCTGTTGGCCATTCTGTTGTGTCGTTTTGCGGCTCGCATGACTCGGCCGTGGAAATGCGGAGATGGATTCGCATGGACAAGGGTCAGGGACGTCGCACCCCGCAAAATTCACGTCTCAAAAATCAAAAGCGGCGCGAAGAGTAAATCGGCTAATAAGGCATATCTGCCGTAATGACGACTCGGCGCCAAGTCTTCTCCAACGGATACCAAATTCCACCACTGAGAGCACATCGTTTCCCCGTAATTGTACCTGGCTGCCGAGCATCCAGGGCCACGTCATGGAAGTCAACACCAGAGTCAGCACCAGCGTCAATCTTGACCGGGCTTTCAACCATTGCCTGGCCAAGCGGTGCCGGCTAATTACACATTCCCGAAGTCTGGGGTATCCGACGGGATACGACCATGTGTGGTGATGCATGGCTCCTTGGTGAGTATTTATGTCGTGCGGGGAGCTTGTTGCTTATAAGTCATATGATTATATATCCAGGTACGAAATAGCTCTCACAGGACTTTCAATTTCGGCCAAGATCTGCTCATGCAATTTCCAAGTCGGCCATTCCATTGACCATGATGCGCTCAGCACTCCTCGTCGCAGCCACCTGCTTCAGTGTCGTTGCAAACGCGGCTGCAAATCCGTTGCAAAAGCCTTCCTCTCTCCTCGTACGTCCCGATATCAAAGCAGGGCCGCATAGTCCAGGAAAGCCTCACCGCGTCTCCCCACCGCGCCAGAAGCAAAAGCACTGCTACGTGAAGCCAGACAAGCATGGTGGCGATGACGCCCAGAGCATTCTCGCGGCATTCCACAAGTGCAACCACGGCGGGACAGTCGTCCTCGATGCCAACTACACCATTGCCTCGCCCCTGGACCTGACCTTTCTCAGGAACATGGACGTGGCGCTCACTGGCACCGTCAACTTTGGAACCAACATCTCGTACTGGGTGGAGCACTCCTTCAAGTACGACTACCAAAACAGCTCGTCCTTTTTGAGAATCGGCGGAGAGGATGTCAACATCTTTGGGCACGGCGTTGGCCTTGTCAATGGCAATGGCCAGCCGTGGTACGATGCCATGGCTCTCAATGCCGCCATCCAGCGCCCCATCCTCTTCCTCCTCGACGGCCTGCACGGGGGATCGGTGACGGGTCTGCACATGATCAACCCGCCCAATGTAAGCCTTTGGCACGCCAGCGACACTGAGCAGCCCGCTGACGTTGGAGGGTAGTGGTTCAACCTCATCGCCAACAGCTCCGACATTGTCGTCAGCGACATGAACCTCCGCGCGGGGGTAAGTTGAAGCAGCAACCCCAAGACTTGCCCCCCCAGGGCGGCGGCTGACATGACATGTGCAGAGCACAAGCAAAAACCCAGCCAAGAACACGGATGGATGGGACACGTACCGGTCCGACTCGGTCGTGATCCAAAACTCGGTCATCAGCAACGGCGACGACTGCGTGTCCTTCAAGCCCAACAGCACAAACATTGTGGTGCAGAACCTGCAGTGCAACGGCTCGCACGGCATCTCGGTCGGCTCCCTCGGCCAATACGTGCTCGAGTACGACATTGTCGAGAACGTGTACGTCTACAACATCTCCATGTCGAATGCCTCGGACGGCGCGCGCATCAAGGTCTGGCCCGGCATCTACACCGACTTCCAAGCCAACTTGAACGGCGGCGGCGGCTCCGGCCGCGTCAAGAACGTCACCTACGACGTGCTGCACAACACAAACAACGACTGGGCCATTGAGCTCACCCAGTGCTACGGCCAGAACAACCTGACCCTGTGCAACCAGTATCCGGTAAGATGCGCCGAGCTCGCGCCCTTTTGCGTGCTGCGCGTAGGCTGACAGTCTCACAGTCCAGCATGGTTATCGAGGATGTCGTCTTCAAGAACATGTGGGGTACCACGTCCAAGAAGTACGATGCCAAGGTTGGGACATTGGTCTGCAGCGACAAATCGGTGAGTGCTGGCGCGCGTTTCGGCTGGTGCAAAGCAAGACCTGACTTGTGCCTTTAGAAATGCATCAACATCCAGGCCCACAACATCACTGTTTCGCCACCGAGTGGAAAGCCGGCTACTTGGGTCTGCACCAATATGGACAATTCTCTTCTCGATATCAACTGCATCGTGTAGGGGGGGGATTGTTTGGTGAGGGAGTTTCGGGTGGTTGAGGCGGATGCATGGTGACAGGTTGGAATATTGAATTGAACATGCATTGCTGTGCTTCAACGTGTCCACGAGGAGACGCCATTGCTTGCTTTGTGACGGATTGTTTTGCCGGGTGAGGATATGGTCATGCAGTGGATAACTCGAAATGGGCTCGGCGCTGCATTCTCATTGGCTTGGTGCATATTCCTGAATGGGTTAGAAGCGCTTCAAGAAGGGATGCCAGGTGGCGAATCTGTCCATGCACCGTATGCTGAACTTCCAATGATGGCGCGTAGAAAGCCCGAAATGACATTACTAAGTACTTAAGCTTTCGGGCCGTACACGCCGCCGGGGCTGTCGCAACGTAACTGTTGCCTCTTTTGGCACCACTTTGGCCACATGCACGCCCTTTGTCTTGCTACAAAGCATCCGTCGACTCGCTGCCTTTTCAGGATCTTGCCTCGCTCTCAGCTCACTGCAAACAAGACGGACAAATGCCTTGCACTAAGCCTATTCTATATCTTTTCAGCCGAGGCTGGCTTCCTCTGTCTGGTCGGGTGTCCAGTCTGCGCTCACGGCCTGGGCCAAAGGCAAAGGCGTCTACGTGCCGGTAAGCATGACGCATGGGTTGGCTTGGGTCCGCAGCATATCAAGGCGCTGACGAATGTGTAGAATGGCATCTTGCGACTGAACGAGCCTCTAATGGACGCCGGGCACACTGTTCAAGTTGGAAACGCCCGCGCCATGACGCTGCAGCATCTCGCCATCCCGTCAACATGTGTCGTGCTGCAAAATGACCTGGCATTCTCTACGCAGCCTCTCATCAAGCTACGAGGGTTGTGCGAATAGATTCGGGACACTGTGTTTTCTGAACCACCATGACGCCGTTGTTCAAGTATTGGACAAGGTTGCGCGGAACTTTTGGCAGACTCGGATTTATAACTGCCTTTACGATGTAACTGCTGATTACACGCGGTTGCATCCTGGAGTCTTGTCAACTCTGTACTTGGCAGAGTAAGCGTTGCCATCAAATTGGTAACCTCATACCACCATTCTGCGTTGGTGGCTCAAATGATGCAGTACCGTTTAGCTACCCGTCGGTTTGTCTTTTGATAAACGGCGACTTGGCCAGCGCATCCGCCTGAACCTTCCAGGCGTCTCTCCCCAATTCCACGAGTTCCGGCCCGAATTCCTCAAATGCCGCCACGGCAGCAAGCTCTTGCTCCCGGATCATCGCCAAGCACTCCTCCTCTGATCCAAACGTCGCCGTCCCATATACCGCTTTCCACGACTTGATGGCCTCGGCAGCCTCTGGGTGCTGGCTTTGGACATTGGTAGCCACAAGGTAGAACGAGGACCGCTTTGCGTGCCCCCTCCTTGGCTTGCACACCCTGATGGAGGAGAAGTTGCGAAACCGCCAGAGAAGAAGCACGGTATCAAAGGCCTCCACCTTGTGCAGGAGAATGACCATGGTCCCCCCGGGCCGCAGGTGCTCGAGGCCCAGAGCTAGCTGGGTGACTGTCAACCTCCGCGCCTCGCTTTTCTCCCGGTACGCAGCTCGATCGTGTGTCCGGAGCACCTGGCCGTCGCACAGAACCAGGTGGAAGAGCTGCTCCCCTTGCAGCGCTCGCGGCAAAAAGTTTCCACTGTCAGCATGGTCCCGGGGCACCTTGTCGATGCCCATGTCCTCTGCGAGCATGGTGATATCCAGGAACTTCTTGTCGACATTTGCACACGTCGGCAGCAGCACCGTGTGGCCTCCGCTGGCGACCGGCAAGCTAAACGCCAGAGCGTGTGACGCGGGATTGTGTCTCAGGGCCGTCGCAAGAAAGCCGCCTGGAGCCATGCACATGTCCAGAATCCGCGGCGGCTGCTGGGTGCCGTGGATGGCAAAGGCGCCGGTGGATTGATGCAGCTCTTGTCCGATATCCTGCATCAGCTTGTAAAAGTACGACGCCGTGGCTTGATTGCCATTGTCCGCGGCCTGACGCTGCCTGGCAAAAAACTTGTCTCCCTCTGGGTTGTCCCATCCCTGCAACGCGAATAGTCAGCAACAGGTTCAGCTTGAGCTTTTGCCGCGCCCACCTTTTGTCGAAGCTCGCAAAGTCGACGGAATTGCGGTGAATTGTCCCTCAAATACGGCACGATAACGTCACTGGCCCGTCTGAAGCTCGTGGCATCGGCAGGTGAACTGTCCCCGGTGGCAGGGATTGCTTCGACGTGCACTGACGCATGGCTCTCCATGTTCGGAACCCGGCCGAGGTATGGGTTAAAGTCGCTCAAGGGTGAGATTTTATTTTCAAGGTGCACTCTGTTGAGGGAGCTTGAGGCTTTAAGTATGTCCACCTCCGCGCCATGACATACAGGCCGTCAAGAAGGCGGCTTGTTTGCATTCTTACCCTTCAAGATGAGCCTTGTACCACCTGTTGACCGAGTTGACAAACGCCTTCACCACATTGTCATGCCACGTGGACCAATCAAGACTGTCATCCTGTCGCCTCTTTCGACTGCGCACATGAGGTGAAGGGACTTGTGGGAGCACGCGGCCATCATGTAGCAAGCCTCTGCAAGTCTCATTCACTGCAACGGCCGGTCAGGGGAGCGCATGTTTCAACCATCCAGGCGTGTTTCCTGCTGAAGTGTGTTATTGCCAAGCACTAATCGTGAGCGAGCCGCTGATGCCACTCGGCAAGCATGTCGATCGGCTTGGGCAAGTGTGACGTGAGTTGACTACCAAAAGGAGAGCCTCTTGATCCAATCTACAATACTATCCGGCTGCCATGTCATTGGTAGTAGCTGGTTTGTCTTGGCTCTGATGCGTGACGTCATTGATGCAGTGTCATGCCGTGAAGCATGACAGAGACCGTGATTAGTGAACATGTTCCGGCTTGTGCTTATTTTAGGTACTTGCTGATCCCCCGCTGCCCTCTGTCACTGGTCGACTTTGTTACTGTTCACTGGTCTTGGACTTGCAGTTTGAATTGGCCCTAGGAACTGCGAAATGCCGCGATACCGGTGCCAATCCGTTTGAACGAATCTTTATTCATGACTCCATGTGCTGGCATGACTCAGACATTACACCAGATGTTTCATTTCCAGGGCAGCTCAATTTGTGCAAAGCAGCTACTTGGCATATCCCAAGTCTGTCTACTAAACGTTTTGAAATGTGTTGTAATTCCCGCTCCCGGTTTGCAACTCGGCCAACTTGTTTCAGCTGCAGCTGCAACGGTACGGCGACTGAGTTCCTGTTGCTGGTGCTATCCCAACTGTCAAGCATAAATTAGTCGCGGAAGCTGGATAATTTGCTCAACCTCGAAGCAGTAGACACCGCCGCATCTCATGTTGACTTTGGCAGATCATCCGCCACGTGTGCATTCCTCGCCCAGCCTTGCATCGTCAGTCTCATGCGCTCATGCATAAACGTGGCTTGAACCCACGGAACATTGTGACTGACAGCACTACAGTTTGTGGATAAATAATGCAGACATTGGGGTGCTAATGGCCACATGATAAATCACGCACACTGTAGCCTTTTGCGTTGGAATAAATGTTTGCTTTATGTGAAACGGAAGTGTTACTTGGGCACTTTAAAGTCACGCCCGTCCATGCCGAGCATTTATCTTGACACTGTAACGTCGGATTTCGAGATTGAGTTGAACGGGCGTTTACATGAGCTTCCTTATGAGCGACTCTGTACTCGCTGCATAGGCTATGGGACTGCTTGGTAAACTGAGACGAAGTCATTTCACAGATACTCAAGTAGGCCACAGCAGGCACAGTTCCCAAGACAAGTCTACATTATCTGCATTGGCTGTGTGTTCCTCTAAAAGGTACAAATACATTGCAAATGATATTTGTATTCCACTCCCCTTGTTCTGTGAATAGAAGCAATAATCACTTCCTTTTAAAAGTGTGTATTGCGCCGCCTTTTATAAATTGTCCCCGAACAAATAAATTAAAATGACTAATACGTTCGTATATTAGATTCCATCTTATGCATAGCAACTCTTCCGCACTCTTCCTTCAGGGTGACTTGTTTATGCAGCAACGCCGGCAACTCGAATTTGAGACCCTGCACACGATTGATTCTATTGAACGAAACGGCACTCAGGGCCGTGATGAAGGTGTTGCGAAGGAAACAGATGATTGCATTGATGAAAGATGAATCTATCAAAATCACACAAATCGTGTGTGTGCCTTGGAGAGCGCGTTTGTAGGTGCCAAGGAGAGGCTGGTCACGTGGCCACCCGCAACAGATTCAGCTTCCCAATTCGTCTCCAAAATTCAAACTTGGCCAGCCATGCCCTCAGTCTACTTGGTTTCCCTGATTCGCTTGTCAAGAAACGCGCCCAATTCAAGCAACGCCTCCCGCCTGTCAGCCTCGGTGTTTGAGCCCTTGCGCACAGAGGACGTGGTCGTCATGGGCAGGCGCTCCGGTGCGGGAACGCTCAGATACGAGAGCGTTCGCGCACGGTGCGATGCCCTAAAGAGCTGCGAGGCGTGTGGTGTTAGACGTGTACGTGTATCCGGGCTGTCAAAGCGCGGGCGTGGATCCGTCCGTACCTTGATCTGCTTCGCAATGGCGTCAAACTGCGCCTGCAGGGCCCGGTCCTCCTCGGACCCCCCCAGCCTTGCTCGGAAGCAGTGCCTTCTCAGCAGCGCGCAGAACCTGCGCTGCTTTGCCGAAACGTACTGGCTGAGGCTGGCTTCCGGGAAGAGCGGCTCCAGTCCCAGGAAGGCGTCGAGCGCCTGGATGACGAGCGCGTGGCCGCCCGAGAGCCCGTCGTACGTGTGCAGCGTCTCGCCGTCGCCGTCCAGCCTGCCTGTTCCCCAGGCGTGGAAGCCCTGCGCGTACTGCATCCACACGGAGCGGACCATGCGGGTCTTGTGCATGCTTTTGTGGAAGCTGCCGAAAATGGCGACGAGCTCCCGGGACAGGCGGTCCATGTACCGGCCGCAGGAGCGCTTGTCCATGTTGTAGAAGTGGCCCATGGCCGAGATCATGGCACAGTATGCGGCGACGGACTTTTTTTTTTGGTACTTTACTGTGAGAGGTTCTTGTCATGGGCGCCAACCCGGGCCGTTGCTTGGTGGACTTACCAGTCGCTCCATGTTCCAGAACATGAGGTAGAAGTTGCGTTCCGACTTTTCAATGTCCTCGGATCGATTGACGTTGACCATGTAGACGGGCTCGCGTCTGCCGTCGACGTTGAGGATCAGGTTCGACATGAGGGTGCCGCTCTCGGTGGTAATGCCAAAGTGACGCTGAATGTAGTGCCACGGGACGGCGAGCTCGTCGGGGAGCTCGACGACTCGCTCCAGCTGCGCCACCTTGACCACCGGATTAGTTGCCCACCTGGATGGCTGCCTGTCAGGTAAACGGCACCGCCGGGAGAGTTGGGCGCTGGGGAGTGGGCAGGAGGTCTGACCTGTAGGCGTGCCGTAGAAAGGCAAGGCAGCAGTAGAAGCCGTTGTAGCATTCGGCGGGGAGCAAGCCGGGCCCGCCAGACTCGACCTGCGACAGTATCATTTCCACTTGGTCGAGGCGGATGTGCTTGGACAGCAGCACCTCGATGCTCCGCCTGACCATTTTCATCCTGGCAACGTTGTTCTCGTCGACGAGAGAGGGCTTCTCCGTGGAGATGTAGGGCGCCACCGCCGCGAATACCTCCCTGTAAGCCTGCAGCGCAGGCGGCCACCCTTCTTGGCTTACCTTGGGCGGCCACTCGCCGGCGCCGTCGCTGTCCACCATGTCCAGAAACGCAAGCCGGACGCCGTGTGCAAGATTGGCCCTTCGAAGACGATGCAGATCAAGACACATGGATGCCCGGCTCTGCCATGTGAAGAGAAGATGCGCAAGCTGCGCGAGGCAGCCTAGAGCCACCAATGCCAAGGCGTATTCTGGCGGAATCATGGTTTGGTAATTACAGGAATCAACAGGCAAAGGTTTGCACAAACAACGAAACCAATGGATGGCGGCAAGGAGCCATTCGGCACAGAGCTTCTCTCTGCGCCGTTTTAACACAGCAGCCAGAAACCGGAGCGGTGAGATGGCCCAAAAGTGCTCCAGAGAGGCATCGGGAATCTTGTTCGTGTCTCAGCGGCTGGGAAACCGCCCATGCCGTTTTGATTTGGTCTTGACGGTGCTCTCTCGCGCCATGCCAGGGGTCTCTTGGGGACTTTTACATGGTGCCGGGCTCATCCAGTAAAGGGAGGGAACTTGGGTGCGTGTAAGTGTCTGGCAGGCACCGACTATGCTGCGGCACCAAACCCCGGCTGCATGGCGTCAGTCTTGCCGTGAGCCTCCACCATCACCAAAGGCAGACCTCGGGCCGCGTCTGGCCAAGTCATGTTTTGGCCTGTCCAACGACTTGAAGTGCATGGGGCCATGGGTTGGACCGTATCATGATGCGAATAGGGTGGCCCTGACCGCCGGGTGAGGGTTTGAACCGACAAGAGCTTGTAAGCGGATGCTGAATCACACGCCACCTCGCCGCTGCCGCCAGCGAGGCGCAAGATGCCATGTCCATGTCTGATCGAGTACGTTGCCGCCTATGCCCTGCGTCTAGAGGCCCACGGCCCGAAACGTGGCTGGCTGACGGCCGCTTCAGTTGATGTACCCGTCCCGAAATGCTCCGCAAGGGAGATTCTGTGACCAGCCTGCATGCTGAGTTTGAAAGCGTTGGTAGCCCGGGCTTTGGACAAGGGCATGGGCGAGGTGAAATTCAAAACATGGTTCCGCAGACGCACTGCAGATCCATATTGCAGGTGGAGGCAAGGCAGATGCGGACCGCTTTGAACAACCAAGGCTCCATGGAATCTCATCATGATGCCCGACTGAGACTGAGTGAGTCGTCTTGGCCTTTGCAGTCTCGTTTCACGCCCCGATTGACAGGTGTTGCTTTTTCTTGAATCATCATAACAGTGTGCTCCGGATTACGACGGGCCGGCCAAAGAGGAGCTTGAGCTTGTCATGCACATGGTGGACAGAGACAGCGATGCGGAGTATATTCATTCTTGCAAGTTGCGAAGCCAATTCAGCTCCCCACCCAACACGGCAGTTGCCCAGCGATTTGCTCTGATTCCATTGGCTGCCTGGCACGGACTTTTGCCGTGATGCATATCGACCAATAGCAGCTAGACTTTTCGCATCCTCGTGTCTCTGATGCCGCCGATACTGGCCAATCAAGGCACTTGTCACAGCACCTTTGGGACGCACTTTAGCCGTGCCGACATAGTTTTTGATTGGACAAGGGCCTTAACGTCCCGATACAAGACAGCTGGCTACTTTAGCGGCCTGTCAAGATACCGCTGTCCTTTAGCATGCACGTTTTGTTTCTACGGCTCAACTCTGCGCCGCAGATGTGTCCAGAGAGAGCTCTCCTGATGGCGAACCTTGGACGAGAAAATGTGCAGGCATGCAGAATGTGCGTCTGGCTCTTTGAACAAACAGGCTTGGCTTGACGTGGCAATGATAATGATTTGGCCCAGCTAGAGCCGACCAGATACAGATATTCCACACCAAAGCGCCCGAGAATCATGCACGCTGCCGCATGAAGAGAATTTAACCTCATTGTGCTTCAACATTGCCCGGCCTGGTGCCTTGGTCGATGATGTGTGCATTGTGTGCATTGTCTATTACTTGGATCATGATCCACGGCCAAGCTGCACCAGGAAAGCCAAGCACCTCCGTCACGTGCAAGTCCCATGAACTAGTGAGAAGCTGCGAGTGCCTTGACCCTTTCCGCAAGCTCGCCAAGCCGTTTCTTGTCCTCCCCCGCGATTATGACTGCCGTTACGCTCCTCTCACCCCCTTGGTCGTGGCACCAGCCCGCAATGACGATCCTGCCATCCTCCAACTCCGAGTTGAACTTGGCCTTGAATCCGCTCAGGGTGGTATTGAGAAGCAGCGGCAAAATGGCAGCATCGTTGAGGCCGCGCGCGACGCTAAAGTGTCCCTTCATGATGCCCAGTGGAAATGATCCCGTCACACGCGCGTTGAGGTCAATGACCAAGTGTCTCCCATCATCAGAAGCAGTCATGATATCCGCACCCAGCGGACCATGGTACCCAAGCTGGCGCAGATACTTTTGAATCGACTCTGCAATGGGCATGTACTCTTCCTTCAACCGCGACTGCTCAGAGTAGTCAATGTGTGCGCCGTCCCAATGGGCGTGGTCGTCAATCAACTGATCGCAGCACGAGGTAACAATGGGTGCACCGACTTTGGGCAGAAACATGGACACGGCCATGGAGGCGCCCTGAAGCATTTCCTGGACAATGAGGCTTGCCGGATGCAAATGTTGATTGGAGCGAGAGAGCTGGCGCAGCATCTCGTCGACACAGGGGCCAAGGATTGCCAGAGTCTTGGTTTTCTCGCCTCTTGTTCGCACGAGAAAGGTTCCCAGACCAGAGTGAGCCTGGGGGAGCTTGACGACAAAGGGCACCTGTCTCTGTTCGACCACCTGGAGCATGCGGGCGACTTCGGCAGCTCGAAGACGCGAATCTTGCGCTTCGTGGGCCCCTAGAATGGTGTCGACGACCACGGACGATGGGGTTGGCAGGCCCGAGAGTGCCAACTCGCGCTTCGAGAGGGCCAGGTACTGGGACTCGGGCGGCACCGACGCCGGGAGATGCTCCAGGCAGTCAATGGGGATCGCAACGGCAAGCACAGCGCCCTGAGGGAGCGCCAGGTCCGAGGCATCCCGCACATATGTAACCGTTGGGCGCTGTCGTTGGGCCAGCTGGCCGAGAACCTCGGCGGTATCAGCCCGAGCCCTGAGGTCAATGTCACCCGTCCCCGGCACCTCAAGGTCGAACATGACAAGGTTCGCATTGCCCGCAATCATGCCGAGCCACTGCGGCAGGACCTGGGTGAGCCGACGGGCCCTGGTGCCTGCGTCTTCTTCACACAGGCGGTCCTGGTATGCGTACTTGCTGGGGACTGCAAGACCGCGTAGCAGCTGCACCTTGCCCGAAGGAAACATGTACGAGTGATGTACTTGTCCCTGGCTGGGAGAATTGAGCTCATACAGCTCCTTGAGCGTCGAATCCAGCTCGATTACTGGCGCCATTGCTGCTGATGCTTCGAGTGCCGTTGAGAGTGCCCTCGCCTAGCTTCTTTCAAATCTCGAATAGACAAATAAATGGCCTGGTCATTGGTTTGCACGAGGGGAATACCGCCTTGGGACCGACCCAACCTGGCTGGGGCTCAGCCTACTTTATTTGGCCAGTCAAGCTTTTCGTCATGCTCCTCCCTCTCACCTTTGAAAGACTCGACTTTGGGCGGGCCAAGTAGTTGGTGCTCTCCCACACCGTATACATGTCGCGCATGACACGTATGTGTATGGCTGTGTCTCAGCCAGCCATGCAGACATGTCATGGTCTGCCCTGCCTGCCACCATGCCGTCCCGCTCTGCCGTGTTTCACCTCTGCCGTGTTTCAGCGCCATGTATGCATAGACAGTTGCTACACGGCATCTCGACATACGGAACCTGACCTGAGACCAAATCCGGGCTAGTGAGTACATGTATGTTTAAGCGTCCCGTTTCCCAGACTCTTGGAGCATGTCGCCCCGCGGAAGGGAAGCATTTACTCACGACACCCCTTGCAATTCGTCACCTGTCTCAGAAAACATTGCGCAGATGCAGGCTTTTCTATTCCAATACAGTAGCCATGGTCACCTATGTTGCACCAGGATCCCACAGCCAGAGACAACTGGGAGATGCTTTATTCCAGTAGGGGATTGGACTAAGGCGGACTATTCACCCTTTGTTCTGAGCTATAGGAACGCAGTGGAAGCTACGGGTGAGAACTTGTTCACCGGCGTGTAGTCCTTTAATCCCACCGTGCTTATCCCAACACCTTGCAGCCGCCACAAGAGTCACAGTAGCAGTTTACACAAGATCCATTCGTCCGAATTTGGCCTCGAAAAACCCCCTGATGGACTGCAGCTTCGAATCCTCCAGAGACCTGCCCTGCGCTGCCGCAGCCATGGCCTTGAGCTCCGCAGCATCCTCAACATTTTGCTGCGTCCCAAAGTATCCGCCTCCAAGATGGCAGTACTCAAACATTTCCCGAAGAGTGAACAGGAACCTGTCCCCGCGGGTGTCGAAGGAGTTGGAATCCGGCATGGGTATGTACCGAGCCTTTTTGCCCGTGACTGGGACGTCGTTTAGAGCAAATCATGACGCAGGCCGAGGGTCAAGGGGAGTCTCACCTTGTTCAAAGTCTTTGACCAAGTTCTCCGACGACCAGGACTGGCTGAGCCCCTGGATGAGCGTCCGATTGAACTTTGAGGGCCGCAAGAGAATTCCGTGCACCAAGTCGCCAAAGTCGGCCTCGATGGAAATCAGAGGAATCTCCCCGTTGCCCCCCCACGAGGGCCAGGTCAGGGTGAGATATCCCTCGTCATCCGGGGCATGCGGCAGCCCGCCAAACACGCGGCAGAGGTCCTCGTTGAGGAAGTTCTCCATGTACCAGCCAGGTGAGAGAATGACAACGTACTCGAAGGGCTGGGACAGGGCATATTGCCCAATGGCATGCTTTTCTGCGTCCGAGTCAGTCTGACCACGCCACTGTCATATACATCATGTCCTCGGGGGGGTTGCTGCGAAGATCACGAGACGCACCGTCAAAGCAGTCAGACTTGACCTTTCCGTTGGTGAGGCCACTGGCCGAAACCAGCCCGCTGTAGACGAAGCATTTGACGCCAGCCTTGACTGCCGCATCGACGACGCCCTTGCCCAGCGTAGTTTCGCTCGGGCCCCCGGCGTTTCCAATAGTCTAAACGGCCAGTCAGAGACGCAACGGTTCAACGAAATGGGTCAATGGAACCGTACCGGGTCGTCAGAGTTGGTATTGACGAATACTCCCCACGCACCGCTGAAGGCGACGCCGAGTTCATTGGCGTTGAAGCCGTTGGCCTGGACCACTTCGGCCCCGGCGGCTTCTAGGGACTTGGCGGCGGCTGACTCTCGATTGCGAGTGATTGCCCTGGGCCTCAAGTCTCCCGACTTGTCTCGGAGGAGAGCGTGCACGACGCTCCTGCCCTGATTGCCAGTCCCGCCGTAGACGGCAATAGTCTTTGGCGATGACATTATGTCGGACGTTGGGCGATACGTGGCAGGCCGGAGATGGTGGATAATATGTGTCAACAAGGCGTGCGAGGGATGAGGCTGTTGAATCAAGAGACCAACACTTGCGCACAGACTTGCCCCAAGAGATATATACGCGCACACTTGTAATGTGTGTGTATGTATGTATGGCTTCGTATGAAAAAAACCTGGCAAGAGGCACAATACCACCGCTGTGCCCGCCGAGGTCTGTCTCCTCACCCCTCGTTGGATGGCTGCAATTATCCACCTTGACCGATTGGGGCCGTCTTGTACGGATTATTGCAGGGCTGAGACATGAGTGGGCTGACAGATGTGACGTGTCAGCGCTGCTCGGCACGGCAGGCGCGAATGGTTGCCAACAGAGTTGTAACCAGGCCCAACCCCTGTCACTGACAGGTCGCCGACTCTGCTCGTCGTTGGCCAAGATTGGCTACAGGCTGTTGGAATCAACGGGACCGGGGCGGACAAAGCGATATAGATCAGGGTTTGGGCCAATTGGGGAGATGCGAGGCCTTGCCGCGTGTCTCGCTGGGACAGACGTGGCGACTCAGATGGATGCCGAATGGGCTGCTGGAGTCGGGATTGTTGAGGGTGAAGTCACAGGGACCTTGGCCGAGACCAAGACAGTCACGTTTCTCACCTGGCGGTCGGGGCTGCAGATCTGCATGGAAGAGACGGGAAGATCTCGGACGCCACCGGATCTCATCAGAGGCATTCATGTACGTGTGGAGGCGGCAACGGCTACGGGCGGACAGCAGCATGGCATACACCAAGATGGTGCGTGAGAAACAGCACTTGCGTCTTCTAGCGCCCGGTTGCCAACAAGGATACCGGCCAAGCGAGGCGCTCATCTACACCGACAATCCGCCAAACTTGGCGGCAGATACCTCTTGCCCGGCATAGTTGATGAGCGAGGTTGCCATGATGCAAGACCATCCACAAAGGGGGGTATCCACGCACACCTCCGATCTGTGCTGTGAAATCCACGCCCGCGGCACATGGCAGATGTCACTTTAAGCCTTGCTGTCTCAGGCCAGCGCGGCAACAGTCAAGTGGCTGAGACATGCTGCATACGGTGACATGCCATGATGATCCACAAGAGTCAATCATATACTTGGAGTATGCATGTCCGTTGCGGATGCAATCACCACGTAGCGGCTCAATGAATCACGCATGTGTGCTGAAGGTTGTGCACCCGCGAATAATATCACGACACGTCGAGGTCTTGCCTGCAAGGAAATGCAATGGCATTGCAGCAGTAGCGCTGAAATCACTGGAGCGGCAACGGGATCCAGTTCGGTTTACTTATAGTTGAAATTGTCCCCATTAGGTGCATCAGGGGACTAATTGGGACAACAAAACTAATCAGCTCAGGGACAGATATCCTGACCAGCAACATCAGACATGACTGCAGGCTCGAAAACGGTTTTCCCAAATGACCCCATTCTGGTTAATTTGGTTGCTGCTGCAGGGCAAACCACCAAGCTTATAATACACGATGAGTATGGCTTTGACAAGGCCTACGCCCATCTGCTCGCAGACATTATCCAGACCCGGGAGGCCTTTCGAAGCCAGCTGCCCGCAGCGGCACTGTCTGAACAAGGCCTCCTGAACCAGGACCACCTCTACGTGTGTATTCTCACACCTAGCGGGTACGAATTCCTGGTTGCATTCTGCGCCATCCGAGCCCTCGGAGGCGCCTGCGTGCCATTTGGTGAGCGCGACACTCCATGACATCAAATCAAACCCATGCCACATCAAGACTAAGCCGAAACCTGCAGCTTCCGGCATTCTTCCCGATGAAGCAGATGCCTTTGTGTCCGACTCGGGGGCAATTGGTGTCTTGGTTGGCCGGTCCCGCACCGAACAAGCCGACAAGATTGCCGCGCGCATCAGGCAGGGCGGCGGGAAGCGGCCGGCCTTCATCACCAGCCGCATTTCAAGCGACGCACGGCCGCTTGACCGGGTTGAAGTTGCAATCAGCCAATCTGCCACAATAGACTCGAATAGCCCGGGGCTGGTTATCCTAACTTCAGGATCCACTGGCCCTCCAAAGGGAGCCGTGCTACCCAAGAAGAGCCTGGTTTTCCCAAACATGGCAGAGCCCAACACGGCAACCCTCAGCTTTCGACCCCTGCACTGGATAGGAGGAACGGCGAACCTGCTCATGGCTGCTCAGACCGGCATGGAGAACCACGTGCTCAAAGAAGGCGCCGAGCCGAGAGCCGTCTTGGAAGTCTTGAAGAAGACGAGCATCACTCACATGACATTTACGGCCGGTTGGCTCCGGCAGCTCAGAGATATATACACGGGCGAGCTGAGCGAGCTTCCCGAGGACGAGCGACAAAAGTACGTAGACGGCTTCAAGAAGCTGGTCAAGATCACTTGCGGCGGCTCCACCATCTCGCCAAAGGTACGAGACTTTTGGTCCGGGCTGAGCGGACGGCCATTTGAAAACATTTACGGGTGCACGGAAACCGGGGGCATCGCTCTGGCCACCGACTGGAAGCGGCCGAGCCAAATACCGGTACGTGAATAGACCCGGGCCCCTGTTGCAACTGCCGAGCTTTAACAGCATGGCGAAGCACTCCATCGGATACCCCCTGCCAGGGGTCGAGGTCAAGCTCTCGGAGGGGGACCACGGCGAAATCCTCTTGAAGACCCAAACCATGCTTATTCGGTGCGCTCCCAAACAACCCCGTGACTGCCATGACGCTGCTAATTCGGGGACATGGGGCCAGGTATATTGGAAATGAAGAGGCCACAGGGTCTGCCTTCGACGAGCAAGGGTACCTCAAGACGGGCGATGTTGGCCACATGACCGGCGGCGAGCTCGTCTTTGACGGGCGAGCCAGCACGGATTGTAAGTTGGCCTTTTCAGCATTCCTTTGCTTGCCAGGTTTTTTGCTGCGCTGACGAGGCCTCCTCCAGATATCCTGTTCCACTGCTGTCGCATCCCATGCATACAGGTGGAGGACGCGCTGACGGACCTGCCGTACATTGCCGAAGCATGCGTCGTGGGAGTTCCCGATTACGAGGAGAGAGAGCTCTGCGGCGCACTCGTGCGTCTGGCCGAAGGCGCCCTGGCGAGGGAGGAGGTCTCCTTGGCGCGGATCAGAGCCGATCTCGCGGGCAGCATTCCGGACGAGATGAGCCCGCGCCTCCTGAGAATCGTGGGGGAGGGGGAGCAGGTGCCGTACACGGTGTCCATGAAGCCCATCAAGTCGAGGGTTTTGAGGGAATTCTTCCGAGTGACGGATTACTGGTCCTTTGAAGATCCGTCTCCGGGCGTCGAGTTCTGGCAGGATCAACCAGCCAAGACTGAGGCGGAGACGGGCTGGCAGGGGCTGCGAGTATTTGAGTAGGGTTGGGGCTTTAGTCATTTAATAAACGGACCTGCAGGAGAGACGCATCAGACCACTGCAGCCCAAATTTCCAGTGAGGCCGGCATACGTTGCCCAGGCCGGCAAGAGAACGCTCCCAGTCCGTCAAACGTGGGCAAGGAAGCTGGCCAGACGGACCACGCTCTAGTTTCCAAGGCATCTTCACTCACGACGGTGCCGAACCCTCTCACGGTCACTGCTTGCCTACCGGCGTTCGCTGACGCAGAGGCCTGCCCGGTTCAGGAGCCACTTGTCCAGTTGACGGCCGGCATTCGGAAGTCTAATATACGGGCCTGACTTTGCGGTGACGACGCTGTAATTCTAGAACCCGCGTAAATGAAACGTATCCCCCGTGCCGCTCACGCCAGCCAAATGCACAACGACTGTTCCGCCGGGAAATGCCCCTCTACATACAATGACCGCCCGTAACCCGTTATTCACAGCCCCCGACACACATGCTAGGAGACGGCAACCCATGTACTCTCCGCCGTGGCGAGCTTGGCCCCCGCGGAGCTGGTAACCTCGGCCTTTATAACCGCCTCACGCCCCCGCGTGCTCTCCACCCACGCCGTAACGCATATGGCGCTCTGGGCCGCCTCCACGGGGGCCAGGAACTTGACCTGCAGAGAGGCCGTGACGATGGTTGCGCCAAAGAATTGGCCCGTCGTCTTGCCGAGCGCGACGTTGACCTCGTTCACGATGCCCAGGCTCTCGTCGAGGAGGGTGGCAACGAGGCCGCCGTGAACGATGCCGTCGTAGCCCGACACGTCGTCTCCCAGGGCAAACAGCGTGGCCACGCGGAGAATGGGGCGGCCGGGGTCGCCGAGATGAGAATCGTCGAGGGGCCGGAAGAGGGAGAGCATGTGACTGAGCGGCGGCCTCTTGCCCGTCGACGCGCCGCGGGAGAGCGTGTTCCCGACGAACTGGCTCCGCCGAGGGGCGGCTGGGTTGAAGGATTCCGGGATGAAGGCGACTGCTCGACCGTGACCCGGCGCAAGGCCCGATGCGGGCGAGGCGTCGTTGATGAGATCAAGGCACCAGGCCTGGTTGGCAAAGTACAGGAGAGCGGAGGAGAAGGGTTCCGGGGGGCCGCCGGCGGGCATGAGCCCCAGGGAAACGGACCGGGCACGGAAGAGGGCGACGAGAGACGCGCCGGACGCCACGGGGGCGGCGGCCGGCTGGGAACCGCTTGAGGTGGCAGCCGCGGCAGACAATCTCGCTGCTCGCGCTGCATCGATGCGGTCCATGTACCTGCGGACAAGGCCTTGGTCGACCGTTGGCGCGGGATCGTCATGGCCCCCAAGGACGTGCTCTCCGGCGGGTTGCCGCTTGAACATTGCGGCCGCGCCCCGGTCCGTACAATCGCGCAGCACGGCAGCGATGCGGGCCAGGGGACTGTTTGGGTGCGCCGCCGCGTAGGCCAGTGCCTGTTGCCGCCACGTGGCAAAGGGCACAATCTGCTGCTCGGCACCGGCACCGGCACGAGCGCCGATTATGAGCTTGAAAAAGTCATCAAGGCGCGGGGCATCGGCATTGGCAAAGTCGAAATCTTGACCGAGTCGAGAGACGTGTTGCGTCATGACCCTGACCATGGTTCTGCACAAGTAGTCGACGGGCAGCACCGTTGACAAGTCGCCGTCCAGCAGCGGAAAGGTGCCCAGCTCAACGCTTCCGGCGACGAGGTTGTGCAGCAGGTCGCCGCTGCTGGGCGGAAAGTGACCGGTGGCGGCCGAGGCGGCGATGAACGGCATGCGGTACACCGAGGCCTTGGCTCCGCGCCAGCGTGCCGCCGCCACCATCTGCTCCGCCCTCCATTTCGACATGGTGTAGCCGTGGCCTCGGTAGTCGTCGCAGGCGGCGTGACCTAGATGGCGAGGTAGCGTGGCGGCCGTGGAAACAAGGTGGACGGCTTTCGCCCGGCCGCGGGACGCCAGGCGGAGAACCTCGTGGGTGCTGGCCATGTTGGGAGCCACGTAGTCGTCCGGCGGCCGCGTCCAGTCGACCAGGGCGCCCGAGTGACAGATGGCATCGACGCAGTCGGCCAGGTCGTCAAATGCCCTCTCGGTCAGCCCCAGCAGGGGCTCGGATATGTCGCCGACAACCGGGGTGAGCAGCGGCGCGTACTCGGGCTTCCAGAGGTCGTAGCTCTCGAGCGTGTCCACTATCCGGCGCCGCGCGTGGCCGGGGCAGTCGGCGCGCACGAGACAATGCACGGCAATGTCTTGGCCGAGCAGCTCGTGCACGATGAAGGCGCCGACAAAGCCCGTGCCGCCGGTGACGAGGACGCATCTGGGGCGGCAAAGGCCCGCGGTCACATTGTCAAAGGTGATGCGAGGGTCGAGGCAGCCCTCTCGAACCGCCGTTGCGTCCAGGCGCAGAGAAATCTCCGAGGCCGTCGTGGCAGGCGTCGCACTTTCCGACACGGTTGTCGTGGACTGGCTGTCTGCCCTGCTG
Organism: Keithomyces neogunnii; assembly: GCA_020975405.1. Taxonomy (NCBI): domain Eukaryota; kingdom Fungi; phylum Ascomycota; class Sordariomycetes; order Hypocreales; family Clavicipitaceae; genus Keithomyces; species Keithomyces neogunnii. The sequence goes on along the minus strand of JAIOWQ010000003.1, from coordinate 4,423,926 downwards.
TCCTGCATTTGAGACAGCAAGAAGCCGCAGAGCAAGGTCAAGGACGGATGGACAAAGGCAAGATTGGGGGAGAGGCTCAGCCCCGTGAGCGTGGCCAGCCGGTTGCGCATCAGGACGCCCGTCAGCGAGTCCATTCCAATGTCCTGCAGGGGCCGGTTGATGTCAACGTCGTCCGGAAGCGTGTACCCCAAGGCTTCGGCCACGACCTGTCTGACCGCCCGCAGCATGATGTCGGCATGCTGCTCGAGGGGCGCCTGGCTCAGCAGGTTTCGCAGCTCGCAGCCTTGGTCCACGCGCTGGCCGCCGCCGCCGCCGCCCGCCATCGAGCAGAGCAAGGGCGGTACGCCGCCTCGCGCCTCGGCGTAGCTCCGGACACGCTGGGGATCGAGTGCGGCGGCGACGGTGAGGGCTCGGCCGGCTCGGCCGCCGCGCACGGCCTGCTCCAGCAGCTGCAGCGACTCGTGTGGCGCGAGCGAGCTTAGGCCAAATTGTGCGAGGTGAAGCCGCGTCGTCCCCGCGAGGCCGGCGGCCATTCCGGCCCCTGCCAAGGGCCCGTATGCCACCGAGGTGGCCGGCATGCCCTGGGCGCGACGTACATGTGCGAGGGCGTCGAGAAAGGTGTTGGCGGCAGCATAGACCCCGAGACCGGGCATGCCCATGACGCCAGAGATGGAAGAAATCATGACAAAAAGATCCAGGTCCATGTGTTGAGTCAGCTGGTGCAGGTGATGGGCGCCGTCGATCTTGGGCGCAAAAGTCGTCGCACAGCGTTCCGGCGTCAGCGTCGACAGGACGCCACTGTCCGGCACGCCGGCCGCGTGGACCACGCCGCGCAGGGGCCGATGCTCGGTGAAGATTGCCGTGATGGACCTGACGCTTTCAACGTCGGCCATGTCGCCAGCGACCACGGTGGCTCTGGCACCGAGCTGAGCGAGGTCGGCCACCAGTGCATGAGCGCCGGGCGCTTCCATGCCCCGGCGCGAGGTCAGAACCAAGTCGGTGACGCCGTGTGCGCCCGCGAGCCATTTGGCCACGCGCCCGCCGAAATCGCCCAGGCCCCCCGTGACCAGCACGGCGCCGTCTGGCCGGACGAGTTGCTGGGCCGGCTGCGTCGTGGTCTCCGTCACGCGGCGCATCCGCGGCACCAGCACCTTGCCCAGACGAATGGCGCATTCCGGCTCGGCACTCAGCGCCAGCACTCCGGGGAGGGCACTGGACGGGGTCGATGCGGCTTCGTCACACAGGTCGACCAGCCGAAGCCGCAGTTCCGGATGCTCGCTCCGTGCGGTGCGCATCAGGCCCCACAACGGCGCCGCTCCGAGCCCCGCGGGCCGGTCATTGGCGCCCGCGCCGACCGCGTGACGGGTGATCCACACCAGCGGTGGCGCAAACCCCGTCTCGGCTGCCCACTGCAGCTGCGTCAGCGCCTCGGCGGCGAGTTCTCGCGTCTGGCGCACAATATCCGTGTCGGAATCCCACAGGCACAGCAGACCATCCAGCTTCTCCGCCTCGCCGTGGTGCCGGACTTGAAGCAGCTGCATACCAGCCCGCGACAGGGCCGCCGACACCTGCCCTGCCCACGCTCGGCTACCGGCCGGGCATAGCAGACCCCACGTCCCAGCGGGCTGGGCATGGCCGGCGTCGAGGAGCTGCCAGTCGATCTCGAATTGGTAATTCGCGCTGTCCTCGCACGCGCGGTTGGTGGTGGGGGACTTGGGGCCCGGCTTCACGGGCGCCGCTGGCGGCGAGTCGGGTCGAATGCGCTTCCGCTGAAAGGCATAGGTCGGCAGCTCTACTCGCGCGCAGCCAAACGGCCGGAAATAGGCCACCCAGTCAACAGCCACGTGGCGGATATGCAGCTCGGCGAGGCTGCCCTGGGCGACTACGGCGTCGTCTTTGTTGGCAACGAGACTGGGCAGCCAGGCGGCCGGTTTCCGGTCGTCGAGACACGACGCACCCATGCCGCACAGTACCGGTCGCGGACCCAGCTCGAGAAATATGTTTACGCCTTGGTTCGCGAGTGTCTGCATGCCGTCGTTGAAGCGGACCGCGTTGCGCGCCTGTTGAACCCAGTAGGCGGCTTGTTCGAGCTGGCCGGCTTCCGCCAACCGGCCCGTGAGGGTGCTGACGACGGATAGGGTGGGCGGGCTGAAGAGCACCGTCTCGGCGACGGCCTGGAAGCCTTGCAGCATGCCGTCCATGTGGTGCGAGTGGAATGCGCGAGACACCCCAAGCGTCTTGGACCTGCGGCCCAGGGCAGAGAAATGGGCCGCCAGATGCTCGATGGCGGCGGCGTCGCCGGACGCCACCGTCTGCAGCGGCGTGTTGTGGCCGGCAATGTCAACCGCACCACTTATGCCCAGCACCTCAGTGGCCGTCCTCACCTCGGCAGCGCCGGCCTCGAGTGACACCATGCTGCCGCGGCAGGGCAGCTCATGCATCAACCGGCCACGCGCCGCCACCAGCCGGCAGGCATCGGGCAGGTCCATGATGCCGGCGACGTGGGCAGCCGACAGCTCGCCGACGCTGTGACCGAGCACAAACTGCGGCCGCACCCCCCAGCTCTCCCACAGCCGCCACAGCGAGACCTCGAGGGTGAAGAGGGCGGCCTGCGCGTAGTCGGTTCGCTGCAGCAGGGCCCCGGCCTCACCATCGGCGGCGGCCCACATGACGTCCAGCAGAGGCGTGCCCAGGGCGCCATTAAAGTGTCCCGCAACCTCTTGCATCGCCTCGTGGAACACGGGAAAACGTCTGGCCAGCTCCTTTCCCATGCCCGGAAACTCACTTCCCTGGCCGGTAAAGAGGACTGCCAGGCGAGGTTCCGTGGCATGGCCGTCGAAGCCCACTGTCGGGCTGGCTGCAAGATTGGCCAGCTTTTCGAGCAGCTCGATCCTGCTGCCGGCCATGAGAACTGCCCGCCGCGTAAAATGGTTGCGCGTGGTCGCCAGTGAGCTTGCCACGTCGCCCAGATGGTCGGCCGTGGCCTTGCCGCTCAGGTGCAGACGCAACTTTTCCGCCTGCCCGCGCAGCGCCGTGTCGGTGTGACCCGAAAGAACAAACGGCAAGACGACTGGCAAGGGGGCCGGGCGCGTGGTTCCGGTGGCAATGTGCGCGGGCGAGTCCTCGACAATGACGTGGGCGTTGGTGCCCCCGATGCCGAAAGCGCTGATGCCGGCGCGGCGCGGCCGGCGGTCCGTTGGATGCCATGGCCGGTTCTCCCGCACGAGCGCCATGCTGGCGCCCCGCCAGTCCACCGCCGGCGTGGGCTCGGATATGTGCAGCGTCCGCGGCAGCGTGCCGTGTCTCAGCGCCAAGACCACCTTGATCAAGCCCGCCAGGCCGGCCGCTGCCTGGGTGTGGCCGATGTTGGACTTGGCCGAGCCGACCCACAGCGGCTCTCCCGCGCCGGAGCGGCTGCCGCGGAACACGGCAGCCAGCGCCTCGCCCTCGATCGGGTCGCCCAGCTTGGTGCCGGTGCCGTGCGCCTCCACGTAGTCGACGTCGCCTGCCCGCAGCCCGGACGCCGCGAGCGCCGCACGCAGGAGTCGCTGCTGCGCGGGGCCGCTCGGCGCGGTGAGGCCGGAGCTGCGTCCGCCGTGGTTAACGGCGGAGCCCCGCAGCACCGCGTGGATCGTGTCGCCGTCGCGGCGCGCATCCGACAGCCGCTTGAGAACCACGGCGGCGGAGCCCTCGGCAAGGCCTGTCCCCTGCGTGTCTGCCGCAAAGGCCCGGCAGCGTCCGTCGGGCGAAAGGCCGCGCAGCCGCGCAAACTCGACGTGCAGCCCGGGAGTGGGCAGCAGGGCCACGGCGCCGGACACGGCCATGTCGCACTCGCCCCTCCGAAGCGCCGCGCACGCCAGGTGCGTCGTCACCAGCGATGACGAGCACGCCGTGTCTACCGTCAGCGCCGGGCCCTCGAGGCCCAGCACGTACGACACGCGGCCCGACATGGTGCCGCCAGCCGTGCCTGTGCCCGTGTATCCGTCCAGATGCTCCAGGCCGCGCGTCGGCGTGCACCCGTTGTGCACCGAGCTGCTACTGGTGCCAATGAATACACCCGTCTGGCTTCCTCGCAGCCGTTTGGTTGTGTAGCCGGCGCGCTCGAACCCTTCCCAGCACGTCTCCAGCATCATTAGCTGCGCGGGGTCCAGAGACCGCGCCTCCTGTGGCGAGATGCCGAAGAACGGTGCGTCGAATGAGTCGGTAGAGGTGACGAACCCGCCGTGACTGCAGTATTTCTCCTCATCCGAGTCGATATTGCGCATGGCATCAGCGTCCCAACGATCCTTGGGAACCTCGGAGATGGCGTCGACTCCTCCCTCGAGCAGGTCCCAAAAGTCATCCGGAGTATCCACGCCGCCGGGGAGTCGGCATGCCATGGAAATGACGGCAATACCCTCGCTCTCGTCAACAGAAACGACGTTACGCTCGGGCATGGGCTCGGGCTCGGGCTTGGCGGCATCTTGACCGGCCAGGTACGTCGCCAGAGCCCTGATGGTGTAGTGCTCAAACAGCTTGGATGACGACACGGCCCGGCCAAGCTGCTTCTCCAGCTCCGCCTGCACGCGAATGACGCGCACAGAGTCGCCGCCGACCTGGAAAAAGTTGTCGTCGACGCCGATGCGGTCGTGGCCAAGAACGTGCGACCAAACGGCCAGGATGTGCTTCTCCATCTCCGTGGCGGGCTTGCCGGTGATTTTCATGCCCACCACGGGATCCGGCAGGGCTTTCTGATTGATCTTGTTGTTGGGCGTGACTGGAAATTCTTGCAGCTCGACGAAGAATGCCGGCACCATGTAGCTGGGTAGGCGCTCCGCCAGCCATGACCGGAGCACGTCTGCAAAGGTGTGGGTGGCGCCTTTTCCAACCGCAGGCACGTTGGCACAGTTTGCCAGCACACGTCGGTCCATGGCTTCGGCAACATGGTATCCAAGATCGGGGCTGTTCCCGGGGCGCCACAGCACCGCGTCGAATGACCACTTGTCTCCCGAACGAGGAGGCAACAGGGCTGCCTGCAGACCGGACTGTGTGGCCAAGCGCGCGATGTGCTGCGGGTCGATCCACGACGGACAGCTCTCGGGCGCTGCGTCGACAACTCGAGCATACGCTTCGCGCAGACGGCCATTGGGAATGTTATTCAGGCGGAGCGCCTGACAGTCGGCGGCGGCCAGGTTCTGCTGCAACGAGGCCGCATCGAGACCCTCACGGGGCCATTTGAGCTCGCTGGCAGGCACGCGGACACGTTCGCTCTCCCCGATGTGCAGCGTCACATCGAAGCGATAGCGCGTCATTTCATTGTCGAACCGGCCGCTGCGCAGCATGATGTCGACGTGGGTTATCTGGGGAATCAGAGCAGCCAGGCTGGCAAAGAATCTTGGCGAGATTACCAGCTCCGGGTCGGAGCGTACGGCTTGCGCAGTGCGCGCGGCGAGCTCCTCTCGGGTTATCCGGCCGTCGGCGGCTCGAAAGTGGATGACGTCGGCGTGGAAGACGTCGAGCAGGTCGAGGTTGCGCAAGTCGCCCAGGTAGATGCGGCCCCTGTCAACAGCCTTGGCCGCCCACTGCAGCACCGAGACAAGGTAGTCGAGGCTGGGAAAGTACTGGGCCACCGAGTTGATGATGACCGTGTCCCACGACCCCTGGAGCAGGGGCATCGCGTGGGCCTCGCGATGCTCGCAGACGACATGCGGGAGCGGCGCAAGGTGGCGCCGTGTAATCTCGACGGCCTTTGCGGAAGAGTCGACGGCGTGGTAGGCGCTGCAGTGCGGCGCGATGCTGAAGAGCATCAGCCCGGTGCCCGAGCCAATCTCCACCACCCGGTCCGGGGAGTAGGACAGGATCCGCTCCACGGAACTCGCCTGCCAGTCGCTCATCTCGTCGCATGAAAGGGGCAGCCCGGTGTAGCTGCTCTGCCAGCCTGCCGGGTTGAACACGCCGAGGTGGGTCCCGGCGCTGGCGCCGTAAACGTGATCCGACACGGCGGCCCACTGCGCGACCGTGTGGGCCCCATCGGACTCGGCGACCCGGGCGGGGTCCCGCGTGAAGTAGGCGACGAGCTGTCCGTCACGGCTCACCGCCAGCGCCCGTGTGACATGCCCGTGGTCGGTCATGGCCGCCTCGATATCCGCCAGCTCGATTCGATGGCCCCGGATCTTGACCTGGCTGTCCGTGCGGCCCACCACGCTTAGTTTCTGGGGAGCCAGGAAGCGGGCCAGGTCGCCGGTCCGGTACATGACTCCTCCGTGGAAGGTGTTCTTGAGGAACCGGGCACTGGTGAGTTCCGGGTTGTTGTGGTAGCCGCGGGCCACTCCCGCGCCGCCAATGTACAGCTCGCCAGAGCAGCCCAGCGGCACTGGCGACAGATGGGCGTCGAGCACGTACAGCCGAGCGTTGGCCACGGGGCTGCCGATGACGATGGGCTCGTCCCGCCGCACTCTCCACACGCTCGCACACGCCGTTGCCTCAGTCGGGCCATACTTGTTCCACACCGTGTCGCCGTAATCCAACAGGCGCTCGGCCAGACGGCGCGACAGTCCCTCCCCGCCCGACATTATGGTCTTGAGCCGGGGTTTGCCTCGCCAGCCGACATCCAGCAGCATCTGCCATGTCGTCGGTGTCGCGAGCATCATTGTGATGGAGTGCATCTCCATCAGCTCAAGCAGCGCGCCCGCGTCCTTCTGCTCATGCGTCTGGGCAATGACGGCTGTGGCACCGCTGACCAGCGGCGTGAACAGCTCGTAGACGGCCATGTCGAAGGAAATGGTGCTGACGGCCAGCAGCCGGTCGTCCTCGCTGCATCCCGGCCGCCGCAGCATGGACATGACAAAGTTGGACACGGCCCCGTGGCTAATCTCCACGCCCTTGGGTCTGCCCGTGGAGCCCGACGTGTACATTACGTATGCCACATCATCTGCCCGTGCGTCAATCTCGAGGTTCCCGCGGCTGGCATCGAGGTCAGTCGTCTTCTGCTCCTCGGCAATGCTCAAACACGGCACGCCCTGCAAACATGCCAGAGTATCCGACGTCCTGGAAGCCGCCACGACGAGCTTTGGAGCCGCGTCCTCCATCATCTGTCTTATACGTCCCGGGGGCAAGGCCGTGTCGATGGGCACGTACGCCGCGCCGGACTTGAGCACTGCCAGCAGTGCAACGACTAGGTTCACGGAGCGGTCCAGGGCAACGCCGACAAGGTCTCCGCGACCAATATTTCGTTCCACGAGGGTGCGGGCAAGACGATTCGCGGCTGCATTGAGCTCTTCAAACGTCATTCTCGTGTCGCCGCAGACGAGGGCCGTCTTGTCCAAGTGGCTGTCCACGGCTTGCTCGACGAGTTTGTGAACCAAGCATCCCAGCGTCGTGGGGTCGTCGGTGGCGTTGAACTGCTCTACCACCGCTCGGTAGTCTTGGGCCGAGATTGTACTCATGTTGCTCCTAATTATTAATGCGTATCGCTTGAAATTGGTTTCCTATCCAAGCTTCCTCACGGGCTATACTTGCCGGCACAGGCCACTTATAAAGCACGTATTTGGTATTAGCATACTACCGATCAAGTGGCACAACGAATCCGGCTGCGTCAAAAGCCCCCCCAACGGTTGCCTGCGTATGATGCTTTTCCTGCCTGCTTCATAATCGAACCGCGCGCGAGCTGCTTGTCCTAGACTCTCGGTTGTTGAACCCTGGCGTCCCGCGACATCGGCAGAGTCTCCCAGCCTTCCCCTGTCCGCCTAACCGTCTGCCAAATCATGTTGTCTTCGGCAACCCGCACCAGCGTTAGTCCCCGGCGGCTAGTGCCAGATGCTCAGGCCTTGACTGCGGCTGGCTGAGAGCTGCCGATCCAGGCGGGCACGATGGGCCACTGGCCCTACCAGACGTGTCCAGCCCTCGCAGCTGAGAATCCGCAGTTGTGAGTGGCGGTGAGGAATGCCATGGAAGCACGACAAGCGCCATGCTCCGCAAACCCTTCGTAATTCGCCTCAGCGAGATGTGCCCCGGCATCAACGTCGCCGCCCAGGCTGCATGCGCTAGTTGGCGACTGCAGGTACTGGGGTCCAGGCCTACCCAGATCGCAAGAAGCAACAAGGGCGCTAATCTTGACACATGCAATGCCTGCATCGACGGAAAGCACCTCCCGCGTTGGCTTCCACGGCGGTGTTTGCTGTCTGACACAGGTTGCCGAGACAGGCGCATCACTGTCCCGAATATACGTTGCGCAATCATCCACAACAACACCACAAATTGCATATGCCGGCTCGAGAGACAGATGGCACCACCCTCTGGTTGGCACACGTGTCCAACGTAGCGGTGAGCCGCCAGCCAGCGTGAATGCATGGCGAACTGATCATCATGTTGAGCTGGCCACTTGCATTCCCGTCTGAAACGCTCCTGGGGGCACCGGACAGGAGCCAGGTACTTGACCAGAACATCTCTTCTGTTGGCATTGGATCTTGACTTGAACTAATGCAACGGATATATTAAATGCCCGAGACTCGAGCTTAAAATCACACCCTCGATAGAGAATTTGAGCCAAGTAGCTGACCCCAAGGTACAAGGTCCAACCCCGGGCTGGCTGCTTGTAGTGGTATACCCCAGTTATAACATTTGCAACCTGCCGCAGTTTCTACAGGTGTTTTGAAACGTCTTTGTATTGCATTCTCAAGTGGCCAGCTCGCTATACACATATCCTAGTCCTTTTTCCAGCCACTCTGTGAAAACGGGCGGTCAAGATGGGGGCATATCAAGTGGGCAATTGCATATGCCGTGTCTTGGGCTCTTGGGCCACAATGAGACAGCTACTTGCTGCTTGCTGCTATTCTTTCAAGATTCGATGGCGCCGATTACATAACATGGCGTCCATCAACCCGTCATTGTGGTGTGGCGTTCTTTTACGGCGCGTCCCACGTTGACATAATCAGCGGCAAGTTTGCAATTTCACGGTATATCCACATGCTTCCAAGTCTGACAACTGTGTCACAAGCATATGTTGATTTTCAGATGCCGTTAGTTGAGCCAGGGTCCCATGATGTGCTTTGCTTGCCGTAAAGGACGACCAGTGAATTGTCCCACGCACTGAAACAGTCCACAGCTCAAATCATAGGAGACGGGGCCGCCGTGCTTCTCGTGGTCTCAGAGGTGTCCTACTTGGCGGCCCCTTTAACCGATACATTCAGCGCAGTGGCGGCGCTGAACTTGAGCAGGCGGAAGATCTTAACTTCAACGGCAGCCCAGGATGCTTGGGAGCCCCGTCTCAAACCTCGATCAAGTGTCTCAGGCGGCTGGCTAGCTCCGCATCTGCCATGAAAAAGAAAGCATTGTCTTAGCATCCCCTCTCCCCGCGGTGGTGTGGCCGTATCATGGGCTGTGCCGCTTGGAACCTAGTGCGGGTTGCCCTACGTTTCTCATGGGACCAAGGGCTGGAAACCCCGCGGCCTTGCATCTCCTGCCCGTGTAGAAGATGACCAGGAGATTTTGGCTCCCTTGAAGCAGCACGAGGATTTGCAGCAAACTTCGGCCTCCAGCAGGGTTGCCGTAGTAAAGCCATTCGCGGTGCAGAAACGATTCCCAATACCATCTGAACAAGGCCTGAAAGCGGCTTCTTCACGGCCCAACACACATTGTCTAGGGAAAGCGCGACCAAAAATGAGCAATTACTCGGTTCAAGGCGAGAGTGAACGCATTCTTCACGAGCGCCTTGTCAATCATGGCCAACTGTCCCTCCCACAGTCCTTTGTCCAAGCGGCAAATCGCGTCAGATTCATCGGCAGCGATCCAAAGCCGTTTGTACCGACCCCGTGCAAGATGACGGAATCCGCTTCCGCGTTGTCTGGTCTCATAGGGGCTGCCGCCAGTGCGATTTGCGCTGATCGGTACGCCGTGGATTACCAAGACGTCGTCGTTGACACGTGAGAAGCCCTTTTGCCATGTAGAAACTGACACGAGTCCCCAAGACAATCTTGCTAAGTGGATGCAGAGACCTTGCCACGTTGTTTCTCCAGTCAATTCTCCTCCCCACTGTCAATGGCGTGCCATTCTTGCAGCAAAGCCGCCTCGCCGCTGAGATTAAAAAGGGCGACTTGTACGATTTGAACAAGCCCATTCACAGCGCAGCCACCAACGTGTACCGAACAAAGGACGGCAAGTGGTACCAGCTGCACGGGTCCTTGAACCCGGCCGCCACAATGGCCATGGTTGGGGTGGAAGAACAGGACGTCACCCTCGAAGAGGCCATCGATATTTACACTCACAGCGTGGCCCAGCATGAGGCGGCGTTTCTGGAACGGACGGCAAACGAGCAGCTCGGCCAGGCAGGAGTAACTTGCCTGACGCCGGAGGAGTTTTTTGCCTCGGAGCATGGCAAAATCATGGCCCAAGAGCCGCTCTGGACCATGCGGCCTGTGAAATCACGGCCGAGCAGCTGGCCGCAGAACCCATCACAGACCGACTTGAAGCCTCTTGCGGGAATCCGCGTCGTGGACTTTTCCAGAGTCATCGCCGCCCCCGTCATTTCCAAAATCTTGGCAGTCCTGGGAGCGGATGTTGTCAAGGTCTCGAACAAGGACTTGCCAGACTTTTCCCTCAGCTGGGTTGATCTGAGCACTGGAAAGAAGGATGCCAACATTGATCTCGGATGCAACGAGGGCAGAATGCAATTCACCAAGCTTGTTGCCGGGGCGGATGTTGTGATTGATGGTTATCGTCCCGGCGTATTAGCTCGTCTCGGATTCGACTCGCAGTCAATGCGCAAGATCAACGAGCGGCTGATTTATGCCAGAGAGAACTGCTACGGGTTCAAGGGGCCACTGTCGCATCGATCTGGCTGGCAGCAAATTAGTGACTGCTTGGTTGGAATCTCATGGCTGCAGGGGGAGTTTATGGGATTAGACGAGCCCGTCGTGCCCCTGTTGCGTAAGTTTGCTCTCCGAGAATGTGCGCTCACGGGTCCTCTACTGACATTGTGAAATCAGCCAACTCGGACTATCAAACAGGACTTGCTGGGGCCGTGGCAATCATGCAGGCCCTCCATGAGCGCACAAAGGGCTGCACAACGTTTGACATTGACCTCAGCATAACCCAGTACAATATATGGTACTACCGCCTGGGCCAGTACACGGATGAGCAATGCCACGCGCTGAGGGCACGCAACAAAGGCTTCCAAGTTCGGCACTACGACAATATGCCGGTTCTGGTGATGAAGACCCAAGACGCAATCTCAAAGGTTCGGCCAGAGATGTTCACAAGACAAGAGTACTTTGCGACGATGCCTGGGAAGGAATGGGGAATATCTGAGGATATATGCATTCTCGTGCCGCCGTTCAAGCTTTCGCGGTCAAAATTAGGGTATGCAGTTCCTTCGGGGGTGAGGGGGAGATCAAAGCCGGAATGGGATTGAAGTGACATCATGCATCAATGTCGACGACACTAAGCCTGATCAACGCCATCCTTGCCGAGTAGTCAGTGTCTGGGCAGACAGCATGTGCTGGGCAAGGAAATCGGGCGCCATGATTCTCGTCGAAGCATGTAAGCCCGAGGATTCCTGGAACAAGAGATTGCCTGCAAGATATTACACGATACCACAGCTGTATATCAAGTCGAACCCCGATATAATCTCCAGTTTTAGTAATGCTGCAAATATTGGTGCTGTAGCATTTTTATTATAATTCAAGATTGTTTCCTGTCTGCAGCATGGGTGACTTATCCGTCAAGTATCTCGTGTCTGTTCCTTGCAACGCTCGTGACTGTCGAAATGAAGTGTACAGTTGCCTCCAGCTTGGAGACTCTCTTTAGCGGCAGTTTCATGTAGCGCGACTTGCTTGTCACAACCTGAATACGGCGGTATAAGGATGACGACACGCTCAAGGGATGTCGTAATCAGCACAGTTGTGTAGTATTGATGCACTAGGGACAAGGCATGTTGAAGACGCCATGAAATGAGCAAGGCTACAGGCAGCGATTATATTTCTCTACTGAATTATAGATGCCGTTGGGCGCGTGCTTGGAGCTGGCGCTGGACAAGATAGTCTTGTCCGACCGAGAAGAGCTCATGGCTTGGGTATCAATTGATGCCGCAGGTGACCATTCTGAGCAACGTTGAGTTGGGCTAGATCAAAGTAATGCCCTTGGCCACTTGTTACTTTGAGCCAATCTGAGGCCGATGCATCTTGCAAGGTTCCGCTTTGACCGTTTGTGAACCTTGTATTCGGTGCCCACACACGCAAGAGTCTGGTATTGTGTATCGTGCACATGCTAACTGCTAAATACGCCAATAAATATTAAAGGCTGCAGATGAGAAAGGTTTGCGTCAAGCACAGCCAACTCTTCCTTGGGCAATGCAGGTCAACCCAAGGTCTCAGCTACCGTGCATGTGAAGCGCGGACCTGCTTGTGGATCAACAAGCGTCAACCGTCGGCTCACGCCCGAACAGTCTTTGGCTCGGAATGATCAGTCATCACTGCATTTCTGAAGCCAATCCCTGTCCGACCGTGCAGGCTGTCGGGACTAGCAAAAACTCCGTCCGGCATAAAGAGAGGCTTGGTGCCCTTTTTGTCAAAAAGAGACGTAATTTGCCCTTGAGTTTCCTCGACTCCCAGTCTCCCACGTCTTCAAGCCGACAAATACCGGCTTCTTTTCCAACACGACCGGACCGGGCCCATGTCAACTGACACTTGAGCGTCTCGGGATAAAATCAGCCGCCATGGAGTGGCTGGGGCAAGCAAAGATAAAGTTTAGCCACGCAACAAATCCGCGGACATTGACTCGAAAAGACGGCGACGAGACAGACTTGCTGCACATCTGCGAAAAGACAACACCGCCGTGCCTTTTGAATCCCTGGCTATTCAACGGCCATCTACAGACGCTATGGTCCGTCGTGGATAAAACAGGACCAGAAGTGTACTACCGACGCCGCATTTTCCAGTCCAACCGCAACGAGTGCCAAGGCACCTTTGCTGTGGATTTTGTCGTGGATGCATTCGACGAGGTGGACGATGCACTGCCTCCGCGAACCGTTTACTTCACACAAGAACAACTGGATGATCCCGGCTCGGATGATTCCACTCCGACAGCCATCGTCCTCCACGGGCTTACCGGAGGCTCTCACGAGGTCTATCTGCGCCATACTATTGCCCCGTTGGTCCGAGAAGGGGGTTGGCAGGTTTGCGTAGTCAATTCCCGAGGTTGCGCCAAAAGTGACATTTCCAGCGGCGTAATCTATAATGCTCGTGCCACTTGGGATGTTCGGCAGGTACATGACACGGCATCTGCTCTGCAAACATGAAGCATTCGTCCTAACCCGGCTCGTGTAGACGGTCGAATGGCTCCACGGGAAATTTCCAAATCGACCGCTGTTCGGCATAGGCTTCTCCCTCGGAGCCGGTATGCTCACAAACGTAAGGTTCAGGGGCAAATCTTGCCGGGTCCGCCTGTATCTGACCTGATTGCGATAGTACTGTGCCGAAGAAGGGCCTGATTGCTTGCTCAAGGGGGCCGTCGTCTGTTCCACTCCTTTCAACATGGAAATCTACAGCAAGATGCTGCAGAAAACCCTCCTCGGCAGGGAGATTTATCTTCGCGCAATGGCATGTAAGCAGCCCAACTCAATGCCAGGGTCTGAAACGTTTTCCCCTAATCATTTTAAATGTAGCAAAGGTAAAGGAACTGCTTCGGGAGCACCACAAGACACTAAAGCAAAACACCGACTTGGACTTGGAAGCAATTGAAAAGATGACGTACATGTACGAACTCGACAAGGAGCTTCAGTATGCCAGCCCTGAGAACCTCGGCCATGCGAGCGGCACGCTGATAATTTCTTCACAGGTGCAAGACTTGGGGCTATCCTACCGTATACGCATATTACCGCGACACGTCTTCTGTCGATGCCGTGCTCGGTATTCAGATTCCCTTTGTGGCGTTTCATGCCACCGATGATCCGGTATATGCCTCATGCCACATTCCCTGTCCGTCTCTGACAGATTGCAGATTGCAGTCAACGAGGTGATTCCATACGACGAGTTTGCCGAGAACCCCAACACTATCCTTGTTACGACCTCGCTAGGGGGGCATTTATGCTGGTTTGAAACTGGAGGGACAAGGTGGTTAACTCGAGCTGTAAGTGGTGCTTCCCAGGCGTGATTGACAAGACTGACCTGCCGTGCACCAAGGTGTGCAATTTTTTAAACCACATGGCCACTGAGATTCAGTTGGACAGCGTTCAGCCGCTTGATGGCGTGCAGGAGAGGGGGAGCAACACGCGTCCTCGCGCCGCTTATGATCCAATGAAGCGGAAATTGGCCATTTTCGGGGAATAGACTCGACCTTTTTACTGGTGCTACAAGCACAGTAACTAAATGGCAGATACAGTGGCACATTTACGCAGGGACACTGAGGTATTGGAAAATCAATGATGGAAAGCAGCTCTTGAAGATCAAGGGAAACAGCCATCATCTAACTTGGATGGCGGATGCATTGTCCAGCATATCGGCGCAAACCCAAGGCTGGGAAAAGACTGGAGCAAGATGGAGAAAAAGGCCAGGCGCCATGTGAAAAAGAAAGTGCATCTGGGAATACTACCAGTAGAGCGTATCTTGGAGCCAAGCCAACGTGGGCGTGATGGAGCAGAGAGAGGCTATCCTTGGGGTTGCCAACCCTTTAGTAGCAAGGTTCCAAAACAAGCACTTGAAAGTCTCCCCACCATCTCTGTCTGATCGTCCCCATTTGGAGTTGTTGTTGGTGTCGGTCAAATATGGGACCATGCCTTGTTCCCAGAGGTATACTCCCAGTAGTAAGGATACCATCTGAAAGCTCCCAGTGGATGATGCTTGCAATTACCATCCCGGAAGATGATGTTTGCCACGGACTCTCGATGACAAAGGAGGCTCATATGCGGCGAGTGCACACTTGCATGGAATATAAATACAGCGCTGCCGACGCAGGGCCTGGTCAAGGTTAGAGTACGCAAAAGTCGCAATCAACCCAGTTTCTCCCATGCCTCAAGGCAAAATGGCGCCGAGAAGCACCTGCGCGCTGAGAGCCGTAGATGACAACTTGTCGGGGCTCCTCTAAACCCGTGCAACCGAATATGAGCTCGTCTGGAATACGAAACTACTAGTGTGAGACGAACTCGACACATTTACCGGGATTCTATTCTTAACGGTGCGCAGTCAAGGTGCCATGTAACAGGTGCAGAGTTTCCTGAACTTTATTCAAACAGGACCTATAATTAATCTACTCAGTGGAGGAGCTCTGAATATTGCATGTGTAACCGTTTCCCAGGCATGATCCTAACGCTTGGATAAATCTGTCACCGAATGGTCGCGCAAAGTTGTCAAACCGTGTTAATACCTGGATGCAATACACACCCCATCATCTTGCTGCCTCCATTACTGGCTGTCAGTGATTTGCGAGGCGGACGGCGCCATGGGTGAGGCGGTTGACGATCAGCTGCTCACTTGGCGGTACCTCGTAATATCGAATTACATGCGTGATTTCGCCTAAGAATCAATGCATCCAAAACACCTTTTACGTAGTCTGGCTCACCCAGCCGCGCGACACACCAACGCGGCCCACGGTTACCAAAGGTCCGAGACAGCAGACAGCCGAATCCACAAGTTCCCCGGGGTCCCCGCAGCTTATATGAAACCGCAGCCCGTCACAGCCCGGGAACGAGTTGCATTAAAGAGGCTGGGCACAAACTGCTCCCAGCGCTCAACACGTGTGAGTTCGGAACCCAGCCGTGGGAAAATTGTTAGAGCGCTGACTGGAGCCGGGCTGGTTTCTTTATCTGGCATTCGTGCTGCGGTGGTGGCATCGTCCGATTGCACGACGCGTTTCAAGTGTTGGGACCAAGACTAGCCGAAACCCATACGGAGGCAGGGGCAACCGCAAGTTCACTCTTAATAGGGGTACTATCGGGTGATGGCTCTGGGTTGAATGGGCCAACTTGTGCGGTGTCTTTATGTGTTTCCTTCAAAACAGGTCATCTTGTTTCGGTTGACCATGGTCCGACGTGCATTCTGTCGCAAAGATGTGGTCTGAAGGGTTGATGGCGGTTTGCAACCCATGCCTTGTGCAACAGCGAGCAAGATATATAAGAGCGCTGCCAAGCCGAGAGCAGAGTCATTTTCGATCGCATACCGTATACCAACAACTTGCCGCAACTCCTCAACCACCTCGCTTCAGCTCGAGCAATTTCGACACGCGCGCTTGATCCTTTCTACTGCAAGCCACTCTTGATAAATCAAAGCACAATGAAGTTCTCTTCGGCTCTCTTCTTCACCCTCCTCTCCAGCGCGCTGGCCGCACCCCAGGCCGAACCAGAGAAGCGCGGCCTCGACGTCGCCGCAAGAGCCATCCAGGACTCGACCGTCGCAAACGCAGTCGAGGCCAGACAAGACTCCTCCAGCGTCACACTGACAGAGCGGGATGCCTCGGCCGCCGTGGAAGACGTCGACGACAAGATAGTGGCACGAGTGCCCAAGGGCAAGAAGGGCAAGAAGGGGAAGAAGGCAAAGGGAAAGAAGGCTGCCAAGGCCGCCAAGGCCGCGAATGCCCAGAACGGCGCGGCGGCTGCAGCAACGGCGGCGGCCCCGGCGGCCAAGGCCCGAGTGACGAGCTCCTTCGATGCGCCCGGCGTCGTCAAGGTCTAGACGACAGAATCGGGAATTAATACATGCTGGACATTATTATCTTGGTGCTCTTTTGATTCCCATGCATTGCATCCGAGTGCCATTCAAAGCGGTTCGTCCGCGGCTGCATGCCAATATGGCTTCGGCTCTTTTGAAACGTGACGTGGTTTCGCCATTAAATCACATCCAGCCCTATTTATATTATCGAATCCACGCAGGTGAAACGACTAGTTGCTTATGGTCGCGCTCCCGTCCCACCGAACCATTTTTGATACCAGCGACTCAGTAGATTATCCTGTTGTGGGTTTCTCGTACACGCGCCGATGCAGAGATTGCACCGCAGCATTCTGGTAGTCTTGCTCGCCTTTGGGCCAGCTACCACCACTCATTATCCATGTATTCGACATGCTACTTTGACGGTGGGCCGAGTAGTCCCCAGTAGCCGTTTTGCAACAGGATAGCCTATGGATTGCTGCCGTGTTGACTAGACGATGCCCAATCACCAACATGCCGACATTTTTTTGGCGCAGTTGGTCAAGCTTGAGTACATGTGAGGGACCAGCAGGCTTGGTCTGCAACGGTACCTGAACCACCAGTCCTATCCTCACCTGCACATGCGCCTGTGCTACAAACAATCGTGCCACTTTAACCACGACACTAGAGACGACTCATATTCAACGTCAATGCGAACAACATGACAGTGTGACGCTGGAGAACGGCAGATTGGACGCAGCATAGGGACATTCAGAATGATAAGAGTCCGTGAAGAGTCTGGTCGTATTAATTACAATGGCTGTCGCCAAAGTAAAGACGGTACATGAAACTCTACCTCAGTCTTGAAATCACGTCATTACACCATGTCTCTGAGGCTCATCTTTTCCCCGTCTACAAGTCTTTACATCTGCGTGCACATAACCGCAGCCCACATCTAACCGTGCTTGTCTCAAGTCAGTGTGGTTACGCGTATCCGAATCTCGCCAATCTACGGACCCTGGCTGATCTGCCCATTAACCACTAGTACAGAAACAATTTGACGTCATTGGTCAATATAGTTGACTACTCTTGGTGCAACGATTGCGAGGTCCACTTGAAGCGCGAGAAAGGCTTTAAAATGTACTGTATTCGCTGCATTGCTAATCTGTACAGGCTGTGGCGCAGACTGTTTTCAATCGGAAACAAGCGCCAAGACGTCTGATCCATCCAATGCACGACCTGCTTCACGCCCCTGAAGCCGAGAAGGCGGGGTGCAAATTACCGACCCCGATCTTGTCGACTCAGATTGCGCTAGCTGTCAATATATGTAGCCTGGAGTCAACGAAATATCCACATGGGCGGGGGTGTTGCCACGCCAAAGAATGAAAAAAAGATTGTACAAGGAACGCTGAAAAGGGGAAGAATGCCCGACTCGGGTTCGTCGTCCCCTTTCCACCGACTCGAGGCGCTCGTGATCCACACGGTCTAAGCCTTGGAGATGACGCAGTAGGGGCTCTTGTTGGCCTCGTTGAACCGGCAGATGGTCCCGGAACCGCACTCGGTGCCGACCTGATTGGATCCGTTAGCCAAGTCACACGCGTCCCTCGACCGTTGAAACCCGTGTCGGAACAGAAAACTCACAATCCAGCTCCCGGCGGAGCCGCAGACCTGCCACGCCTTGGCGTCGGAAGTGCACGAGTAGGATCCCGGGGCGCAGGTCCCGTTCCCCCCGGCGGGCGTGTCGGGGACCTGGGAGGGGGAGGGGGCGGGAACAGACTGGGTGACGTTTACGGGCGGGGTCAGGGCAGGCTTGTTCTGGCCGTTGTTGACTACCGGGGGGCTCGTGGGCTCAGGCTGGGCGGCGGGGGGCGAGGTGCTGTTGCTCCCTCCGGAGGGGGCGGGAGGCGGCGGAGGGGGCGGAGGGACAGCCTTGGCGCAGCTCTCGCCGGTTGGAGGGCCGGTCTTTTGCGAGTCCATGCTCACGTCGGGGCCCGGGTCGGGGAACAAGAGGTCGGTTCCCTCGGTGGTGCCGCAGCCGTTGCCGATGTTGGCGACGAACATGTCGGGCCGGCTCTGCATGGAGACGGTGCTGCCGCGCTTCTTCTTCTTCTTGCCGGCGTCCTTGATGTTGACGACGGCGCAGTTCATGTACATTTCGCGGTTGCCTACCTGGTTGAACCATGTCCAGGCGAAGATGGCGTCGCCGGCGGGCGTGTCGGCGGGAACGGTAAAGTCCAGCTCCGAGGTGCCGGCCACGGGGCAGTTCCCGATCCACGAGTGAACCACCTTGAACGTCTTGCCGCCGTCAAAGGAGAACGAGGCCTGGCAGCTGCCCCCGTTGTGGTTGGCGCCGCCCTCAATCGTCACCTTTTGCTGCTGGCCGGGAGTCCAGCTGTCCACGGCCTTGCCGGCGGGGGTGCCCACGTCCTTCAGGTAGCCCTTGCACGGGAAGTTGGCTCCGCTGGCGTCCAGCGGCGCAGTGTAGGAGTAGTCAATGGTGTTGCTGTCGCTGTTCGGGTTGGCCTTGGACCGCAGGGGGGGGGGAGCAACCATGTCCATGTGGGCGGCGGCCAGGCCGAGGACCGAGAGGGCAGTGAATGATGACGAGGCCTTCATCTTGCAAGGGCCGGGGAGAATGGCAGGAGTTCACGGTCAACGCGAATCAACAGTTGGAAGCAATGTTCAAGGAGAGACTGTAAAGCCAGCCTGGAAGGAATGAAAGTGGCAAAAGCAGCAACACCAATTGAGCCTGTCAATGGAAGGGGAAGTCGTGAGGATGGCCTGAACGGACGGCATGACATGCGCGCTCCCGGCTACTTATCTTCTCTTTTTTTTGCCCTTTCCCCTATACTAGACATGTTTTAGGTGAGTCGACTAAACTTTCGGCCACCATCCATGATTGCTCCCGTCGACGGCACCGAGGAGAACAGGGGTCTGGCTTTGAACCATGGGACGATTCATCGCCATGGTTGTATGTGCCATGGACCAACCGACGCAGAGGGTCCGGCGCGGATCGTTCCCCTGAATTGCACCACAATCAAACCGGGTTATTGGTTCCGTCCCAAAGTCCTGTTTGCTGCGCATGTTTCGTGGCGGCCAAGTAGCCGCCCAGCCTCGTCCAAAGTCTGGACATCTGGAGTCGGGACTGTCTCATGGTTTGGCAGCAAACCCCAGTGCCGCTTTGGCGGTGCTTGATTTGCGCAGCTGGTGGCCAGGTGCCATCCCTGCCGCCGCCCAAAAATATCCATCGGCGCCGCTACCCCGCCGGCTGGTTCAATTGGGCCCAGCGCTGCCTGCCATGCAGAACTTGACACAATTGAGCTGAACAACATTGTGGCTGAATTCCCACTGTACTTGCGCCAATCCAGTCGGAGCGGCACCGAAGCCATGTTTGACTTCAGGAACAACAATGGCCATTGGCAGCCTCGGTGGCCGGCCGGGTCTGGTGTTGCCGACCAACCCTTTTGGTGCCATGTGTCCGCCAGTTATCGGCTCCAGCATCGCTGACAGGGCGGCACCCTACGCCCGCGTGGTTGTATGTGGACCATGAGAGAAATCATTGATTGGCCAGGTCGTCTCAATCTGCCCGCGCTTCTCTCCCTGCTTGTGCCCTTGGTTGGATGGCGGCCCACCAATGATGATCAGCTTTGCCGTTTTGAAACTCGCTGGGCACTAGTTGGATTCTGAAACGTACGCCGGTCAGCCAATCCTTTCGGGACAACGCGCAACCAGAAAAGGGCCGTTGACGGTTGCATGCCCATCAAGTCGCTGGGTCTTGATCACGGCGATGCCCACTTGGCCACTTGCGCCGGACATGACCCCTATTTACCCTTGAGAATTCTTTGGACAAACAGACCACTACGGCCGCAGGTAGCATCACCAGGGGGCATTTGTTAAGCGACGTTACATGATGAGAGAAAAAGGCCACCATGTGAAAAGGACGTGTATTTCAAATGTTGGAGCACCGTCTTGTTGAGCAGCAGTGGACGAGTCCCGACTGGCCCAGTCCTTGTCGTCTAAAATCCCAAGTATGCATATCACGCCACGTTGATAAAGGAGTGACATGGTTGCAAGTATTCCAGCCGCCGGTGTTTTGGATGTTGTGACGTCATGTTTGCAGGCTTTACCGAGTAATTCACAATGTATGTGCTCAATACGAACAAAACATGATGTTTCAGAGTTCAGCAGGACACGCGGTGAAAGGTAGTGTTTCGGATGCGATAGCCATTTGCGAGTATTTTGGTGTGTTGCAATGCATTTTTTGCAATAATTCAGACGGTTGAAGAGTGCAGCATCCTCCCGGTAAATGCGAATTTTAACTACTGTAGGGTGGCTCACTTCGATTTGATGGTGGCGACGCAGCCTCTGGAATTGCTGACATAATTTCGCAACATTTCTTTTAACCAGTCCTGCTTGTTCTCTGCATCAACTCGTCTAAATGAACCAGGCAGCATACCTGACTAGGCGCGGCCAGATTTCGCCATCATTTTGATGTTTGCGCTGTTCCCAAGACGCTGGCCGGCAGTTGTATGTGGAGATGGACAGTAAATGT
This sequence comes from Keithomyces neogunnii, assembly GCA_020975405.1. Classification (NCBI taxonomy): domain Eukaryota; kingdom Fungi; phylum Ascomycota; class Sordariomycetes; order Hypocreales; family Clavicipitaceae; genus Keithomyces; species Keithomyces neogunnii. The sequence continues at coordinate 4,402,785 of JAIOWQ010000003.1, read as the reverse complement.
CTTCAATTTCGATTTTGTGGGCCTCGGATGTTTTCACTTGGTACTGGATGCGTCAAAAGTGACCCGATTGGGGAGATGCAGGACAGGACTACCATTTCATGAATACGGAGTACTTGTGGTGAAAATGCCAAGAACACATTGCCAGAATCTGATCAAAATCGTTCAAATACTATACCACTGCGCCCATGCGCCCGGCATAAGCCATGACACCTGAGATGCGATCGAGGGGATGAGGAACGTGAGACAAAAGGCAGCATTGAGAGATGGGCTTTCTAGAAGATGCATAGTTGAGCTTCCATCAACCATGCCATCTATCCAGTTCGTATCATCACTCGAGGTCTGCTCGTAAAAAAATGGGCGTCTTACGAGTGCCTACATGCGGTTAGACACGTGAGCAATGAATGGCTGAGACGTCCCAATTAAGCCAGCCTTGCAATTTTCAAGCCCAAATCCAAACCTGTGCACCCCAAATACAGGTCCATGCGCAGGGGGCTGCCCCCAATGCCGTCCGTACCCCACCAAAAAGTAAAGACAACCAGACATCATTTCGCCAAGGCCATTCATTGACTACCCAGGTAGGTAGGGAAGCAACAGCCTCCTCCCTTATCCAGCCTCCCTGGGCCTCTTGGGCCCGATTTTCGAGACATTGTGGCTCGAGGAGGGAAAATAAAAAGGAAAAGAAACGACAGAAACAAATTTGCCGCACCGCGCTCAGACAAGTGGCCGGTTGACCCGAGCGGTGGTGAGGGGGAAGATGCCAATATTCTCGCCAGGTGGTGGGACCACTCTTGCGCCTGTGGCGTGGTTTCACGACATGCGTAAACACAGTCTTTTGTTTTTTTGTCTTCTCATCCTCTGCCTTTCCTCTTCTTCTCTTCTTCTCCAGTCGTCAGGTTGTGACAAGCTAGACACTTGGCCCCAACGACTGCAAAACACTCAACATTGCGGCGATTGAACAGCAAAGTCATGCTTGCCAACACGTTTACGGCCGTACTGGCCCTTGCGGCGGCCCATGTTGCGTCTGGGCAGACATTCAGCAAATGCAACCCCATTAAGCGGGATGGTGAGTACACTGACTACCTACCTATGTAGCCGAGCGCAAAGCAGGAACCGCAAACTAACTGCCGTGTTTGCAGGGTGCCCACCTGATCCCGCATTTGGCAGCCAGAGAGCCTCGTGCAACTTTGCCAGAGACACGTGCGGCGTGTTCACGCCCTTGGCCGGCACAGCCATTACATACGGCGGCAGCGGTGCCGTTTTCAAAATCCAGCAAGAAACAGATGCCCCTACCGTCGAGACTGCAAAGTACATCTTCTTCGGTCGAGTCGACTTCGTGATCCAGGCTGCTCCAGGACGAGGCATCGTGACCAGCGCGGTTCTTCAATCCGACGACCTGGACGAGGTAAGATGGCCCTGGCGTTAAAAAGAGGCTTTTTATGCTGACAATCTCAGATTGATTGGGAATTCATCGGCAGCGACAACGCCCGCGTGCAGACAAACTACTTCTCCAAAGGCGACACCACGACCTATGACCGCGGCAAGTTCCACGATGTCGCGAATCCAACCGGATCTGCGCACACTTACACGGTGGAATGGACAAGGAGCCAAATCGTCTGGTCCATCGACGGCAGGCCTGTCCGCACGCTCCTCGCCAAGGATGCCAAGGGCACCTCCGGGTTCCCCCAGACCCCCATGCAAATCAGGCTCGGCACCTGGGTGGCTGGCCGGCATGGCGCCCCCAAGGGCACGGTCGACTGGGCCGGCGGGTACGCCGACTTTTCCAAGAAGCCGTTTGTGGCGTACTACAAGAGCGTCACCATCACGGATTACGCGGGCGGCAATGGGCCTGGCAAGGGGGCGAGGCAATATGTCTATGCGGACAAGAGCGGCAGCTGGCAGAGCATTCGGGTCCAGTAGATGGGATCCTGATCCGACGTTGGCGTGGGCTGGTGATGGATTTGGCTACGGAGATGGGAGGCCGTGGATTTGTTGGCCGAGATGCGTTTGGTTTCGGCATGCCAGTCTTGGCCGCAAGGACGTACTCAATTTCGGATAATACGTAATGCATAATTTCGCTTCATACATGGTAATGAACTTGTATTTATTTCAACCGGCCGCGGTGAATGCCGCGGATGCAGCTTTGAATTGCGCCTAGGTCCTGGGTTCTCTTACATGAGAATCGTTACAAATCGCCACCACTTAAAGGTATTCCCAAGAGACGCGATACGTATACGGAGTCATGAAACCTAATATCACCTCAAATAATATGGAAGGAATGAATCATAATTTAGGGGAGCGCATACTCTAGCCTATGACATGTTCAAAACTTGAACTTTGAACATGAAATCTCTCCTAACCACGTCACTTCCTAGTCAGCCAAACTAGTACTTGTCGACCGACAATGAGATCTTACTATTAGGCAAAGGATCAAAAGATTCAAAATGTCGGCTAGATCCTATATGCAACATGGTTCATTCATCACGACTTCGCCAGGCGGCGCTTTAGGCTCAGTTCCTTCTGCCCCTCTTGACATGTTGGAAGTCATCACTGCTGTGTCACGCGGCTGACGGCGGGTGAATCCGTTGTAAACCTGCTGAGTCTCAAACTAGGCTCGGTTACACGCAGCTTTATTTAGCACTCGGGCGTGACCCCAGTAGTACCAAGTAGTCCATCACCTGCAGTCTGCATGCGTGACACCAGAGAGCCACTAATCAGACCCAGCAGAAGCCTCGGGGCAGAATGCAGCATACATGCTCTTGAACTCCAGACTATTCCTCACATCAACCCAAACGTCAAGGCAACATCGGTGCTAGACCCTACATAGATGGGACACAAAACCATGTTGACGGTCTGGCCAATTGATTCTGCCCTTCCTGACGATTATGCTATTCCCCTGAATAACCACCTGAAACGACCCCTTTTATACCCTGACCAACAGCCTTGAATAGCCGAGATTGCGGTCACACAGACCAACAGACAACGTACCAATTCAGGGAAGCGCCGCTACATAAGACAGTACCGCTGCTACGAGTCTACATAACATTTGAGTGGAAGTAACAAGTCCAACAGGATCTGCTGTGGCTACCCAACGTCATGTTGACCTTGCAGCCTCTCATGAAACCTCGACATGCTTTGTTTCCTGGCGAGCTCACGCCTTCGTTTATCAGGGCGAATGCGTTGATATATGCTCCAAGTCGCTGTTCACATGAATCTTGTAAATGTCCACGTGGCTGCGACTAACTACAGTCGACCAGATCAAAAGCTGTCTGTTGTTTCGTGGGCAATAGCATAATTACTAAATTTGCCTTTTGAATGCCATTTTTTATAAATTATTGGCATGATGCTGGGGTGTTTGGAACCAAATATTGGTCTTGCCAAGTAAATGCCAACTCCGTCCCTTTCTAGAAACATTACCTTGGTCGCATTATCTATGCAGACCTATAGGCTATTATCCGTCGCGAAAAACCATAGCAGGCACTTATTAACCAAGCCTGTAGCATTAGGCACTCTGTTAGCAAACGGCGGCCAATAGGTCTCACGGCTAAGCAAGCAGCGTCTATCGCGTCAGATCCTTCTATTCGACGACTCATAATTTAACTGCGAAAATTAAGTCTAGGGTTTGAACAGCACAAGATAACCCACCGCACTTTGCGATTATTAAAGTAGAAGTTAAAACGGGAATTAAAACAGGAAATCTAGGACGACTAGACAGACGAACAAGCCATGGACGACATCGACCGTTGACTCCAAGGAAAAGGCTTTGCTAAACCAGTGATAGATCATGTAATATGCCCATGGCAGCCAGCTTAAAAGCTACTAGTAGAGGCACTTACAAGTCTAGTCGGTAATACTCTCAAGGGACAGTATAGTCAAAGGGATAATACAATTAACGCCATGACTGCATATTGCAGCGTTGAGGAAGGGGTGACTGTTCGCCGTAGTCATCTACCGCCCAAGTTAACGGGCTCGCGTAATGAACCTTGTGAGCCTCCGGAGGATAGTCCTCTATTCCTGGCTACTATATCTGTTTTCGTTAAAAATCCAAAGCAGAGGCTAACAAGGTGTTTTCTGTGCGTTGGCGCTGCGCTTTCATTACCGCCAGACGACCCTTGTGTGGAGGACAAGATTTAGGACTTCTACACGTCTAGTGATTTGAGCAAACACTTCCGCCAGAGACACCTGTCGCAATTGCGAGACGACGAACAGCCAGTGTGTCAAGTCTGCGACATGACTCTCGCACATAAGATGCATCTGCAAAGTCATGCTATTTTAGTTCATGGAATAGTCCTATAATGCCTTTCATGCTGCGGCTTCTTGTGGCAGAAAGGAACGAGTCGCGGCCGAGCTTAATGGAGAGTACCGTGCGCGTTCGTACGGGCTCTCTCTCTCTCTCTGCAATTTGCTACAGAGCTGCCAAGCTCGAGCGTAGATGATGCCCTAGTTGTGGGGTCTAGTGAGACCTGGTGTAGTACCAGTGCCGTCACTAGAAGATAATACATGACTGTCTTGACGAGGTTTATTGAGAGATCTGCTGCGTCGTATTGGCTTTAAGTAATCGAGGGGACAATAGATGGGGTTACTAACAACTGGGGGATAGGTTGTAAAAGCTCGCCCCCCGAAGCTTTGGCGGTTACTGGTCGAGACAATCAACGAGCTGTAGCGCAATACGCACACCTAAAATAGAGTTGCCTTGGGCAAGGTGTGCCAGTAATTACTGCACGCCTGTTACCAGCAGTTGGCTTATTGTAGCCGCTAAATGCTGATGACCCCTGAAGGAGAGTTACTAGTCGTCAGGTGTGCTAGTAATCGCTCCACACTTGTTACCAGTAGCTAGCTTACTATTGCCGTCAAAGCTGCTGGTAACCCCTGAAATGAAGTTCCTGGGTGTACCAGTAATCGCTGCGCGCTTGTTACTAGCGGCCACTAGCTACTAGTAATCGCCGCATTCCTGTTACTAGTAGCTAGAGGCTGTCAGTAATCGCCGTACACTGACTACTGGTGACACTTGGCTACAAAGCCAGCTAACCCCTCAAGAACGACGAGCCTTCGAAAGAGGATAAGAAATTACAGATAATATTGTGGGATTACAAGTATGCGGAGCTTCTTTCGTATACTATAACTGTTTCGGAGTAGCGTCCCACCTTTGAAAAATGGTCTAGACCCTCCTCCTGTAAGTGCTTACGTGAGCTTCAGTTATTTGATAACTTGGCAAAGCCTCCCGATTGGAGAAGATTATATCGAGGCCAGTCTTATTAGTCAGCAGTACTATAAGATGAGGTGCATTCTCCGAAACTTGGATGCGCACCCTCGTGTGAACTACTCATTTACGTTGCACAGTTGGTGTCTACGTTCCTTATCCCTCTGTTTCTCTACATACCATTTTATCATGCAAGATCACAAGATCGAGACTGAGCATGGTACGCTCTGGGCCGCCTGCAGCGAACCACAGAACTCTTTCCAGGCAAACCCTGCCATCTTATTTCTGCACGGCAATTCCACCAGCTCTCGTATATTCGAGCCACTGCTAAACTGTCCAGAGCTCAGAGAACATCACAAGCTCATTGTATTTGACTATCCCGGCCATGGCCGTTCTTCGAACGCTCCTGATCCCGATAGATCTTATTACCAGTATGCCTATGCAGAGGCGGCCCTGGCGGTGCTGCGCTACTACGATGTCAAACAAGTTATAGTACTGGGTTGGAGCCTTGGCGGGAATGTTGCGCTGGAATTTGTCTCTGTGCTTGCGAATGCCAAAACTCCGGTCGATATTCGTATTGCTGGTATTATGATCACAGGAGCGCCTCCAGTACCGAAACAGCAAATTGCTGGATTTCGCAAAGACGCCGACATATCAGCCCTGTTTAACCCGGAGGCTTCTAAAGAGGAGTTGGCAGCGGTCACGACCGTTCTTACCAAGTCGACGCCGCCGAGTTGGTTAGTTGAAGACGTATTGCGTACGGACCGCCTGGCAGCTAGGACCATGGTTGCCAAGTTTATGGAAGGGAAGTGTAGTGACCAGGTCAAGATCGTACACGAATTTAAAGAGGGGTGGATCGCCGTCGTTAATGGTGGATCTGAGCCGCTTGTAGACCTAGACTACTGTGATTCGGTCTGTAAGGGGGCACCTCGATTATGGCGTGGTGAATGTGTCAGACTCAAGGATCAAGGGCATACACCATTCTTCGACGATACAGAAGGTTTTCTTGTGCTATTCTCTGACTTTGTCAAGGATAACTGCAGATTGTAACTCTAATTGATCAATGCTCTATATGACTGGGTATGGACCCAGGCTTATAACGTATTCTCATCTCGATTATTTCGTTGTAAACATAATTTAGTCTACTACGTAACATTATAGGTGAAGGAGCAGAGTTCTTCCGCTGATTATATTGAGAAGCCCCCAATTCAAAGTGCCCGAGAAACCTTTTTGTGAATGATAAAAAGTCCAAGTTGTGCCAGACTTGAGTTATTGATGAGGCAAAACTTTTAAGGAAGATAGACTGGAGATGACTCCTACTGCAGGGCGCACTTTAGATGCTTAGTTAACGTACTCCACCAGCGAGCCGGCCACCTTCAAGCACCTTCTCGCAAAGATGATACAAAAAAACAACCACAACGCTAGAATTTAATTAATCTTTATCGCTATCCTCTTCATTAGATGTTTCTTTAGTAATCTGACAAGTACGCGCATTATGACCAGACTTGCCGCATGTGCCACATCGCCGGGCCTTCGTCTCAACCCTCGACTTCCGACCTCTAGCTTGGCGAATTTCTTGCTATACCTGCTGCTTAACATCCTTTTAATCTTATAGAGCCTATCCCTTAGTAATAGTCATACTACCTCCTTATTATAATCGTGTTTTTCTTGCTCTATGCTGCTTACTTAGTATTATATTTAACTCTTAAAGTTATCTAATCTTAGCCTATTAGAGGGCCATCTTATACATTATTCTGCATACTCCCTTTATAACTTAGTCTATAGCTATTAAAATTAATATTAGTAAGCTTTCCTAATAATAACTAATTCTTCTTTTAATATAATCTATCTGCGAAGTTGCCTTGGTTAGATTATTTAGCGTCTTTAGAACCTAAAGGTTAGGCAGCTTAACACCGCCTTTAACAGGTAATAGCGTGCGTAGATTTACATCTAGCCAGGACAGAACACTTTCCGGACTAAATAGAATAAGCCCTGCACCTTGGAACCCCCCTTTAATATTCTTTTCTATTATTACAGCTTAAAATACGGCAAAAAATGCAGGTAAGAAGTCCGCCTTCGTGATATGTGTAATACGGGCTCTTATTAACCCTTTAAATTCCCGCCCATACGCCTTCTTTAGCGACCCAAAATAACCAACATCTAGTGGCTAAAGAATATGAGATGAATGGGGCGGCATATAGAGAGTGATAGTCTTATGGTCCTTGCAAAAAAGCTTAAATTCGGTAGAGTAGTGGCTTTCATGTCCATCTATAATCACAAGACGATATGTACTACATGTTCGTGCTTTTGTATGCTTTTTAAAGTGCTAGATCCATTCTACGCCTTTCTCATTTGTGGTCCAGCCGTTGTGAGTTGTGGCGATAACCCAATCGGGTGGTAGAGTGCTATCTTCATACCAGTTGGTGAGATGATGCTGCCCCGCAACTATTAATGCGTCAGCTGGCCCACCAATACTCACACACTATACAGATTAAAGTGCAGTAAGCATGGCTGCAGGAATACGCTCAACAGCTTGAGCTTATTACGTCATGCAAGTGAAAAATCGGCGTGGGGCAACGCCGCTCTAGTTATTGGGCTTACACGCGCGAATCCGCCAATTCCCTCCCTTGAAGCCGAGATCTCAATCGCTTCAGCCATGCATGTAGATACATAGTCTTGCAAAGTACTGATTCATATCCAAACCAAACCAAAAGTACTCCTTCCTCCAACCACCATGGCGCCCCGTCTCATCTTGGGCACGGCCACATTTGGCTTTGGCTACTCTGAAATCCACGACGCCGCCTCTGCCAGGAAGATGCTCCTGACGGCACAGGACCTCGGCATTACCCGTATTGATTCCGGCGCGCGCTATCCGCCACAGCCAACAAGGTTCGTGGGGATGTGTGGTAAATGGCGGGGGATTCATGGTGCGTGGCAATGTAGGACACAAGTCAAGGCGTCAAGGCCAGAAGCGGCATATTTTGACATTATTGTACTTTATCTCTTCCCTATTAAGAAGCTGTATGAGATACGTCACATATTCCAGCCTCGTTAGCATCCCGCCTTTCACCGCCTGATTGTGTCACACCACCAATGCCTCTTTCCCCCTCTCGCATCAAACCTATTATACCGCTTTCAACTCGGCCTCGGCCGTCTTAATCTGAAGCTTCTCAATATCAGCTGCAACTGTCAAGGCGCTCCTTGACTCTTCTCTGCCATGAGAATCGGCCAAAAGTCATGGGAGGCCAGGGCGGCCGCAAAACGAGCAGCAACTCTTGCCAAGATTAAACCACAATGGAGACTCGGGCCCGAAGATGGACAGACCATAGTTCTGTATAGTTTCCACGTGATTCTGCTCAACACAATAGAAAGAAATGTCTCCAGAAAAAATAAATTTCCAGTACTCTCAGCCTTGGCATGATTCTACCCCTTGCACCACCACTCTAAAATGCAAGGGGTGACGTAGTATTTTATATAATTACATCCTATTCCGACGGTATGTAAAAGTCGGTAAAGCCGCTCTGACACACTACAGCCAGTTCCCAGAAAGCCCTGGGGCGTTATTGCCCGTGCCGTCGACCAGTGACACCTCTACACGTGCTCATCATATGGCCTGGAAATTCTCTTGGTAGTCCTATACGTCCTACACTCCCTAGCATGTAAATCTTTAGACATTTTCTTTTGTAGTTACAAGCTGGACGTTAGAACCACTAGATGGAGATTCTATCCTGGACATATCCGAAAGAGACATCGCATCCCTTCCTACTCCCCCAGCGCATACTCCCTCTACCAATATTCTTCCATCTCTCTCTTTCTTTTCGGCCTGGAGCTTATAGTACCTCCTGGCTCGAGTGACAGTGAATAATTCCAATAACTATGAATAATCCGGTTTGCGCCTACATGGTTAGCTTTTGTAAAAAATAAAAACAAAGGGCCACGTACAAGTTTATAGTCTATGCGGGATAATAACCTGTCATAAAACGAAAGGAATGACAGTATAAAAGCAGTGAATTCAAAGAAACTTCGAACATCTATAGGAATCCAAATCTTCCATGTTTTAGGGTTTGCTTTCGTGGCTCGTCTAGCTCCTTTAATACGCATGATGAAACATCCTAGCATTATGGATCCACGAAACGCAGCTACAGTTAGTGTCGCTAGATATTGAGGCAGTAATCTAATTCGAATGTCAACAGAGAGCAAAGCGATTCCAGTAAAAGACAAGCTTTGAAAAAGCCTCTTGACCATGGTCCCTTAGGCATATGTTTTCCCAAAAGCGGTTACCGTAATGCCGGCAAATACCACACTCTATATTGAGTTTAGCATTCCTATTCAATTAGTGCCGTGACCACTCACCTCTAAAAGCATACTCCAGAGCAACATAATCGACAATTCAAAGTCTGCCCAGCATTCCGATAAATACCCACCGAATTGGCGCCATGTTGCCACCACGAGAATTGTGCCTACCACAAATCCAAGAAAAATAAGACAATACAACAACGGCAGGTAAATCCAGGGCGGTAAATCGGTTTCCCCACGGCTTATTGTGATTACCTTTATTAATAGTCCTGCAGCACCAAGTATTAAGTATTGCAAAACGAAAGAAAATGTCACCCTAACATTGTGTTTTAATGACAAAGCTGAATGCTCTTCTTGCCACATGGTGTGAAAGACAAAATAAAGGGATAATAACGTGGAGTCTGACTCACCACAAATGCCACTGGGACAGCCTCATTTTAAGCTCTGTTAGATAAATCACTTGACAAATCTTGGAATCAACGGTCGTATATGAGCTTCCGTGCGTTCCGTGTAACGTAGAACAATCCACGTAACGCCAAATCTATACATTATGAAGTCTCATTCTGCGCCGTAAGCAAATTTCCTGGTAAGGGGACAAGTCACCTATGTGTATTAGCCAAAGTCGATAACGGTGATGGTATGGATTCCTTGCATTGGTACGGGACGGAACTGTGAAAGCCGCCCTAGGAAAGGATTGCGATTATAAATGTCAGCCGTTTAACATGGAGCGGCCAGAAGAAAGGATTCGGTTGCTTTTTACACGCCCCTTCCTCCTGGCCGACTTTCATGCGGCCAAAATTCCCACCTCAGCTTTCAGACTAGGTGGGCTCCCCAACCATGATCAGCAGGGACGTCGGGGCGATGGGAAAACCGGTCGCCTATAGCGACCTAATGAATATTCGTTATATTGCCAGCTAAATATTAGTTAAAAAGCCTCGGGGCTAGCCGCTTAAAAGGTTAGAAACTATCTAAAGATGTTTTAAGAGGACTCTTAAGAAGGAACACCTTATAGCCTTCTAGCGGCAATTAAAAGATAAAGATACCCTAACTAGCGAATTATACTTAAAGACATCTTCTTACATTAACATATTGAAGGAGAGTGTGACTACTATCAAACACATAGTAGAGAATATGGCTGATTTAAAGATTAATTACTGCCTAGACAAGACTGATAATCCCGCACCCTTGTTTCGCGTAGACGCACGCTGGCATCGTTAGGGGCAAGCCCTTAAAAAAACAAGAAAAGTAATATCACGATTATCTGAGTGCTATGACACTGCGATTGCCACATTCACGTTCCTAGAAGGTAAGCTCTAAAACAACACTATTCTATATTAATCTATACTCACTATTTAAGTAGGGGGCTTGAAATTCGTAACTTTAGGCCGTGTTGCCCGTTATGACGAAGAATTCCTGTACGCTGGACTTGTTACCTTAATTGACTTAATGCTGCTATGATTAGCTTCTACTATTAAAGGGACCGAAGGAGAACTTATTCCTATAATAAACCTGGTAGCTCTTCTAAAGTGGTTCGAAGGAGAGAAGGGCAGTTATGAACAGACATGCGAGGAGCTTGGCCTCCCGGGTTTTAAAAGCGCCTCTAGGGAGATATATTCCGAAGAACTGTATAGCATGATATTTCGCGATATCCGAAAGAGATTTAACCTTACCTCTAAGATAGATACTAAGCATAAAATCAGCGGCTAGGACAAAGCTATAGAGAACCATCTGGATAGCTACTCTCCTAAAAGTTTAGAGACTTTTATTATTCTAAATGCCTAGAGGCTTGCTAAGTTCATCTCGCATAAGCATAGGGAGACATTCTTAGCGGCATTTAAGGGATATGATGAAGATTATAAGAACATGCGTTTTGCCTTAAGGATACTAAATAGTGAAGCACCACAGGAAGAGGTCTTAGCAGCTTCAATTAACGTGGTCAATATAATAGTAGATATTCTGCTATATACACTAATAAGGGGGGTAAAGAGGAAACGAGCGGTAGAGATTAAAGCAACCAAAAACACAGGCTTTGATGCCTTATTTACTTGCCATGGTTGTCGAGAAGCACCGCTAGAAGAGAATCAGATAGACTTTGAAAGTCGAAACTTTATAACATTAGGAGAACGAGCTGGTTAAGATGTCACAGAGGGCATGGATGCTGCTGCAATGCTCCCATCCTACCTCCACCTGATGCCGAGCTTGGACTTTGCTGGTGCGCTAGGTCAGTGTCGAAAACACAAGGGTGCATTGCTTCTGGAAGTCTGACAGCCTCCTTCAAGGCTAACCGTCGGCATAAAAACATGAATTACTGCGAGGTCTGTGTCAAGTGTTTTGTATACCATAAAATGCACAATGACTAGATATACGGAGAATGATATCCAACATGCGCGATGGCAAGTTGCGTCTCAATGAAGAAGGCGGCTCGAGATTGCGGAGATTCACCCTTTACAACCGTAATCAGGGTCAACATTATCGAAGAAATGTCCGCCCCTCCGTGCAATAGGTTGTAATGGTCGACCGATGACGCTGATAAAGTCTAGGTAGTATGATGGAAAGTGCTTGTCCTCAGCTCGGGCTGCTGTGGAACCTGCCTTGCGACTTCCATAATCCATTGGCGTCGAAACAAAGGAGGTCGCTACAGCCAAAAGCTTGCAGTGTTACTGTTGGCCAGAAAAGCGAACGTGGCAAGCTGCCACAGATAGAGATGCGAATCGAAACATGTGGTTGGCGGAGGCAGTGAAAGCAATCCTATTGTCTTAGATTAAGTCTTTTTAGGGAAGATATATACAGCAGAGCTTATTTACATTATTAACTAAAGATGGTGCCGTTCTTATGTTCAATCCTTTGTAGGGCATGAGTCCTTTCCAACATTTACGTATGAAATGTTCAATCTCTATCTTTACCGTCATGTGTCTTACCATCTTCACTAGATATTTCCACAACCTCCTGACAAGTACGTGCATTATGGCCAGCTTTGCCACATGTGCCACAGCGCCGTCCATTCCTTTTATTTCGGCTCTTCTGACTAGTGCTTTGCCGTACATGTTGCTTAACCTGCCTGCCTGCTGACTTTGTCTTATTAAGCTTGGAAGCGATCTAGGACTCTGACTTGTTTTCCCTCCTCTATGCTTGTAGACGGCGTTCCTTTAGCCGGGATAACTGACGGTTCTGGCCAGACTAATTCGTACCTCTGACTTGGAAGCTCGGCATTTCCTTGTTTTTGTCATCTCCTTTCCTGCAACTATCCCTATTTAACATCTCTCTGTAACCGATTATGCTAGCTCTATATTGATTGTTAAGACCGCATTGTGTGTCTAAAAGATCATCTATAGGCTCATATCCTCTTGTGGTGCTTAAAATATCTTCTTCCGAAAGACTCTGTAATAATGAGAATGCTTCTAGGAGGGCTGCGCGGAAAGTTGAGCATGATTTGTATTGGCTAGCTTGCCTTATATATGGCGCTCTAGGTAAAGGATATATCTACTGTAGGGGAACACGTGACGACTAACTCGCGCCTGCTTTGTGAGGTTGATGTGACGTGGCGTCCTTATAGCGGCGAGAGCTACACTGCCCTGTTAACGATAAAGCAGCAGCGTTTAAGTGAGTGCTTGTAAGGGGGCAGAGCAAACTCTTATTATAAGCTGTCATAACATTAAATCCGCGCTTTAAATAGCGCATACTGGCACTCTCCTGTAAGTAATTGTCGTTATAGTCGCTGTTGTTATCGTTGTTAACATTATAGGGCGAGTCACTCTCTCTATTAGTAGTGGCGAACTTCTGCTTTGCCTGCCATTTATTAATCGTTCTAGGACCATTACAGCCATCTACTAGCTGCTATTTAGACTCTGTATTATTTAACTAATGATAAAAGCCTACATCCCCTTCCTGTAAGTTCTTAGGTGACGGCTTCTTAGCCCTGGATCTAGTAATAGGTGATCTGCCTGGAGATAATGCGGATAGGGAAGTGTTATTTGTTGATGGCATTGGTGAGTCCACGGTGATACAGCCTTTAACCCTAGTCAAGGCTTGCACGTCTGTTGCAGGTTGCTAATGTGCTGTGGGGGTTGACTGCCGTGCGTGGCTAATTAAAGTATTGGGATGTTCGTTAACCACTTGATTGTCCTCTTTATAAGTAGAGCAGCTATCCCCTAGCTATAGAGCAGTATACAAGTTACTAGACTAATTAACAAGTAGAGGATCTATAAACATCACATCGTTTACGACTATAATGTGTTAATATTGTCTTTAATCCGAGTTTTTAATCTAGTAGCGTGATCATTTACTATATTATGACTCTCTGATAAGGCCGTAGCACCTGCCGGAAATTGTTCAGGATATTCTTGCTGTGCTAAATCCCTTTCTGAATGCATATTTGGTATAGGAGCCGTCTTCTTTAACTTTCGTGGCTGCTGGGGACCTACAATGTATGGCTTGAACTTTAGTGGTGTGTCTATGGTGTAGTAGGCGAAAAATTATTGGTCACGATTCTAGTGAATGTAGACTTAAGTTTAAACTATTTGGAAGGGAGGGGCAGCTGCTTATATAACCATAGGGAGCGTTAGATTTTACCCCTTCCCCCCTTCCCGATGCGCCATAATAATAAATTAAGGCTAGAGACATGAGTGTTTCCAGGCTGTAAAAAGCCCGCACTACTTACGATGGGACTCTGCTGTAATGACCATAGAAGAAGCAATATCATGTGAATAGGACCACTAAGGTGGCATAAGATTGTGGTTATGGGTGTTCTGATTGCGACTGGACGGCCCCTGGAGCTGAAACTTGCCCACACTAATCATTACGGGATTATGAATATCTTTGACATGACTTATAATCTTGCATCTAATAAGGTTTCTCGCCTAATAGAAGCGTGGATCAGTGTCACAGTCAGATAAACTTGTGGGCCGTCCCCGTCTTGCTAAATGCTAGCAAAAGGTGCGTACCTAATGACGAGACTGGTGCCGCGAGATGTCCTGGCCTATGACCCATAGAGGACGTAAGTTCTGTCTTTGTGCCGCATACATCATGATAGTCATCTAGTCCGAACGCTCTATGTACCTTAGGTCCTGTGAATATTGCTACTAGATGCATTGTTCGGTCTGTAATGCTACTATAAACAGTCCTAGGAGCGTGCTAAGGAGCTATTTGAAGGGAATTGTGTTTTCTAAATCTCATAGCCTAGATAGTTTTTAAAAAGGGTTCTTTTGAATTCCGCGTAGAATTATCTTTGAAGAGGGCGAAGACTTTCGGTCTGTCTATTCCGTAATTAAGCGGACGGAATAAACCAGTCGTGAAGTCGATATGCTCTACGTATCCCTAGAGAACTTGTAGGTTGGCCAGGTTTATAGTAACGTAACCAAGTCTTATAACTAGATGAATTTGAAAAGGTGATGCGTCGACATCTATGTTAAAGCTACCTCTGCTAATCTTCACCCTTGGCTAGTCCTTGAATTAAGCGGCCCTCTATTAGTAGCACCATGATCGAGACCGCCATTGACCTAGTTTCCTTCTGACTGCGGCTTGACTCTTTCATGACGGGCCGTGATAAAAATTTAAGGCTGGTGATATAAGCGTTTTTAGGCTACAAAGTCCCGCGGAGCCAATTAAACGCGTATGCTGCTAGAATAAGCACAGGAATACATGCAGCAATGCATATTGTGGCTAGCTGATTAACATTCTCAGTAAATTCCTTAGTTAAAGAAGACGTGAATGTGACAAGACGGTCCGACTTAGTTGTTCAGGAGTGGCAGATTCATCATCGTGTCTTCTGACACAGCTAGTAAAAACCTAGCGAGCCTTGCCTGTCTTACTAAATGTAAATAAAAGGGGCGTACATAA
This sequence comes from Keithomyces neogunnii, assembly GCA_020975405.1. Classification (NCBI taxonomy): domain Eukaryota; kingdom Fungi; phylum Ascomycota; class Sordariomycetes; order Hypocreales; family Clavicipitaceae; genus Keithomyces; species Keithomyces neogunnii. The sequence continues at coordinate 4,387,457 of JAIOWQ010000003.1, read as the reverse complement.
AAGTAAGGCAAACTAGTGTCATGCCATTTGCTAGCTAACGATCCATAACAAGTAAGTTCTGTCTTTGTATGGCCTTCACTTATATTAATGATATAGTTTGGCCCCTTAGTGTGTTTCAGGCCCATAATTAGGTGCATTATTAAGCCTATAATGCTATTATAAACAGTCTTTTAGAGCGAACTACGGAGGCATTCGGTGCGACTACGCGTCCCTTAATCTAATAGCTTAGATAGTTTTTAACCTCGTTTTCTTCGAATCCGCGGAGAACTATCCTTACAGAGCAGGGCAAGGGCGTTCGGCCGTTAACTGTTTGATTAAGTGGATAGAGCAGACTAGTTATTAAGTTAAAAAACTAGTAGACTAACGTGGTCTATGCATCTCCTAAGAGTCCGTTAGTTAGCAGGTTTATAGTAACTAAACCATCCCTATGACTGGGCGGACGAAGTTGAACTAATGAGGCGTTGGCCTTTACATCTATGTTTGTGAGGTCTCACGGTGACGTGAGGACTCAATGAATGTATCACGAGTGATGCAAGTGATGCAACGTGATGTATTCATAAGCAAGTCTTGTAGTAGTATATGAAGAAGGAAGAAGGTCTGTGACGTGGTCCTGATGTGTGGAGTCTTGTGTAGTCACCACATTAGGTGACCATGTCACGTGACCTTACATCCCCCCGGCCGAAAAAAGCTCGTGATGGCCTCATCACGGCAAAATAAGGAAAGAAGAAAGAAAGAAAGAAATACATGAAAAACACGGCTCTCGATCCTTTATCCCTCTTCATAGCAATTTCATCTAGCCATTTTATCCTGATCTCTCCGTTTTTCCCGTAAGTCATCCTCAGTCTTCATCTTTCCTATCAATGTCTTCTAACGTGCCTTCAACGTTTAATTTTCTTGCCATTTGTCTATTGCCTTTCTAACGATCTTTTTAATGCGATATTATATAATTAGATTCTCTAGAACGAATAGCGTATTAGTAACTAATTCCTCTCTTTATTGTCTCCGCTTAATGCGTTCTTTTTCTTCCTACGTTGGAGATAGTTCTCATTTTGTCTTATCTTAGGTTGTTAAGTCATAAATAATAGGCTCGATCATTATGTTGTCCACAATATTTAAGGTCTACGCTGTCTTATTTATCTGAACTAATAGATCCGCCAGCGTGAGGTCGTTCATGACTAGTGTTCGTGAGGTGGCCTTTGTGCGCATTACTTTAATGAATATACTGTCTCTATTCTCTGGCATTTATAGCCAGATCTGGTTAAATTTCTCTCGGATATCTTTCAATTTATTTAACCATTAGAGTCAGCTTTTTCCCTAAATACAATATGCTATGATTGCTCGTGCTATATTAATCGCGCTTATGCTAATAATTCGTTTGATCAGCTTATTGTTTACTAGTTAGCGCGTGTTATCTATAAATGTGATCTCATTTTTAATCTATTTTATCGTGATTACTTGCTAGATCTATGGGGGCAGATTTTGAAATACCATCACGTTAAATTATTACCAGAATAATGCTTATACTAATCCCTTGCTATATTGCTATTTGATTTGGTTAATTATGGCCTAAAATATAGACCGCAATGTTTATAGCATGGAAGCTTGCGACATTTTTTCTTCCTTAATAGGTAATAACTGCGTCTAAGCCGCGTGTGTTTTGTAGCGGAATATTTATAGAAACCTAAAAATACGCGGTTATAATAGCGGTCGATCTGTGTAACGTTAATAATAGCGGTAAAACAAGCGATAGTTTCAATTAAATAAAAGAAGTCTTCTCTTGCATTAATAAGCGCGAGGCATGACTAATTAATAAGATATAGAAGAGAAAGGAAAAAGAGAGAAGGAAATAGAAGGAGAAATAAACATTATCGCGATTACTAAAGTAAAAGTAAATAGCTGCTTACCAAGCCGCGTAAGTGCACTACTGGTGGGAGAAATTATAATTAATATACGTTAAGTCACATAATTTACTACATATAACACCTCCTTTCTTCTATATCCTTACCATTCTATAGTTTTAGCCTCTATATCGTCTTTCTACTATTTAATGCCTTTATTTTTAACTATTATGCCCTAGCCTTAGGCGGGTTAGTTTTCTTTATTTATCTATATTTCATTATTCTTAACAGGGCGCTCTTCCCTAAATATGTCCTGCTCTATATTCTCTATAAGGTTCTTAATCTATTCCTATGACGTGTCTTTTAATATCTTATATTACTTAATCTATTTAAATTATCCTCCTAAGAGAGTTATTATTATCCTTTTCTTAGTTAGAGGCTTTATAATCTTCTCTTTCTTCTATTTCTGGTATAGCTAGACGGCTTATAGTATATATTAACTAATATTATCTGCTAGAAACCATTCGTCCTATTTAACTAATTGCGGATAATGATTCTTTAAATTATTATACTTATAGGCCCTATGTTATCTATACCGATCCGTATATAAATCTTAATAGATATTACATCTTAGGAGTATAGGGTAATGTCTTTCTATGTGTCTAAAGTTTCTATAGTAGTCACAAATTCTAAACCATTTCCTAACTTAAATAACTACTATTACGTTTTCATAATAGGCTATCATATGGTTAATATATTGTGCGTTTTAATTACAAAAGAACTCTAAGCTACTAATAGTAATATATAAGGACTTTGCGCGTGTCTATGCGATATATAGGCGCGATAAGTTATTAGTAAAACCACAAGCTCTTATGCAAACTATTAATAAGATAACCGCGTCTACTTCGGATCTAGCTGCGTTATTAATTATGTAGACGTTAATTAGACTATGGCAGATTTCTTAATTATATATTCTACTAAGATGATAATAAATATAGTGCTTTTACTATTTATATAGTGTGATAATAAGAATTAAAGCGGCTTATCTATCCTTGCCTTTTAATCAAGCAATATTAAGAATGTTTTTCGCTAAATACGCACAGAATTCCGCCTCGTTTTTATTTATAAAGGATGTATTTTTGCTTGTCTCTTAACCTTCTAGATTAACCTAGATAGACATAGAAGATGTTTAAGGTTATACCTTCTAAATATACTGTTTTGCTAGTATTAAGTTCGTGGTTAGCTTGAATTTATTAATAACATTAAAATGTCCTAGTAATATTATCTCTATGATTATTCCCTAGATTTATCCTAATGCTCTCATGCTAGTAACAAGTATGCCTTGCATTTTGCCTGCATGAACCATTCTCACAAGTAGGCTATAGCTACCTTAATCAGTTATTTACGAATAACTATACTTAATATTAGTAACTATATTACGATATAGGAAATCCGCGTTCTTAGTCTAGTTAAATAGCGTGAATTAATAGTAATCTCCTAAATAGAAAGTAGGAACACCTAGCCATTTTATAATTAGCACTAGCGATAATGCCTTATTAATTCTTCTGGCTTTATCAATGAATATGCCTATTAGTCTAAAATCTTTAACATGGTTTACTAATTCTACTGCCATAACCAGCGTATAGATAACGATTTATTAAAGGCTTAGAACTAGCATTAGAAGCTTAATAGCTCGTTCCTACAGGCTACCTATGTCATCTAAACCTAAAAGCTTCTATTATTATGCCGTTTCTCGAGCTTTTAATAGGTCTGCCTATTCCTCTATATTATTTTCTACATATTTAAGAGCTATATTAGAAAGCGAGTTAGGGTCGCTTTATACACTATAGAATACAAGATAATTAGCTTTATCTACGTCTATTATTTTAACAAATTTTGTTAAGCTTTCTAGGTCATTCTTAAATGTTAACAGCTTTTAGGACATAATGGCCTTATTAGTCAGAACGTGCTTGATTTCTGTCTTAAATAGGTGTACGCGGCAACCACAAGCGCTATAGAACATCGTGATTTAGTCGTACAAATCTTAGGCTTAGTTATTCTGTGCTGCAATACATAGAATCGTAGGGCTGGCTGGTCTTTTAATCGTGTTTATTATCATAGGAAAGGCGCTGCTTAGTATACCTTTTCCTACGATTTCTAGCTTGGTTTCTATTAGGGCCTATCTAGCTTACAGTAAGTATCCGCCTTAGAGCATTAACTTAGCTATCTGACATAAGGTCTCCGTCTTACTAGTACCGGCGTAGCCGTTAATAACTATAATGCCAGCTAGGGTGGATTATAACGCCCGGATTAATTCTATAAATATGTCTTATTATTTCGCGCGTTCGTCTAAACTTAGGTAATAATAGAGTAGGTTTTGCTAGTATTAGGAAGGAAGCCCTTCTAAATCTACTAGATATTCTATAAAGGTAGCTAATGTAGAATCCTTCGCAAAACGTGTGGCATTATTAATCACGTGTAATGCTATGATTTTAGTAGTGTCTATATTATCGCATTATATCTTGGCAGGGATCTGCGGCGCGTTACCTAAGGCTATAAGGAATTCTTTAGTTAATCTATTAAAATAGACTATGCCTTCTAGTAATTAGAATTTAATAAAGGGTAGCTTAAATCCTCTTATCTAACCTCTCTAGCATGGTTATTATAGCTTAATAAAAATTTTATTAGTAGCGTGATCTCTAGGTTACAAGATTCGCCTGCCTTTCTAAATATATCTATCAGCGGTTACCACTATTAGCTTAGGTAGGCAGCAATATTTATTAATAAAAGCCTTTATATTCTTAAACTATTCTATAACGTCCTCTTTCGGAATCAATTCTACGGCCAATATGTCTACAATACATGTAATGCGATCGCGACTAGGCTCCTGCTCTTTTGCAGGTTCTAGCAACGTTTTCTGCGTCTTATCTAGGTAGGGACAAAGAATCTTATCTAGACGCGTAATAAACTCTCGCATTAAGACTGCTTCCTTATTAAACAAGTCTAATACCTCTTCTATAGTCAGTGTCTCGGCCAATCCCTTGCTAAAGATAGCTAGGTTCTTCGTCTCTTAGCTAATATGTTCCCTTCGTAATTACGCTGTCGCATTTCTAGCGTGTATATATGCCATCTTAACCTTATATATAAGGTATTATAATAATCGTAGCTATGCTTCTAGAAAGTTCTAAGTATAGGGCGGCTCATACAGTGCTTGCTCGATACCTAACATTATTATGACTCTCTGATTAATGTCTAGCATTATTACTATGGCTCCTTCCAGAGGCTTGATTATAATAAGGAATTCTATTAGTTAGCCGTCTGCTTTAATGCTATAGATAGTCATGTTATCCTACGTTAGAATCTATTTTAAATTTTAAAATGGCATAATGCTTGCTTTTAATAATAGATCCTCGCATATTCTTTATTTAACCTAACGTCTATACATCTGATTAGCTATGGAGACTATAAGCATTATTATATGATCCTCCTGACTTTAGAACGTCATGGCATATAGGATTAGATGCTTTAGTCATAGGACGTTTAATAGGTCTAAGGTCTTAGTATCCACTTTCGTAATATCTCTTACCATGCCTATATACAGACGCTAATAACTTGCTTCCTCTTAGACTTGAACCTAGTATTGCTAGTAGTCTGGCTAATCTTTTAGTGCTAGTAAGACTATAGTCTATATAACATGGTCTGATTCTAATTATAATAGTGCTAGTAATGTGCTTAAGGTATCAAGGATTAGCTAGAAGTCAGAGGCCAATGTCTTTTCTTCCTAGTATAGTTTATTCTTGCGAATCTGATATCACACTACATTCATATAGATACTTAAGAAGATAATCTCTTTATGCTTAAATAACATGTGCTCTATATCTATTAATTAATTGACTGTCTTTTCTATCTAGTTAAGGTATTTTTCTAGTGGCATAATCGTTATAGCTGACTTAGGAATAGCTCTATTATCTGATCTAGGAAAGATGTGTCCTAATTATATAAGACTCGTCTCTATATTATACTTAATAGCATTATATTGTGTGCCCTATAGGGGGATTCGGATAGTAAGCAGCCATTTAATATGTAACCTGACGCGATATAAGAATTCTAGCGTTAGGACGTTAGTAGTCCCCTCTCTATATGCTATCTGAAATTAGGCCTCTAGGCCTTATAGCGTGCCTTGGCCGAGGTTACGAATTGCCATGGTAGACATGCCTAGCATAGGTTTCCCATCCTATAGAATAAGAACAGGATTTAGCAAGCTATTAAAACACAATTTATAGAGGTTAGTTACTATTCCTTCATTAAACACCATATTCTCAGTACCGCGGATTATTTCCTACTAATTAACAGGCGCTAGGTCCATGTTAATAGGTATTATTTCTTATTAGGGCGATACCTATCTTAATATCAGTAGGGAGACCATTATTTCTCATATATTAAATAGTGAATTCAGAGCAGACTATTCTATATTTTTAGATTCTTCTATAGGAGCTAATGCTATAAAATGCGCAAGTTATTCGTCTCCTATAGCTATATAAGCATCTAATTTAATCCAGACTATAATCCTAGCTGCTTATAGAACTATGTCTAAATGCAAGTATAGGCAAATTATCTTATTATTAAATATATAGCTAAGCTAGATATTCTTTTAACATTAAATGCCCTAATAATGTATAATTAATGCCATTTAATCCACAAATCAGTCAGTTATTCGTGTAATAGTTACAGGAAATTATAACGGTTAAGAAGCTAGGATTTCTTTATGGATATCACAAATATGATTAGCTATAAATTCTAGTAGCTCTAGGTATTAATATCCATAGCTAAATTTCAATGCTAGTAATACACCTAGGAATTAGTCTGCTAGCAGGGTTACAAGCTAGTATCCATTAGGAAAGGATGTTTAAAGGTCGTCTTCCGCAATTCCTGACTTAGCAGAGGGGGTCTGGATTTCGCCACGAGGTGGCTTAGCTAGTTAATCTAGAAGAAAATGAATCGCCCTTAGATTTAGGAATGCCATGATTCTGATTAAATGTAACGTTAATTGTGATAGGAATCTAATAAACGGCTTAAAGGGCTTATATAAATAATATTATAAAAACAGGGAGTATAATTTCATAATAAAGTATGTGACTATAAATAAAGGTTAGGGTAGTTAGGAGAATCTTATGATTTCTTATTACTAATTTCAAGGTAGATATTACGTTTTTTATAATAAGGAGTCGTTTATTATACAGCAGCTATAAATCTATTACTTACTATATGACAGCTATCTAGCAGCTAGTCCTTTATTTTTTTTTTTTTTTTTTTTTTTTTTTTTTTTTTTTTTTTTTTTTTTTTTTTTAAACATATAGGCTTCTTATCCTAGATAAAATTAAAAGATTTAAAACAGGTAGGAGGTATATTTAATTAGATCTATCTATATACTAATATAAAAATATTATTAGTTATGACACGGAATAGTGGTTTCTAGGGGACCTACTCGTCCTGCCTAGGAGTAGAAATAAGACTGGATTAAGCAGCGTGTCTTATCTCTATATCGTATTCATATGGTCCAGTATTCGTCGTCTTTTTCTTTCATCTAGTCAGTATTGCTTTACATTTACAGTATTATAACGTCCCTTATTATTTTTGCTTAGCTTATAAAGATATTGCTTAAGTAAGACTAGGACGTCTCGTTCAAGTGACTCTCTTAGCTCCTATATGTCGTTATCTTCAGAGTATCCTATCTATTATACTTTAAATTATTCCTTTCCTTACCAGCATTACCGGCCAATAATTTAGTTAATAATAAATTTCTCACCCTCTATTATCTCTAATAGTCCTAGTAGCAATGCTAATCGTGTACCCTTGCAGACTAGCTCTAGGTGTTTAATGCTGATTTCCAGATGCTACTTTAAGTAATCTGGAAGTTCGATCTTGTATTTTAACGGACTGATCTTATATAGAATAGAAAACGGTCCTACACAACAATGTGAAAGCTTAGTCTAACTATCAAGATGATACCCATCCTGTCTAAGCTTAGCTAACTTAACGTACACCAGGTCGCTTTTCTATAAGTCTAGTAGCGGCTTGTGTTTCTCATCGTAGTATATTTTCATTCATGCGATCGCAAGCTACGTTACGTCCCATGCGTCATAGTACCACTACTATTAGATTTAACCATAGTCTTTAGGACTGTCCGTCTGGCCATCAACTAAGGGATTCACAAAGGTAAACGGTTATCGGCCGTACAATAGCTTAAAAGGCAAGTACGTAGTGGTGGCGTGTCTTAACGTGTTAACATAAAAGGTAACGTACAGCAGATACTGTCTCTAGCTAGATATATTAAACAGTCTACCCATTACTATGCGAAGGCTATGCATCAGTATTTGCACTAATCTTTCTAATTAGCTATTAGCCTATTAGTAATATGCCACGCTAGTGTTCGTCTGAACATTTACTGCTTTACACATTAATTGCTATAATCAAGATACAAGCTTCGAATCCATATCATAGACAAAGACATATAGTATGCCCTAATCTAGGTAAACGGATTATAGATAGAGATTTGCCTATTCTTCTAATGTCCACGTTAAACTGCCAATTAAACACCAAATAAATTTAGAAAATTTATCTATAATAATAAGAATATAGTTAAAACCCTCATTTTCTAGTAATCTAGATATAAAATCCAAACATAGGGTGCTAAATGGTGATTCTAGTATAGGCAGTAGTTATATTTCTCTAAAAGGCAAGGTTCTTCTTAGCTTTAATTTGCCATATTCCGCACAGCGCATTATATAATCTACTAGCTAGCATCACATGTTATGAAAGAATACTAATTTATAGAGGAAATCATACGACTTTAATTCACCTAGATAACTACAATCATCATGTATCATGCGGAAGACTCTGTCACGCATAGCTAATAGTAGGCAGATATGTTAATTTGTCCTATTAAACATATATAGTATCTTCATTCATAGATTCATGCTAAAAGCAACCTATTCTCTCTTAGGGTTCGTTAACACTTTCTAATATATACGTTAGAAAGAGGGGTCCGTAACTTACAATATTACCATCTCCTTATCCTATTCATATGACCACTAATCGGATGGAAGAACTTCTCTCCTTACTAATGTATCTTCTTTACGTGTGTTATTTATTTATACATTATCTTCAGGGTCTATTATGTCTTCCGTCTATAGTGGTTTTGCTATTACCCATCGGCAAGTCATCACTACGAAAACTTGTGTTTAATTTAATATTTCTAAATTAGTTTTATTTCTTATTTCCAGCAGCGGAATAGGGTCTATCTCTTCTACTTCCTTACAAAGTCTAGACAAGGCGTCTATATTAATATGCCTTTTTCCTTATTAATATTAGATTACGATGTGATTCCGCTATTTCTCTAAATAGAGTCGCTAGTTAACTAGGCAATATTTTCCTTTTAGCTTTCCTAAACTAACGGAATAGAAGGTGTCCCGAATTATAGTATGATCCGTAAGGACCTTAACCATGGAATTATCAAGGTAATGCTCTAGTTTCTATAAGGCCTATACTAATACAGCGGTTTCTAATTCCGTTAATCCGTAATTCTATTTAGCTACGGATAAGGCTTTTAAAATGAACAGAATCGGTCTTAACAAGCTGTCCGGTTATCTCTGGTAGAGGCCGGCGCTAAAGCCACCCTTTTTACTACTATTAATATGTAATTTAAATAGCAAGGTCTAATCTAGGTACGCACGTTCCGTCGCCCTAATCAGTTTATTCTTTAGTATGTCCTATGCCTAACATGCTTCTTTCTATAATGCCTAATATTTATCATCCGTCTCTATAGGCAGCTTAGTCTTTCTTATATATATATCTCTTTAAGGATTCTTAATAGGTGCGTGTTTAAATCCTTTCGTCTTAATAATCTATAATAGTTCCACAATTATCAAGAAATAATTAATAAAATTACGATAGTATCCTATTAAGCTGACCCTGTGTTCTAATTCCTTTAGATTAACTGGCATAATAAGGTTCCGGATTGCTTCCGTTTTTTGCTCTATTATGGCGAGTCCTAAACGTGACACATGATGTCCTAAGGCGTCTAGTCCTAGTTAGGCGAAATAATATTTTCTAAGCGATAGTATATAACCAGATTCCTCTAGGATGCTTAGAATCATATTAAGATAGCTTAGATAGTCTTCTTTATTCTAAGAATAGATAATAATATCATTAAGGTAAATAAGGATAAAATGCCATAAGTATTCCCAAAATAGTAACTCTATCTAATATTAAAAGAATACAGGACTAGTCATTAATCCTATTATATTAACCATAAGCCTTTCGTGTCCATGGTAAGGCGTAATGAATACTGTCTTCTATCTATCCTATTCCTAGATTAACTATTAAAAGTATCCCTTTATGAGATCTAATGCCGTGAAAATTATACTACCCTATAGCGAGGATAGAATATTATCCTATCATGGTAGCAGGTATATATCTAACATTATTTTTGTATTTACTCGCCGTAGGTTAACGACCATACAAGGTTTACTATTACGCTAAACAATAAATACTAGTGATCCTACTAGTGCTAGTTCCCCTAGTAGCACTGACTTAATAACGCCTAATTCGCGGAGAGGATTAACAATAGCATCTAATGCTTCTCTATCTTGTCAAGATAAGGGAAATAGCCTCTAATAGAGGTCTGATATATTAACTCCTAGCTTAAATGGTATAGGCATCTTAATTCTATTATTAAACTTGCCTAATCCTAGGCAGAATAGCTTTTTATGCTTCCATAGCGTGTCTAGGACGTCTTATTTATACTACTCGCCCTAATATTCTAATATATTAGCTTTATCAAGGTCTAGGGGCGGATCCGCTATTAGTATATGAAATGGATATCTATCTGGTCTTTTTAGATCCTCTGGCTCCTCTAGAGGACAGTCACTACCTAGCAGGTCGCTTAAGGGCATTGCTATTTCCTGCTCTATTAGGAAGACCTTCTTGTCCTTAGTTATCTATATTAGACGTATTTAACCAAGTATCTAACCCTTAAATAGCTTAACTAGCGCTACTCCTAGATTCACTACTAGTAGCATCGTTTCCTGCCCATTAATAATAGCGTTTAGGAGCCTTACATATCCTTAGCTAGTTAGGTCAATAATTAGTTCTAGATTAATAATATAACTATTAGCTCTAATCTAGACTATGCCTAGGCGTACTAGCATGTTTAGACTATAGCCGCTTAGTATTATTATCATCTTTCAGACCCTGACTTTAACTGGCTTTTTTCTTATAGCACTAGGCCGGGATCTCGTAAGATAAGAAACAAGAACTTTCCTATTATCTAGTGTGACTAGATGGTTATTTTCTATCTTTTTCCCCTATTATATATTCAGCTAATATTCTCTTATGAACAGATTACTAAAGAGAACGCCATAACTAAGCTTATCTACCACATAATAGTGTGCAGTATAATAGAGCATTTCGCCATCTAATGTCCGTAGATATACAGGGATTACGACTAAGTCTGTAGTTATAACCAGCTTAGTGCTAACGCTACTAATCAGAAACAGGTCTATTTTTATCGCATATAAGGTTAGATAATATTTTTTAAGGAATGATTATTGTATTAAGGAAATCAGGGCACCTATATTAAAAATGCCCTTATAATTTATATTATTAGAAGAAAACATAACTCCTTTTAATTATGAGTAAGATCGCAAACCATTCTTTGCTTCCCTTACTATAAATATATATATTATATCTTGCTAAGTATAATATGGAATCGGCGCTATTATGTTTAGAGGCTCTGATTTATTAGTTATAATTAATACTAGTTTTATTATAGAATGCTTTAGGCCTAGAATAGCGTTATCTATTACTTTAATTATATTCTTTAAGGCTTCTAGGCATAGCAGGTTATCCCTCGTTAATAATCGCTAAATTCTTTTAGCAATATGGGTTTCAGCTTATCTAATACTATTATATTATTAGTAGATAGGGTGTCTATATCGTAGTCCATGTCATTATCCTGCTTATCAGATACATCTGACAGAGTTTCCAGCACGTGTTCGCTATTATCTAGCGTTATTAGGTACGCACAGATTAGCTATGCCGGTGCTTCCCTCTAAAAGACCTTATTAAACTGTTCTATATTTAACATAATAGCTTATCTATTCCGAAATTATCAGTTATTTCCCTAACTACCGTTTCTCTATTCAAATAGACGGTTATCTCTCCGATTAAAACGTCTAGCTTATCTCTATTCTAGATATCTCTCTTACTAGCTTTTATCATTCTCTAGTAGCTTTATGTTTAAATCCATCCTTAGGGCTGGTCTACCTGTAGAGTTCCTTAAAGGGGGATCATTACGTGGTTAATACGCTCCTTAGTTACTAAAATCTCGTTTAATAGATTAGGGCTAATAACGGTCTAGGCAGTTATCGCGTTATTTAAAGTTTCCCTTATATAAGCGTGATTCGTACTAATCCTCTCCTTACCTATTCTCGCGTCTAGGCCGGAATTATGAGTCTTTAAAGGATTATATTATCTTTTCTAACTATTAGACTCTTTTTTCCTATACTTCCTAATCCTATAATGCGTGCCACTACTTTAAGGATAGTTAAGCTTTAACACTATTAATAGTAATATAGTCTGGCATATCTATAAGTTTTACTAAGGCAGGATCGACTCCTATGACTAACTACTAAGCGATTTAATCATTATCTAATCCGCCTACTTCTATATATAAGCTTACTTTTTAGTCTATATAGGCCTAGAGGGGGAGTGTATCCTCTTTTGCAAAAGAATGTCTCAGCTTATCTGCCTACATAAGAATCACGCCACAATCCTTTTTAAAACGCTAAGCCATTTCCTTTTTCTACAATTCTAAGTCATCTACTAGCATATATTTTAACTAAGGATCTAATGAGTTAAACTATTAATATCCGTTAGATTCTGGCTTAGATAATAGTCTAGGGACAATATTAGCCAGCATAGCTGCCATGCTATAGCTCTATGCTAACTAGTCTAACTGACTAAGGTATGCTAATATAGGTGTGACTTTAGAATTATACGCTAGTAAGTCAGGCTTAAAGTTTGTCTTAGGCTTATATTTAGCCGCTATATTTCTATAAGAACGTGCTAAATAACGCTTATAGCTTTCTTCTATTAGTTAGAATCTACGTCCTATATATAGCCCGTATAGAGGATAATCCTCACTATATAGCATTCAATGTCTATCCCTTTACATATTATAACCCCTATAATGTGCATCGGTTCTTCTTTAATCTTTATATAGATATGCGCCTAGCCGTATTCCTAAGGCTTCCTAATAATAGTATTATTAACCATTACTAGGCGGTTATTAAGCATTCCGAAAGGAGTAAGGTAGAGATCTAGAATATAGTAGGGATCTTTCTAGCAACAATAGTAGTAGTGAATCTCTGCCATCCTCTTCTGCTAGCCCTAATTAGAATCTTAAGACTAATTATATTATCGTTTCTGCTAACTTAATTAGTAGTGCCTTAGAACCTAATTAGACCTGGTTTAAATATCTAGTATCTAACGTTCTACGGTCTATTAGAGACATGATCTAAGCCACTATTTAGGCTTATTACACTACTTTATTAGTTATAACTGTTCTAAGGTACTCATACTAGCTAGCGCTAATCGTATTATAAGCTAAGCGAATCCATGCTACCGCTCTTAAATACTATAACCTAGCGTATAGTCCTAAGGTAGCATTCTCTGCTAAATCCTGATTCCTTAGCTTATTTATAATAGGCTTATTTATAACAGGTCTGTTTATTCTAGTAAATTAGTTATATTATAAGCTAAATAGTTAATTACTAACTAATAGAGAGGAGCTATTATGCCTCTAGCTTATTCTTATTAAGTCCCTTACTACTAATATAGAGCTTTCTAATCTTATTAGCACTGGTTATAGAACGCTAGGCTAAGTAGGACTAGGGCTTGAATTTATTAAGACTAATAGGGGTGGCTCCCTCTACTACACTAATATTTATACACTATCTAGAATAAAGGTGGGATATAGTGGTCTTTAACGCTCTAGTGGTCAAATAGATAAGTATTTTATGAAAGAGGAAGATTCGATATAGTGATCTAGGGTACGAGGGGCAGGGGGGCTTACTGCCGGCTTTTCTAATATTAATATTTACACTTGCTTAGTTAACACACTAATTATCATGCTTTAAGAAGGCATATTAGACGGAGTTACTACTCGTGTCATAACTTAGGTAGGTGCGTCTAAGGATGTCGCTTCTAATAAGTAGATGTTCCTGCTTTCTTCGCGTATTAAATCTGGCTCTTCTGCCGTGGAAGCAGCGTCTTGATTCAATTCCAGGTTCTAATCTGTCAGATCCGCCTGATCTGACTATTGCGTGTGAGGGGGGGTCTCTGTAGATCCTGTAGCAGTAGCAGGGTCTATTGGATCTACCGTGTTAGCAACTAACGATTATCGTCGTCGTTGCTGTTATGCCTTTCTCTAACGAGAAGTTTGACTCGATTCTTGTGTTAGGCTTAACCTGGCACCCGATTATGTGTGCCTAGGACTAAGTTATCGTGACTCTTCTTATTCTTACGATCTTCTTAATGACGGTCAGACTAGTATTCTCCTTTTTTAAATCCTCGTTAATTTTTATTAAGAACGGAGCTTAGCACTGATTTATCGCCGTTCATAGCTCATTTAAATCGGCTAAGAGGTTTAACTTAACAGCTTACTATCATTAACAATAATCGGTTATAGTATTAATTCGTTCGTTCGTTCAGAATATTTAATTTAGTCAGTTCGGGCTATCATATAATCGTTACCAAATCTTTAATTTGCTGAATCTCAGTTTAGGGCAATTCAGACAATGTCCCAGCTAGCTAGTTTAGGGTCTACTACGATGTCCTAAGGTCCGGCGAGTTCAAAAAATTTAACAAAAACAATTGCTACCATGTAAGGTCTCACGGTGACGTGAGGACTTAATAAATATATCACGAGTAATGTAAGTGATGCAACGTGATGTATTCATAAGCAAGTCTTGTAGTAGTGTATGAAGAAGGAAGAAGGTCTGTGACGTGGTCCTGATGTGTGGAGTCTTGTGTAGTCACCACATCAGGTGACCATGTCACGTGACCTTACAATGTTATAGCTTCCTTCTGTTAATCCTTACCCTTAGCCAGTCCCTAAAATAAAGCCGCCCTCTATCTATAAGAGAATAATCAAGACTGCTATCAACTAAATATCCTGTCTAACTCTGCAGCTAATCTTTTAATCTCGATGCTTCTCTTAGATTAGTGTTGTATTGATTGCCCTCCTTAAACCTTTGGCAGAAGTCCTAGCGTGGTAATGAGTGCAGATATGAGCTATTAGCTGAAACGCGTCATCCTTTATTCCTATAATTAGAAGCCTTGTGATAGTTGTTTGTAAAAGTTCTTGCCTTCTTGAGTAATTCTAAAGGGGCGTGACGTGCTCTCCGAGGTGTCGAGACTCCTGCATTTGCGAGAGTTATCAGAGATTTTCTCCCTTCTGGGTAATTTTTGGAAGAGGTCTGCGAGGTTGCTTATCTGGTCATCTGGTCATTTCGAACCGACCACATCTAATGCACTCCAAACAGGTCTGATGAAGATCCTAGCCACTAGTGCCCAGCAGAACTCCTGAGCTGCGCCCCGGGCACCCCGTACTTGTGAAAAGGAGATGCGGAAATTATCAAAGTATCAGAGCATCCAGTGCTTCGGCTGTGTCATGCGGTTGTAATGTTCCTCTTCGTTCTTTATGTTGATCGTGGTGTGAGTGGCGTAAATGTTGATGAGTTAGCCGGCGCTTAAGAAGAAGAGAGGTTGAAAGGATAACTTGAAGAGACTTGATGGTACTTGTGGACGGATGTGACGGGATGGCCGCTTTATAGGCGAGGCAAAAGCGGCGAGCGAAGGAGGATATGTAGGAAGGTTGCCCCCTTATTTAATGCTATGGGGACAGTACAGTGTCACCTGACCCACCCTGTGGCAACCAGACTCGCAGCCAGGCTGTCATTACCAAAACGTATTGCAAACTCGCCAGACTCTGCAACTCGAAAACACCACAGCTGTCGCGCAGCAGGATGCAGAATATGCTCAACTATCTGACCGCGGCCGTCGTCGTCGGTCCCTTTGCCCAGCACCTGAAGCAGGCGCCCTTGACAGACAGCCCCGAGGCACTCGACGTTCCCCTCAGCACGCGGCATTACTGGATGCGCAGGGCCAACGCAGCTCTCCTCGACGTCACCGGGACCCCGTGTCCCCCCCAAGCCTTTGGCTCCGTCATTGTGAATCACACGGCCGGCGGCCTGGGCGAGCTCGTCTGCGTTGGGGCCAACAACGTCTCGTCGGGCAACCCGACGCTTCACGGTATGCACGCTCACTGCCGGGCGCGAGGCGCTGGGAGGCTGACTGCTCGGCACAAAAGGCGAAACGGCGGCGATTAACAATTGCAGCGCCATGCTGACGGACCCAAGCGGCCCCTACAGGCTGTCGGGCGGCGAGACGCAGCGCGCCTGGGCAGATCTCACTCTGTACACCAACGCGGAGCCGTGCCCCATGTGCGCGTCGGCAATCCGCTGGGCGGGCTTCAGGGAGCTCGTCTTTGGCAGCCGCGCCGAGTCGCTCAAGGCGTTCAACTGGCACCTGATGACTCTGTCCGCCGAGGGCCTGTTCGAATACACGACCGAGCTGACGACCAAGACGGCTGTTGTTGGCGGAATCCTGGCCAACGAAACGGACCCCTATTTCGCATGGCAGTACGCCGAGGCCTCGGAGTGTCCGTTCGGCTGCGAAATGGTCGCCTCAAAGTGCACCGCCCGCATGAGCAAGAGCACAGAGTCGGGACAACACGGGGCAGAGGGCAGTTATTGGGACTGGCTGAACTGGAGGGGGCTGCAAAGTCTTGTCACTGGGTGGTTCATCGAGGCATCGGGTGACAAATGAAGCGGACAATGCCTCTGGCGGTGACTTGCGAATCCAATCATTCATCACCAGCTGTACTCACAGCTACCAAGGTCAGGCTCGTTTTCAGCAGCATCGCGGTGCTAGGCGAGGCGCGTCCCTGTGGCAGTGCGATATCCAGTCCACTCAGGTCAGCCGGGTTTTTGAATGCCACCTCTTTAGTGACGTTGCCCTCCGAAAGTGCTGTGTAACTTGGGTTGATTGGTATGACGCAGGCGTGCCGTCCTGCTTGCTCCATCTGGGCCTCGTCTATGCATGCTGGTGAAGGGCTGTGAAACTTGATTGAATTTCAAGCGAGGTGCATTCATCGGCTCGCCGGCGGTTGCACGGCGACCATCCTGGTCATGCATCAGCTCTTTCTTTTACAAATGTAAACACCAAAACAAGGCGCTGCCCTCTGGCCCATGCGGCATGATGCAAAACAGATGACCGGCATTGAAGCGTCGATAATGTCAAAACGTACCATCGGCCGGGCGAAAGATCCCACCTATTGAAATATTGGGGTGGGAGAATGCGCCAGTGTCCGGCATGTACGTGACCGTAAACAAGAGTTGAGCCAGCACGACGGCACGGGATGGGCGTCCTGGCCGCTGCATTGTAACCCTTCGTCTGTGCCACAATCGACGGTTTTGTGGAACAACAAGGTTTGCGTTTTAATTCTCCGTCGGCTCCAATTTGTGTAGGACCAACCTCGTTGCATGGGCATATTTCCGTATTCACCAAGACCGGCTGCAAGTTGTGCGCTGGACGAGCAATCAAACGGCGAAACAAATCTAGACTTTGGGAGAACCTTCAGAGGTGCAACTTTGTCGGTCAATCGTCGTCAGCTGGTGAAGGAATTGGAACTGACAGTTTGCAGGTAATCCTGTTCCCGGCTACGAGACCGACCTGCCGGTTTAAGGCTGGTGACGCGCGTAAATCGTGCTCGAGACATCAGCTTTTCGGCTTGGTATTTTCATAGTTTGATTCTCCCCCTGATGAAATTGAGGAGCCCGAGGGGTAGGATTGGAGAGCAAATGACGGCAGGTTTCTCGACCCTCTCACCGAGAGTTAGAAAAGCATCGAATATAAAAAGGAAGCACTCTGGCGCGGCTGCGGCTCTGGTATTCATACGGGTAAGCCTGTTGCGACAATGGAACAAACCAAGCTGCCCAACTAACCGCCGTTTGAAAAGGAAAATGCTACCTTTTCAAGGGAGAGAAGGGCAACAGACTCGGCCTCTGCAGCGACAATGTCTACTACGCGGGTCTGACAACGTGACTCAGGAGTCAGGAGTCAGCGCTACGGAAGTTCCAGCTCTGTGCTGACGAGAAATGCGCCCGGATCGCCGTCAATCCGTCAAGCCAAGTGTACATTCGCGACACGTACGGAGACTGCCACGGGCGTCAACAAGGGGCATTGGCCCGGCTTGTCCTGCCGACGTCCCTGCCTTGACCTTTGACTCGCAGGATCCTCAGATGTGCGTCGCCTACGACTTCACCGAGGTGCCGTGCAATCTCAAGGCGGATGAAAACAACCGCTTATGGAATCACGGCCATCAGTGCTGCACCAGGATTGACTCCCTAGTCTCTGTATTTGAGCTTCCCTTTTCAAACACCCCCGGGGTTGGGAGAGGGTAACGTGGACATGCTAGGCAGGCTGCCCAGATTGCATCTCTCAACTCGTCTTATTCTTGCCTTGGTTTACACAGTAGTTGGCTAACTTGTACGCTCCTTCACATTGGCCAGATGGTTTGAGTGCTTGCAGCTCCGAGTTTCTCTATGCGAAGGGGTTCCTGTTCCTGGCTGCCCGCTTCATTCTGGCGATTATTGTTGGCAGCATGATAAAGGGCAAGGTATCAAGTGAACTGCCGGTAGATGGTGACGTTGGAATGATGAAACGACGTCCTTTCAGTTTTGGGACGCCATGGTTCCCCAGGCTGTGAGCATAGATGGATGAGTCCATTTCCGGCGGGCAGTCGCCACTGGGGCTTATTGATATCTTTGCGTCTTTCTGTAGTGGCCCTTCCACCGTCGTGCTCCATGTCATCGTGAGACGGGTTCGTTTGTGGTAATCATAGCACCTGCGCACGCCGAGGATAAGCTTGCCGTGCCGCACCACAGCTCAAAAGGGTGGGTATACTTGCAATTATAGCAACAACTACGGCAACTTGTTAAATGACAAGGCCATCGTGCCAGGACCGTAGAATTGTATGAGCCATAGCTGGTAGCAACCCGTCACATCATTCACGGCCAAACACCTGCCGCATCCTTGTCTCTTGAGCTGATCTTGCAGTGTTGTTACTCGATGCAAGTCTTGGGGCCGAGGATGAAGAAACGATGGACAACTAAGCCCAGCTGTCATGCCAGTGTCGTCATCAAGCATCACTCACCCCTCTACCTGTTCCTTTATCAGCCAGAATGAGCCGGCGTCAAGTCACTTGCAAGCTAGCAAGATGTTTGAATCGCCATTCCATACCTGTGTCTCGCCTCATAGATTTCTGTTTAAGTAAGATTGAAACTCACCATGACGAGCTTCCATGACCGCATTGACGCCATATAGCCCGCCATGTCAAAATCTTTTGAAATGATTGAGGTTTTGCAACAAAACACCGAACCACATGTGCCCCTCTATAAATAGAAGTCGTCTCATTGCGCATATCTACAGTATAATAATGATATGCTGTATCGTCCATGCCACTGCCAGGCTTGTCCTAAAAGAGCTTAGACCAGACCACTATATCAACTATCAAAGGCTTCTTAGCACCCGTCTCATTGGGTATTGACAAACACAATGGCACCTTTACGCTCGATATATCCATCATCAGCTAGAAAAATGCTCGGAACCTCTGTGCTGAGAGTCTTCGTGGAAGGAATCTTGGAACCACCAGCGCACTCCGCAAGTTAGAACGTGTCCCATGTGTACGGTGCAACTGATAGCACTCCGAGTATTTGAAAACGGGTAGGCAACAGAGCTTTTATGACCCGTGCTCCAATGTAGCATGAATGTGTAGCCATCCCTGAAGGGGGCTGGAGGTGCTGTGGACAGCGTATACGGACCAAGCTAGCCTATGCTTCATTGCATTCCATCTTTCACATGACGGATCCATGTATATGCTAAAGGATGACTGCGTATAAACATCCACGACTCCCGACTTCCATCTAAAATCCAGGCCGCGAGCTCCTCAAGCCATGGCTGAAGTGCTTGATATGCATGGCCAAAGAACTGGCGAACCTGTAGCTGCGAATTCACAATTAGTGCCAGTAGCATACGATAAGTACAATCAAGTTCCAAACACGCAGCTGTCATTTTTGGTCAAATTATTTCGAATGGCAGAATTGTCTCACATGCAACATGATGCGGGTTACAAAGCGAATTTATATGCCAATATAGTGACGAACAAATATTTAATGATACACATGAAACAAAGTTGCCCAGTACCACACTGCGAACCTGCAAGTAAATAATACCTTGACTTGCTTCCTCTCAGACATAAATGGAGTCTTTTCCAAACCTCGCTCAAACCCAACCTTTGTATCCCAGCAGGAACGGCGTTGCCTAAGTAGGCAGCCACTTGGCCGCCAAGGAGCTTTTCTGAAATGTCCAGTATCGTCCCAGACCAGTGCGGTTTGAAACGCCCGTGTCGTCCTTGCAACCAATCGGCTCAGTCCCATCGCATTCAGAAACAGCTGTACCGGAGGGCAGAGGCGACAGTCTGCCCTCCACAGCCGCTTGTCAATCCGGAGAAGCATTGTCAGACGAACCGTCCCGAACGGTATTCGGGTCGATAAAGGCCTGTGGGAAGATGCCCCAGTCGCCTTTGCTCGTGAAGCCGCACCAACACCAGTGATCGGGATGTTCCCCTGTTTCTCAAGTCAGTCGTGTCTTTTTAGTCGTCATGCAGGAGTACTGTACTCACAGCCAATATTGATAATGGTGTCGCCCTTGTCAAACTTGAGCCAGGTCGGCTTGCCGTGCTTCGGGGCAAACTTCCACTTCGCCTTGGCGCTGACTAGGCTTCTGAAGCCCTTGTTCAGGGTACTGTTCGAGGGAGCCTTGAGCATGACCAGTTCAAAGGGCACCGAGGCGAAATGGCCGTCGTGCCAGGCGAATGCCTTGCGGCCCTTGTACTGGGGCGGCCACTTTATGCCCGTCAGCTTCGCCCCAAGCGCAACCTGCAGCTCTTCTGGCCGGTCCCGATCGACCATGTGCCGCTGGGCTTCATCCTTTCGCAGTTCCTTGGTCACGAGACCCGTGGGTCGGCCGTCTATTTCCGTGCTCTCTCGGTGTATTGGATTTGGCTTGGCAGGGACCTTGAAATGCAAGTCGTAATTGTTCACCAGGTGTGACGGGATGTCCTTTCCGTACACGACTGCGATGCCGCTGATGATGGGCAGGGGCCGCGAGTGTCTTGCGAGATGGGCAAAGAGGTCGTCTGCTGAGAAGAAGACAGTTGCGTCGCTTTCCTCGAGGGTATAGCCGTTTTTGACGCAGAATACACAAGCGTAGAGTCTCTGGTTGGGTTTCTTGACGGGCATGTGGCTCTTTTGCAAAAATCGCAGACGAAAGTTGACGTCTCGTTTCGTCATGTTGCCGCTTTCTACAGGTTGTATTAGCAGGGGACTGGGGAGTCGTGATATCCACTGGGGTGACTTGCCTCGATGGGAGTGATCGTTCTCTATGTGCTCGTAGTCCAGTTCCCATGCGCATCCGGTGCATCTTGCCACCACGCGCGACAGTGTCCTGTGCACAGGTTTCTGCTTCTGCTTCACACCAATGTTCCCCTTGGTGATTTCGGTCGCGCCTAAACATAATCCCTTGTACTGGCGGAAAGAGCTGGAGTCGTCGATCACGCACCGTTTGGAGGGAAGTCGCGTCACTGGGATCGGCGGCACGGCTTTCACGGGCGGCGGTTGCCAGAATGTGCTGCCAAAGGTTGACGAGCTCATGACAGACACCCTGCTGGGCAAGGGCAGGCTTCTCTGCGAGCGGTACGCCTCGTGCAAGTCCCGGGATGACAGGCGCTCGGCAAGTTGCTGTGGCGGCGGAGCAGAGTATCTCGGTTCCTTTCGTTTGACGGGCACTGGCTGCCCTCTGTTGCCATGGCTCGACTGGCTACCACTTGAATTGGATGACAAGCCACTGCTGGATGATTGACGTTTCGACTCGTCCACTATCAACTTTAGGGCTGGGACAGAGCCTGTGTAAGCGGTTGAGTTTTGACCGGGCTTGCCTCGGCTTGAATAAGACGGGGTCCGTTCAGGGGTAGCCAGGCTACCGTTCCAAGATGAATAGCCGAGGATGGTCGGCTCAAGGTCTGTTTTATGGTCCTGCTGCCAGGTGTATGAAGCTGGTGATATGGAGGACAAAGGCGAGATGGGCGGCGACTCTGGTAGGGTATTCAATGAGGAGTTTGAGCCGGTCAGGTTTGACAACAGCTCGATGTTTGTTCGTGTCAAGATGTTATACATCTTGGGTGCAGCATTGCGACATAGCGCCTGCAGCTCCATATACCTCGCCTCGTTGAAAGTCTCAATGGTAACATAGTCGTCGAAGCCCCAAAGGAGTTCCGTCAGCTCCATTTGGAAGTGGTTTATGTCCTCTGCAAAGCCGGGTCGTGTCAGTCAAGGCCGTGAGAGGCGACAAGCCAATTGTGGTTGCAATCTTACCGTTTGTCTCGATGGCTTTGACGAATGCTGAGCCGTGCTGCTTACATACCTTCTGGCACAGAGGCTCAAGCCGGTGCAATGCACGCTGTCCCTCGCGGAAGAGGCTCTCGGCCGTCTTTCGCATGCCTGGATCTCTGTCGCCCGCATTGCGCGCTGCATCTTTGGCTTTGCTAACAATGTCACTGAAGGGAGTGAGAAGGAATTCGACAACGTCCTCGACATCGCTTCGGAACGCCATCTTGCGGCCTCAAACAAGGTAAATACGCCAACATAGACTCAGAAGAGGGGCGTCGGCGCAGCTTGTGGCTATCAAGCAGTTGCCAAAGTTGTTCAGGTTGTCGTTGGGCGCAGATGGTTGACGCCTCGCAAATATGCCATGAGGGAAACAGGGCCAATTAATGCCTTCAAGTCGGTCAATTGTTAAGCCACGACAGGGACGGGCCAAGTTTGTGCCGGCAAACAATGCTCAGCTGAGGAGTGTCTTACGCTCAGGTAGGAAAAAGAAAGTGCTGACGGCTGCGAATACGCCATCTGATTCACGAGAGTTGTTGTTATCTCTCGCATTCTGCCATTCTGCCGGAGCAAGTCCCGCTGGCATCAATTGGCTGCAGCTGCCCATCAGAGACACCAAACAGGTTCAAATGCCTCGCAGTTCCGGCCATTGGCGTATGCATTGTTCAATCGCCAGATGGTAACCGGCCAAGGAAGGGTTGCCTGATGGTGGCGTTGATAAGGACTCCAGATCCCACTTTCATGCATGTCATCTCGCGCAACTGGTGCGTGCGGGTTGATAAGAAGCCGTTGGTCATCATCGGCAAAGCGATGGACCAATCAAGCAAGACAGGCGGGACTGATAGCAAGGCCAAGGACAAGCATATCCAAGAGAGTCTCATGAGGCGGTGCTCTGTTCCTAGGGTCCATGTCGTGTTTCAAATTCCCCTTGTTGTCTGCTTTGCGGAACAAGTTGGCCCTTGACAGCCCTGCGACTGCGGGGTTCCAGTTGGCCCAGACGCGGAGCACATGGGCAAATGCGCGCAGGCCACTCGGTGCACGTGATACTGACGCACCAGACATGTATTAATTGTCTCGAATGGCTCTTTTTCTTCCTTTTCTTCCTTGCTTCTTTGCTTCTTTGCTTCTTTTTGCCTTTGGCGGGCGCAAACAAAGCACGCAACAAAGCACACCAACTCTGTCATAATTTATAAATGCTAGCGCCCGTCCGCCTGCGCCAGCAATTAAAATGATTCACTGATATCACTTGATTCTAACTCGGCCTTGCCGATTTAATCCATACTCGCCTCCTCACCAGGCTACTCTCAACTTCTGCTTAGCAAAACTTTGACGAAATCTAGCCAACCTGAGGTTCCAAGTTGAATCCCAAATTCCCGCCAAACCTGCTTTTCCTGTCTTGTATTCAAGGCCTGCAATGCCGTGTTATTGAACATGGTTGCCTTGGCACGTTTCACATGACAATGAGTGGCTTTAGATCGGCGAAACCCGATTTTAATGGCGAGCCATGAACGAGACCATGTCTTGGGCCACCGCACCCAATTACCTGTTTCAGTCTCCAAGTTTCACCGTGTGTCTTCTGTCATTACTATATGGCATGGATTGAAAGCCACTATGCGAGTGGTACAACAGACCTTGCAACTCTCTAAAGCCGCCATGTTTTATAATGGTATCGGCTTATTCGACTGAATATGGAAATGTTTGCGGCCTCGCCAAACCTCGCCTTGTCGTTACCACTTGGGTGCGGCGCCAAAGTGCCGTGGTAACTTCCGGACAGCAATTACAAGCAACGCCATTTACACCCAGAGTAGGGGTTAATTCAACATCAGCTCATCTTTGAAGAGTAAAAGCTCAAGTCACTTAATTTCAGCTATTATTGCGTGTCCCGAGGTTAATGATATGTGACGATTTTCAAACCCATTCAACACATCGATACATGATGCCACGAATCCCTGACAAGGTGGCGAATAATTAGCCCTGGCATCACTCCAGCTACTGAAGTTTGAATAGGTTCTGCCACCTCCGCTTCATTCAGCATCTCGATTGCAACGAACATTTGACATGACAGCCAAACACTCCCTTGGCATCAGTGCTTCATTTCCAAGGTTTGCAAGTGATGTAAATGTCAGCTGCTGCCAAACTGAGGCTCAATTCTAATTTGCGCCTGTCTTGTACACATTATTCAGCTGTTATTCAGCTCCTGGAGGGTGTCTGCATAGGCAATAGTTCTGTTACATACTCAACTCTTCCATATCCTCCATTCTATCCAAGTGCTTGAAACGCCTGGATATCTCAAAAGAAGGCTACCTGGCGGAGCAAGGCCAACCCGCTGATACATCTAGTCATGATGCTCGCAGTATTGAAGTAGGGCGGAGGCATGCAGAGGAACCCTCATCACGGCAAGGCCAACGATCATGTGGCTCTGCCAAATCCATCACACATCGCCAACTGCCCACTAGATGCAGATTCGACTTGACACCTGGGGTGGAGCTGGCATTGACCTCCTTCAACCCGATCTGGGGCAAGTGGATCGAAAAGCGGGTGCCAGATTAACACCAACTCGCTCCGCATCTCGCATCTCAGCAGCACAACCATGACGTGCATTACAAAATGAAACACGTCACTCCCAGATCAACCCTGGCATATCCAACTACAAAGCGAAAATGAATCAGCCGTTTACTACAGCTGAAAGATCATTGTGCTCATCCGCCTCACCTGTCTAAGTACAGTCTCCTGTTTCTGGCCGCACCTTGGACCCTGCTATTCTACATTCATCGGTCGGTCAGTGGTTATTTCACTGTACAAAGGGCTCCCAATATGGCACTTTATTCACTGCGCCGCCCTGAAAATTATCCTGCGTACCTCACTGGCTCAGCCGTTGGTAATTTGGTCCAAGAGTGAAATAACCAGTTGTCTTGGCTGTGAATGTCCAAGTATTGGTCTCGGCTCTGTATGAAACTATCTGATATCGCATAGTTTCGTTATCTCACGGGCATGGGGAATATCAGCTCCCTTGATTTATAACTGGAAATATTGATAAATCCATAATACAAGCCGGGGGATTTGTAGACGGCGCCATACTCCGTCCCTCAGACTACCCGCGATTGTAGGAGTCACAAATATGATATCTAGATTGACCTTTTTCAAGTTCCAGTATATTAGCTGAGAAATGTGGACCTGGGCGAGGTTTATTTCACTGAGACGCGCATTCGTCTTCCATTGAGGCCGCATGTCATTTACCATTACGGGGAACCCACCTGAACGCCTCTTGAAATCCTATGGCCATACCGAACCTGGAAAGTTTCCGAGAGAGTGGCTGTCAAGAGTGTCAAGGCCTGGGTCCAAGCACACTGCGCCATGTCAATGAAATTTTCATGGAAGCTTTCGGGTTGAGCCCTTATTTCTGTGGCAAGATCTTCTGAGCGGCCACTTGAAGCCTGCTATTCCCGTCAGACATGACAATTCGCATGAACATCTCTACCGCGAGCATCAACAGCGATGTTGGCACAGACTGCAGCTTTAGAAGTTTACTACCATTGCTTGGCGAGCTGATATATTTCCAGAACCAATAAATAGCGACAATGCCGATACGGTATGACTAATCCATCCAGGTGTGGCTAACTTGGCGGAATTCAAAAATCGCTGTCCTTGGGATTGGGTTCGGCTCTTTTGCTTCCGAGGTAGTACGAAAATAGACATCAAAACAGAGTCAAAAACAGTGTTGGATGGTTTCGAACTGGAAGAAAGATGAAATTGGTGGGTGATGTGGAGCAGGAATAAGCAAATTAGACGAGTGAAGCTGGGCTCCAGATTGCCTCTACATTGTTGCGATAGTTGTAGTTTCTTGCAACAAAACGTATTCAAGTTTTCCAGGGAACGAACGGGGCGATGGGGCCTAAAGTCAGACGCACAGCTGTCATTGGTAAGAGCTCATAGCTGGTGGAGCTTTGTTGGTGTGGAAGCTAGCCGGGTGAACAGCTGCGACAGCTGTCGTACGAAATAGCACTGTGCGGGGCACAAGCAATTGGCACCATAACAAAATTCTGCCAAAGAGTACCGCCCAAAAAAAAAAAAAGTCCGGACGGAACCGCAAACACCATCTTCTTCACCCACTGGAGAAAGGTGGATTGAGTACGCAGGACACCTTGAACATCAACGGCGCGGTCCATTGGCCCATTGCCAAGATGAATATCGCACATCCCGTGACCTCCGAGGTCAATGCCGTCGAGTTCACATTCCTTTCCCCCGAGGAAATCCAAGCCATTTCCGCCAAGCGCATTGAAAATGATAGCACCTTCGACAGCCTGCTGAACCCCGTCAGCGGAGGTCTCTATGACACCGCTCTTGGATCATGGGGGGACGAACCGTGAGATCGCCCAAACTGATACCTCTTAGCTTCTACTGACCTTTTCTTTTTCAAGGTGCGCGACTTGCAACCTAAACCAATGGAATTGCCCAGGACATCCGGGACATATCGAGCTCCCGGGGCCTGTGTACCACCCAATCTTTCTGGACCAGGCATACCGTTTGCTCCGAGCGACTTGTGTATACTGCAGAGGTTTCCGACTGCCTTCCAAAGATCTCCACAAATACATGTGCCAACTTCGACTGCTCCAACATGGCCTCATACGAGAGGCGCACATCGTCGAGGCTCTTGGCGAGATAGATTTGCCAAGTGTAGAGGAAGCACTTGGCTTGAGCGAAAGCGAGGCAGAGGAAGAAAACTCCTCGATTGACAGCGTGACACGAAAAAGGGAAAAGTACGTTCAGGAGTGCCTCCGAAGCATCAAAGTTCGGAGAGGCGATGCCAAGAAAGACAAGACTGAAGGCACGACCCAAGCTCGTCGGGAAGTCACCAAAGCGTTCTTCGCGGAAATCACCAAGAGCAGGCGATGCGCTTCATGCTCAGGAATCTCACCCTCATACCGAAAAGATCGTTATGTCAAGATTTTTGAGAAGGCGCTTTCACCAAAGGAGCAGGCAAAAATGGCTCAGAGCAAACTGGTGTCGAAAGATGCCATGGCGCGCCATTATAATAGCAAATCGGATGCTGAAGTTGTTGATGAAGCCTCCTCCGATTCCGAATCTGTCGCTCAATCGGCGAGCGATCAGGACGAAGAATCCAATGTTGGCGCGGCCGCATCACAGAGATATATCAGTCCTATGGAGGTGCGAGCTCGTTTGATCGAGCTGTTCATCAAAGAACAAGATGTGCTGTCCCTTTTGTACAATACGAAACCGCGCACGCGAAGCTCTCCGCAGGTCACACCAGACATGTTCTTCGTCACGACCCTTCTCGTGCCGCCGAATCGCTATCGACCCGAAGCGCGCATGGGGGAGTCTCAAATCACGGAAGCGGAACAGAACTCGCTGTACAAGTCGATCTTACGAAGTTGTGCCAAGATGGCCCAAATTTATTCAGTTTTGCGAAGCAAGGATCACTCCGACATTACACAGCTTCACCAGGCTTGGACAGAGCTTCAGGAGGGTGTCAATGCACTGATTGACAAGAACAAGAACCCGGTGCAGGGCGCAGCTGCTAAGCGCAACGAAGACGGCATCAAACAGAAGATTGAAAAGAAGGAAGGTCTATTTCGAAAGAACTTGATGGGCAAGCGTGTCAATTATGCGGCCAGAAGTGTCATCTCACCTGATCCCAATATTGGCACAAATGAGATTGGCGTTCCGCCAGTTTTTGCCCAAAAGCTCACATTCCCGGAACCAGTCACCGGCCACAACTTCAGGGAAATGCGCCAGGCCGTCATCAATGGTCCCAACAAATGGCCAGGAGCTTCTGCCATTGAGAATGAGTACGGGCAAGTGCAGATGCTGAGACACAAGTCTGTTGACGAACGCACAGCCCTGGCAAACCAGCTACTTGCTTCAACGGATTTGAGGGCACCAAAGGAAAGGAACAAGAAAGTCTACCGCCATATAACAAACGGTGATGTAGTGTTGATGAACCGTCAACCTACACTGCACAAGCCTTCCATCATGGGACATCGAGTTCGCGTTTTGCCTGGAGAAAAGACCATTCGTATGCATTATGCGAATTGTAACACCTACAATGCCGACTTTGATGGAGACGAAATGAACATGCACTTTCCCCAGAATGAGGTTGCGCGAGCTGAGGCACTGCACATCGCCGACACCGACCATCAATACTTATCCGGAACACAAGGAAAGCCGCTGCGAGGTCTGATTCAAGACCACATCTCCATATCTGTCGCCTTGTGTAGTCGCGACACTCTTTTCACCCGTGGCGACTATCATTCATTGGTTTACAGCGCCATTCGCCCGGAACACGGCCACATCTTCGGAGAGAGGATGCAGCTGCTCCCACCGGCCATTATCAAACCCGTGCCCAGATGGACCGGAAAGCAGGTCATCACAACGATACTCAAAAACACCCAGCCGCCAAATTGCGGACCCCTCACTCTACAAGGAGACTCGCAGATCAAAGCTGAGCAATGGGGCCCCAAGTCCGAGGAGGGGACGGTGCTAATCCAAGATGGCGAGTTTGTCACTGGCATTCTTGACAAGTCCCAAATTGGTCAAAGCTCGGGAGGCTTAATTCATGCTGTCCACGAAATTCATGGGCCGGCTGCTGCTGGCAAGCTCCTCTCCGCTCTTGGCCGACTCTTGACTCGGTACCTCAATATGCGTGCTTTCTCTTGCGGCATGGAAGATTTGCGTCTTACTCCCGAGGGCGAGAAGGCCCGGCTGCGGGAGCTGCAAGTCATGGCCCGGGCCGGTTTGGAGATTGCATCGAAGTATGTCTCGCTCAAGGATGTTTCTGATCCCTACGACCCGCTGCTCGTGGAGCGTCTTGAAGGGGTTCTCCGCGACGATTCGACACAGGAAGGACTGGATCTATTGATGAATGCAGGGACCAAGGACATCACAGACGCGGTGCAGAGGGCCTGCCTTCCTAATGGTCTGGAAAAGCCATTCCCGCGGAACCAGATGCAGGCAATGACAACGTCTGGAGCAAAGGGCACCAGGGTTAATGCGTCCCTCATATCGTGTAACCTTGGACAGCAAGTCCTGGAGAGTAGGCGAGTACCCATCATGGTTAGCGGTAAATCGCTCCCCTGTTTCAAACCCTTCGAGACAAATATTACGGCCAATGGTTACATTGGTGGCCGATTTCTCACGGGCATACGTCCACAGGAGTATTACTTCCATCACATGGCGGGTCGAGAAGGTCTTATCGATACAGCCGTTAAGACATCGCGATCTGGTTATCTACAAAGATGCGTCATCAAGGGTCTGGAGGGTCTTCTGGTTGCGTACGATGCAACCGTCCGTGACTCGGATGGCTCCATTGTACAGTTTCTGTATGGAGAAGATGGCCAAGATGTCACGAAGCAAACTTTCCTCAAAGACTTTGCCTTTATTCTACGCAATGTAACATCTGAAGTGGCCCAGCTGAGATATGACCCCGAGGTGGTGAAGCGTCTCAGTGCTAATCGGCATGCGTTGATGAAGTACATGAAGAAGGCTATGAAGCACGGGAAGGATCCGTTGATAAGCACGCTTAACCCCACGACAAATGCGTTTGTGTTGTCTGAACAATTCTACAACGCCATGTCATCATATCTCGATAAAAATCCGGACGGCCTGATTCGTGCCGCCAAGGGTGAGGAAGCAGCAACCGACTCATCTCGTGCCCTGAGCCGCAAGAATGCCGAATCCCTGTTTGCGATGAAGTACCTGCAGTCACTGGTGGAGCCTGGTGAGGCAGTAGGTGTTGTGGCCGGCCAATCTGTAGGCGAGCCATCGACACAGATGACTCTCAACACCTTCCACTTGGCAGGACACGCTGCGAAGAACGTCACGGCCGGTATTCCTCGACTGAGGGAGATTCTAATGACAGCCTCGAAGAAAATTTCCACCCCGGCCATGACCCTCTATTTGAAGCAGAACATTTCCTCAGACGAAGGCGAGACTTTTGCCAAGTCAATCAGCGCTCTTCCCCTCTCGGACGTCTTGGATAGCGTGGTTGTGGAAGAGAGGGTTGGCCGTGGCAAGATTTTTGGCATGGCCAAGACGTATCTGATCAAGTTGAAGTTTTTCCCGTCCCAGGAATACTTTGAAACCTACCATGCCAGTGTATCCGAGGTGATGGATGCCGTGGAAAAAAGGCTGCTACGCCACATTGTTACACTCTCGAAAGCCGAGGTGAAACGTCGAGCGATGCAGGCTGCCACCGGAGCTGTTCCTGACATTGGAACAAAGGTTGGAGTTGTTGAGACGGCTGCTCCCGCTGCTGCGGCTGAGACGGGTGCTGGTGATGAAGACGATGACGACGGCGACGCGGGTGACGACGATCATACCAATGTCAAGCAGCGAGCCAACCGCTCCGAGGCCGTGTCATATGGGCCGAATGATGACGCAGACGATGAAATTCAGCGGGCAATGGATGAATCGGCGACGGACGACGAGATGGAAACAGGAGGCTTGGACGGAAGCTTGCAGACCAAGAAGACGACGAACAAGGGTGCGGACGAGGACAATGCCGAGCGCGACGGCGGCCATTCAACCAGCTCCCGGACAGAACGTGTGCTGGAAGCGTTTTCCGAGGTGACGGACTTTGAATACGATGAAGAGACGGGAGAGTGGTGCAATGTGACGCTCGAATTTGACACAACGGTGCCAAAGTTCCTCATGCTTAGCATCGTCCAAAAGGCCGTGAAGAAGACGTTGGTGAGAGAGATTAGCGGAATTGGGGCTTGTAGATTGGACCAGGAGCGAACTGGAGAGAAGGAGTACGTGATTCGTGCCACCGGTGTCAACCTCCAGGCGATGCAAATGCGCAGCGACTACATCGACCCGGATCGGATCCGGACCAATGACATCGCGGCCGTGTTATCCATGTACGGTGTCGAGGCATGCCGAAGCAACATTGCTGGAGAGCTTGCAGAAGTATTCGGGTCGCACGGCATCAAGGTCGATAACCGGCACCTGAACTTGATTGCAGATTACATGACGAGAAATGGCGACTTCACACCCTTTAACCGAATAGGCCTCGGGGGCAACGTCAGCCCTTTCACCAAGATGAGCTTCGAGACGACGCTGGCCTTCCTCAAGGACGCGGTTCTGGACGGAGACTGGGACGAGCTGGCGACACCGAGCGGGCGCCTGGTCATGGGCCGACTAGGCAAGCTCGGCACGGGCAGTTTTGATGTTTTGACAAGGCTGCCAACGCACCACGTTAATTCTTGGGCGGTGTAACGGGCGGCGTTGGATTTTACGGCGTTGTATATGTTGGATGTCAAGTAGCATGAGCAAGAATATGAATTGATTTCAGCTGGCAGCTGCACTATTTAGTTTTGTGTATCCTTGGCTCGCTTGTTGATTGAAGATTACCCGCAGCAGACACTCGGTTCCGTGATGCCACGGGCTTGCTTCTCGTCGGATCCGTCCATCTTGACCTCGAGCCAGTCGCACACAAACTTGCCCAATGCCGCGCCTATAAAGATGCACAGAATCACATAGCCGTTGAAGTACATGGCGAGGAGCATGACCATGTAGGCGGTTCCAAAAGTCAGCGCGTGCAGCACCGACCTCGTCAGCTGCTGGAGGATGCCTGCGCGGAAAGCGACGACTCGGGACCCGAGACTGCCGCCGCGGGCGGATTGGCGTGTCGATTCGCGGCGGAACTGGCGCAGCACAAAGGCGTCGTATTCCCTTCCCAGGCGGCGGAAGAACTCGACGAGCACGACGAGCAACATGACGCCGATGCACGTGGCGGCGAACATGGCGTTGCTGGTAATGTGCCAGCTGGGCGAGAGGAAGCAGGCATCAATCGTGTACCAGTTCCACAGCATCTAGCATCTGTCAGCTGGCAGGTCGGGTATTCTTTCCGGGCACGTACGGATATCTTGCAGGCGGCGCCGTCATGGCTGCCGTGGTCGCCGTGATCCATGGCGATGGATGGAGGTCAAAATGGTGTATCTGGTGTATCACTGTATGCCGAGCGAGTTTTTGTCGGGTTTTCTGTGAAGCGATAAAGGGGCCCATCTTTGCCAAGACTTTGCTTGATGCGCCTACTTCCGTCCCTAATACGGTTGCCAAGATTCGACAATGGCTCGACGCTCCGCAAAACTTGCTCATTCCTGCTCAAAGCAACCTTGACAATCTTCAACTCACACACTGCCGCCTTCTGGTTCTGGGGCGAGGTAATCTATCGTGAGCAGAAAAGCATACTATCTCGTTTCCAACATGCTCACCTTTGATCACTCAGCGCCTGTAGTCGACCTAAACTCTCACTCCCGGGTGCCAGCTGTCCCTGTCAACGACACGCGCATTCAGCAGCCCCTTTGCCGTGCGGACAGTAACTGACGGTCTGTCAAAGGTTCTAGGGTGCCGGCTTCTAGCCTAGCAAGTCGATATTCTTTCCAAGTCGCGTATTCCGTCGATGATACCATGCCACGACACGACACGGTAAAAAGCAACGACTTGCCCCTTCTTGAAGCTGTGAAAGCCAACAGCCTGGTATGCGACCTAGTGTAATGGTTGAATGAGACACATCATAACGAGCTTGTTACTTTCGGCCATGTGTACGTATACATTTATTAAACAATTGGAGCCCATATCAGCAGTCCACGGCCTCGGGTCCGCTTTGCAAGGAGCACCATGTTGACGCCTCGCCCATAATTTTAAAAAGTAAATGGGAATCGTACCATCGTGTTGTGGCTAGCTCTGGGTGTAATAGACAGTGGAATTGGTCCTTGAATTCAGGTAATTATCTGGGAATACAGGTCTTTTTTTATTGTAAATCCAGAGGTTGGTTGACCAGCCACTTAAATGTGTCTTGACAGACCTCTTCCTGATATATCCGTTGACAGTAACAATGGCCCTTGATCCTAGTATTAGTAAAGCACCAAGTCATGTCTCTTAACCAATCTCATAAGAATCCCATGACTCAGGTCACAATCTTTTGCCAGCCCTTCCATTTCATCATTGCGCAAGAAATTTGGGTGAAGGCTCATTACATCGAGAACTACATCCTGCAGCATCCCGTCTGCATGCAGTCTGCACACCTCATGCACTGCAGAGATGAACGCCGGCTGGTTCCAGTGCCGATGAGCAAGCTTCTTGAAATATTTAAGAGCAAGACCTTTTAATCCAGGTGCCAAATATCGTTGTGCAGCTTCGTATACCCTCACGTGAGTAACTAGATTTGATACATGCTCGACGGGCGATGTAGTGGCTGTGGGTTGCCGTAGCATTATACTGTTCTTGCGACTATCGGTATTGGCCTCGTCTCTGGAACCCGCAATATCTTGGTCCTGCAGGTAGTCCCCAAAGTAAAAGAAACGCACCATGCGTCTTACGGCGTCTGGATCCACCTCTTTAAGGATGAACTCACGTTCTATGCCTTCCTTTGGCCGTTGTTAGCATCGTACCAATGTAGAGAAAGGTCCAGACGAACTTTGAACCGATTCGCAGAGCCCGGCTGGCCACAACCCGTGTCAAAAGATTCAGCTTGGGGGCACACAACGGCCTTGACAAACAATTGTCATGTCGGAATACTTCTTGTTGCCGTAAATTCTTAAGTAGTGAGCACAGCTTCTGTCAGGCTGGTCAAAGGGAGACCCACAACTGTCTGTCGTCCATCCGTCTCCATGTTTGAGTCCAACAAGGCCAGATAAGAGGTACGAGGTGATGTGGATATGGAGGACCTTTGACTAAGCTTACACTTCTCTGGTCAAGGTGCCTGAAGCGACTCCCTTTCTTTCGATATCACCTTGATTTGGGTGCAAGGCCAAGTTGACTTTTATGAATGCTTGAACCCATATTATGATGTTACTTCTCCTTTTCCTTCAACATCTCGTGGGCGGGAGTCTTTTTCTACCTTTGTCCACACAGCCACATACGTCAAAACGTGTCGCGATCCAGTCCAAATGACGTCCCACCTAATTGGACGCCAACTGTTGTACATATGCTGTAGGGCATTTGTCGTTTTGACTGTTATTGATTTGGGCCTGCAATCCATATCTTGGCTTCCCGGACCGTGAGGGTGGCCTCGTGGTGAGGTTGGACCTGGAGAACGAGCAGGACCCCTGGAAGATTGGCCAGCACTATTATTTGTGTTTCGCCGAGTCCAGCATCTGGCAATCTCACCCCTTTAATCCACTGAATGCGCCCGTCGTGAAAAGAGCGTCGTCAAGCATTCGTACATTATCAGAGCCAAGTCGGAAAACAGCCAGAGGAAGTAGACAGTGTCTCGTCTTCATCCGAGAACATTTGCCCGTGTAATGACAAGGCGGCGTGTAGAACCGCCCTCTCGGTGGACAAGATTGGCCACGGAGGGGCTGACGACAGTCGACACCCCGAGTTGAGTACAATGGTGGGTGCCTTTGTTGAGCGAACAGTCTCAGGGAGAACGGTGGTGTTTGCAAGCGGGCCGGGGGGTATGATATCGGATCTGCGGAGGATAGTTGCTGCCTTGAATGATCCAGGAAAGGTGTGGAGGAGACAAGACAGATATAACGTTGAATTGGTATGCGACGATAGACTGGAGTAGCTGCATGACCAGGTGTGAAGACGCAATACACATCCAGGGGTTGTATCCAGTCTAAATGTCAGCTTGGCAGTCAAAAGTAAATTACATCTACTAACAGTTGTAGTCTGTATACGACGAAGCTTGCTTAAAAGCTCTTTATCCACGCAGCAACAAATACACGCACCTCCCGTCAAACAGTACACACTGAGGCTGACCATTGACCTTGGACTCACAATCTGCCGTGGAACATTTCCTTTGCCTTAAATCTCGGCCTCGTCCACGTCGTAGAGCAACTGCCTCTCCGTGTTGGCCAGGGCATTGTACCCAACCCAGCTCGACGCCCAGAAATAAGCCCAAATGGCCGTCTCCTTGAGCCACAGGCCCCATTCGCCAGACCTTCTTCTGACCTCGGAATTGCTCGTCGCCTGCCTGGCTATTTCATCAACCCGCGGCCGGCGAATTCTGTCAAACGCCGCGTACGCATCCTCCAGGGGCCGGCCGGGGTCCTGCAGCAGCCGCGCAATCATGAACACATCCTCTGCTGCCATGGAGACGCCCTGGCCCGCGTGCGGAGACATGGCGTGTCCCGCGTCCCCCAGGAGAAGACACTTGCCTCTGTGCCACTTGCCGCCGGGCGCGAGCTTGAACACCGGGTAGAACCCCACGACCGACGTCTCCTTGATCATTGCCCTCATGATGTCGCCCCAGTCTCCCCTGGCGTTTTCCACCAGAGGCAGCAGGTCCTTTTGAAAGTCGGCAATCTCCTCCTCTCGCTTGACTTCCCATCCATCCCTGCCGTCTCCCGTGGCGGGCAGGGGGACTTCCTTGGAAAAGGCCCACACGGCCTCGTCGTCGGCTGCGGAGCAAGACATGGTGAGGAAGGCGCCCTCCGTCGTCAGCGTGGCGTTGATGCCCCTGAGCTCGTCTGCGGAGCCGTCTGGAAGACGCGACGTGCGAATGAGGGCGCCTAGGCCGGAGAAGCCGGTGTACTCGGTCGCGTGCGCCGGGTCCACGTACAACTTGCGAACGGCCGAGTGGATTCCATCGCAGCCCAGCAGGAGATGGCCGGTGTCGGTGGTGCCGTCCGAGAATGTGACCTTTACCCTGTCCTCGTCCTCTTCAATCTTTGTCAGCTTCTTTCCGTAGTGGATTGCTATCCCTGCCTTTTCGGCGGCCGCGACGAGAACGTCGAGGAGATCTGTGCGCTTGATGCGGAGGTATCCGAATCCGCCATTCTTTGCGCGAACTCGGCCGACCACATCCTGTGACGTTATGACGCCGCCCTTGAGGCGTCGCAGAGTTAGGGTTGAGTGGCTGCTTCCGCGCGAGACAAGGTCGTCGTATATCCCCATTCTGTGAAACAGGCGGAGACCGTTGGACAGTATCCCAATGGCACCGCCCAGCGTAGTGGGCTCCGGTCGCAGCTCATATACCGTTGGCGAAATGTCTGTGGTCTGCTGCAGCCGCAGCGCGGCAGATAAACCGGCTGGTCCGGCCCCAATGATGATTGCCTGCGAGGAGGGTTAGTTGATGGTGTTGGTGGCAAGATGCATTGGAGCCTACTTTTCTCATATCTAGTGGTTGGACTGTATTTTTTGTCAGTGTGCGCAACTGTTGCTGGCTTGATCTGAAATTATTCTGCTCGGAAAATTGTCTTGTTTGAATGATATATCCCAGGCCGTCACTTAAATATTGAAGCTTAACGTCACGACCGGAGGTGTCCGCGGCACGGATTTCCTATATTGGA
This sequence comes from Keithomyces neogunnii, assembly GCA_020975405.1. Lineage (NCBI taxonomy): Eukaryota > Fungi > Ascomycota > Sordariomycetes > Hypocreales > Clavicipitaceae > Keithomyces > Keithomyces neogunnii. Next base: position 4,350,731 of record JAIOWQ010000003.1, on the reverse strand, counting down.
AGGGGTGCCGCGGCAGCCGGAGATCCGGAGCTGGCCCGCGCTAACCCGATGCGGAAGCTCGCCGCGGAGACTTTTCCCGCAGGCGTCACTTTCTCCGACCACGTCCATTTCGCAAGACTCGACTGCCGGCGGCTGTTGATATAGTCTGGGCAAAGATGATGCATCGGTGGGGCCGGGCGCCTCTCTCGTGTCGGCCCTGCCGGGATAAGAAGCGCCGCTGCGACCGACAGCGGCCGTGCTCAAGCTGCACGCTACGGAGCATCGACTGTCGATATGCCGACCATGGTGAATCCGGCGCCACGGTGCGGGAGCAGTCGCAAGAATCATTTTCTCATGTCATTTATCCCGGCTCAACAGCCACATCTAGGGACACCAAGTATGGTCGGCCTTGAACTTTGTGGGATTTGCTCGGCCCGCTGACATGCAGCTCTTCCAGTGAGGTTTTGCGCCGCCTCCAAAGACTCGAGGAGGCCGTGTTCAACAAGCCCAGCCGGCCGAATTCTCCTTCTGCCTCGCGCCGAGAAGCAAAAGACACTCCCCGAGGTGAGACTGTCGGCGCCGGTGACAAGCAATGCTGATGTTTGTGTTAGAATTCACCCCGTTCGGATCCCATCTCGTGGCCGAAAGACCACATGAGGCAGCGCGGCAAAGGAAATATGTCACAGATCTGACCACAAAGCTACCCCCTGCCGCTCAGGCTAGATCCCTATTTGAACACTTCACCACAACATCCCACCCGAATTGTGGCATCCTCCACATCCCGTCATGTCGCGACATCCTGACGAGGACATATGAAGCCATCAACTCAGGCGGGATGCCTGGTCTTGAAAATATACTGCTGCTCTTTGGAATTTTTGCCGGAGCAGCCTTTGTTTGGTCGCCGCCATTACTCCAAAACCTCGACGCGACGCGTGCCGAGGCCGAGGCCGCGTTTGTTGAATATTCACGGCTGGGCCTATCTGTCATTGATAATGCCGTGCTGCCGCTGACACCATCGACCACCACTCTGGCCGCCATGTGCAATCTGCTTCATGTCACCGCACACGCCCGAGGCATGTCGGACAGCTCGGGCGCGCTACGCATGAAGTGTTACGCAACGGCCCGCAGCTTGCAAATTGATCGTCTGGATACTGTGAGAAACCGACAGGAGCGCGCGCAAAGAGGCTGCAACATGATTGAAATCGAGGTGCAAAGGAGAATATGGTGGTACCTGGTGGGCGGCGACTGGTGAGTCGGTCTCGATGGCGGTGCAAGCGCAAAGGAAATCTAATTCTCGTCCAGGCTGAATGCATTTTCAGGCGGCCCTCAAGACGGCGTCTACTTTCTCCATCCAAAACACATGAACGTCCGTCTTCCCGCGAACCTGGATGACGAGGATATAACGGCCGACATGGCCGACGGCCCGTTTCCGCTCTCGATTCCCTCTGGCATGAGCGCCTTTATCCATCGCGTCAAGATGTCGGATATTTGCCGGCAGGTTGTCGATGCGCTGCCCTCGCAAGTCAACGGACCCCACGAGGTGGACTACGATGTCGTCTTGCAGATGGACAACAAGTTCCACGACTTCCTGAATGACCTTCCCGTCTACTTTCGACTCGACGCCGAAAGCATGGCAAAGTCGGCCACCATGTTCCAAAACCGCCCGACGCTGAGTCTGCAAAGGATAGGCGTCAACTTCAGCGCGCACGTACGGCTGTGCCGTCTCCACAGACCATATCACCTCGAGGGCCTGACAAATCCAAGGTTCGCGTACTCTCGCCAGGCTTGCATCCGGGAGTCGCAGAGGGTTCTTGATCTGCGTCGCGCCATGGACGAATGCCGGGCCCCGCCGGGGATGAAGCCGGCTCGTTCGTGGATCGTAATGCAGCACGTGTCGATTGCGGCGCTCATTCTCGCCACCGACGTGTCGTTCGACCCGCTGGCGCCCAACGCGGAGGAGAGAAAGGCCAAGGTGCTTGCCACGTGTGAAGTCCTGGAGAGGTCCATTCAAGAGTCGGGGTCCGTAATGGAAGGCGTTCAGCGTAACATGCAACTTTTGATATCGACACTGGAAAAACAGCGGTCTCGGAGCATAAGCCAACGCGCACCTGCCTCTTTTGATTTAGAAACTGCTCTTCATCAGCCTGGCGATGCGGTAACGATGGGTAATGAGTATCAAGCATCAAGACCGGGCCCGGCGGACAGGAACGATGGCTTTCTGGGTGACATTGGCGCAGAACAGAGTGATTGGGATCAATTGTGGAGGGAGTTTATTGACATTGCGCCAGAATTGGACATGACACATTGGGATATTTTCTTTGGGGATGTGCAGCCCATGTACTAGGAGACAGATGCGGGAGGCCGGGATGCGAATTGATCAGACGAATCTAGCAGCAAGTCTTTGACCTAGAACAAGTTGACTTCCCAGATAGTTTCTAGAGGTGTCGTCTTTCCAATCATCCGATTAAAGGCAAGAATTCTACCATGGTCAGTATCGTGGCTTCTGGGGCTAGCTGGCGCCAAACTTACGCAATCATGAGTGTTGGTTTCGTCATGTACTGGGCAGACGTGTGAAAGAGTATTGTCATTTTTCGATCGGCAGCGCTAAAGAGATATTAGATTCAACTGCACCCGTATAAACAGGCCAACAATGCAGAGTGGTACGTACAGGAGCGCCATCTGGCCCTTTACCCCGTTGTCAATAAAGCAGCCACCGGTAGTTGTCAGCGCCATGGGTAGGATGCGAGGGAAAAGCAAGCAACACGCAGCGCCCTCGCCGCTTGGTATAGGAGGAGCAGCTACACACATATAAGAGCAAGAAGCAGCTGCAGAAGAAAGGGGGCAGAGCCAAATCTGCCAGAACAAGAGGTCGTGTCTGGTTGTACGCATTGTGCATTAACTGCATGCCTTGTAGCACCTCTCATCTGATGGCCGTTGATCTTAGTCTCCATGGCACCATATAGTACCGCAGCCCATGCTTCGGCCTCGGTGAAATCAGGCCACGGCGCGTGACAATACTTACACACCTAGAAACCTACATGTTTACTAAATCTCTAGATTAATTATATAAGCCTGTCTAATGACTAATTCCAGGTTTCCCTGTAAATACCTATCCAAGAGTCACAAGTGTACTATATCATGCCAAATAGTTGACGGGCCTTATGACGACTTCGCGTAAACTAACTGCTAAAGAGTGAGTGTAGTATTACCATTTCTTAATAGACTGTGACTTCCCTTTGCTTGGCTTGGGCAACATTCCAGTCTTACGTTTCGCCTATTGTAGTCCAATCCGATGCCTGTTGACTGACCCAGGGCCTGTTGTGCAGAATTATCCTCGATACTGTAGCATTTGCCTGATTTAAAATAATCTCCATCATCGGCCCGCGTAGAATACAGCTTCGTTTGCAAGTATGGTCAAACTAGAACGTGATTCGCTGACCGTGATGCCCCATCCATTTTCAACATGAGATTTACAATTGGGACCGACATGCAGCCAGAACCATTGTTTACAAGATCGATTGCCAGTACATTGTTGACAGGTAATCTGCTCGTAAAGCCAACCCCGGTGGAAAGGGCGCCTTAATAAAGGCAGAAGCAGCGGGGACCTTGGCAAATACATGTTCAAGCGTTGAATTGATAAAATCCCTCTCTCAACAAAAAATCAAAATAATGTTGTGAATAGACTGTTGGGCGGATGCTGTTGATAGCGAGCTGCGTACCTAATCAAGATGTAGGAGTTGGTTTATATATTACATCTCGTGACACTTTCAGCTTATATACAAGTCTAGAGGAGAAAGCTCTAAATCATCTATTCAAAGCCGCCGACTAAAAGGAATCATGTTCCGAACCTCGTGACAAATTGCGCGACAGAGAGCATGGGTTTAGACTCCTTCGCAATCTTCCCAGGATTCGACATATCACTTGTATTTTTGTTCCATATCGCGCCTTGGACTTTTTATGCATCATCACAGAGAAACTGTGTAGAAAAGCACAAGGTTTTAATAAAGCAGGGAAGGGTGTTAACTGCGACTTGTCCGGACTAACCTGTTAGGTCCGTCTCACACGCCATGTCACGCCGGCATATGGGACTCTTCCTCCTATATCTTCATCTCGTCATTCCTCAGACTTGCTGGATTTATTCATCACTCTGCATGGTGAGTCCTCGGAGTCATCGGTGTGACACCTTACAGCGCCTTCCACATGTATCGGAGACCTCACATGTACTCAGCCTCAATGTCTCATACCAATGACCTAACACGACCGGCCCTTTGGTCTCATTCACTTGGTCCCGACGACATGTAGAGTCACCGTCTAGCTAGTCTAATAGCGCCAGCTTTACGTATACGGAGTCAGCTTTTCAGAATTAACCCGGGAACGCCTTGGCATTGCAGCTTACATGAATGGACGTGCATCCCTCCCGCGTCTTCGCGTCGTCTTTTAGGATTTCGCCCTTGGGCATCACTGACTCTGGCCCCGCAAATTAAGCTCTTGGTACCGGAGGCTCTGGGTTGCGCCAGGGATGTGGCAAAGTGCTTGGCTTTTCACGTAAGCGAGAGCCTCTGGCATAATGAGACGGACTGCCTGTGACGTTGCTGCGAATTGTGACATGATTAGCCAAACTGTCCCATGCCTGGCTTGCTGATTACTTCGCAGCGCGTACCCGGGAAATACATTAAAATAGCCTGGGAAGCCCCGACTTTGTCGGCATCCTAGGCACAGGCAAAGCTGCGGTAGCCAGCCTATTTCTGTATTCATCACTCTTTTGGCTCTCTCTTGCAAATTTTTCATTAATCATAAAGTGGCATTGTGTGTTTTCCCTCCGGGGGCTCCTGCCTGCGGCGCTGCCTACTTACTAGGTACCTGCCTCAACACCACGACGCGCCTGCTAATATCATCACCAACTTTGTACGTACATTGACTGCCTCGGAACCATGTATACACATGTTAACAAGGAGCCATTCATCTCATAGCACCTGCACCCAGAGAGGGGTACAAACTGGAGCAAAGTACGAGTATATCACACACACAACATGTGCTTTTATATTAATCTGCTGCGCAATCTCAAGCCCGCAAGGGCACGTTTAGTCCTTTTGATCCTCCAGCGTGCCGTGGACTTGGGTCAAGCCGGTGGTGCTCTTAAACTTGCGCAGTGGAACCTTTGTCTCGAAGAGCATGTCAATCTCTTCCAGGCTCCTCCCCTTCATCTCCGGGATGCAGAAAAAGGCAACAACCACCATGACGACGTTGATGGCCCCGTATATGAAGCCCACCTTGGCCCCCAGCGCGGCGTATGGCGCGTTGAGCAGATAGGGGATGGTGAAGGAGGTGACAAAGGTGGTAATGATGGAGATGACGGTCGCAAACAAGTTGGTCTTTTCCTTGACGCGACTCGAGGCAGCCTCGGAGACGACAACGTACGATCTAACATTCGAGCAGTCGTTAGTCACACATCATTGCCATTTAGGGGCCGGGACTGGACTTACACCGGGGCCCAGGAGAGGTTATATGCGCACGAGAATAGAATGAAAAAGGCCACCTGGTAGCCGTTAGCAGCGTGTCATGCAGAGGCAGGGGGTTCTTCAGAATGGCATACTATGGTGTGCTTCTGGTCGATCGTGGGCGAATGGATCGAGCCCAGGCCGCCCACAATCAAGAGAGAAACGGCCATGCCGGAGCCGCCAGTCATCAGCATTGGCCGCCGGCCGACTTGATCGATAATGAGCCAGGTGGCGACGAGACACACCAGCCCAGTGACGTTGCTCAGGATATTGAACAAGAAGGCCTGGCTCTTGAAGCCTTGGCTTTGGTAGAAGATGACCGAGTACTGGCTCGAAAAGGCCTGCCCGGTGATTTGCTGCCCAAACATGGCGATGACGGCCACCATTGTTCGTCGCCTGTTGGTCTGGTCGAATACCTCGGCCCAGGAGCCCTTTTCCTCCAGAGAATGGGAGGTCTGGAGAATCTCCATCTCGGCGTCAATGTCGGCCTCTGAGTGGTTCTTTCTCAGCTTCTGAAGAGACTTTCTGGCCTCGTCTATGCGGCTGCGGGAAATGAGCCTGGAAAAGAAAAAGATTGTTAGAACAATAATGGCAGGGCACATCCCATGACGGCAGTGTTCCATACCAGCGGGGGGACTCGGGCACAAGTGGCAAAAAGGCCACGATGAATGCCGGCGCAACAAACTGCAGGCCTACGGGGATCTGCCAGGCCTTGTCGCTGTTGATATTCTGCGTGCCGTAGGTGACGAGCGACGCAACCAACTGGCCGCCGACAATCATCAACTGAAGCGTCGACGCCATCATGCCACGCAGCATCTTGGGGGCAGTCTCGGCCTGGTAGATGGGGACGACGACAATGGTCATTCCCGTCATTGCGAAGCTGATGAACCTGCCAATGATGAACTGCGCACTCGTCGTGGCCGTTGTCTGAAGCAAGACACCGCTGGGGAGATTGTCAGCCAAGCTTTGAGAAGCTCTGTTGCCCTGATAGACACTCACATGAATGACAGGCCGGCCAGAATCAGGATGCACCTCTTTCGTCCAAACCGCTCGGCAATAGTACCACAGGCGATGGCGCCCAGTGCTTTCCCGAGAAAGGGAAGAGAGGTCATGAGAGACGATAGCCAGGCGGGCAGCTTGCAGACGCCGCTGGCATTGCATTCGCCGAAGCGCCTGCCAAAGCTCATCATGCCTTGCACGGCGCCAAAGTTGCCAACATCGTAGCCAAAGTTGAATGCGCAGCTGCACATGTAACTGTGAATCTTGTCAGAGAGGGAGCGGCTTGCGCAATGAGGCACATGTACTTACAGCATCACAAACACCAGGGTTCCATTAAACTGTCGCAGGCGATCTGCCGCCACGCTCGTGGAGAGAGCGGATTTGCCGTCCATGTCGATGAAATTCTGCCCCGGCTTGTCACCAGTCGTCTCGGTGCCTTTGGATGCTCCTGATGGCTTCGTTTCATGGTGCCGGCCCCGTGTATATATACGACCAGCTCAACTTCACGTCTCGGCGTCGTCTGTCGTGTTTGGAGTCGGGACTCCCCAGCCCATCTACACTTCAGCCGGCGAGACGGCCTTGCACCACATCCCCAGACCGATTCGTCATGCCTCTTTCTGGTGGCCGAATTCCGGTGGCGCCGTCATTCACAGCCAGGCCGAAAGCCGCCATGCGGTGATTGGTTGCCAGACTCCATCTCCAGCGCATTTCCCCATCTGTTTATTAGATTCTTCTTTACGACCGACATTCCCCATGCCCGCGTTTTGCAAATTTTGAACGAATCAACGTCGACGGGGTGTGGGACACATGGGGCGCCCTTGCGGGCTGGTCGCTTTGGTTTTACCCAGAACCGATGCGGCCGTGGCTGGCTCGGCTTATATACATGATGCTTATACACGACCTGTTTGAGAGACGTTGTACAAGAAAGGTTGCTTACGCTTGGTGCCGTTCTTGTTGTTCCCTGGGCTGAAGAGGCGTAGCAGTACTTGTTCCTTTTGTTTCCTGGGCTAAAGAAGCGTCGCAATATTGTCCAAATTGCCATCTTTAGCAAACACAGCATCGCCGCCATGAGCAACACGGCTCAACGCCCCAACTTCCTCGTCATTGTGGCAGATGACCTGGGCTTCAGCGATCTGGGCTGCTACGGCTCGGAAATTCACACCCCGAGCCTTGATGCCCTGGCAAGCGAGGCTCATTCGCTGAGGTTCTCGCAGTTCCACGTCGCAGCAGCGTGCTCCCCTACTCGGTCAATGCTCATGACGGGCACCGACCATCACATTGCCGGCCTGGGGCAGCTGCAGGAGTTTACACGCAGCTCGCCCGCTCACCGCGGACAGCCCGGCCATGAGGGCTACTTGCACGAGAGAGTCGTTGCCCTGCCCGAGCTTCTGGCAGACGGCGGCTACTTTACCGCCATGAGCGGCAAGTGGCACTTGGGGCTGCAAAAGCAACACCTCCCCGTCAACCGGGGCTTCAAGAAGAGTCTCGCCCTGCTGCCTGGATGCGCGAACCACTACGGTAAGCAGCAGCCCTCCTTCCCATCGTCTGGCCAAAAGGACAAAGCCACATGACTTACTGGACGCACAGCCTATGAGCCAGAGTATCAGGACCCGACGTCTGAGCCGGGCCGGTTCTTTGAGACGGCAACCCGCGCCCTGCATGCCGAGGACGACAGGTATCTCAAGGACGGGGAGCTCGGGGACGACTGGTACTCCTCGGACGGGTATGCCGCGCGAATGATTTCCTACTTGGAGGGGAGGACCGAGCAGGAGCGAGAGCAGCCCTTCTTCGCCTACCTCCCCTTCTCGGCGCCGCACTGGCCGCTGCAGGCTCCGGCCGATGTCTGTGCCAAGTACAAGGGACGATACGCAGACGGCCCCGAGGCCCTGCGCCAGGAGCGCGTGGCGCGATTGAAAAAGCTGGGCCTGGTGCCCGACGCCGCTGTTGCGCATCCCGTCGTGACCACGGGGGCAGAGCCGCAGAGCTGGGAATCTCTGGACGAGTACACCAGGGCCTCCTCTTCCAGGGCCATGGAGGTCTACGCGGCAATGGTGGATCGGATGGACTGGAACATTGGCAAAGTCATCGAGTACTTGCGCCGGAGCGGCGAGTACGACAACACCTTCATCGTCTTCATGAGCGACAACGGCGCCGAGGGGGCGAGTTACGAGGCCAGCCCTCTTGTCGGCGGCAGCATCATGGAGCATGTGAACAAGTACTACGACAATAGCCTGGACAACATTGGCCGTGGAAACTCGTTTGTTTGGTACGGGCCTCTTTGGGCCCAGGCAGCCACCGCCCCCTCGCGCCTTTACAAGATGTTTTCCACAGAGGGCGGCTGCCGCGTGCCCCTGGTGGTGAAGCCGCATGCTGGCTTGAACCCCTCGCCCGGCGGACCCGGTGCCGGCGGCAAGATAGTGGACGCCTTTTGCACAGTCATGGACATTGTCCCGACCTTTTTGGACTTGGCGGGCCTGCGGCACCCCGGAGGCGAATACAAGGGGCGCAAGGTGGCTTCTCTCCGGGGCCATAGTTGGACGTCTTTTCTCCAGAGTCTTCACACCGCGGCCCCTCAGCAGTCCATCCATGCATCCGACTACGTGGCGGGGTTCGAAATTGCCGGGTCCGGGGCTCTGCGCCGCGGCGACTGGAAAATAACCTTTGTGCCGGCTCCCAAGGGGCCTCAGCGCTGGGAGCTTTTCAACCTGGCCGCGGACCCTGGCGAGACCCGGGATCTGGGAGAGCAAGAGCCCGAGATACTTCAGGAGCTCTTGCGCCTGTGGGAAGAGTATCGGCGCCAAGTCGGCGTCGTCGGCCTTGCTGGCGAATTCGACCGAGCAGTCCAGGGCGCGCAACAGACTACTTTGCAGGATGAAATGGACGACCCGTATGCCTGGATCAAGTACATAGGTCGCCCGAGCATAACGCCCAAGGAGCTAGCAACCATTGTTCCTACAGTTTAACGCGGCAAGAATGCAGGCAGAACCTGGTTTTGGTGAGAGTCCAAACTTGGGGAGAACCTTTACCAGGGTTCATGTGTCGGCTTGATATGGGCGGTTTATTCCTCATGAAATTAAAGGCAACGTCTCTGTATCATAGTGCTCTGGTGAGGTATAGACCAATATGTATTGCATTTTTCTTTCGCTATCAGAAGCAATAGCGTCTTGGAATGCGCGGCTCATTCCATCATACTTCTTCGCATCCTCGTGCGAGGTAGAGGGTCCTGTCCAAATCACGCCATTGCGTGGGGAAGTGCTACTTATCCAGAATGATTATGTTTCCTAGTGACACATTGTGGTAGAGAATCTCAGCGTCGAAATATAGTGATCAGTGACACTTGCTGCATTCCGTCAGCAGACTGCAAATTAGAAAACTGTTTCTGCTTTCCCAACCAAGACTCCGACGCAAATTAGCCATGTCTTCTACTTCTCCATCTCGTCTCTGCATTGTCCGGTGGAGCAGACATGGTCAAGAGGTTGCGTGTACCATAGGCATAACTTCGTCCCTGGGGGCTATACTGTCTCTAGATATCTTCCACAAGCTTCCAGCGAGGACGGCATTATCAAGTGTGAAAAGGTCCAAAAACAATTCAGAATTGCCAATAATGCCAGATCCGTTCGATCGAATGGGGACCAAAGTCTGGGCAGTTGAACAGCACCTCAGCGAGCAGCCCAGGATCTGTTATTTGTAACCCAACGGGGCCAGTCTTTGCCAATGCAACTCCCGACAGTGAATTGTGAATTGATGGTGTTGAATCTGTGATTGAAGCCAGCAGGTGTGTAGCTGCCCAAATGTTATGGGCCAACCTTTGGGGACGACTGTCAAGTCAGAAGTTCAATCAGCAACAAATTCTTCGCTCGCAAGAGCAAACCTAACCTCTCAAGTAGGCGATTAGAATTTCTGTTCAAGATGAACGAGTCTTATTGAGCAAGGAATTTTATAATGTCGTGTGCACGTCGTCCACCGCTCGACTGCGATCAAAGCATTGTCGTGGTAGTAAGACGATGCCTTGCTATTGAAAAGCGGGCAGGCTCCGTTCCAGAGGTGGTGGCTTTCTCTCATGTGGCCATGGCTCAACTTCTTGTATCGGCGAATGATGGCTTGGTATTTCCTTTCACTTGGGACATGCATCGGAGCCGCAGTCTGTAGCAGGCCCTTCAAAGATCGGTCGACGTCGCATCAAAGTCTATCCATGAAGGTAGGCCAGAAGACATGTCCCAACAAATGTAATCGGTCATCTCGCCTGCAATCCTAGAATATCCCTCGGCAAGTTCTTGATAATCGGTTTGGAAGCTCTCAACCGTGCTCCCTGCAGATGTACCGTGCACCTCATGTTCGGCTTCCTGCTGCTGGCTTACCAGGCTTGGATAATCATAAGCGCCCACCACAGACACGTCTGTATCCTCAACAGTGTCTCGGTCATCTTTCGATGCATCAAGGTTGCTGTCCGTTGTAGTAGATACCGTTTTGCTGACCTGATTCTGTGGGTGAACATCATCGCCCATTTCAGCTGTGGAAACGGCTTTTGATTTCATCACTTGTTGCTGTGTCTGCTCCTTTGCTAGGCGGAAAGGAGCAACATTACTTAGAAAAGCCGTCTCGGCTGATCCTGTGACCTCGCTCGCATCAGCCAGTAATAGCCTATCGCACACATTAGTATACACTCAACGTTGGCTCTGAACGCTTGAGTCGAGGTAGTTTACCGTGAATCTTGATTCGCTGCCCATTCAGAAGCAATTTCTTCAAACCCAAACTTTTTAATGAGTGGCATCAAACTTTTGTGCTGCGCAAAGTCAGTTTCTTTCAGAAGCACTTGAGGGGTTGCTGCAGCCCTCTTACAAATGGATTGGGTTTAAATTGCTGGGAATACACAGTGTCCAGCACTCTCAAATTCCACCGAATATTCTCACTGGCCTCTCGCCTGGCGTCTTTGCTGTTAGACGTCGCCGTAGCAGTGTGTACGATTTGGATTTTTGTAGACTCAAAGATGGCCATCAAGCTGTGGAGGTCATCAAACACCTGTTTTCCGTATGAGAGCCCAATTCGGGCCAACTGCGAGACTTGGTCCGCATGGGCCCGACATCGCAGGCGGCACTGCTCGCGAAAACTCTGCCGGGCGTATTTGAACGCTTTTGCAAGGGGGAAATCGTATCCAGCCAAGGATATTCTCGTTAGGTCACATATTATCGAATGGTATAGGAAGTGCAACATAAAAGTCGCCCCAGGGTTCCGGAGTCCTGCCCTTGCTGGATTCTGGACTTGGGATACAATTAAATGATTCGGCAGGCTGGCAAACCAAGTCTCGAGCGTTTGGATTATATTCAGAAATGAGGATCCCGTGTCCCATATTTCCATAGACTGATCATCGTAACTTCTAATGAGCCTAGATTTTCAAATCAGCGTATTGTAGAGCTTCAATGGTAGACGTCAACAAACCTTAGAACTTTGGTGCGAAACTGCATTAGGTACGCTATGTGGCCCCTGACACCGAGTCCTTGCCCCTGTTGCATCATATTTATTTCCTTCACTCTGGGTGACTCGCGAATACTTGAGGGTTGGCCAGCGATAAAGTCTGCGTCAGCTAATGGTAGTGGTATGCCTGGGGGACCATCCCTCCATGATAAATTCCCATCAACTCCGGATCCGAGAAAAGCGTCCAGGATGTAGCAAGACCAAACAGCCCTTCTACTGCACTCAACTTGCCGACTCTGGGCCTTGTTCTCGACCTCTTGCTGGTCCTCTGAGTCAAGACTTAGTAACTGCATGGTTCTGTAGCAACACCCGAAAATGACATAAGCCAAGGCATGCTGATCAAGGTACATGGAATATTCGCAGATGAGTATCATGGTCTGTCGCCTCATTAGCCAATCTTCGCGAATCTTGCAGACTGATCAAGAGGCTTGAACCATTAATGTATTGAGGGAGGGGTTTGGCAACTCCCTCATGGCAAGATCCCTTGCCCTTGTCGCCCATTGCTCCCCCGGCGTTCCGTGTTGGACCATAGAGACTCTACAGACGAGTCAGTACAGCCAACGAGGCATTTTCTACTCAAGGCGTCTAGAAGGGAGTGTAACCTTGCTCCAAGTGCCATTATAATACAAACCAATGGTTCACTGTATCTCTCGATCAAACAACCCTCATCTAAAGCTTTAAAATAGTCGGGTTGGTGGATGAATCCCAGACATCGCAAGGATGCTACGCGTTCAAAATAGCAGACAGATAGCTCGTATACGCGGCTCTTGTCTGATGGTAGGGAGTCCATATAGAGCCTTGTAAGGACAATGCAAGTTTCAGCAATAGTGTTGCACCACTAGTAAATCTGCATTTAAACCAAAGGGCATACATACCAGGCCACATGCGAGGGTAATGTTCCTAGCTCAGAGCCATTGGAATTGTGTGCCCCATGACTCTCGCCGGCATTCAGTGCGTCACCGCTTGTTTCGGGCTTCGAAGATCCTTCATCTTCTGCAGTCGCCTTCCTAGCGACATCCCTTTTATTATTAGAGCTTGCGGTGGCATATTCGCATAGTAGACCACGCCTCTCGCAGTGCTGACATTTGGGTCGAGCGCGCGAGCACCGACTCTTGGTCCGTCGGCATTCCTCACACGAGCCTACACGGCGTTTCGGTACCCCTGATGCCCGGTAGATGTCCTCCAAGCTCACGCGTAAGCTCTTCTGGGGACTTGCTGACGAAGGGTCAGGGGACGAAGTGTAGCCTGGACAGTGCACTCCAAGCCGGCGGCAGTTGAGACAGTTTGGCTCCGATCGATCGCAGCGGACCTGGTTACAGCTGCCGTCTTAGCAGCAGGTACAGGTCTGGAATCGCTAGCCATGATTCGGGCTGCCTGACGGGCTTACCTTTCTCGAGCGACAAACGAAACACCCCACAGGCATCTGAAGCACGGGTACTCATGTATGTGGGCGGGAGTGCTTGTCGTCCCACATCAGACGACAGGGACGCTTCAAACAAGGTCAATAACCGGGTGCTGCACCATTAACAAAAACAAGGTGCTGGATTTGACACTGGAATAAGAATACGGGATTCAATGTTTCGGCTTGGGAGCAACTCGCTGACCAGAGGCCCCATTAGGCTGGGCGGGCAAGTGATGAAGTGGGGAATGAAGCAAGCCGCTCGCCGTTTTTGCTTGTCGGCTAAATGGCTTTGGGCTCCATTATTCTTGTCATCCACAAACCGCATGTCAGAGTCTACCCTACAGAACTAAACTGTATGCAATTTTAAACATAATGCCCACTTGAGATGTCATTTACTACCTAGGTAGATACTATTAATGTATTTGCTTCATCTGCCTACCAATCCATGCTTGCTAGTTGCAGATTCTGCCCGCGTCGTGGTCTTGAAAGTGCATTGGACTGTGTGGCGTTGAAAGGTTGGCACATTAAACGCGCCATGCATGGCAGTTCACCTGCACGAAACAACACAGCGCCTATTAGCACAGCTCGATCCAAAAAAGCCCAAAAGCAGCGGAAAGCATTGTGCAAGTTAGATCGTCACAATCGGTATTGTATACAGTTGGTTGCACAGATCCAGAGGGCGACGATCAAGGTCAAATTGCGCCATCACGTGCGGCACCCGCAAAGACCATGTGGGGGATGCCTTGAGACATGTCGTGATCGTCGACTTTGGATTCACCAGCCAGGCAACGTCTGTTCATCAATTGAGCGAGCCTATCTCGACAGAGGGCCCGAGAAATGCGCTCGTCCATTATTGCAGCGCTGACTCTAGTGTCATGGGCGACATGCAACCAGCAGCCGCTCAGGGGCGCGGAACACAAGCCGGCCTTACTCTCATCCACGCCTGAGGAAGCACCATCATATCGCGACGAATTGCTCCGCCTGCACAAACAACTCGTCTCCATACCCTCCATTACAGGCGATGAAAATGCGGTTGGCAACTTCCTGGTTGACTACCTTACCTCGCGCGGCTACAACGCCGACCTCCAACCGGTCAGCGTGCTGGGCGGCACACCGGAACACAAACAACGTTTCAACATTCTCGCTTGGAAGGGCGACAGAAATCCCACGCCCAGAATTGTCGTGTCCTCGCACATTGATGTCGTCCCACCGCATATCCCGTACTCTATTTCACCGGGTGACATCAGCCCCGACACCATGATCAAGGGCCGAGGATCAGTCGATGCCAAAGGCAGCGTGGCATCCATGATTGTTGCCCTTGATCAACTCCACTCGTCTGACGCAATCACTCCCCCAGACGACGTGATGCTTCTCTTCGTGGTAGGCGAGGAGGTTTCTGGCGACGGAATGGCCACGTTCAGCAAGTCCCTCTCCAAGATGGACCATCCACCCAAGTTTGAGGCCGTCATCTTTGGGGAACCCACAGAGAACAAGCTCGCATGCGGCCACAAGGGCGGGCTGTTCTGCGATATCAATGCCCGCGGTGTTCCGGGACACAGTGGGTATCCCTGGCTGGGCAAGTCTGCAAACGAGCTGATGGTGCGGGCCATGGTCAAGATCCTGGATGCGGACTTGGGCAGCTCAGAACTTTTTGGAAATACCACCTTTAATATTGGCCGTATCGATGGCGGCATAGCAGGCAATGTTATTCCTGAAAAGGCAACTGTCAAATTTGCTGCGAGGGTGGCCATCGGACCGGAAGCCACGGGGCAAGAGCTGGTGAGGGAAAAGATTCAGGAGATTCTGGACGAGGTTGATGATGAGGCATTCGACATGCAATGCTCACATGGGTACGGATCTGTGGAGTGTAACTGCGATGTGGACGGTATGTTCCGAGGCCATGCTCTGTCCAATGAATCAGGGTTGCTGACGTTGAGCAGGTTTCGACAAAATCACGGTCAATTACGGCACAGATATTCCCAACTTGGCGGGAAACCATACCAGGTATCTGTACGGTCCTGGTAATATCCTTGTGGCTCATGGCGCGAGAGAAAACTTGACTGTTGCGGATTTGGAGACTGCGGTGGAGGGATATCAGAAGCTCATTATTCACGCATTGAAGCAATGAATCTGGAGAATAACAAGCAATGTTGAATGGCATACCCGCTTGTACTATATTGCGATGATGCTGAGACATCGCATCCAATCTAAATACATACGCTTATTAGGCTTCGAAATCCCTTCCACCCACTACTTCCTCCTCTCACATGTTCACGCGCCAGTGACCTTGGCCCATCGCTCGGGCATAATTTTACTAAAGTCAAACTTACCATCTGCTCCCTTCTCAACTACGCCGACCTCAGTGACAACCGCATCAATCAACTCCGCAGGCGTCACGTCAAACGCAGGGTTCCACACGTCGATTCTCTGATCAGCCGTGGCAACTCTAACCTTTGTACTCTGGTCCAAGCTTCCGTCAGACCGGATGACTGCGCCCGTCACCTGCGTCAGCTCCTCCGGTTTGCGCTCCTCAATCTTGATACCGTCGCCAGTCTCCGTATCCAGATCAATGCTGGTAGTTGGCGCCGCGACCATGAACTTTATGCCGTGATGCTTGGCCAGCACGGCTAATTGATATGTGCCAATCTTGTTGGCGGTGTCGCCGTTGCGAACGACTCGATCGGCACCAACAATGACAGCAGCAATGTTCTTTTCTGACTTTCTGGTACGGAATAAAGCCGCCGCCATGGAATCGGTAATCAAGGTGCTGGGGATGCCCTCATACACTAGTTCAAAGGCAGTGAGGCGACTGCCCTGGTTGTATGGCCTGGTCTCGGTGCAAAAGGCGTGTCGTAGTTGGCCATTGGCCTGCAGAGTTCGAATAATTCCCAATGCAGTTCCGTGACCTGATGTAGCCAAAGAGCCAGTGTTGCAATGGGTAAGAACGGAAACAGTATTGTCTGAGGTAGCACCGGCTTGGGCCTTGAGCCACTCAGCGCCGTGGTCTCCAATGGCAAGATTCGTCTTGAGGTCTTTTTCGAAAATGTGCTCGGCTTCTTCAATGAATCCTTGAATGATGGACTCTTTGGTGTCACCAGACGCCCGTGTTCGTGCTTTTAGTTGGTTTATCGCATTGGTAAGATCAACAGCGGTGGGACGGCTCTGCTTTAAGTAGTCGAGGGCTGCGTCGATGTGAGCAATGACTTCCTGAGGCGTGTTGCCGGCAACGGGGCCCTTGAACAGCTCAACAGCAAGTCCTAGACTGGCGACGATGGCAATGGCCGGCGCGCCGCGGACCCGCATGGTCGCGATGCTATCGAAAGCTTCTTGTCGTGTCGACACATCGTCGTAGTGGAATTCGTGGGGGAGACGGAGCTGGTCGAGTACCTCGAGTTTGCCGCGAGAGTAGCGGACAGCCTGAAGGGTGGACATGGCTACAAGCCGAGGAGAATAGTCAGGCTTGTTTAACACGAACAGAATGTAGAGAAATGGATTTTCTGAGGCAATTCCTGAAGTCACCCCTCCAAGTCTTTCGATGTTTAAAGAAATTCTGCCGCCACCCCGCCATGGCGTTGGCACCTTCATACACCATCAGTGGCCAATGACGACGCGGGCGTGGTGCACCGTGCTCCTTGTCAGCGGCTTATGGTCTCACCGCCCGCTTTGCATGTGGAGCCGGATAGAGACACAATGTTGCCGCCATCCAACTGGCACATCAGGCGTGGCCACTCCCGACAGGGGTTATGCACCTATCCCAGACCTCACGTCACCCAAAGCCACGCAGCCCATGCAATACGATACACAACACCTCACGTCATAACATGCCAATGGCAGGATTGACGTGTTGGCAATGGAAAAGCAGTCGTCGACGTCAAAAGTGACAGGTTGGTCTTTCCTCAACCCGCCTTCGTCCCCCCCCCCCTCGCGCCTCTGCTCTGTTGACATGCTGACGGGCACAGTCGAGTACTTCGATCCTCACGATGTCTACAAGCTCCTCGCTCCTGGCCTAGTGCCTCGTTTGCCATTGCATAACCTCCACTGGCAGTCGCATGCCGGACCCCTTCGATCTATCGATACCCTGCATGTAGACCTGGTGCCCGGCCATGGCGCGCACTCGTCTGAGCCCTCAGGTCCACAATCAAGGGGGTCTACAAACTCGTCGCGTGACGATGGTTTCCAAACGCAACAAGTAGGCGGTCCGGCCGCCTCAACAGAAAATGTGGATAAACAAGCCGTCACGACAAAGCCGCCCTCGTCAGGTCAGCGACGCCACCAGATTCCTGGCCTGCGCAATACGCCCTATCTAAAGGTGCTGCTCGTACGCTGCGACGACAATGAGACCTACAAGACAACGGTGCGAACAGAGATCAGGGAATGGATCAAGGAGCACACGGTGCCGTCGAGCTCGTCTAAAAAATCCAGCAACCAGGAGAATCATGATGCTTTCGAGTGGCTGATATTGCACGTTGTCATCCCCAACACCGCAGCATCTACACAACCTCGAAACAGTGGAAGCAAGGGTGAAAGCGGTTCAGCCGAAAAGTCATCAACTACATCCCGATGGAGGACTGGTTCGACACCGTTGATGGACAAGCTTCGATCGGATTTCAACTCTTCAAGCAAAGGGGTTCCTGATCGCATTGCCCAGATTCGCATTGGCATCAACGACGTGCCCTATGACCTATTGCCAAGGGTAGTCCCCGCCGTACCATCTGGCTACTCTGAGACCGAACAAGACACTGAAAATGCGTGGAACGAATTGCTGAGCAAATTCAAGAGCTTGATTCTCAGCTCCTTTGATATGCGAGTGACGCAGTACGAAGAGGATATCAAGGAGAAAGATGGCCAAAGAAATCTACCAGGATGGAACTTTTGCACTTTTTTCATTCTAAAAGAGGGCCTAGCACGTGGCTTTGAAAATGTCGGCCTTGTTGAAGACGCCCTGGTTGGATATGACGAGCTCAGCGTTGGACTTGATACCGTCATTCGAGAGCAAGAAGAGAGTGGATCACCAGAGAAGCACGGCGGCGCCATGTTAACGTACACCCAAGAACTGCAGACTGTGGCAAGGCGAGCTTTGCCAGAAGATGATGGCGATGGTGACGAGGCCGAGGACCTGCAAAATCAGGGAACCGTTCCAAACGACGCTGACGACATTGCCATCAGTTCTTCCAAAAAAGCATATCGGGACATGATTCTCGCGAACAAAGTTTCTGTGTTTGACTTTAGATGCTACATCTTCTCCAGACAAATTGCCCTACTTTTGCGGCTGGCAAACGCCTCCGCAACACGGGAGGAGTTGCTGGCCAAGCTAAAAGACCAGTATAACTCAGTCCTGCATGGCGTCGCACCTCTTACACCGCCTATGAACAATGATCAGGTGCCAGAAAACTTGAGTGTGTTGTCTGAGGTGTGCCGTCGGACTTTGGAGTTTATCCCCCTCATCTCTGCAGTAATGCGCCGGGACATCACCGCCTCTCTTTTGAAGGGTGCCAACTCTAGTACTGCCGACGGCACACAGCCAACAGGCCTGGACCCATTACTACTGGAAAGCATCAACAACATGATTGCGTCATTTGCCTTTGCCGTTTCCCAGCAAATTCTTGCTCAAACCTCAACTAAGGCGTTGCCCATCCCACATTCAACATTGGCCATCGGGACTGGAGTCGAGCCAAAGGCCTCAATTCCGGAGCCTAAAACAATGTTACATCCGGCGAGATCTTCCTCTCTGCACATACAGACTTCGGCTCGGTCGCCAGCTAGCCCAGGCTTTCCCGGACAAAGTAGGCAACCAAGCATAGTTGAGTCTGAACAGCAAAGCTCGTCCTTTCTCAAAATCGGACTGGAACAGCTAGCGGCTCGACGCGCAGAGCTGTATATGCTGTCGAGAAGCATACTGGAGAGTCTAGGTCAAAGACGAGGTTGGTCCAATGGCTGGGATGAGGCATCCCTGGTTGGTGAACCTGGACTGGGTGGCATGGAAGAGATCAGCCTCGACGCTGAAGGTGATTCCATCAAAAATAATGCGCCTCTCCAGCAAGATATCGAAGCTTCAATTGTGGGAATCGATAGTCAAATGCTGAGGACAGCGACCGATAATTCTGTCGACTTCTACCGGTTATACGAGATCCTCACTGATAAAGCTCATCATCATTTCACTGTTGCTAACCATGATCATGCCGTCGAGACCTGTACTGCTGACATGGCCATTCTCAAATTTCACCTGAAAGATTACAAGGCCGCTGCAAAACTCTTGAAACGAGCGACTCCATTCTTTGGACAGAATGGCTGGAGTCTCTTGGAATTATCGCTGCTGGTAATGTATTGCCAATGTCTGAGCGAACTCGGGTCAACCGATGAATACGTCAGGGCCGCAGTGACTCTTCTCATCAAGTCATGTTCTGCCGAGAGGGACAGACGGGCACAGAAGTCTGTCCCTGTACGCAATACCATCACCTCTGACCAATCTTCCATCAAGCAAGTTGCGTCCAAGCTATTTGCTATTGCGACCAGTCTCTCATCAGAGGTCAAAGTACCGTTGTCGAACTTTTTAATGGATGTCGAGTTGAAAGGAACACCCGTATACCACGACCGCAAGGATGGGTGCTCGTTGATAATTTCGCTCTGGAGTCTACTGCCGGAGAAGCTCAGGCTAAACTCGGCAAAGCTGAGAATCACAGGCACGGATCCAGGGTCCCGCAGAGATATCGACTTTGAAGCTCAACAGGATATTACTATTCTCCCAGGCAAGAACACCATCTCTGTGGAGTGTAATGTAAGCCAAGCAGTCGGTTGCAGCCAGTCAAAAGGTACTAACTAGGATGCAGTCCGTTGTTCCTGGGAGCTATCGAATCAGTCGATTGGCTCTGGTATCAAGTAATCTGGTGCTCCACCATGAGCAGGATATCAACAGCTTGCCCCCGCGAACAAGCAGTGTGTTCCGAGATCCCGATGTGACGCTGTTCCAACGTACCAGTGGGCTCAACGTGCAGCTAACGGCAAGCAAGCACATAAGTCTGGGTAGAAACAACGCTCTTGACCTAGTCGTCAGTTCTGGGTGGAACACGTTGCAGAGCTGCGATGTGAAAATCCGACCGACAACTGGCGGTCTGCGTCTATTGACCACAGAGGCCAAGTTGGTTGACGAGTCGAATCAATTTGCTAAAGCTCCCGAGACCGGCGCTATTTTCTTTGGCGCCATGGAAGCAGAGACGTCCCTAACAGTGCGATTCCCTTACTCTATCGAGCAAGACCTCGGCGACGTGTCAGTCAGGGTGGAAGTGACGTATGTGACCACAGGTGGCGAATCGTTCTACCTTGCAAAGTCAATCATGATTCCAGTTTCGCTGGCTGTGGGTGTGAATGTTCAAGACGTGTTCAAGCACGGTGCTCTACTCTCTCGGTTCAACATTGAAACAGCATCACCCAGCCCGCTGCGACTGTTCAAGGGCGAGCTTATGGATTCAGAGTTATTCGAGGCCTCTTTCGGGGTCCCGCCAGCCAATACCGTCTTGGTTTTCCCGAAGCAGCATGCCACGTTGCTCTACAAAATAAAACGCAAGGAGGGGCCAAAAGCGTCCGTCAGAGGTGGCAGAACCATGCATCTCAAGTTATACTACAGCGTGCTGCAGGCGGAGATAGAGGAGCTGATACAGGAGTCAATTTTGCAAGGGCTGAAGGACACGCCGCTGGAGCTGTACTCCATGGTCACGGCAGCATGTGTGCTGGAAGAAACGAGAAAGGGGCTGCAGGCCCACGACCTGGAGCGAGCAGCACTGGTGGGCGAGGTCACCACGTCCTTTTTGGGCAATGTCGCGTGGACACATCTGTTGCGCGGCCTTGGATATATACCTGGCACAAGGGACGACGCAACGACGAAATTGGCCGAGTTTCTCGACGATTGGCAGAAGAAACACCGGCGCATGACCATGCCGGCACGCACGCCCGACGAACCATCATCCATCGTGATACCTGTCGAGATCCCGTCGCTCCCTGTCCTACACACGGCTGATATCCGCATCGACCAATCTCTCCTGGACCACCTCGAGGGACCCTTGGCCGGCGCACCAGCAGCGTGCGTCAATCAAATCCTCCCGGCCACCCTTCACCTCAGATGGACACGCATCTGGGACACTGGTGCCGTGTCTCGGCAGGACGAGGAGTTCAGCTACGAAGTGATGGCGCCCAGCGACGCATGGCTCATGGGTGGACGGCGCAAGGGTCACTTTGTCATACCGGGCGGCAAGGCGCCCAGCACCATGTCGTCGACGACGGAAACCGAGGCTGAAATCCCACTGGTGCTGATCCCCCAGAGGGAAGGATACCTGCCGTACCCAGTGGTGGAGATTAGGGAAGTGCCGTCGACAGAAGGCCCCCAAGGGCCGGCGAGCACCCCCGGGCCGTGCGAGGTTGATTGGAGGAACCTGGGAGAGACGGTGAGGGTGGTTAGCGAGAGGAGGAGCGTGACGGTGAGTCTGGATGCTAGCGGGCCTGGGGGAGGGCCGTTGGTGTTTGAAAGCGAGGGGATGAATCGGCAGAAGGGCAGGATAGTGGCGTGAGACTGAGCGTAGTCGTGTACCGAGTAGCACGGAATGATGAAGTCTATTTTGCGCAAAGAGAAACGAAACGGCGTGCTTGTTGGCAACAACCTTGTGGGCTCACAAAATGGCCGCTCTTGCACGGTATTGTGGCCTATTACTGTCTGGTCCGGTCCGGTCTCGTCACTTGTGATATTCAGCAATGGGCACCAACAAGGCACTTGCCGCCTCAGCATTGAAAGCCAAAATGGCCCCATCCCACGGCTATCGCATGCAAGCCAGCCCCCAGCAATGGCCGAAAGCCCATTTTGAGCAGCACCTGACGTCACGCGGGCGCACAACGAGAGGAACCTTTTTCTGCCTTGTGCAACGGGCGCCAGCCTCGCCGCTGTGCGACAAAGGGGTGTGTGCCCAAAGAGGAACCGGTCTGCCCGGGGGCACGCATCACGGTGTACAAGCGCGGTTTCACGCTGCAAAGGGTACAAACAGACCAGACAGCACAGGAGCCACGTTTAGGGGGGGGGGGGGGGGGGGAGACGCTGAACCCTGTAGCGCCACGGGCGGACGAGCAGGAAAAAAAAGAGCAGGGGTGGCCTTCGTCAGCGCACATGAGAAGATTCCAGGGTCCAAGGGTGGCCCTTTTTCTCCACAAAGCCACATGATGTCAGATTTGTTTTTAACCCTTTTTTCTACCTTTGTGCTGAACCCCCCTCCCTCAACCCTGCATTTTCGACTGAACAACGGATCTTACCGGCCCATAATTGCCCTAGCGCCAGGGAAGCAAAAGGAGTTGATGCCCAAAAACTACAGCGCCGGTTGGCGTTTTGACCGCTACTCTGGTCCGCGCTGCTCGGCTTGGCATCTTGTCGACGTGAGCGGCAGCACGCTTGGCGCAGTGTAGTACGTACGGCCTGGCGACGTGAGAACTGACAGACGTGTGGGAATGAATGGCCGGCTGCGGCGGCCCTCGGGATCGGCGAGGCGCACAGAGGTGCAGTGCAGAAAGAACGAGAGCGGCTGCCTCGTTGCAAGGCCGAGCACGGAGCCATCCGTCGTGGAAATATATCCCCAACTTCTACCCAGCGCTTGACGGCCCCCCCCCCTGGTCGGTCTCCTTTGCACAACCCCCATGCCGCATATCGAAGCGCCGGTAGCACCCGCTGTCTGCTCCATGTGTTCGAAAAGCCCAACCTGGTTGACTGTCCAACACTTGTTAGGGGGTGGTTGGTTCGCGATGCACCTGGACAATGCCAGCAGCGACATGCCGACGCAGAGCCTCTCCAAGACGAATCAGATTCAAGTGGGAGTCATGTTGACAAGATGCCAACCACGAACAAATGTTGAATCTGACCCTTCGGGCAGAACCCCCCCTTTCCCTCGGTAAAGACGTGTGCCCTCTTTGAAATCGGCCCATGCAGAATGGACGCCTGCTCCGCAAACAGGAACCGCATCACTTGGCAAAACACGCCAGTCAAATCAAGTGGTTTTTATTGCTTTTGCTGTTATAGAATAAAACTCACTTTCCAGCCAGACAAGCCTGCAGCTGCTCTCTGTGGCAGCCTGCACCGTGTCGTCCTTCTGGACCCAGCAACATGGCGGCCTTTTTTCTTCACCGCGCACTCCTAATCAAGTCAGTCCACGCTAGCTTCTAACATTTCTTGATGCATTAAAAAACAAAATGTGGCCTGAAGCGTCCCGTGGCTCGCTTCTCATAAAACGCCTAAAATATGCCCACCATACGATTCTCTTTTCCCCGTAGCATGTCCCACTTGTAACTGGGTTGATGGCCGTTCAAAGAACAGGAGAAAAATTAAGTAAGGAAAGAAAGAACAAGGCGAGAAAAGAAAACATTGCTGCGGAAGTATTATGAACAGCAAAAAAGGGAAGAAAAAGGAGAGAAAAAAGAAAAGGCCAAGGTTGGCTGGCAGTGGGGGCCTGCAGATGGCCAGGCCATGGCGGTATCGGTGAAAGGAGGCACCACTTCAAGTAGCCTTGCCGTTGTGCCATGCGTTCTGACATGCTTCCGGTTGTCGAGACCATCCATGTGTCTTGGCAAACGTTGTCGTAAGCCGGCGAGTATCATCGCTTTTTGTGCTGTGCTCCGCCATGTCGTAGATAGTGTACAATAACAAGTAATGGTTCTGAAGTTTGGTGGACACAAGGGTTGGCCGCTGGACTGAGTTTACCTTGGGGCCAAAACCTTGCGCGACATGCAAGGAACAATAAAAGACATCTTGTCCATGGATTCGGGTATCATGCCCTTAAAAGGGTCGGTATTGTTAAAACCAAGGGGCAACACTCATGGTTCAGTGGTTTCGTTAATCGTCGCAAGATGGGAATAAATAAAAATAATGCCCGAGAAGCGTATTGGGCGTAGGCGGAAGAACATCAAACGATGCCGTGCAAAATGGCGTGTAGTTCGGTGTGGTATGGTTGTCCATCTCATCTCTTCACCCTCTCCGAGATTGACAAGGCGTGTGTGTTGCCGCCTTGAATGCGTCACACCATTACCAAGCAAGGGCGCCTATTTCTTCACGCGGCTGCCAGAGGCGGTGATTTTTGTCGTGCTCATGAGATCGCCAATGTACTTTTGCAAGAACTTGTTGTTGCTGTCGAGCTTGTCGTGCTCTTCACGTACTGCCTCGATACGGTTAAAGATGGTGATGAGGGATTCTTGCAGAGCTTTGGCATGTCTAGCAATTCCAGTTAGTTTTCTGTAAGCCAATTTACAACGGTGCTGGAAACAGTGCAATCAAGACGCTTCCTCGCAGTGCATTTGGTCAAGGCCGTGGCTCTGAATTCTTACCTGCGCATCTCTTCTCTGGCTTCTTTGCCCAGTCTGTCAATGTCCTCGCTCGTACGCCGTGGGCTCATGGCCCTGACATCATCGGGGCCGAAGTGAGCATCAACAGGACCAACAGCAGAACTATCTCGCGGAACCACAAGGGGACCGCTACTTGTCCGACTAGGCAGTCGTGGTCGAGTGGGAACCGGCTGGTGAATGACGGGCTGATTGGAGTCGGGCTCGTTGTTTTCAGACGTGGCTGTCGACACTGAAGAATCAGATCGCTCGATTGGATGTGTATGGCTATTGTAGCTACTGGACGTCAAATCGTGATGGTCCGTCATGGTCACGAGGACAAAGCGTGGTTGCTACTACAGATTCGGGTTCACGATCAGGCTTGACAAGCGCGTCAAATGTGAAACCGGAAATATGTTGTAGATGCAGGAAGCAAAGGTGTCGTCCGGGAGCGTGTATTGTAAGAACTGGTGTGCAGCACGCAACCTGCTCAAGTTGAAGGGACAGCGGAAGATGATGTCGATTTTTTCAGGCGTCTTTTTTTTATATGTCGAAAAACGGCCCAGGATGAAGTAGACGTGAAAGCGTGGGCCCGAGGATCCAGTGAACGAATGTGTCTTACAGAGACTCTGTTACCATTCAAGGCGTTGGTGTCGACGACAACAGGACGAAAGCTGTACTTGGGGCGGGACGTGGCAGAGTAGCGAGGCGGCGGTGGTGGCGACGGGCGTTGTTGAAGAACGAAGGGTTGTGGGTTGCAGTGGTGGGCGAAGTGAAGGGAGGGCGGAAGATAAATGGGATCTGGCAGCTGGCGGTCTGTCAGGCACTCTTGTCAGTGAATGACTCTCCCGGTGCCTGTCCACTGTTGACTCGAGTTTGGCCCCCCCCCCAGCCGGGACAGGAACTAGCAGACAGGTGCGGGTACGCAGTAGCATAAAAGCCTCGCGGAACAAGTCAGAAGGCCCACGGGCTCTCCATACAGTGGGCATCAGACAGTGACAGTGACAACAGGCGTAGGGGGGGTGGCGTGTGCAACGGGACCTGGCAGCTCGGACCAACCAGACAGGAGCAGACCAGAGACTGGACAAGTTGGGCGATGGCTTGGTACGTACTCGGCGGCCAGAGACCAGGTAATAATTAGGAGGCCGGCATTCGACCAGACACGGAAAAAGCACAGAAGTGCTGCACCTGAGGAACTCCATCCATGCACAGCCCTCAAACAGGTCCATTTTCTGCTCCTCCTGGCAATAAGACATGGAGCTGGTGATTGTTGTTACTCTTTTTCCGCTCCTGAAATGTCAGATACCCCGTTTGCCAGTGCCTCTCTCCCTTCCGCTTCCGCCAGGGGGGGGGTGGGGCTTTGGGATTGGCACACATCGTAACTGGAGGGCAGGGCCACCGATCACCGAGCGTGCTGACATGGACATTTGGGGCTAATGGGCGCCAGCCCGAAGAGTGACGTTTTTTGACGAGCATCCTGACGCTATTGCCAGGGTGTGTCTGCTCGATATTGTGATAGCTTATTATTGGCGTCCATGTGCTTTTTCAGGCTCACGCAAAGGATGGCATAATTTACAAGCGCCAAACAAGAAGCTCTGATTCGTACTGCATATTATGCCCTAGAGTCTGGTCTAATCTGAGAAATGGTCGCGCCGTGCCATGGCCATTCGCCTCGAGCGTCGGGCGTTTCAATGGTCGCACAGCATTCTCAACGCTTAGGCATATGTATCGGAGTGTTGACCTCATGCAACACTTGTTGCTGCACAGTACAACACGCGCATCCTTCTGTTGGCCGGCTGCGGCAGCCTTTGTGACGCTGCATAGCTCAAAAGGTAAAAAGGCGGCCAATGATGTTATTGACACGAAAACAACATGCTGAGAAGGACGGAGCAGCGGGTCTAATTAGCGTCTTGACATCGGGGGGGGGGGGGCTACAACAGCCCAAACAGCATCTGCTGTCAACTGGTTTGTTCAGAGAGGCGTCAGGTGCATTTTCAGGGACCACGCCACCTCTAAATCCAATTCCGTTCTGCCTCAAGCGACCAAGCCATTGGCAGCCCCAGGTTCGCAGGCCGTAGCTAATAAATAACTGGGTGCACCACTCATAATAGTTCAGTGTATGGGGCGCAAATCGAGCGGTCAACAACATTCTGGCCGTATTGTTCTGAATGTCGCCACTGGTCTCGGGCACTTGTGAGCTGCCTCACAACTCGCGCACCTTGCTTGACCCAAGCTGGAAATGCCATGTCGGTGCTGTCGGATGTGGCTATGGCAATGGCTCGTCAAGGAATTCTGGGACTTGCTGTCAGGCAGTCTGGAACGCAGCAACAGTCTTTTGCAGCCACTACGCGTCCGTTTTCGAGTCGCACCAACAAGACGAAAACATCGGACACTGGTGTGGCCGTTATACCTGCGGCTGGTGACTGCTGCGCTGCTGTCCTCAGCAGCCCTTGCATTATTATCAGCCATGTGGGCGCCTTGTGGTCACTGCAGGCGACACCTCCAGCTGGGAATTACAGCGGGTAAAGTCTGGTACTTAAGTATGCAATGTTGGGTACGGAAGCAGAGACCACGCAGTGGCTCGAGCCCCCCGTCTCTGATGGCAACAGAGGGGTTCCAGGAGGCAGTCACCTGCTGTTCCAATGTATGACATGTCCATTGTTTGCTGTTCTTGGCTGAATTTCCCTTTTGCAATTCCGCATCGGGTGTCCAAGATGCTGGGCACCTGTTAGCTGCTGCAGGTGCAGGGCAACAAACGCCAAATAGCCCTGCAAACCTCGGTGGACTCTTCATTCATCTCTTGTTGCATTTGCGTGATAAGGTTCCCCCTGCCGGACGGAGACGCCATCGAATCGGACTTGGGACTACCGTACAAGCCGTCACACCTGGTCAGAAAATTCGACATGGCCATTGACTCAGGAACACACAGGGGCCGGCCACGATTCAAGAGGAAGGACGCAAAAACACGGGAAGTGGAGATTGAGCAGAACACCAAATGCGCGGATTCTTTGGGATTGGGATAGTCATGTTAGGCGAATAAGGTCCCCTGGATGTCCATATTCGGACTGGCGGTGGGATCTACTAGTGTCAGGTGGATGGAGTCGATGAGTGATATTCAGAACTGAGGACTGAGGACCCTTTGGCCAAAAGCCAGCGATGACGATGGGCAGACGTGGTTGGTTTATGGAAAGTGGGTCCGAATCCGGAGCTGTGTCGAACTTGGAAAGCGGTGGGAGAATGGCGTCGTGAGCAGGACTGTTCGCCCTCCATCTAGAAGCCCAAAGAAGGCTGACAGTCGCATGTGCGTTTAAGGCTGGGACGAGTCAGATGTCGTCTGGTGTACATACTTTTTCCTCACTGCAAGCGACTGCGCAATGACTAGCACGCATGGCGTTTAATTGCTATACATGCTTCACCGCTTGCCTTGCAATGTCGCCGTCAACAGAGGCAATGCGGGCCTGGGGGAAGGGGAATTCGTCATTCAATACTGTCAGTAAAAATGTATGATGGCAATCATGAGCCACCTGTGTTGACATATGTACAAATATCTTTCCGCTTCAGCCCGATTTTGCATGCATGATAGATATGCCTGTCCAACCCCAAAGAGATTGGGATCGGAGGGGCTGCCTATCCTCTCAACAGTCTGCATGTGACTGGACTGTGATGATCCGCCTTTTTCGTGGGTCTGAGGTTCCGCAAGAACAGCGAGTTTGGTTGCACCAACACTGTGACTCTTTGGTTTTTTTCAATGACGACCACAGTGCCATGACTACTATTTTTGTCTGCAAAGGGCAAAGGGCCAAAAACAAGCTTCGACGTCAAACAAAAGCTGGGGTCACCATTGGGCTGTGGTCAGTCAAACCAGCTCGCGACAACTTCTTTTCAAGCCGTCCGAAAAATAGCGTGTTGATGGGCAGACCTGCAACATTCCATTCCATTCTTGGGTGGCCATGGGACACAGGCCAAACAGAATACGCTGGTGTCGACCAATCGTAAGCGGGAGGGTGCAGGACGATCAGCACACAGAAATGGCAGGCGGGAGCCTCACAGGCTCCTCAGATGAATATCGCTGTCTGGTGGTGAAAGAAGGATTGGGGCGGCTTGTGACGCCATAGGCTCTCCAGCCTTGGGGCCCCTGCAGTCAAGGGGACACACCGGTCGAGAAAACGACCCCTTGTGTGACGCCACGCGATGCATGCCTTGCACTGTGCATCCCGCAGCGTGGGCAGCTTGCAGCTCGGTCGGAGAGGAGCCTGATGGGTCTTTGAGAAAAGAAGAGGATGCAATCTGTGAGGGGGAGACAACAAACCGATGCAGGGTTGCAGGCTCTCCACCAAGAATGGTGATAGCTGGCCACGAGTGTCCCCTGTCGATAATGCTGCAGTTTGCAGATATTTCCATGCTACTTTGATCCCGTGACTATTGCAGTCCCCTCAACCGGGCAGCTGGGTGTGGCAACGGGCGGTCAACCCATGCCAGGTGCAGCAGCATGGGAGAATTGAGGCCATCAAGCTCAACTTGACAAACAGGTCTGGTGGAAAGAGCCGCTGGTGCAAGTGGAGGTGGTGACTAGGGCAGGCGTGGATATTTCGGAAGGAGCAACGGCCGAGCTGGCTGGACCTTGTAGTACCTCATGCTGCCTGTGCTGCCGTGGAGAAGCCCCGCGTAACTTTCTTGTACTCCGCAACAGTCACCAGCCAACCATGCCCTACCACTTGCCAGCTTTTCAAACACACCAGACCATTGAGCCTGTCGCACCTCAGCTCAACATCCAAGCATCAACCGCACCAGCACCAGAGGATCGTCAGTAAGCATTGTCAGTCATAAAGCAGGCTACCGGCCAACCCCCAAGGCGCAAAATCCGAGGGCTCCTTAACTTTTGCGTCGTACCGCAGGTCCTTTCCAAGTTCGGCGCACATTTGTCGTCTTTGCGCGTCACCTTGACGCAGTCTTCCTCGTGATTATAGCCGGGTCTTCCGACTTGCAAAATCTGCATCGACTTTCACTTTTCATATATGCCGTGTCGGCTCGCTGGGGCGATTACAACTACAGAGATGACTCGACAACCCAATGTAGCAATCTTCTAGATGGCGTGGAAACTATCAGATACAAAACGGTGCTAAAATGCCACAATTATCGTCGAAATTTCTAGGGGACGATAAATAACACCACCCAATTTCTATACATGGCGTACATGACTGGAGCGGAGATTTTGAACTTGGCAGCATCCGAAAATCTCCTTCCAAACGGAACGGGGTCCCTTGGGTTGTCTAATGCTTCTGGTTTGCACCCCCCCCCTTCTCCCTTCTCATGAATTTCTCTCTGCCAGCAGCCCTGTCAAATCTCAACTTGATCCCGACACCATTCTGGAGAGCAGCCAGTAACAATACAATACAAGGCGGCAGATGTTTCGCGCCTGGCCACTCCAAAAACGGGATGGATGGCACAGACTCGACTCCGCCATATCCACTTACCCCTTGGGAGGGCTGCTTGATGTCATGATCGGCACTCCGTGTGCAACTCTGGTCTGAAAACGGTGCGAGAATAAAGAGATGCCTTTGCCACATCGTCTTTCATCGCCAAAACAGTAACGTGATTGACCATACGGAGTACCAGGGCGCACAGCATGAAGTCATTCGTGTCAGGTCTCCTCTCGAGCGGCTTTCTCGCTAAAAGATCGGCAGGCGCCCACGCTGGCCGTAACGCCCGTCTCATGGAACAGCTGAGTGCACTTTTGCGGCCGGTTACTACCATCTCGGCAGTGTGGTTCAGCATGGGGAGCTGTGACGTTGGGGCGGGCTTTCTACGGACAACAAGCCGGGTTAATTGTGATGTGCAAAACACCTTGGAACAAACGGCAATCAACGTCGACGGCCTGAAACTTGGCATTCGTACATTTTTTGCTCCCGATGAATTCGGTACAAGTATTTCATCGCTGTCCCACCCCCTGAACAGCACCAAAAGAGCGTGACGTACGCATTGCTGGGATTCCTTGAAAAACAAGGCATCAAAGATACTGTCAACCAACAGCTCAGGGAGGTCAGCTTTTCTCTAGAGGCAGGGATGAGCTGGGAGGTGCTGGAAAACCTGACTTGGATGCCCCTCGCCCAAATGCCAACGAAACAAACTTGGTCACTGTCAAGCAGCCATGAAGTATGAAGTGGGCTAACAGTCCGTGCGAGTGCGCCGCTCTCCCAAAGATGCAACTATGGATGACACAACATTACAGCAGGCAGGCAAGACGAAAGTACTTTGTCTGTTTATATTCCAAGTCTCAGATTGCTCCGACTTTTGCCACTGGCAGCTCTCGCCACATGATGCGCAATACCCATCTGTAACCGCATGCAGCCAACATGCTCTTAAGATGTTTTGTATCGGTTATACCTTCACGCTGTGTCAAGGAGCTCAAAGTAGCGCTGAAGGTAGCATTGATCAGCCATTGAGTGAAACACTGGTTTGCTCAATGGTTGACGCATTGAACGGCCATTGGGCTCTGGCCACGGCACTGCCGCAACTTTTATTTTACCTCTATGGCTTGGTATTTGTTGAGTTCGACCTTGTCGATCACATGCAGCGTGCTGGTGGCCTTGTTGTCCTTTTTGTACATGTCGCAGCTCCCTTTTCTCCTTGGGGCAAGCGAGGAGGTCCGCACGAGTTGGTGCACATGAATGTTTGACGTGCCAATTATCCAAACGTGGCATATGGATGAAGGTGTTGAGTTGCCGACAAACCCACAAATTGGTGAAGTTGATTTGCTCCATCTTGATCAACACAGCCTTGCATCAACAACACTGCTGTGGCAGCCTTCATCCCACGAGAACAGACCACCGACATCAGCTTTCCGAACTCGTGTGAAAGATTGATTCATGTTTCTATGTCTAAAGTGGCAGTTGTATTCTCTCTCGCTTGGAAAGTTATCCTGCTTGAACAGTCGTGGCGCTGCTAGGCCAACTTGATGAATAGGTTCACAAATTTTGAATCCCCGATGCTGTAGGAACACCTTTCCTTTTTGCTGCACAAGCAACGCACACTGAATTCCAGGCAAAACATCTGATTGCAGCCAAGCTTCTCCCATACTCTTCTTCCTCTCACTGTTTAGGACCGACCTCGTGGTTCTTATTCCCGCCAGCCATCGCCGGCTCCAAGCAGCCAGTTCATGCCCACAAGCTTCAAGCCATGTCTAGTGATGAAGGTTGCAGTGTCAAAGGACCTTCTTTGAACAAACTCTTCGCCCCCAACGTCCTCCCTGGAGAGCGACAGGCCGCGGGGCTCTCGGAAGAGGAGGAAGAGATATCTATGTGGGCGAGAACTAGGTCACCATTAGCTTGGTGTTTTTCTCACATGTCGGGGGTCCGGCCGGAGTGACGTATACGAAACACTTGATGCTGCAAAGACAACAATGCCGCGCGTAGATTGAAAGAGGACATACTCATCCTTTGGCCCAGGAGCAAGGTACTCCGTCAGAGCCGGCTTCGTCTCACCCACCACGCCATCTACATCCCGCAAAGGCTGCAAGCCCGGCAGGATCCAGTGTCTCCAAAACGCAAACCTGGGTTCATCAGGCGTCGGGGCGTCGGGATCAACCAGCATCAGCATGTACGACGTATTAATATCCGCCTCCGGCTGAAAAGCGATATCCAGGCCCGAGTCAGCAAAATCGTGTCCCGAGCGCGCTGAGATGAAAGAGTCAAGTACCTCGGGATCAAACTGCACTGAAGGCGCAGTCTTGAGTTCCGTCACACGAAACAAGTTGCCCAGGTCGACCTGTTTCCCCCCAAACAAGATGGACAGCTGGGTGGACGGTCGGAAATCTCGGGGGATGACGGTTGCTGCCCTACCCGGGACAAGACCGGCGCGGGCCAGCGAGTCGGACAGTGCTTGGGCGTGGAAACTGAGACTCATCCTGGGCGAATACTGCCTCTTTTTCTGCTACCGTATTCCAGAGGAAAGTTGAACGGGGGAGCCATGCGAGAATGCGCGACGTTGGAATTTCGCGGTCAAGAAGGGAGCGACCTTTTGCGCTGGCTGGCCTCTGACTGGTGGAAGAATTGGTCCAGCGTCGCGGCAGCGTGTACCAATTTTGCTTGTGGAGGCGAAATGACGCGCTGGATGGCGCCTTGGCATGGAATTATAAACCATCGAGGCATCCTGCAGGATGGCTGGGTTCACGGGCACTTTCTTTGGGAATTATGAAGCCCGAATGTTGTTGCTGGTGAATGGAAGCATTGAGGAATGCCGTGTATTTCCTATTCGGATTGGCAAGCAGCGCGCCATTGGCGGAGAGCAAGGCGCGCTTTTCGACAACACCATGTGCCTTGACAGTGGATCTACCACGCGAAACAATTTCTAGAGCAGAAGAGGTTTTGTAATAAAGATTACCATAATTTGGAGCTGTCGACGTTGTAATGATGTTGGGTGTTGAAAGATGGCTTTACACGATGCCCAGCCAGTAAGAAACGACAATTTGCTTCCCCGCATTGGATCCTCTGAATTTAATTCGCCAAAACGACATGGGGTGAGAATGTCCCGAATCACGGGCCACAGAGGTATGCGACTGTTTCGCAAAGGCGCTGGACCGATGCAGCAGGTCATCAAGTCAAGGGTAATGCCAAGTCGCCATGCCATCTACGGAGTACATGATTGTCAATCCGCAGATCCCTTCATGTTGGGGCGGACGAGTGAGCGGAACAGGTTCGGCCGCAACCCATGTGCTTATCGGCAAACAACGTTGGATTCTCGTTTATGCGGCGAGTCCGAGCTGATGGTGTTCACTGTTGGCTGCGACATTGGCGGTGCGGCGATCCAACAGTGCCAACATGTCTTTTGCTGTCAGTGCCTGTCACTTCTCCACATGTCAAACCTTGTCCGTGAATTTAGCCCCCAATCCATGCTCGTCAAGCAGCCGTCTCTGGGTGATGTGATGCCAATGCTGCCTTCCCCGCAGGCTTGAAGCGTATCATCATCATGGTTGACCAACCCGCAATGTCACTCTTGTCAGCCATAGTTGGCCGACGCGGGGGAAGATGGCCAAGTCGAGCCTTTGGCTGAAGAAGCCAGAGCAAGTGAAATGATTCGGACATGGCTTCTGCAAATGTGGAAACGCACATCACATCATTAGCCCGCCAAGCACGGGGGTCTTATCAATGGCACGAGAGCGCTCTCTGGCGGGAGAAGCTATAATAGCGGTGATGCCCGCAGGACACATTCTCATCGTGTAGCCACCTCCCTCGCATCCGTTTACAGGAGGCGCCAGCTACAATGGCAGCAGGCATCGAGTCAAGGTCCGCGCCGGCAGATACTCACGAGGATGCGTCCAAGGGCGCGTGGGAGCACAGCGCCCAAATCCGCGCCAGGTACGGCCAGACGAAGCGCGGCCTGTCTCCGCGCCATGTGCAGCTCATGGCCATAGGGGGGTCCATTGGGACCGGTCTCTTTGTCGGAATAGGCGGGAAGCTGTCGCAGTCCGGCCCCTTGTCCCTCCTCCTGGGCTACGTTCTCTGGGGGACCCTCTTCGTCTGGCCGTGCAACCTCGTCGTGGCCGAGATGTGCGCCCACCTCCCCGTGCGAGGGTCCGTCTTTGAGCTCGCGAGCCGCTTCGTCGATCCGGCGCTGGGGTTCGCCATGGGATGGACCTACCTGTACGCCGGCGTCATGCTTGTTTGCGTCGAGTACAGCGCCGTGGCCACCGTGATGCAGTATTGGAGCCCGGGCGTGAACCCGGCCGTGTGGATCGTCATGGCAATGGCCGTCTGCATTGCCCTCAACCTCGTGGCCGTCAGGTAATTGCGCCCCCCCTTTTCCAAGTCTCCCGCGTCGTGTCCAGAAGCAGCCGGCTCATCCCGCCCAGGTACTATGGCGAAGCCGAGTTCGTCATGGCGTCTACCAAGATCATCCTGCTCGTGGGCCTCGTCCTGCTCACCCTCATCACCATGTGCGGAGGCAACCCGCGCCGCGACGCCTACGGATTCCGGCACTGGAAGAACGGCAACGCAATGCACCCCTACTACGCCGACGGCGCCGTCGGCCGCTTCCTCGGCTGGTGGAGGGTGATGCTCTACGCGGGCTTCACCATTTCCGGGCCCGACATGATTGCGCTCGCCGCCGGAGAGATCCAGAACCCGCGAAGGACAATCCCGCGGCTGGCCAGGCTCGTCTTCTACCGCCTGGTGGGCTTCTACGTGCTGGGCGTCTTTGCCGTCGGCATCATCTGCAGCTCCAGGGATAAGAGGCTGATGGGCGCCGTTGAGAATGGCGACGCGGGATCGGCCGCGAGCCCGTGGGTGATTGGCATCCAGAACCTGGGCATCGGCGGGCTGCCCGACCTGATCAATGCCATGATTCTGCTGTCCGGGTGGTCCTGCGGCAACGCATACCTCTATTCGTCGTCGAGGACGCTCTACGGTCTGGCAAGAGGTACGACGGAACCTCCCCCCCCTTGAGAAAGAGAGACGAGAACTGACAAAGGGGCTGCAAAAACCAGACGGCCAAGCCCCCGGATTCCTCCTAAAGTGCACCAAGTCGGGCGTCCCAATCTACTGTGTCGCCGTCGTCAGCGGCGTCACCTGCATCACCTTCCTCGCCACGGCCAACTCGGCCGTCGAGGTATTCAACTGGTTCGTCGACCTGACAACCACCGGCCTCATCGCCACTTACACCCTCATGATCCTCATCTTCATCTTCTGGCATCGCGCGCGCGCCCGTCAGAATCTTCCCGACGGCGCGCTTCCCTACGTGGCGCCCTTTCAGCCGTACTGGGCGTATTTTGGACTCGCGGTTGGCCTCGTTGCGCTCTTGTTCATTGGCTTTGACTCGTTTGTGCCCTTTAACCCAAAGGGTTTCGTGACGGGGTACTTTTGTATCCTGTACACTACAACGTTGTACTTTGGGTGGAAGTTCTGGAAAAAGACCAAGCTGGTTGATCCGCAGACGGCAGATTTGATCAGCGGCAAGGCCGAGGTTGACGACGAGTGCAGGATCTGGGAGGAGGGCGGCGTCGAAGAGAACCACAGGGCTAGATTGGCCGGGATGCCGTTTTGGCAAAGAACCTGGGAGAGGATTTGGTAGATACTTTGCGGCATTGCATTAATGCAGAGAATTTCAGACACTTCGGTGGTGAATAAATCGTCGTGTAGACGAGACAAAAACTGCTCATGGCATCCGGGCCATGTTTTATTCAAGACTAGATATGTCCGGCATTCCGCTACACATCCTCAATCTCCAACTTGACCAAGACAGAACACTTGGTCTCTCGGCCCTTCATGTCCATCATCCGAATGAAGCTCCACCCAGGCACGGCGTACAGCAGCCGAATGGCGTCGACGGCAATCATGGGGTTCTTGGCCCACGGGTCATCGCTCTTGATCAGCATGCGCAAGAAGACAAGCTCGTTGTCTTCGTACACCCATTCCAGTGTCTCGTCCCAGATCGGATCTGTTACCGGCGGGTTATCGCCCTTGTGCAGGATTCCCAGCTTGTGGTGCTTGAATGGAGACGTCTTGCGCTTGTTCGTCTCGCCCTCAATATTGCCAGGACTGTACAAGTTGCACGTCAGATAGGGTTTGAGGGAATCCGGCTCTCGATCCTCGGAAACAGGAATGTCTGTAGCTCCGCCAACGTGGAGACGAAGCCTCTTCCTTTTGCCGCTAAAGATGTTGCCGTCACCGCCGCTTCGGAGGGCGGCTGGTTTGAGGACATAGCCCTCTGAGCCGCTGAACAGCGCATCATTGATTTGGTTGCTGGTGCCAAAGGTTTGCCAGTTCAGGGCGCAGATTTGAGCGCCAATGGCCCAGAACTTGAGGGGCTTCAGGTTCGACGAAGAAATTCTCGTGCCCTTGGGGAAGACGCGCATGAGATGCTGGGCGTTGTGGGCGGCGATGGGCACCGCTTCCGCCGGGAGATGGGACGACAGGCCCGACTCGGAAACATTGATGAGGTGATGGTGCGGTCCGTTGGCAAGGGTGCCGGGGTTGAACCAGGAGTTGTCCACGGGCTTGACCGACTGGGCGTACACGCCCAGATCCGCCAGCTCGGGAATGATTCGTTCCGTGGGGGCTTCCTTCTTCTTTGCCTTGTATGCTTTTCGAGCCGCCTTGGCTTCTTCACCCTCCTGTGAGTCGGTGTCCTCGGAAGACTCGCTTTCGGACTCCTCGGCCGGCCCCTCGTCACCCTTGAGCTCGTACTCAACAATGACGGCAATGCAGGGTCCCAGGTCAGCCAGGCAGACATGCTCGTCGGCGCCACCCTGTTCCCGATGGCCCTTTTGTCTGACCGGCTCGGCAAGGAGCCGATCGCCAAACACCTCCCTCATAATCTCCACAAGGCGTTTCTGGCCCTGCGCACCGCAGTGGTTCTCGAGAGAGAGCAATATCGGGGCCATCTTGTAATCGGGGTCCTCGGCCGCGATGGCCCTTTCTTCATCAAAGACATCCCTGATGGTCTCGCACACGTTTCGGAACGACACGTGAGAAACCAGTGTAAATCCATGCGTGACCTTGGGTTCCTCGGGGTTGGCGCTATCGTCCCAGGCGTCAATCTCGACGCACCGCGACCCCGTCTTCAAGGCAGTCTCGTATGCCGAAGCCGACGACGACCCGTACAGCTGGTGCGCCATGAGATAGGTGTTGTGGCTGGAGCTGATGAAGTACTCTGGTAGAGGGCGCGACTTGTCCAGCAGCGATTCGGGCACGTTGAAGTGCGACTTGCCGAGCAGGCTGCGCAGGGCAGGCGTGGTTTCATCGGAGCCCACGCCCGCGTCGGACTCGGAGAGAGCCTTTTGCTTGACGAGGTATTTGCGAAGGGCGTTGCTGACCTGCAGCTGTTGCTTCGCGTACTGGCATTTGCGGGTGCCCCGGCCTCCGCCGCCAACCGAGTCGACGGCGATGCCTTCTCCCTTGTCATCGTCATCCTCGCCGGAGCGGAAGGGGCTGAGGTTCGCAAACTTGGCTGAGAGGTGGTGTTGGCTCGTCATGACGGCAGTGAGCGCCCAGAGACGGGGGAATCGAATCGAATCGTGAGCTTGGCTTGGCCGGTTGCTGGGAGCGAATCTGTGCCCGTTTGTAGGGCAGGCAATTATTTTCAGCGTTTCCGTATCGCTTCGTACCCGAGACGGCAGTGTTGTATACAGTCTCAAGTTTGAAAGGCTGAGC
Organism: Keithomyces neogunnii; assembly: GCA_020975405.1. Lineage (NCBI taxonomy): Eukaryota > Fungi > Ascomycota > Sordariomycetes > Hypocreales > Clavicipitaceae > Keithomyces > Keithomyces neogunnii. The sequence continues at coordinate 4,312,899 of JAIOWQ010000003.1, read as the reverse complement.
TGTCTTCTTGACGTTTCATTGCTGTTGCCGGGCTGCGGCTGGGAGCTTGGAGCTTGGCGGCAGCTGAAACCCACAATATTGAAGCCAAGCCACGCCGTGGCGGGGTCATGACGCATCACAGCACTCTAAATTGCACCCAAGCGTCGTGGGCATGAGCTAATCATGAACAGCGGCCGGGGCCTTACCAGCTGCATGAGGGCGAATCTGGGCTTGGCCTTGTGGGCTCAATGCCAGGGACTGACTCCACGATTGCGTACGAATGTGACAGGACTTGAAATGGGCGCATGGTATTATGCATCGAGTGCCTGCAAAAGCTAACCATGTACCTAGCTAGGTATGCAATGCATGCAGGATATCTGGACGCCTTGGCCATGTCTTGACGACGGCATCGAGTGTGCAAACGCACAAAGAATAAACATGCGCTTGCCGGCATTACATTAACCGACTCAAAGCCTCTACAAACACTTGCACTGGATGCGAACATGTTCTATACTCGCAAGGCTCGAGAGGTGCCGGTCTCGTCGTCAGGTACTTTGTGAAATCCATCTTGAAGTCGCATGTCTTTCGTTTGTGCTTATGAGAGCTTCCATCATGCATCATGCATTGGGGTGCCCAGAGAAACACGGTCCTGGCGGAACAGTGGCAAGCCTTGTCGCAAAGGGAAGAACAGTCGCCAACATGTTGATGGGCGATGGGAGTTGGTGCCGAGTTGTGTAGGTCTTCAGCATCACTTTTCAGAATCGCATGGAGAGCTGACGTGGGGCAGATGCTTAACCTGATAAGGAAAGGGGTGCCTGAGAATTATGGCAGCAGCCAGGGACCAGCGCGGTTTCTGAGGCAGAAACTGGGAGCCCCACTGTGGCCCGCCTTCTCAAAAAGGTCAGAAAATTTCTGTGTGGGACGTCTCTTCTTCTTCTTTTCTTCAACGCAAAAAAACACGTTCAAGTTTCTCTCAAATGCTGGTCCGAGGTTCGCTTCTACAGCTGACGCCCAAGACTGCCGGTGAATGAGGAACAGAAACGGAGATCAAAGCGAACAATCTTGGGTGCGGTGTTTCCCTGGCTTCTGCCACATGGGGAGGATCGCAATGATTGAACGTACATGCCAACTTGGTTTCGGCTTGGCGACCTGAGGCGCACTTGGTCGAGAATCGGCAAGAGAGACTGGTGTGCACCATCAGGCAGCAAGTAGCAATCAGTGTGCACCTTGCAAATCGGATGGACACGGAGTTGTGTGCCATGACGACTTGGTGCTCTGTACGGAGTAGATTTTGTCATGTCCACCCCATATCCCATTCCATACTATCCGTATCCTGTTGTATGATTCGTCATCTTGGCGCGCGCCAGGCGACTGCACCGTTCAATTAGTCAGCACCTCGTGTCTACCTAAAAAGTCAACTCCAAACCTTGTACAGTTGTAACCTTTGAGCACGAGTCTCACTCGGCTCACAGAATATCACGAGACGTTGAATGAGAACTCAGAGTACCTGTAAGCCGATCAAGGTGCGGTGCCTATACGCCCAGAGCGATTTCCTCTGTCAAACAGCTGCCACTGCATAATTTGCTTCATCCACTGGACTTTCAGAGGCAAACAGACAAGACGACTCAGGGAAGCATTGCAATCCTCTCGTCACTTATTAGCTTCATCAATCATTTGCACACAGGCCAGCTTGCTAGGTGGTGCACATTCCAGCTGTCGTCGCCCTTTGTCGCTATACACTCCGACATGGGACAGCGACATGGGACAGCGACATGGGACAGCGTAATATTATTGTATCCAGCCATGCACATAGTATAAAGTCTGTTATTGGCTGGGAAACACCATTCGCATCACGTTATGGAACTATGAAGATGTACTTTTGCAAGCCAGCCGCGAATGGGTTCGGCCCAGAATACGACTGTGCTAGCCGTCTTGGCAGGGCATTCTGGGATACTATTCCTGGATGGAAATCGTGGGTTGAGCGCGACTCGACTCAAGTTTTCCTAGAGTGGTCCAAGTTTGGCTTACCAAGTATTCGAGCTGTTGAGGGTACTTTGGACAAGTATTCGTACTTTGCCGAATAACTACGGACAAGTCAAAGGAACCATGCCATCTGAAGGCTTTGGAGCCACTTGTGAGTTTCTAGAGTGTTGGAACTTGGCCTTGCGATGATTCAAGGTTGATAATGGAGTGTTGTATTGACCAGACACCGTTTAGAACCGGGTAATCGCAGATGTTGAGCAATTTGCAACAATCTGCCTCGTAGGCATGTACTACTTTTGCAACCTTCGTGACCCCGGGGCATTCAGCGAGCCACACTTTGCACCAGGTTTCCTTCGGAGCTTGTCAAAGAAAGGCTGCTTTGAACCCTTCCTCTAGCGATCGCAGCATGAACACTGCCCACCGATTGTGCAACACTGAGGATGGCCGTCATCGCAACAGTAGATGTTATCGCAAGGATAGCTGCAAAGCCGGCAGTCTACCCCGCCATGTTAGTTTCCAGCTTGTCGAGTATGGATACGCTCCTTTGTAACTTGCCTCTCCTGATCAAGGGGTTGTGATGACCGGGAGAATGGGACATGGTCGCCTCACCGGCTGATAGTTCTTTCCACTCTTTGTTTAGTGCATGACTCGAACAGAACATGACTCCAATAGAATACGAGTGTCGTCCATACTCACCTTGAATATTGGAGAGGCCAGACTGCGCGTGGCATATTGCTAGGGATGGTTCAGTAGTAATCTCAGCAAGATGCCCTGGCGGAGTGTACCCAAGTAGAGAGCAAAAGCCTGGGATAAGATGGCGGCTCTCATGATCGGCCGGGGTGAGGTGGGGTTGTAGCTGGCAGTTTTATGTGCTAGAGGTTTCTATACGTGCTTTGGGTGGTGTAAGAAGCCGGAAGAGGCTGAGTTGAAGGGTTTGTTGACGTAGAGGTGTTTATAGGCGGCCCCCTTCCATCAACACAGCATGGTTACCAATTCTTTTTATTTTGAAGCGTAGCCTGAGATTTGATTAGATCCCTGCATCAAATGGAACAAGTCCCTTGTTTTGGAGGGGGCCAATCATGGAAACTAGAACGACGATTCTGCTGCATGGCCAGAATTGAGATGTGCAGCCATAATTCACCTGGAGGATACCGATGTCTCTAAAAAATGTGTGACAGTTTGTGATTTGCTCCAGTCAGAAATTACACGTCTCCACCAAGCGGTTCTATGAAGACATGTTCAGATAACATCACCCACTGGTAGTGCCCCTGACCGGCCGATTAGACGGCTCATTCCAAGCAAAGTCGCCATGTACACGGCGTGCAAAACCGAACCTTCTGAACTAGCACCGAAGCTGTCGGGCATTACATCTACAAATTGAGTAATTTAGTTTTCGCCATCTGCGCGTTTAGTTGCCCTTGAATAGGTGGACACAGCCTTTGTTTCAGCTACATGTCCCGACTCGAGGCGCTAGAGTATTTGATTGGGTCATTCGACCTATTTGACATTTTGTCTCAGACAGTAACAGTAATAAAACATCGGATAGGTGGGAATAAAGCAACTTGGTCCAACATGCCCAAGACAAAGCCATGGCCGCTTATGGCCTCACCAGCGAAGCCAGTATGTGGTTATTGACCAAGGCTATCAGAACGGGCACACATACAGCAATAGCGGCCGGTACCCAATGTCCCTCGTATCCAGATATACATAATCCTATTGGTCACAGATGTAATGGTCCATGTAGTATATTGACAACTAGCTAGTGATTGCAACGAATATCCAAAGCTGGGAGGAAAGGAACAAGAGAACAGGAAGCAAGGGCTTGAAGAGCTCTTGTAGGCTTGTGAGCTTGCTTTGCAATCTCGCTTGTTGCTGGGTGTTACCAGTGACAACGATGCGGATAACGGCGAGAGTGCAACAAGAGACCCTTGACAGATTACCTTGCTGGGTGAGGAAAATGGACATGGATGCGTGAAACCGTTTCAAGCCCTCTGTTTCTGGAGCATGCTAGATGTCGTATGTCATTCACTGATGACCCATTTTGACTCGGCACGTACCTCGACTGTGAGGTCAAGTTAATAGCCTGGGACTTATAAACGTACGTACATGGTTTGTCACGAAAAGAATTGCTTCCCAATATTCCTGTTCATGCTTCAGGGCAAAATTGAATGCACATCAGCCATCAAACCTCGGCGTACGCATTCGTTTCTTTCAAAATAACCACTGCCAGCCACAGTACGCCATATCCTTCAATTCTAAACCGCCACAATGCTCTTCTATTGGCATTTTGTCACCCTCGCTGCTCTCCTCACAAACGCGGCAATTTCCTCTGCTTTTGACGGCACCCACACAGACGGCAGCACTACTATTGCTGGTCTGAGTAGACGTGGTTTTGGATGTCCTGACAATCCGTACGAGTGTAATGAGCATGTACGTGAAAGAGCAATCGGCCCAACTTGAACCAATCTAAAGACTAGCAGTGCCAGTTACTTCACTACAAAGGCGGCCATTGCGAGAGCATGTAAGTGGCCGGTAAATAGGGTCGTTGCGATATTCACGGCGCTAAATACATGATTAGGAATTGCCAGTGTTTATAGGTGACCGGGTTATGTTACGGGCCATGAACTCCTTCCGAGTCCACGTGAGGGGTCGGAATGTAAATGGTTTGCCGTGCCGTGGAAACAGACACGTGCTCAAATTTGAAAGATGCTGCATTATGCGTATTCGTCGGGGTATACCATGTCAGTGTCATGATGTCTGGGATGGGAGAATGGGTAAATGCCCGTCTGATCCGTTGCGGCACTTTATCATGGGATGATGTTTGTCAGATATAGAAGTATCGGGCTGGAATCTTGCTCTTGTCGGAAAATGACGGTTCACATATACTGGAAGAGGCCAAGTAGATGATTTGACGACTCAAAAGACATTGATTGACATTGCTTCCTACATAGATGCATCTGCCCGGGAAGGCTAGAGGCGCGCACTAAGCCTCAAGTTGGTCAGATCCCAGCGCCTGGCTGAGCTTCCTCATATCCTCGGCATTAAAGTTGCTCATGCTCTCCAGCTGCTGCTCCACACTCTTGCCGGGACAAGGGTCAAAGTCGAGGTTGTAGAACTTGATGCTGTGCTGCTTGGAGATGCGGGTGGGATTAAATGTAAAGTTTCCGCTGCAGGCAACGTTCTGCACGCCGGGGCACACCTGGTAGGTCTCGGGCTGCAGAGGCTTGTTGGGGAACCAGTACTCGGGCGAGAGGTGGGCGTACCCGAAGAAGGTGATGGGCGGCACCACGGTGACGGGGTCCTCCCGGTTGGTGACGCGGAGGGTCAGGCCGTTCCGCTGGTCGGAGATGAACTGGGCCAAGTTGACGTCTCCGATGCGAGGCGAGCCGAACGTGTACACGTCGCACCTCATGCCGGCCTTGCGGAGGTACCCGGCGCCGAGGCAGGCGAGGGCACCCCCGAGAGAGTGTCCGGTGATGACGACGCGATAGTCGGGGTGAAGCTTGACCTCCTTGCCGACGGCCGCCCTGAGCCCATCCTTGACGGCCACGAAGCCGCTCCAGAAGCCCGAGTGCACCTGGCAGGGACTGCAGAGGGGAAGCAGGGGATCTTTGTCGCCGGGCGGGCCGCTGCGGAGTGACAAGTCGTGTTAGTCGTTCTGAAGGGAGGGCGTTTGCGAGCAGAGGGCATGAGGGACTTACACGGGCGGCGAGGTGCCGGGAGGAGAGCCGGCCGATTCCTCCCCGGCGAGCCTCTTTTGCGGCGTAACCTTTCGGAAGGAGACGTCTCGGAGGAAGTCATCGAGAGACTGGGTGCCTCGGAAAGACACTGAAATGACCTTGTGCAGGATGCTCACGGCAACGTTGACGGCGATTTTGCCGTCATACTGGAACACGGTGACGGCGTCTGCGAGCTCGAAGCATTTCTTGCGGTCCGGGTTGGTGCAGACTTTGTTGTTGGTGCCGTTGTTGGCGAGGTTTTGGCAGTAAGCCGCACCTGCGTAGCGGGCATACGTGTTGATTGCGGCGACGGTCGCGGCATCCCGAGCTGCCAGGGTCGGGGAGGCCAGAGCAGGTGTTGATGCGAGGAGGGCGAGGAGGGATATGCTGGAAAGACGCATGTTGGCGTGTCAGGAATTGCTTCTGATGCCGCTGTATGCCGCTGTAGATGCTGGCCGACTGCTTGCCGTCTTGTTTCATGGCCGTCACGGGCTCGGTATTTATAAACATCTCTCATTCAGACGTTTTCTCGCCATGTTTTCTGCAACGAGACTGAGCCGGCAGTACCATGTTCCTGTTCAGTTTACTGCCGTGTCAACCCGCATGATGCATGATGCATGTCCTGTTATGACTGGATAACTGTCGGCAGCAAGTTGACAGATGCATAGTGTGACAGAACCACTGCTCATCTGATCTAAATTGTGTACCTTGATTGGGCGGTGCGTAAACGAAGGCTCATCTAAAGTTTCTCGATTGGCACAATGTGAGGCATCACGGCTAGTCGAGTCAACGTACATGCCGCATGCTGCAGCGCTGCGAGAGGAGTGCCGGCATTATCAAATGGTGCGCAATTTACGCTGTAACAGAGTTACTGTTCGGCTTACCTGCCGTGTCTTGTAAGATTGTTGTGCCAAGCAATCTCAGTTGGCGCATATCATGTAGCTTGACACGAAGCCGACTTGTTCGTGTTGCAACGAGATTACTGTCCATTTAAAATACAATGTTCTATACGGAGTCATGTCTCATTGCTACCGATACCCACGTGCTGCACGGCATATCACATTTTGCAGCCAGGTCAATGTCAGCCGAGTGAAACATGTGTCGCAATGCAGCTTCTTGTTGAGTTTTGATCGCTTCAAGGGCCCGGCCCTGGGCAACTTGGGCGACTTGCTCTATTGCAAATCCTACAGTCTCGGTTGCATTCACCTGATGCTGGCAGCGCCAAGCACTGCTTGTCTGGCCTTTGACGCTACCCATTTGATCTTGCAGCCGACGTTTCCCAGACTGCTGCAATTGTGCTCCAATTTTCGAATTGACAAGTTGCTCGGCTAGGAACTGCAACCGTTTCTCAACACAAACGGCCATGAAAGCAAAGCCGCCAACGCACAAGGCAAGACTGTCAATCCGCTTCGTTGGTATGCTACTGCATGACTTTGCACAAGACGTGTATCAATCGCGCAACCTTTAGTGTTTAACGAACGATGCGTTTCATCGCGTCGACGTATTCCGCTACGTGGTCTAGCACTGGTTATCCATTGGGACTCAAGAGATGACGTATGTTGGTGTTGGGTTTTAGGACAGCAGACAGCATGTGCCATGTGGATAACATGCAATTAAATGGGTGCAAAGCGGCGAACTTGGCTCGTGCGCCATCTGTGCCTAGAATTGAATCTGCCACGAGCAAAAGCCACCCAGAAATGCTAAGCCACAGGTTGACAGGTGAGAATCAGATGAACATGGATGCCGCGTGTCATTGCAACATTGCGAGGAGCCGTCACTCTCAACAGTCGTGCAATTGCTTCCTCTTGGAAGAAAACAAGGCGCGCCTCTTGAAATAAAGCGGCAATGTCATCTCATGAAACTTGCTCGCCATCTAAATACTCTCCAGCATCTCACATGCCACCCGAGACCTTGTCATGGATGACTCGACAAAACGCATCCAGTTTGATCATTTTAATCCGTCACGCGCCTCAATTGCCCTTTATCGCAAGAGGCGAGATGTGAACCAAGGATGAAACGACTTGACGGTGCTGGGCTGTGGACGAAATCATCACTGGTCATGACAGTTTCCACAACATGCCACGCGAATCATTGTTCAATGGGAAACTAACGTCTTGACAGTGTGCAATATCGGATGGTACTGCTGTAGATGCCCGGCGACATTATTAAGCGGTAGGTGGGCGCGACAAGTAGTCAATATATTCTTTGTAAATGGATCTCTAGAGGTTACGCTAACAAACGGCTTGCGGATAATGTTTCAAGGAGCCGAATGTCGAGACCCTTTTGCGAGTCTATTCAACATAAATGGGATGGGGTGTCATGCATAAAGTCTCACCTTTACGTCCAGAGCGCCTTTGGTAGGAAAGCACCTTGTCAGGCACCTCCAGGGTCTGTGACAGAACTTGGACCAGTCCTCTGGTCGACCAACGTCAGAACCGGGGCGATAAGTTGCCAACAAAGCTGTTGCAAAGAAAGAGTACAGAGAGTTACTAGGCAAATGCACTCACCTTTGAAGAAATCACAGACGTGCACACTCGAGATGACCATTTACCATTCAGAAAGGCCGGGAAATAGTTCATCGCAACCGGCTTACGTCTCGGCATCACTGAATCACCTCCAGCCGTCTGTGATGACCCAGTTCCTGACCCTCAACTTTTGGCCTCCCACGGCAGAGGGACTAATGGACCAACAAGAAAAAGGCAAAGGTCACACGCCGAATTTCTCGTACAGCCAAGGAACCGCGATTGATGAACACGTCAGTCCACCATTCACCCCCTCTGGCGACTTGGTCCAATGTCCTCAGCAGCACATGCACCGTCTCACAATTTCATCGCGCAAGCAGGGTACTTTGTAAATGTGCATTCTCTTGGGTATCTGTTGTAAATGTATACATGACCAAATGCATCCCCCATGTCTCCCATGCCTTCGAGTCTTCCGGGTTCAAGCCCAGCTCGAGGCGAATACGCAGCGGCCATCAGACAATGGCCCCTACTTTTCAAAGCGCGAACATGACGCGCTGTTGATGATTAAAAAAAAGAACGCTCGCGCTTGGAACTCATTTTCCCGCGCGGCGAGGTAAACCGTTAAAAAGTGGTAAAAAAGAAGAAGAAAGAGTAAAGGTGGTCATGACGTCGGACCATTCGTTCGGGTGTTTCTCATGCCCTGCATGCATCCTAGTGTTCATCCGGCGCCGACTCGGCAGACGCCGGAGAAGAGGACAAGTTCATACCGTGGCCAAAATGGACGGTGGTGGTGATTTAAAAAATATACAGGTGGGCGGCTTGGACGCTCAACGGGTCCAGGCGAATATGGGAAGGGAAAGAAGAAGAACAGGATTGGAACAAGTACAGCCAGGGAGGCGTCGGCTTATTCGAAGGAGGCGGATATCTTGCGAGCAGCAAGTTGCATGGCTTGGAGATCGCGCTTGGCCTTCCAGCACGCGAAGCCGGGGCGCCAGCACCAAGGCGCGGCGGTGGGCTCCGGGCTGGCGCTGCGCTTCTTCCAGCACAGGATTCTCGGGCCGTTGCAGACGTCGGGGAAGTGCTCGCCCTGGTTGCCCGGGTCAAAGGGCGCCTCGCCCCCGACGTCCTTGTCGTCGCCAATGGCTTCCAGGACGGCATCGGCTGCCCTCTTGGCCTTCCAGCAGGCCTGTCCCTCGCCGCCGCACCATCGCTTGTCCTTGACCGAGTCTGCGTCGTCGCTGGTGTCCCTCTTCCAGCAGGCGAAGCCGGGGCGCCTGCACCACGGCTCGGGCGCCGCCTCGCGCTTTTCCTCCTGGTGTGATACGTCTCGCTCGAGCTCGTTGTGGAGCCCGAGATCGCGGTAATACTTGGAGGCGTCTCGAGTAGCCAGAGCGGCCAGGTTGGCAAGCTCGTTGATGGACCTCTTGGCCACGTAGGCCGCGCCGCCGGGAGAGTTGCTAAAGTCGGCCTCGGGTGTTCGCTTTGAGACACCGCCGGAGGATTTGACGGATCGGGCCAGGGCCTGAGTGGCCGCCTCGACCTTCCAGCAGGGCTGGCCGGGTTGCATGCAAAAGGTCTCGGCCTTGTCGGTTGGGACTGCGGCGGCGAACCGCGTCGCAGTCACCAGGGTGAGGAATGCTGATGTGACACGCATGATGTTCTGCTGGTGTGAAGAATGTAAGAGATGGTGTCTTTGTGTCCTGTTGTGGAAATGCTCTGGTTTATCCGCAGATCATGAATATATATGTGTGTCTGTGAATCAGATGCTGCTGCACGAGTCGAGCTGGGAGCGGTCACCGTGCTCCTTTTATCACCTGTTGACAAATGCGGACACACGGAGAGAAACGGCATGCAAGCAAGCAGGTACAAGAGCTATGGTCGCAGTGACATCTTGTGAAGGCGTCTGGGGGGGGGGAGGAATAGCTGGACTATTGACGGGCAGCGTCAATAGAGCCCCCCTCACCTCATGCTCGCCAGATGGCGCTGCGTCATTCCCCTCGGCGCAAATCACCACAGCGCTCCTCTTTGACGCTAGCACGAGACGGCACCCCGGCGAGTCCTTGGTCGTGCTCCCAGCAACAAGGGAATCGAGGCGAGACCATCGATCCGGCGGGGCAGCCACGCAGCTCGTGGCGGATTGCGAGATCCATGTGGGGTTCCGGCTGGGCAAGTTTCCACTGCAGGCCGTGGAGATTTCATGATATGTGATTGAGCTGGGGAGACAAAGGCATTGGTCAAAGAGGCACTCCCCTTTCGGCTATTGTACGCCTCTCAAGTGAACAAACACGGAGGGCGCATGTCCCGTCCCTTGAATGTTGGAAGTCATAGTTGTTCAGCTGCTCTCGGCAGGGAAAAAGTTTGCGACTGGCGCGTCAGCTCCAAGACGTTTGCATACAATGGTTGTGCCAAAGCACGACTCCTCTCCAAGGTAATTTCAAAGCGCCTGTTCCATGGATGAGAATGGCAAAGGGTTTGCTCTCAGCAACAAGCGAGAGTGCAGACCCGAGAGCCGGGGACGATGCTGAAATGCGCAGTACGACCCGTCACTGCACCGAGACACTATAAACCGATAGTTTGATGCGGCGTGCTATTGAGGACGGCTCAGAGAGGGATTCTGTTTGCACCCGAGGTTATTGAAGCTCTATTCAGCACCCGATCGGGAAGGTGGGGCCGCAGGGATAATGCCGCAGCTTGACAGTTACGCAGGGCCGTTCTGTACGATATCCGGCGCGTGCAGAAAAAAAGTGGCCCCGACGGAGAGCAGCCATTGGCGGGGGGCAACCACTTGGCTTGCTTGCTTGCTTGGCTTGCCCCCCCTGCCGCACCATGTGGCGCTTATTCACCCGCGCTGTGGAGCTCCCGGACCCTGACCTAAACAATAAGCCGGCTTGAACTCTTGAGCAAGCTGAGCGAGCATCCCCAGCTTTGTTTCCCCTCAAGCCATGCAGACCCGGGAGTTGGCTCCGTGCCCATTACCAAAAGGGGCTCTGGCCAGCAGCTCGGTTCCTGTGCTGGCCCAGGCCTCGCATTACCGCGGAATGGGGCGGCCCAGATGGTCAAGTCGAGGCTCCATGGGCCTGGTTTACTGTTTGCATCTACATGCAAGCCATGGCTGCTGTGCTTGCGGTTTGGTATAAGCGGTAATAAACCTGGAGAGTTTTCCGAGTATTTGCTTTGTCACACGTGTCAAATGCTCAGAGCCAACGAGCAAGGAGAATTTACGGACATGGCAAGCCCCTGGTTCTCGATCCAAGGGGATCTGGGAGCATTGCGACGGTGATTGCCGAGACGATGCGTCGAGCCGTGCGAAGCTGCCACAGCTGCAGCAGATGTCTTGGATGGTTGATGAAAATGGTGGCGTTGTGAGGCTTTGGGCGTGCTCAAAGGACGCAGGCACGCCGCATTCGTGAACTTGGTTTCGACCACGAAAGCTCAACGGCTGAAAAGGCGCACATGGAACACGCGTGGCTTATTTTCCCCAGGTGCCGTTCTAAGCGGCGCTCTACACACCATGTGCTACCTACCTGGCCTACCCTGGGAGGCATCAGCGCCTTTTGTCCATTTATTTGGCGCACCATAGTTGCCGCCGTGTGGCCCATTGTGAGATGCAAGCGTGTACTTGAACACTGGGCTGGGGTGCAAATGTCCCAGCGAACAGACGACAAAGTCTCCTTGATAAGCGACAGTCTGTCCAAGGGGAAAGGAGCCCAAGGGTGATGTGGTCAAAGACGACGTTCATCCGGAGAATTATCCAACAAAGCGACCTGCTTGTTCAACATGGTGGCCGTCTCGGGGCTAGCTTGACAAACGTGCATAAAAGATATGCAGCCTTGGGGATTACCCGCCAATAGCGCATTCCGCAATAAAGCATCGTTTAGAGACCGGGCACGCAGCATCAACCCTTCGACAGTGCTGCATAACAAAGGCCCCGTCGGAGAATTTCGCGTCTTTATCAATGAACAATGGGAGGAAATCTGCGTCAGTTGCGGCCCAGGGTTTGATCCAAAGCGTGGTCATTCGCTGATGCTCGTCTTTTCAGTATGCGGTTTTATTCAAGTCAAGGCTGCCAAGTCTAAATAGCTGGCTAAACAAGCCATGGTGGAAACGGTACGAGACGGTATAAGCCACGTTTGGAACTGGAACGCGGCAACGTACTAGAAAGCTTGCCATGTACATGGCGTACAATTTTGTTCTTGTGATTAGCGGGAAATCTTTTGCCACCCACGACGCCAAAACTGTCACGATGCCCGGACAAGAATACGTCATTTCAACAGTTACCGCGCAGTCTCAACGCCAGCACCACCTCACCAAGTAGTGTACCTGCGTATTCGAGCTTTGATCAAGTGTTGTACCAGGTAATGCTCCATCCACACGCCATCGGATGCACGACCAAAGCTGGGGGTGGCTGCCACATTGTGAACAGGGGTAGCAACGAGTGAAAGAAGCGCCCCTTGACCAAGCGACGGGCACGATGCAAAAAATCACATCATGCCACCTGACGTGTTTTAGCTCTGGGCCCTCTACATCTCTGCCGTCTTGTCAAGGATGGGATTGGGCCCAGACCCGGACATCCCCTCGATGCCAATGCGGAGAAAATGTCCATTGGCGCCCAGCTGCTCGCCCAAGGTCTCCTTGACTTGGTCCAGCGTCCCAATTGGCCCAGACAAAGCGGCCGTGTAGATGCTCGGCCTCTAGGCTCGCAGCCCACACAGCAAAGTGTGCAGAGAGATGGACTGTTTGGCACGAGTATTAGTCTATTGTCCAGGGGGGATCAAGCGGGGGTCTTTGTACCATGGTCAAAGGGGATGCCCATGTTCTCGTCCACGCCGGATGCTCGCGTCATGTCTGTGAGAAGGCCGGCGGGGTGGAAGCTGACCACTTCATGTCCTCGACGCCGGTGTCTTTGGCAATTTGCTGCAGCAAGAGTGTGCCGGCGCTCTTGGTCAGGCTGTATGAGGGATGTTTGACGCTCAGAGGCCATGTCAGACCACATGTATGCCGCGTTTGTGAAAACATTGACGAGGAACCGAGAGCAACGTCAGTAGGGGAGCCATTTTTGCCAACAAGACTTTATTGCAGAGTCTCTACCTTTATTGAGCTCGCTCCCTTGCCGGATTGTTTGTAAAATCTTCGGTGAGATGCAGCGAAGATGTTGAGCCCGCTCTTGAGTAACGGAGCGGATGCACCAATACTCAACCGAAAGCACGTATTAAATCACTAGCCCTACGCGCGTTGAAAAGTGCCATATTTAAAACAAATATCGTAAATGCAAATCCCATGAGAAAAATAAACTAGACAACTAGATTGGGTTGGCACACAATCGTTCCATGACGTCAGGCCGTCGCCACCAGAATAACCCACGTCATGTTAGTGTCGAGGAAATTTCACCCACGGCGCAAGCAGCTTGATACAACTGTTGCACTCAAAATTTCCAGGACACACAAAACTTGCCTCTTTTCTCAAAATGGTCTCAATTGCGACCTGTCGGGGCTTGCGCTTGCGCTTGCGTCTACCCGTCGTCACACATGTGCCGCGGTTCCTCTCCATCAGAACACATCACTCAACGCCAGTCTCTCTCTATCCATACAAGGATTCGCAGGATAGAGAATCTCTCAAACCGAGATCGACTGAAAATACAACTTCCGGCCGGGACGACGACGTCGCGGCCGCTCCCAAGGCGGCTTTTGGCCGACACGCACCGTCCCCCGAGAAGGAGCGCGACGCGGCCAATGAAGAGGGCGGTGATCCGCTGGAATTCAGCGGTGCTAATCAGGACCTGAGCAAGCCACAAGGAGACGAAGAATCTGGGAAAAGGTTTGGTGCGGGCAAAGAGGTTCGGAAGGGGGGGAGGAGCGGTGGCGGATCGGCACAGAAAAGGGGGATGCGAATAATCGGTAGCAAGTCGGTGTAAGAGTATCGAGATGCTTGTTCAATGCAAAGGTTTATAAAAAAAGCAACGTGCTCTTGAATAATCGGTTGTAAATCTGTTGCTGGGCGGCGACGACTCGCAGTCTCGCCACTTCTACATTCAAGTGCAACACATGACCACCAAGATGGGACTCGGGCCAGCTTAAGCTCGCAAACAAACGTTTACTACCCTACTAATACGCAACCTGGGTCGACAAGCCGTCCAGCTCTCGCTCCCAGCATCGATGCCTGCTGACCGAGTACACAAACTTGTCCAAAAAGGTCTTGGCATTCCTGGTCGCCTGAACCACTTCCAAGAGACCCTCTGGCTTGGCATCTCTCAGGGTAACCACACCGTAGCTCGTCAGAGCATCGGCATTTCCGGAAACGGCCACGTCTTCCAGCTGAATGGCATTCTTGACCAGATCAACGGCCTCGCCCGTCGCGCCAATCGTCTTGAGGTGTCCAAATGCCTCGCGAATGTAGTGCGTCACCCGTCCCATCTTCATAAGAGTACAGGTAGACTCGTCTCCTCCGGGGATGAAAACTGCGTCGAACAAGGTGCTCCTCTGGCCCTCAAAGTGGTGGTTGGGAACGACGCCCTTGGCAGACGCCCTGTCCTCGCCCGCTGCGAAAATGGGACGTCGTCGAGGACCGAGAACGACTGGAACAGCCCGCATGGCCTTGAGCGCGCTCGTCATTGCGGTGTAGGCCGTGGAATCGTATCCGTCGGCAATCAAGATGGCCACCTTGCGAGACGAGATGTCGGCCTTGTCAGGCAGATAGTCCATCTGACTTAATCCCGGGGCCGTCCGGCCATGATTCTTCTTGGCCGGAGATGCAGGGCTGGGGCCGCCGACCATGCCGGCTACGGACTTTGCAAGGTCAGTGTCGATCTCTGCGAGTCGCTGGGTCATGCGCTCGTAGACAACAGGTTCCTCGCAGTGGTCCAACTCAAATGAGAGGGCGGCGGCGAGATGGCTCTTTTCGACCTCGGAGAGGGAGTTGTAAAATAGCTGCGCCTGGGACACGTGCTCCTTGAACTTTTCGCTCTTGCCTCTGACTTTGATCCCGTTGACCTGTTGCGCGTAGTCCACGTATCCGCCCTCTTGCTTGGTTGCGGCCGGTTGCGCCCCGAACCTGTTGGGCCAGTAGTTGACTTTGCCCTTTGCAATGGTGTGCCGCAGTGCGCCATCGCGGTTAAAGTTCATGACGGGGCAGACGGGTTTGTTGATGGGCAGCTCCTGCCAGTTGATTCCCAGCCTGGTGATTTGCGTGTCAAAGTACGAAAAGTTGCGGCCCTGGAGAAGGGGGTCGTCGGAGAAGCCGATTCCAGGCACGACATGGCTGGTGCAAAAGGCGACTTGCTCTGTTTCGGTAAAGTACTCGTCCACGTTGCGATTCAGCTCCAGCTCGCCGATATATCGGATGGGCACGAGATTCTCCGGCCAAACCTTGGTGGCGTCCAGAATGTCAAAGTCAAAGTCGTCCTCCTTGCCCTCTGGGATGGTCTGGATGCCAAACTTCCATTTAGGATACACGCCGCTTTCAATGGCTTCCATGAGGTCCTTGCGGTGAAAGTCTGGATCCTGGCCGCAGATCTTGAGCGCCTCGTCCCACACGAGCGAGTGAACGCCAAGCTCCGGCGTGAGGTGGAATTTGACAAAGTGACGCTGACCCCTGTCGTTGATGAGCGTGAAGGTGTTGACGCCAAAGCCCTGCATCATCCTGTACGACCGGGGGATGGCCCTGTCGGACATTGTCCACATGAACATGTGCGTCGCTTCGGAATGCATAAAGACAAAGTCCCAGAAGTTGTTGTGCGCGCTCTGGGCTTGCGGGATCTCGCAGTTGGGTTCTGGCTTCCCGGCATGAATGAGGTCCGGGAACTTGATGGCATCTTGGATGAAGAAGACGGGTATGTTGTTGCCAACGAGATCCCAGTTTCCCTCTCGGGTGTAGAACTTGAGCGCGAACCCTCTCACATCGCGGACCGTGTCGGCAGAACCGCGACTGCCCAGGACGGTGGAGAATCGAAGGAAGACTGGCGTCTCTCGAGATGTGTCGGTCAAGACACCGGCGTGTGAGACGTCACCAGCAGACTCGAATAGTCGAAACGTGCCAAAGGCGCCGGCACCACGGGCGTGAACCACGCGCTCCGGGATCCGTTCGTGGTCGAACCGATGAATCTGTGCAAGGCGTAAGCGGAAATGCACATGGCAAAGCAAAGCCAAGCCAACACACCTTTTCTCGCGCAAATGGATCCTCCAACAGCATGGGTCCCGTCTTCTTTTCATTGCTGACGCGCAGCCAATCGTCCGTGTTGGACTGCTTCGTTCCAAAATCAGCCGTGATTCTCGCCTCCTTGCTCGGCTCTACGGACACAGCTTGGAGCTGGTCCAACTTGCTCTTCTGGATCGTCATGGTCACTGCCAATTCCGTGAATCTACAAATTGGCTGCTACTTGAATGCCTAAAGTAGATATTCAAGATGGGCTCTCGAGTGCAGCATATTAAGTACTGGCTGGGAATAAAGTATGAGCATCAAAGTGCAGCACGCATCATGACATCAACCGTCCGGTAATGTAACCGGATTCGCAGGGTTAACAAGATGGAGGTCAACTTCGATGACGTTTGCTATTACGAGTTGTTGATGTAATGACGGGTCGGAGGAGAAGGTCCGCCGCCCGTTGATATAGTGCCAAATGCATCAACTTAGTGCATTACAACTGTGGTTTATTGCAGTGCGTTGATACCATGATGAGCCACGGCTGCAGCCCATGGCGCATTTTGGTGGAGCGACAAACACGACAGAGGTCGAAAAGTTACAGCATCAGCGTGCATCGCAAAATAATGTTGAGCTTTGTACATGTACACTTCTATCTGATTCTGTCATGCGTTGAGCTAGTCAAGTCCATGACGCCATTTTACGTGTGGGAAAAGTTGAACCCTCACAATTGATGGGAGCACATCCGTATAATAGACAGTTGTTCAAAAATTTGGCAATGCACTCTACTTCACGTATCCATTGCAGACAAATCTTGCGACCAATAACCATGTCGGCGCAGCAAGGCTCTTTTCGGCCTCCCAAGGCAGCTCAATCTCAAGGCCAGCCCGGGTGAGATGACGGCCGCATCAAAGCATGACTATCTTCACGGGCGTATTTCTGACAAATAGATTGACAGCTTTGAGCACGACTTGAAACCAACTAGCGAGTCTACCAAACTTGAGGGTAAGAAAGAATTACACGAGTACAGGGCCGCCGACAAGTTGAGCGGATCGAATGCTTTCATCACAGGCGGAGAGTACGTTGCCGCCACTTCAGAGCTCCCAATGAGCTTCCGAAATGAAAACACCAACTCACAATATTGTAGTTCAGGCATTGGAAGGTCTGTTGCCGTCTTGTTTGCTCGCGAAGGGGCCAATGTCTCCATTGTCTACCTGCCCGACGAACAAAAGGACGCCGAGGAGACCAAGAGGATGGTGGAGAAGGAAGGGCGCCAGTGCATACTAATGGCCGGCAATCTAATGGACAATGAAACATGCAAATCGGCAGTCGAGAAGCATGTCGAAAAGTTTGGAAAGATTGACATCCTGGTCAACAACGCCGGCGGCCAAGAACAATGCGACGACTTGGCGGAAATAGACCTCGATACCGTCGAGACGACGTTTCGCTCCAACGTGCTTCAAATGTTTGCCATTACAAAATATGCCCTGAAACACATGGAGCGAGGCGGCTCGTGAGCGGATTCATCTCCATGGCATTTTCCCCCCAGACGCTGACGTTTTTTGCAGCATCATCAATTCTACCTCTACCGTGGCATACAGGGGCACGGAAAAGTTTGTCGATTATGCCGCGACAAAGGGGGCAGTCAGCTCGTTTACGCAGTCTCTGGCCAAGCAGTTGATGCCAAAGGGCATCAGGGTGAATGCCGTCGCGCCTGGTCCCGTTCACACACCCATCCAGGTCGCATCGCGGCCGCCTGAGCAGATGAAGGATTTCGGGAAGAGCTCTCAACTAGGCCGGCCCGGGCAGCCCAGCGAGATTGCCCCCAGTTATGTGTTTCTTGCGTCCAAGGACGCCGAGTTGTTCTATGGGCAGGTCCTTCACGCATATCCTCTTGGAGACTAGTTGGCTTCTGGCGTTGCGTGGAAGCAGCCTTGTAAGCCTATGAGGACAGGGCGTAGCTCATGAACTCGGAAACACGAGTCAAAGACTTTGGCTTAGTTCATGACGGTTCTTAGGTCGAAGCATTTGATGCATTGCCACACATGCATTCTAGTGACAAAACTGCATCACGTCGGGAGATTTTACCCAGGCTCTAGGGGCGCGACAATGTAGAAATTGCTCTAGATTAGTCGACCTATTCTTGTCGTAATAATCCGAGATTTTGCAGAGGCCCGTTCGGTGTATGTTGTTTTCTTCAAGATTGCTAAAGGCAACGTATTGGGACTTGGTGGGACATTTCTCTCGAGCAACGACGAGCCGCGCAGAACAGCTAGAGGCAAGTCGCATCCATGACATTAGCTTGGGCAATGTAGATCAAAAGGAGCTGAGGCGACATGCTAATGAAGCCTGCTTGGTTTCCTGGTGGGCGATATGTAGTCTGGAAGGCTCCAAGAAACAGGAGGCTGATTTGATGGTCATCGCTGTGTCGATCGATTTTTCTTATTTTGGCTCGTCGCAAGAGTAACAAATCAAAATTGACCGAGAGCTGAGCTATAAATAATTAGCTCAGTCCAGCGTTATAGCGCGACCGCGGGTGGCTTCAGGGGAGAATGCACACTAAGCGCGCTAAAATGTTCAATGTTGGCCATTGCGTGAATTACTTAAGTACCTTGCAGTCAGCCCAACCGTGAAATTGAAAGATAATCGAAAACGTGACTCGGCGCTGTACAATGCAAACGCAGTCTGGTAATGTGGTGGCTGGTGCTCAGGAACATTCAAGGTTGAGGCAGCTGATTGGCAGCAGCCACGTGCATTCCGTTTCTGTACCGCTTGGACCAGCGACTTCTCGCTTTTGCATCTCGAGCCCCAACTCCACAATGCAGCGTTTATTGACAAGGCGGCTGCCCACAAGGCCAAGTTCAGTACTCTTGGCATTGCCTTTGTTCTCTCAACATCAAGCATCAATAATTACGATACCGGCGGCCTGTCGTCCAACTAGCAAGCCTAGACTGTATTCGACGCGCCGGCCTCGGTCGGAGGCTCGAGTATTTCCAACTCAGGGGTTTGACATCATGGACCGTCATCAGAACCTCGAGGAGGAGCGGCTTCCCGAATATAATGCCGAGCACTTCTATCCAGTTCAGCTAGGCGAGGTATTCGATGGCAGGTTCCAGACCGTAGCCAAACTGGGGTACGGTTCATCATCAACCATTTGGCTGGCTCGAGATCTTGAGTAAGTGGGGCCATCAAAGACCATGCTGGGCCTTGATGGGAACTGAGTCAACTGACTATATATCGCAGAGAACACCAATATGTTGCGCTCAAGATTTATATACACAATTCCGCCAAACATCGCGAAGTACCTTTCTATGAGCAACTGAGCATGGTCCTACCTAGCCAACATGCAGGCGCAGGCAACATCAGAAAGCTTGTCGGATTTTTTGAACTTGTTGGCCCCCGTGGAACTCACATCGCTTTAGTTCTTGAAGCCTCGCAGATGAGTCTGCGTGATATGGATACGGTGTTTATGCGTGGTCGTGGATTCGGCGAGGACTTTGTCAAGGGCGCGGTCAAGGAGCTACTGCAGAGTCTTGACTTCTTACACACCCAGGTCCAAGCCGTACACACAGGTATGTCGCCAGTCTCCCTTTTACATGAGCTCCAGGACACACCTGTTATTGGGTTTCGGCTCTAAGCATAAGATACAAAACAACCAGATGTTCATCCTGGGAACCTTCTTCTCGGCACAGAAGACAATGGCTTGTTTAAGCAGCTAGAGGAGAGCGAGATGACGAATCCTGTCATTCGCAAAACGCTCCCTCATCGAACAATCTATTCCTCGCGATTGCTCAAACCAAAGGTGGGGCCACTTCTTTTATCCGACTTTGGAGAGGTTAGGCTGGGACCCGGGCCTCATGCGGGCGACATTATGCCCATCATGTATCGAGCTCCAGAAACGCTATTATGGATCCAATGGAGTTACGCAGTGGATATATGGAGCGTTGGCCTTACCGTAAGTCGTACAACCGTCAGCATCCATATCCTATCGATTGCTTACTAGCCTTAGGCATGGGACCTCTTGGAGGGGAGAACATTGTTCAGTGCTAGAAATGAGGCTGGCAACTTTTCTGACGGTGTTCATCTCTCCGAACTCATAGCCGCGCTAGGTCCACCTCCAAGGGAATTATTGAAACGTCATCCTGATCGAGCACTCAAATATTGGGACGACAAAGGTACGTCTGTGCAGAGACATCTCACATCCCGCCAGCATTTGACATTGGTTGATTGACATACGCAGGAAACTGGAGTGGATTCGTTCCGATACCATTCGAAAAGACGTTGGAAGCTGCGGAGACTAAGCTGCAAGACAAGACTAAATTTTTGCAATTCATGCGAAGAGCCCTTGCCTGGGATCCTTGCATGCGACCAACGGCAAAAGAACTTTTAAAAGATCCGTGGTTAGAAGAATAGCTACAAGGATGCGACCATTTATTTTAGGCTGAGCTCGCCTCAGTCTACTTCAGGCCAACAATGCGACTGCGTTACGGATTTCTACAAATCTCGGCATCAAGAACTATTTAATACTCGTCTTGTCTATTTTCCTTGGAAAACGGGGCCCGAAACTCGCTGGAAGCCCACCACGACATGTGTACAACTTAAATCTACAGCTCACAACTCATGAATTATACTATAGACACATCCACCTTGTCATCTTTTCCTACTGACTTTAGTAGCTCGTCATTTGAGGAGCTGCGACAATTAGTCACCGAATTGAAGTGTGTCTAGATTCTGACAATTGGAAACATGACATTACGCCAGTGATGCAGCAAGTTTAAGTGTAATAAAACACGGTATCTTGAACTTGAGGGGGAAATTAAAGGCCATAAGTACAGGGAACAACTCAGTACTTGCAACAAATCTAACATTAATTGACAAGAAAGCGTCCAGTTTGGAACATTTCCAGCGCCTACAATTTGACCCTTCACGCCGACAAGGTTCGCCAAATCGCAAAGTTACTGCCAAGACTCAACCTACTTCTCCGCTGCCACATTCCGACAATTCGACATTTCAGCAACAGTGGGGGAAGAGGGCCGAGTCACTCCAAGGCGTAAGGAGGACTCCCATGTCCGTCACCAAGTCCTCGCCTCATTCAAGCTGTCATCAGAGGGAATTGCGTAGGTTCGCGGCATTGCGGATGAAACGTCGCCATACATGAGATGTCTGCACGCCTCTGTGTTCACGCGGGACGTCTCACAGGTATACAGGGTCGTCAAAGTCTTTGAGGCTGGCATGGTCACGGTGAACTGCAGCAGTCTCGTTCTCTCCTATGATTTGCCGTTTAGCGACTGGAAGCAGTCTGGCATTGGAAGGCTGCGCTGGAGTCTTACTACGAGGTCAAGATTGTGACAATCAAGCTTTAGCTGACAGGGGAGGTTCCTGGAGTGGCCGCCTTATAGCAAGAGTGCCGTGTGATAAACGAATATGGATGCTTGATCATTAGCTTAGGTCCATGGATTGGAGCAATTTGTCAGGGGTCCTCAGTCGACTTGCGATTTGGTCCCTGGTGATGTCTCCATGACTGAGACATCATTTTACCATGCGTCTGCCCATTCGACTGAGCCCTGGACCTGGGCGCAATAAGCGGCAGGTGTGCTTGTTACAGACTTACAGACAAGGGTCAAGTCGCGCTCGCATTGCGACTGGTACAAATCATGCCTTGGGTTGGTTGCGGCAGGTCCTGAGTCTTTTGGACAAACGGCTCAATCAAGGTTAGGAGGCGCTTTATCGAAATTGATGAGTGGTAAGACATGGGCATCGTGCTGTGATTGGGTCGCGTATCCGACATTTGGGCTGGCAATATCGTATGCTGTTTGTGGCGCCAATGTTGATGGATGCAACGCAGTCCTATTTAATTCGGACCGTTTTGCAGTCCATCTCAAATCTCCCCTCCCCTTCCTTTTCCTCCACCGACGGTCCGGCACGACAACACAGACATCCATTGATGTCTAGCATGGACAGAATGATGGCGCTTCTCCTCCCCACTCCCCAGGGCATTCTCATGGGCATTGGGGCCGCGGGTCTCATCCTTGGACTCACATTCGTCTTGACCACGGTTCAGGGCGCCCGCGTCGCGCGCAGCAAGACGCCCGGCAGCAAACCTCCGATGTTGCCCTATCTCATTCCCGTGCTCGGCCACCTCGCTGAATTCCTGGGCGACACCAGGAAGTTCTTGGCGAGGGCAACGTACAAATACCCCCAGTTCACGGATATGCAACATCATGGCGCTGACATGTCCCCAGGGCCCAATATGGACAATCCACGCCAGTCCAGATACGCCTCCTCAACAGGCGCATGAGCATCCTCAAGGGCGCCCAGAATGTCGCGGCGCTCTTCAGAAACTCACGAAAGCTCAACAGCGAGCGCTGGCTTGTCCAGGTCTTGATGACGGGCTTTGGCATCCGGCCCAGCGATGCACCCTTCTACTACGCCGACGATACCGGCATCGGCACTCAGCCGAACCCAGACAGCACCATGGACAATCCCCATCATCGCATCTTCCACCTCGTGTACAAATCATCTCACACCTTTCTGGGCGGGCCCAGTCTCGAGGCCCTGACGTCAGAGCTGGTCAACCGCCTGTCTGCCCAGATTGAGAAACGGACAGATATCGACGCCGACAAATGGACCACGCTGCCCGATATTTACCGCCCCTTTCTCCGCAACATGGCCTTTACAGCCTCGGTGGAATCGCTCTATGGAACCCACATCGTGGAGCTCAACCCAACCTTGACCGAGGATTTCTGGTCCTTTGACAGCCACCTGCCCGCGCTGTTCAAGGAGACGCCACGCTGGCTGGCACCAAACGCCTTCAAAGCGAGGGAGAAGATGAAGGCTAACCTCATGAAATGGGCGGCGTCTGCTGCCCAACATTACGACGGTCCGGGGGGACAGCATGACAAGAGGGAGTGGGAGGAGTTTTGGGGCTCCAAATTGATAAGAACAAGGCACAAGTTTTTTGAAAAGATGCCAATAAGCAAGGAGACTATATCTGCGGAAGACCTTGCACTCTTGTGGGCGTATGTATCCCTCCCTCCCTTTGCCCAGGGTCACAAGGGGAAAATCTGACTGACATTTGCACAGTGGAAACGCCAATATTGTTCCCGCGGCGGGATGGATGCTTCTGGAAATCCTCCAGCGGCCCACGCTCCTCGCACAAGTTCGGGAAATCATCAAGCCCCTTGTCTCGTGGGACGCGGAGCACCCGGCGCGGATGAAGGTTGACGCTGCCAGCCTCGTCAACCAGCCGCTTCTGCAATCCATCTACGCCGAGGTCTTGCGGCTTCGCTCCGGCAGCGTCGTCAGCAGAATGCCCAACTGCTCCGACTACCAAATCAACGGCTGGCGCTTCAACAAGGACGAGTCCATCATGGCATCCACGTACAACCTCGGCCGCGACGAAACTGTCTGGAACCAGGGCACGCCCGAGGAGCGGCACTCGGTCGAAGAGTTCTGGGCCGAGCGATTCATCGTGTATCCAGACGACCCCCACAGCGGGCCCGTACTGCAGGACACGGAGCGGCAGCAGGACGAGGTCGAGGCGCCCAAGTTTACGCTCGACGGGACGGGAGGCTCGTGGCTGCCCTTTGGCGGAGGCGCAAGGATGTGTCCCGGCAGACACTATGCCAAGGGCGAGATGATTATCCTCATGGCCATGTTCTTGACCGCGTTTGATATCGAGCTGTTGATGGACAAGGATTCCTTGATTCAGCATGATGTCAAATATCTCATGTTTGGGGTCATGCATCCCGTGGGAAAGATTCCGGCAAGGATTCGACGGCGCAAGGCCACTGCTTGAGGGATGTGTACATTGTAGATGGACTGTTGGAACGTGTGAATTTGGGCGAGAGAAACAGCTGTGGACGGTGACTCGGCTTCCAAACAGGCCCTAACGGTGCAGGGCCACCTTGATGATACCCATTGTTGAGAGACTGGTTGGTTGGAATGGGAAGGGCTCTTCGATATGGTGCTGGCCACCACGATGAAATGACGGCGGGTTGGCCAGCAATCTCGCATCGAAGCCAGATCAGATTGTATATATAGTCTCGATGCCACCTCCGTCGGACGACTGGAGCACAGAATCCATGGTCGACAAGGCAAAGTCGGTCAAGACTGTGCTGACGCAGCTCTTTGAGCCTGATGGAAACACCAGCATGGAAGGCGTCGACACCGTGAATGCTTGCTACGGCGGGACCAATGCGCTCTTTAATGCCGTCAACTGGTAGAGTCTCGATCCTGGGATAGCTGCGACGCCATCGTCGCGGCCTCGGACATTGCCATCTACAGCCAGCCAGCATCGCGGCCAACAGGCGGCGCAGGCTGGGATGCTATTCTCTCCAGGGCACCTTTATGAAGCACTCGTATGACTTTTGCAAACCCAACTTCAAAGTCAAGTACCCTCTTGTAAAGGGCCACAAGTCTGTTACATGCTACCAGTCGGCAGTGGACAACTGTCACCGGAATCTCCTCGAGCGCAGGCAAAAGTTCAAGCAGAGAGCCAATGGCCATGTCCCAGATGACCAGGACGGAAACGGCGTGCTCGACCTCTTGACAGCAAGGAGCTACAAAAGGCCTTGATGTCGTTGACCAAGGAACGCTACCTGTCTCGTGCTGAGCCCAACTCTGTGCGGAAACATGTACACGGCCAGCGTCTTTTGCTCGCTGATGAGCCTCGTGAGCCACATTGATGCAAAAGGTCACCGGGGCTTGACAAGGATTGTGCAAAAGGTGCCATGCCGCCACGCCGGAGGAGTACGAGGCGGTAAGCTAGTGTATATTCTTTGCAAGGCAAGCCTCAAGTTACGTTTTCTCTGCAGGCTTGCGCTTTAAGGGAACAGCCATACAGAAATTACCGTCCAACCGGTGATATTGCTAGGCTTGTTCCCGGAGCCTACTACCTCGACGGCATTGACGATGAGTTTCGACGCGCGTATGCCATTAGAGTATAGAGTGATGGTCCGTTATGGGCTACCATATCCGTGGGCCTGCCGCCAGCTTCCGGACAAAGCTGCAACCAACCAACTCTCTCACGTTGAAGCTTGTAGACCCAATATGAAATGGGCCAACAGCGGTATTGACCCCTCATTGTACTCTTACACTACAGAACGAAAATATCCTTCTCTTGAGGCCCAACGGTTTACATGGTTGTATAGATTACCCTGCGCCCAAAAGACTCTCCTTGTCCTGGGTATTTGCAAGACAAACCATTTGGCTCGTCATGCCCGCAATCCACCCGAATTCTGTGATACCAAATACCTGCGGCTCGAAACATACGCACCTGTGGGCTCAGAATGTGCATATATTGGACCAGTACATGCCTTGGCATACTGCACCTGCGGCCGCCAAAAACCACGCCAGAAACCAATGTACACTCGCCACGTTGGGGGAGGTGCTCATCTAGATGTATAGTAAATGGAGGTTGCGAGATTTGGCCGCACTTTTCACGCTACGGTAGTCCACATCCTAAAAGATGCTCCTGGTAGTTTCTACAAGGCGGCCTTGCCATTCTCAGCTGGTCAAGTCCTGGGGAAATAGACAGAGATGGCTTCACTCGGGGAAACAAGTGGCTCGTGGTTACTGCCGCTCTGTGCAACTTCGGAGCTCTGCGGAGGCAAAAGGCAGGCCATTTCTGCGCCATTGTGTGACCTACGCCACACCAGTTCCATGGAACGGGCCTTGGAAGGTGTTGCAGCTTCATTTTAGCATTCGGCTAGTGGAGCCGGTCAGAAGCCTTGTTGCGGTCATGTTGTCCAAGTCCAATCTTGTCTAGTTGCCGGTGGACAGACCGTGCTGCTGACAAGCAAAGGGTTCAACTGTAGCCATCGGAAACATTTCCCAATTCCTCGAGTCATGGTCGAGTTTCGGTGCCGTCATCAGCCATCTCAGCCTCACGAGGATAATATTCGAATATTCTGGTCTACTCGTCAGCCCTTTACGCCGCATCTGAGACCATGCGATTGCCAGCGCGGCATCGGCCTGCTGTTTCTCACAAGGGCCCAGCTCACCGGAACATTTAGGATGTGACACACTTCACACCTGAGCGTGGTGCTACTCCCCTCAAGCCCCAATTCTCCGGGCAACGGGAAATGTGTCCACTCGGGATGAAGACACGACAGGCAAGACATCCCCGGCTGTTTCGCTGCCGTGTGACGTCGCTTGGTCACGCTGGCTTGGCCTGAAATCCTTGCCCGGATGCTGGAATGGCGTGACTTGTATGCTGAGATGCAGTTTGCCCCGAGCTTGACGCGCTTCCACCAGATGGAGAAATTTGGTCCCGTGGCTGCCAGAGACAGACTCCTCTGGCCATGGAGTATTATGGCTCTTTCAACTGCCAAAGCATTTACAACAACGACACAAGGAAGCGTCCCACGTGTCTAGAGGCTCCGCCTTTACTCGAGGCTTGCTTGCTTGTTGCTGGCCGTGGATCGGCCACCCAACTGGTTTGAGAAGAAGCAGATGCAATCATGCATCATGCAGGGGGGCCATGATCCCATCAGCAGTTGTTTTCCTGTTGCCTCCTCCTCCGCCTCGGAGCAGAGCAAGCCGAGCATTGCAATTGTCGTGCTTGCTCGCCTGTTTGCACATGTTTCTATCCAAAGGCTTCCCGGCGTCATCCAGATGATGCCATCTCTTTCGTGTGGCAATGTGACTGTGTTGGAGTTTTGCATGTGGAAAGATGCGGGCGAGCGAGACCGAATCTTTCAGCTCTTCATGGATCATTCTCTTCTCGCACTGCCAGCCTCACAGATGCTGTTCTGCAAGGCATTGGTACGACACATGCCAGCTTACACTCCGCCTCTCTCTGCCAGAGGCTTGGGTCCCATGGTTCCAACTTTGGAATGTCTGAGCTTGGGTTGCAAGCTCGAGCTCGTGCAACAGCCTCGTCAACCTCTCGGAACATCATGTTGAGAACCTGTCGTCAACAAGCAACCCTGCATCACTTTATTCTATATTTGTCCGGCAGATGTTTGGAAAAGTCTCGCAGGCTTGTTAATCATGGTTGCTCGTCCACAGGACATGTATGCTGGGATGCGATTCGGCAGCGAGCCGCGGCCCCGTCACATCTCGAATCTTGTCATTCGCCATCGCCCCTTGATGATTGGAGAAAGTGGCATGTTGGCATTTTCGCAATCCATCATCAAGGCGGTCCTTGCCTCGCGATGCGCTCGGCCCTGTGGAGCGACGTTTGACAGAGGATTATGCCATGATGGCATCAGATATGCAGTAAAACGAGACGAGTGCGAGAGTGCAAGATTTTACAAACCCATGGCCCCAAATGCACAGCGGAATGACTGCTGCATCTTGGAGTCGTGGACGATCCGTCGATCAACCATGAGACGTTTGTTTCGGAGAAATGAGAAATGACTGGTTTCCGGAAACAATTGGATATTTGCATATCAAGCATGTCAGGATCAAGCTCGACCTTTGCTCGCGTAGCCATCAGATTCGAAATATTACACATGTGGTTTGCAACTCGGGTAAACCGTAAGACGGTCAAAAACATTCACATTTACACAAGCCCGTGTCTCGTTTAGACAAGGCCTGCGACGAGCTCCTTCGCCTGCTACTCGGTGAGCAGGGGGTCGGCCAAGATAAAAGACTTGACATATCGCCACCTTGGCCCATGCTGTGGCTCTACAGACGGCGTTGTGGTCTGATGTGTCATTTCCTCGCCGATAACTCGTGGCAACGCGAGCTGACTTGAAGCTGCGGCGACCTCTCGCGCTGCTCGAGCCACTGGTGATGTCAGGATTCCGTCTGCATCCATGTGTTGAACAAGACCCAAGGTGGCGAGAGAAGAGCAGCGGCGGGTATGACACGGCTGGCATTCGGAGAGGCGTGCAACATTGGTGTCTCAGCCGGTGCTCGCATCTCCGAGATGCAGCAAGGGGCGTTGACTGGGGGTTGGAAAAGAGGGCAAGACAGCATCGCGGCGCATGGTACGAGGCGCTGCTCTGGACACGGAGTTGCCTGATGATCAAACTACATCGACGGGGCCAGCCGCGTACGAGTTGCAAGCCATTCGCCCGTCCCCATGCACCTCGGGATGCTGGGGGCCGTCAAGGCTGGCAAAGTCTGTCCACGGGCCTCGGCCAGGATGGACATGTTCTCACTTGAAGCCATCAAGATGCGAGTGGGACGGGTGCAAGTGCGAATGCCGAATGGAGACGGGACAATACAAATCAGTCTCAACGGGGGAGCCGAACTGGCAAAGGGCCAACGAGGCAGAGTTTCCAAGTATAAGTACCGGCCTGCTCCTGCCTCTGACCTTTTGTTGTTCTTCACAACATCGACCAACAAGCCATCGCCACCTCATCATCCTTTAGCCCAATCCACTCACTCGTTGCTCAACCACCATGAAGCTCTCCGCTGTTGCTCTCTTGGCCGGTGCTGCCGTGGCAGCTCCTACCAACACAAACACAAACACAAACACGGACCCCGTGTGTCACCCGGGCCTCTTCAGCAATCCCCAGTGTTGTGCTGCGGTGCTTCTGGGCATTATTGGCCTGGACTGCCATGTTCGTACGTAAAAGACAATGGAAGCCCAACTGCTGTTTCCCGAATCCAGTCATGGTTAACCAAAAGATAGCTGGGGAACAAGCCCGCGATGCACGCAATTTAAAGGAAATTTGTGCCTCGTCTGGCCAAGAGGCTCTTTGCTGCGTCGTCCCAGTTGTACGTTTCGATCCTCTTGCCTTGCCAAATTACGGCATACTGACACTTAGTCTACCATGATAGGCCGGTCAGGCACTTCTCTGCGAAGCTGCCATCTAGACTGCCTGCAAAGGAGAAGGCTGCCGGGCAGGTCAGTGTTTCCACGAGAATACGGGGGGCCTGGTGATGAACAGACATGGTTATTGAAGGCACAAGGCTTGGGATACGGCCGATGCTTGACCTCGGTCACTTGGTCAGCTGCCATACCGGATTACTAGAGACCAGATGTTGCAATACTATTCGGGGCTCTGGCAGATGTGCAAGTCGAATATACCTTTTTGTTCACTTTTATACAAGTACTACCGTGACCACGTCTCCAACGTTGACATGCCATGTTTCTGAATCTCAGCCATGCTCGTACGCAGCAGGCAAAGTGACAGTGTATGCGTTGACTGTAGATGCTGCGCGGGCAGTCCAAGCTTTCATTCCAGCGGAACCGTCTCTGGTGAGTGAACGCACTGGGATAGAGGGCATCGTACCGTCTTGAAGACTGACATTGTCACCGCATTGTCCCAGACAGACACTCAAGTCGGTACCTGTTTAGACTGACCATGCGCCAAAGTGCCATGACAGATGGCATTGGAATGGCAGCATCTTGCTCAGAACGACACACCACTGGCTGGTGAACAAGTCTGGTAGCTGTTCGGGTACGGCTTGGACCGTCCCAACTTGCAAGGCACCGTGACCTCGACGGCCAAACGAGGCAATGATCCGCGCGAGCAGTGCCTAGCTTCAACGCTACAAAATGAGGGGTGAGTTGCGGGATAACATTTTCGTTGGGGCGTAAACTGCCATGTTGGCACTTTCGCAATCGACGTGTATGAATCCATCTCGGCGCTCGCAATCGCCTTTGTCAGACTTGTAATTCCAGGGTTGATGCTGCACCAGTCGTCCCAATTCTTGCCCACATTCACAAGGGATGGCGATGAGCCCCATCGACATGTGGACCAGAGCCACAGAACATGCTCAGCTGGAACGCACCCGGCCGATCTGGCGGCGTGACGTAGCCCGAGAGCCTCGAACCTTGATCTCGTCGGCAGGAAAGCGGGCAGATGGAGCTGATTCGCTGGTTCCGGCACGTTGGAGCGGAGAAGCGAGAGGCGCTTTGGTTTTGAGTTTGCCGCTGCGCCAGGTCGTTGGCCACTGGGCGTCATGATGCTTGGATTGGACGAGGGGAAGCCTTTGGGGGGGGGTCCCGGATCCTGATGAGGGTTGCGGAAGACGTCACCGCATGTGCGGCTGAGGAGCGCAACTCGGTATAAGACGCAGGGCTTTCCTGTCAATGTTTCCTCGAGTCGCAACAGCCAGGCCCCTCATCGCATACCACAGTCCCATCTCTAGCATCTACACTCGCCGGTTCACCTGCATTATGGATTTCGTCAAAAAGGCCGCCGAGGGCATCAAGGGCCACTCGGGCGAGAACAAGGACGCCGCTGCGCAGAGCCAGGGCCAGGCACAGGGCGGCGAGCAGCAGGATTACGTCGACAAGGGTAGGATTTTGCCCAGCAGTGTTCCCCCTTTATCAACATGTCAAGTCTTCTTGTCCAATCATCAGTGTGCCCGCTAACCAACGGCAACAAACAGCCTTTGGCATGGCGGCGAGCAAGTCGGGCCACAACATCGACCGCAACACGCAAGAGAAGATTACGGACGCCGGCCGAAGCGCCTACGAAAAGGCAACTGGGTACGTGTCCATCCGTCGAGAGTCGAGACAGACTTGCTTCCGGTCTGCGGTGCGCAAAACTAACACCGACGCAGGAGCAAGGTCAACCCCAAGTTTTCCAACTAGACCGAGCAGCCGTGTAGCTATAGATGTAGTCATGTCTAGTTAATGAACAAGCTTGCTGCAATAAAACAGTTGCCCGAGGCCTCTGGTGCCTTGATAGTGTATGGGAGCGAGCAATCATGTGGCGTAGTAAATTCACTCGTCTCACTCCGGCCAGTGATTACAGGAGGCGCCCATGCAAGACGGAAAGAGCCCGAGCCGACGCGCAGATGCCCAACCTGTTCGCGGATATAACGGGGACGCACGGCCAGCTTACTAGGCAGCTCAACTTCTTCCTTGACACCGCACTCGACGCCGCCCAATCTCCCGCCATGCCCGGCTTCGTCCTCACAAAGGCCCACGTCCGCAGGGCCCTTTCTCACCTGGGCGAGACCGAGGACGCCCAAGACCGTGGCAAGTTCCTCGGCGAATACGTGGACCCCAAGGTCATTTGGACTTGCACGGGCAACGCCCACTCGCTGGCGGGCACTCGACACTCGGCCCAAGACCACAACGAGGCGACCTTTAAGCGGCTGGGAAGGAAGCTCAAGGGCCCCATCAACTTCACCGTCCTCAGGGTCGTCGTGGACGCCGAGGCCGAGGACGACGGGTGGTGGTGCGCTGTTGAGATGCAGGGAGAGGCGACGCGGACCACGGGCGAGCCGTACAACAACGACTACGCCTGGCTGATGCGATGGAATGGCGAGGGCAAGATTGTCGAAATCAGATCCTATTTCGACACGATGCTCTCTGAAGAGGTCCTTTGCGGTCCGGGATAGAGCCGCTCACCGCGCAGCACGAGACTTGGGCGCTACGGACAATGCACGTAGGCCTCTTTTTGCTCTAGGCTTGATTCAATCTATACCTACACCACTACTTGCTGCATTTTCTCATTCGCCTTTTGATTCCTCGCCATGACTCCCCTCCCCCCTACACCTTCTTGGGCGCCCAGCCAAGGCGGTTGTTGCCGGCGTCAAAGACGACCAGCGCAGCCTTGAGGGCAACGTCTCCAAAGATGTTGAGGCCGATCTGGCCGCTGGGCTGGATGCCGCCGAAGCAAGCGGAACTGCCCTCGTCGACGGGAGCATAGTTGACGAGGGCGCCGGGGACGGTAATCTTGGAGCCGCCCACGCCAAAGCTAAAGTCGGGCAGCCGCGAGCCGCAGTCAAACACGTAGCCACCCTGCTGCTGGTCCTGCCTGGCACCCGTCACCTGCGAGTAGTAGTCGGCGACGACCTGGTCGTCGATGAGGAGGAGCGTGGTGCCGGTGTCGGCGATGCCCTGGATCGGAGACGGCTGGAGCTCGCCATCGCCCACGGCGTAGCCCGAGGCAGTGAAGCCCCAGAAGCCCTGGCTGCTGTCCACGTCGACGTAGGCAATCTCGCCGTCGTGCTCCTGGTCGTCAATGTAGCCAAAGTTGTAGGTGCCGTCTGCGTGGTGCCCGTCTGGTTAGTGCATGCCACATGGCTCCTTGGTCTGCGTGGACGGGCGCGGCTTACCGGCGGCGTGCTTCAGGTTGGCCGTGAAGAGGGGAGCCTTGAGGCTGTCCCGAACGTTGGAGAACCACGTCTTCTGCTTCTGCGGCCTGACGGTGTTGATGTCGTCGTAGGCCAGGCCGAGCAGGCCCGAGTTCTCGGGAGACCCGTTGCTGAACTGGGCAGAGACCGTCTTGGCCGACTCGACGGCCTGCTGGTTGACCGTCAGTCCCCCGACCGTGACCTTGTCGAGGTAGACGTCGCCGCTGCAGCTGCTTCCGTCGCCGTATCTGATGCTCCAGGTGGCGCCGTCCAGCCTCTTGGCCGTGGAACTCGACTGCGCGTCGTAAACCTTTTGCCCGTTGACCTGACTCTTTGGCGTCTCGCTGCTAAAGACCCAGAGATCACTGGATCCCGTGTCAAAGTCGAGAAACACCTTCTGGGGGGGCGTGCCAATGTCCACCTCGGCGAGGTACTCCAAGTCGCCGGCGCCGGCGGGGGGCTTGGTAGGATCGGAGCCGGTGCCGTCCTGGCGCTTCTGCAGCCCGAGGTCCTTTTCGATGCGCGACACGGCGGCGGCCAGGCCAGTGGGCAGCGGCACGTTGTACTTGTTGTACGCCTTGGCGAGGGCCAGCGCACCGTTGGGCTTGAAGCTTTTGTTGTGGAGGACGCTGATGGAGAGAGTGTCGCCTTGGCCAGTGGGCAGAGCCGCGGCAAAGTTGCCGGCCACGGCGAGGGAGACGAGAAATGCTCCGAACGTTTGCATGGTGAGCATCAAAGAGATGGGTGCTTTGAGGCCAAGGATGTTGAGAGGGAATTGGGATGAGGAGAAGAGGCCGGCATCTACAAAAACGGCCACCATGTCTCGACTTTATATCTTGATGCGCAGAGCTCACGACACGATCGCAGCGTTGAATGGCATCAGATGTCGCAAGATATTGCAGCTCTGCGTCGCCGTACCCCTTTACGATCACGCAACGGCCCACAAGGCACGAAAATGGCAGCTGGTTTCTCGAGTGAACAAGTCGCCTTAGGACGAGAAGGGAAGCTGAACCTTGGGCATCACCATGCTGTTACAGCGTGCCCCGTGCTTTGAAGCTTGAACCCATGATGGCGGCGGACTCGAGGAACTTTGGACGCTGTGCCAGCTCTCTTACATCCCATTGGAGCGGGGGCCGCCGGACGAAACCAGGCCAGAAGCTTGTATGAGCCCTGAGTTTTGAAGCTGTGCGCCGCCGATCTTGGTCGGGCTTCTTGGGCGATGCAGCCGGTGTTGGGTGACGGCGGTCAGACGGGCAGCTCGGCTGAATCTCAAGATGAAGTCGTATGGATGAATGCGCCGTTGTGCCAGCGTGAGAAGTACAGTCAAGGCGAGAAAGCCACTGCCGATCATATCGTACTTGTTGCGCCGCGCAAAAGTGCCGGCTTCTAATTCGTGACAAGGCCTGGACATGTTGCTCGAGGCACAACACCTCCGAGATGAAGCTTGGCCGGTTTTGGTTACCGGACGACCAAACAGTGCATTGTCAATAGTAATACAGCAAAGGAACAGCCGGCATGACCCACCGTCTCTCCACCGTTTGCTTCCGTGATAGCCGTCCGACCAGGGACCTGTTGGGTGAGAGCAGGCCGAGGCAATTGGGCCCGTTGACGAATAGAAGGGCATGGCTGGCCGAAGCAGAACTCTGATCGCCCAGGGGCATGTCGACCAGGCGAGTTGGTACCTGCTTTGTGTGGGCAACTGCATATTGCAGAATCTCGGTCATTGCTGGTGGACTCGGCCGTGTCTCATGACCAAGGATACCTCGAGTCTGGCACGCTGCGCTCTTTCCACGACTAGTGTTCAAACCAGCCAGCAACTTCTCCGTCACTAAGAACACAAGAACACAAGACTGATTGAGCAAGACATCCTTGCTTGCTGCAATCTACGTCATAGCCCGCCCCGTGGCAGGTCTTGGCCATGCAGCCTCTCAGTCGCAATCATCGGCAGCATCCGAGCCGCGTCCGGATTCCGCACAGCACAGCAACAATTCAGCCTGTATCTCCGGGCCTTGACTCAGATGGCTAGAAGCAGGCGTGATGGATTCGAAGCTTTGAAGGGGCAGCATCAACACCGACGCCACGGAGCCAACGTCCAGTTTTGATCATGGCCCGCACCCCTCATCATGATGTTGTCACCCAGAGTTTCAGAGTCGCAGGGGACTTTTGAGCCCTAGGCCTCTTTGGTTGCCTCGCCGGGGTTGCAGTAAGACGCTGGGTTTTGTTAAACAACTTCCTCCCGAGTTCCACCTTCCTCTTTGGGCCATTTCCGTCTCTGTCCCCCATTTCTTCTAGACTTCTTACGGCAAGAATGTCCCCGGGGGAGCTGCTGAGAAGATTATTTCAGCTGCTGGGTGGGAATTCTATGGCTATGTGACCCTTTATGGGAGACGATCTCGAGTTTTCGGCAGTGAGTACCGGGAAACATGTGGCTGCGGCTTTGGCAGGTTGATTGCGATTATGGCTGGCGTGAGCTGAATTGATTTTGCTAATTATTTTGGAGCTTTCCATGTTTTTCCATCACTTCTGCAGCATCATATGATGTGGACTGTCTCGCATGTTTTCTCTCCCAAATACGTGTATATTAGCCAAATAGCTACAACCCGGGATGAGATATTTTCCATTTCCAAAATTTTGAGCTCTAGGGTAGTCCTTCACCAGAACTGCGGGTTGACGGGCTTCAGGAGACGGTCGCTCATGATTCCATGCATATTTGCTTTATGCTGCACTCATCTCGGCAATGGCGCAACATGTCAGTCTTGACACCGTTTCATTGTCGCAAGGACATTAACATGCCGTTATACATTGACGACGCAATATCATCACTGGTAGACACACACTCCTGTCTAAGAGCCCCCACACTAGATGCGGGTTGTTTTGGCGGATGCGTGAGAACGTGATGAAGACGGCGAGAGTACAGTCGTATGAGGTGCTGCTTGCGGCTTCTCTGTCTCTTGAAGAGATAACATATACTCTCAGGTTGCCGTCGATCAAGTCAACCCCAATCTGACACACTTGAGAGAATACAACTTCGCGGCATCTTGGGGTTGCCTCGGACATGGGGAAAGAGAATTGGTTCAGCAACAAGAGCTTGCCAAGTAACATGGTTGCCAAGTCGTTTCAACCTACACACTCCTGTAATGAAATGGCTCTCAGAGGATATTATAGTGCATGGAAAGGCTAATTGAAGCGATTGCAAGGCGAGGCGACACCGTTTGGGCAATGATGGCTTTCAACACATGCACATCTACTGTACCAGGCTCTCGCAGCCGTCTTTGCAGGCTGATTTCACGCCATGGGTACTGAATGCAAGTCTTGATGGCATCTGCGCCAGGAATTCCAGTGCTTGCAGTCAATGTCTAAAGTGGCACATCTTCCCTAGCACGCAGGCCATGTTGCACACGTGCCAGCCAGAACGAAGTCCTGCAGCTCGGGACCATTCCAGGGTGATTGCGTGATGGAGCATGTCGGCATAAGAGATGACGACCGCGTGGTGGCGGAGGGGCCAGTGATTTCTTGTGGCAGGGCGTATCTCGGGTGGTTGATGATCCTTCTTGTCATGGCCGAAATCTTGCACATCGTTACGACGAGAGGGCCGTCTGCCAAGCTGCTCTGCCTTGATTTTCGTCATGAAGCTGCTGATGTTGGTGTCTCTGTCTGTCGGGCCGTTTGAGTGCGGGCAGTTGGCAAATGAGTCGCCGCGCCTTCCATTTTAGAGCCAAACGTTGAAAATCCCCCTTCCCCTCCATTTGTTTGTTGTCTGCACTGCCTGGCTGCTGGGTGCTTCATATTGCGCCATGTCTGTCAAGGTGGACGACGCGAAAAGCTCCAAAAAAAAGAAGGAAACACTTCGGCTTCAAAAGAGTAAGCCTCAAGCACGTGGAAATTAAAAAGAACCGTCTCGGCTAAAGAAATGTGCAGCATTGGCCCGCAGTTTGCCCGTTAATGACCAGTCGACCCAGCCACGTCACAAAGTCGACATGGAGGAAGCATGACGACGATGCCTTCCCGGAGTACTGCAATAACGAACAACGGCGGTATTTGCGGAGTAGATATTCCCCACATTGTTTGCCAGACGATAATTTCATCGCGGGTTTCGAGAGCGGGCTCATTTTGCAGCTGTCGGTCCGACGACCCTGGCATCTTGATCGACCTCGTGCCTGAAAAAGCGTCGTCCACATCGGACCTATGTACCAAAGCGGTAGGCGCAGGGCGCAAAAGGTCGCTGCGGTTCAACTCTGGCCCCATCGAATCGGCACATAATTCATGCCCCGGCATCACAGCTTCCTTGCATCCACGCGCTCAAAAACAACGGGGAGCCCTCCAACGGCCCGATAAACTGGGAGCTGAACTAGCATCTGAGCCCTATTACACCCGCGCCACCACCCACTATCCGGCTCTGTGTCGTCAACTGCCCCGTCTTGGCATCAATGGGGCAATATTCTCTCCCCCGTTTCTGTCCCCAGAATTCCCCAGAGTGAGCTGGGGAAAAGGACCGAGTACAACTGCACAAAGCGAGGGGCCGCCACCACAAAGCGGGGCCGTGGAACAATGACAAGAGTCAAATGACTTGGTGCATCTGGTTTGGAAGCAAACCGTGACGTTTGCCCTGTCCAACCATGGCCGCATTTAAGAGAGCTTCGGTTCCCGCAGACCCTCGCGACTCGAAACTGGCAAGGATACCGTGCCAAACAGACACGCATTTCTCCAGACGACTGACCATCTGAGAGAAAGGGCAACATGTACAAGCATCTCTGTGGCCTTGTTGCTGTGGCTGGCCTGTGGCTGGACGGGGCCGCAGCTCGCCGTCTCACTTGCAGGGACGACCTGAACTCCTTCATCTCCAAACAAAATGATATCTCTCTTCAGGGCGTTTTGGCCAACATTGGTTCCGATGGGTCGCGGGCCCAGGGTGCCTCGGCCGGTGTCGTGGTAGCCAGTCCCAGCACGACGGATCCAGACTGTACGTCATCGGGTATCCGCATACTTTTCAAGAGCTAATCTTGTAACATCATATAGACTGGTACACGTGGAGCCGAGACTCTGCCTTGACGTTCAAGGTCTTGGTCGAGCTCTTCGTTGCGGGAAACAAGTCTCTGCAGCCCAAGATTGAGCAGTACATCACAGCGCAAGCATATCTCCAGGGAGTAACCAACCCTTCCGGTGGACCAGATACTGGCGGATTGGGCGAGCCCAAGTTCAACGTCAACCTCACGGCCTTTACTGGCTCGTGGGGTCGACCGCAGCGCGACGGTCCTGCTTTGCGAGCCACTGCTCTCACCATCTACGCCAACTGGCTCGTTGCAAACGGTGGACATGACGAAGCCGAGAACACTGTCTGGCCCATTGTTGCAAAGGATCTTGCCTATACCGTCCAGTACTGGAATCGCACCGGCTTCGACTTGTGGGAAGAAACCAACGGATCATCCTTCTTCACTCTTTCAGCGTCACACCGTGCCCTCGTCGAAGGCGCGGCTCTTGCCAAGACGCTGGGCCAACAGTGCACGAACTGCGAAACATATGCTCCCCAGGTGCTGTGCTTCCTCCAGAGCTTCTGGGCCAACGGCTACATTGACTCCAACATCAACGTCGACGACGGCCGAACCGGCAAGGATGTCAACTCCATCATCTCCTCTATTCACACCTTTGACCCCGCGGCTGGCTGCACTGATGCCACCTTCCAGCCATGCTCTTCCCGAGCCTTGGCAAACCACAAGGCTGTCGTCGATTCTTTCCGCGCCATTTATACCGTCAACAGCGGCCTGCCAGCAGGGAAGGCCGCCGCTGTAGGACGCTACTCGGAAGATGTCTACTACAATGGCAATCCCTGGTACTTGGCTACCATGGCAGCCGCCGAGCAGATGTACGCGGCCGTCTACCAGTGGCAAAAGGTCGGTTCCATCACCGTCGACGCCGTGTCACTCCCCTTCTTCAGCGACCTGGTCCCAAGCATCGCCGCGGGTACCTACGCCAAGAATTCCGACACCTTCAACACCATCGTTCAGGCAGTTACGGCCTACGGCGACGGCTTTGTCAGAATCG
This sequence comes from Keithomyces neogunnii, assembly GCA_020975405.1. Classification (NCBI taxonomy): domain Eukaryota; kingdom Fungi; phylum Ascomycota; class Sordariomycetes; order Hypocreales; family Clavicipitaceae; genus Keithomyces; species Keithomyces neogunnii. The sequence goes on along the minus strand of JAIOWQ010000003.1, from coordinate 4,274,588 downwards.
TCAAGCAGTACACCCCCTCCGACGGCTCCCTAGCCGAACAGTTTGACCGGGAAACGGGCGCCCCCAAGTCGGCAGTCCACCTGACGTGGTCCTACGCCTCCTTTATCAGTGCCACGGAACGCCGGTCTGGCACTGTCCCGCCATCGTGGGGAGAACCCAGCGCCAACGCCGTTCCCCAGGTGTGCCAGGCCGCGCCCAGGTGCGACTCCACCATGACTTTCAACGTCAAGGTGACGACCGTCCCCGGCGACAGCATCCTCGTTGTCGGCTCCATCACCGAGCTGAAGAACTGGTCACCCGCCGATGGAATCCTGCTAGATGCTTCACAATATACCGCCAGCAATCCCGTGTGGACGGCAAATGTCAAGATTCCGGCCGCCACAAGCTTCGAGTACAAGTACATCAAGAAGACGAACGACGGAACCATCATCTGGGAGAGCGACCCCAACCTCAGTGCCACGTCATCGACTGGATGCAACAGCAGTGGTGTGCTGAATGATGTGTGGAGGTAGCGAGAGACAGATGCGTGTACTCCGTATGAATCAACGAATAAAGTAATTGCACCACCGACTTGACCATTCTTTTAAAAGTGATTTTTTTTGCATGCCGTTTGTGATTGGTAGCACCGTCACGCACGCCCACGTCCCAAAAGGAACACGAATAGCGGAGATTCCTCCAGTGCTGCTACAGAAACAAAGCGAGTCGAAATTCCCGTCGGTCCAGGCCGCTATGGGGCCCAGCCTCGGCTCGACCCCGCAAAGCTTCCCCCGATAAGGCCAGGCACATAAACCCATCAGACAGGCTCCCAAAGCACGCATCAAAACACAAGCGCTGCAGGAAAGGAAAAAGATGGCCGGCATGCTCCACGGTCGAGACATCAAGGACCTAATCAACAAAGTCACCGAGGACGGCTACGTGGTGATTCCCAACGCCTTCTCGCCGTCCCAAATAGCGCAAGCAAGGGCCGAGGTTGCACGAATATCGGCATCCGAGGGCGCGGGTCCCGCAGCGGCAGCGGGCCGCAACGCTTTCGAGGGCTTCCAAACACAGCGCATCTACGCGCTGCTCAACAAGTCTCGCCTCTTCGATCCCTTTGTCGTCCACCCCGCCGTCCTCGCCCTCAACGACCACTTCCTCGATAACGGCTACCTCCTGAATGTATTCCAGAGCATCAACATCTCCCCCGGGCAGGAAGCGCAGGAGCTGCACCACGACGATGAGTTCATCACCATCCCACGACCCCGCCAGGCTCTCGGCACGGTATGTTCAAGCCAACAGGTAAACCCGCCCCCCTCCCTTTGCCAAACCTATTGACACGCCCCAGGCCGTAATGATTGCGTTGGATGCGTATACGGAAACCAATGGGGCAACCGTGGTTGTCCCCGGCTCGCATGCCTGGGGACACAAGAGGCCCGAGCGGTCTGAGGCGGTGTCGGTGGTCATGCCCGCGGGCAGCATCATGTTCTTCCTCTCAACCCTGTGGCACGGCGGCGGCCAAAATACCTCGGGCGAGAGCAGGCTGGCCATGACGGTGCAGTACTGCCAGCCGTGGATACGGCCCATGGAGAACCAGCTCCTGGCCGTCGACTGGGAGAAGCTCGACGAGATTCACCCCCGCATCGTCGGCATGATGGGGTACAAGGTTGGCATGCCGTTTATAGGATACGTCGACGGCCGCAGTCCGCGGACTCGGGTCGCACAGCTTCTGGACAAGTGGGCCAGGCAGGCCAAGCTGTGAAGCGTTACGCGGCGAAGGCGTAACTGCCTGGCATGGCGTACACGTCCCAGAAGCTGGTGGACGGGCTGATGTCCAGCACTGCTGTGGTCGGCCTGTGACGGCCATGTATCTCAGCACCTGCGCGACCCAATTTCGGGTTGACAGGTTGCGGGACGCCTGGCCGGCGAGGTAGAGTGGTGCGAGGAGGGCGCAGCATTTCAGAGATTGGGCGAGGGAGAAGGGCTCCTGTGCGTGGAAACCATATGGTGCGACGATTTGTGTCGCGCTAGAGCAGGTTTCATCTATACTTTTTTTCCACAAAGTCGGTGATCCAAGGCGTGTTTTTGGAGTGTTGCTGCAATGGCCATGTGTAGATGGATTCTCATGGTGCCGGTGACGTCCTAGACCTGGGCGTGAAACAGGTCGTCGTAGACATCATATTCGTCTGAAAGAATAAATTGCGCGGGAACAGAGCCCTGCTTCGTGCGCCTTGCCGCAACCAAGACGTAGCTGAGCGGGGGTCTCGACTCACGAGCTTCTCGTAGAGGTCGAGGAGCAGCACAGATTGCAAAGTGTCATCTGCAACAGCCGCGTCCGCAGCAGCAAGGGCCCTGTTCACCAGTTGCAGCGCGACTACATAGCGCTCTGAAGCAAGTTGTTTGACATGCGGCGCCCATGAAGGCCGGGCTCGCGGCGTCGACGGAGACATCCAAATGTTCTCCCTGCCGAATGGCGCCGTATAAAAGGCCAAGCTTGTCATAGCTCCGCGATAGACCAAAGACATAGTGGTTCAGCAAGTCCTGGCGGGTAACGACTGCCCATGACACCGGCGGCCGTCTTGCTAGTGGCTTTGGCTGAAGACGCACCCTTTGGGCTTCGCTGCGGACAAGCTTCGTCTGGTCGCGGAATACTAGATCCCCGGGGTTCCGCTAGCCCAAACACGGTATTCCAGCACGCCTGCATTGTCCGCATCCTTCTTTGAAAAGATGGCACTGCCGTCCGTTAGCTGATGCGTGGGTTAATTGACGGGGTAAACGCACACGTAGCTTCCGATGGGCGGCCACGATTCGCCATGGACGGATGGGGGTGAGGGCTGCCCTTTGATGGTAGACGTGGAAGGAAATTGATGGAGGAAAGTCTTGGTGGAGAGCAGATGCTAGGTAGCTCCTTGAGACTCCATGTTTTGCCTTGTCGAGTTTCCCGTGGGGCGCCCGTCATGGCGTCGAGAAATCGCGTGGTGCCGACGCCATCGAGGCATTTTTCACACGCAAACACACAACTTCTGGATGCTTTGGCCTCTTGGTGAGAATCCATGAGGCGGCACATGCTACTGGTATAAAGCATGCATTCACAAGGGAATGGTTTCCATATAGTTCAAGGAAAGAGGAGTCCTGCAAGGTGCATGCCTCTTGTTTTGTCCGCTTCATCAGATGCATGTAGGTGGTGGCAAGAGCACATCCATTTCTATACCTGAGACGGAGTCACACCAAGGCAATCGCATGATGCCTGTCGCCATTTAATTGTCAAGAGCTCCCTTGGGCTCCCATCCCGGCTCGGCCATCTCAAACTTCTCAAACACAAATCCAGGCGCGACAGTGCACCCTACCAGTGTCCAGTCACCCAGGGACTGCGCGTGCTGCCATTCTCCGCGCTCAACCACAATCTGCGGCCTCTCTCCCTTCCAAATATCTGCGCCAAGGACCACGTCGCGGACCGGCTTTCCGTCGTCCCAGGATAGCGAGAGCTGCAACGGTGCGCCGGCGTAGTAATGCCAGACTTCGGTGGCGTCGAGCACGCGGTGCCAATGCGATATGCCAGAAGCGCCCTCTAGGAGGTAGTAGATGCAAGTGCTGGGGGCGCGGCCTTCGGGAGACACGTTTGCATCGCGAAATGTCTCCATGTAGAAGCCCTTTTCTGGATGCGGTGTGAGGTTGAGCGCCGCAATGACTTCCTTGGCTGTGCGTGTAGTCGTCATTGTAGAGGTTTGTATGCAGTACTTCAGTTGCAGATATATTCGAGTTGTGAGGTTGTTGGGCCGCAGCAATAGAGGCCTGGATCGCGGAGCCAAGCCGATTTTATTAGTCTGTTGCTGGCCCTGAGCTGACATCAGCCATATGGGGCAATTGACCGCAGATCCCCAGTCGTATCTCCTCCACAACCAAGAATGCTGACCTCCCCAGGCCTCGCTCGCCCTCTGGGCAGCTCCGAAGACGGATGTAATCATGCCGTCCCAGAATTCGGCCACATCCCAGGCTATCTGCCATATTGGCATGCCAGGGCCACGTGGCCCATCTGGTCGATGTCTTCATCCGCCAATGCCTCGATGACTGAAACAGGTGGTGGCAAAGGCCGCATCAGTCAATCAAGGCAAAGCGTTGCATAATTGCCCATGGCCAAGATTCAAATGTCTCCCTGACACAGAGGTTCCACTTTGCGTATATTCCAGGTCCGTCTTGTCATGATGATACTACACAAATCGTCCGATATTCCACAGCGCCTGGAGCTCGCTCAGTTCTTCATCCAGCCGAATCCCCGTGCCAGCCCTGATCTTCTGGAAGCACACCCTCAGGGCCTTTTGCTGCGACGAATGCGTCATGTCCCTGGCAATGAATAGCAACGCCGCAATAATGATTGGGTCCCATTGTTCTGCAAAGTCATTTGTGGACGCAATACCGGCTATGGTCTGGACATGCCAACTTTGTGAAGTCACCGAGGGCAGATAACCAGACAGCTTCAGCAGTCGCGGTTTATTTAACAGTAACAGTAGAGACGCCATATTGTATGCAACATTGGCTTGAATTCCAAGTGCGTTTGTGTATAGTTGAATGGGAAACGATGCATCAGCTCGAGTGTCAATCCGGCCGGCCTCGATGTTGCCTATGTCTAATATGGGTTGCATTGGAACTGGCCGCATTTCATGCCATGTCTGGCAGCTCTTCCAGATGGCTATCCATCTCGTAGAATAGCTCGGGAGCGCGGGGTAAGCCGGTATTGCTAAATGTGCGGGTTCTTCAAGGAGGAGTGGCAACGGTTGCGTAGCGTCGTATATGAAGTGGAGGCAAATAGTTAGATGATACAACGCCCACCTGTATGAGGATTCTGGGGATTCTAGATCCCATGCTTTGAAAACCCCTCGGGGGGAGAAAAATGAGACGGGTGTGAGAGGAGGCTGCCGTAGGATGATTGACGAAGCGAGGTCTTTCACATACATGGTCAGTCAGCTTGGCTCTAGGATGCAAAAATCGGCATGACACATACCGAACCGTGAATGCAGTTTGCACAGAGACCGCAACGGCTCCTCGATGGCAGAGACTGTAAAGTCTGAAGCTAAGAGCCCTATTTGGCACGAAGCATGATGTCTCCATTGTAACGGCCCAGAACAAAGATAGTCGACTATTCCTGACAGCGAATCTGCTATCCTCCTGGCTGAGCCTTGCAGGGTGTGTCCTGTGCTGTTCTTGTCCTTTACGCCTTCAAATTCATCCCTCTTGTCCTGGATCAGAGTATTTTGAATTACCGCCAGTTCAACAATTGCGTCCTGTATCGGCGGGTGTTCCTGGGCAAGGTACATCATGTCGACGCCAAACTGGGACAAAGGGTCGCCGGCCTCAATCCAAGGCACCATCATGTACCGAAAATGGCGAAGCAGCGCAGCTTGTCTTCTGTCCGCAGACACATTTTGCGTGTCGAAATAGCCATACCAATCTACAAGGGGCTGTTCCCTCTGGTTGTCCTCAGCTAGGGTGGTAGTGGTTGTGCTGAGGAGAGAGTCGATGGTTATGCTGCTGGAGTAGGACGAGCTGCGAGGGGCTGGGTGCTGAGGCAAGGTACTTGAATCTCTCCCAAGATTCACCCTGCTGGTGCTGGCGGTGTTTCTGGCGGTGTTGCTGGTGCTATCCGATGATTTTGAGGCTGGTGATGTTGATTCATTTACAAACTGCTCATGTTAGAAGCTTCAACAAAGCATGTGTCATTGGAAGCCAAGAACGAGGCAAAGCTTAGTGAAGCAGAGTTACATGCCTTGATCCGAGTATACTGGCTGCTCGCTGGCTTCCCAGTCTCACCATGGCCAGCTGACTTTGGAATGAACTGCAAATCAGGATAGGCGCACGTGACGCCCCTGGCCTCACAACTGGTACACCTGGGTTTCCGTTCATCGCCTGCAAGTTGTCAGTATGTGGTTGCGTTCAGTAATGTTTGCAACAGGGCAGGGTCAAACACCACACAGCCCAAGTCTAGAGGGGATCAAGATGGGAAAAGACGGGAGAAATTCGGATACATTTTCGCCGCCTTTTTCGACACAAGAGGCATCCTGTGCGAACGCGGCGCTTGTTGTCGGGGATGGAGCGTATCACAGGCATATGGGGGCAAGCGACGCGCAGCAGGTCATGGTCAAGCAGGGAAAGCGGACTCGGGTAGCGGACTCGGGTAGCGGACTCGGGTAGACGGAGAGGCAGGCGCTGCTGTGTGTTGGATAAATGATGTTCGGGGTTCAGGGTTTGCCAGGTGTGAGAACTTGACGAGGGGGACGAGACCAGACGAGAAGAGAAGAAGAGAAGAAGAGAAAGATGGGGAAGGTGCCAGCTGGTGGTGGAGGGACTCATTGATTGATCACTGATCCATCGGGTGGCGCCGCCTCGACTGACGGTTATAACTTATGCCACTTCAGCTGTCAATCCGTCGGCGTTGGGCGAGGCTCAGTGTTCACTGTTGACCTTGGTTTACGGTCGATTTTCTGCTAAAGATAAGATGCAAAGTAGTTTAATCACAGCTGCGCAGATTACCATGTATATACTTGTATCAGTGTCGTCGCAGCCGTTCAACCTGCTTCTCCCCATGCGCCTTGTCCGTCGCATCGACGCGGCTTGACCACCTACCCAGATAAAGATGATGAATCAGTGACTTATAGACCCGTTTGCCATCCCGCAGCCACGTGGTTTGGCCAGTCTTGTCTACATTTGGTAACAACGATGCCCAGTATGACCATGCTGATGGCCATGACGACGGAACCCCATGGTCCGCAGCGCCGTGGTGCCTCCCGCCAACCCCAAACTCTGGAATATGTCGGTCTCATGATACATGACTGGTGTATTATTCTCTCACGTGTAGGCTGTGTTTACATGGACGAATCGGCAAGCCAAAATTTGCAGCTGATATCTAGCCTAGGTACTTTAGTCACCTTGGTAGCTAGCATGAAGGCTCTAATTCCCAGCTAGGCAGTAGCAACAAGTCTGGTGTCTGGCGCGCTTTCCGCAACCTTTAGCAGACAAATATTAACTACAAACTCTAAACCGGAAAGTCAAACTTGGGCAGCTAGAAGGAAGTCTGTCTGGCGTCAGGTGGCACCTCCTGGGGTCTGCATGAAAAGAGTTTTAAGTACCAGACGCCCAAGCTCCAAGCTTTTCACAGTACTAAATGCAAACTTTCTGTATTCAGAGTTTGTCTATGGCCAGTCTTTTGAAAAGCTTACGTTGACGTCCATGTCAAGGCTAACACGTCGCACCACCGCCGAAAGTCTTTAAATGAGGCCTTCCCCCAGCATCAACCACCAACACCACCACCACCACGAGTCCCCGAAAGATGTGTGGCAAGATGCAGGACCTGTCAACCAGCATACGCAGAACCTTTGCTAAAGGGTGGCCTTCTTGGCAAAGCATCCGCGGCGGGCCTCTGGCTCCGCCAATGCAGCTTACTATTCGCCTCGCTGGGCGCCTCAGGGACGAGCAGACCAAGCTACAACTTTCAGAAGATGTAGCTACCATCATCACCAAGTCTCGCGAGGAGTCACAGAGAGGTGGCGTCGCCGCGTTTAAGAACATGTGGGACGAGCTGGAGAAGTCTCTTATTGATCTCGTCTATTCTTCCAACGTGATCGAGACTGCGGGGACCAACCTGCGTATTACTACAAAGCTTTGCCAAGACATTTTTCGCGGCAGACAGGTCGACATTAATATTGACCAACGAGACCCCCAGTACCAAGAACACGTCGAGAACTTGGCAAGTACTCACCGAAAGAGCGATAGACAAAATGTCATTCGATCCCGAAAGGAGGTCATCAACCATGCCATGGCCCTCAACTTCTTGATCGACAGCATCATTCTAAACAACATGCCTTGGTCTGAAGAGCTAATTCTTCAAACACACAAGATCCTCTGCGAGGGGGTCGACGATAACGATGTTGTTACGCCAGGAAAGTATCGCGACCATGAAGTGGCAGTTTGCTATAGCAAGCCTGGAGAGAAGAAGAAGAAGAGCAACCTCTGTATGCGGGCATCTGCTGTTGCACGTTACATGAAACAGATGATTGAGCACCTGAACAACGACATACATGATGCCGAAGCCAGCGGTGAAATGGATCCCTATACTCTTGCTGCACGCTATCATCACCAATTTGTCCTAATCCATCCCTTTGGAGATGGCAATGGTCGCATTTCAAGGATGATTTTGAATCTAATCCTTCTTAAGTATGCAGGCCATGTCACTCTTTTTGGAAGCGAAAGTCCTGAGAAGGACGAATACTTGGAAATCGTGCGGAAAGGAAGCAAAATTTTTCGCGATGAAGATATGGAGGTCGACTTCGCCGACCAAACGTCGCATTTTGAGTTCAGCAAGTTTGTGCTTGCCAAGTCCAAGTCAAGCTTACAACATATGTGGACTTGGGCAACTCGCGCAGAGAAGTCAAAGGGTGCGTGATGTGTGGCAGCAAAAAACCATGGGTGGATAAATGTATTATTCTTAGAGACATGTTGCATCTAATATCCACTGTTGCCAAAACGTGACTTAAAAAAAAAAGAAAAAAAAACTAATAATGCGCTCAATGTTGTCTCAGGCTCGAACACAGTTGGCGAAAACGACATGAACCATACCAATCGCCAGAGCCACGGCAGGGATGCCTTGTAAGATTAAAGGCAGCCTCTACGCCAGATCGGAGGGCTTTGAGCTTTCGACAGTCTTCAAACAGGAAGACAAAAGTAAGACGAGATATTTCTCGTGGCTGAAGTTGAAGGCTTCTGTAGGCTACGAACCCCATTTAGGGAAGGTGGCCTTTTTTTTTGGGAGGAGTCAATTAATTGGACAATGTAAACTGCATGTGTACTCCCTGTAATGCACCCTTACAATACAGCAGTCAGGCATGTCATGGCAGTAGCTGGGGGTTGGAAGGGACAGAAATAGTGATTGTTCTTGTCAGCAATTTATTAACCCGCTTCAAATTCCAAGTGCCTTGCCATCTTTTAGGCGAGCTCCTCAAGCTGTAATCGAGAGCATAGAACCTCAACGTGGGCGCTGGGGCTGGGGCTGTTCTCTCACTATTATCGTTGATTCGATGGGCGCTCATATTCACAGGAGGCCTGGCATCAAATGGGAGCCAGCCATTGCAGCTGCCAGCAGGCACAGTGGCTGCACCTGCCATCCGATGTCCTTTTTTGGCTTCCATCTATCCTGTGGGGTCACCCGAACACGGTCACGGTCAGCAACCAACTTCAATGCTGCATTCACTTTCAACTCTCCTGCACACCCTGCAGCCGGGGTTGCCATGAGTGACCACCATGAGCCATCCTTCCTCCTACATCACCACCTCGGGACTGGAAGTGTTAAGGAATTGCAGGCAACACCACCTAAACCATAACAGCACACCAAAACACCAAGTCGCGCCGCAATGGCTGCGATGGAGGGTGAATTTAATCCCTTCACTACTCTAAAACCTTCCTCCTCTGCCGCTATGAAGAGGATCGCCGTACGACCGCATTAAGATGCAGCGCGCACTATGCTGCGCGCTGATATAGGCACATTGCCCGCGCTGCCCCTAATCGCGACCAACTTAACCGCTTTCCCCTTAAGTTAAATGCTAATATCGACCGCTAGCGCCCTAGAAGGCAGCGCTCTAGACCTAATAGCGCTCTTTAAGGCAACGATATAGAAGCCACTAACAATACTCTAAGAGACTAACAGGCTGATTAGTAACCATAATGCTAAGCGAGACGCCAAGCTCGCCGTAATACGCGCGCTTAGCAAAGCATTTAACAGCACGGCCGCCCAGTTCACCTCTAGCACCGCCAGAGCCTTCGCCAGGGACGTCAGTCAGAGCCTACTTAACCAATAGACAAGCTTCCTTTACGGGCAAGTTCCCCCCCGTGGCAGCGGCGTAGCGTAACTAGCAATGCCCTCATATGTAGAGAGACTACGTAAAGCTGCCCCTAAACCCCTGACCTAAAGCGGCTAATAACAATAAATAAAGCTTGCGGCATAGCAGGGCGACACTGCCATAGTAACCACGACCATTAAACCTACCAAAGACCTTTAGGTAATGATCTGACTAGACAAGGCGTCGCTAGCATAGCGCAAGACTAGCTTCGCGATACGCAAGCATATTATAATAAGGCTAAACCTTAGGCTTAATAGGATCCCTACCATAGTGCTCGTTAAAACCGGCTAGGCAGTCAGGGCTAAGGACCTAGAAATAAGAAACGCAATCCTATAACACTAGCAACTACTCTATAGCGAGTTCAGCGCGCAGAAAGTTAAGGCGCAGAAGAAATAGTACACCTATATAGTCGCCAGAATCGCTAGAAGCTATGACCGGTATAGCGACGGCTTAACCAGCACGGACATGCTAATAAGGGATAAAGTTATCACATAGGCAAGAGCTACCCCTATTAATATCTACTAGTCCTAGTACTTAAAGGATACTAACTACAAGATAACCTACATAGTAAGCTTTAATAATCCGATCTAGTATAGATAGTATCTCTTTAGCACCTCTATGGCGGCTAGGTTAGTAACCAAGACCGCCACGCTACACTAGTATGACACCTGCCTTAACTATCACTCTAAGCGACAATACGACCAAAAACAGCGATGCGAGAACTGTGGACGCGCTAGCCACAGCCTAGACAAGTGTAATAAGGCGACCTAATGCCCGAATTACCTAGGGCCGTACACGGCAGCGCACCCGAAATGCCCAGCACAACCCAGAATAGTTAACGGCAGACTAACGACTCTGACTAAGCCTAAAAAGAAGGCTATAAGGCGCGCTAGGTTATAATAGTATTAATAAGCCTATCTAGAAGAGGTCCTCCTGCCCTCTAGCCTAATGGCAGCGGGAGCGCTGCGGTCCTCCCCGTGCGTTCAAGCCTTTAACTTCCGTCAAGCCCTGCCCACAGCGTCAGAGCTAAGCGCAACTCCCTCTACCACTATACTAAACCGGTCGCTAAAGAAGAGGCGCTGTTAGACCAACGCGAACAAGCTTAAATATAAGCAGGAGGCCTAATCAGAGGCATGCCCGCCCTATAACGGCCATTTAGGTTAACGTAGGGCTTAGGGGCAAGGCGTAGGAAGCTGCCCTTATCCTTGCGGACTAGTAGGGGATCAATATCATGCTAATATAAGAGCTATTCTGCTAATATAAGGAATATAAAGACCAGTACTACACTACATAGCACCTAGTATATGACCTATACACCCTAGCTACGCGCTAGAATAATAAGCACAGCACTAAGCCTAAGGTCCTAATATACGTCAGGCAGCTTAACGACCTCTACACAGAGCAACTCCGTATCTCCACAGGGCTTAACACTATATAGGTCCAGGTTAATAGCGTTATCTTTAGAAATATCTACAGGCCCCTAGGGATTAACCACCCGCTGCTTTAGCTTACGTCCCTTACTATTAACTTGCTAAGCGTGGTCTGTAGGGACTTTAACGCCAGAGACCCCTCCTAGCAGCCTAGGAAGCCGCCCTGTTAGAAGGGAGAGGTCCTTACAGCCTAGGCAGTAGAGAATAACCTCACGCTCCTGACCAAGCCTGGCGTGCTGACCTAACGGAAAGGAGGCATAATTAACCTCACCTTTAGCAATATCCCCCTAGTGACCTCTAGCGTGGAAGACCACCTTCATAGCGGCTCAGACCACTTAAGCATCCTAATTACTATTCTAGTAGGGAACTTCGCACCGCCCCCAGCGCTAAAGAGGATCCGAATCACTACCCTAGAGCAGATATAACACTTTAGAGAACAGATCGAAGCTAGCTTCTAGGAGGTCAGGGACCTATCAGACATAGCTAGTATAGACAGGGCTGCCAAGGAAATCACGGCAATGCTGCACCAGGGCCTATGGCTAGCTGGCACCGCTTAAAGGAAAAGACCTAAGCCAGCTACCTAGTAGAACGATAAATATAAGGAGGCTCACGCTGCCCTTATAACGGCGGTTAAGATGGAACCCCTTAGCTTCCCATACAGCATCTAGAGGGCTAGGAAAGACCTCCGAAAGGCGGTCTACAGAGCTAAGAGAGCCTTCTAGAACAAGTATATTGCTAGCTGCTTAGACGGTAACCAGGTATTTCGAATTACTTAGTAGACTAATGCCTAGCTAGCTCTCTAACCACTACTACTAGAAGTAGAAGGGAGAGTACTAGTATCGCAACTTAATAAGGCCAGAGGCCTTAGGCAGGTAACGCTAGAACGCGCTAATAGCTTGGATAATATTAACAACCTAATAGAAACAGGATACGACCCCCTAGACAGGATCCTGCCCTTTAACCTTAGGGTTACTAAAGAAGAGGCACAGTAGGCGGCTACCAGAGTCGGCAACACCACCCTAGGCACTAACGGCATCACGGTTACGCTGCTACGGAGCGTCTGGCCTATAATTAGGGGCTTAGTTACCAAGCTCTACCAGGCCTACCTATAACTTAGGCACCACCCTCGCATCTTTAAACAGGCTAAAGTCGTTATGATCCCAAAGCCTAGTAAGAGGGACCTCACGTCGCCACGGTCCTGGCGGCTAATCTCGCTCCTCTTATGCCTCTCTAAAGGCCTTAAACGCCTAGTTACTAGACAAATTACCTAGACTGCTACCAAATACGGCGTCCTTAGCGCGCAGTAGGCATCAGCCCTGCCTAAGAGAGCCTATACTGACCTAGCAGCCGCGCTACTATATAACCTTAAGCTCTCTAGAGACCTAGGGCAAGTCTGCACTATAGTTATAATAGATATTATAGGCGCTTTTAACGCCGCCCTAGTAATACGGCTAGCTAGATGAATACTAGAATAGGGCTAGCCCCCCTCCCTAGTACGCTAGGTTAAGTCCTAGATACTAGGAAGGGAAGCTAGTATATAGTACTACAATATAGTAACGCTAATAGAGCCCCTTAACTACGGTCTCCCCTAGGGATCCCCGATCTCGCCAGTGCTCTTTCTCCTCTATGTCGCCCCTCTCCTTATACTAGGAGACGCGAACTACCGCTTTAGGTATGCTAATAACCTTAGTATACTCTGCTTTAGCTAAAGCTATATAGAAATAGCCTAGCGCGCAGACCTGGCAATTAGGAAGCTAGTTAAATAGGGCTAGAAGAACGCCGTGCGCTTTAACCCTGCAAAAACCAAGGTACTATATATAGGGCCTAAGAGGCCTAACATGCACGCCCCGGTCCACCACGGCAGTAAGCTTAAGAAGCCATAGAAGACCCTTAGATAGCTTGGAATCTATTTTAATAGGACGCTGCGCTTCTATACGTATATTAATATCTAGACAGCTAAAGCCTAGAGGATAGTTAATATCCTATGGCATGTTACTAGTACTATATAAGGCCTAATAGTACAGGCAGTCTAAAGAGCAATAACAGCCTATGCAATCCCTATTACGCTCTATAGGTTAGAAGTTTAGCATGATAGCGCCATAAAGGAAAATAGGAATCAGGCCATGGTGTTAACCCTCTAGAAAGGCCATATTAACACAGTATAGTAGCTACTTAACCTTAGTATGAAAGCTATCCTGCCTGCCTAGAAGACTACCTAAATCTCCGCCCTCTACAGAGAAACCTTAATCCCGCCCACATATATCCTTCTAGAAGACAAATAAAGGCATTTCGCGGTATAACTCTGCAGGCTTAACTAAGCCTACCTACTAGCTGCTAGGCGGCTAGAGCCTATAATCCCCTTGCCGATCCGACGCCGCGCCTAGGCAGCGGTTAAAGCCTCGTTTCTCGCTGCCCCTAGGGATGTCACACGCCTCTAGCAAGCCTCCTAACTCATGGCCTAGTCCCCTTAACCAGAGCTCTGCCCCCCAGAGCCCCTAAGGCCGGACCCTACCCAAGGACTCAGTAAGCAGGCTGCCACGGAAGCGCTTATCCGGGGTCCCTGCTAACAGGGCCTCTTTATATACTCAGATAGCTCTAGAAACACAGAAGGCGCTATTAGCTTTAGGTTCACTATCTATAGAAACAGCACTAAACTCGCCTCTAGCCAAGGGAGGCTCGGACTATTAGAAGTATATAATACAGAAATCGTCAGCACGCTTAGGGGGCTCTAGGCTGCAATCCCGCTCCTTTAATAAGGCGAACTAGCCTACGCTAGAATCAATAACACGGCCGCTATAAGGGCCCTAACCAGACACCTAGGAGAATCCTCACAAAGGGCGGCAATCCTTTATTAATAACTCAGTAAACAGCACCAGCTTAAGGTACACTAGACCCTAGGGCACACAGGGATCCCTAGTAACAAAAGAGCTAATCAGCTTGCTAAGGAAGCCGCGAGGCTACCTGAGCTAACGCCTGCACCACCACCCACCTTCGCGCATATTAAGAGACTTATAAACAAAGCCAGAGCTAAAGCCTTCTTACTCTAGTAGAGGGATAACGCGCCATAGTCCTATAAGGAGCTAGCCCTCCTAGCATAGCATAAGCCAACCCCAGAGCTAAGTCTCCCGCGAAGGACGCTTTACCATCTTCTCGCGGCCTATATAGGCCACAGGGACTTTACAGAGTATTATGAACGCTTCCACCATAATAACGCAGAGCTCCTCTATAGCTATAGGAGACGGAAATCACCTGAACATCCGTTTTACTATAGAAAGATTAACAACCAGCATAGGATGAGGCTGACACCCTTGCCTAGGCTGGCTATCTCCAGGGCGCTCAGCGCTAACTACCCTAGCTATATTAAGCTCATCACACGCAGCGAATTTTTCACAAGGATCTACGTGCAAGGTAGCTAAGTATAAGCCCTGCCCCCCCCCTCTTCTTCTCTAGGCCCTAGATGGCCTACCGCTCCTTATTATAATTCACATTTCTCTTTATTCCCTATTCGGTTTGATGGTCAGGTTCTGCCTACGCTACTTATTTAGCATCTAGGACGTTAATTAGCAGGCGTACCTAGCAATTAGCATGGTCTTAGCAGTCTCCTAGCACAAAAGACTGCATGATAAGGGCTAGGAATAGCCGTGTATTAGGAACGCTGACGATCCTATGCACCCTGAAAGATGGGCGCCAGAGGAGGCCACGATGGTCGGATAGTGGGTGTTTAGGAGGGAAAATAGCGCACGCGTGCCAGACGCGCGCCAGGTGGGCACCTGACCAGGGCCACCTACCCTAGACTAGCTAGCCCGGCGCGTCTCATGCTCCCTTGTGGAGTCGTACAAGACGGTAAACAGAAATAATAATAAAAAAAAAAAAAAAAAGACCACCATGAGCCCCAGTTCCTGTCGCCGGACTCGTCGTCAGCTGCGGATGCGTACTCGGCCAATCCCCGCTTCATTGAGCTCCAAGAAGAGCTTCGCTGCGTCCTCTTTGCGGGCGTAAACTCGCACGACGCCAGCGAGAATGCCACGCCGGAACCTGCCGCTGAGGACCTGCAACAGTCAGACGATTTGTCCCTCTCCCAAACCAAGTTTGACTTCTCAAGGGTCCCGGACATCCCCAAGATCAAGCTCATTTACTACCTCAAGAACTGGATCACGGAATGCGCGCCATATCTCGACAAGTTTGACCATGAGCGACACTTTGGCATCCACGTGCCCATCATGGCGGAGAGGTCGCCGCCCTTGTTCTATGCTGTTCTGGCCTTCTCCGCGCGCCAGGTTGAACGGAAGGCACTGCTGGAAAAGAGTTGCGATAGCTTGGAGTTGTACCAAGAGTCCATCAGGTTGCTTGCTCCTGGCCTGCAAGCCAAAGACCCCAACATGCTGGTGACGGCATGCATCCTCGCCGTCCTGGAGCTCATGTCTGGCAGCCCACGCAATTGGCGTCGGCACATTGAAGGCTGTGCAGCCTTGTTCGAATTCTTCCAGGTGAATGGCTTCTCGGGCGGGTTGCTGCAGGGAGTCTTCTGGTGCTATGCACGCATGGAACTCTGCGGCGCCATCATATCCGGCGGTACTGAGAGTACTGTTCTCCCACTGCATAAATGGACGCTGCCGCCGCCAGCAGGCGTGTCCGCCAACGATGAGGCCGACGAGTTTGCACGGAACATATTCTATCAGAGTGGCCGAGACAACACGGGCATGCATGCGAACTGGTCCGTGTACTTGTGCGCAAAGGCCTGCGACCTGATGTGTAGAAGAACGCGGGTTCTGGAGCTTCAAGAACCAGACAAGCTGGATACACGGCCATTTGTCAAGCAGTGGACCCGATTATGGCAAGACTTGCAGTTCTGGTTGGAATCAAGACCGTGGTCGATGCTGCCCACGACAACGACATCGCCTACAGGGCCGTCCCAGGAGCAGATTTTCCCCACGATTTTATTCTCCAACTACCCCGCCATCTCATCTAACCAGATGTATCACGCCGCATGTATCCTAATGCTCGAAATGAGACCGCCAGATGTACAGTTGCCATCTCCACAAAGCTCAGCCATCTGGCATGCGAGAAGGGTGTGTGGCATCTCATGGACAAACCCCCACAAGGCGAGCCTCATAAATGCCATCCAACCGCTCTATCTGGCGGGACGGCTGCTCACTCATCCGAGCGAGCAGGTGCAGGTTGCAAGGCTATTTCGAATAATTGATCGGACAACCGGGTGGGGAGCACTATGGCGATTGCGAGATTTGGAGGCCGAGTGGGGATACCACCCTGGCGAATTACTTGAGAAGATGGACGTATGATGCACGCTGGATAGACATTGAGCAGAATGGAGTGGGTCGAGCCCCCTCGAGTGCGAATGCACTGCATGGAGTTGTTACCACGACAAGGCTAAGAGAAGATGCGCGGCAATCGTTCAGCATGAACATCGGCCGCAAGATCCCCACGAGCTGTACTTTCGCATGCGCGGCTCGGCCAGCGGGTGAATTCAGCTACAGGCGGAACAGCCACGGAAATACCAGAGGCACGGCGGCTCTGGAGGCGTTCATTTGTATGGTGATGGGGGTTGTGGTGGGTTTTATTAGGTGCAAATGACTCTATATGATGGATTGCGGTTTGTTTGGCGTCATTCCTTTGGTGTCAAGGCATGATTCCCCTTTGCACTCCAACACAAATTTACAAACAAGGTGTTGAAGCTCATGGCGGTTGTACACCTAAGCTCATACCACAAGAATGTATATGAAAGCTTTTACGTCAGCATCCACGTTGTTACCTCCAGAGCAACAAAGTGAAAGAAAGCAGCAATGCAAATCATGTGTCGTCAGCCATCATGTCTTGCCTCTGGCAGAACCCAGCATTCGCAAGTAAACTTTTACCCGACCGAAAGCGAATATCATTGTACCAGCGCGTCATGGTATTAAGCTTCAACGCCGCGTTGCACAACTTGTCATGATCGGTTTTCACAACATCCTAAACGCCACAACGAACAATTGCCCAAAAAGGCTAGCCTTCCGGAGTCCACATCCGATGCCCCGCCAGGTTTTCCGGATACCGGCCGGCTCCTTGGCAGTTTTAAAGCCCGGAATCCTTGCTTCTCCGTAAAAGTATATAATGCCGGGCTTATTCCATCCTGTTCAGCATCATGAAGAGTCGGTTCAAACATGCTTCAGACCAAGAAACAAGACGCCATTCCAATATAAACGCGTGCTTCTCGTCGGGGCCACAGCAGGCATAGGCGCCGCCATGGCGGACAAGCTCATCGCCGTCGGACGCCGCCAGGACCGCCTCGGCGCCTTTGTCGAGAAGCACGGCGCCGAGAGGGCCAGCTCCGTAGCCTACGGCATTACCGATACCGCTGGCCTGGACGCGTTCATCCACAGGTAGGTGCCCTTGACCCGCTCCTGTCCCAATCCTGCCCGTGCTAATTCCGCCAGTGTCGTGACGCGGTATCCCGACCTCGACGCGGGCGTACAATCTGCGGTGCGCCTCTCGCGGCCCGCGGAAATCGATCTCGCCGCCTTGCATGCCGAAGCCAACGTCAACTTCAGCTGTATAGTGAACCTGTGCGTCGGCTTCGCCAAGCACCTGCTTCCTAGGGCCGAGAGCACGGCCATCATCGTCACCGGGACGCATCTCAGCCTTGTGCCCGCTGCGACACTGCCCGCCTACAGCGCGAGCAAGGCTGCTCTGCGGGCCTTTTTCGACTGTTTCAGACGGCAGAATCAGGGCCGGGGTTGCAGGTTTATCGAGGTCTCGCCCCCCGTTGTACAGAGTACGTGGCGTCGTTCCGGCCGTGGAGCAAGTGCCTTTTGCTGACCCTCTAGGTGAATTGCACGATTACATGGGCGAGGGCGGGCGTAAGCTGGGCATGCCGGCTGCTGAGTTTGTGGAGCTGGCGTACGAGCAGCTGCAGAGTGGGAGTGAGCATGTCAATGTTGGACAGCCGCTTGGGGCGACCCCTGAGGAGTATCGGGATTTTGTGGCCGCCAGGCAGAACAGAACATGTTTGATGCAATTGCCGATGCCACGCTTGCTCATTTTGAGCTTTGACGGGGTGGCTCGCACGGCCGATCAAGTTGCGTCTTTCAATGCGTGCCAAAAGTTGGCCGCAGTGCATGTGATGGCAATGCATCTGGGTAGCCCATATGTGAAGGGATGGGATACGATTCACAAAGGTCATGTTGTGCATGAAATCTGAGTCACACCTCAAAACAGTGCCAACGGGGTGCGGTGCATTCCCAGTGTCATACATCATTTCAATTGATCGGAGTACGTTACATGTTACTAAAATCACACAGGCTGTTTGTAGTCTTCCTACATCGTTGTGGCAGTGACCGATCCGCGCCTTGTGAATGATGCACTTTAGACGCCACGAATCGATGAATCCATCGCCGACACGTTCTGCCGGCATGAGCAAGTTAGACGTCGAGACCGTCGACGACAACGCCCTTGTTCCAGGTCCACTGAATGAGCCTGACCACCTCCGCCGCACATTCGTCATCAACCAAGGCGCTGACAAGGTACAAAGCCGCATCAATGCCAGCGCTGACTCCCCCCGACGTGATGACGCGAAGACCGCCGAGGCGCATTGCAGCTCGGCGGGCAATGGACTCGCGGCGGGAGTTGGAGCCCTTGAAAGACATGCTGCCCTTTCTGTAGTTTCTTGTTAGCAACGTCATTGGCGAATCTAAACTTCAGGGTGTGGCTTACCGAGCGTTCGAGGGGCGGCGTCCACCGTCAGACTTGCGACGAATGTATGGGTTCTCGTCCTCGTCTCCGAGGTCGAATCGGAGGTTGTTGACAACGTATCGGGCGTCTTCAATGACGTCTGTACGCTCAGTCAGGTTGCGGGTGGCAGCATCGCTGCACACATTCTCGAACTTGGTCAAGTAATCGGGGTGAGTGGTGGCAGATAGGCCAGAGAGAATGTTTTCCCTGGCAAGGAGAAGAGAGCCGGTACACACGGAGAAGAGGGTGCGTTCACGGGCGGGGTCTTTCTTCTGTAGCTCAGCAAAGTTGTTGATGAGACCGAGTGGCTCGGCGTCTTTTTCGAGGATATCAGCAACGTTGCCACCAACAATGACGAGGACATCAAAGTCCTCGAGACGTTCGTGCGCTTCTTTGAAGGAGATTTGCGAGCCAACAACAACTCCTTGAGAAGAGATGACCTTGGGCTCGGCGCCGGCAATGGTCACTTCAAAAGCCTTTGAGGCTAGCTCAGTGTCAGCGCGTGTTTGATGGGCCATTCACGCATCACATGTGTGCAATCACTCACTGTCATCCTTGGCGTCATGCTGAGCCGTGGTGAAAACCTCGAGTGGCCCAGCAAAGTCGAGGAAATCGAACTTGGGATGCAGGGCAAAGAGGACATCAATTGGCTCGTCCGCAACAGCGGACGTCTTGTGTGCAGCCATCTTGCCGGTATTGGTTTGTCAGGTTATTGAAGTGGGGGGAAGGTTGGGTTTGGTGATGGCCAACGAGTCACAGATTGGGCGGCAACTCGGTGGGGGGTGTAGAAGCTGTCTGTTTGGTGTATTTGAGTGAGAATTGAGGCCCGAGGAAGAAACTGGCCAGGTGAGAAAATGTCGGTGAGATTGGCGAGGAACAATGGGCAACCGGGAAACTTGGGTATGGTAGATGGAAGAGGAGAGAGGGAGAGGGAGGGGCAGGAGCAGGACGAGGAGAAAGTGAAGTACTTAAGTATATCTGCCGGTGCCAAGCATTGGTCAGTAACATACTCAAGTACGTAGCAGAAACATCCAAACGCGGGGAAGAAAGACAGAACAGACGATCAAGGAGGGGCCCCCAGCCGCGTCTGGAGCTCGAGGTTGCAGCTGCCAACGGCATAGCTGGACGGCTCTTGGGCCAATGGATGAGAGGGATGTCGACTAATGGGACCTGGGGCTTTGGGTGTGGATGCGGGCTGGACAAGGTGTAACTCTGTTCTCGTTGCGGCGTCTGGTACAAAAGGGTACAAGATACATCATGTGGTTGCTGCTCACGCGATGACGATGCGCCCGCCTCCGGAAAGTCTCAGACTCACCTTGGCCACGTTGGGGCAGGGTGAGACGAGGGGGCCAGGGGCGGGTTGCACAAATCTGAGCCTGCAGAGGGCAAGGGCAAATTTTGGTATCACGGATGCGAATGGCAGACGCAACAGCGAGAACATTGAAGCATTGAAGCATTGGCTTCATTGGGTGGTGTAGACTGGTCAATTGGGCACGCACCAGACTCGACCATCAGAAGCAGATCAGGCCTGCGGAGCACAGTGCAGGCAGCCATTGCGGCCGGCAAGAGAGGGGGCCTGCAACGGCCTCTCTGACTAGAGTCAGGGGTCAACTGTAGCACCATTGCTGATTTGAAGCTGAACGGAGAATTCTTGATGATGATGGGCAATGCCCGACCTGCTTGGAGCCTGGCTTCGCAGTGTGGCATTCCATGAAATTGTTTGGATTCGAGGACATGAAAGAGGGGGCTTGACGTGGCTCCCCGTGGCTCCCCGTGGCTCGATGCGGCAATCATTCATTGCCTGCGACGCACCCGTCAGTCAGCCATTCCATTGAATTGGCCCCAAAGAGTTGACTCGGCGCTCACGGCCAACGCAGCTGTCCCTTGGTCCTTGGTCATCCCACTCTCAAATCACCAGACTTTGTTCCATCGTCACCTCGCCGCCGGATCCTTGTCCCGTCAGTGGTAGCTTATTGCTTGCTTGCTCTAGTTCGTGGGGTCGGGCCACGGGTCATGCGGCCTTCGATTTGCGGGGTTTTAGGGGCGAAAGAGGGTCCATCGATCACTTTGAAGTGGCCTCAGCTCCTCTATTTCTCTACTGGAAGTGGGGGTTGGTGGCATGTTCTGATGCTTTTGCTCACCCAGATGGGCACGCTTCCACTCGTCTGCAGCTTTGTCAAGGTCTGCAGGAGCACTGCCATGCACGGCGATGCATTCACTTTCACAGCGGCAAAGGATTACGCAGGCCCATTGAATATTGTAAACTCTGGTCAAGGAGTGCGATTTCTCCCCGATCGAGTGCCTTGGCTGCCTGGAGTAGCGCCCTCAAATCAACACAGTTACCCCTCCCTCCCTCTCTGCACCACAGCTCGAGCCAGTACCGCCGTCCTCCCGCTCAGCCCACCTGCGTTGCGTTGGCTCTGTGCCCAGCATCCGCCGTGACGCTGGGGATCAATCATCAGACACCAGACAGCTCCACTTTGTCGGCCCCACCTTAGACTCGGAAAGCTCTGATCAGCCCCGTCATGCAACAGCCCCAATGGCATCATCATCATCATCATCATCATCCAAGCTGTGGTCGAGCTGTTGACTCGGACCAGACCAATCCCTCCATCGACTTATTTCGCCTGCAGATTGCCAGCTGCACGGGCTCCGGCAATAGCTGCAGCTTCGGCCCCAGCCGCAGGGAGCCGAAACCCCATCTCCAGCCCACTACATCCTCCAGGCATTCAAGCGTCAAGACAAGGCTGGCACTCGTCCACTTGGGCCTCATGCCGCTGGTGCGAGGGCCTCTGCGATGGCTTCGACAACGTACGCCGTGTTCACTTTCCCCGCTTGTGGCAAATTACCTTGCTGACTTGTCAACTACTGTAGCTCGTTGAAAGATCTCATCAAGGCCATCAACACCTTCCTTGCCGATCCCTCCCTCCCCCTTCCAGACAGCCTCCTTGACACCTTCACCACCTTCACCCAACGACGCGAGGAATACGACGATGCTGCAGCCGACCAACTTCAGGAAAATCTCGTCTCCGTGTTCGAGAAGCGAGTCAAGGGCGACGCCAAGGCTATGGGCCCATGGATAGCCATCCTCCGACGACTGCTACCGGTTCTCCAGACTCCGGAACGAATTCTGCCTTGGTTCGATGCCTGCAAGGGCCATCTGGACAGAGTCGGCCTCGACAAGTATGTCATTGACGAGACTGTGGCCTCCTTGATGGATTTGTTGACTCTCATCGACGTGTTTCAAATCAATGTGGCTGGAGACACGGCTGCCGGTCGCATCATAGACCGCTTGTTCGAAGTGTGGATGAACCGCTTCTACCCGGCTCTTCTAGAAGGCAACACGTCCTCCGAGTATAATGAACGACTGATTCGGCATGCCCTTTGTGTTTTCGGAAAGAAGCAACCCAAGGAGCTTTTCACCACCATGGATAGATACTTTGCTCAAAAAAAGTATCGCAAGTCGGCTCTGAGGTTCCTTTGCGATTTTATCCAAATTCAACCGCCCCATCTTCATCAGATCCTACATACTTCGCTGTTTGGCAATCTCTTGACTTGCTTGCAGCACGATACTTCCACAACCGTCGTGTCTGCCGCATTGACCACTCTCATCATGCTGCTTCCACACATGCCCAGCTCTTTGGTGCCGCATTTGCCGGCTCTGTTCAGCATTTACGGTCGTCTTCTATTTTGGGACAGAGAGCGGTCAAGGTCAACCGAGCCAATTGATGGCGACGACAGCACCTCCGAGCCCACGTCGGGATGGGAGGTGGCAACATTTGATCCCGAGGTTGATGATATGTCCATTGCGCACCTACCCAACTACTACACCATATTGTACGGCTTGTATCCGATCAACTTCATGGACTACATCCGCAAGCCGCAGCGATACATGCGTCATGCGAATGCTGCCAATGCTGATGAATTGGAGGTTCAGCCAACCGAGATGCGACATCGATCTGAGACTTTTAGGCGAAATCATCTTTTGCATCCCAACTTTTACTCTCTCACCATTGACTCGGAAAAATCCGACTCTGGTCGCTGGATCAAGAGCGAGGCTGCCGAGGTCGTTGCTGAGTGTATGGGACTTTGTCTCGAGACTGACTTGTATAACTTTGCTGATCTGAGTTCGGCGGGTATATCCGGCCCAGCTGATGTCCACCAAGCGAGGGTTCTTGATAGTGACGGTCTGGAAAAGGCCAAGGCTGATTCTGCCTTGTTGAGCGGCTCGGCTGGAAAAGCGGATAGCTGGCGGAACTCTCACCTGACGACATCAGACTCCGTCTCAAGCAACCAGACACCGGCGACTATGATGCGCCGTGGGTCCCAATCGAGCCTACCCTCACACCGAGATTCGACCAGTGATGGCAGATCTAGAATGGGCGGCACAGACAGTCCGACCTTGACACAATCGCCATCCCATCCTCAGTTACAGGATTTGATCCAGTCCAACAAGGTCATCAAGTCCGGTTTGCACCAGTCATTGGCCAACGACAGCGTGCCATCACTTGCCCTGAGCCATCAGGAGTCCGTCGCAGAGAGGCCACCCCCTGGTCCTTCATCGTCAGCCACGGCGCCACTTCAATTGACTTCCCAGTCGCCGTACTCAACATCGGAGATGACGCAAATCTCGCAATTGCAAAAGCATATCCTCCTGTTGCAGAACGACCTAAGCTTCGAGCGTTACTTGAAACAGCAACATATGGCGCACATTGGTGACCTGCGACGTAAGCAAATGGCAGAGGCGGCCACAGAAGCTGAAACGCAAAACTTGATCATGATGAGTCGAAACCTCAAGAGCCGATTTGAGGAGGCCAAAAAGTCCGAGATGCAGGTCAAGAAGGAATCAGAGAAGAGTCGTGCCATGGCAAAAAAGTGGGAGGCAGATTTGGCCAACAAGTTGAAGGACTTGAGAGACAAGTTCAAGAAGAATCTGGCCGACATGGAAGTGTTGCAGCGTGAATTGGACGAATCCAAGCAAGAGGGGGACAAGCTCCGCAAGTTGCTATGCGCAGCAGAGGTCAAGGAGCTCAACTGGAAACAAAACATGCAATCAATCGAGATCCACGGCGCCGAGATTGACCAGCTCAAGGCAGAGGTTGGACGGCTGACTAGGTCCGAGAGAGATCATCAAGCCAAAGAGCTGGAACGACAGCAGGCCGTGAATTCTGCTGCAGATGCCGAGAGCCAGGTTGAGGCTCTGAGGATGAGGTTGACGGCGCAGGAGAACGAGGTACAGCGCGTAAGGAATTTATTCGAATCTCAGATTGTAGCTCTTCAGACACAGCTGTCCGAAGCTCGGGAAGAGGGGCAACGACCTGGTTCCAATTCCGACCTCGCTGTGGAAAGCGCTTTGGCAGCCAGCCGAGCCAAGCAAGCCGAGCTGCAGAAACAGCATGCCCTGCTGGTGCGCAAGTACACAGCTCTGCAGTCGTCGCTGCTGGACATGCAGTCGGAGCAAGTCCCAGAACAGTTGCGTGCGAGAGCACCTCAGCAGCAAGGCACGGAAGCAGACTTCCCATCATTGTCGAATAGCCCCGTAGCTGTCAAGTCGCGGCCACATCGGGCATTGTCCAACGCGGAGGCAACTGGCCATAACATGAACTCCCCTGTTGGCTCCCATTCCGGGGGTTCTACAACGGGCGCTACGCTCTCGCAGGTGGGCAGTGGCTCTCAGGTGGAGGCGCCGGCAAGCTCCATTTCGCTAGACCAGCGACATTTTGGTAAGTCCAAGATTCATCTTATGAAAGAGACGGCAACTATACCGGCTTCAAGCAGCTAATGACGTCTAGGCGGTTTGCAGAGTCGACTACGTCGGGAGTCTCGCGACAAGGGCAGAGACGAAGGCAACGGTGGTTCTGGGAAGCCAAAGAAGGAGAAGAAGTCTTCCGGACTGAGAGGCATCAGGGGGTTTGTATAAAATGTATCACGAGTGACGAGAAACGTAATTATGGGCCGTGTACATGTTCACTGTTGCGTACATACAAGTGTAATCTTGTCAATGTTACAAAATTACTTGCGTTTCCGATGATGGATCATTGTAGCGGAGGGGTGGTGATCCATGTTTGACAGCAGCCGCCGTGATTGGATAGATTCGAGCGTAATGCTTGGAGACTTGGTGGCAGAACTTCCGTTGATCATGGACCAGAGTACAGGGTATGCATTGTCTCCATTGTCATGGGAGAGAACATGCATGATATCTGCTGGCTATATGCACGTGTCATTGTCCAAATACTGCGAGCTGCAGGCGACGGTGTCTCTGGTTGGAGTATATGGGTGACACCAGTTGGGATGCAAAAACGGTCACAAGGCCGTCATTTCGTCGGCGGTCATATTTCGCGGAACAGGGGAGCTGACAGCGAGGGAAGAGGGGGAGGATACGCACTGCACATTGGTTACCGTGCGACATTCTTCCTGCCGTCACTGCCCCTCGGAGACGAGGCATTGCTTTCATTACAATGGGTCGGCGTCGGGTGACGTTCATGGCATCGCCTATATAAGGAGCGACGAGGAGAAGGCTGTTGGGTCGCGTCCCATGAAACAAAACCCATAACAAGCACTGCTGTGGGCACACATGATGAACAAGAGCCAAGAAAAGTGCTTTGCCACCGGCAACGGCATCATATGTGCTGCCCTCCCACGCTCCGGCACGGCGTTTCTCGCGGCAGCTCTCGGGATACTCGGGCTTGGCCCCGTTCACCACGGGCCCCTCATTACAGATCAACGAGAATTTTATGCCTGGGGCCACGAAGCATGATGTAACATTGATTACTTGCGTGCCTCGAAGATGCGCTCGCCAATGGACCGGTTACCATTTTATCTCAACCCCGGGGACACGCGTGCTGCTTCCTTGGACCCGATGGGAGTGGGATAGGCTCATTGGCAGGAAGCGAGTCATCACGGATAGGGCGATTTCCCCCCCCACAGAACAGCTTCTGAGGACGTACCCTGAAGCAAAGATCGGAGTGGTTGAGCGGTCGGTCGAGACATGGAAGACGAGCTTCGGGGGTGCTGTTTTAGACAGTAGTCTTGGTAGAGTTCCGGGATTCATCTTGGGGACACTGGGGCCGGGGACACTGGGGCCGTGGCTGGGGTATCCATCGATTCACATCATGAGAGACGTAATAATGGCTTGTTTGGGTGCTGAGTCGAGAAGAGAGGCATGGGAGAAGCTGGGCGATGTCCATGAGGAGTATTATGCCATGGTGAGGAGGGAGGTTCCGAGGCAGCAGCTACTTGAGTTTAACCACGGCCATGGTTGGGGCCCCGGCCCCTTGTGCGAGTTTCTTGGAGTGCCAGTCCCGGATGGCCCATTTCCCAAGACGAAGGTACCCAGCGAGCTAATGGAAGCGAGGAATGCGATACGGAGAGACTTGCTGTGGTTCGTGCGGTGCGTATTGGGCTGTGCATGTTGGGACTGGGTGCTGTGGCGGCTTCTTGTGGTGGCGAGGAGCTGGAGCGCCTAGCTTGTGGCATTCCTTCCTTGATCTTGTTCTCGGTGGCAGATGATGGGGTCGATGCGGAATTGATATGGGTAAGAGGTTCAGGCGTTGGTGGCTGTCGACGGGTTAATGACGTGGAACATGATGTCAGGGTGGAAATGGGCAAATTGTTTCTGGAGCCATGATGAGAGTCTGCATAGCCTTCGTTGGAGGGCAGGAGGAATGGGTAGATTGCTTGCTTGAATGTAATATCTGTTTGTCCCTTTTCCCGTCTCGAAGCTAGGTACCTAGGTAGGGCCTTTGTTGCGGTCATCATGTGGCACATTTGAGGTGCCCTTGCGGTTGCTGCCCAGACAACGCTCTGGTGCCTGGCCTGTGCTGTGGGCTTCCATCGCAGGCAAGAAGAAGTCGTGGTCCAGCAATCGACTGCTGAGATGCAGATACATCAGGCCAGGCATTGGGCCTCGGATGGCCATGAGCCACTTCCAAGGTCCAGCCATAGAGCAACACATGGGACCTGCATTTGTGCGCTCTGTGTGCCTGGGAAGGGGGGTGACAAACTTTTCTAGCCATTTTCCCTCTTTTCTTTTTCATTGGACAAGCTTGACGCCTCGCGCACGTTAAAAAGGAAACCGAAACGGGAGCGCTGCCTGTGTGTGCCTGGCAGCGCAACACTGTGGTCCATGGCTACGAAATGCCTGTCCTGCTTCACACAGAGCAACAACAGAACACGTTGAACATCTCGGTCTTTGATCAGGTGCCTGGTTTCTGCTGGCGGGCAGAGAGATGTGGAGCCACCGTGTTCTGGTGTGTAGCAGCGCAGTTGGGCAAAGTCTTGCTTGGTCCAGAAGGTCCAGCATACAGTGCACGGCACGGAGTCGGCTGGGCGTTTCCACCGGCCCGGCGACCCCTGGACACTGTGAGTGATGCCACCCAGGCACACCACAGGCACACCACGCACCAACCCCGACGCCTCAACTGCATTCTCTCATTGTTCAGGCCCGTCTCTGGCCATGCATTGTTGCCGTGTCTCACCTTGCCGCTGAGTCTCATTTCTTTCTACCAGTACAACGCTCTTGGGCCGTCGTACAGAACTGACTCGTCTCCGCAAAAAAAAAATGAGAAAAAAGCGTCTTCTTTGTTTTGCCCCGCTTCCTCGCCACGATCCGGCCTCAAAACTCCACCTTCCACGACTGTGCCATGATCCGTCCCATCCATGTCATCCTATCCCATCGTCCTTCCAAGCTAAACACGTAACCACACCCACTCGGCCAGCCAGTAACCGCCCAGCGATGCCCTTCAAGGGTCCCATATCTGGTTCTTGCTCAAGGCAAGCGGGAGACTCGGCGCGTGGTCCATTGAGCGGTTCCCAAGAGGTTCAGGCCTCAATCGAAAGCATGAACTAGGGTCCCCCCATGTTCCCACCCTGCATGGGTCATGGCCGTCGATGACCAAGTTCGATGGCCTTTTTATAGCTCCTGCTCGTATTCATACATACAGAGTTCCTCCGCCTTTCCATTTCTCTCTTTCACTCACATCTTATCTCTCGTTTTAGACCGTCATTACTTTAGCAGTAGGAACTTGGACTCTCGTTTCTCAACACCAGTACAAAAAAGAAAACCCAGGCGTCACTTATATCATCGCCGACGATGCCTTCTCACCTCCTCACGCTGGCCACCGCCGTCTCTGGCGCAGCCGCTGCTTTCCAGGGCTTCAACTACGGCTCTACCTTCACCGACGGCAGACCAAAGGCGCAAACCGACTTTGAGAACGAATTCAAGACTGCCGCCGGCTTAGACGGTACCAACGGCGGCTTCACTTCTGCCCGTCTGTACACCATGGTACAAGGTGGCACTGGCAGCGATCCCATTTCTGCTATTCCAGCTGCCATCAAGACCAAGACTAGCCTGCTTCTTGGTCTCTGGGCCTCTGCCGGCGAGGCCTCCTTCAACAATGAAATTTCCGCTTTGCAGAAGACCATTGACCAGTACTGTGGCCAGCTCGACGGTCTTGTCGCCGGCATCTCCATCGGCTCGGAAGATTTGTACCGCATTTCACCCATCGGACAGGCTGCCTCCCCCGATCCTGGTGCTTCCCCAAGCCAGCTGGTAAACTACATCAGCAAAGTCCGCGACACCATCAAGGGCTCATGTCTGGAATCAGCCCCCCTGGGTCACGTTGACACCTGGACCGCCTACGTCAACGAGACCAACAAGCCAGTCATCGATGCCATTGACTGGATCGGCATGGATGCCTACCCATACTACGAAAACACCAAGCCCAACGGTCTCGAGAACGCTGCCCAGCTCTTCCAGGCTGCCATCGAAAACACCAAGAGCGCGTCGGGCGGAAAGCCCATCTGGATCACCGAGACCGGCTGGCCCGTCAGCGGTCCCAAGTCGGGCTCTGCAGTCGCCGGCACCGATGCTGCCCAGACCTTCTGGAGAGAAGTCGGCTGCCCCATGTTCGGCAACACCAACGTCTGGTGGTTTACTCTGCAGGATGGTGCTCCCACCATTCCCAGCCCTGCCTTTGGCGTCATCGGATCTACTCTCACCACCACGCCCTTGTACGATCTCTCCTGCGACGGCCACCAGAACAAGCCTACCACTACCGGCAGCCAGTCCGCCCAGACCTCCAAGACTGCTTCCCAGTCTCAGGACCCCCCTGCGTCCAGCTCTCCGGCCCAGGACCAAACTACTACCGATGCTGCCGATACTACCACTCAACAGACGGGTGCGCCCGCCGACACCACAACCCAGCAGGCTGGCGAGCCTACCAACACCCCGGTCCCTCCCCAGTCCACCCTGACCACTGCCAACGGCAACGGCGGCGGCAACAGTGGCGGCAACGTCA
Organism: Keithomyces neogunnii; assembly: GCA_020975405.1. Taxonomy (NCBI): domain Eukaryota; kingdom Fungi; phylum Ascomycota; class Sordariomycetes; order Hypocreales; family Clavicipitaceae; genus Keithomyces; species Keithomyces neogunnii. Next base: position 4,245,275 of record JAIOWQ010000003.1, on the reverse strand, counting down.
GCACCATCAACGGCGGCACTACTCAGATCGTGCCCAGCTCATCTGTCGGCACAGGTGGCCTGCCTCTTAGCACCCTTCCTCCCCAGGCGGCAGGCAACAAGCTGAACGCCTTTGCTGGCGTTGCGGTGGGTGCTGTCATGGCTGTTGCGGCTTTGTAAACTTGCAAGGGACACTTTATTTCTTCTTCTTCTTAAAAAAAAACATGCATAATGTGTTTTTATAATGGTAAAATTGAACCTGCGGGTTCAAGTCTTGTATATTTTGTTTGGCAAGGAATTGGTTGGACCGAGGTACGGTCCTGGGCTTGGGACAAATTGGACACTCTTTATAGACATGGACGAAATTCAATTACGATGAACCTATTGAATCATGAAGCATCTTTATTCGCTACGCTCTTTCACCCGTTGCCCAGAGTTGGTTAATTAATGCCTGGCCGAAATATCGGGGTACCCGGTAATCTCAGTGGCATCAAAATTGAAACATGGTCAAGCCACCCCTGCTCCCGATCTTGCCGAATTCCGCAGTGCCATTCAAGAAGCCCCAGTCACCTCTGGCAAGTGGATTGATGGCGAATGTGCATTTTGTTGTTTCACCTGACCAGGGTGTCGCGTGGATTCCAGAGGGCTATCAGAATGGTCCTGGCCCAGCATTCGGCCCAAATGATCAGGCGCATTTTGGCATGGCAATTTGTACTCCGTATCCCAGGCTAGTATTGTGTGGAGGAGTGCTGCCCTGTGCGCTCTGCATTGCGGCCCTCGTCATGTGATATATTTGCTGGCGCACGGGGCGAGAAACCGTCTTCCCGACAGATGAAGCAAAAGTTCAACCATGACCCGGATTTCACGTCGTATTCACAGATATGCAGTATTGTATTGCTGCAAGTATAGCTTCCTCATGCGAAGGAGGAGGCCCACATAGTAATAAATATGGCAAATTCGCACGGCCTACTTTTGACTCGGGAACTGGACAAACTTCTGCCGCAGTCAACCCACGTATCGTTATAGCTCCAAAAAGTTTGAGTTGGCCCTGAAACCCGCCCCAAGACTATGTACGTACAGGACCACGGTCTTTTCGGGCGCGAATAGAACCGCGCCCCATAGAGGCAGATGTCTCTCTATTTCGGAGCTGAGCGCCATGTACTCCACATTGCCAAAAATATCATTGCAGTAGAAGAGCGTATTTTCTGCACCCAAGTTGTAACAGTGACTGCCCCCTTCCTTGCATTTGTGCCTGATTTTGTCCTCGTAGTTTCCCGGAATGACAATCAGTCAGTCATGTACATGAAAAAAGTGCCGGGGGATGCTAACCGATTGACAGCAGTGTCCGCCCACAGTAGCGAATACCGCGGCTGCAGTTCCTCCCAAGGGCACCAGCGAGAAAAGACATTGCCGCGAGGGTCATGGAGGGCTTCATTGTTGTAATGGCAGCTGGCGGTAGACCTGTGCAGTAATAGTGTAGACACAGTTCCTGTCACCCAGTGCGTTACTGTAATGCAAGTCACAATGGATGCTTGATGGAGTACCAGATACACAGTAGCCAAGTAAATACTTTGGTTATTAGTTATTATATTATTATTCTTCGTTCTATGATAAGTGGTGGACAGGATAATTTTCCATGCCGTTTGCCTCATCAGCCTTCTTAGCTTTTTGATGGCTCTGTCTACCTTTTTATCCAAGATGACCTGCCTGAAGCCTTGAATAGGTGTTACTGTGCCAAACTCGGAGATGCCCACCCACCTTCCACGGTTAATAGATGCACCTCTAGGTACTTAAATGGACTCCCGATCGGCGTGTTTTTGAAGCGGCGCTTGGTGGACCCTTACAAGCTGAGTCCGATTTTGATTGTTAACAAAGAAAGGAGTGCCATTATCTATCGTAAGATATCTCCACACTCATGTTTGAGCGAAAGAGAGAAGCGCACCAGAAGCAAAATATGACCCGAAGAATACCATGCTGCCAGATCCGTGGGTGTTTGTGGAGGATGGCATGATTTCCTCGGTACCTTCCTAGGTAAAGCACCTACTTAGGTACCTAGGTACTTAGTTGAGCTGGGGTTTAAGGGACCCTTGGTGGGTGGAGGTACCAGAGCCCCGGGACGTGGCGTTTGATTCGCCAGCTGCGCCCCCAATAAGCTCCATCCCTTGACAAGCTCTCGTGACATGTTTCCGTCTTCTCTGTCCTCTCTCGCATTTTCCCTCCAGTCTTGCACGGCTTCCTTTGCAAGGCACCGTCAGGGCTATCTTCCCAATTGCAACAATGACACGTTCAGCAATCTGGCTGTTTCTCGGCCTGGCGGCCTGTGTGCTTGCTGCGCCGCAAAACGTCACCAGCGACCATGTCCTCCAGAGCATGAGCCTGGAGGAGCTCAGCGACCAACTGCAGGTTCGTCCGTATTTGTCCGAGGCGCACGAAAGCAAGCGACAGATGCTAACATTTGCCGTAGACCTGCCCAATTGTGCAACAGTTGTCTGCCGTCAAGCATGCACACCACGCTGCCGCCCCGTCGTCCCTCACCACGCGACTCTTTGCGATTCTGTTCCCCGGTTCGCCGGCCGTGAATGCGCTCCTCGCGACCCTGTACATCTCTGGTCCTCCCAACTTCCTGCTCGCCTTGTGCCCGACAAATATTGACCCCTCGTCCCTGAGTGTCATGGTTGCTTTTGCCGTGGGTGGCTTGCTGGGTGATACGCTGTTCCATTTGCTGCCCGAGATCTTCTTGGGTGAGGATGAGTCCGAGATGGCCAGGTTTGTGCTGGTTGAACCAAACCGGAATCTGGTCCTTGGACTGGCCATCTTGGTAGGCTTCATGACCTTTGTCGCTATGGACAAGGGTCTGAGGATTGCTACAGGCGGCGCTGGCCACGACCATTCGCATGGTCATGCCCATGAAGATGAAACCAAGGCCATTACATCCGGTGCTGATGTTGGAAACGGGGAGGCCAAGTCGAGAAAGAAGGGAAAAGGCAAGAAGGATGCGCAAGAGGAGAAGCAAAAAGAGGTCAATCCAAGCGTGAAGCTGGGTGGATATCTCAACTTGATGTTAGTTGCCCACCCTCTTTCTCAGTTGTGCACTCCGTCAAGGGACATGTCCTTGGTGCCTCTCCTTTTCGCATAAACTCTAACCTGTGCAGTGCCGACTTCACACACAACATCACCGACGGTCTCGCCATGTCGGCCAGTTTCTACGCATCGCCGACCATTGGTGCCACGACAACCGTAGCCGTCTTCTTTCACGAGATCCCTCATGAAGTCGGCGACTTTGCCCTCCTTGTCCAGTCAGGCTTCTCTAAGCGGGCGGCTATGGCGTCACAGTTTGTCACAGCGCTCGGTGCGCTGATGGGCACTCTTATTGGTATCGCGATTCAGGAGTTTGGCGGCGGCAAGACGGATGGTGATGCTCCCATGGCACGCAACGCCGGGTTGTGGGGAACCAGTTTGGTAAGTACATGAATTCTCAGGCCTTCTTTCTGAATCTTCTTTCTGAATCAGAGTCTAACATGGGCAGACCTGGGGCGACATGTTGCTGCCTTTTACCGCTGGTACATTCCTCTACGTCGGCACCGTTGCGGTGATTCCAGAGCTGCTCGAGACCGGCCCCAACAAGGGTCAGGAGCTCCGAAAGACTTTGGTTCAGTTTTCTGCCGTTGCTGTTGGTGCAGGCATCATGTTGTACATCTCGTGGCATGACTGAGGCTCCATCGTCGTATTCAACGTGTGAATAGGAATTGATGGGCCGTTTCGCGTCGCCTAAAAACACGGGGGAGGTGAAGGGATGCGCGACAAATTGGCATCCATGGCTATACCATATGGAGTCCTTGGGGTTCATGGGGTTCATGGGGTTCATGGGGTTCATGGCAGAATATGACTTGGCAATATTGATGCGAGCCATGCCAGATGAATGCCCCCGACGGCTCACAGTTGCGGAAAAAATTGGTGTCGCACAATGGAGAGAAGTGTTTAGAAAATAGAACAATGGGCTACCCATGCTCTTGAATAGAGTTGACCCTGCCAAGACGTGTCCAGATCCGATGCTAGTCCCGTCGGTTAGTGTGTGCTACTTGGGATCTTTCCATGTGCTGCTTGGCGAATGCATCCAAGATATCAAAAGAGAACTGGGTCTCACTTCTCCCCCACGCTCCACTTGAGCTTGCATAACAGCGCCGTTACCCTGTAACCAAACATGGAGCTTTGCCATCACACAAGCCTACATGCGGACCATTTTGCCAGTTATGCTAGAACTCCTGGATGGTGTGAGGTCAGGAGCTTCAAGACCAAGGCAGTGGCGGAAACCGGACAGACGCCGCTGACGCCCTGACACGAGTGTGGTGTACCCAGTGATGCTGACCACTTTTACCCAAGTGGATAGCAACTGTCAAGCTACAGCTTCTGGCGTTTCTGTTAAACTGGCGCGAAGGGGCAGGACAATGTCCGCTTTCCGTGTTGACTCGAGAGAATAGCCCAGGCCATCCAGGACTCCAGGGTACGGTGTGACACCTCTGTGCTGAGTTTTCTGGAGGCAACCGGCCCAATGATTGGAGGGCCGGAAATGGCACCGGTAATGTCGAGGTTGGTGAGGTTGGTGAGGTGGTGCCAGTTCGGCTGGGAATACCTTCCCGGAGTAGTCAATGTCGCAGCGGGCTATTAGGTCAAGCCCGGCACCTTGGGAACCGCAATTGTCCCGAGCCTCCAGGTCCTCCAGGTCCAGATGCCCCCTGTCAGTCAGCGGGTTTCGTGCCGCAATACCCAACGAGATCATGGTCTTCCGGGAACAATGCCAAGCTTACTATTCCTTAGGACAGGGGAGCTTGAGTCAGGACCCAATACCGCCACGGCGCTAATCCAGAGACGGCGATCTGCTGGCACATCTTGCATGCTCGATGGAGACAGTTGAGCAGGGGTTGAGGCCCCATTTTTTTTGATGTCCGTTGCATCGCCAGCCTCATCCAAAGTCTTAGTTGACACGGAACAGTCGATGTGCTGATGTCTGCATACCCAGCACGATACATGCAGCACGACCAGTCCATGCTTATTTTCACAGGGGCAGTCTGTTACTGTAACCTCCCATAGTTTTCCTGATGAAACACGCATTCCAAGTCAACCACGAGGCTGCTTCATGGTGAGCTATCGTAGGTTTGCCAGCCACCGTCTCCAGAAAAAGTAACTTGGCTGGATGGCGCACACACAAGTCTGCACCCCCCCATGGCAAGAATAGCACGCCTTCGGAGCGCCGACGTCCCATCGCGGGCGCTAAGAGGAAAATTCTGTCCAGGGTCATGACGAAAGTACCGGTACTGGCATGGATGGTCAGCTTTGCCGGTGAATGCTCAGGCTCCTTGTCTGGCACTGGCACTGACTTGACGGCGGATGTCCTTTCTAGACTTGATGATTCACGATGGTTGACGAGGATGGGTGGTGCATGGCAAAATTTTCTGCCCTTTTCTCAGTCTTTTGTGGCCACTTCAACATTGGGGAATAGCGATATCGGACAATAACTGCTATTAGTGTGCGATACCAGTGTAGCATTGCAATGCCCATTCCCGCCATAATACAGTAATTCCTCCATTTTGGCCACGGGCAGAATTTTCCCCCAGTTAACAGGTGTTCAATTTCGGCAGGATGCCAGGCTTTGACAACGGGAGCCAACCAGTTCGGTGATGCTAATATCCAAGCTGATGGGAACGCTTCCTGCACCCCAAAGAAATTGCATAGTACAATGGGTTGATTTGATCCGAGTTAACGTGGTATGATGTGATGTGATGAAACAATGCAATATTGTCTCTTCATTGACGAAATCACACAACTTTGGGAATCTATAACAGGGCACATCCGCGTCCACGTGCCAGGTTTCAATTTTGGGCGAAGAGGCTCATCCCCGCATTCTCAAAAACAAGCTCGCAAGTGAGCGCTTATTAGTATGGATCCCCGGATTCTGTGTCTCTGCAGCGCCAACAAGAGCAAAGCCGGGATCATCGGGTGGGTAACTATGGTCCTCTCTCCAACGAGGAGGACAGCCCGCATAAGTTTTGGTGTTGTTTGGTTTGCTGGAAGCCCTGCCTGTGGCTTTCATCTGCGTCCTCCAAGGGCCTTGGCTGCCTTTCGGGAGGCGGTCTCTGCTCTGAATGGCTGCCTTTGCTGCCTTCTATTGCCCTATTTGGGAGGGCGTATGCTGCTGGCGTCCTTCCGATTCATTCGCCGAATGTGCCCACTTGATGAGACCTTCTAGCCCACAGTTTAAGGTCGAGACCAAAGTCCATGACAGGCTTCCAAATATTTCCAGTGTTCCTGTGACCTTGTGTCCCTCTTTTCGTCCCCTGTCAATGGGCCTAGCCTGTCGGGAGGGTCAAATAAGGTATTGCCCTTTCCTCTGCGACAAGAGCTGTCGCATAATGCTGATGCTATGTTCGGTTTCCGCGATGCCGGAGAGGCACCATAAAGCCAGGGTCCAGCAGTCATTGAAGGCGCAGCCACCACCCCAAGTAGGCTCTCATCCCCAGCTACGAGTTTTTTTTTCAAGTGGAGGACGTGGGGTTGAATCGTGGTCAAAGTTGCAAAGCCAACTGGCGCGTATTTATGATGCCGAAATAGGACTGAGATGCAACAGTATTTTGCGGTGTGCATGAAGCTGCTGATATTACCAACCTGGTCAACTGGGGCTGGCCGTGCAATACAATACCCGACAACACGTAAGCACGTTTGCTCTCCGTACCTGAATGGTTAATGGGTCAGTCATACACAGCGTTAGCCAGGCTTATATAGTGCGAAATGCACTGGGAGGCTCCATTGGAAGAACTGGAGATAGTGGACAAGATCAGCCAACACCTGACGCAAGAACGAAATCATGCGTGCCAGTGCAGCCTCTGCCAAGGAAATGCCACCAAAAGTAGCAAATCCAGTTGGATGGGGACGTCGAGATCTCGATGCAGGTGGTCGTCAGGATCAACCACGACGTGGTGATGCCTGTTGCCACTTTTTACACATCTGAGAGAGTCTTGTCAGGAGTTTGAGCTCCGAGCGAGGCGTCGGTAGTGTATGCAATCTGCTGCGGCACGCAATGCACACGCCTTTCTGCACCGACACAAGCAAAACGACAGACTTTGGCAGCATGGCTCGATTTGTTGATGCGGGAAGCCCTAGTCAGGTCCGCATCTAGTTTCCCACGGTCTCCCCACCAGCCGCTACCACCAGGGCAGGAGACCCGGGACTTATTGGCGGATTGATCGATTTGCGCGGCTGGCTGGCATCTTCCAAATGGTAAAAGTTAGCGACGTGCATATAGGTCCTGACGCCGCCAGCATACCTTTGTGACCCTCAGCACGGGATTCATTCAAGCCATCCTGGACTTGAGTATTCAAATGTTCAGTATGCTCTACAGAAGAGCCCAACAGTGTTAGAGTGTTGGAAAGTTCCTTGGCGTGCCGTACAAAGCTTTGCCATTGAGGTTCGTGGGTTGACCATTGCCCACTCGAAGTTTGTGTGAAAGTTTGAAGGAACCAGACGTTTTCAGTATGGGGCAAGAGCCAATTGTGCACAACAGGTGTGACTGGGCTCGGCGGGAAGGAGCTGGTATGCATGCTGCTGCTTGCTTACAAAAATTCGACATTTGTTAGTTTAGCAGCATGTCCACAAAGACCCTTGGATTAATAGTTTGCACGCTACATCTCCAGATTCGCACACGCCTCCCGAGTTGGTGAATGCCGTGGGGCAATAATATCCAAGCGGTACACCCCGTGGACAAGGTCGACGCTGGGAGTGCCAGGGGAAAGGCTCCCAGCGCAGTCAAAGCGAGATGGTGGGAGGAGCCAACGAACCCTGGATGGTGTGGAGGGGGTCGGTTGGCGACCCAGCAGTGGCGTGCGCTTGGAGGGAAGGCGCGAGCAGTCGATAGGTACCGGTACCGGTACTCGTACTGGCCCGCCCCTTCCTGCCCACCGCAGAGTCGAGGGCATGTTGGCCAGGCATCCAGTCTGTTCGTGCAATTAATGGATCTCTGTGAGCTCTAGAATGGTCGACCTGTTATTCCCCAGCTCTATCTAGCTCGTAATACCTGCGCACCCCATACGCCTGTACCCATCCTGCCATCTCCATGGACCACGGCGTGCCCCAAGTGACAAGAGATAAAAAAGCTTCCCGTCCCGCCCTGTTCGCGATGTTTTGTGTCGTCAGATTCCCATCACTCTGCCCCTTCCCGCCCCAGAGGCAAATACAAGTCAAATTTTTCTTTTCATCTGCTTGCTTTCTTGCCTTGATTTTGCATCTGCCTTCGTTTCCCCCGTCGACGCTTCGGTCTGATTGTTGTTGCTTTTCCTTGTTACGCCATTCACGACTTACACATTGCCACCCACCGCTGCTGGCACCATCATAATCAAACGCCGCCTTAATTCTATCACAGACAATAACACCCTAATTCTTTGGCCAATAATTGCCCTCGCCGCAACCAGCTTTGCTTCATACATCGTACATCATACATCATACCCCAAAACCCGAACCGCTCGCAAGGCAGCTAGCTTCCACAGCTTGGTTGATCTTTGCCCGTTTTGAGAAGCACCACTTTTAGGTGCTCCAGTCACGAAAACACCAAAAGGAACAGCTGCTTACAAACTTTCAACGGCTGATATAAACGACAAGCCATAGGGCGTGGTTCACAACTCCGCGTCTTTGCTTACTTTAAGAAACGTTGCGCGCCGCTTCCTTGTTCAGAGGATCGTCGAAGACTTTGTCTGGCCTGCTCACCACCTCATGGGCATTTTTACTTTATCAAAAGACTCATCTTCAAAGTTTGCCACGCAATGGCATTAGACTACTACTACAATGGGACAACTCTTCCAAGGGCCCGCGCTCCTAAGAATGCCTTGAACCAGAAACTCAATATTCAAGTCCGAATTGACAGGCACTTCAACTCCAAGGTTTACACCTCAGGATCCACCATATCTGGTCAAGCAGTTGTCAAGACTCCAAGGGACGTGCGATTTGATGATTTTGACATCATTTTCTCGGGTATTGCTGCAACTCGCCTGGACTTTGTTCAGCAGTATCCTTCTCACTCGTTCCGGCCCTTCATGAAGCTGCGGATGCCCATCGACAGATCTGCTCTGCCAGAGGACAATGTTTTCAAAGCCGACAAGACCTACACGGTTCCCTTCCACTTTGTTGTCCCTCATCATCTCACTATTGGAGCCTGCAACCACCACTGCTCTTCTCCTGCCGTCAAGGAACATCACCTACGCTTGCCACCCACCGTTGGCTTCTGGGGACTTGACGACCAAGCCCCACAGATGGCTCATATTGAATATTCAATCAAGGCCAGGGCCTACCGCAGAGCCAACGAAGCTGGTGGAGTCGCTCACAAAGTCATGGACGGCTTTTACATCTTGAAGGTACTCCCGTCACTTCCCGAGGACGCACCTTTGGACATCACCCACCGAGACGAGCGTTACAACCTGTCCAAGACGAAGACCATTCGAAAGAACTTGTTTTCTGCCAAGGCTGGAAAGCTCACAGCCACCGCTGGCCAGCCCAGCGCCGTGATGCTGTCTGCTGACGGACGCCAGGCCTCGAGCTCTATTGCCCGAATCAAGTTCGACTTTGTGCCTGCCTCGACAGATTCTGTCCCTCCCAGGGTCAACTCAGTATCAGGCAAAATTGTCACTTCGACTTTCTTCGGTGCAGCTCCCACTGATCTCCTGCCAAACTTGGGAAGCCGGGCCACCTACACTGCAAACCCATCGCTCAGCTACACCGTCACTACTAACCTCTTCAACAACAAGAGTGTGGAGAAACTAGCATGGCAAATGCACAATGCATCTGGACGCCGGGACTCTGGCTATTCTAGCCTTGGAAACGCCGAGGAGGACCAGTCGGAGACTGATTGCTCCGACAATGTGGCCCAAAAGAGCAAGAAATGCCCCATTCGACACAATGCCATCCTGGACATTCCGTTCAGTATTCCAATGCCAAACAAGAGGATATTTTTGCCTACATTTCACTCATGCCTCATCTCCCGCACTTATACATTGCACCTTAATCTGTCTGTTGGAGCTACCAATACAGCAATGTCACTTGCGATTCCTCTGCAAATTGGTGTCGAAACAATTTATGAACCCCAGGACGGCGGTCTGCCGAGCTTTGAGAGCGTCATGGCGGAACAGGATCAAGCCACTGCAGCTGGGCGGTTTGACCTGCAATATCCCGAGTTGATGGACCACACAAGCAGCATGCTGCCGGGCTACGATGAAATCTTTCGACCAACAGTCCGCGTGGCGTGAAATATCAGCACACGCCACATCAACCATTACCTTAATAATTTCTCCTTGGTCACACTATAATATTATTTTACCGCTCTCACTCGTCCACTTTGCATTTGGAGTTTAGATGGATATATTTGTCAGATTCATTGTTTGAGATTCAGCCCCGTTTTCTTTCCATCACCGTGTCAGTTGTGTTTAATCTCTTAAGCATGCTTGGCCTATTACACTCGCTTCCAAGTCTTGCTCTGGAAAAGAACGGGCATCGTTTTATTTTTTCAAGGAGTTTAGCATTCGGGACAGAAGAGTCTGATAGAGACTGCAATGGGTATATTTCGAGCTTGGAGATTGAACCTGTTTGATCATCCTGGTGCACATACGTGACGTGCAACGCATGGGTTTGATTGCAAGTGTCGGGACGTGACAAATGAGGATACGATTGACGACATCACGACATTTGCGAACCAGTCTCGCACTTGACATGAATAATTAATATAATGACATGATGTTCGATTTTGTGCCCGCCCGGATCCCACCAGCCAGGACATAGCAGGTAAGACAAGTAAACGTCTCCCAGCAATGGGCGATGATGTTTCGAAGGACATTGATTTACCCACTCCTTTTTCTTATCCTTGCCCTTCCTCGCTTTTTTGTTGTAGTATTCGTGTTATGGAGTGCGTGTCTCGCAGATGGAGCCAACTTGGACGGACACTGCGGCAAGAGCCGGGAAGGGTCAAAGAAGGTCTGGTGGGTCTGATTGGCATACATAACCACTGTGGGTTGACACGGCTCGTCCTGTGGCTGTTTTCAACTCGGGAGGGAGCGAACGACTGTGGGAATTTGGGGCCGAATGGGGCGCACGTTGCTCGTGGGGCGGACAAAACATGCCGATGGACAGGATGCAAAGAGCATGAAATGCGGTGCATGATAAGACGGATAGGGGGCAACAAGCTTTCTGCTGTACCACTTGGCTTGTGAGAGCCTCTCGGGCAGCCACCAAATCGCGCCACTCAACCATCTGCCAATCCAAACCCCGTAAGCTTGCTTCTGCTGCATGCAACGTGCTCGACAGACTGGACCAGCTACCACCAGGCGCCTTAATCAGCATGTTTTCCTGGCATCTTCTCCTCAATTGCGTGGGCCACCACCCCTTGCTGCCAGTTGATCCACCCACACAGCTCGCGTATTCTTATCCATTCCTCCTAGCTGTTCCCGTCTTTGAGCTGGGCATTGCCTTGCTTCATTCGACGACACTCGGAACAGTCCCCTCGCTGTAAGCTTTCCCCCCCTTCCACATCGCTTTGGGACACAACAGTCAAAACTACCGCTAGTTGTCTCCCATTTAGCATTTTGACCTAACCTACGACGTCAGAACCGAACTCGCCTCAACGGCACCGCCCCTGTGCTTCTCTGTTCGGCCCAGGAGTTCTCGGTGAGCCTGGCCTTGCGTACATTCCAATTGCTTGGCATTCACAACTCGTTGTCTTGCCTCGCGTAGCGTGTCGCTGTCAGGGATCGCTAGCTTCCAAGCTCAACACATCCGGTACTCGGTACCAGTTTCACTCGCTTATCCTTATTTCAATCTCAATACTACTTTATTCGTCTTGCGGGGAGCTTGCGGATCGCTCACGAGACGACATCAGGACGACCACGGCCACGAGCGGAGAGCTTGTGTACTCCACGCCTTCCGACACAAGCCATATACTCTTCCCAACGTCTCGGACAGGTCCAGTCTCCCCTCGGCTCTCCACCACGACTCCAATTGATCCAACAACAGGGCCAGCAAGAGGTGTAGTTGGATCGGACACAGGTTGGAGGAAGCCATAATGGTTCGGGTGTCGAGGACTGGCCTGGGCAGCTTGTTGTCCTTGGCGCTATTTGCTCCTGTGGATGCGTTCTATATTCCAGGTGAGCCGCTGCTAATGTGCATTTGCGTGTCCGGCGTATCGGGCTAACGCCGCCACAAGGATGGTCAATCAAGAGCTACAGAGAAGAACAGCACATCCCTTTGATGGTCAACAAGGTTTACTCGGATAATACCCAACTCCAGTATGCTTACTACGATCTTCCGTTTGTGTGCCCACCCACAGGGCAGCACAAGTCCGCCACCGGACTTTTGAGTGGACAAAGCATACCTCTCAATCTCGGCGAGGTCCTGCGAGGCGATCGAATTATGGCTTCCGACATGGAGCTTGTCATGAAGAAGGACAAGCAATGCAACGTACTATGCACAAAAGAAATATCGCACAGCCATCTCGTCCGAGCCAAGGAACTTGTGCGGGATGCCTACGTTACTGAGTGGATTGTCGACAACTTGCCTGGTGCCACAAGCTTTGTGACAGTGGACAAGACGAAAAAATACTACGCCGCCGGTTTCAAGCTCGGGTACACGGAATTTTCCCCCAGCACGGGAAAGCCGCGCTACTATCTGTATAATCATCACACCATTGTGATACGTCACCGCAAAGCTTCTGGACGAGCTGGTGCGCGAGGCGAAAGGATCATTGTCGGATTTGAAGTCTATCCGAAGAGTATTGGCAGCGGCAACAGGCGAGACAGCAAAGGGTGCCCTGTTGACTTGCAAAACGTTGACCAGCCTTTTGAGCTTCACATGACTCCCAACAAGACACTTGATGCTGCTGCTCCCAAGCTCACCGACGCATCCTACCAGCCTGCTCCGACAGAGGACGACAATGACGGCGCTGGTGGCACACTCAGCATCCCTTACACCTACTCGGTCTACTTTCGCGAAGACGAGACAATTGAGTGGTCGCACCGCTGGGACCTATATTTTGTCAACCAGGAAGAGGGCTCGCGCATACACTGGCTTGCCATTGTCAACTCTCTGATCATCTGCGGCTTGCTGACGGGTATTGTCATGATAATTCTGGCCAAGACGATTCGCACCGATATTAAGGGATACAAGGATGCCATGGCCGAAGATGGGAAACTACGATTGAAGCGCAAGAACCGATCCGGCAACCGTACGCCCAGGGAGAAGCCCGGTTTGCTCGACCAAGGTGGCGATGCTGAGAATGACGCCGATGTATCGTCAGAAGACGAGACCCTCGAAGATGTGACGGGATGGAAGCTTCTTCACGCCGACGTGTTTAGGACGCCACGGTTCGGTAGCCTCCTCGCTCCTCTGGTGGGTTCTGGCATGCAACTCATGTTTATGGCCGTGGGACTGGTACTTTTGAGCGCTCTTGGCGTTCTGAATCCCAGTTTCCGTGGCGGCTTCATCAGCGTCGGCGTTGGTCTGTTCATATTTGCTGGTCTCTTCTCCGGCTACTTTTCCTCCCGCGTGTTCAAGAGTTTTGATGGCAAGGATTACAAGTCAAATGCACTGGTTACGGCTCTCTTGTTTCCCGGCCTCGTCTTTGCGCTCGCCTTTGTTCTCAATCTATTTGTGTGGGCGCAGGCATCTAGTACTGCCATCCCATTCGGGACCTTGATTGCCATTGTCTTCTTGTGGCTCTGTGTCCAAGTCCCTCTTGTCCTGGCAGGCTCATACTACGGGTACCTCAGGGCGGGAGCTTGGGAACACCCGACCCGGACAGCATCCATTGCTCGACAAGTCCCGCAGCAGGCATGGTACATCAAATCACTGCAGTCGATTCTGCTGGCTGGCCTGATTCCGTTTGCCGTCATCTTTATTGAGCTGCTGTTTGTCTTCCAGTCGATGTGGCAAGACAAGAGCGGCTACTACTACGTGTTTGGGTTCTTGGCTGTCGTGTCCATCATCTTGGTGGTGACCATTGCCGAGGTGACCGTGGTGACGGTGTACATCCAACTGTGCTCTGAGAATTACCATTGGTGGTGGCAGTCATTCTTTGTTGGCGGCGGCAGTGCTTTGTGGGTATTTGGCTACAGCATATGGTATTACGTCTTCAAGCTGCATATCAGCGGGTTTGTCAGCAGCATGCTTTTCTTCAGCTACAGCTTCATGGCATGCTGTGTATATGGGCTGTTGACGGGGACCATTGGATTCCTGAGCGCGTACGCCTTTGTTCGAAGGATATACGGGTAAGTCGGGGATGGAGTTGTGGAAAGAAGTTGTCCCACGCTAACAATTGAGCTCAGTGCCATCAAGGTCGATTAATTGAGTGAGAGGTGCAACCATACGGCCTCGGGCGCAATTCATTTCCACATTTCAGTGGCTCCTTGAAATGAACAAATTGACATGGAGGGGAACCTCTTTTTTATTCCCCTTGTTTTAATGGCAGTTGGAATCGTAGCTTTTTTCAGCCTGGGTTAGGCGTTTTGTGGCCCGGCATACACATTCTGGGATAAGGACTGGCGTTTTACTTGTACATACGCTCCTTCTAGAAGAGCATTTTGTGAAGGATGGAGAGATGGGTACTGGTTGTTTACGTTGGCGGCTAATGGGCTCACGGGCAAGGTTGACATGGCGCCAGGATGGTAATAATGACGAGACAACATTCCCTCGATGGACTTGAAATTTTGCAAGGATGGGAGAGCCTTTTGCACGTGGGTGATTGAGCCTTTGGTCGGCAGCTGTGTGATGTAGGCGACTACAAATAAAACGGACAGCTTGAAAGGGTACGTGCAGTCGGATTGACAAGACGGCAGAGATGCGTCCCAGCCAAGAAATCGAGCTTCAGCGATACACTCCCACGCCCCTGGGGGCCTGCACAGGTTGCCAAATTTGCAGGGTCAGACTTCCCGGGCTGTTGTACGTCGCTTATTGGACAATGGACATTGGACGTTGACACGTCAAATTGACACTTTGGAGCGACTTGACATGTCGTCACATTTTTGGCAGAAGGTGCCTGATGTACACCCAATGGCCTGAAGTAGGTGTGCTCTGACATCCCTCCGGCCAATGACATGCCAGGTCTGCCGTTGTTGTCATCCCGCCAGTCATTTCTAATCTGACTTGTGCCACGGTCAAAGAGCTACGATTGAAGCAGCCACCAAGAAGCCAAATTGCCCTTGGTGTTTTTTTTTTCTTTTTCATCTCTTTCAATTTGAAACCCAAGGCTTAAGCGAATCAATCTCCTTGGAAGTGGCAACCAGGCATTATGGCCTCCCGACCCTGGATGCATAGACACTGGTTGGATTTGTGCCTTTCTAATTGAGGCAGCCACAGCCATATAGATACTTAAGTACCTTACTACCTAGGTACTTTTCGGAACCCTAGACGAGCAAGGCAGCGCAGATACCAGATGGCATGGAATCCTAGCCTGCCGCTTGTTAGTGTCAGGTGTAAAAACCAGACATGGCAGGTACTCCACCATCCGCACCACGCACAAGCAAATCCACTACACTTCATCACGCCCATTCCCCCTCCTCGCTCGGAAGTTATTTTCTGATTTGTTCAGTTGGGGTTTAGCCCTGTTACAGAACGATTGTTTGTCCTCTATGAGCTTTAAGTGAGCTCATAAACTTGGAGAACCGACTGATTAAGAAAAGCCATGGCAGAGACCGCGCGAGAGACTGAGATGCCATCCTCTCTGACAATTTGCCAAAGATTGCGGCGCAAGTTTCGTCACATGTTTCTTAAGCCATTACAACGATTTCGACGCAGCCCCTCCGAATCCTCGACAAAGAGTAACAACAATCGAGATGAAACGATCGAAGGAGTATCACAGCTTGTGGCCAGGTGAGTGTTGCAGATCGCAAACCAGGCCACACTAACCGATTATGTAGTAAGGCAGCAAACGAATGTGCACCCACCACTGGCAGTTTACTCACCGTTAGTCGAATCCACGACGTGCCACAGCATGTTGCCACTGTTGGCGATGCAGATCCGAGTCGAACCGATCAATGTGCTTCGCCAATTTCCATTCAAACTATGGATAGTGGATTAAGCGGAGCAACGGAACAGTCAGTGATACAGGTGGATGATATTCCCTCGGACCTTTGGAGCACAGCATACCGTGAGGCAGTAGACAGTCTTGGCGAAGAAATAGATGTTGCTATTCTCAAGGGCAAGAAGGTTGAGCAACTATTCCAAGAATTTGTAGAGGTTGACAAGGCAGCAACAGGGAAGTCTGCGTTCTTGAAAGGCCTGGAGCACTTGAAAAAGATACAGGTTCCACTTGGGAGACTGAAGCAGGTATTGGACGTGGCAACTCCCCTGGCGAGTGCCGAACCAATAGCGACAACCGTTCTGGGTGTTGTTGCAGGCGTAACAACGGTCAGTATGATTATCAACATGTCCCACAGTATCTCAGGAGTTGCTGCCCAAGGACTAATCAGTCAAAAAGATTGCAATAAGCCTTGCATCATCTGATGTAGAATTCGCAAAGAAAATCAAGGACATGCTGGAGCAGTTGTCATACATTGATGAGTGTGATACACTTGGCCAGAAAGAAGATCATGGGAACATACACAAGGTGATCATCCTGCGATAGACTGCAAAGCCCTTCTAACATTTTCTAGGCTTTAGTCCTGGTATATCAGAAGATTCTCGAATTCTATAGGGCTGCGTTCGAAATATTAACCAAGAAAGGCGCCAAGCTAGCCGTGAAGATACTATTAGCAAATAACAATCTTGCAGGCATTATCCAAGAATTCTTGGAATGTGCTAATAATCTCCGAAATCTTATTTTACTCGCGACTACAAAGATTATGCAAGATGTTAAAGATATGCTATACGATCAAGAGAGTGCGTTTTTTAAATCTTGTGTTTCTGTGAGATCACTATTAACCATCACTTAGTTGCTCGCTGGTTGGGTAGTGACAAAATGAGTGGGCAGACTCAACACCATGCATCTCTTCAGCAACACCGAGCTGATGAAGCTTGCGAATTCTTGTTGGCGAATTCTCAGTTTAAGAAATGGTATCACGCTACTAATTATCAGCAGCTGGTGATACTTGGCAATATGGGCAGCGGGAAGTCTGTCTCTATGGCGTTTCTCGTAGACGAGCTGAAACGAAGGAATGAACGGCAAATTCCACGGCCCAAGGTGTGCTACTATTACTGTCGGTCTGATAAAACTGGTGCGGCTATTTTCATTCTCTCGACCCTAATCCTGCAGCTCCTTGAGCAATTTCCGGGCCTAAAAAAGTCATTCTTTGGATGGTATAAGGAAGCTCAGATGTCTGGAGACTTTGACCCCGCGAAAAATCTACGGACACTAGAAGAGTTCTTGAAAGACATACTGCAAGCAGTCGATCGCCCACTTTTCTTCCTCATTGACGGTCTAGATGAATGCAAAAGACTGGATCGGAACCAACTACTGAACTTATTGGCCAGGATAATTCAAGAGAATTCTAACCTCAAAGTCATACTGTCTAGCCGCCCTGAAGAGGAGATCTTGCAGCGCCTGAGAGAAACCGCCAAGATTGATATAGGCCCCAATGCTGAGCGAGATGCCATCATCGTCAGGAAGAGAGTTGACAGTATATTGGACTACCTAGCCGAGGATGTCAAGACACTGGTCATAGACCGACTATCGCATCTAGCACATGGAAGCGCTATATGGACGAGGATGGCTATTGAACTCATTGTGGAAAGCAAGGTCTACGGGTTGGGCCCTATGCAACGTTTCCTAAACGAAATATCCCTACCTCGTGACCTCTCGATTCTCTACAAGGACATCCTGTCACGATACACTTCACTCAATGCCGATAATGAGAGTCTTGCCATTACAGCTTTGAAGATTTTGGCCGTCGCCCGCAGGCCTCTCAGCATATCGAACTCGCCTGGTCTGCATCGCTAGGCTCATTACGGCATGAAGTGCACAGCGTGGCAGACATAGCCGGGCTAGTCGACCACCAGAGAGTCATGAGTCTTGTTCGACCATTCATTAGTCATGTCGACTTTGCCGACACAAACAAACGACAAATCCGGCTGTTGCATGAGTCAGTGAATGAGTTTATTGTAAAATCGTGCGCGCCTGTTTGGTTGCGTAAACAGGGTGCAGAGATGTCCGAAGCAACTGTTATCAAGAGCCTTGAAGCAGATATGCTGAACATATGCACCACATATCTGTTGTTGGCTGAAATTGGCCACCAAGATCTATTCTCAGAGGCGCAAGTAGCCATCGAAGAGTTGCCCCAGGATTTCGATCTCTTCAACAACGACACAAAGGCAAATGATTATGATCCATGCTGCACGTGGGAAAAGTGGGAAGAGTCTATGATCCGCTATGACCCTACGGAAAGGGGCTTTGGCGAGTTCTTCGTTTACGCTTCATGCCATTGGATAGAACACTTTGGCGAGGACTCCAACGAGGTTTGTGCTTTGGAGAGGATTGAAGAATTGTGCCAGGCGGGCTCGACAAGAATCAACAACTGGATTGAACAAAATCGTCGACCAGACTGCGTGATCAAGCCCAGGTTTGAGTTTGATAGTAGTTTGTATGATCCCCTCAGCATTACTTCACTCTACGGCTCTGAGGCCATGCTACGGCATATGATTGACAACTCAGACTTTACCAATGGTAATTTCCTCCCAGACCCAGCCATGGGTGCTGCTGACCAAATTTTTCAGTGGGGAGAGTTTTCCAGACTGAAGATATTGTTCTTTGAGGGAAAAGTTAAACATCAACTTCACAACCTTGACTTTTTTCGGCTAGCTCTGAAACGATGGCATGGTTCCAACAAGAATTGCGATGATTGGAGCATAGTATTTGACCTTGTCGACAATGTATTGAACGCTATGGTCAAAGGAAAATGGGGAAATGAGCTTTTGTGTCTTGCGGCCGCCAAGGGTTGCTTGCCACTGATCCAGCGGCTGATGGACAAAGATGCGCATAATGCGGCATTAAGAATCGAGTTACTGCATGGGTCTCGACAAAAGCAATACCGTGCCTTGTTTGGCAATTTATCTCATCAATCGATAGGGGAGGCCGTCTTGGGAAACCACGTTGATGTTGTCGAATATTTGCTGAGGCAAAGCGGCATTGAAGCACACCTTCAATATCGGAACTTGCAGGGCGAGAATGTTCTTCACCTGGCATCCAAAGCTTGCAACCCGGAGATATTTCGTCTTTTAGTCCCTCGATTCATGCAAGGCGTGCACCAGACCGATGGCCAAAGAAACACGCCTTTAAGCCGAGTTATTCTAAGCGGCGCGGATTGGCAACACCGGTCCGAGTCGGCAAAGATACTACTGTCGGGGCAAGGTAACGCTTATCAAAAAGACTACTCCGACGACGACCAGAATCCTTTGCGTACAGCTGTACGACTCGGTGACTCGCAAATGTGCCGCCTCTTGACCACAATCGGTAAATTGAACCCAGTCTCAGCCCTGGTGTATGCTGAGGATGGAAGCCTGGTCTTGAAAGACGCGAGCTTGGGGAGCGAGCAAGCTGCTGTGGGTATATCCACGCTGCTCCGCGGACATGCCAAGTTTGGATGAATATTATATATGGCGAGGGACCTTGATGGATACGGCCTTGAATACATTTGATGGTAGGACATGACGTGGACGGCTATACAACGTATTTTTGCTACCCACCGGACAAGAGCATCATACATGGTCTTTTTATTTATTATTTATTATTTTTCACTTTGATTTCTATAATTGTTATTTGTCACCTCACGTGACAGAGGTACTACTTACAGGCAGTTACATGTCCTTTCCAACCCACCTTGTGACACCACCTGTATGTCCCGTGCGGTAACAGCTCCCAATAGGTTGCCCCATTCCAGGTTCCAAAATGTTTGAATTTTTCCATCTCCATACTCTGTGCATTGACCACACCAACGACTCCTTTTCTCTTCCTTCGTTGGGAGACGCCACAACTAATCACTCAACCTCGCGCTTGTCCACATATCAGACATTTCGACTGCCTAGCGTCTCTGATCATATTGATATTAAGCCTCATGACTGAGGGATATTTGACACTGCTTCACCCCATGCCTCGTCCGTGAATATATTACCCCATATTCTTCTGCCAGAGTCTGAGTCTGGAAGCAATCAACACCTCATAATCGCGTACCCTTGCAGTTTATCCGCAAAGTCTGCTCTAAAAAGGCCACTACCATGTCCGAAAATGCTCCAGATAGACGCTCAAGTCAGAGGACAGATTACACACAGCAAAAGACTTTTGTTGGTCTCGACTTTTTCAGCCTACCCAAAGAGATACGCATAAACATATACAGAAGAGTGCTCGGCGTACCGCAGACATTTTTTCTTTTCCAAGACGCCGGTTCTCATGTGAAATTATTCGCTCCAGAGCGACCAAAGTGGCTTGGACTACTCTATACCAATAGGCAACTATACAATGAGGCCAGCGGCGAGATGTACGGTTCAAACAGATTCAATCTCGTGGACACGATGCAGAATCAGCATCGCATTCTAAGGTCCTTTGTCGACTCCATCGGATCTGTAAACGCAAGCTCGCTTACACGCCTGTGCGTTAGCTTCCCTGCCGCAGTGAGCATTGAAGGGCACTCGGGGAGGGTAGTTCTCAGGGACGACGACTTGCTCAGTTTGAAGCTTCTGCGAGAAAAGTGCGCCAATCTGACGACTCTCGAAGCCTTTGTTCACAAGGACAATTCTAGTGCCATGACCAAGGGCGGCGGGGATGAGCCACACTT
Organism: Keithomyces neogunnii; assembly: GCA_020975405.1. NCBI lineage: Eukaryota > Fungi > Ascomycota > Sordariomycetes > Hypocreales > Clavicipitaceae > Keithomyces > Keithomyces neogunnii. The sequence continues at coordinate 4,224,517 of JAIOWQ010000003.1, read as the reverse complement.
TACTCGGGATGCATTGTTGCTTGTTGACGCCGAGATCAAGTCTATTTCTTTGATTAGACTTGTTGTCAGATTCTACTCGGGCACGCCCACACCTTTGGCGAGGGGCTTGATGCGTGAGTTTGGGTGGGTAGTTTTGAGAGGTGATGAGGCGCTGTGAATTCGTTCCTTTTCTATTCTTTTTGGATTATTCCTCTCGCGACATTTCATGTCAACCTATTTTGGTCCAAGTTGGGATGCTTACTGTCTATGCAAGCGTATTGTACGTAACATGACGTGTTGAACAGATATTAGCCAGTCACAGAAGTCCTTGGGCATCTTGGTATGCAAAGCTACAATCATATTTCCCAACAAAGACGCATCAAACGTGCCCTTGTAGTCACCCATGAACCTCCAAGATTACATCCAATTGGCTAGATCGGTCCTTGTCGGGTCCTTCACTGCTTATATCAAACAGAAGTCGTATTGTGCAGGTGACTAGCGGACACTGCCAGCCACGTGGACGGCTAGACGCGGGGATCATGTGCGGTGGCGCACGCAATTGGCTCGGAAATGAAGACCGATTCCGACTGCCCCGATGTCGGGTGGAGTCTGGTCCGCGGGCGGCCCGAGTTTACTTAAATAGGCGGCGACGGCGCATATGACTTGCTCAAGATTCGTCTGGTCTGTTTCAGGTCGTGGCCTGGTCATGTGCACGGTAGCAGACGGGATGGATATCAACGAGTTTCGAAACGCGGCCAAGGCGGCCATTGACGAGAGTATGTTTTGTGCCTGTTCCTGTTCCCGTTGCACAAAATGTGCCACGCAACGCGGCTAAGGGCGCTTCTGCCACTTGAACCCCGCTTCAGCTTCAGCCCCTCAACTCCAACAACCACATCACCATCACCACTTGACTTGACCACCAGCTGACATTCGCAGTCGCCGACTACCACCAAAATGTCGCCTCCAAGCGTGTCGTGTCCGACGTGCAGCCAGGCTATCTGCGCCCTCTGCTCCCCCCGTCGGCGCCGCTAGACCCGGAGCCGTTTGAGGCCATCCGCGCCGACGTGCACGACAAAATCATGCCGGGCATCACGCACTGGTCCAACCCCGGCTTCATGGCCTTTTTCCCCTGCAGCAGCAGCTACCCGGCCGCCATTGCCGAGATGTACTCCAACGCCTTCAACGGCGCGCACTTCAACTGGATCTGCAGCCCGGCGGTGACGGAGCTGGAAACCATTGTGCTCGACTGGATCGCCCAGGCCCTGGGCCTCCCCGAGTGCTTCACGTCTGGCGGGAGCACGCACGGCGGCGGCGTCTTGCACGGCACGGCCAGCGAGGCCATCCTGACCGTCATGGTGGCGGCGCGAGAAAAGTACCTGGCGGCGCGGACGGCGCACCTGGCCGAGGGCGAGGCCAAGGACGAGGAGACGTGGCGGCTGCGGAGCAGGCTCGTGGCCCTGGGCAGCGCCGGCGCGCACTCGAGCACCAAAAAGGCGGCCCAGGTGCTGGGCGTGCGCTTCGCCACGGTCCCCGTGCACGAGCGCGACGGCTTCGCCATGACGGGCGCCTCGCTGGCCGCGACGCTCGACGACCTCGCCGCCAAGGGTCTGGAGCCCTTTTACCTGACCGCGACGCTGGGCACGACCGACGTGTGCGCCGTCGACGACTTTGCCGGAATCGCCGACGCCCTCGACCAGAGGGACACGACGACGACGACGACGACGCCGCTCTTTGTCCACGTCGACGCCGCCTACGCCGGCTCCGCCCTCCTCCTCCCCGAGAACCAGGGCCTCGCGCGGGCCTTTGCCCGCTTCCACTCCTTCAACTTCAACCCGCACAAGTGGATGCTGACCACGTTTGACTGCAGCGCCACCTTTGTGCGCTCCCGCGCCGACCTCATCTCGGCGCTGAGCATCAAGCCGCCGTACCTGCGCAACCACTTCTCCGACGGCGACCTCGTCACCGACTACCGCGACTGGCAGATCCCCCTCGGCCGCCGCTTCCGCTCCCTCAAGCTGTGGTTCGTCCTGAGGAGCTACGGCATCCGCGGCCTGCAGGCGCACATTCGCAACGGCGTCGCCATGGCCGAGAGCCTGGAGCGCAAGCTGCGCGGCAGACGGGACCTGTTTACCGTCTTCACCCCGGCCCGCTTCGCCCTCGTCTCGCTCAGGGTCGTCGGCAGGGACGACGACGAGGTCAACCGCCGCACAGAGGACGTGTACGAGGCCGTCAACGCCGGCGGCGAGTTCTACCTCACCAGCACCGTTGTCGCGGGCAAGTTTGCCATTAGGGTGTGTACGGGTGTGGCCAGCGTGCGCGAGGACCATGTGCAGCGCGTCTTTGACGTCTTGGTCGCCGCCGCCCACAAGGCCACACGGCCCTCTTCTTCGCCATCATCGTAAACCGCGGGGCAGTTGTTATTCATAGAGAAGCTATTGTATTCCTTTTTTTGCATTGCCAGATGCCCATCGTGACCGTCACCATGCCCTCAAGCTACCCTTCCGTCCGCGCCTCTCCTCAGCGTCCTGCCCGCCCTGGCGCCCACCATGTTGCCCTCGTCCAGCGCCACCACGCCGTTGACAAGCACGTACCTCAGCCCCTGGCTGCGCAGCTTGGGCTGCTCAAAGGTGGCCATGTCCTTGACCCTCCCGGCGTCAAACAGGACCAAGTCAGCCGCGGACCCGACGCGCACCACGCCCCGGTGCGGATACACGCCCAGGCGCTTCGCCGGCCGGCTCGTCAGATGGGCCACCATGTCGGGCAGCGGAATCAGGCCCAGCTCTCGCGAGTAGTGGCCCAGGTACCTCGTAAAGGTGCCGTATGCGCGCGGGTGCGTCGTCTTGCCGTGCAGGATGGCGTCGCTGCCCGACATGTGCACGCGGTGCTGCATTATGGCTTGCACGTTGGGCTCGTTGCCAATGTGCATGAGGCACGACGTTGCCAGGCGGTCCTTGACGAGCGTTTCGAAGAAGACTTGGTGCGCCGGCTTGTTCTCGCTCTGTGCCACCTCGGACACCCTTCTCCCTGAGTAGTGTGCTATCGAGGGGTGACTTGTGCTTCCGATCTTGGGGTGGATTTTGTTAGTTCGGGGACCTTGTTGCTGTAGGAAGTGCGAATGGGTTTGTTGGCGAGGGGGTATATGTCTGTACGTCAAGGGAAGAGAGGCCATTTAGAGATGTGTAAATCGAGCGGAGCGAGGCCCAAAAAAAAAAAAAAACTTACTTGGATCTCATCCCAGTTGGTAGGAATCCCGTGTCCGCCATCACAGCCCGTCTCCTCGACAGCAACCCGGATGCGTTCCCGCATCTCCGGGTCCTCGAGCCGTTTCAACGTCTCGGCCGGACCCCCGGACGAGGCCCAGCTCGGAATCAAGGCGGCCAGCGTCGTGCATCCCGGCAGATAGGGGTACGTGTCGAGCGTGACGTCGACGCCCGCGGCGAGTTTCTCGTCAATCATGGAGATGAGGAGCGGCGCCTTGCCCTTGTTTTCGGAAAAGTTGAGCGTCGCGTGCGTCAGGTCTGGCGAGTTAGCCGGGCGAGCAGGAATAGAGATGGGCATGTGTTTATGCTCGTGTATATGTTACATGTACAATGCCATGCCGTGGCGGGAGACGGGCAAGGACAGGATGGCCAACTTACGCACTGGACAGCCAGTCGAGCTCCCGAGGTGCAGCATCTCGGCATAGCTCTCAATGGCCTTGAAGCCGTAGCTGCGGTGATGCGGCGCATAGTAGGCGCCGGGGTATTCGTCGGCCAGCGTCTTGCAGAGGACTCCCAGCTCCGACGTGGACGCGTACATGCCGGGGGTATACGTCAGGCCACTTGCGCAGGTCAGCCAGAGCTCGTGTGTTGGCAAGAGACGGACGGGCAGGACTCAGTCAGTACCTTGACATGCCAACCGCGCCCTGGTCCATGGCCTCGCGCAGCAGCCGCACCTGGTCGTCAATCTCATCCTTGGTGGCGACGCTGTCGTGCGGTCCGCAGGCCAGCAGCCTCAGGTTCCCCTGCGGCACGAGCATGGCCACGTTGGTGGCCGTCCTGTTGCTCTCCAGGCAGTCCAGATACTCGCCTACCGTCCGCCACTCGAACACGCCCACGCCCCTGTGCAGGGTTGCGCACTCGTCATCGGTAGGGTTGCCGTTCCAGCCGGCGATTTGCTCACGGATGGCCTGGAGCTGCGCCGAGTTGCGCACCGGCGCGTACGAGATGCCGTCCTGGCCGACCACCTCCGTCTGGGGACGCGGGTCAGCATCTCGCACCATCTGCTGGGCTTGTCAAGGCTCAAGAGAAAGACTTACGGTGCAGCCCTGCGAAATCTTGGCCTCGTGCTCCGGATTGGTGAGCAGGTACAAATCCGAGTGCGCATGCATGTCAATGAATCCCGGCGAGAGCACATGTCCCTTGGCCTCAATCACCCTCGTTGTCGCCTCGGCCACTTTGATGCTCCCCGGCTCGCCCATCTGCGCAATGAGACCATTGGATACGAAAACGTCGGCGACAAAGGGAGTCGCCGACTCCTCGCCCGTTATCACGGTTGCTGACGAGAAGAGAATGTCGGCTGCCATGACTGATTGCCTCTGCCTCTCTGTACCAGGCAACAATTAACAATTATGATGAAGCCAACAAAGAGGAAGGAGAAGAAGCAGGCCAGACGAGACCGGACTTCATTGCGGCTACCCCACATATGCCACACACGAGCAGTAGTCCCACGTTCTACGGGGTACGACGTGAAGAGAAGAGGTCTGGTGCAACGATTGAGAAACAAAAATGGGGTGTCAGTGGCCCATCGTGGGGGGATGTGGAGTGACAGCGGCTTCACCTGACAGTCGTGGGGGTCCCGGGCCTCTGTCACCCAAAACTTGGTGGGGGACAGCTTTTGGATTCAGGATCCACCGGCATCCAACACGTTCGCATGATATGAACCAGCAATATGGGGTACTAATAATTGAATAAATGTCCCGTTGCTCGGCATGTTTCCAACATGTATGCCAAATGCCCCTTTATCCCAAAAGTAAACAAGAAAAAGAACAAGGTAGAAAAAAAAATACGAGTGCTGCCAATGCTGTCAAAGACACAAGCCACCAGCCTCAAGGCCGGTCTTTTCCATATGGGCCATGACGCCATCGCTTGCTGTTCTCTTCAACCCACCACCTGGAGATGAATGCCGCCTCTTCTGCCCATTTGGCCACTTCTATGCCGTGTGCGCGTTCAACGCTATGCAAAAACGAATGAAACTCAAAACCCTCGACAGCCGCCTCCTCGGTTGGATCGGCGCCGACGTCTGTGAATCGCCATGCATTGTTGTCAATGACGGGAACCACCAGACGCAAATGCGGCTGCCGGGCATCACGAACGCTCACCATGGCTCGCCCCGGGTTGAGAATGGTAAACTGCCAGTCCCCCTGCCCCGTCTCGGACGATTTCCGCACTTGTCGAATCATTGTCTGTCCTTCATAGTTTCCTGCTGCAAGGCTTGTTGCAAACCGGCTGTGCTCGGGTGCAAGGGACCCCGTCTCTACGAGCAAGTCCAAGATTGTTGGAAGAATCTGCAGAGATGTGACGGCGTCATCGACATGCACCACGGGTAGCCTAGGATGCGAAATCACCAGGGGAACGTGCAAATTTCCCACATTTGCGTTATAATATGCCGACACCATTCCGTTCTCCGGCATCGACAGGCCGTGGTCTCCAACCATGACCACGAGCGTCTCGTTTGCAACCCCTTGCTCGTCCAGTATGCCCAACACTTTTCCTAGCCACTTGTCATCGTAGCCTATGCTGTTCATGTACCTCGAAAAGTCCTCCATGCCGTGCGTCATGGGCACATATGTCTCGTTCTTGGGAAGGCCAAATGGGTGGTGGCTCGTACTTGTCAGGTGCGTGAGAAACACCCGTTCGTTCTTCTCCTTGGCCGAAACAAATGCATCTCTGATGTAGTCCTCTAGTGGGCTTTCAGGGATACCAAAGTAGTTGACGTCGGGCAAATCCGAAATTCCGAACTTGGGAATATTGCCCTTTCGTCCCTGTAAATACTCCTTGGAAACGAGGCTCTCACGTCGATAGCCCATGTACTCCAATAGCCCCTGTTCGCTATCAAAATCCATCGTCACGGATTGCATAAAGGACGATGCCCATTTGTCTGAGAGGAACTGTCTGTCGGGTTTTACGTCGCGCTTCCCTTTCTTGAGCTCAATGTGATTCAAGGCATGGAAAATATGAGGTATGCAAGGTGCAGGAAGTTTGTGAACCACCTCCAGGTTGAAGTCCGCAACCAGTGGTGATGTGCCACAGAGCGTTCCAACGAGGCTCTTCAACGTGTAGGTGGCTGGTGTAAATGCATTGTTGAAATTGATGCCGCCACGCCGCTTGGTCTTCGCTTCGGGGTGCGCAAATCCGTCGTTGTAATCCCCAGTGATGAAATTCGCATTTGGTGTGAGTGACGTAAGCTTTTCTTGAGCGGCCTCTGGTAGGGTCCCGTTTTCAAATGACTGCGCAAGCTTCTTCCAGACGAGACCGTCTTTCTTGACGGGAAACACATCCTTTCGGGTACTTTCAAGGAAAACAAGCACAACATGTCGGATGGGCACCTGGGAGAGCTTGCCTCTGAGGTCGGCCAAGACATCGTCTCCGAGGTTCGATATCTTCAGAGGGTCGTGGGTAGCACTGTAGTGCTTCTCGGGGATATACCGCTGCCAGAAACCCAAGGTTTGGGCCAACAAACTTGAGAATTCTGCCGGAGAAGATGCGCTGTGGACAGCTGTTAGGTTATCCCAGGAATCGCCTATGCCGGAGCCAAAGAGGGGCTTCATGTGGACAAGGTTCGGAGACGAGTTTGAAAAGTCCACAAACGGTAACAGCGCCGATGTCCAAGACATGAAGATCAGTGAGCTTTCGTGCGGCCGAATCAAGAATAGGATGATTTGGGCCGCCAAAGCCACAAATATAAACGCATGCAACAGTGGTTTAACCCAGCGCCTCCAGTTCCGCTCCCTGCGTTCTGCCCCCGTTGTCCAACAGCCCCGTGTTGATTCCTCGTGACTGTCGTCAAACTTGTCGTCATATTCAGCATCTTGCCGAGGGATGCTGCTGTAGCTGGCGGCTTCGAGTGAGAGACGGTTCGTGATGCAGATCCTTCGCAAGGCGGATAGAGGCCATTTGACCAAGTCGCTCCCAACACCAAAGAGGGCAAAAAACACATCCTGCAGCATGCAGGCGGCCACAACGGCCACGCACACGACCAGGGTCAGCGAAAACAATCCAGAAAGGAACATGGACCACGAGGAAGAGTCTCCAGCCAATGCAATGTTGCGCCAATGCAACTCTGAGCCGGAGACGACGAAGAAGGAAACATTCAGGGCGCCCAAGGCGATGACGAAGAATAACAGGACACTGGCTGCAAGCGTGGCTACTGCCCGTGTTGGCCTGGCCGCTGAAATGACCCAGTTGTCCAGCAACAGTCGTATTATGAGGAGTATAGCTAAATCTTGGGCAAAAAAGGAATAGCCCCATCGCAGCAGATGCACTCTCGACAGCGCAGTGACATGTGTGTGAATATGGACTATTTTGGCACCAAGAACCGATACAACGGCTAGGGCAAAGGCAAGTCGTCTATTCACGAATCGTGAGGCAATGGATACAGCAACTCGTCGGCCAGCTAGCCGCTTGGCGACGGCGTGTGCGCAGTCCCGTACACGGCATAGTTGTCGAGAATGGGTGGGAGGAGCATGGCCATGGTGTTGCCCCCCAGCCATTGTGTGAGGGCGATCAACACAATTGCTCACACAGTTGTTGGTCCGGCCAGTCGTGACCTGATCGTCGGTTCGGTGTGAAGACCAATAGTCGAGCTGGGGTATGATGGCCGTGCAAATATGCCGTCCAAGTTCGCAACAAAAGACGGATGATACCGCATTGACATGGATCGAAGTGGAGGAAGTTCCGGCTCGAGGGACAGGCGCCAGCAGTCGGGATAATCAAGGAGATTTACAGTATGGCATTTATGCAAACCCACATGCACAGACAGAAGAACATGTACAGGCGGGAAGGAAAGGCGCCCGTCAAGGTCGAAACGGCGAGCGGCTGATAGTTGTACCTGGCGATCCACCACAAGGAAGCGAGCATCGTGTCAGTGGACATTGCCGCTCAGCCTCTGGGAGGGGCTGGCTACTTATAATATAAGGAAGAGACCAGTTTAGCCAACAGCAAGCCAGGCATTCTGTGGCAAGAAAAGTACCTCGTGCGGCGAGTTCCACAAGTCCTTCTGAGAGGCGCCAAGATCGTCAGTCCATGTCGAATTTTTGAGGAGCCGGGTCGTCATGTGTAGTGGGCCGACCCAGTCAGATTGTAAATGGCAAAAGGGGCCGGCATAGAGGAAAGCGATCATGTCCAAGGAGGATGGAGATTGCCAATCCCGAGCTGTGTTGGTCAAGCACGCGACACTTGGGGGGAAATTGGAACCACAACGAATTCGTTGCCTGGGGCGTGCGAATGTGGACGGGCGCACCAACCAACACGGGACTGCAGCCTGTCAATATGACATTGAGGAAATGGCCATGGTGTCAAAGACCTTTGAGTCTGTGAGTCGTGAAGGCCCCTGACTCGGAAGCCACACCCACTGCTGGCGACATGGACTCCATGCAAGGATGACATGCCACGCCCCGTGATGCAGGGTCAGTCCATACAGAAATGCAAGATTGTGGCAGACTCATAGTAGGCCGCCAAACGGCATCAGGACCGATGATCCCGCCTGTCGTAGCCAGAGGGGCAAGGCATTTTTGGCCATGAGCACAATTGGAAGTTTGGCGGAGGTTTGGACATTAGACTGTTGAACAAGGCCGGGCAACCGATGCATGTCTGTAGCTGGCCCAGGCATTTGGAACTGACACCCACCGGGTCTCCTTTGCAATTGCTCCGTGCTCCGGACTTGAGTGGCGATCTGGGATCAAGGTAGAAGAAGCCAGTCACACGAGAAGCTAAGCTCGTCGTCGAGGCCAGGGCTGAGAAAAGAAGCTTTCCACCCCGCAACCTTGCACGCGACTAGCCAGGGGGAAGTCAATCCTGTTGAAAAGCTTGGCGGAGTAGTTGAGCCTGCATGACAATATTTCTCGTCGGCCAAGCCACCGCCCACAGCCACCGCCCATGAACCCATGAAGGCTTGCTGAGGGCAAGTTGTGATTGGGGCTTTTGAGCAGAAAAACCTCGCACCTGGTCGCATGGGCCATAGGAACAACGGCTCAAATACGGAGTAGGTGGTTCTGAAATGGGGGCCGTTTTCTATTGTCTGGACCCTTTCAGGCGGACCTTGATGTCTCGGCTAAAAGCACCACCTTCGGGCAGCTTTCCCACGCCTTCACGCCTCTGTCATCAAGGCTGGGATGCATTGCAGCCTCATGAACCGTCATGGTTCATTCGAATTGAAATCCATTTGAGCGGATCGTAGGAGGGCAGTTTCGAGGATGTCAAAGGCCACTCAAATGACCTTCCAAAGACGGGAGCATCCTTTCCACAAGGAAACGGGGGTAAAATGAGGGGGGGGCAGATGGGTTCCGCAACTGCACCTCCATGCCTCCATGCACGACTGTCTTGATCCTCTAATATTGCAGGGCGTGCATCCGCCATCAAGCAGCGCAGGCACTGTCAACCAAACTGTGCGCCATGGTATCGTGCTATGGTGAGCAGTGTCTGGTGACTGCTGACTCGAAAAGCCCTTTCTTTTCGGGTGCGCTTTGGCCTCAGTCCGGGATGTCGATGGAGAAGAACGAGTCAGTTCCGACATGTTGATCCCTTGTTGTGCTGCTGTGTTGTTCCCAGGCAGGTTATGATCCGAAGCGCAGACTTGGAAGTCAATCGAAGTCGAGGTGCGAGGAGGAGTTGGTGGATTGCTGAGGGGTCGCGCCCGAAATGCCTACTGAACATGCTCCGCCGCCCACAACACGAGGTTAAGGGCAAGGAGACGGCCAGTCGTGAAAATCCCACGAGGGAGCTCGCTTTCATTTATAACTCACAATCTTGGACTTATCCGTCATTGAGCAAGCAGTCCATTCGCCAGCTTTGGGGGGGGGGGGGCTGTAGTTGTCGTAATCCTCTGGCACCCAGTTTGATCTAGCGCCCAAAGAGACCTTGCTGAAGCAACTGGCTCGTGTCATCTGATGGACGGACGAAAACCGCCCCCGTTGCATACATACATTAATACAATGTAGGTCATGCAGGGTACAGGGCTACGAGTCATCACTGGGCGTGTTTTTGTTGCAATCATATTCAGCAACAGCTTTCCAATGCCACTCTTCCGACCCAACAAGCCTCGAGCTGACGTCATGGTTATTGGCTTGTTTCTACACAGATCTCAAGTTGCGCCGTCTGCCACAAGTAGTCAGCCTCATCTCTGGCTAGAGCCTTCACGTCGCAGTCTACTTTAAAGAAGAAGATGCAGAAAACGCCGTGTCGTCATCTCATTATCTAAATGCTCGCTCTACGAGGTGCCTTGGTTCGTCGCATGGCTTCCTTGGCCTCTGCTTCTTCCATCCAGGGGAATCCACCCTCGTCTTTCAGTCTTTGCAAAAAGTCTTTGCCAAATCGGTACCCCATCTGGTACACTTCATCAAACTTGATGAAATCCAACGTGCCATAGTCATCAACGGGCGGGCGCATGTAAATGCACCCCGGCATAGTCTTTGCTCGCTCCAAGGCATCTACGCTAGACACATAGGCCAGGCGGCCTTGAATCTCCGCCAGAGTTGGCGGATTGGGGTGAGCCGAAAGCGGGTTCCATCTATTTAAAAAAGCCCACATGCCTGATAACGAGTCGCCATATGTTTGTGGTGTGTCATCATCAAGCGCGCCAACATCGACAGCAAAGATGGTGTCAACGCCAAGCGCCTTCATGTGGGAAACTGTCAGGTTATCCACGTAGCCACCATCCAAGAGCATGCTACCCTCGTCACAAAGGGGCGGCAGCAACCCAGCAAGAGACATGGATGCACGAATATACCTCCATGCATATCCACTCGTATGAAACTCAACCCTGCTCTTGCTTATGTTGGTCGTGTTACAGTAATACTCGAGCCAGAAATCCTCAATTTGCGTGTTTCCAAATGTCTTGAAAATACCTCGGTTGAATTCGTGTCCAGTCGTGTATGACGCTGATGGATACGTCAAGTCGAGAGCAAATCGCCATAAACTTGCCATGCGGCCGAAAAATTTCTTTGCAAAGCCAAACATGGGGACTATATCTGCGTGTCGAGCATATAGAGCTCCGACAAAAGCACCAATAGAAGTACCGCCGATTACGTCAATGGGAATACCAGCTTCTTCCATGGCTCTGATAACACCAATCTGGCTCATGCCTCTTGCTCCGCCGCCACCAAGTACCAGCCCGATAGACTTGCCACATAGACGACGAGCAAGGCGGTGAAAATCGCTCTTGTAAGGCGTGTCTGGAGAGTAATATGGCGTGTGGTGAACCTTTCTCGACGTGTACTTTTGGATCTCCGCTTGAAGCACCTGCACTCGCTCCTTGAGAGCTTGCCCAAGTCTCTTTGACGGAGGCAGGTGAACGGGCATGGTGTTTACACCATAGGCCATCTGAATGTGAAAGTGACCACCATTGATCCACATTCTATTGCGTAGCCAGGAACGCGTCAGGCCCGGCCGAGAGAAGCGCTCATTGTGTACGAGGACGAGCGTTTTCCTGGCAGTCGATTTCATTCCGAGCATGAAGCGCTCATATTCACCCGTAGCAGGAGAGCCGTCTGCCAGACCTACAAGCAGGATACTGTCAGCTTGCGTGATGCAAGTCTGGGTCCACGGCGAGTTAACGTTTGTATCTGAATGCATATTTGCGTTAGCAACGTGTGCAACAAGGTAATGCAAGAAAAGATGAATTGATAATAGACGTCAAGATTCAGGAAAAAATTAGAGTTAAGAATACCATCAGCGGCGTTGCCTTTGGGTTAAAAGATCTCATCATAAGAGCGACGTGTTGAAAAAGAAATTGGCAGTTGCTTCCTTACCTGCTATGTACACCACGAGGCCGTACTTCTCCTCTAGATCTGCAAGATACTGGGTGAGACGCAGTTTTCCCATCTTGTTGAAGGCGTGTTTGCCCAGGTGGTTCAAGATGGCGGACTGGTTGAGCGATGTGGCGCCATTTGGGGGACCAACTTGGGCTAATGCGTTCATCAGACGATGCCCAAACTCGACGACTGGAACACCGGCACTGACTGGGAGTATAGCAACCGTTCGGAGATTCACAGTCGATTTCCTTTGATTATTAATGGCCCCAGATCCGGACTCTTTGGCGCCATTCTTGGGAGGATCTTCCACTGCAGCTCTCATACGAGTGGCAATGATCTTGGAGATTTTGATGGTGATGTTGGGATGCTCTTGCGCCAAGCTGTTGAACAGTGTTCTTGGAAACTTAACCAGCTCAGTATCGCGAATAGCATGCAAGGTCCCAGGCCGTACAGTCTCTGTGAGCACTTCAAGCTCTCCGACACTTTCACCTTGGCCGAATTCGGCAAGTGCTGACACACCGCCATCCTTTCTATCCTCCACGAGACGAAGTCGGCCATTGAGAACAATGTAGATGGCCTCTGATTCGTCACCCCTATGGAAAATGACTTGTCCAGCATTGACTTGTACCCATTCCAGGGCAAAATCGATGTGGAGAATGAGCCGTGGCAGAACATGCGTCAGCCTCTTGGCCATGGTGAGCAGGACAATGGGGTATCTGTCCACGATTCTTTCCAGTGCAGCTCGCGGGAGAAATCCCACGTAAACGTCCGTCTTGGCAACGACATCTATGAAGGATCGATAAGACGAGACACTGCCAATGTAGCCAGCTAATCCACCGGGTTTGACGAGTGATACGCTGCGACGGGTGCGACTAGAAGTTCTAGAGTCAACACGTCGGGCGACATTGGCTCTTGCGTCAATGTTGAACGACGCAGTACCAGATGTCTGCAGGATGTTTTGCGGACTCTGCTCCGTTGTATAAGTGCCCATGTCCAAGAATCCATCAATGACATAGTACAAGCCTGGGTTGCGCTCGCCTTGCTCGACTAGCACAGAGCCTTTAGGGAAGAAGACGATCTCAACCTCGTCCTTCATTTCATTGGACAGATTGTGCGCACTTGGCGGCGTGTTGACCGTCAAACCACTTGATGTGACGGACTCTGTTTCACCATCCCCAGAGCCTTCCAACGGACCCATGAATCCAAAGGCATTGTTTGTGCTCGGCCCGGATCCTTTGCGTCTCTGATCTACTGATAGCAGCCTAGGAGAGTTATCCACGGATGCCGGCTCTCGAGACGAAGAAGGACCCCCATCTAGGCCAAGAGATCTGAACATGCATTCAAGGATAGACGCCCTGAACAAGTTGTCTTCGTCGAGAGATTCTCTAGGATCCATTGAAATACGTGCATGTCGTTGAGAATCAAACGGATTGAAGGTCCTATGAGCAAGCGGGCTCGTCATGTCTCTAATGCCTGGCCCAGGTGTAATGGGAGCACGACCAGCATTTCGGCTGGCGTGACTATTCGCCAAATCACCGGGATGTTTCTCAGCGTGCTCAAACGCTCGAGTTGACTCGGTAGCAGAGGCATTGCCGTTTCCCAGATATGTCACATGCCTTTGCTTGGACATTGAGGACAGCATGGCTTCTTTGCGCAGCGTGGTGCTACTAGAGCGGCGACGCCTAGTGGCAGCTGAATTATGCAAAGCAATGCCGTTTCTCTCATCGTCATCGCCTGCAATGCGAGCACGTTCATTCTTGAACTTTTCCTTGAGTCTTGACAAGGCGTCGCCTCTCAAAATGTTGGGTAGCTGGCACACGGTATACTTGGTCATGCTCTTCTCAGTCTGCAAGACTTCGCCCGTCAGGCCCAAATAATCGAAAGCATGAGCCAAGGTTACTCGTTGAAAACGCGACAATATGACATGCACTATGTGGGATGTGGCCTTTGGATATATCCTGATAAGACGGCGGAAAGCACTCGCAGGAATAATGGCAATGGTTGTATCGACAGTGGCCCGAGCGATGATGTCGGGATGTGCAGAGTGAGATGTCGTTCTTCCCATCAACTTTGGTCTTTGAGGCTGCTCCGGAGAGGAAGGATCCAAAGAAATAGGAGGAATGCTGGAGCTAGGCGCGTCAAGGCTGCCAGTAGGGTCCAGCGGGGTTCCTTCTTCATTTATCACATTCCGAGCGACCTTTTGGCCACCCCCCGCGTCCAGATGAGGTGTACTAGGCATGGAAACAGGAGCGTGAGTAAACCTTTGAAGCCCAGACTCGCCGACCGAGCCATGCCGTCGGTAATTGTGGTTTCCGCTCGGTTGCAACGAAGGGGAGTCATCATTCAACCGCAACTTGACGTCTTCAGTGAAAAGAGACATGATGGAGAAGAGCGAGGACATGGGGGCTCCGTTACGCACTTCCGTCAGAAGTTGGTAACTTTGCTGATCAGGGGCCGCTTCTTCGTCAGAGGATGAATCGAGGGCATGAGCCGGTGACATCTCCCGAGAGGTATGGTGTCTGCCAGATTTGACAAAAATCTCCACCAAGCCATCAACCACGATGCAGAACCCTTTTTCCTCTTCCAGGTTGATTGTCTCGCCAGCAATGAGTTTCCTGGTTTGCATGCTGCGCGTCAATTCGTGAAAGACGGGGCGCTCCAAGTAGCCGAAAATCTTGATGGCGCTGAGGAACTCATCGAGGTAGCTTGCAAAGCCTCCTTTGCCACCCTCTTCATGAGAATCGGGGAAAAGATCTATTTCAGGCTCTTTCCTTTGGGGTTCGGGAGGAAGCCGCGAATACATGTTGAGAATACGGTATCTGACGACCCAACTGGCGGCAGAAACAACGGCTACCAGGATGAGCATGCTAATCAACGTGTGAGCCAAAAGATGCTAGACCCAGCAGCACGAGGGCAAGCATACAGTGTAGTGGCATTCATAGTCACCGTCCAGCTAGTAGAAAACAAGGCATAGAGCAGCCTAGGAATCGAAATGGTGGCTATACGGATGACCCAGTACAGCACAGTAGAGGTTAAATTGAAAACAAGGTACAGCAGCCATGCCAGGAAGCCCAGCCAGCTACTGGACTCGTGGCCGGCCGCTGCATCTACCGTCGCAGTGTTCAAGATATCGGCGAATGGTGGTTGGGCTGTGGACGAGTCCCAAGCGACAGCAATCGTGGAGGAGACGCTGCTCGCGACTTGCGCGCCATTTGACAAGTCAGATGCCATGGCTGTGAATGTTCTGGCAAACTGAGGCCCAGCATTATGTGAGGTGGCGCGCGGAGGGGCCGGCCAGTGCCAAAACAAAACAAAGCAAGAGGCAGAGCAGCAAAGTTGTGCAAAGTGGAAGGTTGTGATGGGAGGTTGGGAAAAAGAGGGCAAGAAATAAATAGGGACCCATTTTCATGGGTTGTGCTTTCCAGAGGCTCGGCAAGTGCAAGAGCTCATCGGTTTCTCCACTTTGGCCGACAATTGGCCGGAACGTCAATGCAAGGCAGCCACAGCAGGAAGCAGCAGCCACTGGTGGTGGTTGGAGCCGCTGCCAGCCCCCGCTACCAAACCGTCATAGGCGGTTAATATTTCGCCGCCTCTTTTCTCACAGAACTTGATCGATGGAGGGGCAGATGGTGCATGGGCAAACAATCACATGCTGCCAATATACCAACTTCCACGACACCATCACGGCGAAAGTCGCACCTGACCCGAATCGGCGAGCTCCGGAATAAACCACGTCAGCTTCTGCAGCTGCAAGAACCATGAAGAACTGAAACACATTGCCGTAGATATATGCCACGATGCCCTTTGCGCAGCTCATTCTCGGCAGCCCCGGCTCTGGGAAGAGCACATATTGCGATGGCAGTAGGTTCCCCTGGCTCGTGACGATGCCACACCTTGGATGAAAGTAGCTAAGTCGTTTGTAGTGCACCAATTCATGGGCGCCATCGGCCGGGCATGCTCTGTAGTGAACCTCGACCCTGCCAATGACCATACCAACTATCCCTGTGCGCTCGACATCCGAAGTCTAATAAAGCTAGAGGACATAATGAAGGAGGACAATCTTGGACCCAACGGCGGCATATTATACGCTCTAGAGGAGCTAGAACACAATTTTGAGTGGTTAGAAGAAGGGTTGAAAGAGCTTGGGGACGACTACATCCTGTTTGACTGCCCCGGCCAAGTTGAGCTCTACACACACCACACATCTCTGCGCAACATCTTTTACAAACTTCAGAAATCTAGATTCAGGGTCTGTTGTAATGGCTGTGGGGTCTGCTGTCCATCGCTAACGTCTATGCAGTTTGTTTGCGTGCACTTGTCCGACTCGATATGCGTGACGCAACCATCGTTGTACGTTTCCAACGTCCTTTTGTCACTCCGTGCCATGATTCAAATGGACATGCCGCACGTCAACGTGCTGTCAAAAATCGACAAGGTCTCCGCCTACGACGAGTTGCCGTTCAACCTCGAGTTTTACACCGATGTCGACGACCTAAACTACCTGACACCATATCTTGAGGCCGAGTCTCCCGCGCTGCGGAGCGAAAGGTTTGCCGGGCTGAACGAGGCGATTGCCAACATGATAGACAGCTACGGTCTGGTGCGATATGAAGTCCTCGCTGTCGAGAATAAGAAGAGCATGATGCATCTTCTTCGAGTCATTGATAGAGCTGGCGGGTATGTCTTTGGTGGTGCCGAGGGTGCAAACGATACCATCTGGGCAGTGACAATGAGGAGCGAATCATCCATGCTGGATGTCCAGAACATCCAAGAGCGGTGGATCGACCAGAAGGAGGAATACGATAAGATGGAGAGGGAGGCCGAGGAAGAGCAAGCAAGACTGGCACAAGAGCAGGCCATGGAGTTGGATGACGCAGCGCCGCCGACTCCAGCCCCTGCGGATAGCCCGACGGACATGGACCCCGATTTTGGAGACATGTCGGTACCGTCTGATAGTGGGATCAAAGTTGTCAGGAAAAAATGATACCCCGTTGCGCTCTCAGCCTTCATCCTCATCCATGACATTGTCCGAATCCGACACATTGCCCGTGACATCAAGTAACGACGCGTCCTGCTGTAGAATTGGTGACTGTGTGATTTGAGACCCAGTAGATGCCTGCTCCTTGGCAGCTATAATAAGTTGTCGAGCCTGGCGAATAGCCTCTTCCTCCGCCTTGCGAATAGTGCCACTCACGCGCACCACGCGAAAGATGCACGGCCGTCCATCCTTAACAGGGACGCAATCCATGCACGTTAGTGCCGACCAGAGCATCTGGTAATGAGCTCGGGGGCATCTCAAAATAAAGGTAGACGTCGCAAGAGACAGGTATTTTACTGCAGGGTCTGGTCAGCAGGCAATGTCGGGTAGAGCACGCTTAAGTATCAGGTCATCTTACCCGATAGGGTTCCTTCAAACGCGCCCAGGCCAACGTCGCCAAATAGAAGCCCGACTTCGGCTCTGATGCCCCTGAGCAGAGCTTGAGGCGTCAATTTCTCAATGGTGGGTTGGTGCCGAACGACAAAATCGGGAACTCTGACGGCAGGGGTTTTGGCCGCATCAGGTGGATAAATGATGTTTACGAGCAAATATCGCTCTTTTATGCGAACCATGTCGGGTGTGTGAGCTCTCGCGAGAGCCTTGTGATTTTAATTGTGAGAAGTGAGGTCGCGATGCAGCATGCAACACCGAGAAAAAGATGAGCTTGTCTGGTTCGCTCGCTGCCGCCCATCGAGTGGGGCCGATGTGTGAGTGAGTTGAGCTCCTCCACCTTTGTGGGGCGTCACTCTATCAGCCTTGTTCTTGGCATGAGCTACACGGCGGCGAGACGTTGAATAACGAGTCGTCAATCCTGGATCAGAAACTTAATCGCATTTTGGTTTATAATTTGGGAGATATACCCGGCTTTCCTTGCGGCAATGGAGAGCCTCACGGCATCGATCCTCATCGTCTCCACCACGGTAGCGCAAGACCCCTCGACGGATGCATCGGCTTCTATTCTACGCAATGTGCTGGCGGAGGAAGGGGCCGGTAGATGGACCGTCGTCTCTGAGAGCATAGTATCCGATCATGTTCTCGCTATCCAGAGACAAATTACGCAATGGACAGATGGTGCGGAGGCGCCGCACCTGATCATCACGACGGGCGGGACGGGGTTTGCCGTGTCCGATGGGACGCCTGAGGTGTGCAATCATGGCTATTTGGTCCTGGGACGAGAACGTGTACTGATGATATCAAGGCCGTTGCTCCGTTGCTGCACAAACAAGCCCCTGGACTGGTCCACGCCATGCTGTCTACCTCCCTTGCCGTCACACCATGTACATCCCCCCCCTTTTTCCCTTGGTGTCCAATATCAGCAACGACCCAACTAACTTTGTTCAGTCGCCATGATGTCCAGACCAGTGGCAGGGGTGCGACACAAAACACTGATTGTAACCCTCCCGGGCTCTCCAAAGGGCGCCAGGGAGAATCTCCAAGCCATCGTCAAGACGCTTCCTCATGCCTGTCTACAAGCGACAGGAGCCAACTCGCGAGCCCTCCACGCTGGCGGCGTCAAGAAGCTAGAGGCGGATGCGGGAATCAGCAGCTCAAGTCTCGGCGCAGGCCACTCGCACCATCATCATCATCATCATCATCATCACCACCATGGTCACGGACACGGCAATCTAGTCAGGCACACCAACCCCGACGCCAAAGCCCTATCCAACGATCCAGCTCTAGGCCCAACCCTTCGACACCGTGAATCTCCATACCCCATGATCTCTGTGGAAGAAGCCCTTGCCTTGATATCAAACCACACGCCGGATCCGCAAATTCACACGTGCCCAGTGACGGAAAAGATTGTTGGCTCCGTGCTAGCAGAGGACATTAGCGCCGCGGAGAATGTCCCCGCCTTTCGTGCCAGTATTGTGGACGGATACGCCGTCGTGGTTCCCCAAGATGGCAACATTAAGGGCACTTTCCCGGTGACGGCCGTATCTCACGCCGCGCCCGGCCAGATCAAGGCTCTCAAACAAGGTGAAATCGCAAGAATCACCACCGGAGCACCACTGCCGCCCGGCGCCACCTCGGTCATCATGGTAGAAGACACAGTGTTGAAAACAATGACTGAGGACGGCAAGGAGGAAAAGGAGGTTGAAATCCAAGCCGAGGGGGTCAAGGAGGGCGAAAACGTGCGCGAGGTAGGAAGCGACGTGATCAAGGGAACTGTGATTCTGAACAAGGGCGAGCAAATTTCCGGCGTAGGCGGCGAGATTGGCCTCCTGGCATCGGTGGGCGTCGCCGAGGCAAGGGTGTACAAGAAGCCCGTGATAGGCATCTTGTCGACTGGAGACGAAATCATCGAGCACAACCGGGCGGGGCCGCTGCGACTGGGCGAGGTTCGCGACACGAACAGAATCACGCTCATTTCTGCCGCCAAAGAATGGGGCTTCGAGGTTGTTGATCTGGGCATTGCCAAGGATAAGCCCGGTTCGCTGGAGGAGACGCTGCGGGCCGGCTTGCGGCAGGCAGATGTGCTGATTACCACGGGCGGCGTGTCCATGGGCGAACTGGATCTGTTGAAGCCTACAATAGAGCGGTCCCTCGGCGGCACCATTCACTTTGGGCGCGTGGCCATGAAGCCCGGCAAGCCTACGACTTTTGCAACTGTCCCCGTCAAGAATAACGACGGCACGCGCTTGGACAAGGTTGTCTTCTCGCTCCCTGGAAACCCGGCCTCTGCGCTGGTTACTTTCCACCTATTTGTACTGCCGTCGTTGCAGAAACAAGCCGGCATGTCGCCGGCGGGACTGCCCAAGGTCCCCGTCGTCCTGGGACACGAGTTTCGCATGGATCCCAGACCAGAGTACCACCGGGCTCTCGTGACGGTGGGCAGGGAGGGGCTGTTGACTGCCAATAGCACAGGCGGACAGAGGAGTTCCAGGGTCGGGAGCTTAAGGTCAGCAAACGCGTTGGTTTGTATGCCCGCCGGGAAGGGCAAGCTGGATAAGGGCGCCAAGGTTGATGCTCTACTGATAGGGGCCGTTCGAACAACCTGACGTCATGAGAAATGACTACCATTCATCTGGGACAACTGAAAAGTGCGGACAACAAGCGTAATAGTCCCCAATGTAAATGCTTTGACGGAACAGGCTCAGGCCCTATCTAAGACATGTCTAGTAGATCTCATCTGCTACCAGACGGATTGCTGTACGCCCCTCGACTCGAGTTAATGATACAGCTGACGGAGAAAAGAAAAAAGACGTGTTTTTCCCTAAACATCTTCCAAACGCCTGACCAAACAGCTCATTTGGTGTAATGCATGCAGAGCGGCCTGAAATGCAACCAAGTATCTATCCAGAGACATGTCGTCTCTATGGTGTGTTGTATCGTCATCTCTCATTGTTCAAACCCCTTCAGCTAGTTGCGCCAAAGTTGGGTGCCTTGCCTGAAACCAACAGGCCGATAATCAGGCCAAACAGACCCAGAACGGAGCTGAAAATCTCAATGACGAGAATCTTGACAAACCTGCAACACAAATTAGTACACATTTTCCAACGCGGTCAAACGCTGACAGCGGCGGGATTAAACGCACAGTGAAGGATCGGCAGCATCAGCCAAAGCCGCGCCAGAACCGTTGATGCCCACGGCAATGCCGCAGACCAGATTGCACAAACCGACCGTCAGGCCGGACCAAAAGAGCGCAAAACCAGTGTAATATGATTCGGGGGAGGTGGCGGCGATGATGTCAGTATTTTCGACCTTTGAAGAGAAGACAATGGCCATGATGACGCCGTAAATGGCCACGACTTCGCAGAAGATGATGGAGATGAGGTTCTTGGTTCGGATCCGGGGAGCCTTGACTCCCGCGCCTAGAATGGAGGAGCCGGTGATGAAGATGCCCCTATGAGCGGCGGGTAAGAGTGCATTCGATGAAAGTCTGAAGGGGTGTCATCATACCATGCTGCGCCAACGACGGACAGGCCAATGCAGAGCGCAATGCCCAAATCAGCCCAGGCATAGGGCGACACGGATTCAAGAAAGGTGCCGACATTAAAGGCCTCACCGCTGCCGGTGAAGAGCATATCTGAAGATTCTGGTCAGGGTCAAGACGGCGCCGCAGCTACTCCCAAGGAAAACATACAAGCTCCGACCACTGTAAGAAACGACCCCACGCCGCCCACGCCGTATGCCAGACCCATGGTGGCGACTGTGTGGTTGCAATATTCCGACGACAAGCAGAATAAGCGTCAAAATGCGTTGGCGGACCTGCTCGTCGAAAGTTGCCTTGAAATGGACAGCCTAGTGCGTTCCTGAAGCTCCATGACAAGCAAGCTCTCGTGCATGGCGACGTCACATGATGCGCGATGACTGCTTTGTGGCAACCACCCCGGCGGCAAAAGCTGCTTAGTCAGCCCAGGCACGTTGGGTCACCCCTCCCTGTCTCCCGCCTCGGGCAATGTTGCACCTTGCAAACAACAGGGTTGATTCGCATCTCAACCCACGCAAAAGGCTCTAGAATTCCGCAACCATGGCATCTGGCGCGCAGTCGTTCTACGAGCTCTACCGTCGAAGCAGGTACTGCACCCCGGCGCACGGCTCATGCAACGAGGTGGTAGATGGCTAGCTAACCTACCCCGATCATGAAACACAGCATCGGGCTTGCTTTGACAGACACGCTCGACGACCTGATCAGCGAAGAGCGCATAAACCCGCAGCTTGCGATGAAGATTCTCGGCAACTTTGACCAGGCCATCACGGAAGCGCTGCAGAAGAACGTCAAGAGCCGCTTGCAATTCAAGGTAGGCGCCGTGGCCGTGGCAAGAAGCAAGGTAGAAGGCGCTGACGCATTAATGCCAGGGGAGCCTCGACACGTACCGATTCTGCGACGAAGTGTGGACCTTTTTGATCAAAAACGTCACCTTCAAGATGGACAATGGCAGTCAGTCGGTGCAGGCGGACAAGGTCAAGATTGTTAGTTGCAATGCCAAGAAGCCGGGCGAGGGAGCGTAGACACAGCCGATGAGAATGATTTGTTGCAACTGGGCTTTTTACCAACTTCATTGCAGAATTGGATGCCTGGAGCGTTCAAGATACGGCCTCACGGGCTTTGCATAGGCGGCGTTCTTTTAGTGTGTGTGTGTGTTTTTTTTTTTAAAGCGAGTCCGCAGACTTGCCTTGTACCATTGGGCGTTTCGGGCATGGATACAAAATATGACAGTTTAAATGCAAGTTTCTTTAATAAAACCCGCGTAACGTCGTGCATCATCATCTCCCAACGACGTCGTTGCAACGTCAGGCTAGCTGCAGCTGCGGCTCCACACGCCGCATCAGGGGCGGTGTTTCCCGCACCCGGCGCCACGAGACAAGCTACTTACAAGCCCATCAACCAACTCTCTCACTTCACCTCGTTCAGAGAAGCATGCGCCAGCGTCGCGGCAAGAAATCCAGCACGGAAGCCACCATGGCAGCAGAGCCAGCGGCCAGCACCGCATCACCGCGCACGCAGTGGATACTGTACGCCGTGGCAAGCGGCGCCTGTGCAGCCCTCAACGGCGTCTTTGCAAAGCTGTGAGCTTCTTCCGCTGTCCCCCGGGGGGGGACATTATGAACTGACCATCTCGCAGAACAACGACGGAGCTCACCTCCTCACTCGCGCAGCACATTGCCTCCCTGCTGTCCCTCTCGCCGCACAAGGGCGTGATTGAAGTCGTCGTCCGCGCGGTACGCTGCCTCCCCATCCCTTGTCCCGCTATTGTTCACTAAACAGGCCTAGATGTTCTTCGGGCTCAACCTCGTTTTCAACGCCATCGTAAGTCCCCTACCCTTGACTCGTGGTGTTTCGCTCCACTCACTCTTTGAACTAGATGTGGACGCTCTTCACAAAGGCCCTTGCCAGGGGAACTTCCACGACCCAAGTCAGCATCATCAACACCAGTACAAACTTCATGCTGACTGCGCTCTTGGGGCTGTTCATATTCTCAGAGGCCCTGCCCCCGCTCTGGTGGGCAGGTGCCTCGCTCCTCGTGGTTGGGAATGTAATTGTTGGCAGGAAAGATGAGACTACAGATGACGAGGGGCGAGGGGAGCAGGCGGAGGAGGACGAGGTTATTCCGTTGACAAAGGACGACGACGAGGATGTGGCTGATTTGGGCGACTTGTCTAGATAGAGATTGTGTACAAGGGTTGTATCAAGCAGATGGGGGCCAGTCCCATATTCTATAGATTTACAAAAGTCCTAGTTAGGCGAGACCCTCATCTTCGACTTTCCAGCTCGACTCCCTCGTCGCCAACGTCCTCGTCTCCATCCAAGATGGCCCCGCGGCCTCGTATCCTGTCCTCGTCGCTGCTCAGCCGTATCCTGCCCCGCGACACGGTTGTTATGTGGCCCGATACCCAGTTACCCGCTCTCCGGAGCACACCCCACAACTGCTCCTGGCCCTCGTGGATGCGGTGGTCGTCCTTGGGGTTCTCGGCCGCCTCCACCTTGAACTGATACTTGAGACAATCCTTGACGGTGACGAGGCCGGTGAGCTTGCCGTGGTACTCGATGAGAATGACACGGGGGCCAATCTTGCGAAACAGCTCCATGACGGTCTCGAGGGGAAGCCGCGGGTGGGCCGTGACCGGGGTCGCGTCAACGTAGCGGCCAAAATCGAGCGAGGTGGAAGACATGGAGTCGGTATGCATCGAGACGCTGGGCGTGACGGGGGTGACCGAGTTGACCGCGGGCGGCGGTGCGAAGACGCACCTGGCGCTCGGGCTGGTTGATCGCTCGCGTCGAATGCGGTCGATGGCGTAGCGCAACTCAGTCCTCCCAATGTATCCCATGAGTATCTTGGACGACTTGTCCTCGACAATGGGGAAGCCTTGGTAGTTGTCGTCGGAGAGGAGGTGCTCTACCTCGGCCAGGGTCATTCCGTTGACGGGCATAGACACCACTGATGTTCTCATGACGTGGGAGACGGGCACGCCAAAGTTGTGTTCCTCCTTGTTGTCTAGGAACGGAAACCCGTTGAACCAAATCATGCGG
Organism: Keithomyces neogunnii; assembly: GCA_020975405.1. Classification (NCBI taxonomy): domain Eukaryota; kingdom Fungi; phylum Ascomycota; class Sordariomycetes; order Hypocreales; family Clavicipitaceae; genus Keithomyces; species Keithomyces neogunnii. The sequence goes on along the minus strand of JAIOWQ010000003.1, from coordinate 4,200,520 downwards.
TCAGCAATGCCACCCTTGCCAAAGACGTCACTAACAGCTTTGGTGACGCCGACAACAATCATGGTTGGCAGAATGTATGTGAGTGCGCCAGTGAGTTCGAACATGATGACCACGACGGACACGGTAATATGCATGATTCCACTCAGCGCGGCGGCGGCTCCGAGGAACGCATATGTCCCGGGCGTGATGCAGGGCTCGTCTGGTTTGCAGGCCGCGAAGAAGATGCTCTGGGGGTTCGCCTCGTGGATGGCCTGGACAATAATGCCCACGGTTCGTCCAAACGAGGCGCCAATGGCCATGGACGGCACAAAGATGCCCGCGGGCACTTTGCACCCGTACGAAATAATGACAAGAAAGACCCGCAAAACGGTGGCAATGGACAGGGAAACAATGTTCCAGAAGCGCTTGTCGGGCTCGCAAAGTCCATGGTAGTCCTCGGCGCCCTCGCACTCCAGGAACAGAATCTCCATGCTCTCCGTCATGTCGATTCGCAAAAACGCATTCGGGTAGCAGATGATGGCTGTTCCGGCAGCCAGCAGCGTGGCTTCGAGAATGGCGTACTTGGTCAGATACTTCTTGCGGAACGCCTGTGCGCGCAAGTTCCACTTGATAACAAAGGCGCCGTACAGGCCGCCGAAAATGCCAATGATGATGTAGAAGACGAGCTCGAAGAAGTGCCAGTCACGATCATACTTGACCTGGAACATGACAAGCTGCCCCGTGCGGAAGGGGTTCATGGCTGCAAGCACGGCCGTGGCCACCAGGGCACAGAAGTAGCTTCGCCACATGGTCTTGAGCGGGAAATGGTTCGACATTTCCTCCAGGGAGAAGAGAACGCCTCCGATGGGGCTGCCAAAGGCGACGGCTACGCCGGCCGCGGCACAGGCGCTCAGAATCTCGCGTGTTTTGGAGGCATTGCTGCGGTACTTGGTAAACAGGCGTGAAATAACATTGCCCGTACAGACGGCATAGTGAACGCTAGGCCCTTCCTTGCCGACGGACAGGCCAGACGCAATGGCCAGGGGAAGACAGACGGATTTGATGACGAGGGTCCAGAAGCCGAGGAATCCCTTCATGACGAAGCCGGCGATGATGCACTTGATTTCTGAGATGCCCGAGCCGGCGGCATACGGCGCAAACGACTTGACCAGGGCGGCCGATACGAATGCAAAGCACGTCTACCGCAGTCAGCCTTATCTGTCGCTTTCAAAGAGGGAGTGAGACGAGACGTACCGCAAAGATCAAGTATAGAAAGTAATTCAACGGCTCAAAGCCCGTCCATCGATGCCAATTCGGACACCCTTGACTGGGTCAGCATACAACCGCCGTCCTGCGCGTCGGGAAACCAAGGACGGTTACGCACCATTATCTTCACCCCAGCAACAAAACTTCTCATTCAGATAAAACGCCGTCGTGCAGTAGCCCAGCTTGATATCAGACAGCCACTCGGTAACAATGTTCAAAAAGGCAGCATTCAAGCCAATCGCTGCGCCAATGATGGTGACGACGATCCAGCCCTGGGCGGCGTCATACGAGGCCCATAGTCGATATCGCCAGCCTTGCTGTCCGCGCTCATATAAGCCAGCCGCCCGTTTCTGTCTCGTTTTCCGTCGCGCCTGTTCGCGGGAGGCGTCTTGGACCCAATCTGCAGCAGAGTCAGTCGTGATGCGGGTAGGATGGGGGTTCGTTCGCCCTGCCGGTACCGTACCTATTGTTGTAAAGTCCTGTTGGCAAGCTGGTCAGCAACAGCGTGCTCGGGTGGGCACTGGCGCATACCTCATATCTCTTTATTTCAGCAATCTCCTCCTCAATCTGCACCTGTCCCAGCCGAGGGGCGATGTCCTCGCCCTGTTCAGCTGTCGACACGGCAAAGGAGAGACGGGAGCCGATGGACGAGCGTCGCACGGGGCCAGGGTTTCGGCTCAAGGATGAAGATTGCGCGCTCATGGTTTCGGGGCGCAGACCATGGTGGCCATGTGCGCTTGTGTGTGTAGCTGGCAAAGGGACCCGGGAGGTTTCGCACAGGCTGTGAAGCCCTTGTCTGTGGTCTGGTGGTTGTCAACTCAAATCGCCTAGTAAATCAGTGACTGGTGTGGCGGGTGCTCAGCTAGCTTTGGGGGCGCATTCAAGCCACATGAGACGTCTGGTTTGACGTCTGGCGCTGTGCCGTCGCGCGTAAAGTGCCTGCATGACCCGCGCTCATCGCGTCAATAGAACTTTTGAACTGCACCAGCCAATTGTTCAACTTGCTACATGACAATTTCCTCAGTAACGCAAACCCGCCTGCATCCTCACAAAATGCCATACAACACCAGCGCGATCCCTCCGCGCAAGGAGCCGACGGGCCAGACCCAGCTCCCACGTAAGGGCAGCTCTCGCATCAATCGCAAAGGGAATCCCACTAACAGAAGCAGTATCCCGCGTCAAGAAAATCATCAGCCAAGACTCAGAAATAGCAATGTGCTCCAACAACGCAGCCTTTGTAATCACTCTAGCAGCAGTAGGTTCCCCCTTCGCCCGCAACGAGAAATGCGGCTCCTGACCTTGGCCCAGGAAATCTTCATCCAGCACCTGGCAGAGGAGGCCAACACGCAGGCAAAGCTGGAGCGCAAACCCCGGCGCAACATCCAGTACAAGGACGTCGGTATGTCACGCGCCATACACGCCCATGACTGACGCCCTTCTTCGCCCGTGCTAACAAGCTTAGCCAATGCCGTCTCGACGCACGACAACTTTGAGTTTCTCGAGGACGTGGTGCCCAAGACTGTGCCCTACAAGAGGATCAAGTCGAGTGCTCTGGAGACACAGGCCCGTCTGCGCGGGGATTTGAAGATTGTTGCCGAGAGACCGGCTTCACAGCAAGTAGACGCAGCTGGCGGCGTCGTCAACGGCGGCGGCGGCACACTGGGGGCGTTCACCGCGTCCCTGAGGATGGATGATAGGGGGACTGAGGATCCAAACGACCAGCTGGAGATGGAGATGAGGCAGGCTAGTGGGCGGGAAGCAGACGTGAGTATGACGGGCTAGTGGCGCGTCGATGCGGCTGCATCGTGGTGACGAGTCGGCTGGCTCCAACTTTGCTTGCGGCACGTCTTAGCAGGATAATAAATAAAGTAAAGAAAGCATTGCTATTTTGCATATCGAAATCATATGCCGAGAATTGAAGCTAGTCATGACCCAATTCTATCAAACCACCCAATGTATCCATAAAAACGCCTATTCTTCCATGGCATCGGCATGGATACCAGCCGGCAATCGGCCCTCGTTCAACTCCTTTTCCAAAGCAATAATCTCCTGCAAGCTCGTGGCCTTTTTAATCTTTTCCTGTAGCCGCTTCTTCTCGTCGTCTGTGAGCCTTATCCTAGACAGCTTGGACGTCTGTACTGTGCCATTGGCTGAGACTTCAAACGTCTTGGACTTTTTGCCCATAATCTACGGCGCAAAAGTAGGTCAGTCGCATGTACACAGTGGGCAAGGGACTGGAGTCAGTTCTCACACTCAAGGCAAGGGCCGTCGGCTCTTCTTCCGTTCCAAATAGCTCCCGTCCTCGCTCCCGCTCAGCTTCCCTGACTTTGGTGTAATCCAGAAATCGAACAGTAGGGCATCTCCACAGAATCCAGTACCGGTAGTGCTGCACAGAACATGTCAGCGAGTCGTGTATTCCAAGGGCTAATGGCTGAGTAAAGCCCACCTCCTTCTTTGACACGGGGTTATCCGCCAAAACCAAGTGCGTCAGCCTCCCGAATCCCTTGAGCACATCCAAGTCAGCCAGCTCGGCGAGATTGTTCGACGCCAGCACCAGGTTCGTCAGGTTCGGCACGACACTCGGTAAACTGGCCTGGATACTGGCGACTCGGTTCCTCGCCAGGAGAAGCGTGGTTATGCGCGGTGAAAGCGGGAAGTTGCCTAGGACTTGGATATCGTTGTCTGTGAAGTCGATTGAATCATGTGGCTGTTGGGTGCCGCCGTGTCAGCAAGATGTTCCCTCGAGAGCTGCGAGAGTAGGGCAAAATACTCACACCTGCCACACCAAGATTCTCGATAGCAGGGATCCTATGTCCTGTTGTCCAAAGCCAACATTCGCATCAACTAGCTCTTCATAATCAAGATTTTCTTTCTGCTATCAAAAAGAAAATAGGTAGCATCTGCTCTTTTCATAAACACACCTCGGAGATCCAGCTCGCGCTCCTTGAGCGGGTTCAGATAGGATAGGGAATCGTGGATGAGCTCGCTGGTGAGCCGCATCGCGAAGGATGGTGTTTGTTACCTCGTGAGCGTGGCCGCTGGTCGTCGCGTCTCGTTTGCAAAGGAGTGGGAGAGGACAGCTGGGTGAGAAAATGGGATTCTTGCCCGCTGGTCGTCGTTTGCAGGGCAATTGGCGGTGCGTAAAAGGGACGGCTTGTCTTGCTGGATTGCTAGATTGACAAGGCTGAGGTGCAGCCCGAGGCGGAGGGGGAAATTTTTGGATTGCACTTCAAGTTGGGTCGGGTGGCGCCCCACATGATGTCTTGCCGTTTTGGGGCAGCTTTACTGACCAGTGAGTGACCACAAGATTGTAGTGACAATTGCAGCATACAGCATTGTCGAGTTTGTGAGCCAGACATGTCTTTTTATAAAGCTAGAAACAGACGCCATTCTGCCAAATGTTTTGTTATTAAGGAGAATCTTCTTCTATCCATCTCTGTCTATCCCATGCATTGTTTACTGAAATACGAAAACCACACCCGACCGATCCACACTGACGCTCATGGTATATGGATGCTCCAACAAGACCACATCGAGTATTGCATCCAGATGCGACTGCAAAAGCTGCTGCTGCTGCATAGATATCACCGTCGATCTCGGAGGTTTCCCATTGGAAGGCTTTCCCCTTGGCTTGTCGCCAGTAGCAGTCGCATTCCCAGACGACCCATGCCTATGCGACTTTTCGACAGTCAGAGTTATGTTTGGGGATGGGTGTGTTGCGGTAAAGGTAGGCTGATGCTCGTCAGATGGCAGGCCGCTGTATATGCACGAGTTCTCAATACGTGAGAGGTCCCAGAATCGGAGCTTCTTGTCAGATCCGCCCGTCACGATGAAGGCGTGGCGGACATCACGAGAATCCTCGGCCGCTCCCGTGGCGGCCACCATGGCTCGTACGCCGCGATCAGCGTTTGTTGCATCGCTAGTCTCCAGGTTCGTTGCGAATCGACCTAGCATCCCCTCTCGTTTGTCTTGGTCGACATCCCAGGCCGCGTAGCCTTTGGTGCTGTCCTTGTTCCCGCTAGTTCGGTATATTTCCCTGCAGACTGTCTTTTCCAAATCCCATACCGTTACTTCACCTTGGCCTGTGCCACCGGAGAGGCACACCCATTTTCCACGGCCTTTGGTAGGATGGATGCACATCCGGTGGATGGCACCTTTGCCTGGCACGCCCAGACCGCGTAGCCTCATCTTGAAGCGCAAGTCCCAGAGGTCGACAACGCCGTGCGACGTGCCCACGCACAGCCAGTTGCGTTTGCGATCGACGCAGAAGCACGTCGGCGCTCCATGATGGACCGGGTTTTCCAGGGCATACATGGTGGCCATGGTGCGGAGATCGATCCCAAGAATCCTGCAACGGTTTGTGGCGAGCAGCAAGACTGAGTTGGACTCTTGTCTGAAATGTTCGCACCAGACAGCAAACTCCCCCTCAGGCAGCATGTGTTCCCGCACGACACGCAGCTTGCCATACCTAATGACACCACTTACAGATACCGTGTCCACCTTGACAACATGCACACTTCCGTCACTGGCACAACTGACAAAGCAATGCGAGTTCTCCACAAAGCACAACGAGAGTACGTGAGCGCCCTCGGCGTGCTTATGTGTTTGTCTGGATCGATGTGAGATATTTCTCTCCAACCTTGCCGTGTCCCACACTCTCACTGTGCCATCGTTGCCCCCAGTGATGAAAAAGACGTGGTCGGGAGACGCAACAATTCTGTTAATCGGGCCTTTGTGCTCACCAAAAGTAGCAATCAAGTGACCTTCTGGTCTCCAGTGGCTATCTCCCGGTTGGGCACTGATGGCCCGGGCTTTTGTTCTGGATATAGGTTGCACCATCGGGCCAAACTCCAAGACATCTCGGGGAAAGTTATCAATGTACATCTGATCTAGCATCCGCTGGATGTTGGGATCGTTGCCTTCGTAAGTATGTCTGACTTGCCGTGGAGCAAGTCTGGCACCTTCGTGGGCCCCAGTAGGGTCGGGAGACGCCGATGCTGCACCAGGAGAAAACGGTCCCTCCACCTTGCCAAAGGCATTGGCGTCGCTTGTGCCGGTTTCTGCAGAGGATTTGTTGCCGTCCCTTCTGTCAAGAAGGCTCAACGCACTGGACTGGTGGCGCATTGTTCTCCTGGACGCATACGGCCCATCGTTCAAGGATACGTTGTCATCTCCAACACTACCAGGGGACCGGATGTCAGATGATTCTCGACGGGAATGCAGCGAACTAGCTCTTGTACTTCCTTCCGGAGATAAAAGCCGTCTCTTAGACGATGGAAGCGGGCCGACGCTCTGTACACGGCTCGTCTGATGATTCAAAGCGGCCCTTCTCCTCTTGCTCACAGTGTCATCAATCGTCATGGACGCATCCAGCAGTGCATCTGCAATGGTATATGGTCCGGCTGGCGTGTCAAGGTCGGGGACAATGCTTGAATCCCGAAGGGGTGCGTCGTTAAAGAAGATTGTCTGCGGAGTAACGCCCAATTCTTTGAGTGATACAAGTCCATTCTGCACATTTGGGTCTCCTGTTGAATCACGCCCCTTGGCTTCGCTCAGCCGCCATATACATTCCCTCAGGGCCAACAGTTTTAGCTCGTCATCCGGCCTGAGGCCAAGATTCCTCAGTTTAGACAGCCACTGCTCGTCTTCGTCGTTGCGTAAAATCTTGGTCATGGAGTTTGCATTCAAGTCTTGGGATGCTTTTGGACTTGATGACCCAAAAGCAAGTGACCGCACCTTTTGCAGCGGTCTCCAAAATACGCCCTTCTCAGACTGCATCGCCCATATAATGGCCTGTTCAAAAACGGCTCTTGTGAGAGGCCGCTTGAGCGCATCCAGTATGCTCAACTCGTCAAGCTCCACCATGGTACCAACCTTCAAGTAAGGAGTAATAAGGGGTAGCAAAATGCATCGCACATCTGCCATGTTGAGGAACTTGGCGGCCTGCGACAGAAACTCGGCAGCGGCTTCCTGAATCCAAATGTTGGGATGCATTGTGAAGCGTCCCACGAGGTCAACAAGTTCCCAGATTTTTGGCCTTGACAACAGACCCAAGCCAGCAAGCTGTGCAAGAGAATGCAGGGCCGCCTGTACCACAAACTCCTCGGTGTCAGCCAAAGCCTGCACCATCAGTGGTAGCATGAACTCTTCAAGGCTTGTGCTACCGACGAAGGCTGCAAGTCCGACAATGGTGTCGAAAAATGCGCATTTAAGCATCCAGTCGCGGTCATTGAGATAGGTATTGAGATGAGTAAGTAATATATCGTTGGAATACTCTTGGAAGAACATGCACAGTTCGGGTACAGAATCCAGAAATGCTCTTCGTACGTGAACATTGGGATCTTCCACCAGCTGCTTGGTATGGCTCTCCAAGATCTCGAAAAGCTCACGCCCGGCATTATCAAACACGTTTTCAAAATTGGCTTCCGCCTCTGCTCCAGGTTCAACTTCGGGGTCCGTGATGGGCATTGAGCCGTCTGCCCTCAGACTGGATGCAACTTCGAGGAAACGTTGGGCTGTAGACGCAAGGCCTCCCAAGCAAGATGCGTAAGTAGCCCTGACCAAAGAGCTAGCGACTCGAGATCGCAATCCAAGTGCAATTTCTAGGCGCGGTAATACGTACTCAACCAACACGTGCGAATTGATGGGAGTTGGCGTGCGTACAAGTTGCAGCAACTGCGTGATGGTCCGAATAGCTGCAACAATCACTCCATCTGTTTCTTCCTTCTTGAGCAGGGTCATGAGATAGGGCAAAACTCTATCTAGTTTTGCCTCGTCTGTCAGTCGCTCAGCAAATGCCAAGAGGATGTCGCAGGCCCGAATTCTGGAGGATGCTCGAGCCGTTGTTCTCATGGAAGATACAATAAGTGTCAAAAATATCAAGGTGCCATCATCCTCCGGGGGCTCCAGGTCTGCTGATACTGTATGCTCATGACTTGGTATGCTTAGCCGCACGGGGAAGTGACTGAGACCCAGCCTGGATGTATGTTTGGTGGCGGGCTCTGGTGCTTTCTTTTCGAGTTGGTAGCCCAAGAAATAGGAAATCTTGTCGAAATCGTAAAAGACGCGATCTATCCTGTCGTCGGACTCGCCCATATTCTTCTGGCTCCCTGACATGGGACTGTTGCCAGATGATGGGTCGGTAATGAGCTCCATGTACTGATGCAGAAAATTGTAAAAGTAGCTGGGAAACACCTTTCCCTTCCAAAACTCAAGATACTGCTCTGCGGAGTAGCGCTTCTCAGGGTCTAACTGGATCATATGCGCGATCATGTCCCGAACATCCCGGTCCGAGATGACACTCAGATGTGTAATAACTGGGTCATACTCGCCGCGTCGGTACTTGTACAACTGGGCAAGACTAAAGATTTCCGACTCGAGAAACATTTGAGCGATCACACAGCCAGCACTGAAGATATCCATAGCCCACGTCATCTTGGCCTTTGGCGAAGGGGCGTGGCCAGTGGCGCAAAATCGCTCGGGGGCAATGTAGCATGTTCGTCGGCCAGAGGTATCGAAGAAGTAGGAAAAGTCTCCCGGATTGTCGTCGGGTAAAAGCACGGGCTTGTATGCGGACGAAAAGTCGGCCAAATACAACCAGTTCCAGGAGGTCACCAGTACATTCTGCGCCTTGATATCGCCGTGGTAGATGTCCCGAGCATGGCAGTCTCGCAGCGCACAGAGCAGTTGAAATGCCAGCCACTTCTTTTCGATGTCTTCCAAGAAGGGACGTGTGCTCAGTCGATCGTAGAGTGAGCTGTACTGGAACTGCCGCACGAGGTATCCGTTGGTATCTGTTTCAATAATTCTCTGGAAAGCGAGGGCGTTGGGAACATCGGCCAAGGCCTTGCGCTCCTCTGTCGCACGTCAGTCAATATCGCCATCAGCCTACGCTCTGTCAAGCAAGGAGGCAGAGCTCACTAATTAACTTCTTCTTGTACAGGTCGAGGTTGATTCCAGCATATGGTTTCGCTAAAACCTTGACCAAGACGACGCCATGCTCATGCCGTCCACGGATGCTCTTCATAAACCTTGCGCTGCCGATGCTGCGCTCGTACTGCACATCTTGCAATTGCGCGATGTCTATGCCAGCAGCGCCAGCCGACGGCGTGGCTAATGAGAAGCCTTGGCCCATGCTGGTTGGCTATATTGTCGTGGTTGGAGGGGATCCTGCGTTTGGCGCAGCCGTGTGGGCTCAGCTATAGTCGCAACGAGGGGAGGCTCGTCCTCATTTTGCACGGCCAGCGTAGCGTACGCCGGGAGCTGTGGAGCGGGAAAAGCTATTCGTTTTGTCGACAGGTAGAAGGCGCGAGTTGCAAGAAGGCCAAAGGTCCGACCCCAAGTGTCTGGCGTACATGGAATTGGCATAGGTGCCAAGTGTAGGTGAGCCAAGCGTAGGTGAGCCAAGTGTAGTGACGGCTTGAGTAAATACCTACAGTAGGTAAGTTATGTCATCAGCCGGTTCATGGGAGCTCGAAGCATGAGGCCCACAGAAAACCGGAAAGCCCACAGCGACAGAGGGTCGCATCAGCTAGCTCAGCTGAGCGGCACGTGGGGCATCATCATGTGCTTGCTTGACTGTTCACAAAGTTGTTGGTGGTGGTGCTGTTGCGCAACGGGCGATCATTTAGCTTTGGTGTTTTTCCAATTCTTGTCACTTTGTTGCTCTGACAGTCCAGATGCCTTTTTACGCTCAACCAGGTCCAAGGTTCTATGCCGGGCTCAGGAGCCGACATCTGAGTCGCAGCAGCCTGACCTGCAAGCTTGCATCGACAACAGACGAACGCATCGCCATTGCACGTTATTATATAGCTGTAACAAAGTGACCAAAAGTCTCGCGTTCGGTTTGCCGGGTATCCCCTACATATGCAAGGCTAAGTCAAGCTCCCACGGAATAAACAAATCCAGGCCAATAACCCAAACAGCGAGCCACGCTCTTTCCATCCAATACAAAACAATATGCCTGGCCAATCAATGCTACTCCAAATATGCTAGGTTTGTCACGTAATCGTCGATGAGCTTCATAGCGCCCTGCACTATTTACTTTGCTTTGCTTTTGTTTGCTTCTTTTGCCCTCTTCCTTGTTTCAGCTTTTAGTCGTTCTAGCTGTCCTGCTCCTACCTTGGCCATCCCCATCAGTCGACCAAGGTAGGGAACAACAACAAAGGGCATGGAGCCAAGTCATTGTGTGGTTCAAAAATGCCGTCAGGCCCTTTGTCAGATCTGCCACAATCGGTATTATACTTATACGGGACGGTTGCGCATCAAACTGGTCGACCGATACTGCAGCACGGGTAATTGGTCCATGTCCTCGTCTTCTAAATTAGGGTCAACCTCAAGCCCAACTGCTTCCACCAAGCCATCTTTCGACGGTGTGACTTCCCACGTCAGACGTCGATCATCGTATGCTATTTCGTCCTTGGGATCCGCGGCTATGTCTCGTCTAACGCTAATAGAGCGATGCGCTCGTACCTTGCCCTTATCGCCTATGTCGTTGGCAAGCTCCGGATCCTCGCGTTCGATACGTTCAATCTCATGGTTTGCGGCTATCAAGACCTCAACAAGCCGGGACTGAATCTTGCTGATTTCGTCGTAACAATCGGCGTCCCTTAGAAATTGGTGCGCTCCGTGCTCGCACGTACTTTGCACAAATTCCAAGCTCTTGTCTAGAAAGCTGTATACCTCTGGGGGCTGTTCGGGGCCTGACACACGGGTCGGCTGTCCGGCCAGGTTTGCTTTTGACAAGGGATCAAGGTGGCTCGCGTTCATGTACTTCAAGGAGGGGATTGCATCGACGGCACCCTTTGCGTCGTCTGCCATTTCTAATTCGGCTATACGCTTAATCTGTGCGACTTTGGCGGCCATTTTTGCCTTGCGCATAAGATTTCTGCTTGCGGATATGAATCGCACCAGCTCGTCGAAGGCACCTTGAACATAGCTGTCGTAATACACGATGATCATGCTGCGCGTTCTGTACGTAGGTGGAGCACCATCTGCGGATGCAATCGAGGAGCCCGTGTGCTTCTTCTTGGCCTGTGACAAAGCTCGAGGGTGAGCAGCAACAGCAGCTTCACGAGCCTGTTGCTGGAGAGGCACGGAATGCTGGCGTCCAAGGCTGGGGGGCGTCGCGGCGTCCCCAATCCTTGTCAACGGTGTTTTCGGAACCTCCTGCTTCCGCCGACTTTGACTCAATGATAGGGCTCGGTCCAAGTCCGGATGCATTGGGCCATCGTCTCGGGGTTTAAGAGATTCCGCAGAGCCTTTATTGCGGAGAGAGCGGTGGGAGGCAGCGGGAGACACGTCGATTCTGGCGATAGAGGCCAGCTCTGCCTGGCGACGTTCAATCTGGTCATTCAAGTCCTCGAGGCGCCGCTGCCAATTCGGTATATTGCTAGTCAGATTCCTGAGTGCGTCCATTGCCAGAGTTTTGGTGTCCGCTTCCCCGGATGGGACCGTTGTAAGTGGAATATTCGTCGAGGCAGCGTTAGGCATCGGGGGCCTAACGCGCCTTTGTCAAGCTGGAAAAATCAAGAGACGAGGTTAAGAGTTGAAGGTCTTGTGCGCAGAAAGAAAAAAAAAAGCCTCCGACGCCCTGCGAGAATAGCTCAAGTGTGTTGAGCCGGGGCTGGGTGATTGGAGTAAGAGGGTGGGTGAGATGGGTTGGACATCCGGGTTAAAAGGGAAAAGAGTCGCAAGCCGTGTCGCCAAACCCCAACGACAGGTTGAGGCAAAGTGCTTTCACCCCAGCGCTGTCAAAGGCACAGTATTGTACGGAGTACGCGGGGAAGAGAGGACAGGGTAAAGAGTAACCAGGTAGTGACTAGCACCTTGGTTATCTGCATTGGTCGGGGTTTTGGGGTGTGGTGTTGGGTGTTGGGGCTGAGATTCCTCAGTACGTGACTAGCTCCCATTAAGCCACTGCCCCCCCCCCCCCCCCCCCCAGACCCTGGACCTGGACTTAGGGCAGACTGAGTGGACGGCTTGGGCGGCCCGTGATGGGTCAGCCTTTGGGTTGCAGCTACGATGTGAAACAGGCATCTTTGACTGGCGGGGGGTTTTCAAGACAAAGTAAGCAGTTGTGTTTGTCCAGCTTTGTCGCATCATTCGCTCTTGGTCTTTATTTCATGTCTTGTTGCTGCGCGTCGCCACCGACTTGCTTGGCCAGAGCCTCCATCTTCTTTGCAGGTCAGATGGCCAAAGGGCACACCAAAGGGCACCGATAAAGTGCAGACTATGGAGTATTACAGAGATGTAGCTACAGCCGCTGCCTTGGGAGGGCCCGCAATTGGCCCGTGATGATGTATTCCTGAATCCTGACTCTTGGTCGAGTCCTCTGCATCCGCCGTGGTTTGTTTCTCGACAGCGCGAAACAAATTTCTTGCGCAGATGGCTGTGTCACACAAGCGAGCTTGTCAGCGGATGCCCGCGTTTCTCTGTGGTCATAACACGACCGGCCATCAGTGCCAGAAACGGATTGTGCATGGGTCACACATGGGCCGTTCGCGCGCAAGGTGCATCTTCCGGTCTGGAATACATTCACCGTTGGACCGTGTGCCTTCTTCCCGAGCAAAGAAGAGATGTGACGAGGGCGCGCATGTGCGGGCGGAGCAACGGACTCTTACGCGGTGGCGCACAGATGAATGCAGCGATTGCACTCCATTGTATTGTTCTGCGTGCATGTGGCCTGGTCAAATTGAAAAGGGAAAAGGGAAAAGATGCAAGTACCTGCATCGTCAGGCTGACGACACGAGCCTGCACGACATGCAAGGCCTACGCGGCCTCGCCCATTTGGTTCCAGGCAAATTTCATGTCCAAACCCTCGTGCCATATGTCGTTCCTTGAACCCCCTCATGGACGATGGCTATGTTCTGTGACAGTCGGACAACCGGGTTGCAATGGTTGCAATGGGGGCAAGACGGTACCAGAACCGTCGTCACACCAATGACTGCCTTGGTTCCGTGTGTCAACACGTCACGCACGCTTTCCTCTTCAGCCGCGACTTAGGCTGGTGAAAATGATGACTTTGTAAAACACGATTGCTACAAAACCAAACTTATACACCAAGGGCTTCAGTCCAATTCCCCACGCGAAACAACAGTTCAATCGGAATACGTGGACCAGGTGTGAACTGCCGAGTTGCTCTGGGGATCACGGTTTGTATGCCGAGACTGCTGTATGTACGCGTACATGCCAAGGTGAGAACTATACTGAACTGGCGTTGGTGACTGATCTTATTATTGTCAGGATGTTCATGGGATGGGAAGGTGGAAGGGGGCTCGCACCTGGGTGGTCAGCCAGCGTATGGTGCTATTGTGTGCTTGACAACAGTCTGGTAATTGTCAGTTTGCGGCGGCTCCATCTTGTTGGGCCACGGCGACCAATCTCTTGCGTTGGCTAGTTGTCAGCCACATGTGCTCAGTAGTGATGAAAGCTAATAGCAGGCAAGTGGCTTGCCAGAATATGACACGCGAAAAGATCGGAGCTCACCGGCGTCAAATAGTTTACGGTAGAATAAAACAACACAAAGGACACAGAGATGGTTGGACAAAGCCCTGTGCCTGGGCCCTTTCCACCTGCCGGACACGACAACTTTAGCCCATGCCGCAGATTTGCAATGTCAGCCTTGGTTGGGCAGATGGTAGGTATGTATTATGATGGTTAAACCAATAATAGCAGGATTTTCAATAGCCGGGTGTAGTGACTTGTAGCTGTGGCGCATATGCGGCAAATTAAGCCAGCTGCAAGAAGTCAGCTACTCGCCAGGTACCTGGGTACTGTGAGTAGGGCCTGGCAGCCGTCGACAGCTGCTCAAGTGGTGGCATTTGATTTATTGTAAAGTGGCTCCTGCCAACCATCATCTCAGTCAACTCCTCAGTCGAGCATCTGCGGACCCTTAATATCCGCAGTGTCTTCGACCTGATCTACATTGCCAAGTGATCCTCCCTTCCCTGATTTGTTCCTCTATTAATGTGATACTCTCGCCAACCGTTTCGACGCTTTCGCCAGCACCTGCCCAATGCCCCAAGTCACGACTCACAGCTCACCTGCGCCGTAATAAAAACTCGGGAAAACGAACGGAAATGTGACAATTTGACAAGCACCCAAATGCAACATTCCAAGTCTATTGGCGCAGTAACCCCCCTTATCCGAGAAATACATGATCCCCCTCCATGTCATTTTGAGATTTCCCTGCCGACTAATCATGTTGCTGCGATTCCGTTACTGACCGAGGCCACCGTTGAAACTAACTTGAACCTTGCCCCTATGGAGTACAAAATGTCCGATAGGACCATGGCCAACCGCGCCGTGTCAGACGGAACACCGAGTCAATGCGTTGATGCAGGTGCACTGTCTCTGCAACTATACGAACATACGGACCTACCCCGAACCTGGGCTCCCCCCTCTCTCCAAATTTGAGTGTTCAAGTTCTGATGGCGGGCGAGGCTAGCCTTGATCTGCGCAGCTGGTCAAGTTTCAATAGTACAAGCCAGCATGCGCAGAACACATATACTCCGTACACCAAGAAGATATATCACTTCGCCAGCCAGTCAGACTATCCCATGATCGGACTGGCCCGGTTTCACTGTACAACTACTCGACGAAGCCATTTCACCCGTCCGGGCGACTGTACGTGGTCCTCCACACAACCAGCCACGTCGTTCGTCTCCCGCCCTTCTCGAACACATCCCCCCATGCCCATGCTGACTCGCCATGGTTCTTGACCACACCGATCAGGCCTTGTGCACACGCTAGAAATGCCACCGTCGCAACTCGTCATTGATGGGTGAATTTCAAATACTTTGCTCCCCTCACCCTCGTTCATTGCCCTCTAGAATACTCTACAATTTGATCATGGGTGTATTCGGTTACAACCAGTCCTCGCTTATCGCGGGGTTTTCCTGGCATGCGCTTTGATAGTACACATTGCCTAGACACTTCGGTATCTGCCACTGACAAGACCAATCATGATATCTTGCTCATGCTCGATGGCATATACCACGCCACGGCAATATGGGCCGCCAGGAAAAGCTCTTAGTGCCCGCTCCGTAGCCAAGACGCATTGACTGGTCTGTTGCGTTGGCGTGCTGTGCTACATTTGTATTTATTTGCGCCGTCTTCGGTCCCTGATCCTTTGTATTTTCAACTTTGCGTTTCCTTCTTGCGTGCCAAGGTAAGTTTTAAAGTTAATTGCAGTGCATAAGTATGCTTGATCGGAATGGCATAACAGTACTTGGTTCCGACGTCATGCACCACTTGGAAGTTTCCTTTGTGGGTGACACAGATTATGCCACTGTGGGACTCGAGGGATTCGATCCATCCGTTGATAATCTGTATTGATCTAGGCGGCTTGGCCGGAAAATTTACACGTGCTAGCATTGATTCAATCCCATGTATTGGGGCCCCCCTACGGACTAATATCGGCCTCGACATCAGGGAATTTCGGGCATATCGATAGATGAAATAAATCTGTGTCTTTTTCTCGGAAACTCTTTTCCACCCCGTGCAAACAATAGTTCGGATACGGATCTACTTTCGCATCTCACTGTCTTGCAATGACCTGATGAGACGGCCGATCTCTATCAAAACCTCGCCATGAAGGAGTAACTTGCAACCTGGTCTCCACCAAACGCTTCCAAAAGCCTATGGCATATCGTCCAACTATTAGACGGCTCGGGTCAGCGAACAGGCATCACGGCCATAGTTCAGACTCTTCCCACTCCACCTCCAATCTATAATTCCATCGCCTCCCCTTTTCAGGATCCGACAAGTCGACTCTATCCACTTCTTCGGGGACAATGACCAAAACCCTGAAATTTCTTCTCGAAATCTCGTCCTCCAAGTCGTCCACCGTCTGCCCCAACCGGAGCTCCTCGTCATGTCTCTCCGTGACCGGCGTCCCAGGCGGTGGGTTTCGAAAGCTGCCTCTCATTAAGGGACTCAGATTGCCAAAATGCGCAGTCAGTTCGCGGGTCCAACTCCACTTCTCGGCATTCTCGACCTGTCGCATATAGGGCATGAGAGATTCCCTAGTCGAAGACGCTTCGTCCGATTCAATATCAGGCCCAATCATGCATATGCGGCCTCGGAGCCGCCATTGTGTCTTAGTCTCAGGGAACCAGAATACAGCTTCGACGGGACCTCCCAGCCCAGATGCCGCGCTGGGTGTATTCGGGCCCTGGAACACTTCAGACACCTTTTCCATCCGGGCGTCTGTGGTGATGGTGGGAAGGTCGCTCTGGTATGACGCGGGATTGAGCTGCGCCGGGTTCTTGGGGTTAGGAGTGAGAGAAGCCCACATGCCTCTGTAAATTACTGTGCGAGCTCTGGGAACGAATTTGAGTGCTGCTGCTGATGATGTTGGTGATGAGGGCAATACTGGGTGTAGAGAGCTTAGCGTAAAGGTCGGCTGTTTCGCTTGCTCAATGTGAGAGAGGAAGTCGTCTCTCCAAGGAGCTGCTGGTACTTTGCTGCCGCTTGCCATGTTGTGCTGCAGCTGCTGGCCAAGGCTTGCAAGTCTCTGAATTGCAGGTCTCATGGAAGAATCTTGGACTTGAAGATGAGCCATCCAGCAGGGATGCGTCAGGCAATGCCAGTAGGTGACGTTGTGACAGCAGCAGAAGGGGGAACGTTCTGTAGACTCGCCCCACTGCTGGAACTGATCTCCTGAATGATGATTCATTGCGGAGTCGTCCATCCAAGCACGCAACACTGGCACAAAAATGAGGGCATTTACATAGACTTTTCCAATCTTTTTCTACAAGCGACGATTTGGGATGAAAGGGTCATCGGAACCTGTTTATACCCCGGTTCTGCGATGGATTTCCCAACCTGCGGGATTGAGCCGAACCATGTAGCCCAGTGCGAGAACAGGGCAGAATCAGTTACCCTAGAAGCCAGCCTACAAGATGGTATCATGCGTAGATAACTCACTCCATATCACTGCAACGGATGATTTATCGCCAAATGGCAAACAAACACATGCATGGGGTGTAACAAGGGCGATTTCAATGGACACATAAACGCGCAACCGTCGAAAATAAATGCGCAACCGTCGGGCAGGGGAACCTTGCCAGTAACACTTTTAGCTGTGGCTTCTACCGCCACAATTCACAGGCAACAGCAGCGCTGTACAGCAATACTATCAGAAATACCACAAGAAACATTATTAGTAGTAACCTTTTAATCATTATAAGGCCGCGGTAAAGAGAGAGACTATTAGTATAGGGTTAGGGTTATATAATTAATTCTTAATTAGTAGCCTAAGTTTTTAGTAGCTATAGAGTACTTAATACTAAAGGCTGCCTCTAATAAGATGCTCTAAAGTATAGAAAACTAGGTATCGCGATGTATTTTTATTAAGGCACTAGAGTCACAGCCACAGTTAAAATTGTGCGTGGATACTACTGACCGAGTTCCTTGCCCGACGGTTGCGCATTTATTTTCGACGGTTGCGCGTTTATGTGTCCGATTTCAATGCATAAAATCGGACGATACTCTCAACATACGAGGGCTGTAATCCCCACAATCTTGTTTAGGGCTGCCCACACCACCAAGAATGAAACAGGATCCACTGACACAGGCTTCAAGAATTTTGGCTTGTTTCTTCATTTGGAAATAAGACGGAGGGACCAGTGAGGGGCACGGCACATGCCAGAAGAGTACAACTACAGAATGAGCCAAGTAATACAAGGTAAGTGCAGTGTGGCCAGCAGCCCATTGCACTACTTGCCGTGTGGATTGCGCCGCACCGAGGAAAGGGCTGTCTTCGGTTGGCAAAGACCAGTGGCTTTTGGGGGCTGGAAGGAGACCTGCCATGTGGAAATAATGCGGCGCCCAAGCTTCGTCTAGTTTGTGCCAAGATTTTTTTAGAGTTCATATTGTAGGGCTCGACCGGCTATCGCTATTACAATAGTGACATCTGATGTGGAATCGGATGGGCAGATCCCCGGCAGGAGAAGTGGAAATCAAGCGCCTCGTGCGTTTCATTGAGGGTGTGACTGGGGATACAACGGCGATGTTGAACCAAGATTGGCCGTTGGTCAAAAAGACAACTGTCCATTCTCGCATCTCTCCGTGAGCAACGACTCAAGATCTGACACTAGTAAGCCGCCAAAGGGGTAGGGTACGCACCCAAGACTGGTGCCATATTTGCTGCTTCCCCTCGCCTTAATTGCCTCTCGTCTGTTGTCCTTTTTTTCTTCTTCTTTATTTGTTGGGCTAGAGGGGCGTTGGCGCCATTTGCGGCTGGCGGTGATGATGTGACAAAGGGTGGCCGACTCGACTCAGCATTGCCACAGACAGCCAAGAATGGCGACAGGCTAGAAGAGATAGCAAGCCATAGAGCCCAATTGGCAATATATAGCCCTACGAATGCGATGCTGGGAGAAAAACGTGCCGTGTCCGGGTGCGCCACATTGTCGCTAGAGAGACATTGTGGCAGCCTTTATGTGAAGATTATCTTGACGATTTGGCCAAGTGGTGGGCTAATTTCCCGCCTTTTTGGCACGCAACACCACGTTTGGCCAACGTGTTCGGAGGTTACTTAAGTGATGGTAAAATTGGCCCGGGCCATGACGACTTATCGCGTGAGAGAAGCTGGCAGACAAATGGGGGCTCGGCCACACTGGAGAAGGTCTTTTGAATAGCAATAAGCCTTGCATAGGGCTCATGAAAAATAGCGGCCGTCATGACTAGGACCCGAACGATTGCATACCTACTAGTGACCTTGATCGACTGAACTGGGGGGCACATGGGTACCAGACTGAAGGTTGTGGCCGCTTAGGAACTAACGTTAGCGGGAACCTCCGGCATTGTGGTAGGGACCTGGTGGTATTTTAGTGCAGTACCAGTACCGATAGCTGCACCATGAACTATTTCCATGTGGTACTCTGTCCGCCTGGGAGGTAGGGATATGAGAAGGGTGGTGGACTTGGGTGGACTTGGGTCTGGTCCGTGTTCATGGAAGTGTGTGTGCCAACTTCTAAGCGGCCGGGCTAGTTGTTTGCGAAGAAGAGTGTTGCGGGACGGTATGAGGTATGTATGACATTAGATTTTGGCGGACAATGATGGATCGACGGAAGATAGAGCGTCCATTCCGTGACGGCCCATCTCGACGGGTTGTGGTTTGTTGTTGAATGGCTCCATTCTCCATTGATGTCGGAGGTGTATGGTTCCCATGGCGCACTCCCACACCGTGGGTATGCTCTGGGATGCGTCTGAACCCGGGCATGCGTCCGGTTGCCGACGTTCCAGGCCCCAGCCAGTTGGGCAGGTGCGGGGGGGCGCCCAGCGGAGCCAGGTTTGACACTTTCCACATTTTTGCCCAGAAAATCGAAGACACGGAAGGAGCAAACAAGCCTCGACTGTGTCCGAATGTCTCGCCATGGTGACCTGCCACACTACCACACTGCCACACTAAGTAGGTATACTTAAATTGCCCTAGGTACCTGCCTAGGTACCTAGCCTGTCCAAGACCAAGTGCGTTCACACTAATGCCTCCTTCCTGGGGACAACATGGTCTTCGACATGGACATGGCCCAGCACGCACAGGCAGCATACGGCACGGCTCAGCCCAGATAATTGGCGCGAACCGCTCAAGTGGTCAATTGGCTTAACCTTCGACGACAACTCGTCACAGGCTCTGCCAGTCCATCTGCTGGCTCAAATGTCAAGCCGACCAGACTTCCTGTTTGCCTTTTTCTCTACAGATTTTGTCTTTTCCCCTCCCCCTCCTCATGCCGAGCGCTCCCACCTACTACAGGACAGCAATCCCCCTTTTCCTCCCCCAAGCCCCCGTCCCCCGTTATTCCCTGCCATCGCAACCATTGAACCGCTATTCCCGGCGCTGCTTGCCCTGTTGGATCGCATCCAGCGCACGCCAGCAGGCATCTTCGGTATCATCGCGGATGCTGTAAGTCGTCTGGTCGTCGCCTGATGGATATATCGCGACTGCAACACGGCCTGCACCGCCCTGCCATTGCGCATGGCAGGGACGTTGGTGCAGCATCGCCGCTGGCGCTCAAACCACATGTCGCCTCACCCACCAATTTCCCGTCGCCCGGTTCACTTGGCCCTGGCCAGACTCTCACGTACCCTCGCCATCCTGCTCCTCGGGCCCACGATCAAGGCCAAGCTCAACCTTATGGCTACGGCCACGGGCAGGGCCATGGACACAGCTACTGCCACAGTCACGATGCTGAGAGCGTCGATTATCGGGAACTAAGCGATGAGAAATCTCCCGTCAATGGCGACGAGCCCCCCAAGAAGAAACAGAAGCGCAATAAGCCGACCTTGTCGTGCCATGAGTGCGTCGAACGCAAGACGAAGGTTTGTTCCGCCCATGCCTTGATTCCAAGAGACGAGCGCACTCAGACGTGACCTCATCTGTTTTCTTTTTGCCCACCCCATCACACATTTTGGTCCGATCCTCTCTTGGTCATTATTTCCCTTTTGTTTCCACGCCTAATCTTGCCTGCCCTGCACTGGCCATGCGAGATTCATCACTTGGCCCGTCACTTGCAGCGTTGCACAGCATCCCCTCTTAACCTTAATTGCACCCATCATTCTGTGAGAATCTGTGTCACACTATGAAATCACTTCCAACGCTTCTTTGAAACAGGGACAAAGTACACAAGTACATCTTTGTCATGTTCAGCCACCGCCTCCCTCCTCAGCTAAAACCACCTTTATATCCCGTATCTTGCTCTCTCTATCATTTTGGAATACCCCTCTGATTCGTCCTAACAGTGTGATCGAGGTCGACCGCATTGTCTTGCTTGTAAGTCTTGTACAAGAGAACTGCAACATGGTGATTTGCCTGACTGACATACGTTCAAGGCATCAAAAGACAGACCGAGTGTCGGTATGCACACGTCGCGAACCTGTTGGAGTGAGTGACAACCCGGCCTTTTCTCCACGGTCCCTGACTAACCAACACCTCTCTCAGGGAGACGTCAAGATCAGCTGCCAATGGGCGTCGGATGACAAGACCACCGAAGAAGAAGAGCCCCAACGATGGCCCTTCAACAGTACCTAATATTGCAGACAGAGGTGCAATCAATGATCAAGAAGGCGCCTGTCGTGGCGCCGCGGCCCTATCCATCGGCCTCCTGTCGCACGTCCCCTACTCCGTTACCAAGGCCAGCAACGTGTTTGGCATTGGGTCGGAGCACCCATTCGCGAACTACTGGACATGCGAAGGCGGGCTGCCTGAAGTCATCTCGGTCCTCCCTGACAAAGTCCAAGCCGATATCCTTGTTGGCCGGTATTTTGAGTGCGTTGACCCAGTGTATCCAATGATACATCGCCAGACCTTCTATGCCGACTATGAGCATTTCTGGCGCATGGCTATAGAGGAGAGAAACGAGATGGACGCGGCATTTATTGCCTTGATTTTTGTTATTCTGGCTCTCGGCACACAGTTCGTCACGTCTACGACGCCCAAGGAACGCAAACAGACGGCCGAGTTCTACGCCTCCGCCTCCAACCAAGCACTCCGCATGTCGTCATATCTCAGCTCTGCGTCAATACGATCGATACAGGCCATGGTACTCATGACTTATTTTCTCATCAATGACAACCACGCGTCTGACGGGTGGGCGTTTGCCGGCATATTAATTCGACAGGCTTATGCCATGGGTCTACATCGTGATCCAAATATCGGTAATACAACTCCGGTCCGGTTTTTGTCTTTTTGTCTCCCTGTGTGTGTCCCTTATTTTCACCGTGGCTGAGCTAACGTTGTGGATACCCTCCCTCGCAGTAACCCCTAATGCCAACCCTTTCGAGAAACAACAGCGGCGGAAAGTTTGGCAGGCCGTTCTACTACAGGATACATTTTTGACCGTACTCCTATCGTTGCCTCCCTCGGCTACTCATACCGATGTTTCCGTCGACGACTTGTTGGATGACAGTTCATCCATCGCCAGCAGTGACCCCACTGACACGGCCTACATCAGGGGATCATGGATGCTGGCCAATTTGGTTCAGGAGACGATTTGTTCGCCGCGGTCATTAGATGTCCCAATCTGTACCACGGTCCGACACAAGTCGAAGCTAGTTGCTGACTTTCGGGCGGTGTATCGGTCATTTCCCGACATATTTCGATCCTGGGATACGGATAGTCTGACGGCAGTGGCAAACACCAACAAGCGCATTGTGCGGCAGACCTTGTTTCTAACCAGCAACTACTTTCACAATTTAATGCTGGTGCATGCGTCAGAAAGCCCCGATGTCCCTGTCAATGTTCGAGGTACTCTGGAGGCTGCGCACGACGCCATTAGTGCCTTCTTTCTGTTGTTCAGCTTACTAGAAGCAGAAGCCCGGGTATGGTGGGTCTTCAACCATCGAGCTTTCTTGGAAGCGCTCTGCATTGCGAATGTGCTGCGCGAAACTGCCAAAGAAGCATCGGGCAGGGATATGTTGACCAGAGATCCCCTATTTGTGAGGGCGAGAACTGATATCAGTAAGTGGCAGCCATGGAAGTGGCCACGCAGCAAATTTATGGACCGATGGCTAACAGGGCGACTTGACTTAGCGCGAATGATTCAAATAATGAAACTCATTGGATTGGATAGCGACGTTGCGCGTACTCGGGTTCAGATCTTGAGCGAGTTTTTGGAAGATCCTGACACGTCATAAGGCTGGTCATTTTGCTCTCACGCCTGATGGTAACACTAGATTCACAATGTTTTTTTTTTTTTTTTTGGAACATGTCTTCATGTATGAGTACTCAAGTATGGATCGAAATCGGTGGTCATGGCAAGATGTACCATGGGACAGTGTAGGGAGAATCACGCAGTAAATGGCATCAGCGGATGATTTCGTATCGGCTTGTGTGGATTTGCTCTGATGGTGATCAAATAATGAACTTCGCAAGGGTTATTGTGGTATTATTACCAAAGCTACAAGCGGGATTCAGAGGCCAGGACTTGGGGGCCACACTACCGAGCACTGAAGAAACATGATGCATAGATAGGCCTGCTCGGACGCCTTCCGAGGTGTGGGTAATTGCTGAGCGTGGGGCCGAGAAACCAAGACCAATGGTTCTCATCTGGCTTTTTCTAGTGGTTTTTTTAACACCAGGGGCAACAGCTTAGCAGAGCCGCCATGATTGCCTCTTCCAATTTGTGGATACATCACATCTCGATCGATTGTCCCCGGCGAAGCCAACCTGGACCCGGGTAGTCAGCAAATGTTGGCAAATGTTCTCTTCGCGTTGCCACGTCGATTTTCGAAAGCATGGTCTCTTGCCGTCTGTGAAGTCATAATTGCGGTGATAATCACATTGATGCAGCATGGGCCGGCCGTCGTCACGAAGAGTGAGACGCTTGGACAGGCATTATGAGACAAGCCTTGGGGAG
Organism: Keithomyces neogunnii; assembly: GCA_020975405.1. Lineage (NCBI taxonomy): Eukaryota > Fungi > Ascomycota > Sordariomycetes > Hypocreales > Clavicipitaceae > Keithomyces > Keithomyces neogunnii. Next base: position 4,176,914 of record JAIOWQ010000003.1, on the reverse strand, counting down.
AACCCAAACGAAGATGTGGCTGACAAGGGGACTCGTCAGCCTAATGCCGTACTGTGACCCTTTGACCAGGGTGAAGATGGGACAAGAAGGCGCTGGAGGCCGTCGACTCCACAAAGTGACGCAGCCGCCAGATTTGGCATCGCCGACCTGGATGAGCCACAATGGCCAGGGCAAACGACGACGGCGTCTACGGAGTATTCCAGTGCTTGATCTGGGTATGCATAACGTGGCCAGGACACACACACGCATGTGCTGCAGAGGGAGGAGGAATGTCTAGGCAGCCGCCGATTCTTCTTACAGTCGTCTCATTCGACTCTTCTGTCATTGTTGTTCTTATTTGCATCTGCGCCCTTTACCACTTGTTGGACCAAGGAGCGGAGACGGCCACGCGTTCATGTCTGAATAGCCTCGTGGTCCTTTGACTTGCCACCTGCGAGGCAGAAGCTGTTGGCAGTGGGGTTCCGACTGGTGCCAACCCTCAATTGCCCGCCTGATCTGTTTCCCTCTTCACCATGAGAAACAGCTGGCTATACACGACAGTTTTCACAGTGCTGGTCACCGTGCCTGTCTTGGGGTTGCCGCGAGCCCAAAATGGTACGTGTCAAGAAGCGCTGCCTGCTTACCGGCGCCGGGACTCGTTTGGTATGGTGAGCTTGCTAATGGGCGGCCTGCACTACAGATGCCTCGACAACCTTTGTGACACTGAATATCTCGGGCAACGGGAGACAAGTGCCGCCTCTGGTAAGCTTCTCAGACCGCTTCCAACAGGGCATGTCCCAGCTAACAGAAGCGTAGACGCTCCGTCTAGACCTTGGACAATCCAAAGCAGCCTGCGGGTATGCAAACCTCACCATCAACGGCCACCAACTTGCCCAAGATGGCAATGGAAACGGCCGCGGCATCATCGCCGCCCAGGACGGCAACTTTACTGCCGACTGGGCCTTTAGCTGCGACAAGTCCCTGGAGATGCTGCTCAAGCTGCAACTCACCCAACTAGATGGCTTGGAGATTGCGCCGGTCAATCTGTCGGCATCCTTCAAGCAGACCGTCCCCCAGCAGCTTCGCATCGTCGACGGAGCAGCCGTCGTAAACCGCATCCACAAACTGCCGCGTGAAGACACAGATGTCGCTCTCCCCAGCCAAGTGCAGTCTCAAATCCACGACTTGGACATGTTGCGAATCCAGGCCCGCGAGCTTGAAAACGCAATTCTTGCGCAAGAAAGCAAGATTGCCGAGTTACTGGGCCGCAAAAGGCCCTCATCACCATCCAAGGTTCGAGATTGCCAGAGTTTATACTGTGTCTTCGCAGCGCTACGTGGTAAATTCAGACAAGCGGCTGAGGATCTGAGCGGCGATTTAGATGAGCTCAAAGACTTTGTTGCCCAGTCCGAGGACGAATCGATACCAGTCCCCAGCGACTACGAGTACTGGTACGGCCAAGGGGACCAAGACGATGGCAGTCCCGAGGAATATGACCCGAGGGATCAGATTCCCCTTACCAAGGGTGAATGGGCGAAAAAAGCCAAGTCGTACTCCCCCAGACACCAGCCGCCTGTAAGTTGCTTCGCACTCAGCAGCTGCTCAATGGCTAACAAAAACAACCAGCTCGTCATGACCATTGCCTTTGTGGTGATGGGACTATGCATCCTGTCCACCTGGTTCGTGCTCCTGCTGCAGCGCCGCACCACCGCGCTCCCCCTCGCCGTGGAGAATGAAAAGGTGCTCTTGTCCGAACGACCGAGGTGCTTGAGAGAATCACCATCTGAGCGCCGTGCGCGTTGTCGCAGGGCTCGCAGACACGCCGTTGCGGAATACGTGCGGAGTCTCTTTATCCGTTGGGGCCGCGCTCGTCCCGCTCCTGTTCCGGTTGAGGAGTCGTCTTGTATCGAGGAGGAATTCGCTTCCTTTAGAGAGGCGGTCAGCGTTGTGGATAGCCTGGTGGCTACTGAGGAGGGCCGGAACAGAGAGGTCAGATATACGCCGTTTGTTGCGGACGAGAGCTGCGCATTTAGGGATGACGAGAGCTTGCCCCCATATGAAAGCGAGGATGAGTCGGCGCCCGTGGTGGATGGGTTTCTGGTTGGCGTGCGTCGTGTAGATCCTCCCGAGGATGATAGGTTGGGGTATGGAAAGTAAATTACTTTGTTTGCATCATTGCATGAATCCGCTCGGATAGTCTGGTTTATACGCTGCCACGAGGGGTCTGGCGTCTTGTTCGTTATTGGTTATGCTGTGGCCGTTGATGCATGGTTTGGGCATGTTCCATGGCAAGTGGAAGACGAATGAAATCTGGGTCAGCATGGGAACCGGCTGACGCATGTTTTCATATATATATTACCACAAGCCACTAATTTTTAATCGCACTACGAATAGATGTGTTATGTGCAAAGTGCGCAATCGCTGGTTCCATGTTCGCTGATGCTTCTCGCTGCATGTACAACACAAGTGTTATCCACCAACACTTACTTGCACATCACGAGTCTTGACTGCCGAATATAAACTGCTCGAAATTCTTTGCAATCACCCGTATGCCCTCTTCCAAGGCCCATCCTTTTACAGCACATACCCGTCGATAAATGTCCTCCAGCGCGGCATCCATCTCCTTACCTGCATGATGCAAGTCACTCTCCACGAGGATGCGGTCGTCAGGCACGGCGCAAACTACATCCGCAAACTTTTCACGACATTTTTCCGTGCTAAGATTAACGGCCGTAGAAAACGACACGAATACTTTTGCCGGGGCTGTGGGATTAAACCATTGCCCGAGGCATTCGGCTGAGCCGCTGTAGGAATGTAGACAGATCCGCGGCGGGTAGGGTTTGCCAAGCAAGCCACTGGCATCTTGAGCATCTTGGGCATCTTCGCCGTCTGAATCGTCCTCTGCGCCCCGGGCCACCATGCGCTTCTCACGACGCGAGGCAATGTGTTTTTCGTGTCCTTTCCAACAACTGGACACTGCGCTGTATAGAACCCCGTGGGCTTGAACCCCGTGCAGACTGACCGGTCTTCCGGTTTCGCCTGCAAGATGGAGTTGGGCGCGCAGTATGGCCTCTTGGTGTAGCATGCGTAGTTTGTATGGACTTAGAAGTCTGCCTTCGCGTCCACCCGGTGTCAAGGCATCATCTCTTGATGCAGCCGATGCAGGGTCCCATTTCTCGGGCAAGCGAAACGCCTTGTCGAGGCCAATCTCACCAACGAGGGCATGAGGGTGAGACTGTAATCGGGTACGGGTCGAACTGATGAAGGACGAAACAGGGATTGGCGTAGGGAGGGAAGAGATAAAGTCATCATCCTGTGGTGGTGGTCTGAGAACTGCCTGATAATGCGCCTTCTTTGCGGCCAAGAGGGCGGGTACATCCGTCTCGTCTGTTGCAGGAGGTGGCTGTTTGTATGTAGGCTCATCTGCACCGTCGTCATAGATTTGATGAGAGAACCACGGATGCCATCCAAATGCAGGGATGACATGGCAGTCCTGTCGTGCACAAGGTCGTGGTTCCTCGCGTGCCGATACCGAGACCGCCGTCGCATCATCTTGATGCTCACTGCCACTGCCACTGCCACTGCCACTGCCACCCTGACTCCCGACTACTTCTTGCCCCCGCAAGCTCGCCCAGCCTTTGACGCCATGAGCCGCCGCCACACGGGCAACCAAATCCTGATCTTGGGAGCGAGTTGACATGATGACAAGCGCAGAGGCACGCATGGTTTTGATGCCGGCCATCGAGCCCATTGTGTCTGTGGGATGGCAGTGGGCATCAAAGACTGGGAGGTGCCACGGAAAGGCTGCATCGCTCGCAGGTGCCGGAAGCTGCTGCTCTTCGTCACGAATCGACGTGTCGCCAGTCTGGTCATGCTGACACATGGTTGCAACAAGGTAATTGAAGATATTTGCAATGGCTCTCGTTCAAGTATCAAGCTTGCCCAACAATGGCATGAGGTTGTTGGAAGTGGAGCAGGGCGCAAATGGCGTCGCCAGAGCTGTTGTGGCAGGAGTCTTTGTATGCGCATGGGCTGACGATGGACTGATATCATGAGGACGTCGGAGGCGGCTCGTTCCACCGCAGTAGTACCGCGGTTCACTGCGGCAAGTATTACGTGCATAAGGGATTAAAACTGGCAATAAGCACCAGACTTACTGGAGAATTGGTCCGTCGATACCTTGCTCCCATGGACCAACGGGGCCCGTCAATCAGTCCTGGTTGGACAATCCCTGTCACCGTCACAACCCCAAAGCCCAGGCGCAAGGCGACTGATGTCGACTGATGTCGGGAGCAAAGGCAGCTGCACCCCTGCCAAGTTGAGCTTCAAGGCTTCACAACATCAGAGATGCTCTGACAATGATGGAAAGCCCTTGGTCGAAAAGGGTAACATTCCGGAGAGATTCGGGGGCCCCTTGGATGTCAACGGTGGCGGGCATATACAATGTGAGGGGAAAAGTCTGGTTGGTGGCAACTTGGGACGGCCGAGTTGCGTGAGGCTTGCCTTAGGGTCAGTTGGCACCATGACTTGGCTTGTTGTTGGTGTTGTCGTTGGGACCTGTGCTGGTTGTTGTTAGCGCCTTCACTGCGAGCCACCACCCAGCCGGCATGTGATCCGGCGGCGTCCCCTCCTCCTCAATGCCATGGCGCACGGGCTTGCAGCTTCTTCAGTCCATGGACCTTATCTGCCATCCACCCCCCTTCTTCCCTCCCAGACTTGGATGTAACTCCTTCAGATTTCCCAAGCTTCCTCCTCTCTGGGGTTTGTTCTTGGTCTGATGATTTTTCGGGGGTTTTTGGTCCTCTTTTTTCTTTTTCTTTTTTTAAGATCAGGACAAAAAAGAGCATATCAATCATACCGCAGTGTATGTCACACCTCCCAGCCAACCTTCCCTTCTTTTCAACCTTGGCTGCGTCTTGGATCGATTTGAGGTCGCGCCTTCCCCTTACTCCTGGTTCCAGTCAACGTCCCAATCCTATTTTCCGGCCATGTCGCATGACTCCTCTTTCTCACCTCTCTAGAATACATCTCACAGTCTCGGACGCGTGCGCACTGCTTCCTCATAACCACACTTACACCAGTCATGCGAGTGTGAATTCTGAGACAAACAACAATCCATACATACCTTCTTCCTCTTGACTGACAGAACCATGGCACTATTAAACCCTGTCTATGCCTTTGTCATTCCATTCCTATTTGTCGTCACAGCTCCTCTGGCCATCGTCGCTGGCATCACGACTACTCTTGCATTTGCTGTTCTTCTCCTCCGGGTTGTTATTGTCTACTTGGATGTTGCACTATCGCTCATTCCGCAATCTCTGGCAAGCTTCAAGCTTAAACGGCGACATGTCGGACATGAACCCCATCAGCCAGCCGGCTTGACCTATTTGCTGGGAAACACCAATGTGGATAGTTCAACCGCTTCGTCGGGCCAACAGGCGTCACTATTGCAGCGACGAAGACGTCGCCGACCCAGCAGCAGCGTCAGTATCCTGTCTACAGGCGGCTCTACTACACCCGTGAGTGAATTAGGCCTGGGGCTAGTGCCAGGCGTAGGGCTAGAGCGAGACTTTGAGGGCTTGGGCGGTTGGCGGTCTGGTGACGATGACGAGGCTTGGACGACAATCAACTCTCGAATGGAGCTACCAGATCGGCAACCCGCACTGCATCACTACCGATCTCCGTCTGGTGGAGGATCCACGACTCCGGGAGACGGCGGGGTATTGATGATGAAGACGAGACGGCGCAGCCCAGAATCCCAGCCTGCAGCAAGACCAGCCACATCACCAAACAGCTCTAGGGCCAGGACGCCGTCAGCTTCACGAATGCAAAATTTGACAGCTTTGTGCATTGGCAATTCAGATGGCTACTTTCCCCTCAACATGTCCCCCAAGGCCTCCAAAAAGTTGCCGGTGTAAGGCTAGGGCAAGAAGCCGGCGTGTGTTATCATAGGGAGCTTGCCCTTGGTGCGATCAAACAAGACATGGCTCCAAATTTAATACGAGCAAAGTTGTCATGCATTTGACAGATGTTGTGACAAGCTGTAGGGCTCGAAATTGCGGCGCAGGACATGGATAGCCGGCTTTGGGAAAGGCGGTTTGTACAAACTTTAAATGACTGATGACATGTATGATGCAAGAGCACTACGTGACGAAATGACGGGTGCATTTTTTTTAATGTCGGGCATATCGCTCTTGTGTGGCTCCTTTTGTTCATGAAACTTGTGATGAAATCTTGCGTCAATATTCGTCCCAAAGTTATTCGATGCAAGTATTGGCAGGCTGCGACTAGCAGGCTACTTGAGTTGAAGCCAGCCATGTTGGCCCCTGATGAGGAGTTTGAGCATCACAGCCGCATCAAATGTGTCCTAGTAGCCAGTGAGATGACCCTCCCGAGGGCAGAAGCTACGGGCATTTGTACGCCTATGTTGAAGGGAAATAGTATGTCCTGGCAAGACTGTGTAACAGGAAGACGTTCTCGGGCATCAACGTGAGGCTCGGCCTCCGAGTCGACAATGCTACTGGTCAAGTTGTCACGTTCCAAACACGCAGCAGACGTGGGGAAAGAAAAAAAGGTGCCATGTTTCATTATCATCATTATCCATAAAGGGCATCACCCGCTCTGCCGAGCTCACAGAGTCTGCCAGAAATAATTGGCATAAAAGAAGCGCGAAAACTTCTTGTCCATATTAACCACGTGCACATCCCCCCTCCCATCGCTCCTGACCACGGCGCGCGTCCACTCGCCGTCCTTTTCGTCGCGCTCAATGTCGATGCCCAGGCTGCGGTAGACCTTGAGGCGCAGAAGCACCTCGTCGTCGACGGCGTCCCTCCGCCGGGCGGTGTCGTCGCCTTCGACCCCCTGGAGATCCAGCTCCTGCAGGCGCGCGCTCAAGTCGGCCGCCTGCTGGGCGAGGCGCTCGGCCTCGGTCTCGGCGTCGCTGGCGGCCTTTGCGGTGCGGAACTTGCGCGTGTCGAGCGTTGCAATCTTGGACGCGTGGTCCGCCGACGAGTGCGACGATGTCAGTTCTGCGTGCTGCGACGAGAGCGTCTTCAGCTGTCGCGAGAGCTTCTTCAGCGCCGACTCTGCATCGCGCATCCGCAGCTCGCGCGCCTGCTGCAGTGTCGACAGCGACTCGCTTATCCGCGCCACGGCCAGTTTATCCGGGGTGATGTTGAAGTTGTTGATTGTGTGGTTGATGAGCTTTCACCCTCCCGCGCGCGCGTTAGTATCGTGTTCAATCCCCTGTGAGGTGAGCAAAACTTACCGTCGCGGGGTCCTCTGAGAGCAGCATTTTGACGGAACTTGTGGCTCGTCTGTGATAGTTGCTTGGTTTGTCGACTTTATTGCAGGTTTTAGTCGCGAGTGCTTGACCCGCTTTGCGCGCATGGATGCCACGCCAGCCCGTCGTCAGGGGCAACTATCTAATCGCCGCCCCCCTGCGTCACCCGACTTTTCACCGTGGCAGCCCGAGCAGCGTCATCGTCGCCACAGCTCGAGCGCCCTGGGCTGCAGAACAAACTGCATCCTCCGCCCAGAGCTTCTCACCGTCGCCTGTTTCCTTTCCATTCGTGCCATCCGCCATCACTCCCAGGAATAAAATGGTCACCCAGTTACCCTGTGCGTACAACCCCACGCGAGCATTCTCACGACCGAGGCACCTCACTAACATATGGAAATGCGCCGCCCCCCCCGCAGATGCTCTCGACGCAGAGACGTCAGTCCCTCGCATCCCAGGAAACACAGGTGTATTCTAACAAGCGCTGTAGGCCCCTGAGCCCCTCAGAGCTCCAGGTCCTTCGAGCCCAGTACGAAAAGGAAGGGGACATGGTCGGCGTGCAGACCAAATTCAACTATGCATGGGTGTGTGTGTATATTTGCCTGGGCTGTGTGCTCTCTGGCTCTGGTGTCACTGACCGTCGTGTGCACAGGGTCTCGTCAAGTCGAATAATCGCAACGAGCAACAACTCGGCGTCCGCCTCCTCAGCGAGATCTTCCGAATCTCCCCCGAACGCCGCCGCGAGTGCCTCTATTACCTCGCCCTGGGAAACTACAAACTCGGCAACTACGGCGAGGCCCGCCGCTATAATGACCTCCTCCTCGACAAGGAGCCCGCAAACTTGCAGGCTGCCGACCTTCGGCAGCTGATTGACAACAAGGTGGCTAGGGAGGGCCTCATGGGCGTGGCCATCCTCAGCGGTGTTAGCATCGCCGCTGGTGTTGTTGGCGCTTTTCTGATCAAGAGCGCCAGGAAAAGGTAGAAAGTTTAGCACAAGGCAACAAGCCTCAACAGCTAGATTGTTTGGCCAAAGTCGACAGACAGCCAGATAAGAAGTCGAGCAAACGGAGCCGTTGGCATGGGCGTTTAGGACGGAGCGAATCACCACTTTGCGACCGTTGTATTGTACAATTCAAGGCAGTCTATGTTAATGAAACATGCATATATATGATCATGTCAATTCTTACATCTCTCGCGTGCATCAACAGATCATGTGAATCAAGACAGCTGCACCCATCCCAACATCAATCATGTGCAAGACCTGCTTGAACCCAGCCCAGCATCGCCCCAACTACCTAGGCAGTCAGTCCATGTCTCCATCTCAACCACAACAACATGCACACAAACTTGGATAACTCATGTCACATCACTCGCAGCAGCACAGGAAAACATTCAACGACAATGGAAATCAAGCTAGCTAAGAAAGACAAACGAGCCTGGACGACAATTTCCTGTGTCGAGACGTCAAATAAAAACAACCTGTCCCAATCACACGACTAAAATACAACAGTTGCTGTTTGGCCTCACCAGCCAAATCATCCATCCGCTCCTGTCCAAGTCGATTCCGCAACCAGTGCTCCATACAGATGCGAGAAAGGGTATCCGGGGGCAGGCAGGACGACAAGACAAAAGTACAGGCATTGCCGGCCAATCTTGCTGGGCATATAGATTAAAGGAAACCATAAGTGTGCACAACACGTCAGCGCAGAAAAGAAAAGCTTCTTTTCGCACTATAAAAACAAACAAAAAAGAGATAGCATCCTCCTCTTGCAAAAAGGATGACTGCTGAGAGAAAATGCGCGATTGTACTCTCAGTCGTTCGAGAAGTGGAGAGCCCCTTCTCGTCTCTTTTTGAGGAAAGATAGAATTGAGAAATCTCCTCTGGGCAATGCTTGAACTGAATCAACTCTGCAGGTAAAAACAGCTCTTGCACCCATCCTGAGGCGATCATCGGACAACCAACCAACCAAAACTGCTTTTTATTTTCTTCCGTACTGTAGAATGTGTTTCTCATGGTCTGCAGCCCCCATACCGCTGCGAGACCGATATTCCATAGGTGACGTGGTTTGTTTGTCCGACTCCGTCAAGACAACTTTTTTGGCCAGGATGATTAAGTGAGGAGTCTGTGATTAATGACAAAAACATGTGACGAGAAAAATAAGGCCCACACAGAAACAAGAATCGAGAGGACAAGGAAAATGCGTCGAGCGGTGGTGTATGGCGTGTCATGGGTACTCAGACATTGATCGTGGAGAGCTGGCAAACTGTACGTCGCTAAAGGCTGGAAAACGGGGTCCCTTGACCAGCTCTATCGCAGCGAGAAGCCCTTGCGTTTGCCTTCCTTCTCCAGTGGCCGTCCACTCTCAATGCGTTGCTTCTTGTCCTCAAGCTCTGCCCGCTGGCGCTCGAGCTGCTCCTTCATTTCTCTGTGGCGGGCATAAAGCTCCTCTTCGGATTGCTTGAGCTTGCTCTCTTTCTCGGCCACCTTTTGTTGGAAAACCATCTTCATCTCGGCTTCCATCTTGGCTAACTTTTGCTCATGCAAAGCACGCTCCTCCTCTTGCTTAACAGCAGGGTTGACCTCCTTGAAGACGCTGGGGTCTTGTGACACGCCCATGGCAATGAGCTTGTCGGTACGGTAATTTTCGTACAATGTGTTGTTGGTGTGCTCTTTGAGCTCCTCCATGTGAGTTCGGATCAGCATCTGGCGAAGCTTGACAAAGTCGCAGTGCTCCTCATTGTCGACCTCAATGATACCCCAGGGGTACTGACGACCGCGAACGGCCCGGCCGTCAGTCGTCTTGATCTCGTTGGTGGCACCAACAACAGCGAAGGGGACCTTGGACATGATTTCATTGTTTTCGGCAATTGTCTCTTCGTCGTCCAGCTCATATCGAGGACCTTCGAAAATCTGAATGCCATGGTGCTTAATGTCGGCCAAGATCTGTCTCAGGGTTAGCACACACCGTCTCGAGCTTCAACTCCAATGGGACATGACTCAAATGGACTCACTCTAGCCTTAAAGCTGGCAATCTCCTCGTCGGTGAGGGTGTCAGACTTGGCAATAACGGGAATCAAGTTGACCTTGGTGTGGAGGCGTCGCATAACCTCAATATCCAAAGGCTTCAGAGAGTGGCCAGTGGGTTGAATGAAGAAGACACAAGCATGAATGCGGTTGTCAACAATATTCATACGGTTGACCTTGTTCTCAGCATCGAGGTAGGCGTCATATCGGCGTTCGATATCGTCGACAATGGGGCGCCACGACTCATCATTGTTCACAAAGTCGCCAAATCCGGGAGTGTCGACGACAGTTAGACGCAGACGGACACCAGCCTCTTCGATGTCGGCGCTGATGGCCTGGATCTGAACCGTCTTGGGAATGATGTCCAGGCTGGGGCCCTTGCGCTCTCTCGGGGGGTACAGAGACGTGTTGAAGAGAGTGTTGACGAGAGTAGACTTGCCAAGACCAGATTCACCTGAGAGAAGGACAGTCAGCTTGGTAGCGCTGGTCAGCACAGCCAAATTGATGCTTACCGACAACCATCACGTTGAAATTGAAACCCTTGCGGACGCTCTTTCGGTGCCACTGGTTGGGCAGATTGGCAAAGCCAACATAGCCAGTGAGCTTCCTTCGGACAATGTTTCGAGCGTCCTGAATAGAGGGAGCGAGCTGAGAGGGAACTGTAGAACCAAGGTCAGAAAATTGAGCATGTTGAGCAGAGACCATGGGTTGAGGCTTGCCAGCAGGTGGTGAGGCGGGAGCACCCGTAGGTGAGTCGGAGCCATTAGAAGCTGAGCAAACACCCAGTTAGCACGTCATTAGTCCAAGAAAAGGCAGTTCATTGACATGGCATATTGGGACAGAGGCAGGTGTGGCGGTATGAGAAAAGGCGGCTAACAGCTCCAATTTTTGACCAGTTGAACAGCATTACTAGAAGCTCCGCAGGAATCTTCAGTACCGGACTCGGAGGCGAGGGTCTCCAAATTGTATCTGGGAAAGGGTTCCTGATTCGGTGGAGTGTACAGTTCTTCATAGAATGTGGAATGAAGCGGCTCCAACTTTGGAGGTTCCTCGACATCCAGCATGCTCCGATAGCTCTGAAGGATACTTGTGTTTGCTGCGGTCCCCATACACGTTGCCAGTGGCATGACAAGCATATCTTGCGTGGCTATGACGCTGCTTGTCCTTCTGGAAGCAATGGTTGGTTCTGCCCGAGTGTTACTTCGGCCAGCCACTGTGTCCAATGAAGCGGTCCGGGTCCGCAGCTTGTGTTGATTTTCAAACTCTGCGGGCATCGTCGATTGTGGGTAGTCTCCCTTTTGATCAAATAAGAATCAAGGTAGTGTTGCACACGAAATGCTGTCCAGTCCAAAAAAAAAAAGGGGGGGCCGGTCAAGTCCCAAGAATAGATCCAAGAAAATGTAAATGTCGATAACAAGTCGAGAGAGGTTGTTCCGTCGAGAATGTCACAGAATTGAGCACAGGAGCGAGCTAGATAGGTGCCGAAGAGAAGCGTTTGTTGAAAGTGTCGTGGAGGGTAGGCGGGCTTGATCCCTCGCTGTCGCATCCGCCCCTCTCCTGCCTCTCGACATGCACGAATCGGACACACTGCGCGTGTAGGAGGAGGAGGAGATAAAGAACTGCCAAAGAAAGAGTAGGTCTTACCCATATCGATGTATAACGGGGGGAACGATCGATCTTTAAAAGAATGGAGAAGGTAGACTCTGCAAAACAATAAAATGGTCAGCTGCGTCGGGAGCTTCAATGGATTCAGGGGAGACGGGGACAGCCCAACTGGGCTGGGCACAACAGTCCAGAGTTGCTTGTGTCGAGTAATTTGAGGCAGGCAAGGTCAACGTGGACGATGGGGAGAGATTCCACGTTGTGTGTAGTGGCCATGGACAACACCGAAATGTTTCCCACACCAAGGGGAAAATGTGAGGACGACCTACCGAGGGAGAATGAATTAAGACAGGAGAACCCGGCGACCAAGAGCACGCTTGTCAATAGACGGGGTTCAAGGGCAAAATATTAAAAGAAGACTCGACCACGGTTTGTCGACAGTGAGGCCCGGGGCGGCACACAGCAGGTCGAAGAAGAGGAAGTAGCAATGATGGGAAAGAGAATGGCGAAGGTGAAGTGAAGCTGGAAAGGTTGGAGATAAAGTCAAAGGGGAAATTGGGGGGGGTGTGGGCGTACATGGGCGTGGTGAGCTAGATTGAGGGACGGGACTTGGGAACAGGAGGCCAGCAGGGAAATTCTGCTGCTCTGTATGCAAGGCAAGCGCGACCTACGCCTGTCGCATGGCCACTCCATCTGTGGCTGCCCCGTGCTCGTGGCCCAAATCCTGCAACACACCAGCCGTACCTGCCACTAGAGCGAACACTGAAGCCCCAGCCCGACGTGGCAGCACCGCCAGGTGTTAAGCACGCCTCTGCGGACGACTACGAGGTAAGTACCTAGGTAGGTAGACAGGCGTGTAGGTGCTGGGACCTCTTTTGATGGTAAAAGGGGTTGTGCTCCACTATGCCCAACTAGGACTAAGTCACACCAGGGGTAGGACGATGCTTTGGAGCGTCAACGGCAAAGAGCTGCATGGGGAAGCTGATTGGCTGCCTTCTTTGGCACCCCGCCAATCAGAGTCCCCGGCGGGGAGGATGGATGGGGCCGCCAGCAAGTCTTTCTCAGGGTGGGAGATGAGGACATCTGGAGTGATGGGGGGATCCGTTCAGGGTGGAAATTTAGCCCTCTGAAGCCCTGAAGCCGGCTGCAAGTGAGTTCAAATGAACTCACGGGAACTCACACCGGACAACTTGGTGGCCGTCTGTGGCTAAGCACACTAATAAAGGAGCAGAACCGAACTGTTCAATTGAAACCTACTCCGTACTTGTGTTGGTTATTTCCTTCTCTCTGGTGCACAGAACACAGGTCCCCGTGTCATGTGTTCTTCCTGTGCTCGATACGGCGTAGTGGTTATTTTTCTCTCTTAATCTTGGGTCCCTTTTCGTTGTCTGTCCAAGACCATGTTCCACAACTCATCACATGGAATGTTCTCCTCATTCTCACCGCAATGCCAGGAAACTATTTTTATTTACTCTTTCGCCCGTCCCCGGCTCTTGAGTGCCTGTCCCGTATTCTGCTAGCTGAGGCAGGTTTCAGAGCAATGATGTTGTTCTGGCGACATGACCTCGTCAGTTTCCCTCGCAGAAATAAAAAGGGAATAAAAGCAAGCATGACTGGAGTCTTGACGCACTGGGGCAGCCTTAGTTCTGGATTATGACAGACGGTGGTGCTTTTTCTGTCATGTACCCATACCCGTGGTTGGGAAAAGCAACCAACGCCTGAAGAGGACAAAACCCGCTTATCAGCGTCATCGTCGTTGACAACTGGTGGGAGGTGTCAATCTCGCGTCTCTCGACTTTATCCCTGTCGTTACTTTATGTATATGTACATACAGTACATGTGTTCTGCCTTTGCGCTGCGCGTCGGTGGCGGATGCCAGCCGTAATTGGCATCGATGCATGACTGCGCGAGTAATAGACATACATACTCCGTACGGAGTACTTAAGTAGAGGTTACAGGGAATCCTTGCACCTAGAATATCATGTGCCTTGAGAATAGACAATGATGCTACCAGACCATTTCTTAGTAGTGCATCTCTGGCCAAGGTACTCCGTACTCCGTAGAGGTATCTGGCACGACCCGCCCACCCCAGCCTAATCCTTGAAATTGGCTGGGAGGATCCTTCTGTCGTTGAGGTGTCTGTGCACTGATGCTCGTCGACCATCGGAAGCCCCATTCCTTGCCTGCCTGCTTACCTACCAAGGTACCTAGCTTATTATGCCGACATCATATTACCGAGAATGTAAATCAGAACAAAGTGGCTTCTCAAGTTTTCTCTCTCGTAGATCACTCTTCGTAATTGTTCAACGGCATGCAAGGTGAAGGCAACATCAGCAGCAGCACACTGCGACACGCCACATACTGCCTAGTACATGCAAAACGAAAATTGCCAGGGGTTAAGAGTGTCTGGGTTTGTATATGGTTGGTTTGTATATGAAAAGACTTTCTATACGCGTCCCTTTCTATAATATACATATCCTTGGGATCCATTGTGTCGAGGTGTGGTCATCTTGGACTCCTAGAGATTCGCTTGTTGTCCAGCAAAGAACTTTTTTGTCTCTGTGCATCTTTCGCTCTTGCAGCTGGGGCACCGGAGACCCATTTGCTTTGAGCAAGCTTCACCACTTCTCAGGTGTGCCTTGGCAATGTCTGCGAGAGCTTCAATGAACACGGGGCTTCCGTTTAGACTGTCGGCGCGCTTTATTGTGTCCGTGTGACCACTCTCGCCAATAACCTCGTGGTCCAGCTCATATAGCGTCTCAATATGATCGGATGTGAAAGCAATGGGAATCAAAACCATGTCCGTTTGCCCCTTGGAAATGTATTCCTTCACAGTGGTAGCAGTCTGCGGGCCTAGCCAAGCAGACGGACCAACCTGAGATTGCCAGCAAAGGCGGTACGGGTTGGAGAATTTCAACCGCTGCATAACAGCATAGACGGTGGCGGCAACTTCGCCGGGATACGGGTCGCCCCTGTTAACTACAGACATGGGAAGGCTGTGGGCAGAAAACAGAAGAACCACATCCTGACGCCGATCCTCGGGATATTCGGCCAGTTTGGCCACAATGTTCTGAGCAAAGGCTTCAACAAGTCCAGCGTGAGCTGGCCATCGGTCAATTACACTCCAAGTAATATTTCCAGCTCCGGTCTCGTCTGCTCCCTTTCCCTCCAGTCTGTGCCTCCACTTCCATAGCTCATTCAGGCTGGAGCCAGTAGTAGAGCACGAGTACTGGGGATACTGAGTGAAAGCAACAGCTCGGCCTCCCTTCCCATTGCCAAATCCGTCTGCAAGAAGTTGCTGGTACATTTCTTCAGTCAGAGGATTGGCGTATCGGAAGGCCACATAAGGTTTGTGAGGCGCGGTTTCTGGGGAGATCTTGTCTAGAATCTTGCACATCTCGGCGCTCTGGTACTCGGACCACTTTCGAATTGGAGACCCGCCGCCAATGGCAGCATATTGCTTCTGTATCATCGGCGTTCGTCGCTTAGAGAGGAGGGGACCTAAATAGGATTGAAGGCGACCGAGCGGGATCAAATCGCCGTCAGACTGTGAGGCACGGTTGTTAGCGCCGTTGAAGGCGTCGATGAGAGGCAGGAATGGGGAATTGACATACAAACAAACGACTCAAGAAATCGCCAACCTCATCCGTCTTTGACGGTCCTCCCATGTTGAGAAACACCATGGCGGTTGGGCCTTTCGAGCCTGCTGCATCTTGGGTAACGGGCGGCACCGGCGTCGCAAAATGCCGAGTCTGAGTTGCTAGTTGCGGTAGGACGAGCTTGGAGGATGATTTCCTCGACACGCCCTTTAAAAGATGCTGCGTGCAGACTCGCGACGACATGACTGATAAACTTGGGCTCCAATGGACCGAATATGTCGGCTGACTGCAATCAAGACGGAGTGTGCAAGTTGCCAAAATGCCGATTCTCCGAGCATAGCCCTGGCCTCGGGATCAGAACATGATGCAAGTGTCATGGTATCCCCGTGATTGGCAGAAAATATGGAGATACCTAAATATTGGTATGTCTACACTGCTAAGATTAAGTACTTCTTTAATAGCTGACCAACTGACCAATTGCACCTGGCGGAATTAATGGTCAGTTTCACGTGACATCGCGACAAGCTGCGCGACTTGGTGCCAACATGGCGCGTGTTTACCTAGAGCTGGGACAACCAGACCCACCTCATTGCACGACTACCTTCAGCCTGCTCACCATGGTTTGTGCGTGAGCATTCTCAACTTTGATTAAACACTATTGACACAAAATGGCAGAAAACAACCAAGATTGGAAGCGAGAGGATGAGGATGATGGCGATCAAGAAATTGATGAGACGGTGAGCATCACAACTACTGGCATATGTCTCCTCGACTGGCTCACTCCATGACCACATGCTAACAGCTATGCAGAGTTACAAGGCGCAAAAGGATGCCATTATAATGGCCATTGAGGTCAGCGACTCTATGTTGCAACCTCCGCCTTCATCAGACTCGAAGAAGGCGGATCATGATAGTGCTCTTGAGGCGGCCCTCAAATGCGCATACCATCTGATGGAGCAACGCATCATTTCCAACCCCAAGGATATGATGGGTATTTTGCTCTTTGGGACCAAGAAGACCAAATTCCGTAACGACGATAATGGTCGCAGCAGTCTGGGCTATCCCAATTGCTATTTATTTACGGACTTGGATGTTCCCGCTGCGGACGATGTCAAGTTACTCAAAGATCTTGTTGAAGAAGGAGAAGACGAGGACGAGGTGCTGAGGTCATCAGGCGAATCAGCAATCATGTCAAACGTGTTGTTTTGCGCAAACCAAATATTCACCACAAAGGCAGCTAATTTCGGAAGTCGACGTCTATTCATCATTACTGATAATGACAATCCTCATCCTTCTGACAAAGCAGCCAGGTCGGCCGCTGCTGTCCGAGCCAAGGATCTCTATGACCTGGGTATCACGATTGATATATTTCCAATCACCAGGGGTGATTCCAAATTTGATTTGTCGAAATTCTACGATGTAAGGTGTACGGCTGATTCCGTCTTCGTGGCACGGGCTAATCCGAATAGGACATTGTGTACCGCGAGGCAATTGCAGAAGCCAACAACAACGCAGTCACTGTTTCCAAGTCGGGAGATGGGCTCTCTCTGCTCAGTTCCTTGACCTCCAACATCAATTCTAAGCAGACTCCCAAACGAGCATTGTTTTCAAACCTACCGTTTGAAATTGCGCCTGGCTTGCGGATTTCGGTGAAAGGGTACAATATCCTTCATCGACAGACACCAGCCAGAACCTGCTATATCTGGTTGGATGGAGAAAAACCCCAGATTGCTCATGGTGAAACAACGAGACTGGCGGAAGACAGCACCAGGACTGTAGAGAAGGGAGAAATGAAGAAGGCGTACAAATTTGGCGGCGAGTACGTCTACTTTACTTCCGACGAGCAGAAGTCTCTCAAAGACTTTGGATCGCCTATTATTCGTATCATTGGCTTCAAACCGCGAAAGTCACTACCAATATGGGCTAGTGTCAAAAAATCGACATTCATCTTCCCCAGCGAAGAAGACTATGTTGGCTCAACACGTGTCTTTACTGCACTGTGGCAAAAGTTGATAAAGGACGAGAAAGTGGGCATTGCTTGGTGTGTTGTACGAAACAATGCTCAGCCAGTGTTGGCTGCCATTATTCCATCTAGGGAACGTTCTGACGACGAATCCGGCACGCCATACCTGCCGGCAGGGCTATGGATATACCCACTTCCTTTTGCAGATGATTTAAGGGAGATCAAGCCGCCAGGTGACGTGACGCAAAGCTCCGACGAGCTCAAAACACAAATGAGAAGCATTGTACAGCAGCTACAGCTACCCAAGGCGATGTACAATCCGATGAAGTATCCCAATCCTGCACTGCAGTGGCATTACAAGATCCTCAAGGCTCTCGCACTCGAAGAGGAAGTACCAGACACGGCTGAGGATGCCACCGAACCCAAATACAAGGCCATCAACAAGCGAGCCGGTGGTTATCTGGAGGAGTGGTCAGGCAAACTGGAAGAAGATGCCGGGACAGCTACCGCGGCAAAATCCCTGAAACGTGAAGCTGATGACGACGCAACCGATCGGCCGGTAAAACAGAGGCGCACCGCGCCAGGACAGTCCAACGCGCCCTCCATGTCAATGGCGGAGCTCAAAGAAGCCATCGATAGTGGGGGTATCATGAAGATGACTGTTGCACAGCTCAGGGATATAGCAGGTTCCAAAGGCATTAGCACAGCAGGGAAGAAGGCAGAGATAGCGGAGAGAATAGAGCAATGGGTAGACGACATGGCTTAGGGCTGCATGGGTGGCAATTGTACATGTAAGGATGTAGCGAGTGGAGTTTGTATCGTGTCCTTTGAATGCTTCAAATAGTGGGATCCGTGGATTTTTCTCCTCGGAACCAGGCAAATCATCGGCAATCTTTGCCTGATGCGCGTGCTCAATAATGCTCATGCCCAAGGTCCTTCAAGCCGGGGTTGACAAGAAGGGGGTGACACGGTAATGACAGAAGATCGCTGTGGCTTGAAACAAAGGAAACAGAAGGTGAGAATATGAGGCACGAAAATCCATCATACTTTATCTTCCATCTGAGAAGAAATGCCGTGATGAATGATGACAAGTTTACTATCTAATTGTATCCAGAGGCGTAGGGTAGCAGAGACGTAGGGTAGGTAACAGGGGACCCACCTTACTCACTCCCCCAGCCCCACTCTACATCTCAGTGGCCTCACTCACTACTCCGTAATCATGCTCATTTCAGAGCAGGCAGCTCCCAGTCTTGGCGTTGTCCCTGGCCTCAATCACATTCGGTTACATTACAAGAGGGCACCTAATACCACAACAACGTCGTCGATGTCGACGGACGGGGGCCGTCAATATACGCAGTCCATTTCGCCAGCGGCCATAGCAAACGACCATGCCAAGAACGCCAGCAAAGTACCACTTTTGTCGCGAGTCAAACCTGGGAACCTGAGAGAAAGCGACGTCTGCAATGGCCGACTTCCTGGCCAGCTTCGACTTTGGAGCAAGCGATGACTTTGCGCCAGACAACGGAGCATGCTCATCTATCGATAGTCTCCAGCTCCGCCTTCGTGCGTTGATTGACGCAAAGACAACAGACTCCCGAGCAGAGCACGTCAGTGCTACGGTGGATCTTGCTGAGACGGTCGAGTTTGCCATCACCCCGGCGCGGAATGCCAATGTTGCCACGAACAACGTCGAACCAGGCGAAGCGATGGATGTCGATGGGGATGTGGAGGGCCAGACGAAGATATATGCTGCCTTGGAAGTGTTGAGGAGCCAGCCTAGTCAAGAGCCCGCGGTGCAACAGGCTGTGGCAGATCAGATTGCCCTGGCAGTTGGCGTTGAGGATAAGAGCAACTGGGTCCTGCAGAGTTGCGAACTGACATCCCATGGCTGGGATTTCACATTTATATGTGAATCGTCAGTTCAGCACTGGAAGGCGCAGCACAAGGGGCAGATCCTCGCTGTTGTAGGGGACTATACCAAAAAGGAACCCGATCCAGTCATGATGAGTAGGTCATGGTGATGATGATTGTATACCAACGAAGTCTCAAGTCTAACATTGTCTACCAGGTCGACCGGCATTCGATTGCAGAGGGCGCCTGTTCCTGTCGTTTCCAACAAAGTCTCGCACCATCTCTGTCAAATACGACCACACTGTCTTGCATAAAACTGTAGCTGATGTTGCGGAATTCCTCAAACCCCCGCCAATCATTGGACCGCAGAAACCAGATAGCAAGACTCTTGCCAAGTTGAACAAATTGGCGCAAGATGAGGCAGCCAAAGTCAGGAAAAGGAGCAAACCCAAGGAGGCAGGAAGGAAAAAGAAGAACAAAAAAGGAATGGAGCAACCACAAGCGCAGCTGTCTTTGACGGAGCAAGCCGCGCAGGCTTTGGAGTATGCTGGCATGTCTCAGCCCCACGAGGTTGTTGCGACGAATGACGGTGAGAATGGCAATATGTCTGTCGCAGACAACGAAGCTAAGTCCGGCGGCGATGCAGTACAGGGCCAAGCTCACTCTGCCACCAAGCTCCTGGCCCTTAATGTAACACCCGAGGAAGCTGCGCGACGGGCAGACTTTGCAACCACACTGTTGACAGAAGCTGGCGTGAACCTCGGTTCACTTTCAGCTGACCAGTTCAACATCTTTGCAAACCAATCGCCGGAGCTCCAGAAAGAATCCCTAAACATGCTGGTCACTTATGGAGCAGAGCTGCTGCAGATTGTTCAGCCGAGTAATAAAGAGAACTTGGTTTCAGCACCACTACCTGATGCGTCTGCATCCGGTGAAGCTGAAGAATCTACTGCACAGACGACAACCACCGAGTTGGTGCTGGAAGATGCAACTTTGAAGCGGAAACGTGCAATGTCCTCCAGGCTGCCTGGAAAGTCAAGGCTGGCCTGCTTTCAGTGCAAGAGCCGCAAGGTCAAGGTTCGTGCAGTTTCAATCTACATGTTTTGATAAAGACGGTGCTAACTTGAGCTCCGATGCAGTGCCCCAAAGAGAGACCAGCCTGTATGGAGTGTCAAAATAATGCTCTCACATGCGAGTTTCCGCCACAGAAACCGAGAAAGCGAAAACCCAAGCCTGGTGCTGTTGTTGTCGAAGACGTTGACGCCCATGCTGAGGCTGACTCGGATGTCGACCGCGGCATGGAGGCAGGGGCGGATGAGATTGCCTTCACCGGGGCCAACGGCGATGTGACTGCCATGACAGAGACAAACGAAGACTCGGCGCAAGCAGAAGCGCTTCAGAACGAACAACCTCGTGCTGACACGGGCACGTCGTATTCATATCCCGAAGTGTCCGAGGAAGACCATGGCCGCGAATCAGCTCACGACCCTATCCATGGCTTTCATCAGCAAACGTCTCAGCTGCCCTACTACCAGTCAACCTCGGGACTGAGCTTGTCGCAACGCGACCCCTTGGACGACCCGTCGCCACGACCTGTACTTGATTCTGAAGCCACCGTGGCAGGGAGCAGTGTATACTATCCGTCATATCCTCTACCGGCATCAACACAAGCACCGACACAAGGACCAGATCCACAGCGCCAGCCTCAAGAGTCCGCGTCTTTTGAACGAGACATGACGGCCGAGAATCAAGCAAGACGAGTCTCGAACAACGCCACAATCAGAAGTATCTCTCCGATATTGACATGGGCCCACAACCACGTTGATACGGAAGCATTAGAGACAACAGCGGCTCATATATCACCACCATCACAACACACCCATCCCGATGCTCAGAGTTCCGACACGGGCGTCGTTCCCGCTCACATCAATATACGAGATGCCACTCTCGCACAAGCCGCTTCTCACTACCAGCCGTACGCACCCAACTCCAGCATGAAGATATATCGTCGGAAATCAGAACAGAGGACGACCTATCAATCCTCACACGGCCCACAGCCCAATTCCCAGCAGGGGTACAAGCCACCTAGCGAGCGGCCGCGGCAGCCCACGAGTGCATTCCAGCGCATGCCAGATAACAACTCAAACATGCAGAGGAGCGCCTTCCACAACCTGTCATCGATGGGTATGTCGACTGCGCATTATGGAAGTTACAAGACGGGTGAAGATTCGGATAGACTGGTGTACAAGCCGTTCTCCTTTGGAGGCAACGGATCGAGCGGGCATTCGAACTCGACATCGGCTGGAACATACACTTCGTCCCCGGGACATGTTGAACTGCTGCCCGGGCAGGAAGATTCTGGCATTAGGCAGGGTCAGAGTGGGTACGACCAACATGTCCAGAATTGGCAGTTTCAGAACCAGGCGGATGGAAACGGACAGGGCCAGAGACATGGGTATAGATGGGGGATGGAAGAGGGATGGAATCACAGACGGTGAGCGTCACGATTGTGGCAAGCAAAATCAACGATGGAACCGGAGGTGTTGGTACAAATCTCGATTTGAATGTACTACTATTATCTTGTTGCCCGACATGAGCAAGGGCTTTGACATGGACAGGCGACTGACTGCATGAATGCCTCTTTTTGAAGGCGATGACGCATCGCGTAGAGGATGTCAGGGATACCAGGAATAAAATTATGTCTGTTGTATTAAAATTATGACGCATAAAGTGTACATGGCGCCACAGCAGCAAAAAGGCTTGACGCATTTCACGCGTTTAGTCGCCGTAGACGGCAAACTTGCTCAGAGCACGGAGGCGAGCGCCGTAAAAGTAGAGCAGCCAGATGCCGACGATGCCAATAACGCTGAGGCCGCCGAGCAGGGAGACGCCCCTTGCCACGCCGAGGTTTGCAAAGAGCGGGTGGGCAAAGAGGACGCTGCCGCAGGCCAGGGCGCTGCGGAAGAAGTCGTTGGCGGCGAACAAGCTGGCGGCGTACTGGGGGTAACTAAGGGGCACGTAGACAAAGATGCACTGCATGACGACGAAGCAGGTGGCGCCGTAGATGGTGATGCCAATGGTGGGCACGATCCAGTGGACCGACTGGCGCGCGGTCCAGGCGAAGACGAAGAGGCCGATGGTGGGCCCAAAGGCGGCGGGCAGGGCGGGCACGAGGCGGCTCTCCTGGGCGGGGAAGCCGAACTTGCGGATGCGCGGGTCCATGTAGAAGTAGAGGTAGGAGCAGTAGAGGGCGATGCCGAGGAGGCAGGAGACGAGGATGCAGAGGAAGACGAGGCCGACCTGGCCCAGGTTCATGTGGTAGTAGACGGGGTAGACGAGGGGGAAGACCTCGAAGAAGGAGTAGTAGATGCCGTAGATGATGGCGGTGTAGATTTGGACAAAGAGCACGGCGGGGTCCTTGAGGGTGATTTCGAGGGGCTTGATGAGGGCGTCGAGGAAGACGGCGCGGACCCTCATGTTTTGCTGGTCGATTTCCGACTGCGACATGAAGCGGGGGTTGCCGGTGCGGGCGCGGAGCCGGCGGGCGCGGCGGAGGAGGATGTTGGCCCCACTTGTCTCGGGGAGCGAGACGAGCATGGCCAGGAAGACGGGCGACGACGCCCACACGCTCACAAAGAGGGACCAGCGCCAGCCCTTGACGGGGACGGCGAAGCCCGAGAGCAGCGGGCCCAGCGCCGGGCCGCAGTAGGCGCTCGACACCCATGCCACCATGGCGTAGGGCAGCGCCATGAGCGAGTACATGTCGCCCAGGGACGCGCCGCCCGACGCCAGGCACGGCGAGCCGAAGAAGCCCTGCAGGAAGCGGAGCACCATGAGCCCGGCAAAGTTGGGCGCAAAGGCCGTGGGGATGGAGAGCACGACGAAGAGGAACATGGTGACAATGTACACTGGGTTGCGGCCGATGCGCGGGATCTCGCTGAGCGGCGAGAAAATGAGCGGCCCGATGCCGTAGCCGAGCACGTACAGCGACAGGCCCAGCGTGGCCTTGATCTGCGACACGTGGAACTGCTCCATGACGCCCTGCGTCGACGTCGTGTAGATTGCCGACGACGTGTACACGACAAACGTGTACAGGCAGATGATGGCGCCCACCAGGCCGCGCTTCTTGTTGCTCCAGTTGTGCGGGTCCTCGGCGTCGTCGCTGTAGTACCAGTCGACGAGGATGGCGCCGTCCTTGGTGCGGCGAGGCACGATGGGGACGGACTGAACCTTTTCAAGGCTGTGGACTTGTTCGGCCTCGAGGCGGCTGTTGGAGAAGGGGGCCGACTCGGTGGGCGTCCTGGTGCGGTGGAGGTGGAGAGCATCTTGCTGCTGGTGCTGGTGCTGCTTCTCAGTTTCCTGTCCTTGTGGAGTGTCATCGCCAGCGGTGGAAGAGGATGAGGACTCCGCGGTTTGGGGCCTGGCGGACTCGTCAATGACGGCGTCGGGGTTGTCAACCATCTGCTGCCACGGCTCGGGGAGCTTGAAGTCGGGCTTCTCCTCGGGGTATTGGAGGACGCGGTTGGATGTGGCCCAGCGGATGAGCTGCCCGAGGGGGGCGTCACGTACAAGGTCCGACATGTTGGAGGAGGTTGTGTTTACTTGCTTGGAGGTGACTGTGTGACTGTGTGACTGTGTGATTGTATGGGCGTATGGGCAAGAGGCAAGTCTTGTAAGTCGAGGCTGAGGAGGCCAGCAGCAACAACAAGACCCAATCTCGCGTATGTCGATACGAAAAATCAAACTCAACTCGTCTTGACAACCACGCCTACTTATATATACACGGCATGCCCTGGCTCTTTAAGCTCTCTGGGTGGGAAGTAAAAAAAAAAAAAAAAAAAAAAAAAAAAAAAGGAAAAAGAGACATGTTGGTAATCCATAACTCCGGCAGCCTCCACGGCAGGATCCACAGGCTTCAATCGTGTTTGCTATGCCCTTGACATAACGCACTATAACGCCCTACAACGGACCAAATTTAGCCCTCGCCTGTCAGTTCCCTTGGCAGTTGCCGGAGATAAAGTTTGTAGGGCAAACATGTGGGTGTGGGGTCGAGCGGACCAATGGCGTGTGTTTGTTGCTGTCTTCGGACGAATTTTCTTCTGCCGCTGCCAGAGATTACAAAGCCGGTGGGTGACGCGATTCGACCTGACCTTGACATTTGTCACAGAAAGGCCATTGACTCAAACATTTTGCTTGACACGCTCGTTATGCTGTCATGGCCCCGCTGCTGCTTTCTGCTTAATGGACGCAGACGCAGACGCAGACGCAGACGCACGTGGTGGTGAACAAGGCATGCTGTCTCGGATAAATTGCCCGACATCATACCAGTAGCAAGTGCCGCACTCAAGATGAAGAGTGCACTGCGTACTTAGCCACCCAGCATCAGCATGCCGGCATTATTATTCACCTCTCTGCCGTGCCGCCTGGTCCGTCCGTCCATCCACCCATCAGTCACCTCTGTCCCAAAGAGTCAAGCGCCGACCCACCAACCACTTCCGGGGCTTCCACGGCGCATGCTTTCTAATATTCCATGGCCGTGGCGCCATGTCTGCCTGTCACGGAACTGTCTGCTTTGACGCGTTGCTTGCTTGTTGGGCGGCTCCGCACACGTTTGTCAGATTGGTTCGGAATGCTGGAAAGCTCTCAACACAAGTCCCAGGGAAGCGTCAGGGTCAACAAAACAGCAGGCGCCAGCTGGAAGCCGAGGGGAGAGTTTTGGTTTCTGAACTCTGTTTCGACCCCCCCCCCCCCCCCCCCCCCGTCGCATACGGAGTAAGTCGTTGGAACCATGACGCAACAGAAGGACTCGGTGATGCCTGTCTCTTTAAGTCCGGATAGCCCCAGCCAGTCTGCATCTCCGCGACTCTGTGACTCAAACAGCCCTGTTTCATTGGCAAGGCGCACATGGCACCGAATGAAAGAGGGCTGCTCGGAGAGCATGGCATTGTAGAGGTGTGAGGCTGCTGACATCAGAAGATGGCACTTGGCTTCAATTGCGACAAACGGGCCGAAGCATGTGCTCTCGAGTTTTGCTTCCTTTGTGTCCCTAGGGCTTGTAGAGTGCAGCTCTACGGTTTTAAATGTCTCCTGGATAGAAAACCAACATGCCAACAGCTGTTGTCTAGAACCATGTCAGCAAGCAAGAGACATGCGTGCGTAAATGAGACACCAATAGACGCAGCTGCGGGACTTGATGTTGATGCTATTGAGAAACTCGCTGGTTTATCAACCGTTTCCATGTCCAAGCAGGTTTTGCAGCTCTGTCTGCTTTATTTGTCTTGCACTAGCCTTGTTGCCCTGGTGAAATGCCATCAATAGACCATCTTCACATCTCCTCGTTCGCCCTTTCAACTTGTGGCATTTATCGAGGACACAGCCATTCATCGTAAATGCAACCCATGCCTCATTGTGCCGTACAACCGAGCATGCTTCTGTCCATGGTGCATGATCCGCCTGCTTGATGACCTCGATACAAATACAAAACTACGTCTTCATGGCCGCCGCCCTCCGAGTAACCCTCGCCTGTCTCAACACCCTCTCCACCATGGCCGCCGTCTGCTCATCTGTCCTCAAGGCATCCACGATGCCCCATATCCTCCCGTCCTCCACCTCGGCTGCCTTTGTCACCAGGACCTTTATCCAGTCAAGTTGCCTTGTTTCAGAGACACCCATACCCATTACAGCTTGGTTGGCAAACCGAAATGCCAAATCGAGCTCTCCTATTTGTGCACATTTGGTCACAAGAGCGCCGTACACGTGGGCATCTCGAACAGGGTCATCGTCCTCCACTATGTGCGCAGTGTAGTCCTTGATGAGGGACTGTGTGGTTTCCTCATCGGGGCTGTTTATGATGAGCGTCTGCATCATGGCCGAGCCGGCGTGTTCGCCGCAGAGCATGGGCAAATCACGATACAAGTCCATGGCCGGCTCGGACCCTAGTGTCTCGGCAATCGCCTCCACCACCACGCCGACGGCTGCGACAGGAAGTTCCTCGTCGTCTCTCATGGTGCGTAGGGCGGATTCCGCCTCGCGAATGAGCTTGGGGTGCTCTCGCAGCGACTCATACACCGCCCTTGTGTTTCTTCGAACGACCCGTATCCCATTCTTTTTCATAATGCACAGCGTTCGAAAGGCACCCGCCATGTCGCCAGCTGAGGCAAACGCCTCTACTACCGCCTCGTAGTGGTACGCGAGGACTCGGGTTCGCTGCGAAATCATATCCAGCGCCTCCGTTGCCAAGGACGCATCTCCATGGCGGGCAGCCGTCGCCAATACATTTTCCACAATCCCATCTGCGGGCTGGAGGAGCGAGTTTCGCACCGCGCTGTTCCATGAAAACAGGGTGCCTGGGTAGTGAAATGCTGAACTACATACGTCTAGTGCATGGTAGAGAATGCTTGGCATGACTTTATCCTCGCCGCCCAAGTTCTTGCGTCGGCGCAGGAGCGCCATCATTTCATCCAGGAAACCCAGTTTCCCAAAGACCATGATGAAGATGTCGTATACCCAGATATCGACGTGGGCCCTTTTCTCAATCATCCTTGTAAGCCGCGAATATGCCAATTCGTACTGCCCATCACGCAAAAGGCCCAGAATGACGCTCTGCTTCGCGGGGGCGTCAATGGGGAACCAAAAGTCCTGCATCGTGTCGAGGATTTCCTGTCGTAGGGCATAGTCGGGGTGATTGGCTAGTCCTGCCAGCGCACTGTGACATACGGCCGCCGTGGGCTTCATGTTTTGTGAAGCAATATCGTCGAGGAGCTTGCGGATACCCTTGGCTGACCCTTGGGGGTCCGTCATGGCGTCCATCATGCATTCATATATAAACGGACTTGGTGTTTGGCCACGGGCGGAAATTAGGTGTTTGACAAGCCGTATTATCCGTTCGTGACGGTTGATTTCCTGGCCGTGGAAACTCCATCCGCGAGAGTCTCGAATTGTTACCAGCGCAGCAGCAATTTCCTCTACCGACGCATTGCGCAGTGTTTCTTCGCTCGGTGGCACGGGTGTCAAGAGTCGTTCCTCACGGGGGATCCCATCCTTGACCTGCTGAGCCGCGTCTGGCTTTGGCGTCTCGTTCGACGCATCTGTGCTTGTAGAGAAACCGTGTCTTGTTTGCGTCAGTCGCGCACAAGCTGCGGCTGGCTGTGCCTTGACCGTCGGCGTCACGGGAGCCTTTAAGCTCAAGGCACGTCGTAAAGCTCGCCCGTCCACGGCTGGGCACAAACAGCGCCACAACCCATCGTATATCAATCGACTACCGCGCATCGCAGCCCATGTCTCCGTCTTGCACACAGTCGGTCGCGTTGCTGACTGCCTAGACTGCCAAGTCTCGCCAACCGTCATCTGGGGATTGCAATTTAGACAAAGGAGCAGAGCTTAACCTAGGTACCCTGTTGTGACCCGTGCCCACAAAGCGGGGCAATGCACTTCGCGGGGCGCCGCAAACACCAGAACATCGCATCGACACTCGCCCAAACAGTCGCCCAGGAGCAAGACCGCAACAACGATACGCAGCACCCAGTCCCCCTACCCGCGCACGCAGACGAGCTTGTTGCATCACGCCCGCCGCTGCGCAAATACTACCATGGTTCGTCCATATCCCTACGCACCGCCGTGAGAGCCTCTGCTAATTCTGCCTCCGCGTATAGCTCCCTCTCAGCCTTCTCAACGCCGCCCAAGGGCACCCTATGCTTGTAGAGCTCAAGAATGGCGAGACCCTCAACGGACATCTTGTGCAGTGTGATACGTGGATGAACCTTACGTTGCGAGAAGTTGTGCAAACGAGTCCCGTGTGTGATGACCTCTTCGCAAATGGCCCAATGTAGCACTACGCAGAAGCTAATGTTTGCACAGGGGGGCGACAAATTCGTACGATTAAAGGAAGCTTACGTCAAAGGCAACAATGTACGTCAGAATTAAGACCTCGCACGATTTACCCTTTTTCACGGCGTACGTGAGATGAAGACGGCTAACTCTCTTCAGATCAAATATCTCCGCGTTGACGACGACATTATCAACCAAGTAAGCGAGTCACAAAAGGGCCAACAGGGCAACTTCAGAGGCGGACGCGGTGGCCACGGCCAGTCAAGAGGGGACCATGGCCACGGCAGTCGTGGAAGCAGTGACAGAGGGAGAGGCGGACGAGGTGCCAGTCGTGGTGGCAGGGGCAGGGGCAGAGGGCAATGAGCAAGGGTTATTTAAGATGATGATTGTGAAATGGCATGGGTTAACACTACTTTAATACCCCGATTTCGTGTTTGACCGAGAGGATCTTGTGGGCAGTGGAGACTGGTCTTGGTGGCTCGACGGCAGCATTGGGCAGCTTGCGGGCCTAAAGAACGGGAAGCCATTGTTGCATGATGGCTCAATCGCCAGAGGCCAAGGTCCTACGGTGCAAGGCAGCCGGTACATGCGCGTGGGATGAGACACCTAATTCCCATGTTCAGCGGTTACTGTATTACTAGCGGATGAAAACAAAGGCGACAAAAAACTGCCAAGAAAAAAGAAAGAGAAGGTGAGATAATCGATGAAGAAAGTTTTAATTCATACTACATTATGACTGCGTTGTGGTCTAATCTAAGGTTCCATTTTCAACAAAAGTTGTTCACCTACAATCCTTCCTTTCTTGATTACTATTCCTTCTGCTCAACCCTCCCATGCAACAATACAACCATTTGAACCAGAGCAAAGGGTTGTGGTCAATGCGCGCCATGGCAAAACATGCAACCCTACTACTTCGTCATGCTAAAAAAAAAGAGAAAAGCACACTTTGCGCCGTGCTCAATGCCGTGTCTTAAAAGTTGGCAACCGCAACAGCTATGGCCTGGCTGTCGGAATGAGAGATGGACAGTGCAATGTCCTTCACACCAGCCTTCTTGGCAGCGGAAGCAGCCTCACCGTGGAGCTATAAGAGTGTCAGCTAACTCGCAGGCTTGCCGTGAGTCTTTTTGTGAGTCCTGTTACATACCTTGACCGTGGGGGCGCCTTTGTCGTCCTTGACAATCTCGATTTCTTTCATGGCAGCACCAGCGCCCTTGCTGGCAACACCAAGAGACTTGAAAACTGCTTCCTTGGCGCTCCAGCGGCCGGCGAACGAACTTCGTGGGCTGGGAGCGCTCTTGCAATAGCCAATCTCCTGGGCGGTAAAGTTGCGTTCCAGGAAAGTCTCGTTCTCAATGTTGACGGCAGAGATATCCTCCACATCAACGCCAACATTGCTGTTCTTGTTGGCTACCTTGTGAGCAAGAGCCTCCATAACCTTTTCAGTTTCCGCAGCACGAGCAGAACTCATCGTCTTCTCAGACTGCTTCATAAAATTTTCCGAGTATTTGAGCTCAGAAGTCTTCTTGTCCTCGCTGACACGGGCGTCGGGATTCAACAGCACCTTTCTGAGCTGCTCATCGGTGTAGGGAGCCTTGGACTTGGCCACAAACAGGCTGTTGTTGATGAGACCGTTGTGGAAGTAGCGGTAGGCCTTCTTTTGACGGGCCTCCACCTTGGTGCAGTATTGCTGGTAGGTATTCTGGTCAAGAGTTGCAAACAAGTACTTGGGATGAATACCAATAGCTTGGGCACCCTTCTGGCCGAAACCGAACGAGGTCACGGAAAAGGCCTTGATGCCATCAGTCTGGATGGAGCGGCTGGGGTAGACAATGAGGTCAAAGTCTTCCATGATGGGATCAACGTTGTCGGCGTTGCGGTTACCAGGGACCAAACCGCTGTTAAGAACTTGCAGGCAGCCGTTCATCATCCAGGCACCGGCAGCACCCTTGGGGTGACCGGTGAGATACTTCTGGAAGATGCCCATGACGGCGTTACCCTTGGATCGTCCAAGATGGCGCAACTGTTCGCAAATGACAGAAGACTCATTCTTGTCGTTGGCCTTGGTCGAGGTGCCGTGGAAAGAAGCAACGTCCAGATCATCAATGGTGAGACCCCAAGTAGCCAGAGCACCACGCAGAGGAGCGATGCTGGGATCGCTCTTCCAGAAGTTGTTGCCCATACTGCGGAGAAGCTCCTTCTCCTGTCGAGCAGCTTCCTTCTCGATGTGCACAAAGCGCTCCTGAGCGTACGCTTTCTCATCAAACGAAGGATCCTGAGACTTCATAGCATCAATCTCGTCGTGAATAAACTCGAGCTCCGACTCTTGCCACTGCTTAATTTGCTTCTTGCGACGCTCGATCTGTCTGCGGCGATAATTGATGTCGAGGAGAGGTGAGGGGAACTTTCCAGCGTGCTCGCGAGCGGTGGTGAGGACACCCTGGCCGGGAGCAGGCACAGAGCGACCAATCTTGTCTGAAGCAGTGGTGGTAAGAGCCAGAACACCGTAGATGGGGACACCCATGTCCAGGGCGAGCTGAGCAGTCATAATGACTTGGATACCGCAGCCCTGAGACTCCATGAAGCCGTTACGGGTAGTGGTAGTGGGACGGGACATCTCCTTGGGAGTTCGGCCGTGATTGAACTCGTCCACAGTGTTGCTGGTTGCCTTCATGTTTGCGAATTCGTAGGATCCTTCCTCACCGAAATCATCGAAACCACCAACAAAGCACACGCGGGCCTTGCCCTCCATAATAGTTTCGTAGCCAACGTCAATAGACTCAACAGCTGTAGCGCAGGCACCAACAGGGGTCTTGATTGGGCCGGAAGAAGAAATGAGCAACATGTTGACCCAAGCAGCCATGGTGTTGATGAAAGACTCCTGAAGAATATCGTTTTGAAGAGGCTTGTCCAAGAAACGATCTCTGTGCATGCCTCGGAGGGCAGCAGAACCACCCATACCAGAACCAACGCAGTTACCAACCTCGGAAACATGGACGTACTTGTAGAACTCATATGGGTCGGTGATACCAGCGGACAACAAAGCCTCAGCCGTGGAAACAAGCAGGTAGAGAGTAACAGGGTCAACCTGAGAAATAATGTCCTCGGGAATACCATATCGCTTGGGATCCCAGCCAGTGGGGATCTGGCCAGCAACGAGTCGGTCGAAGCGCAGAGCTTTAGGGATCCAGAGAGATGCTCCTTTCTTCATTCGCACAATGTACTCGCCACTGTCGGGAATCTCAAAGATTTCAACCTTGTCACCATGCTCGCGTTTGAACTCCTCCGCAGTCTCCTTGGAAGCCTCGAAAGGTTCGAGGTCCTCTTCGATGACCACCTCGTGAAGCAGCTGCTTCTGATTGGGATCGTAGCCATCAAAGAGCTCAGGCTCGATCAGACGGATACCAGAGTGCTCTAAAATGTGCTTCTCGTACTTCTGTTTGATGTCCTTGTCATCCACAGGCTCACCAGACTTGGCATCGACCCAGCCAGAGTAAGGTTTGCCCTTGATAGCACCGTTGTGGTTGCGGATGAGGCCCATGATCCAAGCCATCTCGACACAGCCCTCCAAAGAGAACTCACCATAGGCTTCCATTTCCCATCGGGTACGAGAGTTACCCCATGGGCCAACTTCAGCGAAGCCGGTAACGACAATGACCTTTTCGAGGTCAACCATGCCCTTGAGCTTGTCGTTCAGAGGGGAAACATCGGCGCTCCAATCAGGCAAGGGAGGGAAGTCGAACTTGATGTTTGCACGGGGAGAAATGGTCTTCTTTTTATAAAGGACCTCTGAGTCGGCGCCGTTGACAATGGTGTTTTCAATGGCACTTTCCTTTGAGACAGCCCTGCGGATCTCACTCGTCTCCATAAAGTCTTTGCGGAGCTTGGTCATGGCCTCATTCAGGTTAGGGATGAACTGAAGGCCACCATTGAGATCAGCGAAGACGGGCTCTGACTGGCAGAGGTCTACAATAGCGGGTGACATGAGACCAAGCAGATTGAAGGCCATTTCCTGCTGGGAGAAAGTGCGAACTCCGAAAGCCTCAACACCCTCGGCAACAATGTTGTTGCCAGACATGAGGCCAGTGCCACGAGTCCAGCCGATGACAGCACCGCAGATGGTGAGGTAATTGGCCCAGCTCTCCGAGTACCAACGGTTGAAAAGGGTCTCGAGACCAAGCTTGGACTCAGAGTAGAGACCATCATTACCAAAGGTGCCATGGTTAGGAGAAAGAGGGAGGACAACTTGAGCAGGACGAGTCTCAAATCCGCGCTCAGCCTTTTGAGTCTTGACGCAACCCAAGAGGCGGATCAAGTTGGTGAGCAAGATTCTGTGAGCAAGCTCAGAGCGGGAGTCGATACCATCAATCTGGCGACCGGCTTCGGAGATAGCGGCAAAAGGAACAATGTAGTCGAGATCCCATCCTAGGCCGTTCTTGGTGTCATAGATGTACTCGACTAGAGCCTCAACATCCTGTTTGCTACCTTGGTTGAAGGGAACAACAACGATCTGGGAGCCACGTGATCCATATCGGGAGTACATGGATTGGTAGTACTCTGTGACCTCACGGGAGAACCGGCTTGTTGTCACGACGACCTTGGCACCGCCGCTAATAAGGCCTTGAAGGACTTCAGCACCAATGGATCCAGCACCAGCACCAGTCATGAGAACATTCTTGCCGTGATATGTCACACCAGCCTTGGCACTGTCCTCAAGACAGTTCAGGTAGGCAGCGGTAAGTTTCTTGCTGTAGTCCCAGCCGTGAAGAGTCTTGCGCTTCAGATGGAGGAAAGGGATGGTCTCGACCTTGCCCTTGTTCTGGCTAGTACCGCGAAGACCACCCTTCTTGCCCTTGCCGTTGTCTTTGGAAAGGATCTGACTTTCGTTCATGGCAAGCGACCGCAGAACATCACCGTACAAGCTCTTGATCTCAAGCTGAGACGTCTTTGACATCTTGTGCTGCTGCTTGATGAGCTTGTAAATGCGTTGGAGATCGTTCTGCACCTTGGTACGGTTTCCATACTCGGAGATCTTGCCACCTTCAGCCATCTGCTGCACATAATGTTCCAGCTTGCGGCAACTTGCACGAGGGACTTCCTCGTAGTTCAGGTTGCCACGTGCGTCGACAGTAGCCCGGGGACCGGTGGGGACAGCAACATCCTTGTAGACTGGAGAGACGTTCAGGACCTCCTTGCAGTTCTCAATAAGCTGCTGCCCAAGCTCTTTGGCCAGCTTGTATGTCTCTCCACGCTCGGTTGGGCAGTTATCGATATGATATTGCATGAAATCCAAGAGTTTGGGGTTGGAGCGGTTCATAATACGGATGCACTGACTGACAATTTCGCGATCGACAACTTGCAGTCGACCAAAAATGATGTCAAAGTACATGCTCAGAGCGTCCTGCCGAGCCCAGTTCCAGGAGGAATCGTAGGTACGGGCTTTAAGAGGGCTGAACACGGGCTCAATACCGGCGGCATAGAAGTCGCCGTGTTCTGCGGTCCACAGGTCAAGCTGCGCCTGGAGAATCTTTTCGGACTTTTGTGAATCAATAGCAGCCTTGTCACCAGATCGAAGATCCATCTTGAGGTAGCGGGCAAAGAGCTCGAGCTGCTGCTTGAACAGAGCTCGCTGGTCCTTGGTCAGAGCATCGATGGCGGCAGGATCCATCATCATGCCGGCGCCGGCACCGCCAGCGGGACCGGAAGACGAAGTGCTGGTCAGGCTAACACCGGCATTGGCGGCGTACTTCTGAGTGACATCGTCGAGGAAAGCTTTGGCATCGCCTTCGGAGCCCAGTCGAGCAGCAGGCTCCATAGTCAGAGCTAGCAGCAAGGCGCCATCCTGGCGGCCAGACCCCAAGCCCCATCTCGTCTCAAGGTACTTGCGAGCAGCTGTAATATTGAACCCGCCGGGCATCTTGGAAGAGATCAATCTTGCAATCAAGGACTGAGACTGCTTGCCGAGGTTGCCGTCGAAAGTGGCTTGCATGGATGCACTGAGCTCATCCAGGGGTGTATCTTCAGGCTTCTCAGGAGTGGAACCGAATTCCTTGCCAAGATCACCAAGGATTTCATTCTGAAGAGTAGATTTTCCTATACAAACAATATGAGAATCAGGATACTTAGACATGGATGCCTCTTGTGGCGCTACAAATGCTTTGACGGCACAAGGGTTGCAACTTACCGCCAACAAGATCCTTGATGGCCTTGCTAAGAGGGACCTCAACAAGTGGTTTCTTCAACTTTTGTGCAATCAAGGCGCGGACAATGTCAACAGCCTCAACCGGCTGATCGGCAATCTGGGCAGCAGGTCCAGAGCTGGGGGGAGGGGGGGCGGCACTAGCAGCAGTGGCAGCTGTAGGAGCAGCCGCATCGGGAGCTGGAGCAGCTGATCCAGTAGCAGGTTCGGGTTCTTCCTCCACAGGGTCAACATCATAGTAGATTTCTTTTGCGTCCTTGTTGTAGCAAAGGATTTGTCGCTGAACTGACTTGGCAGCATCGTAGGATTCGTACTTGGATGCCAGTGTTCGCTTAGCCATGACACCAAGAGTGTCCGCAGGGCCAACTTCCACGATACGCTCTGCCGTCCTCTCGGCAAGGAACACGTCCTGAGTCTCAATCCATCTTACGGGAGAGGCGAATTGGTATGCCAGCAGCTCAACGAGCAGCGTGTGAGCAAGTTCTTGCTCGACTTCGGGGCGCATGGTGATGCGATTCGCAAGTGCCTTTCCTAGTGGGCTAAATTACGCTTCGAGAGGTATGGGTATCGAATAGCTAAATATTGGAAACAGCTATTGTACAGTTCGAAAACGAAGCGGCTTTCTCGTTTGCGAATTGGGTAAGACGGGCCTCGTGGTGAAATTGGCCCTTGTCGGGAGAGAGCTCCTCGGAGTGATGTGAAGGGTCTGGGAGGAGAAAAAAGAGGTTATACAATTAAAACGGTAAACAGAGTGAAGCAAGATGCCGCCGAATTCTCCCTACGCGGCGAAGGCGCTCAGCTGGATTGGTGAAGAAAGAAAGCTTGGGGGAGAGCCAGGCGTGAGGATAGATTCAGGTAGAGGAGAGCAGCGGGAGAGTTGATGTAAAACCAGAACGCTTGGTTGGGCCAATCGAACTTCAGAACTGAAGGGACTGGGAGTGCGTCGAACAAGACTCAGTCCCGTCTGGTACGTACCAATACCTCCCATGGACCTGACTCCGCCAGGATGGCACCAGCAATTCGATTGTTGAACCAACAAGTGGCCCCGCCAAAAAGTTGGCAAGGGCAAAAAATTTGGGGGACCTTCAATGTTCCCAGGCCCAAAGGCGGCAGCCATGCATTGGCGGGCCACCTGCAGCCCGAGACTTGCCTTGTGGCGAGCGGCATCCCTTGAAGTCCTCAACCACATTGATACACTAAGCCTTTTACGGTAAAGGGGTTGTACAGCACGCGTCATATTACTGGCCGTGCTGGTCCCCATCGAGGTACCTTGCACACCAGACTGAGCTGCTTCACACCCCAGCCATGGGCAGCAGGACCTTATCACAGGCTCTGATGTCTGCCTTGGATTCGACCTTGTTACGGCGATTGACCAATACAGACCTAACTCTTGATATCCTTTTCTCTTTGAGGAGTTCCCCCCTGATTCACTTCTTCGTTTTATATCCATTTGCCTCTGCGTTCCCTCTCTCCTCGAACGTGGCAGTAGATATGTCTAGGTCCAACATAAGAGCCAGGAAATTGATACCATGTTTGCATGGTCGGCGGGTAGAACTGGGCGCCGAACTGTTTGCGTTTCCACTGTTGTCACTGAAGTCTATGATGAATGCCCTCCTTGCATTTGAAACATTTAGCAGCACATCCTGTTGTCTGCCTACGCAAGAAACTATAGGCAGGTAGCCAGCTGTAAATCTCAGCCTTGCCCAGGTACATCATGGGACATGGGTTCGGGCTGTCTCCCGGCTGTTCAGATCCTGGTGGTCATGTAACCTTGGCTGGTGTGTGGCGTCGATGGGCTAGCTTGGTTTTGCTGGGACCTGGGTCAAGCCGGGCTTGTTGGAGGTACTGGTACTGCCGACAGCCAAGCCGTTCATGGCACCAACCAACCGCCTGCAAAGCAATGATGGCTGCCAGAGATTTCAACAAGTCGCGTGGTTACGCGCAGCGGTTTCTGCGGAGGCGGAGGCGGGCAAACTGGGAAATCGGATAGATAGAATGCCGTGATCGATAAACATGGAGCGACATGAAATGACTATTGTCGCAATGTGCTTGTACTGGAGCAGACTGGAGCATGGAGCTTGGGCACAAGCTGCCCCCCTTTATTTCCCTGCAAGTCAGAATTATTTTTCATTAAATTTTTGCTTGAAGGCACCCCGCCCCCAATATCAGAGCGCTGAGACGCATCATGACGATATCCTTACTATAGCCAAGTTTGCAGACAGCGATGAAAGTGACGGAATCGATTGACGTCTGAGCTGAATAGAATCTTTGACTTGGCCAATGCCATGCATTCCCGTGTCTTCCATTGGATGTCCTGTGTGGTATCTTTACTGACTTGACTCAACAACGTGCCCTTGGTACCTATGGTAATCGCCGTTCCCTGCCCCATCCAAACTGCCAAAACGTGGGGCTCCAGGATCCGGACCAAGAGACACCATGCATCATGTAGAAGAACTTCATGCACATTTATCAACAAAAACACAAAGAATCTTTGAATTGCCTATGGAACCATATCCTGATTGAAGGGCAATGCAATACCTGAGATAACTGCAGATACGGTGGCCAATCTGTTATCCAAGGTATACGGTTCCGAATATTTGTCCAATTATGTGCCGTGTAACCATAAGACTGAAGATCCTCTTCCACAATGATGGGGTAATCTTCAACGTGGCGATGGTGTCCAAGCGCAAACATCACAATCGCGTTGCCAACAAAGAGTTGTTGCCTGATTGAAGCCACTGTGAATCCCATCTCCGCCACGATTCGATCTTCTCGTCCAATCGCGGCGAAAAACGGATGCTACGTGTCAGCGACCGTCTTCTACGAAACCACGAAATCTCTTCCAAGTCTTGGGTGTGGCCGGCAGCCATGGCTCGGCTCGGACGACAGGAAGTTGGGTTCTCGGGGACAGTAATAAATACCACCTGTGTGGCACCTACCGAGTATACGATACACAGGCTGGGCTCATATTTTAGGAGTCTCAACATTGAATATCCGTTAGATGCCAGATGGCGCTGAATAAAGAATGGGCCACCGAAGTACCAGTACATTGGATCTAAGGAACGCATCAGTTGATGCACTCTGACGACCTGCTGGGGCACCATCGGCCCCCCAGGAGGGTGCAAAAAAGGTGGGAACACCTGACGATACGTCAATGTTGACTGGCCCTGAACAAAAAATTGTGCCAACATTAAGCCTGCATGTGGTGTGGCGACAATCCCCAACAGAACTTTAGAACTAAAAAAAAAAATGGCGAGCCACACCCCAAGCTTCCATGTCCCGGCTCTGCTGGCCGGCGCAGCCCACTTGTCACCCGTGGCACTAAAAGGAGAGACTCTGACTAGAAGTCGACCCCTGGTCATACCCAGTTGGGTCCTGTGTCTTGAATCATTGGGGGTCTTGTCCAGTATTCGAAACGCAGCTCTACTGGTATCATTGTGGTTGATTCGGGCCTGCAATTGGCCAAGTCTTTGGCCCATCCACTGAACATTCGAATATCGTAACCAAGCGACCCGTTTTTCCCCCTTCGTCCACTATTGGCCTCACCACTGTTCGTAGACGTTGGGAGAGATCTGGGTGTGGCTGCGGCATTGGCACTGCACTTTTCCCACACGTCCTCCTCCAGAGATAGAGATTGACTGTCTCATTTCCACCCCCCTCATCCCAATCTTCAATCTATATTGTAATTCTTCTTCCTCATTCTCCCATTCCGCCCACTAACGCTTCGCATTGAGCCCATCCTAGGTGCTTGCTAGCATTCGTCGTTGCTGCGCACCTGCTCTTGAAGAAGCTCCATCTCTCGGTTCATCCCCTGTCCCGCAAGCGCTTGAACTTCTTGGTCGCCATCCCCGGCCAAGTTTGCTGAGCATTGCGCATTTGGTTGAACAGTTGCAGCTCGTCGGCACTGTCATTATTGCACGAGAAGCGGGCCTGGAGTGAATTCCGCATAGCCGTCTTTAATTCTTAGGTACGTTCCAGTTGCGTCGTCGTGTGCTGGTTTCGGCAGCTCTCCGACCAGCGTAGAAAATCTTGCCAGTGGCGGACGTCGGGCTGATATCGACATTCTCCTTGCACAGATTTCCTCGATACCCTTTCCACCCTACCGACGACGAAAATAATTTCATCATGTACGGCTCTGGCACCGGCCCCCAGACGGGCATCTCGACTCCCAGGTCCAGCGCCTCTCTCCGACCCTTGACCCTATCTCATGGCACACTCGAAACGTCATTCCTCGTCCCTACCAGCCTTCATTTCCACGCCTCCCAAATCAAAGACCGATTTGTGGCCAGCTTACCCCCTGCCACAGACGAACTTGCCCAGGATGATGAGCCTTCGTCCGTGGCCGAGCTGGTAGCTCGGTATCTAGGCTTTGTGGCCAAGGAAGTTGAGGAAGGGGAGGATGATGCTCAGGGCTCATACGAAGAGGTCCTCAAGCTTGTTCTCAATGAATTTGAACGAGCCTTCCTCCGCGGCAACGAGGCGCATGCTCTAGCTGCCACACTCCCTGGCATTGAGTCGAAGAAGCTCGAGGTTATCCGCTGTTATTACATGGCTCGGGCAGTCTCCAACAGAACTATCAAGCCTCATGAATCTGCCTTGTTCCGGGCTGCCGACGATGGTTCCGCTGACATCTACACCATTTTTGGCGGCCAGGGAAATATTGAAGAGTACTTTGACGAGCTTCGCCAAGTCTTCAAGACCTACTCAAGCTTTGTTGGCGAGCTTGTTACTTCGGCTGCAGAGCAGCTCATGACTCTCTCCACCAATCCCAGCGCAGAGAAGATGTTCCCCAAAGGCCTGGATATTATGGACTGGCTGCAACACCCTGACTCTACCCCTGATGTTGACTATCTTATTTCCGCTCCTGTTAGCTTTCCTTTGATCGGTCTCGTCCAGATGGCCCATTATGAGGTCACCTGCAAGGTCTTGGGCGTCCACCCTGGTATGCTCCGTGAACGCATCAGTGGCAGCACTGGTCACTCTCAGGGTATAGTCATGGCCGCCGCAACCGCAGCTGCCGAGTCTTGGGAATCGTGGCGTGAAATTGTCAGCTCAACCCTGTCCATTCTGTTTTGGGTTGGCACCAGAAGTCAGCAGGCCTTCCCTACAACGTCGATGACCCCTACTATGCTCCGCGAGTCTATTGAGCATGGCGAGGGCAATCCTACACCCATGTTGAGTATTCGTGATCTCTCTCAGCAGGAGGTACAGAAGCACATTGATGCAACCAACCAGTACCTCCCA
The DNA here is from genome assembly GCA_020975405.1 of Keithomyces neogunnii. Lineage (NCBI taxonomy): Eukaryota > Fungi > Ascomycota > Sordariomycetes > Hypocreales > Clavicipitaceae > Keithomyces > Keithomyces neogunnii. Next base: position 4,137,350 of record JAIOWQ010000003.1, on the reverse strand, counting down.
CCCCACCGCCACATCAGCATCTCGCTCATTAACAGCCCCCGTAACTTGGTTGTTACTGGACCCCCTACTTCTCTGTACGGTCTCAACTCTCGCCTGCGAAAAGTCAAGGCTCCTACCGGTTTGGACCAGACCCGTGTCCCATACACCGAACGCAAGGTCCGCTTTGTTAACCGCTTCTTGCCCATCACTGCACCATTTCACAGCAAGTACCTTGCTGAGGCTACTGAGATGATTGATGCGGATCTAAAGAACATCTCTATCAAAGCCGATGATCTCGGCATCCCTGTTTTCGATACCAACACTGGTAAAGACCTTCGAACCGAGGTCAAAGGCAACATTGTCCCTGCCCTTGTTCGGCTCATCACCCGCGACCCTGTGAACTGGGAGAAGGCTACTGTTTTCCCTGATGCTACTCACATTCTCGATTTTGGGCCTGGTGGTGTTTCTGGTCTTGGAGTCTTGACCAGCCGAAACAAGGAGGGCACTGGCGTCCGTGTCATCCTGGCTGGTGCAATTGAAGGCACAATGAACGAGGTCGGCTACAAGCCCGAGATCTTTGATAGGGACGAAGAAAATGCGCTGAGATATGCCATCGACTGGGTCAAGGAGTTCGGTCCCCGCCTGGTCAAGACTTCGAGTGGTCGTAAGTACCTCGATACTAAAATGAGTCGCCTGCTAGGTTTGCCACCCATCGTTGTCGCTGGCATGACGCCCGCGACCGTTCCTTGGGACTTTGTCGCGGCTACCATGAACGCTGGTTACCATATCGAGCTTGCTGGTGGCGGTTATTTCGCGGGTAACATGATGACCGATGCCTTGCTCAAAATTGAGAAGGCAATTCCTGCCGGACGAGGTATTACTGTCAACTTGATCTACGTCAACCCTCGCGCTATGGCTTGGCAAATTCCTTTGCTTGGCAAGCTTCGAGCCGAAGGTGTACCTATTGAGGGTCTCACCATCGGTGCTGGTGTCCCCTCCATTGAAGTTGCCCAAGAGTACATTGAGACTCTTGGCCTGAAGCACATTGGCTTCAAACCTGGCTCTGTCGAAGCCATCCAGGCCGTCGTTAACATTGCGAAAGCCAACCCCAACTTTCCCGTTCTTCTGCAGTGGACTGGTGGTCGTGGCGGTGGTCATCACTCATTTGAAGACTTCCATCAGCCAATTCTGCAAATGTACGGCCGAATTCGTCGCCATGAAAATATTATCTTGGTGGCTGGGAGTGGTTTCGGCGGCGCTGAAGATACCTACCCTTATATCACTGGCGAGTGGTCTAGGAAGTACGGCTATCCCCCCATGCCCTTCGATGGCTGCCTCTTTGGTAGTCGCATGATGGTCGCCAAGGAAGCCCATACCAGCAAGGATGCCAAGAAGGCCATCATCGATGCCCCAGGTTTGGATGATGCTGCGTGGGAGAAAACCTACAAGGGTCCTGCTGGCGGCGTCATCACTGTCCGTTCTGAAATGGGCGAGCCAATTCACAAGCTGGCCACTCGTGGAGTTCGTTTCTGGGCGGAAATGGACCAGAAAATCTTCAGTCTGCCCAAGGAGAAACGTGTTGCTGAACTCAAGAAAAACCGAGAATATATCATTAAGCGTCTCAATGAGGACTTTCAGAAGGTTTGGTTCGGTTGCAACAAGGAGGGCAAGGCTTGCGATTTGGAAGACATGACGTATGGCGAGGTGGTTCGCCGCATGGTTGAGCTTCTCTACGTTAAGCACCAGCAACGCTGGATTGACCCAACCTACATCAAGTTGACAGGCGATTTCATTCATCGGGTTGAAGAACGTTTCACCAGCACTGCTGGAAAGGCCTCTCTTCTGCAAAATTATGGCGATCTCAAGGAGCCTTTCTCGACCGTGGAGCGTATCCTCTCCCACTACCCCGAAGCTGAAACTCAGATCATCAATGCTCAGGACGTCCAGCATTTCTTGATCCTTTGCCTGCAGCCTACCCAGAAGCCTGTGACCTTTATTCCCTCCCTCGACGACAACTTCGAGTTCTTCTTCAAGAAGGACTCTCTCTGGCAGTCCGAGGATCTGGACGCTGTTATTGGCCAGGACGTTGGCCGAACTTGCATTCTTCAAGGTCCTACTGCTGTCAAGTATTCGACTGTCGTTGACGAACCAATCAAGGACATTCTGGACGGCATTCACGAGTCTCACATCAAGATGCTCACTCGAGACATGTACAAGAACGACGAGGCCTCTATTCCTTCCGTGGAGTACTTCGGCGGCAAGCTGGTCGAGTCCGAGATTCCCCTGGACGCCGAGGGTCTCACTGTTGCGTACGACGCTCACAAGAACACCTATCGCCTGTCATCTGCTGCTGGCGCTTCGCTTCCTTCTCTGGAATCCTGGCTGGCCTTGTTGGCTGGCCCCAACCGCAACTGGCGCCATGCCCTCCTCATGTCAGATGTTGTTGCCCAGGGCCAAAAATTCCAGACGAACCCGCTCAAGCGTATTTTTGCTCCTGCTCGTGGCTTGTTCGTTGAGATTCACAATCCCAACGAGCCCGCCAAGACAACCATCATTGTCCGAGAGCAGCCTCGACACAACCACTACATTGATGTCATCGAAGTGAAACTTGTCGGCCAGAACGAAATTCTTGTCAACATGATTAAGGATACCACTGCTCTTGGCAAGCCTGCTGCCATGCCTCTCAAGTTCACATACCACCCCGAGGCTGGCTACGCTCCTATTCGTGAGGTCATGGCGGACCGCAATGACCGCATCAAGGAGTTCTATTGGAAGGCGTGGTTTGGTAACGAACCCTTGAACTTGGATGCTCTCATCACCAGCACCTTCGATGGCGGCCGCACTACCATCACAAGCGAGGCTATCAACGATTTCGTCCATGCCGTCGGCAATACCGGCGAAGCTTTCGTTGATAGGCCTGGCAAGGTTGTCTATGCTCCCATGGACTTCGCCATCGTCGTTGGTTGGAAGGCTATTACCAAACCCATCTTTCCCCGCACCATTGACGGAGACTTGCTCAAGCTGGTTCACCTGTCCAATCAATTCCGCATGATTCCTGGAGCTGAGCCCCTCAAGAAGGGTGACGAGGTTGCCACCACTGCGCAGGTCAATGCCGTCATCAACCAGGAAGCTGGAAAAATGGTCGAAGTCTGTGGCACCATCTTCCGTGACGGAAAGCCTGTCATGGAAGTGACTTCTCAGTTCCTGTACCGCGGCAAGTATACCGACTACGAGAACACCTTCCAGCGAAAGATTGAGACCCCGGTGCAGGTTCACCTGGCCACCACCAAAGATGTTGCTGTCCTGCGCTCCAAGCAGTGGCTCGCCACTGATGAGCTCCCCAGTGATGTTGACTTGCTAGGTCAGACCTTGACGTTTAAGCTTCAGTCTCTGGTCCGCTACAAGAACAAGAACGTTTTCAGCAGCGTCGAGACTCGTGGCCAGGTTCTTTTGGAGCTGCCCACCAAAGAAGTCATCCAAGTTGCAAGCGTTGACTACGAGGCTGGCGAGTCGCATGGCAACCCCGTCATTGACTACCTGGAGCGCAATGGATCCCCTCTTGACCAACCGATCCTGTTCGAGAACCCGATCCCTCTCAGTGGCAAGACTCCCCTGCAGCTGCGTGCCCCTTCCTCCAACGAGACGTACGCTCGTGTCTCTGGGGACTACAATCCTATCCACGTCTCTCGGGTCTTCTCTACCTACGCCAACCTTCCAGGTACCATTACTCACGGCATGTATTCTAGTGCCGCTGTTCGAAGTTTGGTTGAGACGTGGGCTGCAGAGAACGATATCGGCCGTGTCCGTAGCTTCCAGGCCACCTTTGTCGGCATGGTTCTGCCCAACGACGATATCCAGGTGAAGCTACAGCATGTCGGTATGGTTGCTGGCCGCAAGATCATCAAGGTCGAGGTCAGCAATGCCGAGACTGAGGAGAAGGTCCTGCTTGGTGAGGCTGAAGTTGAACAACCCGTGACCGCCTATGTATTCACCGGCCAAGGCTCTCAAGAGCAAGGTATGGGTATGGAGCTGTACGCCAGCAGCCCCGTGGCCAAGGATGTTTGGGACCGCGCCGATAAGTACCTCCTCGACAATTATGGTAAGCTTTGCACAAGTCGACTTTGTCTGTAACAAGGCAGTTGCTAACGATGGCTTAGGCTTCTCAATTACCAACATTGTCAAGAACAACCCCAAGGAGCTCACAATTCACTTTGGTGGCCCTCGTGGCAAGGCCATTCGACAGAATTATATGGCCATGACTTTCGAGACCGTTGCTTCTGATGGTTCCATCAAGTCTGAGCGCATTTTCAAGGAAATTGACGAGAGTACCACTTCCTACACCTATCGATCACCCACCGGCTTGCTCTCCGCCACCCAGTTTACTCAGCCGGCTCTGACACTTATGGAGAAGGCCAGTTTCGAGGATATGAAGTCCAAGGGTCTCGTGCCCCGGGACAGCACCTTTGCTGGTCACTCCCTGGGTGAATACTCGGCCCTTGCGGCTCTGGCTGATGTCATGCCCATCGAATCCTTGGTGTCTGTCGTCTTCTATCGTGGTCTGACCATGCAAGTCGCCGTCGAGCGCGACGCTGCCGGCCGATCCAACTACTCGATGTGCGCTGTCAACCCCAGCCGTATCTCCAAGACGTTCAACGAAGAAGCCCTACAGTTTGTTGTCAATAACATCGCCGAGGAGACTGGCTGGCTACTGGAGATTGTCAACTACAACATTGCCAACATGCAATATGTGTGTGCCGGTGACTTGCGTGCTTTAGACACGCTCGCTGGGGTAACAAACTTCCTCAAGATGCAACAAATTGACATTGAGGAGATGCGAAGCAATATTGAGGAGGCAAAGGAGGCGTTGCGTAAGATCATCCGTGGTTGCGCTGACGCGACTTTGAAGAAGCCTCTGCCGCTCGAGCTGGAACGTGGATTCGCCACGATTCCTCTACGTGGCATTGATGTGCCCTTCCACTCCACATTCTTGAGATCTGGTGTCAAGCCTTTCCGATCATTCCTGCTCAAGAAAATCAACAAGACGACAATTGATCCTTCAAAGCTTGTTGGGAAGTACATTCCCAATGTTACTGCCAAGCCTTTTGAGCTCACCAAGGAGTACTTTGAGGACGTCTACAAGCTGACCAACTCACCCAAGATTGGTGCGGTGTTGGCCAACTGGGATAAGTACACGCAAGAAGACGATGGAAAAGCTGTCAGCGATAGCTCGTCCAGTGTAGGCTACGACGGACCTGGAGCTGCTGCCTAAGCCATGGATGTATCAACGAAAATGGAACCAAGAAACACGCCAAAAGAGAGAAAAAAATGGTTTACGAAACGAGCCAAAACATTATATCACTATAGACCTTTTGACATGGCGGAGTCCCTCATCTGATCTGACGACGACGACAGGGATGGCATCGGTTGTCATGATGATGATATTGGGATGAATGTTGTTTGTCAAACCATGGGGTTATAAAGCTTTTTTTATATGTATTTTCAGCCGCACTGTACCTAGGAAGAGGGAACAGCGTCCCTACGATTTATTAATAGACATGCTATGCATTACTCCAACCAAATGTGCGATGATGTGAGAAGGTGAGACTGTCTGAAGGCCACGTCCTTTTGTCGTAGCGTACATTGAGCATGCCATTCCCGAAGTTTGCTCCATTGCGATGGGTTCCCGGCATTCGCTGTGACAAAACACCCCCAAACCACCTGATCAAAGCCGCACGTCACAGGTGAGGGCTGAGGCAAATGGTGACGAAGGTTTTTGCTATTTTTCGTGTGATCGAAAATGGCCAAAACAGGCCCAGTTAGGACGGGCGGCTCACGTGCAGAAGTGAGCTGGCCAATCCGACCGCCAACGTCCAACCAACAGCTGAAGGGGGGCTTCTCGGCGTCCTGTCAAACCGGAGGGCCGCTTATCTCTCTCGGCTGCCGGCGACCACCGATCGGGTCAGTTTTGTTGGATGGGATCTCCACCCCACGCCAAGTGTCGCCAGCTGGCACCCAATGGCCTCTGCTAGTCTCCGAGCTCCGTAAGCATGATTACGGCTCCTCCGTTTCGGGCTGTGAAACTTGATCCTTGATTGTGCAGTCTCACGCCAATCTTTCTACTCGAAACACGCTGTTTCATCCGGTTAGCGACGGGGCCAAAGTATTGCATTGCGGGGGATGCCTGTTGAGGGCCACGTGGTTTGTGTGACCTTGTTCATTTTGTCTATAAAAGAGGCGGCCAGGAACGCTGCTTGGACTGGGGGGAGGGGGGCCTGCCTTTGCCATTGTTGAGCTCGCAAACCGACACATTTCTCATGCCCAGTTTGTTCTAATATCTGAAGCCTTGCACACCTGACACCTCACACCTGCTACCAGGACACAAGGGCTCACAATGGTCCTTACCAGAGTCGCGTCGGAGCCCAACAAGTGCCAAGTCCTGCTCGGAACATTCATCCACAGCAAATCCCGGACGGAGCTGGAGTACATTCATAACGCGGCCGTTGCAGTTGACCATGATGGCAAGATTGTTGCTATTGCGAGGGACTGCAGGTGTGTGGAGGCTGCAATGGATGAAGTTTTGAAACAGACGGGGTGGGCGGCCTGTCATGTCCAAGTTGTCGAGTGCTGCAAAGGGCAGTTTTTCTTCCCTGGCTTCATTGGTATGCTTGTGTCTTCTGAGATGTCATCATCATCATCATCATCATCATCATCATCATCATCATCATCATCATCATCGTATCGTGGGCGGACAAACGCTAATGCCAGAACACGGCCCCTTAGACACCCATGTCCACGCCTCACAGTACCCCAACGTGGGCATTTTTGGCAAATCCACGCTCCTGGACTGGCTTGAAAAGTACACGTTTCCGCTGGAAGCATCCCTATCGGACCTCGCCAAAGCACGCAAAGTGTACACGGCCTGTGTGCGAAGAACCCTTTCCCACGGCACCACCACGGCCACCTACTACGGGACCATCGACGTAGCCGCCACCAATCTGCTTGCGGATCTCTGCCTGTCTCTCGGCCAGCGGGCTTTTGTAGGAAGAGTGTGTATGGACAGGCCAGAGATATGCCCTTCGTACTACCGCGACGAGTCGCCGGAGAAATCCCTCCATAACACCGCGGAATCCATTGCCCACATCAAAAAGATTGACCCGACCTACGAACTAGTCTCACCCATTCTCACACCCCGCTTCGCACCGTCTTGTTCATCCGAGGCGATGAACGGCCTCTCTGTTATTCAGAAAAAGGACAATCTCCCTGTGCAGACGCACATCTCTGAGAATAAAGGTGAAGTCAAACTTGTCACCGAGTTGTTTCCCTCCGCAGAATCCTACGCCAAGGTCTACGATGACCACGGCCTCTTGACGCCGAAAACGGTTCTCGCCCACGCGGTTCACATCAACGAAGACGAAGGCAAGCTCATTTCCACCCGGGAATCCAAGGTCTCCCACTGCCCCTGCAGCAACTCCTCACTCACCAGTGGTGAGGCCCGCGTTCGATGGATGTGGGACAAGGGCATAGAAGTCGGCCTGGGTACCGATATGAGCGGTGGCTACTCGCCGTCGATTCTGGAAGCTGCCAGGCAAGCCACCCTCACAAGTCGTCATCTGGCAATGCAGATTGAGGATGAAAAGCTTCGGGAAAGGACAAAGTTGACGGTGGAGGAGGTGCTGTATCTGGCTACCAGAGGCGGTGCCCAGTGTGTCGGCCTCGGCGACAAGGTCGGTGGTTTTGAAGTGGGCAAGCAACTAGACGCGCAGTTGATCGGGCTGGGACAGGTACAGGAAGATGGCCTGCGGCTTGGCGAGGGCGAGCATGAGCACGTGGATGCTGGGAATGTCGACATATTTGGGTGGGAGAGCTGGGATGAGAAGATTGCCAAGTGGCTGTACAATGGCGATGACCGCAACACCAAGAAGGTTTGGGTCAAGGGCCGGTTGGTGCATTGCAGACGGTAAGCAATTTTGCACTACTGAGATGGGGGTAATGGGCTACAATGACCAAGGGGCAAGGGACAAGTCTTCAAGCGTTTTGACAGCGCGGTGAAAGGATAGATGCCATGATGAATGTAGCTGGATATCGCGAGTTTTTGGCTGTGCTCCTTGACGAACTAGTACATTTGTATAGAATACGGGCTACTCTTTAGGACTGTGAACTTTGTCTCTGCCGCTCAGATCATTCCTAGACAAACAACGGCCAATCCAATGTGTCCAGTTTCATCGACACGCCATCTTTTCTGAAATGCAGCTTGGGAATTATCTGGTAAGCGGAACGTTGGTTCAGTCCCCTTGCGGGCTTCTCATCACATGCACATAGTGAATCCGTGATATGTTCCTGCACCAGCGCACCAATAGCATCACCGCAGTGGCGAGGTAAATCGACTTTGGGAATTCCGCCCTTATCTGTGGTCGTCTCGGCAGTGTACCAATTCGCCTCCACTTCTTCCATCTGCGGGATCATATTATCATGTGATTTTTCGGGAAACAAGACAGCTTAAAAGGAACTTACCAAACAATTTGCGTACAGTGGAGAGAAGCGTTTCTTTCGAATCTATGAAGCAAATAGGTGGCAAGGTGTCTAGATGGATCTTCAAGACTGTCTGTGCCTTCCTTGTTTCATCAACGCTCCAGATGCACCTTCCTTACACTCTTCAGTGCCGTGCCCAGTTCCAATTCTTTGAGCTCAACGACTTGGTCAATTCATCACACGAGACAAAGACCGGCCTTCAAAATCACTTCACTCAGGCACAAGTGGCTATAAAGAAATTTCGTAACATATTTGAGTTTCGTATCCACGTCCTTGGTAAAAACAATCTGCCCTCTTGACATGGTGTAGCTATGAAAACGTATGCAGCCGATGCTAATGTATGCAATCGCCCAGTGCGTCAGTCAACAGATCAAGCCGCGATCAAAACAAAAATCACAAAAGAAGAACAAGTTCAAAACCATTCTTGTCCCATACCATCGAGATCGTCTACGGTTGTGTGAATCCTTATCCATGCATCTCTCGCCGAATCCGAAGTACCATCTGCCCATTCAACTCCATCCAAAGCAAAAGCAATTTATCCCCCAAGTTTGGTCGTTTCATTTCGGGCATCACATCTGGTTAAAATCGTACGAGGGGCTGAGGGAAGCCCAGTCTCTCTGGTACATCATGCCGTTGTCTGGCGCGACTTCAGGCGTGGTGGAAGAGGAAGAAGACGAGGCAACCGCTGCAGCACGAGTAGCTGCGGCTCGCTGACGAGCAAAGCGCTCGTTGGCCACAACCTTCTTTCTCTGTCGCTCCTTGTTTCGGAAAGTGCGTCGACGAGACTCGGCCTGGCCCCTTGCCTTCTTGCGGCGATCGTAAACGAGGTCCATGCGAGATATGACCTCGCCACGAATCCTTTCATATATCTCGGGACGAATGCTGTCGAATTCGGATGGGTTGCCGCCGAGGGTGATGACTTTGGCTTCGAGCCATTCAATGCGGATAGACTGGCTGATGTTGAGCTTGGTGGCATTGGCCAGTGCCTCTGTCTTGGCAAGGCGACTGCGCTTTGCGGCTTCATTGTTTCGAGCACGGTCTTCCTTTTGCAGCCGCGCAGCCAGACGATTGTTCTCGCGTTCGATGATGACTTTCTCTTCGTCTGTTGTGCTCAGGGTGGGCTTGATGAAGTCTGGAAAGACTTCCTTTGGCGCCATCTCGCCAAGGGTGTGGTCAGGAATCACAGGCGGGTGTTGCTTGTGAAATTCCTGGTTCCGCTGAAGTTCTGATCGACGACGAGCCAGTTCATCGGCATCGCAGTCATCCCGGATGCTGAGGCCAACAAGATCAAGGGTGAAACCCTCGAAAGTAACATCCGGCTCCTCAGGCGTGACTTGAGCTGGGGCTGGGCTAACAAACTGTTGCGGATAGCTGAGTGACACAACCGAGTTCATAGAGGGTATTGCTTGAAAGGGGGCTCCGTTGGAGACGGCCGGTTGTTCAAAGTATCCTTCACCGTAGTGAAGATCAGCCTGAAAACTTGGACCTACTGACTGGGGCGCCATGTGGTTAACAGTGCCGGGGGAGAAGTTGTTGTTGTTGTTGTTGTTGTTTGGGTGCATGTCTGTTCCAAGAAAGGCATTGCCCAGCACGACACCCTGGTCAACTGGAATAGTATCCGAGAACAGGAACCCCTGGTGCTGGATCTGGTTGTTTACAGCAGGGTATTGCGATTCGCTGTTTCCCTGGCCGGGACCCATGGCGAAGTAGTTGGTCATGGTGACTGTTGGGGCAGAGTGGTGATATTGTTCAAGGCTGGTAAGTAGACCAGTTGTCGTGGTAGGATCAGGTTGGTATCAAGATGTAAGAGATGACGAAGAATGATGATCTGTTTCAAAACAGTTCAAAAAGAGGTCAGCTACCAGTACTAAATACCTTTTCCAGCCACGAGAGCCCAGCAGACGGTGCAACCCAATGGGAGTCTCGTGAGCACCTCGAACAGCACTACCAAGCTCATCATCGTCAAACAAGGTAGCACATTGCTTCCCGGCGATGAGAAAATGACCGAGTAGCAAACCGGGCATCTACTTGCTGCCGAAGCTATGGCCAGCGGCCCAAGAAACGCGAGACATTGTCACCCAACCACGGAACCGGAAGGCAAAGGCCAGTAACATTCATACCTGATTTGTTCAGTGGCCAAATAGACCAAAGATGACTCTGTGTGTTATCGTTTGCTCTTTTGCATAAGAAAAGGGGTCAGATGGTGGTTTCGATGGTGATTCATCAAAGGGTCGAAAGGTCACGCAGAAGGAGGAGAAGGACCTTTTATGGTTCCCGGTTTCGGTGACGAGGAAAGACGGGTAGCCGTCTTTTGATGGGTTTTATTAAAGAGATAAGAGCGAATAAGTCACCTTTTCCTCAGGAGAGCGGAATAAACGGCCGGGCAGACGCCCCTTGGAACAAGGAAAACAAGGGGGCGTGCCGGAGTTGAGGGTGGGGGAGTGAGGGTCGAGCAGCTCCTCCAGCAGTCACTTGAGATTAATCTGAAGTATGCGGCAGTGAATAGGAATCAATGGGGCCAAGTGACCCGGTTTGTCAACTCGCCGAGCAGCTGTTATCTTGCAGGATAGTCCTGAATTGCCACCTGCTCGTGGCCTCGTGGGACATTGGGCACGCGTACAACCTTTGTGAGGGCGCCCCCGGAATAGTGAACAATTGCATCCAAGCCGTACCCCGGAGCTCGGTCAATGCCCAGGACTGACTTTGTGCTCGGTCAGCTTGACTTGAGCACTTTGGTCCCTGACAGCGAGCCGCGAGCCGCGTGACGATGGCCGTGGCAGGGATCCAGGTTGACCCCCGAGCAACGCGGCCATCTGAATCATCTCCTTGGGCGTTTGAACATGCTCCCAACACATTGTATTGTTGTGAAGAATGACGCAGTCCTTTTCCACGTTTCCATCGGCCCGTAATGGCTAGTTTGCACATCCCCCTCCACGCGACAGCTTCCAACCCCCCTGCTTCGACTCGACATGTTGCACGCCGCGTTCGATCCGAGAGAATTCCGAGACTAGGACAATTATACTCGCGTCTTCCTTGTCGTACCAAATTAGACCCGTTGCTCCATCATTGCATTTGCAGCTCAGGGAGATCTTAGGACCGTGCCGCGGGGGGGGGGGCACACTCGTGTTGGAAAGACGGCGAGATACAAACCGTTTCCGACCCCTCCACAAGATCTAGATCGCCGCTAGCATCTGAAGGCGTTCCTGCTCGGGTGGCACTAGCACGTTTGGGCCATGTCCCTGTCGCAGACGCAAAGGGGGCTGGCTTTCCAGGAGGCCTGGCCGCCCCTTGCTGACTACTCGGATGCATATTGGCAGAACGCGAGACAAAAAACGCCTTGGTTCCTGAAAGCAATCGTCATGTTTTTTTTGTGGATAGAATACATCCCGAGTTCCCTGTGAAGACCTCCAAACCTGGTTTGATTCACGACCCTTCTAGCATGCCACAATTTTGAACTACCAACGGGCAAAAGCAACCCCCCCTTGGAGCCACAGTATTTTTCAATTCTACAGTGTGTCTGTTTTTTTTTCTTTCGTATCCCGTATCCGCCATTAGACATTTAACGCAAATTTCCCCCGTTCAATCCAAAATCGCCCCTGGGAGATCAAAGGGTGCTCCCCCGAAATTTACTATTCGCTTGTATTTCGCTTCGCCTGGAAAAAGAAGGAAGGATATCGAGTCGTGTCATCATAGTGCCAGGCCTGTACCGTCTCCCGTCCAGCGGTACAAGCCCAGCAATTCTCGTCGTCTCTGTAGTTGCTCGCCCAGGTCCTCTGGGACACGTCCTCGCACCAGCGCCAGGGCACCTCGCATCACCTTGCTGAACTTGCGCTGCATACCAGAAAAGTGGTTAGTCTCCTTTCACCCATACTGTCCCGGCCCTTCTCTTACAGACACGACTTACCTGGTATTCTGTGCTTAGTGTCACGACACATGCGTCGTGTGCCCTCACGATGGTCTCGCACGCACGCACGACGCTTGGCGAGGCCTCGACCTGCAGCTTGTCCGCTATGAGAAGCAACAAAAACGACCCCTGCAGGAGATAGACTCCAAAGAAAAACGGCATAAACTCCAGTCCTGGGTCATATTCGAGAATCTTGTTGATCGCGTCTGCCGCGGCTACAGCGTGTCCAGAAGCAGTAACGAAATCTGGAGATGATATCCACAGATCGTCATCATCGAGAAGGCTAATCGGGTCCCACTTGCCCTCTAGGAGGATATGCAAGACATGCATGACGTGCGTTCCGTATGCAAGGACGGTTCTAATCTGCACTTCTGTCTCAGTCACACGGCTCGAGGCTGTTGTGTGCACCGACTGAGCAGAGGGACTGCTGTTTGACTCGAGCGCCCGCTGAGTCTCGTTGAGGTTGTCCATGATGCTGCTGTCTTCCTTGAGGCCGTCTGCGTGTTGAGTTGACGATATCCGAGACTCAAACCTCTTGAGGCTTTCCTCGTAGGTTTCGAGGTGTCGTCGCACTTCGGATACCTGGTTGCCCCATTCTGGAGAAGCTCGAAACGCGGAGCCGAACCGAGGGTGGTTTCGGGCGTGGTGCAAGTCAACAATCTCTCCGAGGATTGTCATCAACGGGAGGAAGTAGCCAAAGATGCCAAACCCTGTACACTCAAACTGTGGCCCGCAGCTGACTTCTTCATTCTCGGGCAGCATTCCCATGATATTTGAGTCGGGCGGATAGTTCTTAAAATCGCCGCTCTGCCACGCAGCATCGCTCATCGGTTGCCGGAGACCCTCGCATTCTACGTCGAGAAGGAACAAAGGTCTGTTGTAGCAGAGGGCGAGGTGCCGATCCACCGTGTACACGAGCCACCAGATTCGTCGCCTTTCCTCCCTTTCTTCCTCTGTTACGAGGCCCGGGCTGTTTCGAAGCCTGTCGTGCTCGCTTAATTCCTCTGTTTCCATTTCGCCTTGCTCAAAACCTGACCGTGGCTCGCTAGGCGGCAACTCACGGCCCAGCCTCAGCTCTCTGGCCATGGACCAGGCCACGTTCCACCACCGCAAACTGGCTCCCTTGTATTCACTCGCAGACACGACAGTTGCCAGGTGGATGTACGTGACAAGATCGTCAAGTTGACCGGATGCTCCAAAGGCACCCGACTCGCCACTAAGGGTGGAATCTATATTGGAGGAGCCTGGCAATGCCACCCCAAGGCCGCCTAGAGCAACGGCCCCAGCTGTTTGATTCGCATTTGAAGGCGCATCAGCTGCAGGGTTATGAATCAGCGGTTTCAGTAGCCCGACTGTCAGATCTAGCAGCTTCTGACAAAACTTGCCCCGGGCAGAGGGCATGCTCGTAAGGAGAGAGGCCTCGCTTGTTTGGGCTGCCACCCACAGCATGCTAGCTAGCAAGGCAGGCTGACATTTCCGCGGTTTCGTCGGATGCAGAAAGGCCCGTTTTCGAAATACCGACCCCAAAACATAGGGCGACATGGGATGCATGCTGGCCGAGGAGGCGGATGCGAAGTATGTGTCCATCAAATCGCACGCGAGATGTATCGGGATTACGTTGGCCATGTGAGGAATGAGCGGCTCCAGAACTGGGTACCGCAATGCAGACTGTCCAAAGTTGTTTTGCTGCATCTGTGCATGGAATTGGCCCGGTGGTGATGAAATCGACATCCCCCATCCCGGAGATGTAGCCGTCGCCAGGGCTGGGTAGCCCCCGAGGGGGCTGTTGCTGAGTCGAAAGCCAGCAGAGTGATTGAAATCGGTAGGGCTTTGGCCCAGCATACCAAATGACATGTCTGAATAACCATGCATGTTGTTCTGGTGTGCATGGTTGTATGCCTGGTTGCCGCCCATCAAGTCATCGCTACCAAGACTCTGGCGGTCATAACTGGTTGGAAGTCCTCCATAGCCGCTGATACTCATGGAACGGCCGTTGTTGATGCCTTCCTGAGGAATTTGAATAGGCGGTGGCATGTGAGATTGGTCCTGGATATCTCCAAACTGTCCGGGAGTTCCTGACGGTTGTCCGTGATGGAATTCTGGATCAATACCAGAGTTGCCCCCAATGTGATTTTCATGGACTGTGGTGAGGCCGCCACTAGATATGGAGTTGCTCCTGGTGTTCTCCACGATGCCGTCTGTCCTGTCGTCCGCAGAGGGCGAGTTGCTGGACTCTTTTCCGTCAGACACGTCGCCATTCTGATTTGTAGTAGAGGCGGCAGCTTGTGCGGCAGCTCTTTCGGCAAGGTCTTTCCTTGACGCCTTGCCACGCTTCTTCTTCTCACGCATGTACTCGCATCCAAGGCCAAATTCTGCACAGATGGAACTGGTTAATGGCAAAGCGAAACGCTGGCGGCATGCGACATGTCGTTCGAGTCAGGACTTACCGATACAGTGCGCGCATGGATGCTTTCCGTCACACTTGGTGCGAAGTTGGTTACACTGGTCACACGCCCGGCTGATTCTCCGGCGCACAGGTCCCGACGACCCTGAAGCCTTTCCCGGTGGTCCTAGCGGTTGCGCTCGTTGCTTGTGGTGGCTTTGTCGGTCGAGATGTCCTACCCCTCGAGGGTTCGAGTCGCCAACTTGGTGCTGCAGCTGATGCATACCGTAATGCGATCCATGGTTAAAGGAAACAAAGAGGTTGTTGTGTCCATGTTGATTGTGGTGAGACTGGGAAGGATGATTGTGGTGAAGAGCCGATGAGGACGAGTTGTTGTAAGGAGAGTACCGGTGTAATGGATTAGACAGCATGTCTGGTCCTTCTTTTGCTGTTAGATTATCTGGTTCGTTTTGAACTCTTCGGTTCCTTCTAATAGAGAGAATGGCAGAGGGGAAGTCTGGGGGGAGATGAGGCTATCGATGCCAGCAGGATGTTCGCCTGGTAACGGGCCAAGGGTCTTTACTTGCTTTGGGGGTTCCGTGGATTCATGAGTTGGTTGATGGCCTGAGCATCCGGCGCGTCCCTCTAGTGCTCAGGCTTCAGAATTCCAAATGTGGTGTCTCCTCTATGTCCTCCAGGTTTGTTTACCGAACACTGTCCAACGCCAATGAGAGGCAGGCAGGTCTTGGAGTTCGTTATTCAGCTTGAATAACCTCTTCAAGACTCTCAACAGCCAAGCTAGAAAATGTTGCTCACGGCTCGAGTCTTTCTCGGCAGTGAGAGGCCGGGTGTAAACTGACAAATGGGCCCAATAAAGATGAGCCACGGGGTAAAAGGACAATTGCCTCTGAGGGACGGAGATGTATTTTCAGAAAAGGTCTGGTTTTGCCGCTGGGATGATGGCTTGTCAGATCTACCATGATTAAAAGAGGAGAACTCTGGCAGCTTGTCAACGAGATATTCTTGCACTCCTCTCTGCCCACGGAAAACAGCAAACCCCGAACGGGGGAGGCAAAGCGACTAGGGGGTAGATCTCGAACGCAGACACTACCCTCTCCTCCCTCACAAGTTGTTTCCCCGACACCTAATACACATGCTAGGTACAGCTCCATACACACCCAAAAAGGAACTACGGGCCTGACACGGGCAAGCCCAATGGTCAATGTGGAGGCGTCTGGCGCCGGTGAAGTCGTCTCTGTGAAACCACGCTCAAGGAGCCGTGGTAATTGAATCTGCTGGGGCGCTTGCGCCTGAACTGTTCATGTCAGTGGTGCGGATGAGGCCTAGGTTGCGTGACGCCCTTGTCAGCTAAGTTCGACGCCACAGGACAATGACTGGTGGAGTTTGCAGGCATTCGGGATTCAAACGACCCACGCTTCCGATGGCCGCCCTGGATTCAATGAAGAGCTGGATGACGGTGGATAGCTACGCCGTTTGATGGGTGCGCGGGTGCGCGGGAACCCTAAAGGTCGGCAGCGTATTGCCCATGCCTTGATTTTGAAAGAGACAAACTCCAGGCCAACATTCCGCCCCCCTCCATTGGAACAAACCCCCGTTGTGCCCATGCATGGGGCCTAGCAGCGACGATCTCAGACAATAGAACGTTTGAGGAAAGATATCCTCCTCGGTGGTGTCACGGCCAAACCAAGACAACCAAAAGTGAAAGGTTGATGGTGGGGAGCAACACATGGCGACCCGTAGCAAGGTCACCTTAGTCGGCCTTATACCGGAGCTGCAAATCGTTTGGGTGAACGCGACCCCGGACTAGAGGCCTACATCGAGAAATGCCATGCGCGGCTCTCCACCCTTGCCCACATCAGTCAGAGCAGCGCCCCCCAAACACCCCCATCTTGTTCCATCCGTGTGGTTGACGCTTTTCCCGGCATTGCGAACTGCAAAGTCTCGCAGAGGGGGAGAAAAAAACCGGGGCGCGTCAAAGCAGGCAGGGCCCTGGTCTGGTCCCTTGCTCGGTATAGCGCCACGGTAAAGCGTTGGTTGATGGTGGTGCGGTCGGCCATTGGGGGTCTGGCAAGTGAGCCACAGGGGGAGGTGGAGGACAGCGAGCATGAGGGGAAGCATTGTGTGATTCCTAGCCTCGTCAGCGGGGTTCGTTGGCAAGTTCCTCCCTCATTCGCAGCATTCTCTCGTCAGCTGTGGCGTCGCTTCGTGACAATATGCCTTATTCATGTATCATGAGTTTGAACGGGGCGTTGACTTGCATCGCAAGGCGTGAAGGGCGTGCGGGTGGTCCAGGAGGTTCCCAGATGTGGCGATGTACCGAGTATAATAAAAGGTAGTGATGCGGCAGAGGGGGATGAAGCCCAAGGTCTTGGGTGTCTAGACTGCCCTGCTGCTTCCTTCCTGGTTGCCCCAACGGATCCCCGACGAACCACCCTCAGGAGACGGCATGCACCTCCATACACCTATTATAACATGGGGCAGGCTAACTTGCATGGCTGATTGCCTGTTGGCTGATGCATACCTACTTACCTAGTACTTATGTACGGTTTCGCACGTGTTTGCTTGTACATCAATAGAACATGAACATGTACGCGTACATATGCTCGTGACTGGCAATGTAATAAGAACTCGCTTGGTAATGCCCAGAGAAATGATAGTGGCACGGTGCCTTCTCCTGAAGCGGCTCCTTCCTCCGTGTGACCTGCGCCTACCATGGATGGGACTGGAGTCTGGAGTTACCATCCAAGGCAGCCAGAGGAGAGGGAAGGGACGACGACCGGGGCAAAGCTGGCACAGGTATTGTAGGGAAGCAGCTGGAGAAGCCGCCACGGACGAGCATTAGAATCGACATAGTGATATACGAGGCACTAGATGATTCCGGCCAGCTTTGCGCATCTCCCAGTGACATACCCAACCGTCAACAGTGGGCGCAGTCAGCGAACAAGATGGGGGCTCTCACCCTCCGAAATGGATCAAATGGGGGCACAGAAGCACCCAGGTGCCACCTGGGTACCTTTGCCCCAACCCATGCCACGCGATTCTTGCGTGGCGCCTTGGACCTTTGCAAATTGACAAAATTCAGCAACATCCAGATGTGGACTGGGCGAGTATGACCAAGACATTACACATTGAACCAAGTTTGCCGAGCCGGTGGCTCTTACTCGAGTCGTCAACGGGGACGCCGTTTTCGAAAGAAAGACGGTTAACCGCGGCCGGCGCAAGTTCCACAAACATGGAATGACTCTAGACTTGTCCAGATTCCCCGGTTCGCTGGGTGTGTCGTTGACAATGTCCTGCGGCCTGACTAGTTAGCGCCGGCTGCTGACTTGGAGACATGACTTGGAGGCTGAGGACAGACCAGACCAGACAGTTGCCTGCGGCCTCTAATTGGGCAGAAACGGGTACCAATATCCCGGCCGGCAAGCAATTCAACGCATCACCAAAAACAGAGGTCCTAGTTAATATCCAGATATCCACAGCTCAAACCCGTTGCCACGGCTCAGAACACGGTTTCCCCCACTTGCCGACTGGCGGGGATATCGAACCAAATTCTGTCTCGCCCTGAGCAGGGCTCTCGAACTATTACTCCGTACTACCACGGCACTTGTGCGTCGTCAGCTTTCAAAGCAGAATAGCTGAAATTGTCAACTAAATTTGCTGTACACACGTCAATCAATGCCGGGACTTACACACTGTTCGTTACGCCAAATGGTCTGTGTTGAACCTGGTCCGGTGGCCGGCCCGGAACCCCGAGTCCCTCGCCGAGTCATCGATCCTCCGTCTCACCTGGCGCATGGGTAAGAAGACTGCGATGATGCATCAAAGTCAGTCTGGTGCTAGTTTACCTGGAGACCCCATGCGGGGGATCTTCGAGCCAGGATAGAGAACCAAATTCCTCTGGCGCCCTGCGGAAACAAACCACGGGCACTTTGCAGGTGTTGGGCATACGCTTGTATTCGGGCAGATCCGTAAAGAACATGCGCTCCTTTTTTTTTTTTTTTTTTTTTTTTTTGCCTTCTCGCGGCCGATTCGGCCACGGTCTGGTTCTAGCACGGCAATGCGCACCTTCGGCCCGCTTCTCCATGGCCTCCAACATGGCGCCGCCACTAACACTGGCCACCATGTTACCCTGTGAAGCTCTTGGAAAAGATCTTCTGTCTCCCCGGATCTCCTGCTTCCATGGCAAAATAGGTACTCAGCCTCGCTGATGCCGCACGGCAAGTTTGTGTGACCCTCAAAGCACGTTCGTGCCATCCTTGCCAATAGCCATGCTCCCGAGTGAAGGCTACTCCTCATGCGTCTGACCCCACGGTGAGCAGGTTCCACGTGGCGTAGCGGCTCAGGTAGAGACAGCATAGGACAATTTTAGAAACTTTAAAAAACAAACATGCTCAATTCCAGTCAGTTTACTTCGTACAAAGTGCTAAATGGGTAAATCATGTCTCGCAGCTCAAAAGTTGTTAAAGTGCCGGGTAGTTGGCAATAATTGAGGCCCAATTGTCAATACTATTTTTCAACGCCGTCTCCTGGATGTAGCCCATGCCTCATGAGATGCTTCCCTGCTGAAAAAACACACATGGTTTTACTTGGACAGTATCACTGGTGCAATGTCCCGAAATACTCTCCCATTCTTCAGCTACAGTAGGCAAGCAAAAGTGCGCTTATGTGTGTTCATGCTTTGTAAGCGGAATTGCAGCTATTGCCTCGTATCAATAAAATTCAGCAGTGTTGCATTCGTGCCTCGTCTTTATCAGACACTTTGCCAATTATCCTCAATAGCTGTTTGAAAAGTTTTTGCAGAGACGCCGCACGGACTGTACCATGACTTTGCCTTCCCCCCGTCTCTGATCCAGTTTGCTTCCCACAAATACATTCTTGTTGCGACACTTCTTGACTGTTCGCATTGAGCAAAATAATTGCTCTTACATTCCATAATACCCTTGTGCTGGGACTTCGTAGCAATGCACATTGCCCCTTTTTGGAATTCAAGATCCCTTTGCAATCCTTCTCCTAGCTGCCAATCATCTCATCATCACATATAAGTATTCGTTTCGCCCCAAGTGCTCGCACTTGACCATGACGCCTCCCGTTCCCCAATAATGAGAGAAAAAAGGAACAAAATACCCCCATGTCTTTCATTAAAACAACCAGCTACTCCCCCTTCTCCGAGGCCCTTATCTGAAATTTCCAACATCGTTCCACGTCCATTGGCCGTTCCAACCCCAATCTAAAAGAAACAGTAACAATAAAAGAAACCTTTCTATTACCCACCCAAAGGAAGCCAAAAAGTCGCCACGGCGGCCGAGGCGTAATGAGAGAAAGACAGAAAGAAAGAAAGAAAGAGATGGCGTATACATAAATTGGGCCCAAGTTGAAGCAGAGGCGGCAAACCCTCTGGGTGGCCAACCAACCGCGGGTCAATGAAGACCAAACTCCTCTAGAGTGTATTTGGCTCTATATGAATCCATTCGTGATGAATAGGTCGCCATAGTCGGTTTGCAACATCACTCTCGCCGGTCGTTCCAAAGATAGGTGATTTACGCCGCCTTAGTCCAGCCCAGGAAGCCAACCACTTCCACTCAGGCCATCAAATGTCAATGCCGCGTTGTCACCCTGAGTTTCTCCAACAGCTTGGTTGAACACGTCACTTCGGCCGGGATTAAACACGAAAACCCCATTAGGAGTCACACCACCGCCCGACCCCCAGCCCTCAAAATTATGTTGCCACCTCGCTCCATCAGTAAGCATCCAGTCTTGGCCATTGGGGGGCTCGTTGGGTGCTGCGATAATCAATCGCCGAGGCACTGTTTGTCGTCTATCTTGCACCACTGAGTTTGGGTGGTCCAGAGACAAGAATTGCGACTCGTAGCCTGAGGATGACGCGCTTCCAGGATTGCCAGCCCATCTGCCCATCAGAGTAGCATCGAAGTCCAAGGGAAGATCATTTAGTCGCGCTGTCTGTTCTTGACAAGAATGTCGATGGGTGGCTCCCTCCGCCATTTGAGATGACTGCATCAGGGTCATGCGGTCATCAATATGCACAGGGTCAATACCGTCGGGCATTTGTATCCGGGTGTACTGGCGTGTGGGACTATGCTCTGCAGACGATTTCGAAAGGGCATCCTCTGAAAGCATTCCCAATGCACCGTGGCTTGATGTTGGAGAGGGCACATCCGAAGTGCTGTAGTAACCGTATTTCTCGTCAGCTCGTTGTAGCACAAAGGCGGCCTCTTCTGGTAACTCGCAGCACCATTTTCGAGCGAGGACACTGAGAATATTCAATGTACGACGTGCACAGAGCCAGTCGTCTGCTATTTCTTCCAGGTGCTTGACGCCGTGGATGACATCTCGCCTGGCACTTCTCTCCGGAAGGTTGAGTAGATGAATAGTGCATGCGCTGTGAACCATGTAAACAGCAATATTGCAGATGTGTCGCAGGCCGTACAACTTCTTATACAGTCTCATGAGTTTGGATATTGCTCCAGCATTGGCAGTGCATATTCTTCTCGGAGAAACATGGGCAGGAAGTGGCGATGCTGCCGGGGTATACTTGAGGAATGGCCGAAACAGATGGATATACTGCAGGTGGAAGAACATGCTGACAGAACGGATTTGTCAGCCTCTTTGGATTGAGATTTCAACTCGCTGGATCAAGTAGGGGAAGGACTACAACGCCACCTGGGCGCCGCAAAAGGTGCTGCACAGGGGGGGCTAGGACTTACTGCATGAGAATGACGTTGGGAAGCTGCCCATCGGTCGGCTCAAACTCTTTGGGAAGCGCCTTGCGCCATTGTTCCAGGCGCTGATGTACCTCGCTCAGCTTCTTAAGCTCGGCAGACTTGCCTCGGGATCGGCCAATATGATTAGGGTGGTAGAAGAAAACCATGAGGTCACTGCTAATCTCGCAGAGGCTAGTGAGTTGCAACGCAGCTGACCGTAATTTTGAAGGCTGCTCAAGAGACTTGTCGAAACCTTTGTCTGATAACGGGGACCACATGGCCGAGTCTTCTTCTCGAGAAGTTTCAAATTTTGAGACGTTGCAGGACGTCTTGAGAAGCTGAGGTAGCCTCCCCATGTAATTTGACCAGCATTTATCAAAGACAAAACAACCCCAGTAGGTAACCTTCCTGGCGTCAATTTCCTCTTCCGACATGTGCTCCTCATCGGCGCCGGTGACTTCGAGGTTAAGACCAATGTCCTGGGCCATGCGAAAGCTCATCCCGCTGTAAACCCAGCCCTTGGCTTCACGGCCACAGCCGGCCTCCCTCACCGACATGAGCGCCAGAGCTTGCACTGTTACGAGTCGGGGTCTGGCAAACTCATCGCTGTCCAGGATAAGACGCTTTGCTTCGGCGAAAAAGTGATCCCCCTTGGTTCTAGTGTCGCCCGGTGTGCCAAAGCCTCCTGGGATATCGGTGAAATGGCAGCCAAGTGCTAGCATGGAATTGACCAACAAGGGCGAACAGTATATTGTAGATTTTCGGGAGGCAGCATTCGCCCGGCCTTGCATAAAGTCTTGGAAGAAGAGCTTCTTCGATAAAGTAGTAAAATATGGGTAGTGATAATTAAAGTACATGTTGATAAGGTGTGTGATGAGGCTAGTGTCCGTGGTGACCCGCGTCCATGAAGCAATGGGATCATCACTCGTGAGCTGCTGGTTGGTCTGAGAATCTCCCTCGACAGCATCGTTTTGAGACCCCCCAAGATAGATGAGGTGAGAGGTGCCACCAATGAAGCGAACGGAACCGTTTTCGAATCGCAGCTCACCCATCTTGCGAGCAAGTTCTTTTTCACCATTAACAGCCAACAAGTCATCATGGTCTTGGTCGATTTCTTCAGGCGTGCTCGCTCCGCTATCGGCTTCTTGGTTTATGAAGGATTGGGCAACAGTGTCTAGATTGTCACAGGAACGAATCTTGTTGACGACCGAGTAGACGTCATCCTCCGAGGCATTGAGAATAGCTTCGACCAGAATCTGAAGAGTCGCGTTTCGTGCCTTCATGCTGTCCACCTTTTCGCGATAGACGCCCTTCCTGCGGTGATCCGAGTTTGGGTCATAGATGCAGTCGGTGCCGTATACGCTAGCGCAGGCAGCGCAGCTCGGCAATGCGCCATCGCACTTGGATTTGCGTTTACGGCAGGCGATGCATGCTGTGCTGATGCATCGCCGTTTTTGACTTGACAAGTCGGTTCGCCGGCGCGACTTCTTCTTGGCCGCAGCGACAGAGGTAGCATTGGTGTTACTGCTGGGTCTGGTTACTGCATTGGTCGATCCATCCAAGGAAGTATTGAGAGAGTCCTGGAGTCCTGACTGGACATATCCTTGGTTCATGCTGCTGTCCATGGTTGGACAATTCACGCAAAACAAGCCCTATACACCGAGCTTGCCAGCAAGTCGTGTGTCGTAGCCGTGAGAGGCACTTTGACAGTGGCGACGAGTGTGAAACAAAAGAGTAGATGGCAGGTGACTGATGGAGAGAAAGGAAACCAGAGGTCCCAGTGGCCCACACAAAATGTCACAGCACGGGTGTGGACATGAACCAGCGAGGTCACATCAGATCTGGCTGACAACAACGACGAGGTGCCGTGTTTGCCGAGCTGCGAAAGGTACTTTTTGTCTGGTCGTGCAGAGGCGGACGTTTTGGTTGATTTGGTGCCGAGAAGAGCAGCGATGGGAAGATATGCGGCCAGCGAATAAGAGCGTAAAAATAAAATGAAATAAGAATAAAATTAAAAATGGCGCCAACTCGAGGTCGAGGAGCGAGACAGCACACTGTCACACGTGGGCGACGATGGCCCAGATCAGGGTGTGAGAAAGGATGATGTGGGTGGAAGGGCTACTGCGTTATTGACTGAACATGGTGCTGAAGGGAAGTGCGATAGCCAGCGATTATCGAGTCAGAGGTGGCGCGGACGCCTTGTCGCTGATAAATCGGGGAAGCTTGCAATTGTCGCCCTCTGTTTGGCTCTTTTGAAAAGTCGCGCTGATAAGAATCCAAGCCAAGCTTGTCAAGTCTTGCCGAGTCTTGCCCAGCGCCCTGACCTGTGACTGGCACCGAGTGTTGGCTGGGGTCTAGCAGAGAGGACGCTCAGCGGATATGCTGTATGCCAGCCCAATAGGATAACCAGACGTTGGAACAAAGATACAACTAAAATCTGGCCTTGTCTCAGAGCGGAAAGACACTCAATATGGGCGGGCTGCGAGACGGGGAAAGGCTCACTATGCGGCTGCTCGTGCTAAAGACGTCGGGTCAGGGTCGGGTCAGGGTCGAGTCGAGTCGAGTTGAGCATTGATTGTCGTGGAGTCAATGAAAGAGGACACAATGGAGGAGGCAGAAATTTCAAAGGAGACAAGGTGCAGCCGTAATTGCACACCTTGTACGGGACACGAGGGATATTGCAGCAGGCCGAGGGAGCCAAAAAGTGCACAGCCAGGAGCAAGAGAGGCTGGTAGATTGTATTAATGTGCCTACCTAGGTACTTAAGTAAAGTAAATTCATTCTTTGACTTCAGCACAAGGTTGCCGTTGTTGCCGTTGGTCCCAGTATCTCATGCAAGGCTCCTTCTTCCAGCGTGTTCAATTGTTCAGGGGCAATTTTATCACACCAGACTTGAGCAGCATGTACTATGTACCTACTTAAGGTAAAGTAGTATTACTGTTCTGCAAAGACCACAGCTGCTGCCAAGCTCTCTCTACTGAGGCCCGACCTATCAAGGTACCCAAGGCGGTAAGCAGTTAGGCGGGTGCTCAAGTACCATCTCAATCGTAGCATGTAACTTGATGCCTACAGCAATCCACAGGCCGCTCCTTCCGCAAGTGTCATAGCCTGCCCTGATCTGGTGATGCTCCCCCCAAGCTCACTCTGCCAGGTGTTACAGGAACTACTTAATAAGTCTTGACTCTGAACACCGCACCAACAAAGGTTCGATGTTGACGGAGCTATTTCCCAGCCCTCGTTGACGCCACCAACCCCCAAGTCGCAACCCGTTTGTTGGACGCCCGCAATTCAAGAAGCTGACGGTTCGACGCCGTATCTCGCCATGAGCCCGCACTAGGCTGCTCCACCACAAATAGGAAACATTAGAGCTCGGCCACAATTACCTGGGTGTGCTGCCCTTTCGCTTGATTGACTTTCAGTAGGTTAGGCTTGGTGCATCGCCGCCTATGATGGCTTGACGACTTATCCCAAATTGGGCCCTGGTGTTTCAATTCTCCCACGAGCAATGGCCGATATTATACTCCGTATTTTTGACCTGATGATGGCCACTCCAGTGTCTCTCCGCCCTTGTCAGCCAGCTTGCCCTGGTGTCAAGGACTGTGTACAGTACAGATAGGAGGCACGACGCTCACTGCCAATCGCCTTCTTCAATGGCCGCGACGCGCTGCTAGACCTCCACAAAAACTATAATTTAGAGGCATACGGGGAGTTTTTGAGGCCAGGCGCCATCGGGGCCAGCAAGACCACGACCATACCCTCCTCTGATGCATGCACTTGTGCTCCTGCGTGTGAGAGAGCAATATGAAGCGTCTGCCTCATCACAAACACCAAGTCAGTGGATCAAAAACGTCCTAGTTCCTTACCGCCATATTTACCTTCCTGCTAGGTAGACGCCGCTTGGGATTACATGGGTCCAACTAGTTACGGACTGCCAGATGTGTCAAGGTTTATTCAGCTCATCTGTACACTCTAACCATTAACCGGTATGATTACGTTCTCATGCATCATTGTTACTGCTTGCTTCAGCTCAGCCTTGCAGTAAATGGAAATAACCGCAAGACACTTCTCCGCCACTGCTGTCTTTTGACAGGCTATTCACGTACATTTCATATGTCCGTTCTTGACCAACTCTTCGTCTTCATATTGGAATTGACACTAAGCATCTCCCTCCCCACAGGCCGGCATAGCTCAGATATAAGCTCCAGAATGCCCGCGGCATTTGCAAGGACGCTCCATAGCTACATATCCCAATGAAGGATTCGAAATGCTTAGCGGGCTGCTTAGATGTGTTCTGCAGTGGTGACGACACCTTCATTGTATTTTCTATGTGCAGCCAAACTAAACAAGATTGCAAGACCTTGGATATCTTGAGCCACCAAAATCGTTGCCATCATGCAAATGGACGGGTCAGCTCGAGAGACGAGAAAGGAACGAAACGCCGGCCACTGTTCAAGGGTCGCCTGGCCCCCGGGTCCCCGAAACCTACTTCACCAGGCCAAGAGGAACGTTACTATCGTATGATTTCGCACTTGAAACCAGCCAGGTAACCCCAAGTGGTCACTTCTCATCTTCTTTCTGTGGGTCTCGTCAGCATCATGACTTGAGGCCATTCATGTCTTAGTTTGCAGCTGATGGTAAGTGGTAGCGCGTCATGATGGGTTAGAGACACTTTGCCTATGGTTCCAGATTCGGAATGGCCACTGCCATCAGTGAAATAGCTCGTGGGCACCTGGGTAACTTTGAAGTCTCTTTTCGATGCGCTCATTGCCAGGCACCGATCGGGGCCATCTACGGACCCCTTGCCCTCCATTCCGGGTCAAAGGGCCAGCAGGGTCTTGTTTAAACGCTGGCATGGTATCTCAGACGCCGTGTTAGCTAGCCGTGCCGAGGATCCATGCCTGACAATTGGTTCCCAAGCATCTTGAACCATGCAATCCCAGTCACGACCCCTGTG
This sequence comes from Keithomyces neogunnii, assembly GCA_020975405.1. Taxonomy (NCBI): domain Eukaryota; kingdom Fungi; phylum Ascomycota; class Sordariomycetes; order Hypocreales; family Clavicipitaceae; genus Keithomyces; species Keithomyces neogunnii. The sequence continues at coordinate 4,110,861 of JAIOWQ010000003.1, read as the reverse complement.
ACGTAAACCCAGCCACTCGGTGCCATTCTAGTCATGGTTTCGGATTCTTCAACAGTCAAAGCACGCAAACCTGGTCTGCAGTCACGTCCCGTGTCTCGGCACATAGCTTTTGGCCTCGAGTGTAGATCTTCTGTGCAAGCTGCATCCTCCGCCTCAAACTGCCAAAATAAGTATCGTGCCGACGCCGTCAATCAGTCCCCTGGTTGATGTGCAATGAAATTATGAAGGAGGAAGACACTTTGGCTGGGGCTCGACTTTATTTATCACGCCGCATGCATGCGATTGGGCTTTACCACGTGTAATGTGTGGCTCGTCGAATCCAGATGAGCCCGTGTCTTGAGAACCCTGGCCATCGTATTTTGACAGAGCCTTGTAATTTCAGCAAGGTGCCCTGTATATCTTGAGGCATGCTACGGACTGCATTACTCTTGTGCTGAAGCACATGTCTCATCTGGGTAGCAAAGATGGGCCTGGGAATGCTCAATGCAAATAGAGACGCTTTCCGGGACAGGAAGTGTGAAATGCAAGCACTCTTGTCCTCATCACCCTGCAAAATGAGCACCTCTCCTTGCAGGATTTCCCGTTCCAGGGGACCATTTCTATTGGACCATTTCTATCTTTCTTCCCCTTTCCTGCATTTAGCACAAACACCAAGTTGGCCCACCAAGTAGTATTTATTTGTGGCTCATGTTGGTATGCATTTCTGGACCGAGGCACATTCAATATAGCAAGTATTATACAAGGTTCGGCCTAAAATTAGACCTGCTTCTTTACATAGGGTTCCCAACCTCCCATCTAGTTCGCTTCCCTTCATCATGGGCATGTTGTGTGTGATGCGAACTGGTGACACATACAAAACAACATGCGGCATGTAATAGAGTACAGAGCCCTCAACTTCTTGCTTAGTGTACAACCACACAACAATGCTTACGCCGGCCGACGCATTGACCTTCTTCCTTTCAAGAGCAGTGCTCCTTCTGCAAATCGGGTTCAGATGCCAAATTTCTACCAAGGGCACTAGGGATGTCAAGACATCAGCACCACGTAGGTCGAATCGCATCTATCAACCACGCTCCAGGTACCAGTTGTGTGTCAGCTGGTTCGTGAGATAACCAAATGGCGTAGGGACCTCAGCCATGCCTTTTCTAGCTACAGGGTGACGGAGGTACACGGCGGCGCAAATGTTTGGGTTGACCTCGAGGTAGCGAGGAATAAATGCAAACGCAGACATAAAGGGCCGTGGCCGCCAGGGAGTAGCATATGGTTTGCTGTCGTCAACGGGGTTCTCCTCGTCATATTTGAGGAGCCTGGCAAGTTTTCTCATTTCCTCGCGAGAGAGCTGAGATTCGCCCATGATGCGCATAGCCTTTTCTTTTTGCTCCTCTGTCAGGCCCTCGAGACCCTTATTGATTTGGCGTTGGCGGTTTTGTTCTGGTTCCTTGCCTTCGGCTTCTGCAAAGACCGTCTCAGTCCCTGCGTCAGATGACACCGGAGCAATGGTAAGCTTTTCAAAACTGTCGCGCATGAGCTCATGGCTCTTCATTTGCAATTGAAGTTCCTCGATGAGTTCCTGCACATCGAGAGCGCTGTCTTCCGGGTGTGACAGAAATCGCTTGGCGTCTGCTCGGAATAGGCGTAGCTGCTTTTTTTCCTTGGCGGAGAGGTCCTTGGGATTATTCTTGAGAATCTTCTTGACATCTTTCAGAAGAAACTTTAGGGCCCGGTTGTTGAGTTTCCAGGTCTCCTCCGGGGTGAGAGACTCGAGTCCTGGGCCGGAGCTCCGTTCTGTGGCAGCGTCGGACGGCTGCTCATCAGTCTTCTCTTCCGCCGAGGCAGCTTCACCGTCAGCCTTTGCTCCCTCAGCTGCAGCGTCGCTTGCTGAGGCATCTGATGAATCTGTAGAAGTTGAAACCTTGTCGATGGCAGCCTGATAGAATGCGTCTGCTTTCTTCTTCCTTGACTCCAGATTCTCCGCTAGCCGCTTGTCTTTTTGGGCAGTCTTTTGCTGTCCAGTGCCGTACATGACCTTGTCAATGTCTACCTGGAACATGTCTCCAGGATTTAGTTGATAGGACGGGTGGACCATCTGGAAGTGTGCTGTTAGCGAAATCACACTCGATTGATCTGAATAAGTCGTGTACGAAATCTATACCTTCTTGCCGTTGACCTTCACAGCTCCATGAATGACGAATTGACGTGCCTGGCGAACACTGCTTGCGAACAGCGCCCGAAAGACTGCAGTATCCAGCCTTCGCTCCAACGGTGCAAACGTCATTTGCATGTATGGTGTCATATTTGCGAACTGATCGGATAGCAGCTTGTTAACATCGCCGAAAGGGGGCGGTCTCCGCCTTGATCGCTCTTGTGTGCTGGGCCTCGGAACCTTGGAATATGACTCGGCTGTGACGTTTGATGTGGTAAGCCCGGAGCCGCGACCGGCAGCTTGCTCGGAGCCATCATGAGCGGCTAAATACTCAGGTGGGAGATCGACCGCCGAGAGAAGTCGCCGAGAGAAAAGGCGCACCCATTTCTTCTCGGGAATGTGTTCGCCATGGTAGGCTCGAGTCTTTGACTTGGCTGCCCACTTCTGCTGGAAGAAGGTCGGGGTGCCTCGAATCTGGGGTTCACGGCCGACATTTCGATACAGGTTATACAAATTGTATTTGTTCCATGACTGGCGCAATTTCTAGAAGTAAAATATTCTGTTAGTTGCTGTGAGTCGCTGGCTGCCTAACCCTGCAGCATGACGCGTCGCAACTCTGCGCAGCATGAAAACACTTACCGGTCGGTTAAGACTGTAGAACCTGTACGGCTTCCGCATCTTTATCAATGCAACACTCTTGGTGGTGGCTGACGAGCAAGATCGATGTCGTCGTGTGAGCTTCCAAGACTCAGGAGCAGGAAGTCGCAGGTTGTCCAATTTTTTGGCGGAGCTCCATTGATCCCGGGCGGATTTTCCCGTCCGAGAGTCTGGTTTCTCTTTGTCAGCTGTGCGCAGCTGGCAGGCACACTGGCGTGGTTGCCCTCTCCCTCCACCGAAAAGTGGATCCACTAAACGCGTCTGGCTCAACATGAACGCGCCGGGCTTGTATTCACAGGAGAGAAGTTCTGTACTCACAAATCCCGAGGACATGTCAATGCGACTGGTTCAGGCTTCAGACAGTCCAACATTTGCTTGTTGTTCTTAATTTGGGAAGCGAAATTCTTGAATATGTTGTCTGCATCTTCACCCGTCACTTTCCCGCAAAGCTCGCCAGCTCCGAAGCGCGCAGCACCTGACGAAATACTACCTTCGAAACCAAAGCCCCGCGTTTCCGGACCCTTCGTGCTGGATGATGATGAATCGGAAGACGAAAGCCAAGGAGCGGGATCAGAGACTCACGTAGCAAAGAAGCGTATGCTCCAGCGCTCTGTTGAGGGCGAAATCGAAATCGCAAGCGCAACAGCCCGTACAAGCGACAGCAGTAATGACGATGCCACTCAATCTCAGCCTGATACACAAACAACTGCTATTCCATCTCTAGGCGTAGCTGAAAGCTGGCAAAGCCACCGACCCATATTTTCCGGCTCGATCCTTGAAAGTATATCCCCTTCTACTTATACCGCCAAGACATGTTGCGGCAAATCGACGACAATCAAACATCGAAAGGCGGCCGTCACTGTACCGTACGAAACAATTGTCGCGGCTCGGTCCAAGACCAAAGAAGGCAGGGCGAAGAGAAGTTTTTACGGCATTAACATTCACGAATTGATAGACAGTGCCTCCAAGGAAATTGCCAACAAACCCTCAGCTCTTTCGTCAGAGCCCGACGCACCATTGATATCAATCGAAAGGCCAGTTGAGGGCAAGAAATCAAAAAAGTCTCTTCTATGGACTGAGAAGTACCGTGCACGAAATTTCATGGACTTGTGCGGTGATGATAGCACTAATCGGCATGTACTCCGGTGGTTGAAGCGATGGGATCCTGTTGTGTTTCCCGGTCAGGCAAAGGCCAGACCAACAATTTCAAGGCGACCCGGAATGAAGCATCAGGCCGAAGAAGAAAAACCTCATCGCAAAATATTGATGCTCACCGGACCCCCTGGTCTTGGAAAGACGACACTGGCTCACGTTTGCGCGAAGCAAGCCGGATACGAAGTTTTGGAAGTCAACGCTAGCGATGACAGGAGCCGCGACGTCGTCAATAATCGAATACGCACAAGTTTAGGTACCGAAAGCGTGAAAACTGTCACCAACGGCATAGCCAGTGATGGGTCACAAAAGGTCGCCAAGCCTGTTTGTGTAATTGTTGATGAGGTGGATGGTGTAACATCAGGGTCCGGTGCATTTGGTGAAGGTGGCTTTGTAAAGGCATTGATCGACTTGGTTCTCACTGACCAGAAGAATTCGTCGGCGCCGTCCGAGTACAACCGAAAGAAGAAGAAGGGGGACAACTTTCGACAAATGCGGCCACTGGTTCTCATCTGCAACGACGTATACCACCCTTCTCTACGGCCACTTCGACAATCGAATCTGGCAGAAATCATCCATGCTGGCCGGCCATCATTGGATGCGGTGGTTGGTAGAGTTAAGAATATTTTCGAGAAGGAGGGCATTCCCTGCGATAAAGATGCTGCAAGAAAGTTGTGCGAAGCAGCCTGGGGCATGACGAGTGGCATTGACGCAAAACGGGGCGCGGAGAGCACAGTTGAGGGCGATTTACGTGGTGTCATGGTTGTTGGCGAATGGGTAGCGGGCCGGTTCAGATCCTCTCTCCTCGGTACAAATCAACGACTCACGCGCCAGTGGATCGAGCATAACGTCCTCCGTGATCTTTCAAGCAGTGCCGCAGGAGCCCGAGGTATGGGACGAGGTAATGTCCGAGACATTATCCAACGACTGTTCCAGGAAGGAGGTGGATTTCCCAAACAAGCCATGAATTTCTCAGAGTCCAAGAACCAACACGAGCAGCCGCAGGCCGAGCTAGGATTTGGTGAGCAGCAAAAGAAATACGCCATGGACCGTCTTCGCGAAATGGTTGATACGAGCGGCGAAATCAGCACCATTGTGACGGAAATCTTTGCCGAGTATCCAAACCGCGAGTTCAACGATGACATCTACCTCGCTAAGCCCAACCAGGCCTACGACTGGCTTCACTTTCACGACTGTTGCCAAACCCGCTTGTACTCAAGCCAGGAATGGGAGCTCGCCCCTTATCTCAGCCAACCTGTCTTGGCTTGCCATCATCTATTTGCGTCGCCCAAGAAGCATTACATCGTACCTGGTGGTTTTGAGAAACGCTGGGGCGGCGGAGACGCAGCAGAGGATGGCGGTCCTCCGATGCCATTCTCGGGCCCTCGGGCCGATTTCCAGGCTCGCGAAGCGGAGAAGCAGAATCGATCGCAACTGCAAGCTCTGCAATCACAACTCAGTCCGACGCTCGTGCGGTCATTCCGCAGTGCAGAGGACGTGGCGACGGAGTTTCTACCCTACCTAATCCGCCTTGTATCGCCAGACGTGAAGCCGGTCGTGGTGGGCGGCAGCCAAGGGTCAATGGCGAGCGTCCGCAAGGAGAGCGAAAAGGTCATGGTCCAGCGAGCAAGCGAGGTGCTGGCTGAGATTGGGATCGCCCTGCATAAAGGCAAAATCGAAAGCGAGGTGATTGGTGGCCGCGGGCCCCAGTTCGTCTACCGCATGGAACCGTAAGTCACTGTTGTCGAGAGAAAGGGAAGGAATCAACTAACGCGCGCAGTGATCTTGATTCCCTTTCCACCTTCGAAACGGGCTCTGGTCTGCTTCCCTCCCAGGCGCCGACCCGCTACGCAGTGCGCCAAGTCCTGGATCAGGAGCTCAGGCGAGCCATTGCGCTGCGGGACAGGAATGCTCGCCAGGCTCGTTTTCAGGCCGGCGGGCCCTCGCAGATACAGATGCCGGCTTCTCTGCAAGACGACAAGGAGAACAAGGCTGGGCTCCAAGACAAGCCCGACATTTTGATCAAGCGGGACTTCTTTGGGAGAATCATTGAGGCGAAATCGCTGACAGAGCTGGATAGGAACACTGAGACGAGGGTAAGGCAAGAGGACAGGAAGGTATGGGTGACGTTCCATGAAGGATTGAACAATGCCGTCAGGAAGCCAATTTCTTTGCAGGATTTTTTGAGACAGCTGTAGACCCGCGGCGTTTTGCATACTAGTTTTTATATTCATCGGCGTAGCATAGCCCGCGAAGAATGGAGTTTGTTATTATTCAAAGAAAGCGTGCTAGCATCGACCTCGGTTAGTTGTTTACTTTGCGTCTGTTGGAAGTGAATCGGCACAGGGACACTGAATACCAACGCTCAGTCAAGATGTGTTTGCTCAAAGTACATACCTTGCGGCAGCATCGCACCTTGTTCGATCATATACGGAGAATAAGGGGAGGGGGCGCGCGCGAGGCACCGACAAGGCCAACTAAATCATCAGATTCTACAACAGAGTCTATTCGTTTACATTATAATCTAGCGCAGAATTTCTCCCGTATTAAGTAAGCCGTCTTACAGCTTAGCCTTGGGCCTCTGACCAGGGACAACCAGGGGATCGTATACAGTGTGAGAGAGGGCATCGGCAGCGGTGGAATTGGAATGGACAAAGAGGCCCTTTGTATCAAGCAGGCTGGGGTTCAGGTCCTGGACGCGCGCGCACCCAATGAGACGCATGTTCATTTCCATTTCGTCTTTGAGCAGCTGCATGGCCCTCTCGACGCCTTCCTGCCCGTAGGCGCTCATGGCGTACAAGAAGGGCCGGCCAATGCCCACGCCCTTGGCGCCCAGGCACAGAGCCTTGATGATGTCTGTTGCGCGGCGAATTCCGCCGTCGACAAAGATCTCAATCTTGTCCTGGAGCCCGCTGGCGCGCAGGACGGGCATGGTCTCGGCGAGAACCTCGATGCCCGACCGCGCAGTGTCGAGCTGGCGGCCGCCGTGGTTGGACAGTACGACGCCGTCGACCCCGGCCTCGATTGCGCGGAGCACGTCCTCGACGCGCTGCACGCCCTTAAGGATGATGGGCATCCTCGTGATGCTCTTAAACCAGGGAATGTCCTTCCAGCTGAGCGAGGGGTCGATGAAGCTCGAGATGGCGCGCGCGGCGCCCTGTGATGTGTCTGTTTCCTGGCCCGACTGGACGTTGCTGCCCTGGTCGGTGAACTTGGAGCGCATGTCCTTCTCGCGGCGGCCCAGCTGCGGCGCGTCGACGGTGATGAAGAGGCCCTTGCAGCCGCGGGACTCGGCGTGCTCGACTATTTTGCGCGTGATTTCGCGGTCCTTGTTCACGTAGAGCTGGAGCCACTGGACTTGGTCGCCCCGCTTGGCGTCGACAATTTCGTCAAAGGAGCATGATGCGAGCGTGGGAATCATCTGGATGACGTCGTGTTTGTGCGCGGCTCGCGTGAGGACCACTTCGCCCTCCGGGTTGCCCAGCTTTCCGAGGGCAGTGGCCGTGACGTAGAAGGGGATGGAGCACGGCGTGCCCAGCATCGTGGTGCTGAAGTCAACCTTTTCAACGTCGACGAGCACCTGTGGTCGGAACCAGATGCGGTGAAAGGCGCTGTGGTTCTCTCGCAGTGTCTGGCAGGTTCCGGCGTCAGTCAGTGTGCACGGCTTGCGGCAAGATACAAGGGGGGATGCGGTGTGAGCATACGATTTCATCGTCGGCAGCGCTGGAGTAGTATCCCCATGCCGTCCTTTTCATGATTCTTCGCGCCACGGCCTCAAAGTCAAACAGGTTGTAGCACTGCGACAGCAGCGGCTTGTGCTCGAGGCGCTCCAGCCGCGCGGCTTCTTCGGGGTCCTCTTCCTTCTCCTCCTTGGCAACGGTGCCCATATCCACGGGGCCCAGGTGTTTTGACTTGTCGAGATACTTGTCCAGGGTGTCGGGAGGGTGAATGGGCTCGAATTCTTCCGTGGCATCCTTGCCCTGTTGGAGAAGGAAAAGTCAGAGCAGGCACAAATTGGCATGTCATGATACGGGCGTGACAATGGTCCTCACGGCGTATTTCAGAATAATCTTTGAGCCTCCGGGGTGTTCTGGAGCCGGCGTGTCAGTGAGTATGCCAGCGATACCGGAGGACGGGCGTCAAATACCTGGCAGGAAGTCGGTAACGTCGTAAGCTTTGCCCTGCGGAGAAACAGTCAGCCGTGTATCTCGGGGACGATGGCAGGATCAATACGTACGTGGATAATGACCCAGCACGACTTGGCGTCGTTGTGCTGCGCAATGTCGCTCCCCTTGAGCGCCATGGTGCTGATGATTTGCACGGAAAGCACAAGTGCAGGCGTAAGTGTGTAATCTCGCTGGCCGTTTCTGTAAAAGGAGGAACAGGTAGTTTTAAAGCCTGAATTGGAACGGTCAAGTCAATTGCACAGCGATGGGAAATAAAAGAAAGCTTGGGTGAGGCCAGAACCGCCCACTTTGGTCGCCTCCCCCACAATCTTCAACAGCACCACTCGCCGCTCAGTTCAACAGCCGACGGGCCTTTACTATTGGCTGTCTCAAAACGCAAGCAGAGGCTCGGGGTCAATTGCATCTGGTGGGGGAAATGGATGGACCCATTGTTGCGCCAAGCTCGGGCCCGGGCCAAGGGGTTTGTCCACATTACCAACAACTCCAGAGTTGGGCTGACAATAATAAATGAGGCACCTGCTCCATATGTACATACAAAGTACAATGCGCACAGGGGCGACGACCTGCTCCACATCGCCCTCGGGCTAAAGATGGGGCGAGCGTGGGAACACTCGAGCAACTAACCGACGGCTATGCGACAATCAGTGGCACTTCCCTACCCTAAAGATTACATCAGCTCGGCTGCGGCCAGCCTGTTTGTATTCAAATTGATGTCGTCATGGTATAAGAAAGGTCTCAAAATTACTTCAAACGTTCCTGGTTGAGCTTGCGACTTTTTACTCTTCAGCTGTTTGAAGGATGCATTTCGCCGTTTGCCCTTGCCACCGCATAACCAGGATCTGACCTCGGCCACTCCAGGCCTCATCACACACTCTCTCGCTCGTCCCCAGACATGCTCACCAGCCGGACGGACAGCAAACTTGGAAAAAATAAACATGAATACTCGGTACATTAACTACAGACGCTATTCGACTTGCCCGTCCCATCCCAAGACTGCCGGAAGCGCATGTACTCCTTCCAGGGTGCACCATGCTATCCTTACTTCTATTTCCATGAATTAAGCCCGGCCCATGGATCGTGAGGCTGCTGCGGCTGTGCCGAGCGTGGTTGGGCGCTCTGAGGCTGACCACCATGCCCACCGTCGTAATGAAACGTCTGTTGCGGTCCCAGAGGCGGAGGGCCAGGAGGGGGCGGTGGCGGAACAAACCCAGGAGGAACATAACCAGCCTGCTGTTGAGGCTGGGATACGCCATAGTTTCCGTATGTCTGATGCCCCTGGTGCTGGTGGGGTTGCCCAAAGGATGTTTGGGTTGGAGGTGGTGAGTGCGGCATCATGTTCATGCCAAAGGAAGTCTGGTTTGGCGGCGGAGAGGTTGGTCCTGGAGTTCGCCCATATTGAGACGGGTCATAGGTCATTGGCGGCGAGAAGCTGTTTTGAGGTGGCGGGCTTGTATACCCTAGGTACTTGGCGTGTTTGGGTGGTGGTGAAGTAGCAACCTGGTATTGGCCCTGGAAGTTGGTTTGCGGATATCGAGGGCCCTGACCAGGCTGGAACAGTGGTGCCGGCGTTGGACGTCCAGATGTCGCCCCTTGAGCCGTAGCCTTGCCCGGCTCCATAGACATTCGCTCCATCAAGCCTCGTAGGCGCTCACGCTCCTGTTCGGCTTGGGCGTTATTGCTCGTCGACCGTTCTTCTTCAATCTGGTTTAGCAGTTGGGCGCCCTCTGCTCTCCGGTTGTTGACAAATGTGTCCACGTTCTTTTCTAAACTGCTCACTGTCTCTCGCATTTCCGAGTACCAATTCTTTGCGCTTTGCAGCCCAGCCTCTAAGTCCAAAAACTCCTGGTATGCCCTCTTGTATTTGTTGATAACGGATGACCTCTGTCGTTGGATAGCCTCGTATTTGCTCTGCTCAGATCTTACACGCTTGTCCTGTAACAGGGCATTGAAGGTGGTTGTCAACTCCTTCATCAGTTGTGATTGCTTGAGGTTGGCTTGTAGTAAGAGGTTCTGATACGGCCTGAATTTCTCCAACTCCTGTTCGAATAATTGAGTCTCATAGTTGGATATGGACTTTTTGTTCAAAATTAAAACTTGGGATATATCATCGGTATGCACCTAGTAAGAGATTAGATGCATGGCTCCCACACAGATTTCCATGTCTGGTTCTCACCTTTGCTTTGAGGTCTTTGAGAACTTGATTACGTTCGCGTTTGATGAGATTAAGCTTCTTGAGAATATCTTCAACCTCTTTGACCTGGTCCATTACACTTGGACCGCTTTCACCGAAATCGGCATCGAGAAGATTGGGTTCCATGTTTGAGGGACTCATTGTATGACTACCCCTGGCGCGGACTTGAGCAAGTGCTTTTTGAAAAAAGGAATCAACTTCCCCTTCTTGAGCGGCGCGGCGCATTTCGTCGAACTCGGGCTCATTTTGGCGCAGCTTGGTCGCAAGCTGATTGTCACTTCTCATAGCCTCGTCCAATGCTTCACGATAATTGCGCATGTCCGACCTCAACGTAGTCGTTAGTCGCGAGCTGGGCTGCTGCGTCCACTCGTTCTCGTATTTGGACCGCATCTTCTCGCATACACTCTCCTCCATGTCGAGCTGCTTGGAGCTACTGTCAAGTGTAGACACAACAGACTCCTTTTCTTTACGTAAAAAGTCGAATATCTCGGCAGGACTCTCATGATCGGCAACATCAGTACACCATTGGCGAAAGTCTTCGTCAGAAATGATGTCTTGATCGAAGCCTCCTTTGAGCACCTGAAGTGCCCCCGGCAATCTCAAATAGTCTAGACTTGCCGCCATTTCCCCGTTCGCAGTGTCGACCCTCTCGGTCTCGGCCCGAATAAGCTTAGCCTTCTCTTCGTCATAAAGGCTTGCAGATTCTGTCACTTCCATAGGGACAATCTTTGCAAACAGGTCGGGCCCGGTAATGCGCTGCATATCCACACCGGCATAGAGCTCGCTCACGGGTATGGGTTTTGATGCTGGTAGCTTCGCAATTGCCGCCAGACTAGCTTCCGCGGGTACGGTCTGGTGATAGATGAAGTCGTTTTCTTTTACCGCTTCGCGAAGCTTATCCTGGACAGTCGACAGCTGTCGTTTCGACATCTCCTGTAAGATTCCACCGCACTCATTGCTCAAATTTGAGTTGGTCGGCACTGTAGCTGGGAAATTTCGTGAAAGTCGTTCTGCTTCTTTGGCAAGTCTTTCTGCCACCTCGAATCGCGCAACAGCACTGCCATGCTGATTTGATTCATCGTCCACCTGACCTTGATAATATTGGGCCATGGAATTCAGAAGGTTGGTTTTGATCTAGTGGGTTGACAGCTGGTGATTAGTTTTGTGGTAGACAGGGAAAGGCGCGAGAAATTGCCTCGCTCAGTGATTCTTGGTATGGCATACCTGGACCATTGTAAGCCACACCTTCTCAAAAATAGCTTTGTTGACATTTTCCTGAACGCCCTCGATAGCCTGTCCGTAGAGGTAGCCCGCTTGAGCAGCCAGCTTTGCAAGCAGGAGAACCTTCTTCTGATCAGCAATCTGCTTCTCCAAGAACACTTCTTGTGCCTGTGCCAGCATAACCTGTATCAAAGTCTTGACCGTTTCTCGGCTGAGATCAAAAGACGGGGCGTGAAGAAAGTTATCGTTGATATATGTAAACATTCCCGCGGAGGCCTGGAACGAATGGTAGGCAACTTTGAGTGGTGACTCCTCGCCCCGGTTCTGGAAGGCTGCATGGCATGATAGGACAGCAGATATGTTGAATATGATGGACGCTTTCTCAAACGCGAGAGAGTATTGCGTGGTTGGCTTGTGGGTGAAAGCATCAAACCTGTTAGCGTGGATCAGCCTCCTGTCACTTCTATAGTGTAGCACAAGCGCCGCGCACGCTTTCTTACCATGTAAATGCTATCTTAATATGTTGCTCATCTACCGGAAACCGTAGGTCCAGAAGCTCGAGTTGGCCATAGTATCGATATAGCATGTCGCGCCCCGATGTGCTTTCCTTTCCAGCTCCTCGCATGTCCTGCCGCATTCGGTTGAGAGTAGCACATTCTTCAGCATAGCGCTCGGGGTCGTCGCCGTAATTTTGACGGATGTAGCCTTTCAAAGGTGAGACCCAATCAATCTCATTGGTGGCCTTGAGAGGCACTGATATCATGGGTGACAGCGGCATATTGCTGCGTTGGATGTGCGACGTGCGACGCAAAGTACTGGGTCCGGCCGGATTATCTCAGAGGGGGCGCTACCCTTGAAGAAAAAACTGATGGATTATCTTGGGATGCCGTCGACGCCCTCTGCGGTCAAATGTCGGCTTATACGCGGGATCGCTGTTGGGGTTCGTATGACGGCTGAAAGCTATGCAGGAACGGACAAACAAGGCCACAGCCCTAGGCACAAGCAGTAGCAGTAGCAGTAGCAGTAGCAGAAGCTACAGAAGCAGCCACGGCAGCGACCTGCCTTGCCAGGCTTGTATGCGAGATCGTATTCGGTGACGGCTGGGCGGGAGTGTGGTAGAAAGCTGAGAGTGTCGGGAGGTCGCCCGTTATGCGGCCAGCCAGAGCTCGTGGCGTCGTCGGGCACAGGACGATGCTTGCAAGGAGGAAGGGGTGTGGTTTTGCAACAAATTTGGGGCGACTGCCGTCTTTTCAGGAAACAATATGCCGCTCCTTGAAGTTAGTCGATTGAATGCAATCTCGGTAGTGATACGGAGTTGTGACAGTTGTGACACGGTCAGGTAGAGTCGAACGTGCTCTGCCACAAAGCGGGGTCCAGGTGCTGCGAAGCTCCAATATTCCCTGCGTAATAATAAGCTAGGTATACATACAAGAGCGGAGGAACCATGTGGGTGCCTGTGGTCACTGGCCAGCTTCCTTAAAGGGCCTTATGACGCAGGCGTATGAGTGAGGGGCTGAGGGGTCCAACGGCAGCCGTCCTGGTTTGTGTCGCATAATAAAGATTCAAAATTGCACATATGCGACTAGAACATCAGTCAAACTATGCGCTGGACGAGAACACGGCACTGCCTCGAACACCAAGGACAAGGGTCGGACCTAAGCTAAAGACCAAGGCGCTCTTTCCTAGTGCCGGCGCGTGCGAGAGCGGCTCTGGTGTGTCTTCTATTGGTACGCATTCACCCTCTCACACGCAGCATTGGGCAGGCCCTGAAGAGCCAGGCACTCAAACCAAAGACGGTACGCGATGACACCCCAAGGCGCTCAGAGAGCGTTGCTACACTCGGGTCTAATTACACAGACAATTAATTGCCTGGCAAAAAAAGTATCCGAGGCTGAGTGTTGCGGGAGCCGTAACCGCAGGGGATCAGGAGACGGTGTGTAGTGAAAGAATGGTGCGGAGTATTATAGCACTTACCCCTGGTTTGGCCATGCGCCAGATGGAAGCTTGCTTTTGATTTGTGTTTTCCACCCACCCTTGTGGAACACCCGTCGTTCCTCTGCTTTTGAAAGCCCAGCGCCTGGAAAGGTGAATCCCCATTTCGCGGTCTGGCTCATATGCACGAAACGCCTCTAGCTTGCGTCAGGCTGCGAGCAGCTATGCAAAAAGCTAAAGGCGTTTGAATAGGACGCAATGTTGGACCTCAAGAGATTGTCGTCTGCCATTGAATGCCCGTATGGAAAGAGGCATGCGCATGCACCTTCCTTGCTTTGCGATCTTGTCAGGCACCAACTTGCAGCTGCAACTTTTCACATTGCCGCCCCTTGGACAAATTGCAACCTGATTTGCCTTGACGGCGCTGTATAGAGCCATGATATGCTTATATTTATTGCGTCTCTACATGAAAGACCCTCCTCGAGCTAGCAGTATGCTTCGCGCCGCTCGTGTCTTCTGCACCACATAACTGGCAGTCTGGCACCATGGGAACCCAGGAAATCACGAAAGACGCAACTGCCGCCAATAAATGGAGGTCAAGTCGAGATCGAACCCCCCCGAATGATTGATCATAGGCTCCCTCGTAGACACATCGAAAGACCCCTTATGCCCTTATGCAGGTGACGAGTCTAAGCACCCCAGCAATGATCCTGTTCAGCCCCACGATTGGCCCAGTTGGGCGCTTCACCTGGAGCGTTTTCGGCGCTACGGGTCGTTTATGGCGCATGGGGGCTGGAAATCTGGTGTGTCAAACTGGGCTGTTGTGTGATTCGCGTCCACTGTCTGTCCATCATGTTACATAGTCCAATGGTTGAGGAATAAGCTGGCGAACTCGGACTGGTGTTGTCTGGCTACCTATTGATTACCTATCATGTAAATGGCATGTCATGGTGCCACTGAGTACGAAGTGGAAGACCAGCAGAACTAAGCCATAATCGACTGCAAGGCATCATTTGCATCATTTTGTCCGAGAGAAGAGTTTCCAGCTCACGGATATCCGGAGCCCACGTCGAGCTGGAGCTCACTTGCCTAGTGCATCATTTCAGGGTGGTAGCAGAGGAGGTTGCATTTGCACAAGAATGGCGAAAAATATGAATTTCCCCCATTGCTTTTCGCTACTCCCTTCCAGAGCCATTTGACGTCGCAACCAGACTGGGTCAAAAATTAAGTGTACACGCTTTCCGTCCACGAATTGACTTGCAACCCTCGCTCAGCCATTTCCGCATCCTGCAAGAACATCATTGGCATGCAGACCAAATGGCCCCTGACTTGGGACAATTTCTCGCGCGCTTCCTCGGGAGGCATGAATTGGTCATAGATGTGGCCTTGCTTGGCGCCCTTGGGAGGAAGATAGCGGTCGTAGTCGTCAAATGTTTTGACTAGATTTTGGTCAGCAGCAGCTTGTGGAAGTAAATTATGGCAGGGCCTTTTCAATAAACGTACTGTGATCATCAGGGTCGGCGTGGAACACGTTGCGGAAAATTTTGGTATTCTTTTGTGCCTGTAACATCCACGTATCCCAGACTTGGTCTGCGAGGGGGTCTGCCACGAAGTCCCACGATTCGTCTTTATCGTAAACATCGTTCTCGGGGTTGACGCTCGGCGGTTGCGCGTTTATATCGTCCTTGGCGTCAAAGTCTTGTGGTGGAAGCAAGCCGAGGTGCTCTCGCCATAGATATCGCCGTAGAGTAGCTGCGTGATAGCCGGCTTCGTATGGCTGCCCGTCCATGGTAGTTTGGATCATGCGTGTATCCTCCATGACGATGCTGAGTTCACTGTCATGATCGCCCAACTGACTCCTGTCGTTCAGGTTGCTGGAGCCGCAGATGACGATGCGGTCGTCGACAATGAGCAGCTTGGAGTGTATATAAAGCTCTTCTTGGATCCAGTTCTTGACTTCAGACTCTTCGTCGTCGTGATGGTCCCAAGGCTCATCCTGTAGTGACGTCTCCGTCTTCATGGCGTGGTGCGCAACACTCGCTGCCGAGATGACCTCTTCATTGGGTTTCGCCTGCTCAAATGTCTTTCTAGCGAGCTGAGCGTCTTCAGCTGACTTTTGTTGGGTGCTGCTCATGCCAGCCTTGCGCTTGTCTTCTTTTGGCTTGCGGCTCAGGTGGACATCGTGGAATCTGCTGCCGCCCTGCTCGTCGTCTGAACTGCTATCCTCCCAGCCGTGGACACCACTGGCCATGATCTCTTCAGCTTCAGCACGCTGTACCTGCTGGTAGCTGATGCCGGTTTTCTTCTCAGCCTCGCAAATAGCGTGAGTCTTGTTGAGACGGTCATATGATCGCAAATTGAAAAAGAAAACATATTGTGTGGGGTCAATGCCTTCTTTCTTGATTTGGCCAAATATGGAATGCTCGCCGCGACAGATGGACTTGTACTGGTAGTCCATGATGGCTCGTGTTCCCGAGGCAGCGTTGTCTCTAAGGTCACCGGCAAAGCCGGGGATGGCAGGAATTAGAATGATGATGCGGAACTTGCGCCCTTCCTTGGCCGCACGAACAACGGCATCGACCATTGCTCGCCCGATGGTGTTGTGAATGGGAGGCTGCTGGTCACCCGTAGCGGTGATGAAGAATTGATTCTCGATGTAGACATAGTGCTCGGCTTTGCGAATAACCTCGCAGTAGGCATTTTGAATGGAATGATCCTTCAATATTCCGCTGGACCAGTCGGCGCTGGAACGTACGAGCTGAGCCCGAATAGTACCCCTATTGTCAAGGTTCTTGGTGCTCAGGGGCGAGATTGGATGCTTGAGGTAGTCGCCAACGGGATGCTTAGGCCGCTGAACACCCACCAAATCCTCATCTTCGCCCTCACGGCCCTCAATTATAATCCAGTCGTAGCGTGCGTCTCTCTTGTACTTGTCTCTCTTGACAAAATTCCAACGGAGAACAAAGTGCTCGGCAATGTCATAAACACTGGGGCCAATCACGGCCATGCAGACATCGTGCCATGGCATGCGCCCATATTCGGCCTTGCTCAGTTCATTTTGTTCCCAGTCCTGGACTTTTTGAAAATCCATGATGCGGTTGTTATTAAAATCCTGCCCAGGCCAAGTTTCTTCGGAAACTCCTTCTGGATGCACGTCAGAGAGCGGATGTTGACGCGCATCCCAACGACCAAAGCAGAGATCCAAGCCACCGATGAAGGCCATGGCATAGTCAATTACGATGAACTTTTCGTGGTGTGCCCAGTACATGGTCATGTCGGCTGCATTCTCGAAGACATTATGATCGGGATGTCTCATGACGCGAATGTTGCCGTGCCCAGGGGTTCCCTCGGGGCACAGAGCATCAAGGGCATGCTTTGTGTGGCGAGAGTTGCATGTCAGCGCAGCTTCAACCTCTTTGTAGACAGCTACATAAATCTTGACGCCCGCTTCTGCTCTTCTCTTCAAAATTTGATCCAGCCGGAACTCTTGCTTGTGATACGGAGGGCGTCGGAGGAAGAGTTCTGGCGACAGCCACCAGTCACAAATGTAGATGGACTCTTGTGCCTGCTCTAGGGCAACTGAAACCGCCCAAAAGTAGTCACAGCCGTCAACATACCATTTGATGAGGTTCCCGTCACGTTCCGGAAAGAAGGAGTTGAATCTGTGTTGTTCACATATGGCAGACCGTTTCGCATCGCATCGCTGTTCGTGTTCTTCGTCGTGGCGGTGGTCCTTGTTAAACTAGGCGAGGTGGTTAGTGTCGAATTTAAGCGGTGGTCCAAGGCCAAAATGAACAAATAAGGTAGCCTGCAAGTACAGGTATCATGTACATACCAAATTCCCGAATTTTCCAATCTGATGCCTGTACAATGCGACCAGTCAGTAGCCGATCTCTCACAGCTCCGTCTCATAGTTGGGAGTCGCAACTCTTGTACTGCGGGGCAACTCGGCGTACTTTTTATGAATCAACGCGACCTTTGCGTCGTGGAGCTTGGATTCGCTGAATTTCTCCTTCAAGTCACCCATGAAGCCGGAGAATCCTCCCTGGCTGCCCGATGTGTCTTCTTTATCCATGGCGGGCTTGCTATCTTTCACCTCGGTGTTGTTCATGGCTGGCCTACGTTGAAGCTGTGGCGCGCCGCGCGATCAGGGGGGGGATGCTGGAGACTTTGCGACAGCGCGTGGAATTGGCAGTCCGGTGCCTTTTCCTTGATAAACGCGGTGATGTGGGAGAAAACACTCTCAACTACCACATGCAAGGACAAAGGCAATATATTGGCCCGAGGACAAAGCGCAATGGGAGGGAAGTCGTGCTTTGCAGCTGGCAGAAGCAAAGACACGAGAGCAGGCCACAAACAAACTGGGGCTGTTGAGGCTGTTGAGGCGTCGCCGTCGTCACTTTATGTTTTCTTGGCGGCTCTTGGCTGAAAGCAGTGGTGAGCTTTGAATAGCACAACTTGTGTACTGTATGATCTGATTTGTCGGTTGAAACAAGAAACTTTGGAAGCGGGGGTGCCTGTGACTTTTTAACATCAACTTTTGGTCGTTTTACCAAACACCAACAACGGTAAGTCACACAAGCGATTGACCCAGCTTCAGCTCTCCAAGCATTTGGGAACTAGGTATTAGTTAGTGAGTGACGCGAAGTAATGCACCGACGTAATGCCCAGCCTCAATGGCAGGGTGTGGCATCATACTCCGCTTTGCAGATGGCCCCAATGCCTGCTCGTCGCCTGGTGCGCCTACTGAACAACCCGAGGGCATACGGAGTATTGATACGGGGTTAGCTCGGTGCACGGTGTTGATCAATTGATTCATCGTACGGATACTTGGCAGAGAAATGACGTCAACAGGCGGCTGGCATTGGCGCTGATGCACCTTGGGTCCTGGTCAGGATCGCATCACGGGAAATAATTAGGAGCGTCACAGAAAATTCGTGCATTGTACAAGCTCATCTCTGTCAATTGCCGTTTTTTCTTTGCGCTTACCTCCCCAGTCCATGTTATGTTGGTGTCAGCGGCTTGGTGGCACTCAACTCCTTGCAAAGTTGGGATAGTTGATTTAGCTACAAAGTCTATTCTGGTCGTAACGCAGGCATCTCTTAAATTTTGGCCGATTAAAATGGAAAATGCCAAGGGAACCCCTCGGTCCCGACTGACGTCGCTTTGGCGGTGGGAAGCGCCTGGCGTCTAAGTGGCTGGCCACACATCAAGTGGTGTAGGTTTATCACGACTGGTAATGGGTGGATGTGTAAACTTTGCCCAAAGAATTTAATATCCGACACACCCTTTCAGGAGACTGCCAACGAGTATTATTCAACTCGTCTGAAAAGCCATGGCACATTGCCCCTTTTGGTTTGTCATTCGAGACTGTAAGATGAACCCAACATTGAAACTTGACAGCGCGATCTCGAGGCTGTTAAAAGTAAGCGGAAGAATTGATTTTCGCTTGAGACAAGTTGGATTTCTTTACCATGTTTTTCTTTCTGATTAATCAGAACAATAGCCATCAACGCAACCCGGTCGCGAGGCGCCGTGTCGGGCACATTCTTTGCACATGGCACAAATCAGCTGCGGCGTCGTCAGAAAATACAGGCTCCAGTATCAGTAACCAATTTCGATTCCTTTTTCTCGGACTGCCCCTCGATCACAAAACCATTGTGACCAGAGCCTCATACTCTTCCGCCAGCCCCCTCCCTGCTCCAGAAAGACACAGTTGACCCCTCGTTCCAGTTTCATGCCCCGCACCACCACCCCAAACCCCCCCGAACCAGCAATTGATACCCACCAAAGTTGATTGACCCTTTACCCCGCCAAGCCACTCAGGACATGCTCCCCAGCCGACAAGCACTTGAGGACAGCTTGACCGCCACAAAACCAAATCTGCCTCTCCCATCCATGTTTACATTTTACACACGTTGATTATCGGATTTGCTCTTCTATATCGCTGCGTCTTGTCGCATAGCACGTTCCATTATGTCTGCTCCTGTCATCCCCGCCGGCAGCACCATTGTGAAGACCTTCAGAAGGTCCTTTGTCGATGTGCCCATCGACGCTGACAGGGGCAATGCCATTGCTACCACCGAGTTCCTCGATGCTGCCGAGTCGCTGACCACCATGTTTGGTACTCTAACCCGTCCCCAACGGAATGGTGCATCCAGGGCGTAGCTGACCGGAGCCAGATATCATGGGCTCAAAGGCCTTTCTTCCCGTCAAGTCCGATATGCTCGGCAACGTCAAGGTGCCGATGCAACAAGCCGTTTACTTTGCCTACGAAGAGAAGCTAATTGCATACAGAAACTGCGTGACCGCCAACTCGCTGCCCCTGCTGAGTCTGAAAACGTCCAAGACCTTTGCCGAAACGAGCTCAAGACCAAGAGTCACACCGCTACCGAAGGTCTCCTCTGGCTTGTCCGGTATGTTTGATCCCCCCTCTTGTCTACAAGATGTTCAAGCTAATAGTGGTCGAGTGGTCTTGAATTCACCTGCATTGCCCTTAGCTCCAACATTGCCAAGTCATCCGAAGAACTTGCCGACTCGTTCCGCGGCGCCTACGGCCAGACCCTCAAGCCTCACCACAGCTGGCTCGTCAAGCCCATCTTCAGCGCTGCCATGAGCGCTTGCCCCTATCGCAAGGACTTCTACGCCAAGCTTGGCTCGGATGGTGCACAGGTCGAGCAGGAACTGCGTGTTTACCTGGCCGCGCTGGAGAAGGTTGTTGGCATATTGAAGGGCTTTTTGGAGAGCAAGGAGGCGAAGTGGTAAAGCTGGCCGTGAGATGGGGGAAACACAACGGTCGCGACCGTTGGTCATTGCATTTCGAACGATATACGACATTACATTTGCGCATTACAGTGTATCAATTTCATCTTGATGATGTTTGATGGGCGTGATTGGGAAGCTGGGATATTATGGCCTGACTTGTCATGTACGAAGTTGAGCGAGATGCCTCTTTATACATGTATGAAACTAAGATCTTGGTGCAATTGAGACGTAAGACGAGCATACTTTGCATCTTTGTCAGGTTGCGCTCGCATTAGTCCTCGTCGGGAAGCACCGGCGAGTACGCACGATATTCAATGCCTTTTTCCAGATTTGTTGCCCAGCCGTCCTCCAAGTATAAATCCACGCCGAGTGTAAGGACAGGGGCTTTTCAAACTGCAGTCCCGCCCGACCCCAAGGCAATCTTGTAAGCCAAAACGAAGTGATGCGGCTAGAATGCAGCGGGTAAGCACTTGTTGTAATATGATTGACTCCCAATTTGGTCATGCTGGTAGTCAATGCTCTGCAGAAACAGCACTTTGGTATGTTGACCCCTTGCATGGCCAACCTAGCTAGTATCAGACATGGTGCGGGATACAAAAGCTGGGAAACCAAGCGCACCAGCTTCCATTGTAGCGTTGCATTCGCGTGAATTTGGATAACTCCTCTGTCGACCCGCAGGACCGATGCTCCGTTGGTTGCATGTCAGTCGAAGTTGACCAACAGGCTACGGAGGAACGTCCAACGTCTGTGACACCCTCATATGCTGTCATATTCTGGCAGCAAACACCGCGGATGTATTGTGGTAAATCTTTGGATGGCGTTGGCACGTCACGTCGGGGGATAGGGCATGCATAAAGAAACTCTTCAAACATATTATTCTACGAAGCAGGTGTGCTGCCGTTTCCATTCTTTCTTGCGCCGATTTGCACCATGACCATGGACACTCCTTTGCAGCGGGCCGTCGACGTGACCTCAGCCTTGGTGACGATGGACTTGGCAGGTGAGGCCGCCAGGGTTGATGCCCAACGCAGCCAACAGACCGAATTGCGAAACGACGACGACGACGATGGTGAAGAAGAAGAGGAAGGGGAAAAGTCGCTCAATGTTGGCAGCGTGACCCTGCAGTCAATCATAGAGCCGGACAATTCCATCGACGACCAAGGCTATGCGACGTCGATAACAGTCAGCCATGTTACATCCATAGCATCTGCCGTTCGGCGAGGCATTGAAGAAAATGGAAGAGTGTATGCCGGCTATGGCATACACAAGCCATGGGTACCAGTCGACGAAATGGAGGTGTGTAGGCGTACTTGTTTGAATCATCACCACCAGCACAAAAGGCCTGACCAACAACAGATGTACCGCAACGACTTGCAGCACTACAAATTCACGCTGCTTCTGCAAGACAAATTCTTCCTCGCGCCCGTGGCACAGGATGCCCAAAAGATTCTCGACCTGGGCACCGGATCCGGCATTTGGGCCATGGACGTTGCTGATGCTTACCCGTGTGCCGAGGTCGTTGGTGTCGACACGGCGCCGGTCCAGCCCAGCTTTGTGCCGCAGAACCTGGTCTTTGAAATCGACGACGTCGAGAACGACTGGCTCTGGCCAGAGTCGAGCTTTGACCTGATCCACGGGCGCGAGCTGATACTGGCCATCCACGACTGGCCGCGCCTGGTCCGCCAGGCCTTCTCCTGTCTCAAGCCAGGCGGGTACGTGCAGCTCTGCGGCTCGTACCCCGAATTCCAGTCGGACGACGGCACTTTGGTACAGGACTCGGCGTACGTGGAGCTGGGCCAGATATTCTTGGACATGTCGGACAAGATTGGGGCGTCGGGGCATGAGGTCTGCAACTGGAAGACGTACCTCCAGCAAGCCGGGTACGACGACGTGCACGAGCGTATTTTCAAGATTCCCACAAACCCGTGGCCCAAGGACGAACGCTTAAAGCGCATCGGAGCCTTTGAACTCACCCAGTACCGAGACAACATTGCCGGGGTGTTTGTTCGAGGGTACACCCAAATTCTCGGCGGCGACCCAGCCCACCTCGAAGTTTTGCTTGCCCGGGCGCGACAGGAAGTGGTGAACCGACGCATGCACAGCTGGGTACCTTTGTAAGTTTGCCTTCTGGTGGATGATCTTCCGGGGAGCGACGACTGCGGTTGAAGTCATCACGGCCAGGCATTGACCTCTTGGCAGCTACGTTGTATATGGCAGACGGCCAAAGACGGACTAAGTGGTGAGATGCGCAGAAGCATGAACATCAACGAGTAAATCCACGACAAGTACGTGGCTTCCCAAATTTGAATGCCAGCAGGCATTTATCAAGCTTCCTTGCCATATCAACTCCAAGTACGAGGGACACGCTCGGCCCAAAGTATCCCAACGCGAATCCCTATCCAGTTTACACCCCCATGGCAATGCAGTAACTTGCAGTTTCATCCCGGCTGAGTAGCCACTGCTTTACAGAGAAAAGTGTTGGCGAGACCTCGAGTTTGGTTCGTTCTGTCACATGTTTGCCTGCGCCATGATGGAATAGGAAGGGGCCTAATATTCAAACCAACCAAGGTAGTCATATCAACGGCATGGAGAAGTAACACTCCCGGCGGGGAAGAAAAGACGCCAAAGCTACTCCGTACATAACGATCAAATGGGAGGTGGCGCACAGCTGAAGCTTTAGGCTCGACTGCCGTCGATGCTGAGACACGATGCACCAATCAAATATCAATGAATCCGACGAGACACGCTCATCATTCATTGGCTCGTCGCATTCGTCGAAATAGATGCACAGGAATGACTGGCTGTGCCACGCGTAGCAAGTCGTCATTCAGCTCATCGCTACGTCTCGGACTGATAACGATATATATGGCCGTTGGCCGCAGGCCTGCTGTTCACATCACAAACTCATTCAACAAAAGATACACTCTATGGCACAGGAAACTGCAGAGTACACATCGCAAACAGCATGTCAACGCCTTTCCTCGTCGTCATTGTTGGCGCCGGGCCTGCTGGCCTCGCAACCGCCCTCGCCCTCGCCAAACAGCCGCCTGTGCCATCGTCTCCGCTGCATATTACCCTTCTCGAACTGCGAAACGGCGTCCAAACCCTCGGTGGTGCCGTGAACCTGACGCCCCTTGCCCTGAGGTACCTGGACTGGCTCGGCGCCGGGTCAAAGGTGCGGTCCAAATCATCCACCGTATCATCAATTGAGCTTGTTGCCCACAGAACAGGCCGTCTGCTGGGCCGTCTGTGGCCTGGTGTCGACGCCGTCAGGGCGCAGCGACAACTGCTTGTCGAGTCGCTACGAGACACCATTTACGAGCTTCCCCAGGACAAGGACGGCCCAAAGGTGCAGCTTATATACGGTGCCAGGATCAAGCACATGCACGAGTTCGGGACCGCAGAGCAGGGCGGCGTCAAAATCACATACACCAGGCCCGGCGACGCCTCAGGGGACCAGCTGCTCGAGGCAGACGTCGTCGTGGGCTGCGATGGAATCCACTCGCAAGTGCGCAGCTCCCTCATTGACCCTGGTCGAGAAAAGACGTATTCGGGGAAATGCAGCACCTACGGATACGCGGATCTCGGTAAACACGGCACGGCGCCATCAGAGCTGGCCAAGACGTGGCTTAGAGCCGACGGGCAGCCGCTCGTCACAGACACATCGCTCGTGTCCAAGGCCAACGAGGCGCTGCTCATGACGTACTATGAGCCCTCACACGAGAAGTTGTATCTTGCGTTTGTGAACCCGATGGAGGAGAAGGAGGACGCACGGGAGGGCTGGTCCGTCCACGGTGCCGACAAGGAGGGCATCAAGAAGAGCATCAAGGATACCTTCCAGGGCGGCGGGCTGCAATGCCTGGGGGAAATACTCGATCTGTGCGATGAGTGGTTCTTTTTCCCCGTCTACATGCTCCCACCCGAGGGAAAGTGGTACAGGGGGCGAGCCGTTGTTATCGGAGATGCTGCTCATGCCGTAAGTACTTACAAAACCCACTGCCACAATGCCAACGTGGTACATGTCTTGGTTGCGCCGTGACCGGAAACTCATCAGCTTATAGATGCCGCCGCAAGGAGAAGGTACAGGCGTCGCCATTGAAGACGGTGTTCTCCTAGCCCGCGTGCTGAGTCGAAGAGCGACCAGGGCGATTCCGATGCTGCTCAACGACTACGACACTCTCCGGCGGCCGGATATTCAGGAGACATACAAAGACACCATGGCCAGATGGAAGGCCCCCGTTCCCAAGGGTTGGATAAGCAGTGTCATGATGGAGTGGTTTACCTGGGCATTTTTGAAATTCATGGGCATGAGGAAAAACTATTTCCATCGTGACGTGAGGCACCGCCAACTTCCTGAATAGGTGGCAGCTTCATCCTCGTGTGTCTTTCTTCCCTTCGCTGTACTATTCATTGTCTGTAAGCTTTGGCGCTTTCGCATTTGATGAGCCTATATCCCGGCGTCTCTATTTAATACTGAAATGAATGGAACACATACTCCGGTGAAACTCCCCCCATTGATACAAAGCAGAAAAGTCGAAAGCTTTTGCAGCCCAACGCCATTGCCCAGAAACTCCGGCTCATGATGAAAATACCCCGCATACTACGCATTCTCGGTATGCAAGCATCTGCATTATACAATGTTGATTCGCTGCATCAATGGCTCAAGAGTGAACAAATACAGCTCTGCATCTACCGCGCAGACCTTGATCTAATTGACAAGTGTCTAGGTCGTCTGAGACGAGATCGTTTTGGTCGCAGTGAGCTGGTAGATTCCCTGTCTGTCTCGCATTCACGACCGAGCCACCGCGCAATGCTGTTGGTAGCTTTTCCATACTCGACAAAGACGCTTGGCTTGGGTGTCATTGGCGGAGGTTTGTCCCAGGCATGTCCCTCTCTCTCAACGACTCGGAGAGTAAAGGGCATGTTGTTCTGCTCAAGCCTTTCGGCGAACCGTATGCCTTCGGCAAGTAGCATGTCGTATTCACATAAGATCATGTGAAAGTGAGGCAACTTCTTCAAAATATCATCAGACATGAGTCCTGGTGACATTCTGGGATCTGTGCGCTTATCCCGAGGGATCGGTGGATAGAAATAGGCGGCGTCGATGAGATCCGTCATTCCAGGTGACAATGTGCGCTCTGGCCGTGTACATGACTGGCGTTTCCCTGGACGGCTAATCGTCACGTCCAAAGTGGGATAGAAAAGAATGATGCCAAGGATTGATGGTGGCGGACTTGAAAACTGATAATTCCACTGCGAGGGGTTCTGTAGCACGATCCAGCTGGTGAGAGCGTTGGTCGCGCCTGCAGAGAACCCAGACAAGACGATGTGGTCCGGGTCGATGCCAAACTCAGAGGCTCTAGCCGCAATCTGTATTATGGCATCCACGCAGTCTTCCATTGGTGTTGGAAATGGATAGCTAGGGGCAAGTCGGTAGTTGACCGTGAAGACGACGGCATCGACGTCACACAATACGGCGTCAGCCCACCGGGCATCATCGGTTCCTTGCCCGAGAATCCATCCACCCCCATGCAGGTTGATGACGGCGGCACGTGGCCCGACGGATATCCTGGGAGGATTCCACACCTCGACCTTGATTTTCCTTGGCCCTTTCCACGCAGACAGCGTCGAATCAAGCCAAATCTCCCTCGAAGGAGATGGTGCAGGGGGGTCTGAACGGTGGTGAATGCTGAAGCCCAAGCTGGCGGCGTAGCGCACTGTCTGTGCCTTGGCCTGGAGATACCATCGTGAACTGGTCTCGAGGGGGTTCCTGTAGTCTGGTCCAGTGTCTGAAGCCGCCGGACTGGGGGCTCTCGTTGACGTTGTCGTGAGCGTGGCAGGCGCTGACGTTGCTTCGGCGCATGTCACGGTACGTCTCAGGGCATCCACGCGAGAACGAGGGTCTCGAGGCACTTCTAGCAGCCGCTTTTCGAGCTGGGAATGGTCCATCTGATGCAGCGCAGGGCACAAATGGGAGGTCCGGAACCAGATTGCAGTTTGATGGTGTGGGAAGGGGGACTTTGGCTCACAAATTCCACCCGAGACATGCAGCAAGCCATGGAGCGAAGGTCAAGGTTGGCTGGCTTTGATGCCGGGTTGGGAAAAACGGGAGGCAACAAGATGACGGCTTCAGCACTTCATAGGGACGGGGTAGGCTATTGGGAGGAATGAAACGGCAGTTACTTGGCTCAATGTTTTGTGTAGAGCCTGATTTGGAAAGGGCGTCTGCGTCTTGACAGGAGCTGAGGTTGAGTGGCAGGAAGGCGCCTCGATGTCATGTCCACTGAACAGACCCAGCTTTCTGGACTCTGGAAGGTGCTGACATATTTCCACGACAATTGCAGAGACACTCACTACCTAGGTACCTACCTAGTAAAGTACCTAGGTAGCTACAGTAAGTACGTACTACGTAGCCACGCAGGCACCCCTGCCACCATTCTACATGGAGCGGAATCAACGGACCTTGCGGGACAAAGGACGCCAGCTAGTTCAGCAGAGGCTTGCCAGGGGGCGCCGGACAAGCCTCCTGTATACGGAGTATCATTTCACCCAACCAATAACAGTGACGTTGCCGGCACGTCCGAGCCTTCGCCTGTCAAGCCCTACGGTTTGATTGTGTGCTGAGTAAGCGACAAGGATCCACTCAATCACCACCTTGCTCCGTGCTCTGATCAGCGCGATGATTGACGTCAAAGGTAAGACACCGGACACTCGGGCCAGTCAGGTGTCAGGCGATGCATTTCAAGGAAAGCAAGAACGATGACATCGAAGACAATGGCAGCAGCCGGAAATAGGCGAGCTCTGCTGCGAGCTCTGAAACGCACCATGCATGTCCAAGAGGCTATACGGAGTAGAGCGCACCAGACCTCATTCCAACCGTGAATCGACGTGCGCACGCCCCAAGAAGGTGGCTTCCTGCCGCGACATGCCAAACCGCCAAAGACGATTGATGGTACCTCAAGGCAAAGTGCTTGAAAATTGGCCCCACTGGCGCAAGCACCAATTTTGGCACCTGGCACCACGAATGCGTCTTGACTGGTCCGTCGACTGCCATCCTGTCCAGAGACTTTGTCCACCCCACCTGGGCTTGAGACAAACCAGCAGAGTTCAGCAAAGCTGGTGACGGAAGGAACAGAGAGACCAGACATGACATGTCAACCAACAGCAGGAGCCTTCTGCGCAGGCCGTAACTTGTTATGGTCGGGCTCGGTTGCAGCTCTCGAGGCACGCAGGGCACCACTTGCTCGTTCTGGTTTGTCATGGTTGAGTATAACTCCCTCCCTTGACGAAGCCAAGTGTTCCGTAATCCTGTACCTGGATTACATATCCGCCGTTCGTGTGAGTGACTAACTACTTGGGTAGGCACCTAGGTAGTTGGCCCCTTCCCAAAGCCGAGGCGCGCGTGCGCTGAGCTGGAGCAGACAAAAGATGTGACAACCAAGAGAGAAAAGGCGAGCCCGGAAGCCACGGGTTATTTCCCACACTGAATCGACGGCTTTAGATCCGATCCCTGCCTTTTGGTTGACCGTTTCCAGCCCTACAATAAGCTTCTTAGACAATGATAAGAGGTGCGGCAACTGCTCTGTCCCCCCCTTCTCAAGTTCCTATTTCTTTGCCATTCTCCCCGGATTCATTCTTGTTCTGTGACCATCGCCTCGTACATCGCGCCTTCGCCATACGATAATCAGGTCGGGTGTGCAAGGGTAATGTCGGACAGTTACGCTGGGAACTGCTAACGTCGTCACCCATCTCATCACTCAATTACTCTCAGAGCACCCTTTGACCCCGTCACCGACTTCCTAAGTACATCTATCCCTCGGAGTGGTGAGGCGAGAAGCAGAACATTTTCTCATCCTTTCCAACAGGGCATCACTGCAGCTCCAAACCGGTGCCGCCCGAATCCGGCTCAGTCGGAAGCTACTAGGCAGTACGCACTAGCACGTCCCCTGGTCTCTCCCGGCAGCTGCATATTGTCGTGCATTGGGGCGTCATCCAGTCCTCGTGCCTGGGTTTCACAGTGACGTCGCTGATCCAGGGCCCCTTTGGACCTAGTAGTCCGTCCGGTGCTTTTCGCCACAAAAGTCAAATCGTCAGATGTCCAACAAGGCTCGCAACCCAAGCGAAACAAGGCTATTCATTCTTCTTTCCAAGAAGCACCAAGGAATAGTCATCATCCCCCCGCGCCCCGGTCGTCATGCCTGCTTCGAGCATACTAGCTTCGGCCTTTGGCCTGCCCCGGTCGCGCAGCCAGAGTCGTAGCCGCAGTCGCACTGCTAGTCCGCAGAAACGCGGCGGCGGCGACGTCACCGATGCTAATTACTCGGCCGATTGGACCACATCTTCAACCCCATTTAATTCAACACCCGCCTCACCTTCTATCCCGGCAACTACCTCATTTGCTAGTACCGCTTTCGGTAGCAATAGACATCTTCCCAGGATGGTCGACAGCGGCCTTGACCTTGCCAAGGATTCTCCCCGTTCCAGCATGGAGAGGCTTAACTTGTCCAACTATCGCCACGAGCTGGACAGGCTGAATGACAGGTCTTCTCAGCGCTCAAGCTTGGACAGGGCAAGAGACTCGAGTCGATCCAGCATGGAAAGTGGCCGCACAAGTATGAGTGCTGATTGGCCTACCCATCCTCATGAGCTCAACCCAATTGCCGAGCTGGACAAACTTCCAATTGGGACTGAGGTCAACTTCAGAGCCCGACTCTCCACGCAGCGACACCTGTCCAAGAACCTGGACTTTCTCCTCTTCCGCGACCAGACGCATACTGTCCAAGGTGTTCTTTCACGAGAATACCTGGATATGGTCCGATGGGTGCAAAAGTTACATTCCGAGTCTTTGGTTCAGGTCAATGGAGTGCTCAAGTCGCCTCCCGAGCCTGTTCGCTCTGCAACACACTCAGGAGTCGAGGTCGAGGTGCATTCGATTCATCTAGTGAATCCTGCTTTTGGAGCGCCATTTACCAACTACAAGCCTCCCGAGACGCTCCGCAACCGTATGACGTCGCGAATTCTCGATCTTCGTCATCCTTCCAACCAAGCGCTGTTCCGAATTCGTTCCTTGGTAACCCGCAAGTTTCGGGAGACTCTCGAGGACCAGGGTTTTGTCGAGATCAACACTCCGAAGCTCCAACCCGCTGCCACCGAGAGTGGTGCCGCCGTTTTCAAGGTCAACTACTTTGGGCGCAATGCCTTCCTTGCTCAAAGCCCACAGCTGGCCAAGCAAAGCGCCGTGTCTGCCGACTTTGGTCGAGTATACGAAGTCGGTCCCGTTTTCCGTGCCGAAAACTCCAACACCCATCGCCACCTTACAGAGTATACTGGCCTAGATCTCGAGATGGCCATTGACCGTGACTATCATGAAGTTATTGACGTCATTGACGAATTTCTCAAGTCAGTCTTCGTTTCTGTTTACGCCATGCCAGAAGTGCAGGAAGTTCAGAAGCGATGGCCAAGCAAGGAGTTCAAGTGGCTGGAGAAGACTCTCATTCTCAATTTTGAGGATGGTATTCAGATGCTCCGAGATGACGGCCGAGACGTTGAAATGGAAGACTTGTCCACCCCAGACGAGATGCGCCTCGGCGAATTAGTGCGAGAGAAGTACGCCACAGATTACTACGTCTTGGATAAATTCCCAGCCAGCGCCCGGCCATTTTACACCTACACAGACCCTGAAGACACCTTTTGGACCAGATCATTCGACATTTTCATCCGTGGGCAAGAAATCTGCTCTGGCGGCCAGCGTATCAACGACGCTACCGAGCTTCGCAGGAGTATGCAGACTGCTGGCATTACAGAGGACGGCATGGAGGATTATCTTGCCGCCTTCGACCTTGGTGCACCGCCGCATGCCGGTGCCGGTCTAGGGCTGGAACGAATTGTGGCCTGGATGCTCGAGCTTGGCGACGTTCGATATGCCTCTCTCTTCCATCGCGACCCCAAGTCGCTTCCCGAGCGAGCGCCCGGTCTACCGCATCCCGAGGCCGACACCACCAAGCCCCTTGGAGACGGCGTTATGCCACCGATCGAGAAGCTTATTGCCAACTACGGCGATGCTTCCAATACATCTTGGCTGGATGACCGATTCCAAATTTGGAGACACCCATCCGGTGCCGCCGTTGGTTATGTCAAACAAGACAAGTTTGCCATGATCACTGGTGACCCTCTGTGTAACAAGTCCCAGTACAAGGATGTCTGCGCAGCCTTTGTCAAATTTGTCCTCTCTGAGCTAAAGCTTACACCTGTGTGGATGCTTGTCTCGTACGAGATCCAGAAGATTCTCGCCCAACAAATGAGCTGGCGAACTCTGTCTTGCACTGAGGAACAGCGTGTCGATGCCAACAAGCACCAGAACATCAATCGCGCGGGCCCCAAGGCTCGTCGTGTCGAGCGTGAGGGCGTCAAGATTCACGAAGTCAAGGCTGATGCCGACTTTATGAAACGCGCGGACGAGGCCATTGTGAACTGGAAGGCCAATCGCAAAGGCAAGCAAATTCACCTCACGGAAGTTCGCCCCTGGGTGGATATGGAGCACCGCCGATACTACGCGGCCGAGAAGGACGGCAAAGTCATTGCCATGGTGGTCTTGGCTAAGCTGTCTCCCAAGCACGGCTGGCAAGTCAAGTGGGCTCTTGACTTCCCAGGTTCCGTCAATGGCGCCATTGAGGTGTTGATTGAGTACACTCTGTCTACTGTCACCGGACAAGTCACGTTTGGTGTTGGTGTTTCGGAGAAACTGACTCCCGGAGAGCACCTTCACGGCATTCGTGCCAAATTCCTGGCCACCACGTACTCGTCCATCGTCGAGAGCCTCGGCCTTCGTCGCAAGGCCGGTTTCCGAAGCAAATTCGGCGCTCTTGGCGAAGAAGTGTACATTTGCTATCCCAAGCACGGTGTTGGTCTGCGCGATCTTCAACAGATCATCAAGTTTTTCCAAGATTAAAGTGAATCAGCCCTGTTCGTCTATACCTGGAGCGATGCGGGTTCTTGTCGTGTCTTGTCTTGTTGTAACAAAAAGTGATACCATGATGCGCTGAGTGGTGGCTATAACAGAAAGATGGCCTTGACGAATTTTGAGTGCACGATTTGCATCAATGAAGAGAGCCTCGGGCTATTCAAGTTTGGACACTTTATACGTGAGGCGTTGTTGGAACATGTTGGCTTCTTGAGTTTAGATACCTACCTACTGGTCTCATTTGTTATTCGTCAATACGTCTCTACGAATGAATATTTTTAGCAATCTTCACATCTTATAACCAGTGTTTTAGAGTCGTCCATTGTGCCCCCAATCTATCCTCGTGTCTAATTGCCCATTAAAAACTCCCATTCTGTCCAAGTCTCGACATGGGAGACAACATGGCCGTCAATACAAGAGCACCGTGTCAGTAGTCTGAACTTCATCGCATGCCATGTAGAATAAATGAGATCAACTTCTGAATTCAATACCAGAAATGATTTTTGGTAAATACGCAAGATTCAACCTGTAAGCAGCTACAACCCTGCCTGCTTATTATATCATGACTCATTCTAAACCTTGCATCCAAAACTGAAAATATTGCGTCCCTCAGTCAAAAACATCCGTTAGATACCTCTCGTTCCTCTGCTTGTCAAACCATGCCTTGGCGTCGTCCAGTTCCATGTCATTTCCCGTCTTTTTCTTCCTAGCTTCTTGAACCATGTTGAGGAATACCTCTTCGACTCCCTTGCCGACCTCCTTACTGCCGCAGACATATACCTTGGCACCAGCCTCCCACAACTTACCAACATCTTCACAGTCATGAGACAGACGGTGCTGCACGTACTTGCAACCCTCAGAGTCGCCGACTGATCGAGAGTAGGCACGGCGAACGTCGACGGCGCCGAGTTTCTCCCAACGGGCAAGTTCCTCGGCATACAGATCATCCTGGTCCGGGGATCGGCAGCCAAAGAATAGGAGGGCTGGGGCAATTTTTCTTCCAGCGGCAATCATGGCCGCGCGCTCCTGGATGAAACCACGGAATGGTGCTAGGCCAGATCCAGCGGCAATGCAGATGAGAGGCGTGTTTTCCGCATCACTGGGCAGGTGGAATGCTTGAGACGACCTAACAGCCACGTGGAGTCGTTCCCCAGCAGTGAGCGATGAAAGGAAGTTGCTGGCGACTCCATAATATGAACCCTGACCAGAAAGCGCAGGCTGCTCGAGGACTGAGTAAGTCAACGTCAGCTTAGAGCTATCAGACAACGGAGAAGATGAGATGGAGCTACGGCGTATATGTTAGCAATTCCCTCTTGAACGAAACCCAAGTTGTCCAGTAGTGGATCAGCCACTTACTATTGGCGAACGCGCATGGGCGGCAACATGGCTAGGTACGCTCCAAATGGAAGGTTGATAGAAGGGAACTTCTCCAGGAGGTCAAGAATCGATACCCGCTTACTCGAGATCGTGTCTTGATAATCATCGCCAGCCAGACTCTGAAGCTTCTCAATAATGTTTTTGTCCTGTGTAGCCTCTGCCAGGATGTGAATGTTCTGATTATCGTTAGCCATGTCTTCAGTTACTGTTGGTAGTGGCAAGAGTGTTAACTCACTCTCTTGGTAGCTGGTTGACTGAGTTCAACATATGCTCCAAGAATATCGGCAGCAGACACCTGAGCCCCTGTGGGCAGGCTGGTAGGCCTGTCAGAATGAATCTCAAGCATAGCATCCCAAGACAACTTGAACCGCTTGAAAACACGCGAAATCGTGCTCTTCGGGTTGAAGGGAAGGACAGCCAGGTAGTCACCTGCCCTGTAGGTCATGCCGGTTGGCAGCTGGATTTCAATATGTTTCTTGACGGAACCAGCCTCACAGAGGGCCTTGTTTGAGAGGACAATGGCCTCTTCGACGTCTTGTCTCAAGGTAGTCTTTCGGGGGACAGTTATATCTACCGAAATACCATCACCAGCAACATCAGCGCTATCCTCAGCTCCATACTTGTCTTGGAGAGCTGGCCAGAGAGAGTCGTCTTCCCAGGCCTCGAAGTCGCTGAACATGTCGCGATCAGCCGCATCGGTGGTGGCAAGAGGAAGGATGCGACTGCCACCAAGCTTCTCGAGAGTGTTGTCGACAAGTTTGGGGATTCGGTGGAAGGTTTGAATCCAGTCATGGTGTCCGCAACCATATACCGCGTATGACAAGCCATCCATCTCTTTGCCTTTAAGGCTCTCGATCCAAGCAACGAACATGGCAGCATTCGATGGCGGTTGGCCCTCATATGAAGCAGTGATTATGATAACAGGGCGATCTCTGGGGAGCTTTTGGTTTGCATCATCAAGAGGCGCAACAGTGGTGGCCCGGAATCCATGACGGGGTGCGTCGGCAGCCACTCGCTGAGCCATTGCTTCGCAAGTACCACTGTTTGAGCCGTAGAAAACAGCCAGTGGTTTGCCTTTACCAAGAGTCTCGGATTTCTTTGCCTCTTTGGCGGCCGCGGCATGATGCTGTACATCACCAGCAGTTCCAGCAAGAACACGATCCAGTACGGTTGGGGTCATTTCGTGTCGCAAACTGGCTCGCATGTAGAAGTCCTTTGGCTTGATGGTCATAGTCTCCTGGATTTCCAAATTGTAGCTAGGGTCCGCCATTGTGAAGTTGAAGTTTTGTAAAAGCATGGCCATGCACAGCAAAGCCTCTTGCCAAGCAAATGGTCTGCCAATGCAGGCACGCTTTCCATTGCCAAAAGGCTTCCAGCAATTGGGGAATTCCTTGTTCAAGCACTCAAAGTTCTCATCAGACATACGGTCAGGGTTAAATTCCATAGCATCCTCGCCGAAGACAGCAGGGTCCAGGTGGGCCTTCATCAACAGGGCGGTAACGGGTTCGCCCTTGCGAATCAAGAACTTTCCTGCGATCACGGTATCCTCGTATGCTTCTACAGAAAATCCCGGAATACCAGAACTTAGCCGCAAAGTCTCTCGTAGGACCTACAAAAATAAGGTGAGACAGGATGCCCAAGACCATAAAATCGGGCAAGGGATGGCATATTGGAAGTAAATGGAATACTTACCGAAGCAATATATGACAGCTTGGTGAGGCGCTCAACCTTGATCTTCTCGCGGCCAATCACTTGATCAACTTCCTGCTGCGCTTTTTGGTATGTAGAAGGGTTCTTCAACAGATAATAAAAGGCAAAGGAGAGCAAGCCAGAGGTTGTCTCGTGACCAGCGATGAGGAAGGTAATGAGTTGATCGGTAATGTTATCATCGCTTAGTTTCTCTCCCGTAGTTGGATCGGTCCCGTTCAGCATGGCATTGAGAAGGTCTTTTCGGTCGCTAGGGTTCTTCTTCCGATTGGCCACGACCTCGTCGGCAGTCTTTCTCATGATGGCGATGTCGTTGAAATACTTCTCATTTGCGGCTCGATATAGAAAGCCGGGGGCGAATGCAGGTCGTTTGTTGCGACGCCCAGCCTCACTAAGGAAGTCGCCCATTGCTCGAATGAATGGGTGCATCTCTTCCTGGTAGTACGAGTTGAAACGGAAATCCATGGCACATAGAGCCAGGGTGTCAAGAGCCAGTCGGGTGAAATCTTCAGAAGCATTGATGGAGCTGTGCGGACCATGGCGGGCAAACTTCATGCAAAGCTGCGTAGCAATATCGTGCATTTCATCAAACATGCCTCGAATGGGCAGAGGACCGAACGCGGGAATAAGAACTCTGTGTGCCTTGCCCCAGTTTGGTTCGTCGTCGTGGGCCTACAGAGATGTGAGCAAGACACACGATCTTCGAGGTTGGGCCTTGCACGTTAGAACAAAAGACTTACTGTGAACAGGCCATCATGGACACCTTCTCGGACCATCTTTCCAGACGTTAGCCCGCAATTCTGATCAACTCATGAAGAGGCCTCATTGCGTCAGAGCATGAGCAATGGGACAAGCTTTGCTTACTCTCAAATTGGACTGCAGACTCTTGTGGAAACGCTTCTCGTCGCATAGCTCGTTGATAAGCTCATTTGTGTTACAAAAGACCTGAGGTCGAGTGCCCAGGTGAATTCTGAAGATCTCGCCTGTTTGACAAAGTCAATACACGTACGGAAGATTGGGGTCCTGTATGGGGAAAAAATAACAAGCACAATCTACAGCGGGCGATGGCGGCTAGGAGGCAAACGAACCATATGTGTCTGCCAATCTGCCAATGTCCTTCAAAGGAGTGGTCGAGAACTCGCCGAGGTTGCCTATCAAGGGCAGACCAGGAGGTTCGGGAATGGGGATAGCCTCAGCCATTGCTGAATGTCGCTCAAATATTAGCGATGGGCGTATGTTGGATGGCCCGTACTATCCGGCTGGGATAAATAGGCAGAAACCAAAGATCAGCCGCGAGGTGTGGTTATGGTATAGCTTGCGTGGTACGGAACCAGCAACTATCCCAAACTTTGATATTTAGTAGTGGTAACGAGGAAAGAAGATTTAAGATGAGGGAGCTGAACTGGGCAAGAGGGAGGCGGAGCTGCCAACGTCGAGGTTTATATACGATGCCAGCGGAAGGAGTGGCCGAGACGACAAACCTTGTAAATGCTTCCGTCCCGACTAAAGCCCCAAAGCTCCATCTGAGAATGTGCAGCTTCAACGGGCTACATGGTAAAATTGGGACAGGTGAGCGTCCCCGCGTCATGTAGTGGGACACGGGGTACGACGAGGGCCAGCCATGGCTTTGATGTTGCAAAGCCTAACCAAGCAGGTCGGTTTTCAGAAGCCTGAAACTATGGGGTGTGCGAGAGCTGAGCTTCTGCGAATCGAAACGCGGCAAGCATCAAATGTCTGGTTGGCTATAGCGCCATCACGGCTGTCGGGCCCGAAGAATTCAACGCTCACTGCATCTCGGCGCCACGGCATTAGTGCTCCGACCCCCCCAGACCAAGGCGGCTTGGCCGATTCGCATTATCTTGACGTACTTTACCTATCTTATCGTACTCCAGCCTACCTAGGTACCTAGGTAGGTAGTTGAAAAACGCCGCCGGACTTTGCCGCTAAGACATGCCTCGCTCCTTCTCGTCAACAGTCGACATCCTTGCCGAATGTGTCTCATGAAAAGGGCAGGACGGCCTTATCCCAAAGGCCGGCCCGGAAGGCAGTTCATCGGTCTGCTGCGTTAAGCACTCTCGGCCGCAGGCCACGCCCCGATCGCGACAAGCATTTGCCATGCGCGGAAGTGGTGTTGGCCCGAAACCCTGTTTCTTGGACAAGAACGCGTCTCTCGAGAGAACCGACACCATACACCATTAACTTCTGGGTCGGTGCATGTCGCGTCATCCTGGGTACGGGCTCAAAATCTGCCCTTGGTGCCGTCATGTTTTCTCCTGCCTCAATAATTTGGCAACCCTATTCTATAGCTCGCATCACCGTTACACTCACATGTGGGCAGGGTTCGGGGACGAGCAAACTGTCGATCGTAAAATCTTACTCCGTACACGGCATTGCCCTGCAATTGGTGGGCAGATGCCGGGTGGGTTTTTGCCCTTCTCAGCCCATGGTGGATTTCCTGACTGATAAGATTAGGTTGGTGATGCCGCCTTCCGCACAAGGCACCAGGCACTCAAAGTCGCATTTGTCCTCAGATATTTTCGACCTGCCGCTTGACTCAAACACACGGCAACCCCCTCCAATATCCAGCGCATAGACACGCGTCAGCCTGATGCTCGGCATGTTCTCTTGAAATGACGTACTTACAAGTTCCAGGTGTCAAAGAAGACCCCCGATGAAGATCTACGCTTCGCACCTTCTTGGATCCACCCCGTCTGGTGGACCGAAGCGTGGGCCCGGAGGGCAAGGGCCTGTCTCATATTCAGAATGTCCGAACCTGGTCTCGGTGATTGGAGAAAGCGGCTGCAAGCTTGAGTGCTGGAAATGAGAGGGGACAGATGTGGAATTCGGTTGATGGCCATGTTGTCTTCCACTTGCTACTAAGCTCAAGGGCGAAAGATACTACTGCGCGAAGACGCCATCGCAATAGTCTTCAAAATCACCCAGAAAACACTGGAAAGGGTTTTGTCATATCATGTGAGGTGCCAAACCGTTGCCTGACTACAAAAGCTGATGCCAACAGAGTCCCGTAGGATCAAACCCCAAATTCTCTCATGTGCCCTGGCTTTCCCTACATCGTATTACGCCCAATCCTCAAAAATATCCCACGCGTCCGTGGACTATTAAGCTGCAAAACCTCTATCAACTGAGCCGGCTTTTACAAGCCCTAGCCGCACCGTACTCTTTGTCATTGTCTCCATTCCTGATCCCGCACTTGGGATCTCAGCTACCTATTTTGCAATCTGCTTCATCATACGCTCTATATCATTAGGCTTGACACTCTTTTTTTTTTTTGTACAGAGCCACTGAGTGAAATCCAAACGCATCCGTCCCAGGTCCCTGCCCCTTCTCAAATCCTAAAAAATAGAATATGAAGAGGATAGAGAAGGAGGGGTTGTAACAAGCAAAAAAAGACGGAATGAACAAGGGGGCAAAAAGAGGAAAAGAGAAATTGACGCTGCTGTGTGTCAGCTTGCCACTCGGGTTGTGCAAGTAATTGGATATCAAATCGGGTCCACCATCATCATAAAAAGGCTGAAATATCGACCGCTCAAGTCTGTCGCTCGTCCCCAGACTCTCCTTGATTGCCTCCAGTTCCAGATCCACTGCCTCCAGAAAACCGATCCCGCAGCCAGTTCAGCGCGCCTGATTGTCGCATTGACTCTCTAGGCCCACGCCCACGCCTCTCGCTTTCCGAAGGGCTTCTTTGTCGCATTCGAGCACCCTGCTCTGCTAAATCGGCTGCTCTTGGACTTGGCGGCGAGTGAGACGTCCTACGTTGCAAACGCGACGTGTCATAGCTAAAGCCAGAGGTGGTTGCTCGGTGCCGCCTTTCATTGCCTTGCTGAATGTTTGACATATTGCGCAGAGCTTCGTTCAATCTGCTTTGGTGGTTCGGGTTGGATGACTGGGATTGGGGACTGAGATTGACTGAGGAAACCATTTCTGCTGCCGCTCTACCCATGGGTGTATCCGCACCGTCAGGCCGGCTGCCAAGCCCTTGTGACTGGGTCGTGTTGTTGCGGTTGCTGCTTTGCCCAGATGCACCAGCATCTCCCGTGCTGCTCTCCCGCCGATTATTCTCTTGGGGAGCCCCAGGTTTTTCGATAGGGGTTCGACAAATGGGGCACGAGTTGTGCTCTTTCAACCATGGAACAGCGCATTCATCATGAAACCAATGCTTACATGGAAGGTATGTGATAACCTTGCCAAGATAACTCTCTTCCCGACTCAGCTCCATCGCATCCAAGCAAATGGAGCATTCAACCTTGCCTTCAGGTCCAAGGAACTCCTTATCCACTGTCTTGCGCTCCAACTTGGCAATCGCTTCATCCGACACCCCTGGGACATTGGGGTGCGATTGAGATTCCATGAGCTCGCTGATAATCCGATCAAGAGCTTCTTGGGAGTAAACAGCATCGCCCATCATGGCATTAGCCGGGCTGAAATGGCTCAGGATTTGTTCCAAATTCCTGAAAAGGCTCAGGCGAGGAGCACCGTCGCCTGCCTCGGCTGTGGGGGCCATATCCCGCATGATATTTGTAAAGAGGCTGTACGAACACGTGTTAAAATTTCCGACAAATTTCATGGATCATGGACTGGATCTGTAGGGTACGTACACTTGGAAAGGGTCAATATCGCCCCGGGAGAAAGGCTCATCAACATCGTCTGCATCGCCATCACCGCCACGGGATCTGATTTCGGGCGAAGTAAATATTGTAACTGACGCAGTGGTTCCGCCGAAGGGGCCGGACGTATACGTAGTGCGAAAAATCCGTTGCCCAGGGGGGTTAGGGTTGCTCGGGCGGTTGAATAGGCCGCCTGTACCTTCGTCTCGACGAGGCTGACCAAGGTCTTGGACAAGTTCATGAAACCTCTGGAAGACTGGATTAATGTCTGGGTCGTGGTGTGTGTCGCCTGGGTCGGCTCGAGTGCTCCGGCGAAAGTGAAAGCCGCGCGGGCCCAGGAAGTCGTCTATGTCAGCCTCGTCGGGGTCCGATTCATCTGCGTATGGTAACGGCGGCGGTTGCGTTGATGACGTTGAGGATGCCGATTCGAGTGCACGTCGAGGGTCATTTTCGGGACTCACCTAGACGCAGTTACTATCAGTATAAAAAGGGCTTGTCGACACAGACGTGGGTCTTGGTTTTGGAGACACGTACAATTTCTGTAATCTCGCTCGTACAACAAGGGCACGTTAAGCCATAGTCGTCTCGGTACCATTCGTTGGAACAGGCGTGGCAATATACCACCTCACGACCGGTGGTGGCATCGAGATGCTCGACGTGCTCGACGTGCTCGCCTTGTGACTCCATCTGCCTGGCTTGATTGCGCTGGTACGCACTAAGGGCGCGGAGTCCTAAGCCCACAGCGAGGCTTGCGAGTCGGATTGCACGGAACGCCAGAGTGAAAAATGTCCAGTGCGCAACGAGGAAAGCTAGATGCGTTGATTTTCGACACGAGTCATCTGCTGACACACGGTCGGTGACGCCAAAGCCGTGATATATAGGAGGAACAGATGGCGAAGCGAACAGCCTTAGGTAGAATGGGTTGGTGGTGATGGGCCGAACAGGTGCCTGCAGGAATAGGTGCGTTGGGAGAGGTAAGGTATCAAAGCACACAGGCTGGAAACAAGTGCAGACAGAAAGTTAGTGTGGGAGACGCAAGTGACGATATGCAGGGGAGCGTGGATATAAGTTGGCGTTGGTACATACGCCGACAATGCAGCGTCCTGCCCACAGCCAGGATGCGTGTCAACAAATGTTCGTTCAGAGCACTCGGATGTTTGAGAAGGGAAGGATGCATGGGTGCCAGCATCCCAACACAAGGACTGCAATATCATGTAACAATGATGGGGGGTACGGAGTTACACGGTACACACGACCATGCCATGGCGGAGCTGGTGGCAATGTGGCAGGCTGAAGTGGCGTCGGGGTCCAAATGGT
The DNA here is from genome assembly GCA_020975405.1 of Keithomyces neogunnii. Classification (NCBI taxonomy): domain Eukaryota; kingdom Fungi; phylum Ascomycota; class Sordariomycetes; order Hypocreales; family Clavicipitaceae; genus Keithomyces; species Keithomyces neogunnii. Next base: position 4,070,627 of record JAIOWQ010000003.1, on the reverse strand, counting down.
CAAGTGGGCAGCTTTTACGGCGGCGGCAGGCCAGGCAGGAGAGGACTGGACTTACTTCACAGCAGTCAAGTCTTTTCGTTCAATGTTCGCAGTTAGTGTATGCGGGCAGTTAATCCGTCAGTACTGGCCTAAACGGGCTTGAACACAGGTCAACTGGTCTGCTTGAACACGGGCCAGTTTAAACAGGGCTTGAACATGGGCTGAGATCTCCAAGTACCCTGGGTACCTACCTACTGTAGGTACCTAAGCACTCGTGCGGCACAAATGTCTGGGTTGTTTTTGCTCCGAGAAGCGGAGGGCTTTCTATTGATTGATAAGTCATCAGCACAACTGGAGCTTGATAAAGGAAGTAAATAAGTTGTACATCTGGACCTGAACGATGAGCTACAGTGAAAACTACTCGAATACGTTGCGCGAAATGGTAAACCCGAGTTCATTTTTCAAAGGGAGAACAAGGCGATTTAAGAGCGCGCAGCACCTGATGTGCCAAATATTCAGCCAGGAGCACCGGCCAGTGGGTTTGCGTCTGGAACCAAGTCCCGACTGGACCTCCATCAGGACGGACCCCAGTTGAACAGCCCCATGCAATGTCACCTACCTGCAGTCAGACGTATTACTGATCCGTGATTTGATGTGCCAACAAATCAGCCCTCAATCACGCAGCCCTTGGCCGCACCTCGACTCATCGAGCGACTTCTCGACCGAGTTATACCACATGTTTACGCCCACCTAATTAGTGTGTAGCCCAGCTTTGTCTGCATGAGCTTGAGTGGTCGACGTGTCCCTTTTGTCCTTTTGTTCCCCTCTTGTCCCAACTGGCGAGATCTGCGGCCGCTCTCGTTGATGTGGCAACGGCGTAGAAATGTCAGATATCGGTAGCCAGCCACCCAAATATTGACCGGTCGAGCAAGATTCGCAGCTAGATTCCGAATTGACTGATCAGTATCTGGGGCATGCGCCATCAGGTAACACGGCGAGTGAGCCCCTCGTTTCGGGCCTGTGCCGTGTGCCATCAACACCACACTGCCAATCTGTTTGCAAATTGTTGGTGTTACCAAGCCCGAATAAACAAAAATTGACCACAAAAGTACGTCCTTTCTATCAGACAGATAATTGGTAGAAAACCCAAGAACCAAAATGGCTCGACTAAACTGGCCAAGGTGATTCAACCTTTATGCCGAGGTGTGAAGGCTAGTCATCCTGGATGACGAGAGCATGTTGGCAGCCCAAGTGCAACAGCTACAGTGGCCTTCTTGCTGGACAATCCGGTTTGGACCAAGGGCTCAGTCGTAAAAAATAAATAAAAATGAAGATATCTTGATCCGATGAGGTTTATACATACACAAGGCTGTTCCTTATTCCCAACTCCCTCGGGAGCTCCCCAACTTCACACCGTTCATACCTCTACTCCTTCGCATTAGCCTTTTCCTTCAATCGGTCCTCCTTGTCCCACTGAATCAATTGCTTCGACCAACTGGAAGAGCGTTAGTTGCCTCTGTACACGCCCTCCGCCGGCTCCATGTAGAATCGGACAAGCGCGATTGGGTTTTTTTTAACATACTATCGGCTAGGATGCCACTCTCCAGGCTCGGGTTTGCGAGCCCAAGTTTCTCTTTCGGCGCTGAACTTCCACGTTATGGCGACAATGCCGACCATGACACCAGCAGCCACGAGTGTGTTGGCCCTCCAGTTACCCGGCTGGGCATACCAACCACCGGCCGGTGACCAGACGTGTTTGGGATATCTATGGTTTCGGATTGCGATATTAGAGATCTTGCGAGAATTGATCGAAGGAGTCTCATCGCAGGGACAAGACTGCTCCCTAGCAGCATCGTATGGAAAGGGTTCGGTTGCGTCGTGAGCCAACAAACTTACGGTACTTTTCCACCGCCGCCCTACGCGCGCCTCGTCAGCTATCATCCTCAAAGATTGCCAGTAGAAGAATAGCTTTAACTCACCATCTTGATTGACCTGTCAATGGACGTGTGAAGATGGAATCCGGTTGCGCAATTGCGTCTTTTCAATGGAGCAGCTTTCGTCTTGCTTCTCAAGGCTGGGAAGTTGGAGTGTACCGACGAGGACAGCGGGCGGCCCGATAATTTTCCGCAACACTAGGATCGGGCCCAGTGTGTGTCTGCAGTTGCAGAGACCACTGACCACTTCCAGAGGCCGCTCACACGACTCTCTGGTTTGCCTAGGGCCACCCCGTTGCAACCCGCAGAACTTTTTTCCGCGACGCTCAAATTTGGACCTGTTGATAATATACCTGCGCTTTTGTCGACGACAACACCCGCTCTTGCCAGCGGCATCTACTATTCCGCCCCGCAACGCGAATTGGAGGAAAAGGGACCGTTCCCGAACTGCCTGGTTTTAATTCTGCATTCCCTTTTTGTTCCGCGTCCAAATGAAGAGGTTACGAGTATCACAATGGAGGAGCCAGCAATTGCTACATGCTCGCTCAGGAGCTTCCTCTGCGCCCAGCAGCTTCCCCTATAGACAGCCAATCTCTCAATCGCTGCGATGCCAATCATCCACCGCCGCTGTGCCTGAGAAATTTGCTGACGAGCTCCTTGACCCCGATCAAACGAACCGCACCGCCCCTTCACCTCCTCACCAACGAAGTCTCGAGTCGGCAAAGCTGGCTGCCCTCCACGCCAGATTGGCTCTATCCTCCAAGATTCCGCTACAGACCCTTGCGCGAGCGCTGATTACCCCCTCGGCCGACGCGAATGGCAGCTTCAACAACTCGAATCTGGCCTTCTTGGGAAGCACCATTCTGAATTACCACGTCCTGGAGTACCTCGTGTGCAAGTGGCCTCGTCTGCCGATGGCTATTCTCTATGAAGCACTGAGGGCATATGCCGGGCAGGAATCGCTGCAGCAAGTTGCAAAGAGATGGGGTGTAGAGGCCGCCGCCGCTCCTGGGGAGGAAGTCGACCCGGGCCTGTTGCAGTGGAAGGCGGACGGAGAGCAGTTCGTGAGCACGCGCTGGGGCTATGTCCGCTCTGAAGTAGAGAGGAGTAGCTCGTACAGACGCGGCGTGAGCAGCCGTGTCGTTTTGGACGATCCCTTTGGTGATGCGTTGAGCAAGCCGGAGAACGCGGGCCAACAGGACTACGATGCCCTCCAGAACGAGGCTTTCGGATCATTTGTCCAAGCTGTTGTGGGATCCATCTACACGCACAGTGGCCGGGAGGCAGCCAAGTCTTTCGTCACATCTCATATTCTGTCTAGACAGTTTGACCCTTCATCGCTGTTCCAATTTCAACTCCCCACGCGTGAGTTGGCCATGCTCTGCGCGAGGGAGGGATTCGAAGCCCCCGTGGCCCGATTGGAGAGCGAGACGGGCCGTTTGTCGAGGACACCCGTGTATGTGGTCGGTATCTACAGCGGAAAGGAGAAGCTGGGAGAAGGCGCTGGTCCCAACTTAGACATTGCCAGACGCAAGGCGTCTATGAACTCTCTGAAGGCGTGGTACTTGTATAGTCCAGGGAACAAGGTCCGCGTTCCAAGTGACATGATGGAGGATGGCGCTAAACCCTGGAAAGCGCCGCATATTGATATAGGCGAAATCATTTAAAGCATCACTGGGGGAGAAGGAAGCTGACTTCGAAATGAGAACCCATCAGCGCATGTATAGGATATCGTTGTATTTGTGAAAGGGGCTGAAGAAAAAGGGATAGCGCCACTGTACATTTATATACACTTGTAAAACAATCAGCCAAAAAAACACTCATACTTCTCAATGGAGCCTCGAAAACTATGCCAGGCACCGTTACCCGTGATCAGAAGCATCTTTACCTGAACACCCCGTGGGCTTGCACCGTGTTGCCTAGCCCTTTTCGTCGGTACTCGTAACAAGATCTTACATGCTCAAAATTTCCAGTCCTTCAACATGTTTCTTCTCAGCCATCTCGCGGACCAGCTTCTTCCGTTCATACACTGCGCGCACGGTAGATTTGATTTTGTTCTTGCCTTCGTTGTAATTTGCTCTTGCGAGGCTGACAACGCTATCAACTTGCGCCGGCGTGTACACAAAGTTCCATGTACTCAGAAAGTCTGTTGTGCCAGGGGAAATGTCCGGTCCCTTTTCGTTAGCAAGGAAAGGAATGTATACTACTGCCAGACCGGCATCTGGCTCGGTCAGTTGCCACTTGTTGGAATCGTTGATTGCTCTGGCCGGTGGGGGAGGGTTTGGAGACCGTTGCTGAGTGGTGCCAACCCATACGGTACAGTAACCCAACTCGCCAGATTCTTCGTTTCCAGGGCTATACGGGAGATGTTTTTGGTCCTTGGCTGTGGAGTCGACAGCTCTGCGGAGAGTCTGTTGGTCTTGTTTGGCTTGCTGGACTCTCTGAGCCGCCTCCTGGGACGAGGATGCCTCTGCATCTACGAGTTCCTTGGTAGTCTTTTTAACAGGCTCGTCTGGCTTGGGCCAACCTATGCCTAATGGCCAGCCTTTGATACCTCTCTGTCGAGCGTAGCCGTCTGCAACGGAGAGCCAATTGTCGGTTTTGATGTCTGCTGAGGCATCAAACGCAATAAGTATGTCGACATCTCGCCCAGGGCGGAGCAGTGGGTAGATTGGTAGGTTGTTGGACATGCCGGCGTCCATGAGCTGGATATGCTCATGCTCGTAAATGCTCCGCGGAGTGGTTTCTGGCAGCTTGCCGTACATTTTGTACGCAAAGTTGGGGATAGTGGCTGGATCAATTGGGTGGACTTTGCTCAGATCATCGTCACGGCCTGACACGAACTGGTCCACACTACTTAAGCCAGAGATGCTCAGGACCAAGGGCTTGATCTCTTTGTAGTAGTGGCTAAGGGTTGCACAGAATGCACTCCCAAAGATACCCATCAACAGAGGTACTCGAATCTCAGGGAGATGGAATCCTGTTTCTGGTGGTGCATCTTTGCCGTTGACGAACTTGCGACCCATGGCCCAGGTTGGGATTCCAGCTCCGAATTCTTCGCAGAAGAATTCATATGGTGTGATTTCATACCATTGAAACCATGAATCTTCTTTGATCAATTTCTTTTCCCTTTCCGTTGGCTCACGAGCCGCCTCTTCAACCTGGGGAATTTCGTGCCGGACGACCGTGTAAATAGGAAGTGGCCTTTCTCCGTACTTGATGGCTTCGCATTGGTTAGATAGTTTGAAATCTTTCTCGTTGACGCCCAGTTCGCCTTTTGGAACCAGAAATCGAGCTCCCAGGAGTAGTCCATATACATCAACAAGGCCAAACTCAGCCGTGGGATCACCTCGAAGCTTTTCTACAAGACCGCTGAGCAGATACTTGCTGGTAGGTAATGACACAAGAGACTGAAAGGCGACGGGTGGGTAGGCAATGTGAACAGAGGTTCTGTTTTTCAAATGCTCCAGGAGCTTGTTGAGGTTGCCGCCAGCAATGGAAGAGTTCAGCAACGTTTGCAGCCAGCACGAACCACTGACACCAGCTGTGTAGGTAACACAGTCAAATAGGCCGTCTTCATCACTGGCAATGAGGGATCCTGTGCCAGCGACAAGAGCACGGAGCCCGCCTCCTGATCCACACATGGCAATGGTAGGAATATCATCAGGGTGGATGTCTTTCTCCTCAAGGTCGAGATACTTGGCCAGCGCAATCCTCACGACGCGCTTCCGCCGCGAAAGAAATTCCTTTTCATCGTCACATAACTGAGAAGATATGCGAACTTGAGCTGTGTAGGCAATCTCGGGATTGATTGCTGGGTCGTGGGCATCTTCCCAAATTTCGTCGGCAAGAGAACCTGGCGCCATGGACAATTCTCTCTGAAGCTTCCGCAAGTATCCGGGGACGAGTTTGGACCAATCCGGCAAAATCATACCGGCTATTCTCTCAGACAAATCTGTCCATTCAGTTTCGGTGACCATGGTGATGTTTTCAATACGCTTGGCGAAGCTGTCCCATGCGGTCTTGGACTGCTCCCCATCATCATCATCTTCATCTTCATCCTCATACGTGTCAACGGGGTCGCGGTGATGCCTTTTCCTTCTCATCTTCGGAGGGGATAGCTTCGCAAATTCGTCTGACGGGTACAGCCACCAAATAAATAAGGTGCCAGCAGCAATGGTTACCGGCAGACTTGCGCCTGTGGCGGTGGTTTTTCTCGATTGAGCGACAACATTGTGCTGGAGTCTTTTGTGGCAATAGGGGGTAGACCGTCGGGAACCAGCTCTTAGGGATGAGTAAATGGCCCTCGAGCTCTTGGCAAGGTTGCCAAATCTTCTCATGGCGACAGCTTGGACACGTCTCGCGTCAAAGGTGAGGCATGGAATGTATGCCGAAGTCGCAGGTTGAGAGTGTCGCTACGGATGCATAATTGCCACGACAAGGGGGCCTGGCGGGTGTTGAGGTCAATTGGACAAGATGATGTATCTTGAGAGGTGTAGAGGCATGGCCCAGATTCTCCCACGGAATCGGAATCACAAGCTTGGTTTTTGAGTTGGCGCGGAGCTTATGTCACTGGAAAGAAGAGGCGCTACTGTTGTTCGTCGCACCCCTGGAGCCGGTCTGGCTTCGGCCTGAATTGAGCTGGCGCCGATTGCCGAGCTGGCACAAGGCGATCACTGTACCCGGCACGCCAGATGTGTCGACGCAGGCATTGTGAATCGAGAAAAACGAACAACTGCATGATTGATAAAGCCGATAATATATCTAGTATACATACTTCAAAAAGTATGGACTGACTGCGATCATTAAAGAATGTTCCTCCAATTAAATTAGTGCGCACAATTGATGCGGGCCGTCGATGTCAAGGCAACAGCTTATCGATCGTCTGGTTCAAGAATCTGCGCCAATCCGTTCTACAGCCTACGGATGTACGACTCCAACAAGTTATCATGTTTGAGCTGAGTGGAGTCGACTGGTGGAGCTACACGCCAATCACGGGCCTGGTTTTTGGTTCAGCATGGCGGGGCACAAATTATGCATCAGTGGGCTGGGGTTCTTGTTGTACTAATCTTCCGCATAGCGCAGGCGGTGAAGTTTTCTTCACAGCACCTGGATTTTCCCAGGCGGCCTTTCTTGCCTGTTGGCAGAATCGCTATTTTTTCCTGTGGATGCAATTCGGACAAGCTTACCTTGAGAAATCCCATCGTCTTGTTCACCCCATCTCCCACGTCTGTGTTTCTTCTTGTACACTATCTGCAAAAGGTAAGACGAATTGGCACCCGAGTTCCCAGGTGTGTGCTCCTTGGCCGATGACTCTTAGACCCCCACTGCCTATTTGAACGCGACTGACAATTTTATTGCTGGTTCTTTATCTCCAGAACCCCAACGTTGAACCACGCCCTTGCGATCTTTTTTGGATTCAATAGCCTCTAGAGAAAATAACTTGCGCTGGCAAAATGAGCGAGGTCGACGGCACCACCAAGCCCGTCGAGGCGCCTCCCGTTGAGCAGTCTGAGAAGCAAGAAACCACCACTGCACGGGCTGAACCAGCCGCTGAGGCTGCTGCTGAGGACACCTCTGTGGTTAAAACCACCGCCAAGACGGACTACAAGGATGTCAAGAAAAACAACAAGTTTGACCCGAGTGTTCGGGAGGTGACAGATGACCCCTTTGCTATTCGTAAACAGGTAAGGCATAGACCACTATTTTATCTCGTCTGACGTGCACTTTGCGTTTGGCATCACGCCCTTTTCTGGAGATTCTCAAGTCTAACTCAGATTAGGTCGAATTCTACTTTGGAGACTGGAACCTCCCCCAGGACAAGTTCATGTGGGAAAGCTGTGGCGGATCCGAAAACAAGCCCATTGCCATCAGCACAATTCACTCCTTCAAGCGCATGCGCACCTTCCAGCCGTACAGCGCCGTCGTCGCCGCCCTACGCGACAGCGAAACCCTCGAAGTCTCAGGCGAAGAGGGCTCCGAAACTGTCAAGCGCAAGACGCCCTACAAGCCTTTGCCCGAAGGCAAGGCCAAGGCTGAAGCTGCGACGGTCTACGTCAAGGGTTTTGGGGACGAGAACCCGGATACTCAATTCGACCTGGAGAGCTTTTTTGCACAGTTTGGTGAGGTCAAAGGTCTGAAGCTGCGTCGCACAAATGAGAATTTGTTCAAGGGCTCCGTGTTTGTGACGTTTGTGGATGAGGAAATTGCCAAGAAGTTCCTTGCTACGGAGCCAAAGCCTACCTGGAAGGGACATGAGTTGAAAATTATGAGCAAGAAGGGGTATTGCGACGAGAAGAGCGAGTTGATTCGCCAAGGCAAGATTGAACCCAGCTCTAGTGGAGCCAGAAAGTTTTATGAAGGCAGGGATGGCACTGCACGTTCGGGGGGCAAAAAGGGTGGCCGTGGGCAAGACGACTGGAAGAAGAGGCGTGAGAACGACCAAAAGAATGGCTTCCGGGACGGTCGTGGTGGTCGTGGACGCGGCGGCCGCGGCGGACGTGGCCGAGGAGCTGGTCGTGGTGGTCGTGGAAGAGATGGCGGTCGTCGTGATAATGAACAGGTCAGGGACGCCACGTACTCTGAGTAAGTTTCTTCTCTCTCTCTCTCTCTCTTGACAACTTGCTGCATCATGCTGGAAGCAAAGCAATGTTAACACACTGCAGGGCGGCCCCCGAGGAGAAGGAGTCCAATGGAAAGCGAGCTCGGGATGAAGATGGCACAACCGAGGAACCCGCGGCCAAGAAGATTGATACCAAGGAGGCTACCGAAGCATGAAGAAGTGTTTGATAAGGAGGGGATGGACGGCAGGCATATGCAACTGAATCGGACTAGGTGGCTTCTCATGTTTAGGCGTTGTGGCTGGATTATTGGACGTGTTTTATCACCATGTGTTGCTAATAAAGGTCATCTATTGCACGTCAGCCACTGATGGCGCTCCTCCTCTCCATGGACATGATATTTGAAGCGTGCCGCAGTTGATGGACCAGGACGCCAAGGGAGGATTCCATGACGTCTCCACACCAGCTTCTGGGGAGCCCGTTCAGAAGAGCAGCACATGTTTTACTGTAGACGACGCAATCAGTCTCGGTGAAGAAAGTCATGACTGGCCACCTCCGCATGTCGCTCCATGCATAATACCAGTCCCATGCCCTGCCGAGCCCAATTAGCTCCCATGACGCCCTTGGCAGTTTTAACGTCGGGCACAATGCGCAGCGCCAGCAGTAACTCTTCCATGGAGTTCCCACGGCATATGCTAACAATGCAACACATCGAACCGGCCCAAACTCGAATCCTAAGTGGAGCAAAATTTTCGGCCCATGGGCCCCGCCGGGCTCGGCCGGCAGCCAAGGTGGGGACGGTGGGCATAACCCATTTTTTCTTTTCCTTGCCGACTCCCCCCCGATGTACCTTTTCTGCCTTGCAGCAAGTAGGATTTCGGCACTTTCCTTCACTTGTCTACTTCGAGTCAGTCCGCACGAGGACCTGAGAAGACTGCGGGCTGCAGCGTGTGCCACTGCGGTACCGGTTCGGCACTATGACCGGGATTCAAGGGTAGACGAGCCGAAGGGCTGGGAGGAGTCAGTTGGCAATCTATTCGAGCCGAGTCGATCCCTGCTATGCGTTGGGACATGGTATTTTTGTCAAAAAGTTTTCCTTGGCTTTGCGGTGGGGGGCTGAGTTTTCCTGCTTGTTTTGTATTTCATCGTAGATACATGCTGCTGTTGGTTGTATTTTGGTTCCTTTAGAATCCCAGTGCTGCCACTTATATCGTGGGGTTTGAACAAATCGACTCTTTCTTTCTTGCCCTGGGCCATGGTCGAGAAGCTTGTGAAAACTCTCAGGTGAAGAAATCATGGCGCCGGGAAACAGCTTCGACAGCTTCGACAGCTTCGACGAGGAGAAGCATGAACGACCGACTGTCTTGTCAGAATCGGAGAGCTCGTCGGATCATGAGGGCGAGCTGGAGAGACGCTCGTTGTCGAGAAGCCGGTCGGTGAGATCCGGCCGGTCACTTACAACCGTTGTGTCAGAAGTGAGGGACGGTATCCAGAATCAACGAGATTTGGAACGCGGAGGCAGCGACGGGGGCCCCGACGGGGAGAATGGCAAGCCCAGAGACCCGAATCTGGTGACGTGGGATGGTCCCAGTGATGGGCAGAATCCCAAATCGTGGCAGAGGAATCGGAAGTGGGCAGCCGTCATATGCGGTGAGTCGAAGCGATGCTTCAGACGCAGAGAGAGATGGACCAAGCTGACTTTTGGCAGTATCCTTCTTCACACTCATATCGCCAGTTGCTTCGTCCATGATTGCGCCCGACCTCGAGGCCATTGGCAAGGAATTCAACGTCGACAACGAGCTGGAGAGGGCGCTCATGCTGTCCATCTTCATAGCGGCCTACGCACTCGGCCCCCTGGGCTGGGGCCCCTTGTCGGAGCTGTACGGCCGCGTCATTGTCATCCAGAGCTCCAACATTGTCTTTATGCTGTTCAACCTGGGCTGCGGCCTGTCCAGGACCGAGGGGCAGATGATTGCGTTCCGGTTCCTCGCGGGCATTGGCGGTTCCGCGCCGCTGGCCATTGGCGGCGGCGTTCTGAGCGACCTGTTTACGGCCGAGGAGAGAGGCCGGGCCATCAGCATCTACTCGCTCATGCCGCTTCTCGGACCGGCCATCGGGCCCGTGGCCGGCGGCTGGATCGCCGAGCGGACCACCTGGCGCTGGGTGTTTTACAGCACCACCATTGCCTGCGGCGTCATCCAGGTCTTTGGCCTCTTCTTCCTGCAGGAGACGTATGCCCCCGTGCTGCTGCAGCGCAAGAAGCGCCGCCTCATCAAGGAGACGGGCAATTCCAAGCTGCACACCGAGTTTGACCACTCGGACCGGACCCTCGCCCAGACCCTGGCCAACGCCTTCACTCGCCCTTTCAGGCTGCTCGCCACCCAGCCCATTGTCCAGGTGCTTTCGGTCTACCTCATGTTCCTCTACGGCATGATCTACCTCATCTTCTCGACGTTTCCCACCCTGTTCGCCACCAAGTACGGCGAGACCCCGGGCATCATTGGCCTCAACTACATCTCCATCGGCATCGGCTTCTTTCTGGGAACGCAAGTGTGCGCCCCTTTGCAAGACCGCGTCTACGCGGCCCTCAAGCGTCGCTACGTGCCCGACGGCGGACCGGGACGGCCAGAGTTTCGGGTCCCCATGATGGTTCCCGGCGCCCTGCTCGTCCCCGTCGGCATCTTCATCTACGCCTGGACAGCCGAGGTGCCCACCCATTGGATTGGGCCCAACATTGGCGCTGCCATTTTCGGCTTCGGCTCCATTATTGGTTTTCAGTGCGTGCAGGGCTACATTGTCGACTCGTATACGAGATACGCCGCCAGCGCTGTCGGTGCTATTACCGTGCTTCGGAGCTTGGCCGGGTTTGGCTTCCCGCTCTTTGCACCGGCCCTGTACAGCAATCTCGGATACGGCAAGGGCGGCACCGTGCTTGCTGTTGTTTCCATCGTGGTTGGCTGGCCGGCGCCATTCTTGCTGTGGAAGTACGGCGTTGCGCTAAGAGCGAGGAGTAAGTTTAGTGCTGGACCCTGAAATTACTCTACAAGTACACGACAGCACTGCGGATAGAGCAAGTATCATGGAGGATGAATGGGAGGTTTGCAGATGCCATTTGTTGCATGGGGCAAGTGAAAGGATGGATATCAAACGGGAAATAATGTGTTACGTATCTTCGTTTTATTACAGTTTTGACAAAAGCAACATAATACTCTATAATTACCAATATGAAGAAATTTCAGCACAATAGTTTTAGAGACACTTAAACCAGTTCCAGTATTTGTCATGATGGTCTATTCATCTAGCAAACGACTTTGTAGCATCCATTTTACCAAAAGCTCTCAATCGAAAAGGGTGGCTTAAACAGAGTAATCCATCTTTCTGTCCCCAATCACTTTCCAAAACTCCTCGACCAACTCCTTCTGACCAGTCGGTGCCCCTCGCACAGCCAGGTACACCCTAGACTCGAGCTCCGGATCCCAATTGCCAGGGTTGCCACTGGCCATTCTACCGCCGGCCTCGGTCAGAATGCACCATCCCGCGCAAACGTCCCAGGCCCAGCACCCGCCTTCCCAGTAGACGTCCATCTGACCGGCAGCCACGGCCGCGATGTTGAGAGCAGCGGATCCTAGGGACCGGAGCGAATGTACCATGGAGCCTCCCGTTTCCCGACTAGCAGCCAGTTTCTTGAACACGTCCGACTTGAGCTCAAAATTTGGTCCGTCTCGGCCAGAACCCCATTCCACGGCTACCAGAGACGTCCCGAGGCCCTGCAGTGGTCGCGGTGATTTGGCAAGAGGTAGCCTTTGTGGAGTTGTGCCCTTGATGCGCGTCATGTAGGCGCCTTGTCCTTTGATGGCTGTGAATAGGAGGTCTTGCCAGGGGTTGTAGATGACGCCGACGGCTGGGCTTTGTTCGACGGCAAGGCCAAGCGATATGCAGGCGTTGGGAAAGGAGTGGACAAAGTTGGTGGTTCCTGTGAGAGTGGGCGTCGGCATTAGCGGGCGCAAGAGTAGTTACGGATACGGAGAACGAGGCATATACCGTCAATTGGATCAACGACAAAGGTCGGCTCTGGCCCAAGTCTCACACCAGGCTTGTAGGTTTCCTCGCCCATGAAGGAAAAGGTGGGAAACGTTGCGGCTAGTCTGGTAGACACCATCTTCTCTACAGCCTGGTCGGCTTCTGTGACAATGTCGACGGCTACAAGTAGATGTCAATGGTTGGCAATTGAAGCCCAATGCTTCGCGCTTAATACAACACCAGAAAGGCGTAGGTCCAAACTTACAGTTGAGCTTGGTGCCCGTGTCAAGGTCCGCTGGGTTGGCACCAAGAATCATCTGGCCAGCCTCGTAGGCAATGGACACCATCTCATCATGGATGGCTTGAAGATTGAGCTCTGCCATGGTTGTTGCGGCTAGTCAGGCAAGCTGTATGTCCGTACTTTTCAAGGTTGACTCTGGCAAGTCTGAAGCTCCTCTGAAATCACAGTGGTTGACGCGGGGTGGAGGGGCAGCCAGGCGGGGTGACCTTGACCAGACATTTGTTGGGCTCAAGCACTCAGCGTCTGGTGCGATTTTGGGCTGGGGGGGGGGGGGGGGTTATTTTTCTAATATCTGTTGCCTCACCAGACAAGGGACCTCTGCTGGGACCTCTGTATCTACTGTAGGGATGAGGACCAATGGCGCACTTTCAGCCAAAATAAAACTCCGGCAATGTTTGCGCTCCCAAAGCTATAAAGTACAACTGCGAGGAAGAAGAACCCGATTCCCTATTGCCGTCGAATCCGTAAGCGTGGCAATTTACGTCAAGTAGCTATAGAACACACAGACTTTGACCTTTTCCCGTAGACGCGCATTGATTTCCCGGCGCTCCAATCATCTGACACGTGTCATTTCTCAAACTCTGCATTCGACCTCTCACAAACACTTGAATGTCCGCTTCTCAAATCCCTCTTGACTTGCCTGTTCAAACATTCTCTCTGAAGACAGATCTCCTTTCTGTCGGGCTGCTACCGGCACTGTTTGGACCTTCTGCTTTTGGTGCATGTGTTTGCGCCGCTCTGGTATCTATCGGCCGCGGGCTAACACCGCGCAGACTTGAGGCCGCATCGTCATCAAATGGGTTCTGGTGGGAAGCCCCAGGGCGGTTGAGTTGGCGACCTCGTTCTTCATTGTCGTAGTTTGTGGCAGGTGTCGCAGCAAGGTTCATGTCGTAGCTACTGCCAGCGCCGGCGCCGGCGCCGGCACCGCCGCCTTGGTACTCGGTGTTGCCGCGTCGACCGAGCTCTTGTTCTTCGTAATACCCATAGCCATCGGCTTCGTGGCCAACTCGCGCATCCCAAGCCTCATCGGGGTCGAGAGGCCCAAAACCACGTCGTCCGCCACTCCCGCCGTGAAGAGGCTGCTCGTATGCGCCGGCTGCGGAACGATTGTTTCTGTTCTTGATCTTGCGCACTTGATCGTTGAACCAGCCGACGACGCCGCCAGGCGCTGGCTGGGGCGGGCCATACTGGCTGTCGTTTCGTTTCCACGGCAAATATGATAGCCATGCGGGTGGCGGCAACTATACAGCGACAAAGCAAATTATGTTAGCTTTTGGTCCAAAACGGGCGCCACGGCGGTACTTGGGTACTGCCTTTTTTTTTCTCTTTTTTTTGCTAACCAGTAGGTTCACTTGAAATGGTGGTTCGGGTATGAATACGTACGCCTAATCTTTGCGCGCGGATCTTACTGTAAACAGCCCAGCCGATGACCGTTGCGAGCAGCACGACGACGATGGCGATTACGATAGCTCCGGCCATCGACACCATTGTGGATGGTATTTCGCCAAGGTTTCCTGGTCGAAGGAATGGACAAAGCAACGGCGATGTGCAGTGGATTGTGTCATCCACGGGGATGCACAAGAGAGATGCCAAAGGCGGCCACGGGCTGAACAATGCAGCCTGGTTTGTCGTTGGATGACGAATGCTGCGAAGGCAGCAGGAATCAGGAAACGGATCGAAGCTCTTTGGCTTGGGAACAGCAGGACTGGGGCCGGACTAGCAGGTCACTGGACGGGGTCGCTTGTGGGGCTGCCGTCTGGTGTCTTTTGTTGACCTGGACGGATGCGCAGAGGTTGGCTGGCAGCTGAGGCCTTGGCGCCCGGAGCCTGTGGCTCTGAGATTTGACATTGACGACACGGAGACATGGGCGCTCGATGTGGCTGAACTTACTTGACACTTACCAGACCTTACACCAACCTAGCCGTCAGTGGTCACTCTCAGCGGAAAGCAGACTGGCACTCACTTCAAGGGCCATCTTTTGACAGACGGTGCATAAGTTGTCCCATCAACACAGCCTACGTCCAGAAAGTATCAATAAACATCAACTTGTGCTATGCGCTTGCAGGCGCGACTCCGTGTGAGGTAGATTCATGAGTAGCCAATTGATACTCGGTTCCAATATTGAAGTCAACCAGACACTTAATGTTCCGCATCAAGGTCATTTCTCCACACTCCAAAAAAAGAATACGCGCCAGTTCCATGCCTCGTTTTCTGTGGACCTGCTAGAACCTGGTATCTTGCCCAACAACATTCAGGCTTCTTTATTTATTTTCCCTCTTCTGACACTGACGTCCGAGTTAAGCTTTGTAAGCTGGATCTTACTATAGATGTGCCCCCAGCTTCGACGATAGGTCTCCCACAGATGGAAGCATTTGGTGCGCCGTGCCCCAACGCCGGGCGTCGTTTAGCAAATGTTGGCCAAATGCCAGCAGACTCAAGTTTAGACACGGATGGATACATTACCGAGCTGTCCGTGCAAGTCTCCCTCCGTTCTGCAAAAGGTGTGATTGTCGCGCATGACACGAAGATGCAGAGAAGAGAAAACTAAATATCTTACGGTACCTGTGCAGAATCGCTGGTAACAAACAAAGTCGCCACAAATTAACGCATTCCCATGCCGTGATTCATCTCTCCTTTCTTTTGCTTCTGTTTCTGTTCAGCACTGGTCCCAGTGGCCGCCTTTCTTGGCAAAATCCAACCCCTTCAAGAAATTACCCAGCTCGCAGGCTCCCATGCTATCGGGCTTGCAGCCCTTGGGAACAACTACTCGGTCATTGAGCACCATTCGCACCGTGTCGTAGTGCTGAGTGCCGCAGTACAACTTTTCGATATATAGTCGTGCTCCAAATGGTATGGCAAGTGAAGCTGAGTACCCGCCAGCATTCTTGGGCGTCGTCCTGCGATAGGCGGGCAACTCGGTGGCATCGGTGAACAGGCCCAGTGCGCTGTAGATAGACATCAGGGTGTTGTCATGCGTGAAGTCGGCGTACATGAGCCGGTTGAGAGGAAACGTAGGCGCATTCGAATCGAGCGTCTTGTTTGTCGACGTGTGGTCTTCGACTGGCGTGCGGGAAAGGCGAGCGATGAGCTCATTGACATATCCAACACCCTGAGTCGGTCCGAGCGGATTGCCCGGTCCATAGCCATACCACTTCTCCAGAGACTCGTAGTATTCATATCCAAGCCACTCCTCTTTGGAGAACAGACGGCAAAATTCGGAATGCCTCTTCTTCCCTGAGGCAACTGTGTTGAAAGGGCAAAGGTCCATTATGTAGACGGTTTCATCGAGCGTAATA
The DNA here is from genome assembly GCA_020975405.1 of Keithomyces neogunnii. NCBI lineage: Eukaryota > Fungi > Ascomycota > Sordariomycetes > Hypocreales > Clavicipitaceae > Keithomyces > Keithomyces neogunnii. The sequence goes on along the minus strand of JAIOWQ010000003.1, from coordinate 4,054,537 downwards.
TTGGCGCCGGGTAGCTTCTTATTGAGACGTTCCATGATGGGAGTGGCCCAAATCTTCTTCCAAGTGGCCTGTTTCGCCTGTGCGAGTCCAGCGTCGGGCCCCGTTTCGAATGCATTGCAAGTTCCATGGTCCAAAGTGTTGTTGGAGTTGGCCCCTTCCGGAATGACGAGGATATCCTCCAAATACTTGGCGCATTTCTTCCCCTTGGCCTTGCAAAATCCAAGACCAAACTTCTGTGCAGACTTGATGACTCTGTCGGAGCCTGAAGCCCGGAAAAAAGGATCCGTCGTTTCTTGAGACAACCTGTTGTAGCGTCTCAGGAACTTCTTGCCAGACTTGTACATTTCCTTCTCGCCTAGAAATGTGAGGTCGTCGGCGCCCAGGGCATATTTGTAGCCCTTGAGAAAGCCGTAGCCGAGACCATAATCCGTGGTATCTCTTTGTATCCGCTCAATCAGGTCTTTGTACAACTTGGATTTGCCAGCCGTGGGATTACGAGATCCATGGCGAGACAAGACTGAAGCAAACGTGACATCGCAGCTCCGTGGAACAGCCGGCTCAAATTTGCCCTTGGGAGCCGAGAAGTACGGCGAATACTGGCCCCAGTGCTTGTGGGAAGTGTGGGTACAGGTGCCGTTGACAGCGCATGACTTGGAGAGTAAGCGATCACGCCTATATTTCGTATGAGAAAGAACACGTTTGGTAGATACTCGAGCGATGCCGCACGACGGCAGGCTGTATAGGTAGTTGCTGAGCACAGACAGGGGTACGCTTTACTTACGCAAAGGCAAAGCCCAGGAAGATGAAGACGGCGAGCAACATGGTGCCCATTGACAGCCTAAAAAACCTTGAGCGAGGAGGTCGCTCATCAAACGCTTGCTGCGCAGAATCACGTCCCGTCACCGGTGCCGGGAGAGGTTTGTATTTGTGTCTGGGGCCGGCGAGCGCCCTGAACGACGCGACGGCATCTGATATTGCCCCCATTGTCTGTGGCTTCGCTCACAAGGTTGGCCTAGTGTGTGGACAAAAAGGTCTGGTTTATGTTTTCGAAGTTTAAATATCTGCCCAGCTGCTGCATCATGCGCCGGCCAAGGCGGTTGTTTCGTCACCACGCGTGGGATATCGGGGCCCAAACGAGCAGTCCGTCTTTTGAGGCTGCGGTCCAAGAAGAGGCACAGAACCGTGGTTGGTCACAGGGCTTTTTAAGGACGGACCATCGCTGAACTTTTAGTGTTGAAAGGAAGGGGTCTAGGGCCAGTCCAGTCGACAACCAACCCCTGGCCCCACGTTGTCAGACACGTCCGTCTCAGGCTAGCATTGACCTCCCTGAACGTGCAACCATAGAGAGCTGGCAATAGAACCACCACTCGAAGTTTCAAGGAGTCTGGTCCATCATGACGTATGCGCCCATGACACGCATTTTCCATCATCATCATCATCATCATCATCATCATCATCATCATCATCGACCACCCCAAGTCATGCAGCAACCTTCAACAATCCATTGAATAGGTTGACAGGCACGGCTCTGTATTCAATACATGCTCGATCATGATCCCGGAGCCCAACGACGTCGCCATGGCCCCCATTTCACGCATGAGCTGTTTCAATTGTCTCCTCTTATTCTTAATGCGCAAGTCACCGCCCAACACTCGCGCATCTTCTGTTGTGTCTTCGAGTCTAGTTTGGCTCAGCCAATCAATTCAATCGCAACTTGTCATGCCACCCGACTGTCACCAAGCTCCCTTCACCACCGGCCTGCAAAATTATGATAATGCTATATACATAATGGTATCTCGCAAACATGTACAACCCCTTCCACAGCGCTCTATATAAGAAGATGAAACAAAAGTCAAGAAAAGAAAAGGTCCCCCCTCATACTGCAATGCCAACCGGCGGCTCTCCAAGTCGAGCGTCGCGTTTGCACAAAGTCGTTCCTTGCTCCATCGTGGACTGATCATCCTGTGTTGGTGCAGGTGTGCTCTCAGGAGACCATGTCGTTGGCGCCGTACGTTGTTCATCCTCACTTCCACAAGTAGACAAGGCATCGATCGAGTCGCAGCTTCGTTGTCCTATCGTTTCATCTGTAGAAAAGATTTGATAAAATCCTTCAGAATCTTTCACCGGCATTGGCTTGTTCGTAACCGAATCAAAATTTCCCCTGTTCACCTGGTCCTGACCAGGAAAGAGCCAGCTCGACACTCGAGAAAATGATTTCTTCTTGCGCAATGGCGGGCGAAGCACTAAAGGTAAAGGAGGTGGGGGTGGTTGGTGCTCGAGCACTGCTTGGTTTCGGTGTATCGTGACTTTGGTGACATCTTCATTCGTCTTCCAGTGACTAGAGATCGAGCTGGCTGATGTCTTGACTGGTGCAGTTCGAGGTCGTTCTACATTTGCATTCAAGCGCTCGGCAAATGAAGGTGCCATTGGAGGCAGTGCTGGGATAGACGGCATTGGCTCTAGTTCTGCTGTTGATTAGCGTGTGTCTTGGGGGCTTTTCTTTTTTGTTTTGCAAAGCCCAGTAAAGGGTAGGCAATGCATGAAAGGGGCCAGAGGGCATACTAGGTACGGAGGGGGCCATCGAATGGGATGTTGATGGCCGACTATTATTGGTGTAGAGGCTTTGTCTCTCAATAACGTCGTCAATACGTCTCTGCAGCATCTCTACCTCAATCAATGCACTTGCCACGCGCTCCTTGATCGCATCCACCTCGGTGGCTGTGTGAGGACGGTGTCGATGCCTGGATTTAGGTGGAATTCGTGGAGGGTGTTCTTCAGAACCCGACACAGACATGTCGGCAGCATGTCTTCGAGGAACATGAAACGACATGGAGGAATAACTGCGTTGAAGCGGCTGTTGGTGATGGTGTTCTGCACTTTCTGCACAGTAAGCCGGTGGAGGAGGAGGAGGAGTAGGAGTAGTGGTTCTGGAAAAGTCCAAGTGCGGCAGGATGGGCGACATGTATGCGTCTGGGCCGTATATGCTGAGTTCTAGAGGACGATAGTAGCCTTCACGCCTCAGAAAGTCGTCCCGATCATGGTCTTCTTGCCGAGGAAGTGGCTGGTGATTGGAAGTATGAGCGTCAGGTGGGAACTGGAATGAACCGGACTGTAAATGTTGAAAGTCAGAGGGCGCAGAAATGAACGGCCGGCGCGATGACCCGTCTGAGCAAAATCGGCTTCTATTAGTGAAGCTAGTCCGAGATGACCCAAAACTTTTCCTTTGAGGCCGTTGCTTCCAAACAACATCCGAACATTCCGCACTAGTCATAGCCACTGGGTGAGGTTGAGCAGAAGGTTGATTACGAACGACAACCGAGGGGTGCTTGTCATTGCCTGATAGCAAGGCTTGTTAGTATATTGGTGGCATTTGTTGCGCGTAGTAGGTCCATCAAAGACATTTGGCGGCAGGAAGAGAGATATTTGCTTACTATACCGTGGCTCTCGCTCAAAGCAAGAGGTCAAGGGAGACCAGCAAGTCATAATAGATGTAAACCATGACACAGAAGCCTCTTGTGAGGCACTAGTGGATACTCTCATACTACGGCAATATATATTGTGAAATTGCGTTCCTTGCATACCGTAGTGTCGTGTCCATGGAAGCAAGTACACAAAGAAAGAAAACAAAGCAATAAGCCAACCGACCAGCGATTTAAAAATTTTGAGAGGTGAGCTCGGCGGGACATAACATATGCAAGCTAAAAGACGGTCTGCAAGAGAACAACCGTCTTTTTAGACAGCCTCCAAGGCCAATCAAGGAAGGCCTCATTTGGCCCAACGCCGAGGCAAAGAGGCATTGTGGCCCAAAATGCAAACAAAGAAGCTTTGCTTGTTCCATCAAGCGCAGCTGGGTCTGGGTACTTCGTTCTTGAAGGTGCGCGATGCCAAAACTTGATAGGCTGTGCTTGAATGAAGGTCGTCCAGTCGGCGCTTAGAACAACGGGTCTGGTTGATTGACACCATCCTATGAGCTTCAAAGCCCCACCAAGAGTGTCAGAGGGCTGGTTGAGCACAGCGAGTCGATGACTTGCATTTGCCTTGGATGGCTGCACCATCATCACAAGCCTGCTGGGCATTGCCACAAGCTGCCTCCGTGAGGGTCGCGTGGTCTGCAAGCATTGGTCGAGGGCCCCTGGCGTTCATCAGCTCCCGTTTCGAGTGTAATTACGTCGCGTCCACGCCACAGTCAATGAACCTCCCACTTGGCAAAAAAGAAATCCGAGGCTGGCAAAGGCGATTGGAAATGCGTGTCAGCTTTTTGTCCTTAGACTGCAAAAAATGCCCCTGAGCCTTCCTGTTTGTTCCAGAGCCGATAGCCTTGCACTCGGCTTAGACAGGCCATTCGGCCTTGTCCGGTGGCGCCAGTGCCCCATAATGGAGGTGTTCATGTCTCGCAGCGCGGCCGTTCTTTGATCGTGTCCTATTATTTGCGCCGCAAATCTGGCTGCTAAGAATATTTTTCCCATTTCGTACTTGGACAAAGCATGGATACAGAGACTCGTACAGGCTCCCTCGGTCGTACGGAGTGCATGGATCCATACACCAACGAGTGGGTGGATGTTTGAAGTATCCATCACCTCGTACTGGATGGGTCTGTGTCGTATTGTGGGCAGAGGACGGTGGGAGAGAAGCTGCACATGATGAATCGTCATGTTAGACTGAAAGAGACTGGACCTTGCATCTCATCAGTGGCGTGACCAAGTCAAGGTTTGGTGCTGATGAGGTCCACCAGATGGCCTATGGAGAGTCCGTCGTGATTCATCATGACCTCTGAAATGTCAGCGAAGATGTTGGTAAGAACAAAGCCTCATGCTTGTCTCACGTCTTCGGGCCTCCTCTGTCCATTGAAGATGCTTTGCGCTGCCTAGACGGTGGGTGGGCATCCTTATGTGCCACTACGGCTCCGCGGCCTAGAGTTGGCATGTGCGCAGCCATGCCCTTTGGGTGTGTGGAGGCTGGGCGACTGGACAGTTCGGTGTCATGGGGAGAGTACACTTTGGAGTACTCCGTACTGATCTCGAGTAACAGTATGTTGCATTAAAAGTTGTGAAAAATATTAAAATGATGTATAAAAATAAAACAGGACGTTGGAGAATCAGCATGGGTATGTGGGCGACGCCTGCCGTGTTCGTGTTAACGAGCCGTCTGTCTGCTTTGATTTTCAATGCGAGTAACCCACTACTTGCTCCCAAGTACCTAGGTATTCAGGTGCTTGGATGAACCTGCTGTAGGTAAAGTTGCCAATTCACGCTTCAATTGTGTAACTTTTAATAAAAAATTTAATATTGCTAGGTCCATGCCATTTGGATCAAAAACAAGACCTTTGTGCTTGCTCAATCATTGACATTGGCGCCAGGCGCAAATCACCATTGGCCATGTGCCAACGAGCATCCTACCTGCCCACGGTCCATTTACTGCACCTACGCAGCTGAGGCTAACCCATCCTGCCTAGTGGGTCGGCGGTGGCAACCGGCAGAACTCCAAAATCTCAAGAATAATTGCCAATGATGCTAATAATTTGCATCGGGCTTTCATTGTCGCACCCATTGCACAGCGAGCCCGTTACTTCTGCTCGTTACAATGGCCAAGCGATCGTCACAAAGTGCAGACGGCGCTTCCGCTTTCCGAAAGCGCCAGAGGCTCACTCACGATGTCCCATCCGGCGAGGATATCACCTCCAGTGAGCAGCTCAAGCAGCTCTTGACCTTCGACCAAGACATGCGCAACGCCCGCCATGGTTTGTTCTCCCCTAAGTGGCCATGTTTATCTATCATTCATGTTACTAATTCCCCCGTTCTATAGGACTTCAATCATTGAAGCTTTTTCTTGACGGCATTGTCTCGACCACAGGTGACCGCAAACCCAACATCGCCATCTTGCAAGGCTATCTTGAGAGAGTCAAGCCGCGGGACACTAGTGAGGAAGCTGTCTACCTTCATGACATCATGGAGATGTGGTCATTTTCTATCCAGTCAAATGACGAAGGTGTCATGTCCTCTGTTGCCGTTGTTCTCGCGCTTCTCCTGCAGGTATTGTCTGAGTCTCTGCATCTGGTTCCTTTCGGACTTGGCGTTTGTCAGACTTTGGTCCAGGAAGCGCAGCTCAAATGCATATCAAAGAACCTTGCCGTCGAAAAGGGAAAGAGTTTTATTATCTCCCCTACCCTACGGCTTCTACGTGAAGCTGTCTGCTTTGACGGGGGAGCCTTCGCCAAGAAAATCGTCCGAGCCAGGATTTATACCTTTACGGCGCTGGGACGAAACTTGGAGGTTGGTCATGCAGGAGATGCTCAGGAAGACGCCCGAAAAGCCTCAGTAAGAACTCATGCTGTACGATTCTTCTTGAGCTGCCTCAAATATTTGCACTCGGAAGGTAGAAGAGAGCTGCTTTCACAGCGTGATCAGCTCTCCCACCTGACATACATGATGAAAAACGACCCCCCACAACTCATCATCGAAATGATGGAGTCGCTTAAGTTGCACATATTGGCTGATGGCAAAATTTCTCGTGAAATCAAGTTCAGAGCTTTCAACACCAAGATCCTTATGCGCATCTTGTCACTCTACTCATACTCACAAGCGACAGCCAATGACGAGGAGAAAGAACTGATTTCCGAAAAAGCACATCAACTCTTAATATATGCATGTACAAATCCTAGCGCCGGCATACTCTATCCGTACAAGGGCCTGTACCCGAAAGAAACCGACGACGAGTTTTCGGCTGTCGCCTCGAGAAGGAGAGACAAGGAGACGGATGAAGACCCCTGGGAAGGCAAGCTCCGAGAAGGCATCCCTGTTTACAACTTTGCTCTGTCCGAATTTGCCAGTAAACTTCGACCTTGGTCCAACTTGAAGCACTGCGAGCTCCTAGTTGCCATCTTTGGTGCTGCACCTGAACTCATTTCGGACTACTTTTTCAATAATCAGTCATTCACATTCGAGCCTAAACTCTCCATGACCTGGATTGGTTATGCGACATTTTTATTCAACACCATGATGATCCCACTGCCGGCATCGTTCGGCGACGCATCACGATATGCGGTTATCCCTCCTCCCACTACTGTTGTCCTCGACAACATAATTCCCAAGCCAATCAACCAGAAAGTTCTTGTCCGATGCCTCTCTCCAAAATCCCATCTAACCTCCTTCTTTGCGACAAGGATCCTTGTTGCAGCTCTGGAGAAACTTTCAGCTGCTGTCACCATGCTCGATGGTCAATCAAAACAGAAGAGCCCAGTGTGGATGGAAGCTCGTCGACGTCTAGTGGACGCGTTTTGTCAGCGCTTACCAGATATGAAAGAAGTTGTTCGTTGCTATAAAAGCATTCCGGCTGAGAACATTATTCACAGGACCTTGACAAGCCGTCTGTTGCGACTCTATTACGAAGTCATCCCCCGGGTTGCACTTGCGGCTAATTTTGACGTTTCACCCCTTTTTGCGGATGTTCTCAGACGCCTCGACGAAACCGAGATGCAGGAAGAGAGCAAGACGCTCGCCTTGGCGGAACTCGGGAATCTGGTCATGGTGGCAAGCTACTCCCCTGGCATGCGATGGTTTGCGAAGCTCGAGTCTCTTTCACCATTCATTTCACTCCTGCAATTACTTTGCCGAAGCGAGAATGGTGCCCTGCTTGACCAACTCAAAAATGTCCTGAGAGACGTGTCTGTGGAAAGTCAAGTAGTGACAGGCTCGAGGGATCTGAAGCCCTTGCTACAGGCGCTGCGATGTGCCAGGGACAAACTGGGGGTTGAGAAAATGGAAGCAGTGTGGCGCTTCTTAGATAACTGCGTCAATCGCTGCGCCACTTCACCCATCAAGTATTTGGATTTGATGAAGAATTACTCTTTGCAGATCGATTCTGCGAGCAAGGGTAACGGCGCTTCTCTACTCTCCGTTGTCATCGTGGAGCAATTACCCTATGTGATCGGCGCCGCGGACGGACTCGCCCATGACCAACTTGCGACTTTTGTGTCACTATATTTCAACGCTATCCAAGCGTCGAGGATTGATGATGTGTCATTGGAAGGACTGTACAAAGATGCACAGAAGCACTTCTCCACAACTTCAGTCAAGCTGGTCAGCCTCGGAGATACGAAGCAGGTCAAGAGTTTGAAGAATCATGGCGGAATCCCGTGGGCAGACGGTACATCTGTTCATGAAGCTGAAAACAAACGAGAAGGGCTCAGTGTCAACCCAGAATCCCTGGCCGAGACCCTGCATGTATCATTCTCGTCCGACGAGGACGCAACAGTGCTGACCAAATGGACAAGCAAAAGTGTGGAGGACATGATAGATGATGGATGGGCCGCAGGGTTGGTTCGCCTTCTTGCCTCGGAACACATCAACCTGCGCAAAGAAGCACTTACCGGTATTCTCAAAATGGCGGCACAAATTAAAGAATCATCATACGAAGAAAAGACTCAGATTTGGCTTCTCCTTTCTGAAGTAGCAGAGTCATCGAGAGGGCAAGTGGATATAGGCCCAGTGCCTTCAGCCTTCACCGCATTCACCATTCACGCCTTGGAAGTTTTGAGAACCCCTCTTCATCCTCTTTACCCCAAAGTCAATTCATACCTTACCCGCAGTCCCCTCTGGAGGCTGGATAAGCTTCCTCTGGTGCATGACATTCTTCACGGGACACCGTCTGAAGATGACAAGTATTACACGGAACTCACTTGGCTACTCAACTACATGTTGGATAGTCTGAAAACTCCGTCCGACCTCGGTACATTCCATAAGAAGCGCTGGTTCGAGAAGATATTGGCGCTAGGAAGCAATCCCTACTTGCGCTCGGCATTGCGCACCAGACTTTTCAAGCTCATTTACAGAGTAACCTGCATTGAGACTGGAAGCACAACTCTGATTACCAGATTTGGTGCTCTCTCATGGTTTGATTCGCAACGGGCAGCATGCAATGTCGATGAGACAGCAGCGGTATATGAAGCGCTGATAAAACGAACTTGGGAGACTTGCGATCAAGAGCGAGTACGTGCATGGAGCAAAGGGGGAGTTGAACAACTTTTGGAGAAGATATCTAACGAGTAGAGTCGTAGAGGCATGAGCATATAATTTCACGAAGCCATGACAAAACATGACCCTGTTCCTTGACCGTCTTGTCCACGCGTCAGTCCATTATTAGCCTGTGCTCTTCTCTTGTGATGAATTTCCTTCGTAGCAACTAGCCGCGCCGTGCTTGTCAGATCAGCCCATGCTATCACTCTTCAACGGGCGCGAGTTCATCCCTGGCCCCTTTTTTGAACCTATATCATGTCTCATTGGGGTGTCAGCATCTGTAAACTTCACGAGATGTATACCAACACACACCCCATGATGCGCAGCGCATCCATCAGCCAACACGGCGCGTAACTATCTACGGTGACAGTTTTGAAAGGCGGCGTGTAAACGGGGCATCGTCTTGTGGCCCAGACAGAGACGGTACGGGTACTCCAACGTTTGAGTCTTTTTCCCTTGGCGACAAGGAGTGTAGGCAAGCATGTATTGAGGAACGGGTGACTTCTTTTTTCGGAGGGACACCATCTTAATATGAGACATGATCACGCAATGATACCGATGATGGGCGGTGTCTGATGAGATTTGAGATATGGCATGGTTCAAGTTGGTTGCAACGAATTTATACATTGACTCAACTAAACAGGAAACAAAAACATGGCGGCTAAGCTGGCAGGCGCTTTTGCCGCATCTGCCGAATTCATCTCTTCTTTTAACCCCAAATAAATCAAGCCAAATCAGACAATAAGCCATATCCTGCACATGGTAAGTCTTCTTGAAACATGATTATGCTATGTGTAAAGTTTCAGGTATCCAGATAGCCCCGGGTCTCTGACGGACCCATCACAAATAACAACTCAAGGCAAACAAACACCTTCTTACGCTATCGATCCAGTTTCGCCGGTTTCCCCGACTTCTAAATGAGGGGGGGGAATAATGACATTAAATATGATTAGAACAAAATGAATAAAAGACACATTTCTGAAATTTAGAACTCGGAAGCTCATTTGTTTACCCGGTCTTGGGCAGCTGGGTCAACAGGTTGTCATTTTAGAGCTGGCCAGAAAGGAGAGCCTCGGTTGCTAATACGCGCCTCAGGTTAGTGGCACAATTCACAATGTTTAGCTTCATATAGACTCGTATAAGTACTCACCGCTGTTGATATAGGCTCTCTTCGCGTCCAGTGGTACGTCAAACCGACGCTCCAATTCCTGCTTAATGCCCTTCTTGGTGACTGTCATCAAATCCGCGGTCTTCAGTATATCTCGAATTTCGGCCAATAGGGCATCATCGCTGGGTAGGCCGACCATGTCATCGGGGTTGAAGAACTGCGAGCCACCAAATTGACTCATGCGGTGGTGTCCCATCTCTGAGTGCGCAAGTGACATGCGGGAGTTGTTCCGAGAATCATAGGGCATGTTTGGCATAGCATGTGCTACAAACCCCGTGGTGGAATCAGGTCGGCTAGGGAATCCGTACTCGGATACGGCAGCCTGTGCTTTAGTTCCGTAGCTGATTCCTGAAATTTCGGAGCGGGTATCGTCTCGGGAAGTCTGCGTCTCCCAAAGTTCGGCCTGGTATTCCTCCCACTTCTTGCGCGGGATGGAATCGGGGTCGAATTTGCCCTCGTCTGAAATGACCACCTTCTTGCCCTTCTCACCAGCGACGACACGCGTGTTGCCCCAATTGAAGTCGTCCATGTGCCAGAAGGCATATAGTGGCAGTCCAAAACTGAAGACGGGGACAGCCAGGACATATAAAATCATCCAACCAACCATTTCCCACTTACGGCGCAGAATGAAAATGATGGCTTGAAGACCATATATGGCGCCGAGCAAAATAAAGGCCGTCATCGGAACAACACTAGCTTTTGTGGCAACAAGAACGATCAAATAGGCGATGTAGGCTATTGTGACGGGCTGCACAACAGTGCTCAGCAAATCAATAAAGACAACAAAACGCATGCTGAAACAGCAGAACCCACAAAGCTGGGCCATTGGAATCAGTTCAATGAGGTTGTGCACAGTAGAATTGATCCAACGACGTCGTTGAGACAGGAAGACCTTCCAGGAGTCCGGAGCAATCGTCCAAGCGTGAGCACTGAAGAGGTATTTAGTCTTGTACTTGGAATGAAACTTTAGAAGCAGCGTTGTCAAATATCGATCTTCACCAAGATGTAGCAAGTTCTTCATGTGTAAAGTGTCGACCCGAATTGTGGCGTACGAATCAACGACTTCACGACTGACAAAGAGCGGCTTTCCCGTCTCGGCAGCTCGAATTCTGTACATGGAAAAACAACCAGGCAAACAAGTGACGGAGCCGAACAGACTTTCAAAGGCCTTTGAAAGATTGTGAGAGATATAATACTCGTAGACCTGGATCATGGTTATAAAGGAAGACTTGGCATTCGTCAAGGCCGTCTCTCCGCAAACTGCAATCAAACGGGTATCGTTCAGGAAAGCCGAAACCATTCGTGTGGCGGAATCCGGGGCAACGACGGTGTCAGCATCAATCTGAAGCATGAATTCGTAGAAGGTTGGGTTGACGCCGATGATGTTGCGGATCTGGTGGTACATTTCGAGTTCGAGGGGGCTCATGGCCAAGTTATAGTGAACGCGGTTCAAGAAACGCATCAAAATCATCTGCGAGTCACGCTTGCCACGGTTACCCGGACGAGCAACTTCTGAGGGCTTGCCAACCTTGACGATGACCAGGAAGGGGACAATGTGGCCTTGAACCTCGTACAAGCCTGAGTAGACCTTGCCCATGTTATGTTGCTTCATACCTTCGCCAAGAGATTCAAAGCTGAGAGGTTCTGGATCTACCGTCTCAGAGACACCAAGAATATCTAAAACGATACGGGGTGTAGGTCGATCGTTGCCTTGGCCAATAATCATGCCATCACAGATAATGACGAGGAGTTTGCGCTTATCATCATAGCGCATTCTGGCCGCTGAATCAATAGCACGGCGAAGAGAGTCCTCGTCTTCAGTATAGGCAGGAATTTGACACATGACAAACTTATCCAGATTCTCTGGAACATTCTTGCCGCCGAATTGAAGCGCAGCAAAGAACTTGAAGGCAATAACCGACACTAGCAGAATGGAGACAGCAAGGACCAGATACTCGGCAAACTTGCAGCGTGTCGAGTTTCTAGTGTCCAGATCACCGACATAAAACAGATAGTCGAGACATGTCTGCATGCGGGCTTTAACGTCGGGCGAAATAGACAGAGAGTTCCAATACTTGGTGATATCGGTACCGGTTTGTGTTTGAAAAAGTGAGACAACCTTCTCGTCCATGAATTGAGTGAGTTTGGGGTCGTTCGGAGGCGACTCGCCAGCCTTGGCACGAAGACGGAGTCCACCATTTGTGTAAGTAGTCAAGTCATAGACACGATTTCCAAGGATGGCAATGACCTGTTGTTTGGACCCAAGGGTCGCAACATACTCAGGCGAGTAGCCAATAGTACCCTGGCCATAGTTGCCCCTGAGAAATATGAGCTGCTCAAGGTACCAATCGGCACGCGTGTCATTGTTAAAATAACGGAAATCGTGATACTGGGCGTTCAAATCGAGCGAGTTGACCAAGGTGGGCGATCCAGTGAAGTTGGTGTTTTTGTAATCAAGGGTCACCTCTTGAGCCACGGAGCCATCCACACCTTGGCAGAGAGCAGAGACCTGAACAGGGAAAAGGGTGCTAATGTCCATGCCAGCATAGTTTAGCATTGTCTTTCTGCCAACAAACTTGGGATAGTGGCGCTCAGCAAAGCTACCCAGGTCGATAACATATCCGCGAATAGACACATAAGCCGAGTTCCCATCTTTACCATTATGAGAAGAAAGTTCGGCAGCGCTGAAAACATTCTGCTTGGGGCAAATGAGCATAGGAAAAACAACAATGAAGAAAGCGGCAACGAGACACATAAACCAGATGAGCATATTGATAGCCAACTTTTCTCGCCAGGCCATACGAACATCCTTTCGAGACATACGACCAAGCCAGCGAATCAAAAAGTCTGGAATAAACCAAGTGAGGAAGTAGACGGTGAAGATCCAGCGCTTTCGACTAGGCGAATCTTTGTACTCTTCAATTTCCTCAAGGTTCTTCTCATTCCCACGCTCGGCCATCTGCTCACGGGTGTCAAAGTTCTTGAACATGTCTCCGCCACCAATAGCGGAAGCACCAGCTTCAGATCGAGTATCGTCAGAGCCGAAATAGCCGGGTCTTCCCTTTTCTCCATACATCAAAGGGGTGTTACCACCTGAAAGCAATTGTTCCTTGGAGGCACCAAAGACATCACGCTCTACAGGTGTCAGTCCATCGTTGCCATAGCCATCCGATGATTGCAATGCATAGCGTCCTTGTCCTGTAGAGCCTTCGATAAGCCGTGCAACCTCCATCCAGCACCGCTCGCTGAGGAATACGCCAGTTGATCCAACCTGCACCTCGTTGCTGGGCCAGCGCTTTTCTTCAATGACCATTTCAGCACGCTCTCTTTCGCTACCAACCAGGATAGTTTCGGCATCAGTCATTCCAAGAAATTCGCCAAAGGGCAGGAATAGGCTGAAGTCGGCAGATCGGAGTCTTTGGCTAATTTCGGCGATACCAAACGTCTGCACTTGAGTGCGGACACATTTGCTATCAAACTGATTGGCGATCCGGCGATCATTGGGCTTCAAGCAAAAGATGAAGTAGGCGTTCGTACTCGGATCGGTCACAGCTCTTTGTACGTTGTCCAAAGACGTAAGAAACTGTCCAGACGCCCCCTGATCGATTCCAGCCTTGTTGCCGCGCTTGGGGCTTCGGGATTCTGCAGGCACATTGCTGCTTTCAAAAATATTCCCCTCCTGTTGACGACGCTGCGACGCAAGTGGTCGACCTCGTCCACCTTTGCGAGACATGACACTTGGGGCGCGCATTGGCTTAGAACTAATGGTGGCCTGCATGACGGTTGACTTCTCGACGGGATGGTTCACGGTTTGGAGAACAGCTTGGCCAAACAACCTGCCGACGAACTCGCTCTTGGTAGAGTTGAACATGTTGAGCAAGTCGACAGAAACGACTTCGCCATTTTCCTCAATTAGACCCTTGACGGGATAATCAACTTCGCCAGCAAAATGTCTGACAGTGAACGATGCAGCTGCGTTCTCTGTGTAGAAGTTGCTGCCAGGCAGCTTAGCGGTAGCAGAGCTAACCTCGATGGCAGGGTTCTTCCCTTCAAATCGCTTTCTCAAGCTTTCGAGAAATTGCATGTCAGTCTTGTTGCGGCGAGTCTGGTCATCGAGAATGCTCAAAAGACCATTTCCGGGTTTCAGCAGGCCTTTGACAGCGTCTGAGTTGTCAAAGTAGCTGGTCGGCGCTACGCTGACTTCCTCTGACTCTAGCATATCGGCCTTCCGATCAAAGAAGTTGTGCAAGGTGACATTGTAGATGGCTTCAGTAGCAGCATTGTTGAGGAGTTGATCGAGGGTTGAGCCAGTAGCAGTCTGCTGGGCAAAACCTGGGAAGTCAACGATAGATATGGTGTTGGCAATGTCATCTTCTGGAGCACAGATTTTCTGATTGACGCTTTCCAGAATCCAGGCAACAAGCAGCGAATAGAGCGTCCTAGCCAGCTCGTTGGCATGCGCTCGTGATCCAGCAGGGTCGAGCATCACAGTCACACGCTCCTTCTGAATCATCTTGGTTTTGTAGCCCAAGGTACTTTGCAGGTCGCCAAGACTTACGCCCAAGAAGGCAGCAATAATACCAAGAACATCCTTGTTCTTGACAGTTGTCGAAGTTTGACCGCCTTCATGGGAAAATCCCCCGCTGTCGTCACCAGTAGCACTTGTGTTGCTAGTCGACTCAAACTCGAGCTGGCCAATATGTAATATAGCCGCCAGAATTTGACAAATTTCGGCAATATCACTTCTGGGAAATTCGAGCTTCTTCAGGGCTGTTTTGAAAAGCTGAAAACCTTCGGCGTCATTAATGCCAACTTTAAGCTGAGTAGGATGACCCAAGTACTTCCAACGTTTAGATCCGTTTGCGCCATCGTCAAGTCCTAGGTGAGTTTTTTCGGCCTGGCTTGTACCAGCCAACAGATAATAGAGCACGTGGAAATTTCGCTCTCCGGTAGGGACATCAGCAATGCGGCTTCGCTCCAGTCGATGATCGAGAAGCTTGCCGCCAAGAAGAACTGGATTAGTTGTAGCAGATGTGTCATATTGCAGCTCATAGAAGAGGCCTGACTTGGAAGCCGTCGGAGTAGTCGCGGTTTTGGTTGTGCTAAGAGAATCGAAGATATATGCGGCCAGTGAGAGTTTGTTTGAGAGAGGTGTAGACGACTTGTCCAGAAGGGCAGTTAGTACATGGCTTCGAATTGTTGATTTGCCAGATCCAGATTCACCGCTATGGAAAGGCAGGTTAGCACTGGTAGAAATGCTTCGCTTATTGAGGTATTCGGGAACATCTCTTCACTTACAGAAAGACAATGGCTTGGTTTTCTGATCGGTGACCAAGCCTCAACCAGGCACGATCGGCCATATCTTCGGCACCAGCCATAGCACTGCCAGCTTTGCCGCCATCGGGTCCCTTGTTAGAGGAGGTGTAAGTATTTAGACACACAAGGGCGTGTGAGGACAGCCTCGCTGTCGGATGAGACACATGGAAGCGACTGGCCAAGTGACCAGTGATATGAGTATCCGATTGCAGGTGTGCTGGCAATGAGGGCAACGAATGTTGGGTGTGAGCCCCTCCGCTTCCACCACCTAGGGGAGGAAGGGTTGATGCCATGACAGGCAAGAATCCAGCCAAGGCAGCTGGATAGGTTTGCAGGCAGGCTGAGAGAGTAACAGATCCCCGATTACGGTGTCGAGATTCACACTGTCTCCCTATATGGCATGTGATATCGTATTGCAGTCGTACGACGAGGTCGATGGTTCAGATGATGAACAAGATCGAGAAGATAGATTGACGTCGAATCAGATAGCGTCGAACCGGAGAAGCGACTGGGGAAATGGATAAATTTGGTTGAAGAGGAGAATGAAGTGCTCTCAAATACTGTAGTCAATGAAAAGCGAATGTATGAAATTAGGAAACAAGATGACGCCGGCGTGTCGGCTCGCTGACTAGACTCTTAGAGGAGTCAGACACATTTGGCACTGTTTGAGTGAGGGTTTGGTTGTGAAGTTCTCCGGCAACCACAGAGGAAAGGGATGAATGTTTTCTTTGCCTGAGCCCAGCCAGGAATGGGTGGATGGCATGGGCATTTGCGCTGGCTTGGTTGGACGAGCAAGGCCTAGAAAATGCTTTTTGTCTGGACTAATAACACGGCTCACGGATACTACGGCTGGCGGGAAAGACCGGGAGCGCACCACCTTGAACCAGACTCGTACTCCTAGTTCACCCCCATCGGCTGTGCAGGGAAGCGAAGAGCAGCTCCAGTTGTTCGGACCCTCCTGTGATCCACTAGGACAGCACTACGAATACTTAGCCAGGTCGGTGCTGGCGTCAGGGCCTGGCACCAACCACAGGTTGCCAATTTGAAGCGTTGGAGAACTTGCATCATAGAGATAGACTACGAAGTACGCAACACACTACTCCGTACTACCATCACATACGTGGACTCGGACAGGTTGTACAGCGTGACACTGGGCTGAGGGGATCCCGCTATTCTGCAAGTGCACGGGTGCTGGTTGGGGGAAGAGTGGCTGAGCAACGAGGTGCATCTCGAAGAAAATGGAGGGGCGAAAAGAAGGGGGAAAATACGCACAGCGAGTGAGATTGAGGATGCGAGAGGGGGGGGCTCACGTCAGTGATGTCGGTATGTGTGATGTACGGAGTAAACAACGCGCATAAACCGCAGCCGCCTAAGCCATGGTCCCAAGCGATTGGTATGCTATGCATTGCCAACTCGCCACAACCCAAACACACAAGGTTGGCTGCACAACATGCCGAATCACGGCGAAAGCCCAGATCGTGCGAATCACAAGCCTAGGGGTGATGCCCCTCCCCCTTCCATCTTCCAGGGGATACAGCGCACGGCATACGGAACCACAGTTGACAGTGAGGCGGTGCTAGCATTGGTCTTCGAAAACACTGCGTGATCATGAGAACAGGTGAATTTTCAGGCAAGGATGTTCTTGATCCGTCACTAGCATTTAAGTCACCACTGATTAGGGCATGAAATCAAATTGATCATCTAATTGAAAATGTGAGTTTGCTGACGGTCTGCAAGAATCAGGAACAAGGCTTAAGAGAAAAAGAAATTATGGAAGCCCCTAATTTCATTTCAGCACTCCAGGAGTACTGTGCAGCCCGGTAAGTCTGTGCCGTCAAACTGTATTTACAAAACGGATGTCCCTGTCTCGCAAGATATCCCACTTAGACTCTGTCTCTCAGCCTACCAATCACAAATGCGGGTCTGTTGACAGTGACATGTGGTTTCATATTTCAATTTCGCCCCAGGCTTGTTTGGTGGCATTTTAACCCCAAGTCCATGCCGAGGACGTGGGAGATGATAGAACCAGCAGGGGTGGCAGGATAGGCTGGTGATATCAGCTTCTTTCGGCAGTTCGGATCTCTTTAGGCGCGAGCCGTCTCTTTCAGGTGCTCTAAGTCCCCAACGACGTAACTTTGCGCCTGGCCTAATTATGAGCCGTCTATCAACTGTGCAACTCCGTCGGACCTGCTTTGAAGCACTCAGTGGAACACAGCTGCCAGTTAGCAATCAGCGCCATAGTACTACTAGTTCCTTCGCGTTGCTCGATCACGAATGCGGCTATGGACACAAAACTCATGACTGTCGACGGTCTATACTATCTCGTGACTGGCAGCTACGTGTCATGTATATGCGTCGAACAAGTTAGTCAAGCCATGTATTGGAAGTTAGCGCTCCTGTCAAAGGTTGTTTTTCAAACAAGCAGTATATTGTTGTATCAAGGACGGCGTATTCTGTAGCAGAAGAATCTAGGGGATGCCTATCTGGTATGCGTGAAAGCCCATGATTGTCTATCACTCAAGTATCTTTGCCAGTCCTGGTGCACTTTGTTTCACGCTTTCGGAATTCTGCTGCCCGCCAAGCTCAAGCTGGGAATTGGATAAAACGTAGGACAACTACAATTCGACACTGCGTCCCTATTAGCACAACACTTCAAGTTGCCTGGTCCGTCAGTGTATCTAAGCAACGGCATTACTATCTGTTGTTCAGGCTATTTTCGTTGTTAGTTTGACAGCCCCTCTGCCACGCTCCCCGTTCAATTACTCATGGTCTATCAGTTCTAGTTCCTTTTCCCCTCAGTTGATCTCCTTCAGGTATGGTGGCAGGGAATAAAGAGAAAAAGGGGTGCCTAGTGGGCCGCCATCGCGTTAATTGAGTACAGATCAGGGCATCCCCATATTAGTATCATGCATAATGCTCTGTACTTGGGGAGTCCAGTGGCGACAAAGAGCTTGGCATTATTAACCCGAGGCCTTGCTGAAACTGGAATCACTGTACTCGGAGTACTGGAACTCACAACATTGCACTCCAGATGTCCGCTTGGTCATATCCCACCCTGCATGCAACCAGGCACTGGGCTGTGGAGCACCGCATTGTGACATGCTGACTCAAAGCTGCCCAGAAATAACCGCGACCAAACCCCTGGAAGATGGTCATGGCCCTCCATTCGCCCGTAAAAATAGAAGTCGGGAAAGCACAGTCAGCACCTGAACATGTTGAGAGTGAAACTTCGCAGCAGGATTTACAGTAATACTACATGGTGCTGGCTTTGGCACTGAGTTGGCTGCGATGAAACGGCTGCCAGTGGCGGAGCAGGTCTCAGCGCCAGGCTCCTGTTTGTTACGAACCTGTCCTCAGTGCGGAGTGCATCTTCCAAAGTTGTACCAGACGTGTCCCACACACACATACGGAGCACATTCCCACCCTCCTCGCATGATCAATGCACGACACTTCTTTTTCGGGATACGAGCGGCCACTGCCGGTTGACTGCTCTGTGGTTGGTCAGGCCCGGCGTTGGCTGGTGCCGCTGACAACAAGGTCCCCACCGAGCTGCCATAGAGCCGCACATCCCCTCTTCGTATTCTTGTTCATCTTGCATTTCCCGCTCGGCTTGGTTTCTGGCGAGTCCTCTGCCCATTACTTCAATGACATTGCTCCGAATATACTTGCTCCCGAGCTGTTTCTGGTGAACACAAACGAACCCCGGTTGGAAAAGCCATCTGGTTGATGATTTTCTACTGAGTCCAGATTAATTGCGTGTCTTTTGTCAGAGCAACCACTGGATCGATCTGGCGGTTGCGGGGAGAAAATCTCTGTGGTGATGTACTCCATCCTGGACCTAGTACAAAAGAAAAATTGTCAAGAGCTGCTGTGTTTGTGGCGTCCAAATACGTGCTGTGTTTGGTGGTGTGCTATTGAATTTGCCACTCAGAGCTGGAGCTCAGAGCTGTTACCAGTGGGGAAACGGACTGGGCCGTCACCTGCCTCCAACCGGGTTGGGGCCACAGTGGCCACTTGCTCAATTGCTCAGTTGAGCGTCGTTTAGATCTGAATATCCGGCAGTGAGCCACAGAGCGTCGTTCTCTGGTTTCTGGCATGGTGCGGGTTCGCTGAAATAGGCACAATGCGCGCCTATATCAACATATCAACCTATTTTACGTTGTGCGTTGCCCAGCGCTGGAGCCCACAAACAGGCCACCGTCAGTTGGTGTGCCATTAGCCCCTGCCTCTCCGAAGCTAGCTTGAGGCTAAGCCCCTGGACAGTAAACCAACGGCGCTGCGCCAGGCCTATAGACGCCTAGAACATCGAAGGGACAGCGCGCCCTGTGGAGATCTGCGCATTTGGTCTGTTCCGTGCGCCGGAAACTTGCTTGAGTTGACTTGGCGTCGTTCTTCACTCCATGCCCCTTGACTGTGGGCACACTCTAGTGTCATCGTCTGCTCTTGTTCCATGGTCTGTGGATTTTGGATCTCGCGTAGGCAGAAAAAGCTTCATCGTGGTTGTGTTCCCATTGGTTTTTAATCTTTTATCGTCAAGTCTTGCTGGGGCCTGCCTCACTCGCTTTGGCAGCTTTACCTTCGATCGTTAATTTCTCTTTTTCTCGCTTCACACGCTCTCCTGCTGCTCTACCCATCTTTCGACGAGAGGGAAGAAAAGGAGTTTGTTGGACGCCGCCGTCATCGGGTTTCCAGTCATCGACGTCAACAACACGGCGCCTCTACATCCCAACTTTGCTAGAGTACCTTACTTTGAAGCGTTTATCAATACCAAGCCCGACAGCTTTGAATTGAATCAACTGATTCCTCGCCAAACATTGGGTCGAAATCCACTCCCCTTCTCGACGGTGGGCATCCTTTCGCTGGCGTCGTTGGGCCATTCCTCGCCCAAGATGGCGAACCGCATGTCCATGTTTTCCATGGCCTCCGAGAGCCTGGGTAATCAGAGAGCAGGCGGTCCTCAGACTGCCCAAGTTTCGACGACGACGTTGCTCAATGCTATACATAACATTTACCTTGCCTCCCAGCCTCATCAACTCGAGTCAAGCACCAGCCTGGTTGTGAATACATGGCTCACTGCGTCTCAAGCCAGTCCCACGGTTGACCCAACACTCGCTTCCAAAGCATGGGAGCACGCCCGTCGACGAGCAGAAGACGGTTGCATTATTCTTGGGTATGTCAAGGAAGTCGTTTGTTGGCATTTCGGCTCCAGCGTACTGATGCAGCCCATTACAGGTCTCTCCACCAGTCGACTCCATCGGTTTTAAACCCGTTCCTAACCAGCTTTCCATTCTCCATCCCATCTACAGTCTATAAATCGCTAGATGCCATTCAGCCATTTCTCCGATGTGTGACACCTTACAATTCTTCAACGACTCGACATGCTGCCTTGGGTGTGACCTTGACGCTAAGCTTGACGGGAAATCTTACTGCCGCGTCCATTGCCCTGTCCCAGGGCGGCATTGACACTGTCAACGGACTGCTCAATATCCCATCTGAGGCAGGCTATCGTGCCTTTGACGTATTCTACTACCTTTTGACATCAGCGTCAACACCAGCCGAGCGAGAGTTCTTGGGGCTGCAAAACCCTTCTTCGTACACTCTGTTGTCACGCTCCGGCACGTACGGGCCGCCGTCTTACCTCCCCACCGCCGATGACGGCGCTTCCGCCGATGATTTCCGTCAGGCCCTCAAAGACATAGGCATCAAAGGCTCTGCACATAGAAATTTCATTTCAACCTTGGCTGGTTTGCTCAAACTTGGAAATACTTTGGACTACGGAGTAGAGTCAGACGCTTTGGAAGAAATTTGCGAAGACGTTGGTGGCCTCTTGGCTATTGAACCCGAGACACTGCTCAAACAATGCAGCACTGAAGACAGATGGACTTTCATAGGAGGGCTCTATGAGTCTCTCGTCGACTGGGTCATTTCCAAGGCAAACGAGGCTATTGCCGCGCAAATGGTTCGTATCAGAAATGGCGATGAGTCGCCTGATGGTCGTGGAGTGATTACACCGACATCAGAGCAGGACTCTGGTGACTCCGTGGCCATAACTGTTATGGAGGTACCCCAAATCACTCTTGGCAAGGCACTCTCTATGCGCTCTATTTTCGATGATTCCCAAGGTATCAACACTGAAATGATTGAGGACGGCGTGAATGTTTCACCCGCTGGATCTTCAGTTCTTCGAGAAATGCAGCAAGCTGTCGCAGACGTCGGTCCAGAATTGGGCATCATGACAGGTCCAGAGGGTCGCGAACGACAACACGAACTGGAGAAGCGGGAGGTTGTTCTTGAAAAAATTGCCTACGCGGCGGAGGAAGGATCCTTCCTTCGCAAGTTGCTGTTCCCCATCGATGGCGAAGGCATCAATCTTGGCCGTGCTGGTCGCTTTGACTTGCCTGCCGTACTTGGATCTAACCGCTTGTGGTATCATCTTTCTTTGCACCCAACTGACGATTCCCCTACCCAACTTGCCGCTCTGCCATCCATTACCTCTGCTTGGTCGGCGGGTACTGTCTCGCGCCAGCTTCGCTCTTGGAGACTCCCAGAGTGGGCAAATCGACGTAACAGAAACCTAGACTTCACTGCAGATTTCGATATTGATGAGTTTGCCCGTCGTTATGCTATTCTGGGCTGTAAAGATGGCAAGGATGGTATTGAAAGCTGGGTGCTTGAACGAGGCTGGAGTAATGGTGAGGTTTTCGTTGGCAAAGACCGCGTCTGGATGCGGGAAAGTGCCTGGTGGGAGGCTGAGAGCATGCTGGACCTAAAGCCGGAATATAACGACATGAACATGCCGGCAATGAATGTCAACCCATTCGGATCGGGATTTGACACGGGATACTCTGCGAACGGAAGCGGCTACTTCCCTCCACAGGGGGTCGATCCCAGCTTCAGTGGAAGCAATGACCAGCTTATGCACGCCCCCATTAATTCTCAAAACCAACCACATCCAGCGCCATCCATCGCGCCTACGACGATGCGCAATGTCAGTAATGGTGACTATGGATTGGGTAATAAGGGAGATACTTTCAAGGATGATATCTATTACAACCCGGAAGGCGACTTCACTGGAACTATGGACCCTGAGCTCGCCAAGAACAAGAAACTTCAGACCAAGCAGGTCTCCTTTGGTCGCCGCGTTTGGGTCGCTTTCGTTTGGGCTTTAACCTTCTGGATTCCTTCCCCATTGTTGCGGTACGTCGGTCGGATGAGACGTCCCGATGTCCGGATGGCATGGAGAGAGAAGCTTGTTCTGGTGTTTCTGATTTTCCTCATAAATGCCATCATCGTCTTTTGGATTATTTGGTTTGGTCGCCTTCTCTGCCCCAACTTTGACAAGGCATGGAGCAGAAATGAGGTCAAAACTCATCAAGGTGAAAGTGATTTCTGGGTTAGTCATTACGGCAAGGTTTACGACATCACCAAGTTTTGGAGGCAGCAGCACAGTGATACCGATGTTAAGACCACATCGGACAACATGTTGCCTCTTGCTGGATTCGACTTGGACAACTATATATTCCCGCCCCTGAATGAAGTGTGCAAAGGGCTTGGCATTGCACAGACAACCCGGTTGGTTTCCAACGAGACTGCAGAGTTCAGCATCGCGGTTCACACTTCTGGCTTCTATGGCAATCCGACAAGCAAGCTGCATGATCCCTTGTGGTACTGGAACGTATTTGAGCCCAAAATTAAGGAGTACTACAAGGGTGACCTCGTCTGGGGAGAAAACGATGTCAAGTCTCAGGGAAATGATTTACAGCGGCCTTGGGCGATGTACGGCAACCAAATTTTCGATCTCACAGATTACTTCCACACGAAGGATATCTTCAAGGACGCCGCCATGTACAATTTCTTGGATGAAAGCGTTAGCGACATCTTTAAGAACAACCCCGGCCAAAATATCAAATCCCTTTTGGACGACGTCATCCAGAACTCGCTTTCGAACCAGACCCAACACGTGCAGGTTATGAACAGTTGGCTCTGCATCCAGCGAAACTTCTACAAGGGCATTACTGACTTCCGCGATACACCGAGTTGTACTGTGAACAACTGGATTTTACTTGCCTTCACCATCATCATCGCCTCTGTTATCCTGATCAAGTTCGTCGCTGCCCTTCGCTTCTCATCCAAACGACGCCCTTCACCCCAGGACAAATTTGTCATTTGCCAAGTGCCTGCGTACACAGAAGGCGAAGAATCTCTGCGAAAAGCGTTGGACTCCCTCACAGCCTTGCAGTACGACAATAAACGAAAGTTGATTTGTGTCATTTGCGATGGTGTTATCGTCGGTCAAGGTAACGATCGACCAACACCAAAAATCGTTCTGGACATTCTTGGTGTCGACCCCAAAATTGATCCTCCAGCTCTCCCCTTCAAGTCTGTCGGCCCTGGCAGCGAGCAACTCAACTATGGCAAGGTTTATTCCGGTCTTTACGAATACGAAGGCAATGTGGTCCCATATCTGGTTGTAGTCAAGGTCGGCAAGGAATCCGAACAGGGCAAGACAAAGCCTGGCAATCGTGGCAAACGAGACTCTCAGATTTTGCTCATGAGCTTCCTCAACAGAGTTCATCATCGTGCCCCAATGAATCCTCTAGAACTCGAAATGTTCCACCAGATCAATAACATTATCGGAGTCGACCCCGAGCTGTACGAGTACATGCTCATGGTGGATGCCGACACTTCTGTCAGCGAAGATTCCCTCAACCGTTTAGTGTCTGCTTGTGCCAACAACGCCAAAATTGCTGGCATCTGTGGCGAGACTAGCCTGGAAAACGATGAAAAGTCTTGGACAACCATGATCCAAGTGTACGAATACTTTATTTCCCATCACCTTGCCAAGGCATTTGAGTCCCTTTTCGGCAGTGTTACTTGTTTGCCTGGATGGTATGTTCTCCACATAACAGTTGGCTCAAGGGCACAGCCTTTACTGACGTGATTTGTTAGTTTCACCATGTATCGCCTAAGGACCGTTGACAAAGGCAAACCGTTGCTTATTTCCGATGCTGTGATCAAAGAATATGCCGTCTGTGATGTCGACACTCTGCATCAAAAGAACCTGTTATCGCTAGGTGAAGATCGTTACCTGACAACACTGATGACAAAACATTTCCCATACATGGCTTACAAGTTCATTGGCGACGCCCAATGCAAAACTGCTGCCCCAGAATCATGGAGTGTGCTGCTCTCTCAGCGTCGTCGCTGGATCAACTCGACAATTCACAACCTCGTAGAGCTGATGCGCTTAAAGGAGATGTGCGGTTTCTGCTGCTTCAGTATGCGCTTCGTCGTTTTTATTGATCTGTTTGGCACCATTATCCTCCCTGCCACATGTGTGTATCTGGGCTACCTGATATATCGTGTCGCTTCGCACACTGGACAGTTCCCAATCATTTCTATTGCCATTGTGGCAGCAGTATATGGTTTGCAGGCACTGGTCTTCATCCTTAAGAGACAGTGGCAGCATATCGGTTGGATGATTATTTACATCATTGCGTTTCCTATATACTCATTCATTCTTCCGATTTACTCGTTCTGGAATCAGGATAACTTCTCTTGGGGCAACACTCGTGTCGTGATTGGAGAGAAGGGCAACAAACAAGTGGTTGCTGTTGACGACGAGGGATTCGATCCGCGGTCCGTTCCATTGCAAAGATGGGACGATTACGCTCTCGCCAACAATCTCCCCGGTCGTCGCGGAGGATACCAGGAAAAGCAAGACTACAATTATCCTGAGCAGTATGAGATGGATGAGATCAAGTCGGTATACTCTGCTGCTCCCCAAGGCTCGGTGTTGACTGGAATGGGTGGACGCAACACATACATGCCCCCTCAGTCTCCAGCTCCGTTTGGTAACATTAATCGTGCGCCCACAATGCAGGGCCAGTACCACGATGCCCCAGCTTCTATCCGCAGACAATCAATGATGTCATTAGGCACGCAGATGCAAGACATGCAACGAAGCCAGTCGCCATATCAGGACTTTCCTACTGCTCACCGTGGCAGTGTCATGAACTTGCGTGGCCAAGGTAACTTGACGCCGGCGCCCGGCATGGTTGGTAATAGAGCGTCATCCGCCATGGGCTACGCTGGTGGCCACCGTCCACCCATGGGACAAGATGCGATGCAATCTACTAGCTCGTTTGACTTCCAACGCGGCCATGTTGGGGCAGATGATACGGCAATTGTGGAATCTATTCAGTCTGTCCTTCGCGAGGTTGATTTGGACACAGTCACCAAGAAGCAAGTCCGCGCCCTGGTTGAGCAGCGCCTGCAAACAGAGCTGACTGGTGAGAGACGCACATTTATGGACCGCCAGATTGACCGCGAGCTCGAAAACATGTAATCACATAATCTCATGATGTGTAAGGACGGCATGGGCGGGTCAGATCGGCGACTGTTGCAAATATGAATCATTTGGGGTGCATAATTGGTTCTAGTCATGACACATGGCAAAAATGCGGCCGAGGAATTTGCTCGTCTTGGATTTCTTTTCTCTGTTTTTTTTTCTTTTAAGTGACATTTCTGGCAGCTTGGTAATGGGCGTTTCAAAGTTTCTTGGATGTAGTTTCGCTGGTGATACTGCATGGCCCTCTTTTTGGCAAAATGGTTAATCTTTTTTGTAAGCTCCGTTGATCAACTTGCACACCAATATTGGTAAGGGGGTGGGCGGATGGGATTCGGACGACATAATAATTAGACACGCAACCGCGCATATTCTATTTCCAAATATTATATCATTTATGTTTTTACCTTTGCCTGTACACCATTGTGTTACGATGATGGCAATGCCGCTGCCCACAGGTTCCTGGACAAGATTACGAGCTTCCTCCCGCAAAACACGCAATAATTGGTATCATTATAGTTTCGTGATGGAGGCTTGGCAGTTCGAGTCAGCTTCTCACGCGTCTCCTCCTTCCAGAATGTCTCTCTACGCCTCAGTTGAGATTTCCTACACCCTTGAGTCGCAAGTACACGTCTGTGCCCCAGCCGTATAGGCTCTGAACAGCAATTCCGCCGCCAAAGTACTCGGCATAAGCTCGACTGAGAGGTAGACCGTATCCCAAGCCAGCAATAGAACTTCCACCCGTACTGGCAGTGGCTATGGCGCTGAGTCCGTCCCCGCCTGAATTCCCTCCTGGACCAGGAAAACCATCTTCGTCAGAGAATGTGGTGAACGAATAAGACCAGATATTGGGCAGGACATCCGGTGAAATACCACCGCCCCGATCTCGAATACGAATTGTCACGCCTGGGGCATTATCGTCCAAGGGCTTTATGGCATCGCTGCGAAATTGGCCGCGATCTTCGTTCGGCTGTTTAATTAGAGGTGCGCCGCCTGGTTGTTCCTTGAGCGGTGGTTCGGGTGCAATGGTGACAACAACGGCCTCGCGAGCACGGCTTTCAACCGTTGCGCGGAAGGCGTTTTTAAGAAGTTCGGTCACTATGTACTCCAGATGCATGGGCACAAAGGCGAATGTGGTCTCTGGCTCGCCGTCGATATAAATGTGGGGTCTAGAGCCGTAACGCAGTTCGCATATATCAGCTACAAAGCCAGCGCAAGATTCAATGGTCAGAGATGGCTTTAGAGCAGTGTCAATAACACCAATATATGAAGGGTGCTCCGGACATGGCGTAGGGCTATCCTCCGGGGCAAAATGCGGTTGGCTGCTGAAATGAAGGGCTATATGCTGCTCGCCGACTAGTCTGGTGCCAATTCGAGCCCGCAAATGCTCATCCAAAAAGCGAGTCACCTCTGATGGTGAAATATATTTCCGGCACTCGAGGAACCCTTTAGCAAGAATCGGTATGGTATCGGTGTGGGTTGCGACGAGTTCGGCTAGCACATTTGTAAACTCTATTTCATCCTTGGCAGTTGATATTGGCCGCCCTTGACTTGCCGCATGCCAGTAAGGCAGGAGAATAGACAACGAGTGTAGGTAGTTGTTGTAGATGCGAGAGATGTTGGGGTTGGAGACGACAATGTATGGCAAGTTTCGCAGGGCCTGAATCCGCCTTGCGAGCCGAATAGGAAGAAGGGACAGTGTGAAGTTAGCCGATGAAAGCAAGGACTTTTCAGACAGCGGTGGCCGTCCATGTCTACAAAAGAAATTAGCTATATTCCGTCGGCATTGGGCAGATATAAATGGGCTGGTGCAGGAAGTCTACCAAATCTGGACGACTGAGAAGCTGGGCCCAGTTAATCAAAGGCGCAAGCATACTTCACTAGATCGGCCAGACTGAGGGGGTGTTGGTGTTCTCTGGCCAATGCTGCAATCTCAGCATCAGAGACGTTGTGCGGCGCGTACTGTGATGACCTGGAGGCATGGAATAGGCGGCATTGGGTATGACGAGCGTTTGGGTGGCATGACGAGAACCGGGAGCGGGCGAGCCTCAGTGGTGACGATCTTGAGATGCGCATGGCGGCATGGCGGTTTATAGATTCTGAACAACAACGGTTGTGACGTTATTGGGGCGATGAGGATGAGGATGTTACAAACGACGGATGTCAGTCGGAAGGGAGTTGCCAGTGCGATGGCCTAGAGAAACTTGGATGTCAAGGGGGTTTTATGACGGCAGTCAGCGACAATTAAGATTATCGGGTTAGATTGGTGGTAACGGTCGGTTAGCCGAGGCGAAGGGGATGTTGAGTCGAATCTGACGGTTGGCCATCAGTCTGGAATAGAACGGATGGTGTGTGTAACTACCTAGGTACCTAGGCACTTTATGTGGAGGTGGGCGCGTCTGTGCAAGGCGGCCTATTCGGTTGGTCACGGTCCACCAGAATTCGTTACGTCACGCGGGGAGGCACCCGCTGCATGTGCGCAAACAGGGCAAGTGCAAACAAAGCGCTCGAGGAAGTGAGGGGCATGAGACTTGGTGACAGTGGTGACAATCACGTAGAAAGGGCAGCAATTATATCGAGGTTATCACGCATCGTGGCTTGCTCTGGCTGCATACACTTGGTGGCGCGTTGTAATTCTTCTCTGCTCAAATGTTGCAAGGTTTAGATGGACATGCCCTCTGTCTCAGCTGTGGCACCAGATTCGCTCGGATATCAATAAGTCCTGACCTCGCCGTCCAGCTCGACGGCCTTGACGTGCTCACTTGCCTCCAGTGTGGTGACGGCATCCTTTTCAAAGGAGACTCTGTGCAGAGGAAGGCAGATGACACCTGTTAGCGGACTCTCCCCTTGCGTGGTTGGTGCCATGGATGATGAGGCGAGAGGTACTCACGCAAAGCCCTTGATCAGGGTATACTCGTGGGTGATCTTGCCGCCTTGGTCGATGGCCTGCTGCTTTGCGCTGCAGCAATGAGAGCACGGTCAGTCAACTTGGGCATCTGGCTGGCCGTTGAGGCGGACTAGATACGGCAACATTGTTGGCAGAACATACGCTTTGATTTGGTCGTCACTGGCATCGTCCTTGCAGGTAACCTATCGACGGCATAGCATCATTAGCTTTTGGGGGGGGGGAAATTCTCGACACGGTTGTTGCCTACAATGTAGCTGGGCATTTTGGCGAATGCTGTGGTTGCAAATCGTCGTGTGTATAGGTCGTGGAAAGGGGCGGTGTTGGGGTGCGTCAGTCTGGTCTTTGTGAAGAGAGCTGAAGTAACGCTGGTGTCTTTGCTGGAGCTCCAGGCTACATACATTGGCCAACAGCCGCTCTGGTGGTGCCATAAAACAGGGCCAACTGTCTGGTGACCAACTCCAGAAGTTGGCACGACCAATCTGCCTGGGCACTTAAGTAAGTCGCATTGGTCCAGCCATTGTTACACAAGTGGGCAGCCGAGTATCATGATAGCTGAATCAGCACCGCTTCCCGTTGCCAAGGTGCATTGGTCCTAAGCCTACCCGCTTACGCATGTAGTTAGTGTACAGCACACGGCATCATTTGGTGCCGTCGGGCTGCGATGTTGAGTGCTATGGTTGGTCTTCGACGTTGCACTAGGGCATGAAGCTGCCTATTACGTCTCTGGACATTTGATTGTCGTTTGGAATGCAGGGAATGGCGTCACTGTAGGGTAGGCCACGCCCCCGGAGTCCACAACGTACATATTGTGTATCCGACCACACTTAGGGGCCATGTGGCGTGGAAGTGGTCGAAATCGACTGGCGATCTAACATATCGGTACCAACCAATCCCCATGCTTGGTTGCTGGTTTATACACCCCGAATGTTGTTATCACTTGCGCTTTGTTTGAATGGGCGGACAAGAAGCATTAATGGCAAGGAGTGTGGAGCGCCAAGTCGGATCTCAGAGCACAACAAGCTTTAGTAGCAACCACCAATTACATGTATCATCTTCTTTCATTGTGAAAGAATTGAAAAAAAAAAAAAAAAATATACCGACGGTGACAGTTCCTACAAAAAGCGCAAGTGTACTCCGTACCGTATACAGAGTACTAATACGCTCATTAGAGGAACATGAATATTGGTAACACACTATGCGAATGCATTGACTGCATACGGAGCCCCTGTTTGGGTAGAGTTGGAACCAGAAGCCGGCCAAAAAGAAAGGGCGATCACAGCGGCTCTGGTGCATACCTACCTAGTTGAATCTTGCGGATACGAATACGAATACCTGAAGTGGCAAGCCTCCGCCATCCTTGGCGTGTCTTCAGGAGGGAGCTGGCATCATTCATTCATTCGCCAATGGGCGAAACTTCGGAACCGACCGAGGATACTGGTTGGTACCAGTCAGTTTGTTGCGATTTCAATGACTTATATCAATGATAGGGGGTGCCGGCGAAGTATACAACTTAGACTCAAGCTGGGCGTACGTGCGCAGCATTTTTTAGAACCCCGTTGACGAATTCCTGGCGGCACTATGGAGTTAGGGTACCATTGTACGGAGTAGATACAGTACCTAATATGCCCAGACTGCAGGCATCTGGAATCTGGACAGGAGGACCCAGAGTTCGAGTTGACTTGCTGCGACCTATCACCACAATATTTCATGCCCCACACAGCTTTATGTCGCAATCCTTGTCCAGGCTACACCACCCCGACCGGGAGTGGCGTGTTGGTTGACCTAGGCTGCAAATGGCTATGAAATTTGCACCGCATGAGCCATCGAGGACCGGATACAAATATTTTGGGTAGGAAGAGAAGCATGCGTGCTAAACAGAAGAATAAGCAAAAGCCTGGATGAAGATGCTATTGCACAAAGCTCCAACGTTCCTTCTCTTGCCCCCACTTTTGGAAGTGTTGACCTGCGATTCGAGCTGCGTGCACGGCTCTAGTTTGTGACTCGAGCTCAGGAAAAAACCAAGAACCGGGGTTGGCGGACACCGGGGTATTAAAGATGTAGCACAGATGCACCTATTCACACTAATACACCAAAACAATGGAATGGATGGCCACGGAATATGCATTGCAAGATATCCAGTACAGGAGATTGGGCACACACTTGACCAGAATCACGGATTTGCTTTTGGAAGGGGCTTTGTGAGCCCAAGCTCAAGTGGAAATGTCAAATAACTACGCAGGGCTCTGAAATGAAGCTGAGCGCAATTTATCAGACATGAAAGGCTTCAGAGAGTCATAGAAATTGATGCAAGTCTCGCGCACACAGTATGTACAATGCAGTAATGTTAGTACCTCGGGTTTCGTTTATTGAAGGGTGCAATTTTCGCGACAGCAGAAGCCACAGTCGGAGACTAGTACAAAACGAGCTGCGGACGAGACGAACTTCGGCCCCCTCTGACCATTCAGGACCCGCATTTTGATCCAGGGGAACGGCGAACCCATTTTGACTGGAAGTTCTTTGCTGTAGCACCTGCATGCAACTCCCACATGCTCCCAAGTGGCGTCGATGCGCCTGGGTCCTTTCGTGCAGTATGACCTGATCCATCGCACTGTCTTCGTTTGTTGATGACTGTTATTTATCCTCGACATACTTCTTTTCTTTATTCTTTCTATGTTTCCCCCCCATCATATCCAGCTGCCATCTCTTATTAGCAGCAGCACCGCCGCTGCCGTTGTGTGGGCTTGCCAGACAGGCGAATAGGCAAGCGTTAATTTTAAAAACGGCAAGACGGGACCAAGGCCCGCTTCGCACTCCTGTTGTCCCCAACGAAGCCCCGAAATTCAAGAGATCCCCTCCCGATTTTTTTTTCTTGTAAGAACATACCTCCTGTTAAGTGGGATCTGTCTACTGACACCACAAGGGACGTTCGTTGCAACCGCCTATCATGGACTCCAATACCTCGACGTCTGCCTTTTCCTCCATGTTGGCCAGCTCTACTTATGGCGGCATCAGTATTCCTCCCCAGCTCGACATGGTTCTGGAGGCTGTCACCACCGCCAGCCCCTGGACTATTCTCCTGACCCTCTTGGCCATGTGTGTGGCATATGATCAAGGTACGTCAACCAATTGCTTGAGTTGACCACGTACTGCCACCCGCGTGTTTTAGCTTATCTGCTGCTTGGAGGAGCGAACATGATTACTGATTTTGCAACCTGTGTATAGTGAGCTACATCATGAACAAGGGTTCAATCGTCGGCCCGGCCTGGAAGATGCCCTTTATGGGCCCCTTCTTGCAATCTATGGATCCCAAGTTCGAAGAATACTATGCCAAATGGCTCAGCGGTCCTCTCAGCTGCGTCTCCGTCTTCCACAAGTACGTTCAACCCGAGCCCGTTATGCGCCAGTGGTACAACAAACACCCAATTGAAATGAATATATCTTTTGCATTAGATATGATGCTGACAATAACAACTCGCTTGCGAAACAGGTTTGTCGTTATTGCCTCTACGCGAGACATGGCTCGAAAGGTTCTCAACTCTCCAATGTACGTCAAACCCTGCGTGGTCGATGTGGCGCACAAACTGCTTGGTCACGACAACTGGGTGTTCCTTGATGGCAAGGCTCATGTCGACTTTCGCAAGGGACTCAACGGTCTCTTTACCCGCAAAGCCCTTGAATGTTATCTGCCTGGCCAGGAAGAAATCTACAAGAAATACTTCCAGAAATTCCTCGACATCACCAAGCAGAACAACGGAAAGCCTGTGCCTTTCATGCCCGATTTCCGTGAGCTCATGTGTGCCGTTTCTTGCCGCACCTTCGTTGGTCACTACATGTCTGAAGCCTCTGTGAAGAAGATCGCCGATGACTACTACTTGATCACGGCGGCCCTTGAACTCGTCAACTTCCCCATTATCATCCCCTTCACCAAGACTTGGTACGGAAAGAAGGCCGCCGACATGGTTATGGCTGAGTTCGCCAAGTGCGCCGCCAAAAGCAAGGTCCGCATGGCAGCCGGTGGCGAGGTTACTTGCATTATGGATGGCTGGGTTCTTCAGATGATTCAGTCTGAGCGCTGGCGCGAGGCTGAGCAAAAAGGCGAGAAACTGGACAACTCGCAAAAGCCTTCCCCCTTGCTTCGCATGTTTACCGACTACGAAATTTCTCAGACTGTCTTTACTTTCCTCTTTGCTTCTCAGGATGCTACGAGCAGCGCTGCCACTTGGTTATTCCAGGTCACTGCTCAGCGACCTGACGTGTTGGATCGCATCCGTGAGGAAAATATGAAGATCCGCAATGGCGACCCCTACGCTGAGCTCAGCATGGATCAGCTTGAGTCCCTTACATACACTCGTGCCGTTGTCCGTGAACTGCTCCGATGGCGCCCCCCTGTGCTTATGATTCCCTACTTGGTCAAGAAGCCATTCCCCATTACCGATACATATACTGTCCCCAAAGGTGAGTTATCTGCTTCTGCAAATAACCTTGAAACCTTGCAAACTTACTCATTAATAAAGGCTCCATGGTTATTCCCACCACTTATTTGGCCCTGCGCGACCCGGAAGTTTACGAAAACCCTGACTACTTCGACCCCGAGCGATACTACAGCGGAGATGCTGAGATTAAGGGCGCCAAGAACTATTTGGTCTTTGGTACAGGCCCCCATTATTGCCTTGGCCAGGTTTATGCCCAGCTCAACCTTGCTTTGATGGTGGGCAAGGCTTCTGTTCAGATGAAGTGGACTCACTACCCCACGCCTTTGTCGGAAGAGATCAAGGTCTTCGCTACCATCTTCCCCAAGGATGACTGCCCGCTCACTTTTGAGAAAAGGGAATGGTAAACTGGTGGTTTGTAAAGCGATGATGAAAAGTTCACGGGTGGACGTACCATCAGTTTGAACAAAGTTGGGCAGGTGGTGGGCACCTACCGCTGCTGCTAGCCTATTTGGAATACCAACAAGGCAACAACGCGATCAATCTACTGATTCGAAGGGGAGGAGCCCAATGCTCATTACCGATTTACTTAGTCGATGAACTGGCGAAGGCATGTGCGCATAGACTAATTGGGCTTAAGGGTCTCGAGAGATCCCGGGCATGTGTGACGAGCGAATAGGAGTTTGAGGATATTTAGCTTGTAATACCTTCTTTAACATGTATATACTTAGACTGGCCAAGGCTGTGTCTGTTGGAGGGCCAGCATTTGGTCAGGCATTGACGGATAGGGAGGGTCCTGATATAGACTTGAAAGAATCGACGTTAAGCCACAAGTCCATCAAAGATGGACTTGGGGGTGCGGCAGAAGTTCGGGGGAGCATAATAATATGACATTTCTTCAATGGAACTAATCGCGGGGCGCTGGACCACCTGGAGCTTTCAAACCCGAAGGTATCCACTCGTTCTGAGGCCATGTCCGCCAGCAAGGTTGCCAAGCTGCAATACCTACACTTGCCATCAAGCAAGCAACGTTCTCATACAGAAGCAATCGCGTAGGGGTATGTTTTCCAAGAGGCAAAATAAGAGTGGAGGGAGTTTGAAGCACCAAACCAATTTCATCTAAACACCTAAGGTTTCGCAGGTTGTACCTTGCGTCGCCACGAATTACCGACATGGCCACTCGCCGGCTCATCACGACAACTGTTCCCGCGTTTAGGCGCAGCGCGGCTCGACCAGCCTCCGAGGGATTCAAATATATCTGCGCCTCTCTCGCCCCTGCTACTGGGCGATCTGCATTATTCCGCCCAGCGTTGCGGTCCTGTGGCCAGGCAAGTAGGCGGTGGTACTCTACTGGGGATGACCAAGCCGCGCCTGCCAGCAGAATCTGGTCCTTTGACGAGATTAAGAAATTAGTCGAGGAGAAGAACCCTTTTGGAAAGATTGTCATTGTTGGTAAGTCTTTCGTCTTGACCGCGGCTTCTGGGACTCTGCGCAAAAACGGTTTGTGTCTTCTTGTTGTGCTAAGTGATGACTGAGACGTCCGCGAACCGCTCGAACTCCAAACAACGGGCAAGATCCCCGGCGCCATAAACATCCCCATCACCTCCGCGGTGCAGAGCTTCCATATTACCGACGCCGACTTTGAAGACTTGTACGGCTTTGAGCGGCCGTCGCGCGACACGACACTTTTGTTTTACTGCAAGGCTGGGGTGAGAGCCAAGTCGGCGGCGGGGCTGGCAAAGCACGCTGGCTGGGAGAATGTGGGCGAGTATCCGGGTAGTTGGCTGGATTGGGAGGTACAAAAAGGTCCCGTCGAGAGGGTGAAGAATGGAGAGGGATTCGGACAGAACTAACTACATATCCGGCTGGCTTTATAATGGCGCCTAGGAGTAGGGAAGTCTCTGTGTATGCATATATTTATGTTTCAATCACGAAAAAAAAAAGAGGATTGGCATTGTTATGTTGCAGTTCGGGTGAATCGATAGGTAGCATTTCATGCTTTGTACAGTATCGGTCCATCCCTCCGCTCCCCCGAGACACTAAACGACTAATCAATTCTCTTGGCCTCCTCTCTCCAGAGAGCAACGGGCCTTAAATCCGTAGATATCCGCTTAACCCACTTCCTGGTTCCTTTCCAGCTACCCCAAACGACTTGGTGACTCAAAATAGGAGAGCTGGTTTATCACCCGCAGGCTGATCCCCACCCGCGGGCTTCTTCGCAACAGGGCTGTTGTGAGCGAAAAAGAGAATCTTAATAGTAATGGCCAGACCGGCGTGCAACAGAACAACAATGATGAGCAGCAGCTTGCTGACCTGGCGGTCTGTAGCGCTGAGCACGGGATACAGGTTGCGCAATAGGAAAGCGACTGAGAGACTGAAACCAACGGCCACGAAGGCCCAGTTGAGAATCTCAATAGGCGACCAGCTTATAATGGCCACGGGGATCCAAATAAGATTGGAGTAGCCGTACAGGGCCCAGCATTCGAGGAGATTGGCAGATTCGCTACCAAAGTATCGGAGAGCCAGAAACAGAGCCATAGGGATGAACAAGGTGTATCCGTACACCAGGCCGGCGGCGCCTATACAAAAATTGTTAGCATGAAGAGAAACTGTCATGTTTCTACTTTCCAGCCGCAGCGCGCAGTTTGAGCATTGGAATAGAGACAAGCTGGGACGCATACCGCTTAGCAATCTAAAGTCATAAGCAAACTGCGTCGTCCCTCTCGTCGATACCCAGTCGCTAATGGTGCCACCCAAAAATAGTATCAATACGACCGTCGTTGCAATCCAGAAGGGCCCGTATAAGTCAGGATTTCCTTCAAGAACATCGAGGAAGTTGGCTCGAGGGTAGAGCGCTGCCCAGCAGCGCGACAGCACTGCTGAACTGTCGACGTCGAAGAATTGCGAGTAGAAAGATATCGACCATAGAAAGCGTTTTGACGAAGAGCCGGATGAGGCTGTGGCTGGGGGAGGAAGGCTGGAGGGAGCGCCTTTGCGGCCGCCGTGGGGTGTATCGTTGAAGTTGGAATTGTGGAATTCAAGATCTTCTTGAAGATCAGTGTGACCGAGATCGCCCTGAGCTGACGTATTAGCTGACTGAACCTTGCATTGCTTAGGTTATCTTTGTGGTGTTTTTGAAAGGGGGAAGACGGATTGGCCAAGCTAGACAACGCCGTATAGCTACTCCTGATGACACCTAGCTAATGCGTCCATGGTGTGCTGTGGTCGGCATCCGTACCTCGTCGTCCACGTCTACCACCGCGTCATATCCTGACCCAGACATGATGTGAGTTATTCTCGATCCAAGAGGGTATATTGTTGACAATGAGTAGGGACTCCGTCCTTTAGCCAATACAGAAATGCAGTTGCTCTCGTCTCTACTTCGGGTAATATTGAGACAAAGTCAAGTGTTGCAAGGCGGATGATGTCTGGTCGCTGACAACAGCCCGGCAGGTAAGCTAGGGACACATGAGCAAGCTGCGGCGGCCTAGGTACATACATACAGAGATCCCGTTGGCTTTCCAGGAGAAGTAGCCGTGCTTTACCCGAGCGCACAATGAGCCACAGACCCGCCGCACACACCTGCGATGGGCGAAAAGTGCACTGTGGTGGCGTGCATTAGGTTGCCGCAGCAATTTTGACAAGAGGTTAGAGGTTATGCAGGCATGAATTGACACTTGGAGCTGCCGTATGCTTCTCTCGATTCTCCCAGGCGCGAGGGTTTGCTTTACTATACACGCTAAAAACAACCCAGCCTCTTCACACATAGATTATGGATCCGTCTCAATTATGATATTGTCACGGTCACTTTTGGGCACACGACCGAAACCAAATGCCATCATTGATGCAAGAACCTTCATTCATGGGCATCATCTAGTTTGGATTGCCTGAGCTGCATATGCTAATAGAAACAAAGCCAGGCTCGTCAACCGTGAAGCACCTCTGTCCTTGCCATCTCCAGAATGCCAAAAACCAATACGCCACATCCATAGGGTGAACCGTTTACTTGAGCTTCTTCTTGGGTCGGAGCTGGTTGGTGTGACCACACTTTCGCTTGCGGCAGTTGGTGGCACGAGGGGGGAGACGAGCCTGGAAACTACTGTCAGCTACCGAAATGGTTGACCGAATGGCGCCTCGTTCGCGAGGAAATGCGCCTATGATTAATAACCTACATAGCACTTGCGGCAAATCATCTTGTCGCAGTTGAACTTGGAGGCCAAAGCCTTCAGCGAAGGCTCAATAATACCGCCACGCAGACGGAGGACCAAGTGCAAAGTGGACTCCTATAAGTCGAAGAAAGACTAGTCAGTTCATCGTGAACAATCAAAGACTTTCTGAATATCCAAAGTCTCTATTCCTTTTTGTCCCGGATTATCGCGTTCGATTACGCATGTGAGACGAACCTTCTGGATGTTGTAGTCGGACAGAGTTCGGCCATCCTCGAGCTGCTTGCCAGCGAAGATCAGTCGCTGCTGATCAGGGGGAATTCCCTCCTTGTCCTGGATCTTGGACTTGACATTGTCGATCGTGTCAGAGGACTCGACCTCGAGAGTGATGGTCTTGCCCGTCAGGGTCTTCACGAAACTGCGTTGCTTTTGTCAGTACGGTCGGTCGGAAACGAAGTCGGAAATTCTCGCCGCTAGAAAAGTTGAGCTTACATCTGCACTACTCAAAAATGTCAGTATAGTTTCATAATTTCAAAGAACCGTGCCGTAGCAGCAGTAACTTACTCTTGACTGATTTTGTGACGCTGACGATGGTAAAGATTCGTAGAGCCGAGCGAGTCTGCGGGCAAAAGTTGGTGGGGCAGAAAGAGCAAATACCAATAAACCCTAGGTCATATGCCTAGTCACGTGCCACTCAAAATATGCTCTTTTGTGGGACGCCTTTTCAATCAGTGTCTCTTTATGGGTCTGTTTTGAATGCGACCCTGTGCACATCTCCATTATTAAGGTAGGTACCTACCTAGGTTAGGCAGGCAGGCAGTGGGATGTCAAGTGTAACAGTGCTTTTTCTAATTTATCAAGGTGCGGGTATCATGCATAAACTCAGGCATCTATAGTTACAATACGCTCCACTGTTGCCACAAACATAGTGGTCAACTGTATTCAGATCCCCGGCTGAATCCTCTTCTGCCACGATACTATTCGTTGTTCCAACCTGTATATTGCATTTGTCACAGTGTCAATGGACAGTCCTGCGGATTCTCCTATGCATGATATTAGCCCCATTGGCGAACGACAGTGGTAAGTACAAACGCAAACACTAACCTACTGCTTTGTAAAATGCATGGGCAGTACCTGATAAGTCTTCTACGGTGCGGAACGCCTCATATGTTGTTGCCTCTCCATGCCTACGGCTTGCGTTGACCGAGGCGCCACTGCTTCTTGGCTTAATGGCCAAAGACAGAAGGAGACGGGCTTTCTCTTCAACTTCCTCTTCTGATTTGTCGGGCTTAGGTAACGGAGCAGCAACTTTGGCTTGGGTAGGGAAAAATTGAGAAATTGCATTGTTACCTCAGCTCATTTGTCAGCACTTAACGTATAGAAGTAGGATGTTCAGAGATGACTCACTTCCATGACTTAGGGAAGCGGACAAATGTGTTAGATACGCCTCAAACTCGTCATCCTCGAGGTTAGTGATCCGACTCGGCGTGATATCTTCGAATTTTTGGTGCATCTGTGAATCTTTGTCTGGTCTCAAAGCATCGCCCGAGAAACCGGTCATCCAAGCGTCCCAGCTGAAATAAGCCAACAAGGTGCCATTGGCGTCCAAAGCAGATGATCTCTTATCCTCAAATGGAAAGCAGATTTTCGTTGCCACGGCCAGAACTGACAGTATTTGTATTTCGGGATTGTCGAAGGAGTAGAGTTTTGACTTTGAAACTGGAAAGGAAAAAGGGATAGTCAAACAAGATGCAATATGTCTTGCTACCACAACCGTTTCAACTGCCGCCGGGTCAGTTTCTCAAGAATGTGAGGTTCCGTACGTGCGCCTACCTGGCAGACAAAGATCTCTCGTGTACTCCAAGATCATTGGGACGTGATTCAGCCGTGGAAATGTCATCTCATAATTCAACTTGTATGAGATAACAAGGTCCATGACAGTTGAGTACAAATCCTCTCCTCTCAAGCCTGATCGAGAAGCCAACTGTATTGCCTTGGCATAAGGCGAGGGCATTCGCTCTTGCATTTCACGTGGCAAGTCCTGGAACTGCACAACGTTAGATTTCAAGGAGAACGGTAGCTAAGCCAAGATCGGCGGACTCACTGTTCTCAAGTAAGGCATGTTACCATTTGAAACCCAAGCAAGTAAGTCTCCCAACCTCGTAGGTATCTTCAAGAGTACACAACCAAGATAGCACAACGCCACGGTATCTGTCATTCGAGGCATAGGCCAATCAGAGCCACGTTCAGGATCCCAACTTTGTGCCCTGGATCGTGACCGCCAACCGATAGTTCTTTCATCTTGGACTGATGTAGGTTGGGAGCTAAATAACTCAAGTTCCACGTTTGCAGGATCCGTGTCTATGACAATGGAACTGTAGGCACGAATGCGCAAGTCCCAAAGATCTCGCACAACTGTCTCCAACTCCTCTTTGTGGCCTTTGCTCTGGATCAAAAAAGATAGTTGTTTTCGTAAGAGTAATTGTATCGCCTCGATGAAAAGCGAACGTCCTTCCTGACCGCCAAGTTGTCGTTTTTCTGTCGTTCTTTTCTCCTTTTCCCTTCGAGCGACAGCTCCCATTCTACCAGCTTCTTCGTCCTCACCAACATCAAATTGGACTCCCTGTCATCAAATAAATCTTAGTGAACGGGTCTTGTTTATTCCGGTGTCTTTGCATAGACTTTGCCCAACCTGAACTTGATGGTCTCTAGAGCAAAATCGCAATCCATCTTGTAGATACCACCTTTGGCTTCCACACTCGGGGCATCGTTCCCCTAGGGGCATTTTGCGGAGCTCTCGTCGGTTCTCCATGTTGCCACATTCGTCAGAGACTATATAATCCTACCATGGCAGTACGCTGCTAATCGCGTCGCATAGAGTTTAGAGCAAACCCTTACACGGGTATGGACGCAGTCAATTTTGTCATGAGAGACGTTTCGTACATGCCTCGCGACTGACGCCAGTTTCTGTAGGTGAGAGGTGAGAGGTGAGAGGTGAGAGGTGTGAGAGGTTGTGGCTTACCTCAGTAAGTAGACTTGTCACACTGCATCTTAGGCACCCCTAACTTAGGCACAGAATATTCCGTGGAACATTAGGTACCAGACTACTTTACCTACCTAGGTACCTACCTAGGTACTTAAGTACATACTGTAGGTACTTTAGGTACTTAGGTACCTAGGTAGGTAGGTACCAGCGAGGGTTAGACCCACCATTAAAGTGGGCAACCAGAATTTGACCTTTCAAAATTCTCCATAGTCACATTAGACAATAATGTTTTGGGCAATATTTAACCCAATCCAGTGTGTTTTGCAAGCTGAAGCATCCTTAGATGAAGGCGAGCCCTACCTAGGTAGTCATACACAAGACTTCACAAAACCGCACAGTAGAGGAACAAGTTTAAGTAGGGTTATTGTATATCAGCTTTTTCTTTTTTTGGGGGTTATGACTCGCCCAACTACAACTTCAAGGGTTGCTGACGTGGCAAAGAAGTCGTTCAAAACAAAGGAAAATTGTTAAGAGGCGCGCCTGAACTGTGTGTAAGTAATCAGAGCTGCAGCTAGCCGATACATTCCCGCTCCCGTAGTGGTTCTCACACGCGTCGACCCAAATATATTGTCCCATTTACATCTGAAGTGCCTAGAATCACCAAAGAACTCCGATTTGCCCAGATATCATGCGGACATAACTTTCCCAAAGGGTTGTCATCATTGGCGCCGTGCGTGGAGCCTCGATCGATTCATTTACTGCTTGGGGGCCTCCTTGGCTTCAACAGCAGCCTCCTCACCCATGGAGGTAAGGATGATAACATCTGAAAGACT
This sequence comes from Keithomyces neogunnii, assembly GCA_020975405.1. Classification (NCBI taxonomy): domain Eukaryota; kingdom Fungi; phylum Ascomycota; class Sordariomycetes; order Hypocreales; family Clavicipitaceae; genus Keithomyces; species Keithomyces neogunnii. Next base: position 4,013,371 of record JAIOWQ010000003.1, on the reverse strand, counting down.
AAGTCAGCACATCTATACACAATTACAGCACCAGTACAGTTGGTATTCATGGGATTTTGGCCCCATCTTCATTGGGAAGATGGTGAAGAGCTTACTGGTATCCTTCTCATCAACCTTGAAGAGCTTGGTGATCTTCTCACCAACCTCTCCATCGGGCATCTTAACATCGTCCTTGGTGTCACCATCGTCGTTCATGAGCGAGAGATAACCATCATCGGAGATGTCGAGCTGGCAGCCATGTTAGCGATATTGGCACGAAACAACTAGTCTAATTAGGTCTAGGAAGAAGTAGTTACTCACCAGCTGGTACTCACGTCGGGAGACGTTGGGGACATCCATGTTGTGGGTGGAGGGGGAAAGATCTTCGTACTTCTTGCCAGTGAAGATATCGAGGGCGACAAGGTGGACCTTGGCGTGACCGTGCTTGCCAGTCTTGGAAGTAGACATGTCGACAATCTTGCAGGGGCGGCCCTTGATGACAACGAATCCGTTCTTGCGCAGAGCAGAGCACTGCATGGGGAACGTCAAGGAGGCGCCAGCGTCGGCCGACTCGAAAGTAGTATCGTGCTATGTGAAGCAGTTCCGTCAGTCAAGCATTCTAGATGAAAATGTTGCCTGACAAAGACCAGAAAATCATGTCTCATAATTTCGGCGTGCGCATCAAATTGGCATCCTTTTCGGCGTTGGCGACAAGGGCGACAGCAATCGGTATCGATAATCTGCTTTGTGCCTTCGACAAGTCGTGGGGCACGCTGCGCTCAGGACACAAGACACAGCAAAGGCTGGCAAGGAAGTAGGCACGAGGGGGGGGCGATGCGGGGTGATTTTTTCCCACTGCCCAAAACATTGGCGCACTGCGGCGCTGGCGCAAAACAAAAATCCCACAACAGTTCCTCAAAGCAGCAGCAACTTACCTCCTCAGCCATGGTGAGTGATTGCGCAAGAGAGCGGGCTTGTTTAGAAGTAGAAGGAAAGGGAAGCGGAAGTGATGAGATGCACTGAAAAGCAGTGGAGGTGCTGGACAGTGAGTGGAGAGGAGAAAAAGAAGGGTCGAAGAAGTCTGGTGGGAGGAGGGAAGAGAAGACGGAGGGGAAAAAAGGTGTGCCCGTCCTGAATTTTTTTCTTCGCCTGTGTGATTGGGTCCTGGGGCGGGTACCCAGAGGAAACGACCAGTTGGCGCTTCTTACTTGGAAGATGCAGCAATGTTCCAAGGTAACAAGTACGATACAACACCAGGAGAAAAATCCAACCATCTTTGAGAAAATGGTCCAGCAATCGGCGTACCATCGACCTTGCTTGGCACTGCTGTTCCAAGACCTGAGCATACGGCGGAACCCGGTTACTGTTCTCAAAAGCTGTAACACTTAACCAGACCTGTTCAGTGTTGGCTCCTGGAGGTTTCAGTGGTCTTTGCCCTGCAATTTGCGTTGAGATCCGAGTACTGTCTTTCTTATAGCCAAGCCTTTCAAAGACCGAGGGAGCTTGGGGCTAGCTGCGTACACACTGAGTATACAAATCTTCTAGCCATTGGCAAATTTCTCCTTGTCCATGATGCCCTCCGTGGCTCGTAAATGCAGCCTGGCCCCAGAATGGCACTGGTGTCCGTGGGTGAAGCCAGCTACTGGCGGGCCGCTTCACCACGGTCCATCAACAACAAAACCAAAAGTGGCGGGGTGCCCTCGAGCCCGAGAAGCAGGAAGCAGGAGGGGGGTTAAAATGCAAGGCCCACTTCTTTCTGGGTAACCTTTGAATGCAACATCAAGACACCATGCCCAAGGCCCTGCACGTTTGGCCTTTGCCACATAACATAACATTCCATGTGGCCCATTGATTGATAGTATTTTGGAAGCGTCCAGATCTTGATCCTTCGGCAATGTCCATATGCGCACAACCTGCTCATGTATTGCCGTTAAGATCCAATGCGCACATAAAAGGATCGTCATTAAACTTCATTCTCACCACAGAATGACGTGTGCTGGCCTAGAAATGGCATTGCCAGAATTCCACCTGGGGCGTCTCCACTCCAACCCTTATATCAGTTCAAAGCCAAGGGAAACTTTGCCCGATATCAGAGAAACCTTCAGGTGATGATCAAAGTAAGTTGCTATCAGGCCATCAAATACTTGCCTACATAGGTACATAAGGTAGGTATCATTATTTCCTGTGCCCGACGCAGTGTCGACATGTTTGCATCTGAAGCCTGGCTCAATACCTGCCCTTGATACGGAGTACCTAAGGTAAGTATCGTGCACACCTAGGAGTTTTCTCAGCCTCCTTGACCCATGCCTACCGCCCCCTGCGGAGCCAATCAGCTCCACCAACCAACCAATTCAAGTGACAGCCTCGTTGCAAGCTGGCCCAAGTTGCTGGCAATGCTCGAAGCAACCCGCGTGGCAAGCTGACACTACCGGCAAAGAAGTTCGCCGAAAAATCATGATTATCGCCGCATAGCTTCGAAATAACAAATCGCAAGGCTTGATTCCCTTGCAGTCAACATGTGGCTGGATCGGCTTGCGGGCGGACCTTCAAGTACCTCGGGCCAGTCAACACCACAACCTGGCAGCCGGGCATACTCTCCTCTACCACGCAGGACGTCCAGCTCTCTTAGCCCGTATGTGACATCCCAGAGGGCTGGCCATTCTGCAAGAAGCTCATCCTTGTCTCTTGCATCGAACGACTCCTCCACATCACTACTGGCTTCGTCGCGCCGACCAAATGGCTCTTCCTTGCGACACTCATCCACTGTCTCGGATCTAGCAGACTCGTTGGAGACCTTAGAGAGGCTTCTGAAGGAGCCTGGTGATTCCGAGATTGATCTCGAGAAGCAGAAATCACGGATGGGCTCTATCGTGGAAGCAGATCTCGAGCTTCAGTTTGACTTTGCCGGGCTGTCACTGAAGGCGTTGGCCTCGTCTCCACCCCCCGACGATGACAAGACAGCATCGCGACTGCCACAGACTGTGGAAGAATGTATGACTCCATAGCCCCTTTTTAAGAAAACACCACTAATCTCAAAGCTCAAGACCATGAGGAGCGGACAAAATTTGAGGACCTTCACCGGTCCATCACGGCCTGCGACAATGTCCTTCACTCTGTCGAAATGAACTTGGCCGACTTCCGAAACGATCTTGCCGCCGTATCCGCCGACATAGAGTCTTTGCAAGAGCGTTCAACTGCACTGAATAGGCGCTTGGAAAATCGTAAGGAGGTTGAGAAGGCACTAGGCCCGCTGGTGGAAGAGCTCAGCCTGTCACCCGAAGTCATATCAAAGATATCTACTGGCCACATCGATGAAACGTGGACCAGGATGATCTCAGAGCTGGACAGGAGGACAGCGGCATACAAGAAGAAGACAAGTCTCGGGCCACGGTATAATAAAGCCTCTGAAGAACTCGGCCCTTTGTTGGAGAAGCTCACATTGAAAGTACGTCTGATTGCCTTTTGAGACATCGAAAGCCATTGCGCACTAGGCATTGACATATAACGCAGGCAGTAGAGCGTATTCGTGACTTTTTGGTGGCTCAGGTGAAAGCTCTTCGTTCACCACATATCAACGCCCAAATTATACAGCAGCAAAATTTTCTCCGCTTCAAGGACCTATTCACCTTCCTTCATAAGCATCATGCGACTCTTGCCAACGAAATTTCCCTCGCTTACATGAACACCATGCGGTGGTATTATCACAACCAGTTTAGCAGATACGAGCGAGCCTTAGCCAAGATCAAGACTCATACTCTTGACAAGACGGACACCTTGGGCCACGAAGACACTACGAGAATGGCGGCAGTCCTCTCCAATACACGGACCAGCGGGCCGCCTCATGATGCTTTCAATCTTGGCCGGCGCATCGACCTTGTCAGAACGACAAACCAGGCCGCCATTTCCTCATATCTGGCTGAAGAGGACCAGGCAACGCATTACCTTGAGGTACAATTCCGAAACTTTAACCTGGCACTGATCGACAATGCGACTGCGGAATACACTTTCCTAGCAACATTCTTCTCACCAGCATTGTCCTATGCACAAATCTCAAAGACCTTTAACTACATTTTTGAATCCACCTTTGAGCTTGGCCGGACCTTGTCAAAAACTCTTGTAGCCGAAACATTCGACGCACTGGGTATTCTGCTCTGTATCCGCCTCAATCAGCACTTTGCCTTTGAACTTCAGCGCCGTAAAGTGCCTGCAGTGGATGGATACATCAATGGCACAAACATGCTTCTCTGGCCACGATTGCAGCTGGTTATGGATCGGCACTGCGAGTCTGTTCGACAACTGACCAGCAATCTACCCAGCAAGGCCACTCGTTCCGCGACTGAGATAGCAAAAATGACGGCTGCTCCACATGTCATTGCCCAGCGCTTCGGTCAACTCCTACAGGGATTTCTGGCTCTTAGTGCGGAGGCTGGAGATGACGAACCGGTTGTGGTCAGCTTGCAACGATTACGCTCTGAGGTGGAGGCATTCTTGTCCAAGCAGAGTTTAGCCTATGGTAATGACAAGCGCAAAAGCGAGCGGTTTCTTTACAACAGCTACTCCCTTATTTTGACGATAATTAGCGACACATCAGGCAAGTTGGCTACAGAACAGAAGCAATGTTTTGAAAAGCTCAAATCAGCGCATGAGACCGATGCATGATCGTGTGCTGTGTTGGTGTTACGACGGTATTAATATAATGTACATTCGTCCATGTGTGTTGAGATTACAGGAATAAGATGATGGCGGATTGAAGTGCTTGTTTTGCCTCGCAAAGATCTAGCGCCATGGGATCTAGGGAGGATATTGATGCCCTTCTGCATCAGTAGCAGCCTCGGTAGTTACTTCTAGAATTATCGAGGGTATATTACCTTGTAATATCGAACAGTGTAGATATACCACATGATAGCCAGAGATATCAAGCAATTCAAAGAGAAGGCACGTATCAGTGTGTGTGGTGAGGCATCATCTTGTATGCGACCCCCCCTTCTCCCCCCAAACAAAAATATGTTTCGTCGGATGCGTGTCAAAACCCGTAGTGCATTCCCGTTGATGCGACCGAAACAAAGGAGGCCTAAGTTCTCTCCGTATTCGCGCTACGGATTTTGATACACGTTTTCCCCAACGGGGCACAGAGTCTGTCATGTTCCCCCGTGTTTTAGTTGTGCATCATGCAACCTGTACGGACTTTCTCTCCAAATTAATGACATGGGTTCAAAGGCGCATGGATCGCGAAGTAAGATAATCTAGTCGTGTCCATTTGGAGAAGGGAAAAACAAAAAGAGGAGCAACCAGTTATATATGACCTTAGAACTATACGCCAATCCCATTCCCATCCAGTTCCCGAGTTTTGCTTACAAGGATGGATAAAAGTGCAGCTAGGTTTTACCTAATGTACTAAAGAAAGACGTCATGTAGTGAAGTGCGGACGGATTACGTCGCAGGTGAAAGGCAATGGCTGCAACAGTCAGAGCCACGCCAATAGTTTTGATGGGCCGGCGGTATTTCCAGATTGCCATGCATATCATGTTTCGTGTCTCTATCCACCTGATTTCCTTGGCCTGCTCATTAAAAAAGCCATGGCCCTCGTCCAGGCTTTGCGTGGTGCATGCCTCAATAGCTCGGGCTGTCTTTAAACAACTCGATTTTGATATCCGTCGCCATGAAGGGAGAGTCTCGGGTGGAAATCGATCGAAAAGATCAACAGCTTTGGTTATCAGAGTATCCAAGTCCATGTTACGCGGCACTTTTGCGAGAATCACTTGCAACATGTCTGGGTCGTCAATATTCAATATTTCTTCTCTTCGGTCCATGACAATTTGAGCGAAGATGTAAATGGTGAAAACCGGCTCACTGGCCAGGAAGACATCAAAAAGCCTTGCAATATCACGATAAGCTTCAATGTTGTGGGCATACATGGTCAATGTACCCGCCAGTGCATAAAAAGGTTCTATCGTTGCGATGTGCTTCCGCAACCCAGAGTCAGCTTTGGCTAGCAAGTCAGGGAGCAAGCGCAACTGTGCCGTCGTAGGACCCAAATTAGGAAGCATAAAGTCCCGAATGCGAAGGACCGAAAGCCTCTCAACTACAGGAGCCCGCAATGCAGGTTGCAGTACTAAGAGGAATACCTGGCAGATATCGTGAAACCCCTGGAAGTAGCATAGATATGGGTGACGGCGTAGTACTTCAATAATGAGGGATGATAGTTCCGACTTGAATTTGTCAAGCTGGGCCTCTGACTTGTCTGCGGAAGGCAACAAGTTAGATTGGTAAGCCGGTGGCAAGTTGATGGGGTGACGAAAGACAGCATTGTTTTTGTCAGGTGACAGACAGCAGAAACATACCATTTGGGTAGTAAATGAAAGACCTCTTGACGTCTAGTTGAACCTGGTCTTCGTCACGATGGTGTTCCAGTTGTTTCCAGTCGCTCGCAGCTTGTTGGTCATTCCGAGCTGCGTGACCGGGACTGTCTTGTATGAGGTCTGCTGAGAGCCCAATCAAAATTGGCCCTGACAATGGGAAACAGAAATTCGTTAACATTCATCTGAGGCTCACACCAGAATGGAAAAAGAAGTTAGAACGTACAGGCTATTTTTCGTAGTTCGTCGCTGAGAAAGCCACCTGCAGACAATGCAAAAGACCTTAGCTTCTCAAGGTCCCTCCACTTGCAGGCATCGCGGATTGCCTGGACTTTTGATTCTAATGCTTCTCGGGCAGTCCGTTGCAGAGACGCATCGCTAGTGATTGGGTTGGCATCATGGTATTCAGAGCTAGTGGCCTCTTCAGTGGCTCCTCGATCCGAATCCATGTTCTGAATATCTTCGTTGTTGATGGCGGATGCTGCCATAGCTCATGGGCGTGACAGCATGCATGTGTTATTATAGTTTACGTTTCACTTTGGGAAGGCAAGCTGGTGGGTCTCTTCATTCCTGGTGGTCAAGGCACCGAGAGCACTAGCATGGCGACGAGGTAAACCATGGGTTCCCAAGTACCTAGGTACCTACCTAGGTAGGTATCGTAACTTGTCAATCTGTTAGTTGATATCTCGAGGAGAGGCTTCTGTGGCCTTCTCGCTTTACCGATACCAATATGTGGTAGAATGGCAATCATGGCATCTTATTGGCCTTCTGGTCCGAGCATTGGTTATTTGCTGGCTCCTTCTGAGCATGAAATTTGAACATTTGAAGTGTGCTTGGCACGACAGGCACCTATACCCTAGGTAAGTACCTAGGTAGGTACCTACTTAAGTACTTCAAGAGACGTCAGAACAAAGCACCCTAATACCACCAGATCAGGTCGGCCAGAGTCGTTGCGCTTGGCAGAATGTGGGGCCTGGCCAGACTCCTGTCACGTACACCAAGTTGATGTCAGACAATCGAGTCCCAACAAGGAGGGGCCGGGCTGGGGCCGGCAATTAGATCAGGATGAAATGGGTACCTAGGTATTGAATGTGATTACGGGGTGCACCCCGCTCAAGTCCTCTGGTGTCTCCAGCTCCTATGCCACACATCACTGGTAGCACTGGCACTTTGCTATTCGAGAACTCCTTTGATACCTACCTAGGTAGCTAAAAGCCAGCGGGACATAGGCACATTATTGGGCGCGAGCCGTCGTCACGTCCGAGATGTTCTGGAAGGATTAAGCGCTTAAACGGCTGGGGCCTGACCGAAGAGGAACACCGCATGTGGGAACCAGACCAAGCCAGCACATATGCAAAGACTTCGACCACCAAAGTTCGTCGTGCCTCCGCAACCTACAATCGAACCCGAACCTTCGCGGGCCACACACATCCCACCTTGGCCCTCGAGTCTACTAAAAGCTAGTACCAATTTGCAAGGCACCTCTCAAGCTCCCCGACACTCGCGTTTGACAGGACCACTCTGCTTGCCATCGCCGTTTCTCGCCTTGCTTTTATCTGTACACCCTCTCGGCTTGCTCGAGGTCTTTCCTCCTCCTCAGCAAGACTGTTCTCGCCCTTCCATATCTCGGCCATATTAGACCATCATCAGTCCTTTGCGGATGCGATGAATCGAGAAATATGGCATTTCAAACCAGTATTCTCCGAGACGGTGAATGGGTGACCGAAACTGTCAATCTCCAGGCTGCTCTGAAAGCATCTGCGATCACCAAATCCGCTACACAGGCGCTTCCGGAGCCACCAGCCTGTGGTATCCTGTCTAGGACTATAGTGGAAAGCCCTATAGTTCATTGGATCCTTCCTGTTCGCTTGCGATCAGAGTCTCACAACGATATTGCCTTTGTCGGAGTAAGTCGCACCACAGACCTGACTAGTTGGCATTCCACGTTGCATTCCTCTTCTTTTGCCTTCTGAGTAAATGTTTCATTTACATCCTTGCAATCTGAATTCGGAAGGCGAATCTTGCTTACTCACGGCGTGAATAGGACTCCTTTGTGCAGATAAGCGAGCTGAGGAGAGATGGGCAGGTCCACGAGGTTGTGCGAAAGAGCGATTTCGGTGTTAGAATCAGAGGTGCCGTTGTACTGGGGGACTCCCTCCAGCATGGATTAGACGACGATGATCCATCAAACACTGTCAAACCCGAGAACCATGACGGCACGATGGGAGATTCACTCAAGATTGGCTTTGACCCGGAACCCCAGCTACCTCCACAACTACTAGTCCTCGTGTTGGAGTCCGGCGATACAGTGTACATGTTCCTTCGCGAGAAGCAGGACTCCACTCTGGAGTTCATCTTAACCAAGCAAGAAAGTCCCAAAAATCTCTCGTATCTGGGTTACCATCTATCCGTCGACCCATCATCGCGATATATGGCCGCAGCTTCACCAGATGGCATACTTGTCATTTACGAGCTCGAGGCTATGGAAAAGCTCAACGAGCAATACCGCCAACAAAGATTCTTTGACCCCGTCAAATCGACTCGAACTCGTGCTATACAGGGCGTAATTCACAAACTGGAGTTTTTGTATCCTCGCCCGGAGGACGACCACCATATCATTCTTCTCCTGATCGTCACTAGGAAGGAACGAAGCTCTGCGGAACCAGTCTCTCGCATGGTAACCTATGAATGGGAGCTAGGGGACAGCTTGAAAGAAATATTCGCTGAGGAGAAGATCGGCAACAGACTGCCCAAGGAGCATCGAATGCCGTCTCTTCTGATTCCCCTTCGATTCAACACAGCCTTCTTCGCAGTCTCTCAGCCAGACATTGGTATTGTGAAAAATTGCCTATCCGGCTCTCCGGTGTTCGAGGTGCTCGATACGGATACCCCTTTACGAACACCTCTTCACCACGGTGCGGACAAGCCACTATGGACTGCGTGGTCTAGGCCTTTTCGCAGAAAAAAGTATTTCGGGAAGACTGATATCATTTATTTAGCTCGTGAAGACGGTGCAATCATTCATGTTGAGATTGACGCCCCAGAGCTGGTGCCATCTGTTACAAATGTGGGCTGCCTCGACACCAACATTAACACAGCCTTTACTATTGCCTACGATATTTTCTCTGATGTTCTCATCATTGGTGGAGATTCTGGGCCAGGTGGGATTTGGAAGGTACGGCTTCTAATGAAGAAGATACTGTACCTATTATTCTCCTTCTTCACCCCCCCCCCCCTTTTGCTCTCAGGCTCATTCATGCACTAACTCGTATGGTGGCTTTCGAATGCAGCTCGCACCTCGTACCGACCTCGAACAAGTCAGTGTTTTGCCCAACTGGTCACCAGTTGTCGATATTGCAACCTCTACCTGGCGTCCAACCAAGGACTCGAATATCTCACAAGATCAAAATTCGAACTCGAGGAATCGTAAGATGGACACTACCCCCCTTGTAAAACCAGACAGCCTATTCAGTGCTTCTGGTCGTGGGGTCAAGGGCACTCTGACTCAATGGAGATGCGGTATCCAAGGTAGAATTGGCCTCGATATCGAGTCTGGTGAACCTATCAGACGCTCTTGGGCATTTTCCATGGATGGTCCGAACGGTCAAGGTTTATACGGCTTGCTCGCCTTACCCAATTCCTCCATGCTGCTACATTTTCCCAGTGACTTCAGTCAAGTCGATGCGGTAGAGCCTGACAAGACTGCATTCGACCTGGCGTCTCGGACGCTGCATGCTCATCGGACCCCGTCAGGTCTCATAGTTCAAGTTACTGAGTCTTCCATTGCTTTGCTATCAACGAGTCGGACGTCGTTCTATCCAATGGTAGACATACTTGGAATATATGACATTCGTGCAGAGAACGCCGTTTGCACCGATGACGTTGTCGTGGTCTCCACGCATAAAGATGGGTACTCTCAGTTGCACACTTTGCGCATAGATGAGATGGATATTCGCACTATTGGATCCTGGGATCTCGCTGGGGAAGTCACTTGCGTATCGATATTCAAACTTTCCGGCAGCTTCCTCGTTCTCACCGGATCTGTTGTTAACAGCGCCTCGTGGATTTCCGTTTACACGATGAATGGCGAAGCCATCATCACCACCGAAGCTGTTAATAGGAGAACAGGTCGGTAAATCTAAATCCTGACGTTTAAGATAATTGCCTCCACCGCTAACTTGACTCTGCTCCTTCAGTTCATCCCCTATCGAATCAAGAAATGTCGCGTGAAGCACATCAGTTTGAGCCATTGACGAGCATTTGTGTGGTGCGGGAAAGCAACACGTCGACCGAACTTATTGCCGGCACGCGGTGCGGGCATCTTCTTACGTTGAGGATTGCGGATCAAACTCCCAAACAAATTACCTGGAATAGTGAGGCCATGGGCGTAGCTCCAGTTGACGTATTTCCAACACAGGGCGCATTTGATGGCGGCGTCGCAGCCATGGCATGCTGTGACAACAATCTGATAATGATGTCAAACTTTTCATTGGCAAATCTGAGGTTCCACAAAAAGAACTTCATATGGCTTACAGATTCGAATGATCCTTCAATGCCCTCACCACCTGTTCATTCTGCGTTTGATCTTGGCTTCAGTCTCTCGGGATATAGCGGACATATGTCGCTTATGCTTCTTGCGGGATCGAGGCTTCTATTTGCAGATGTATGGCCGCACTTCTCTCTTGTGCCCAGGTCTCTGCCTTTGAACGGCACCCCTACGCGAGTGATATTCTCGAAAACGTGGAATTGCTTGGTCGTTGGATTGCTTCAGGATGGCAAGTCTACCTTAAAATTCCTTGATCCGGACACTGGTACGCACATTGCATCTGCTTCTGATAAGGATAGGAATCCCTCGGAATTCATTTCTGGTCTTGGTCATACAGGAGACCGAATCTATGGTCTCAACGAATGGCTCTATGTGAAAGATGGAAGAACATTTGCCTTCCTATTGGTCACTACGAAAGAAGGTCGGCTGCTCATTGTGTCAGTCAACAAAATGGACCATCAGCCTGGTGTTAGTGGTGTCACAAGGAGACTGCAATATTGGACTCGTTACAAGAAAGTGATGGGTAAGCCCATATACTCCGTCGTCGGCGATGATGACGGCATTATATACTGTGTTGACAAAACTATTCATTGGGACGTACTTGACCTGGCGGAGAAGAAGCTACGGTCTATGAAGAAGTATGACGTTGATTCTCCGGTAACATCACTTCAAGTGTCCAATGGCAAAATTTTCGCACTAACTACAATGCATTCTCTCGAAATTATTGACCACAGGACGGGAGGGGAAACCAATATGGCTCTGGTACATACAGATGCTATATCGAGACACACTATTCATATGATCGACATCGGCACAGAAGAGGAACACCAGATGACTGGAAAATGGCCGGTCACCATACTTTCTGATCACAGGGGAGCACTTTTTGGTGTGTGGATTCCATGGGGCCAAAATAACAAAGAGTTTCGCACCATTTTTGAAGCCATATTGCCCTCCTCTGTTCGACGCTTCATACGGGCCAGGAGCAGGCCACTGTGGCAGGCAGCAGAGTCTCAGGATCATTATGGGGTTATAGCCAGTGATGAAGAAGGGTCAGAAGTGTTTGGAGTGTCTCTTGACGGCTCACTACGACATTTTACATTGATAAACCTGGAGCTCTGGAGAGTCTTGAGTTTGATACAGAACTTAGCATTGAGAAGTCGTTTGCTATATGCTTTTGGTGGAGGCGCCTCAGATTCGGACAGCACCGTCTCAGATGACGAAGTTGATATCGAGCCACGGGTGCACCCAAAGCTGATGCACATTGACGGCGACGTATTACACCGCTGTCTCATAAGCAGACTGCTGGAGAATATCGTTGGGGTAGCAGATGGACTAGACCTCTTTTGTGAGTATCTTGACGGTTTAGGAAGCGGCCGATGGACGGATGAGTTCAGGGACGGCATCGGAGACTCAGAGGAAAGACATGCCGCCTACTTCAGATTGGGATATGAAATTCTGGAACATGTCCTTGCCCCAGCTTTATAAGCCTGTCGGGCGATTGTTGGACATAGCACAGATGTTTACGTGCTTAATTTCTTGTTTGTGAGCCCGGCATACCCCAGGCATGGTGGTCCGCATATGATTTATTTGCTCTGTGACCTGGGCTTGAACCAGACAGCTTCGCAACTTGGCCGATTTAAATTTGTTGTCTATCCACGCCACATCGAAGCCTGATACATGTATATATGTATGCCTGTAGTATGTCGTCATATTAGGAGTTGAGGGTAGCAAATGTGTTTAAAATATATTTCTGTTACGCAAGTATCGCAGAGGTCATCCAACTAGGTGCCTGAGTTTAGTTGTGTAGCTGACCAGTTTCAGAGAAGCAGGCATTGGGCAGTGCAAATTCCTGCCAGATCCATGCGTCATACCTTCGGACAGAGGAAACGAAATCCATGTTTCGGCCCCGCAGAGTTGGTCTTTAGCCCACACACAGCCTATCAGTTAACTACAATAAACCCACCTCAAAGCTCATTCAAATACCTACCTAGGTACCCCATCCAAGACCCCTCCACAAGCCCACCTCCAACAAAAAAAAAAGGTCACCTGTTTGTCAGAGTCATAGGGCATCTGGCCAGCTGTGATAAAAATTTCGGCGCGATTTGGCCCTCTGTCTTTTGCTTCCCAGAGGTGGTTCGTTTCAATCACTCATTGCTTCTTTTTAGATCGAGTCGCTCTCTCGATTTCGGTCTCCCTGTATTGCGGATCAAGCGCAAGCGTCGTCAAGATGCCTCCAAAGAAGAAAGGTGGCAAGAAAGCCCAGGACGATTGGGAAGCCGACCTGGGGGAAACCATTCCCCTTGCGAATGCAACTGAGTCGAACGATGCCGCAGCTGCCGCCGCTGATGACAATGGTGATGACGATGCCACTGGTGGAGGCGGCTTGATGGCCATGCTGCGAAAGAACAAGGAGAAACGAAAGAAGAAGGGCAAAGTAGACGAATATTTTGTTGAAGGAGAAGACCTCGCTGCTTCTAAGCCGGCGGAGGACATCGACAACAAGGCACCACAGGAGGCTACGTTGGATGACGAATTCGCCTTGCCCGCAAAGAAGGGCAAAGGGGCCAAGGCAAAGACTGCCGCCCCGAAGGACGAGCCAGCCGATGAGGATGATGCCGACTCTGGTAGAATCCTCACCAAAGCTGAGAAGGAAAAGCTGAAGAAGGAGCGTGAGAAGCAGCGGAAGAAGGAACAGGTATGTATTCCTTGTTTTATCATTCATATGTGTCCGCTGCGTCTTTGACGCCAAGTTGTGGTTTTCTGGGTGCTACATCCGCCATTAAATGCCACATGCCCTGGGATTATTGTATTGGACTGACACTTGACCACTTCCCGCTTTATTCTAGGCTGCCAAGAAGAAGACTCCTGCTCCTGTCAAGGCTGCCGAACCTGCAAAACCTGTAGCTTCTACGAAAGATACTACTACCGCCCCAGATACTCCAGCACCCGCCATTTCAGCTGAGACGGGAGGCAAGAAGAAGAAGCTCCCTGCTCATCTTGCCATGCTCCAAAAGCAGCAGGAAGAGTTGCGAAAGCGGAGAGAAGAAGAAGAGCGCTTGCAGGCTGAAGCTAAAGCACGAGCCGAGGAGGAAGAGAGACTTGCTGAGGAGGATATCAAGCGCAGAGAGGAAGCGAAAACTCTCAAGAAGCAGAAGGAAAAAGAGAAGATAGAACAGCTGAAGAAGGAGGGCAAGTTCCTTACTAAAGCCCAGAAGGAAGAAAAGGCGCGCAATGAGCGAAAACTCCAGCAAATGTTGGCCGCAGGCATCAAGGTTGGCCCCCAGGAATCATCTGAGGAGCCAAAGAAGAAGGTTGTCTACGACAGCAAAAAGAAGAAGCCTAGAAGTGACAAGGTGAGCACAGCCTAGATCTCCTCGGGGCGTCTACTCCTGGCCATGACAAATCTTTACTCTAATGCTATTATAAATAGATTGACGAGGAAGCAGCTCTCGCTGAAGCCGCAGAGAGAGCCCGTATCCAAGCTGAGAAAGCACTCAAGGAAGCTGAGGAGCGGGCAGCGCGGGAGAAGGCTGAAGCAGAAGCCAAGGCTGCCGCAGAAAAGGCTGCCGCAGAAAGTGACATCGAAGATGATTGGGAAGCTGCCGCCGCTTCAGAAGATGAGGTCAAAGATAGCTGGGATGCTGAATCTGATGAGGAAGCTGCAAATGCTAGCAGGGTGAACGGCAAAAAAGAGAACGATCGCGATGAGGAAGAGGATGATGAAGATGAAGATTCTGAATCAGAGGACGAGGAGCTCTCAGCTGCCCGGCAAGCAGAAATGCAGCGCAAGAGAGAAGCGGCGGAGAGAAGGGAGAAGGCACATCAAGCTGCTTTAGCCGCCCGCTCCAAGGACAATTTGCGGTCCCCCATTTGCTGCATCCTCGGCCACGTCGATACTGGAAAGACTAAGTTGCTCGACAAGATCCGTCAAACTAATGTTCAAGAAGGCGAAGCAGGCGGTATCACGCAGCAGATTGGCGCCACATACTTTCCTGTTGATGCTATCAAGCAAAAGACTGCTGTTGTCAACCCGAACAATGAGTTTGAGTTCAAGGTGCCAGGTCTTCTAGTCATCGACACCCCTGGCCACGAGTCTTTCTCCAACTTGCGCTCCCGAGGTTCATCACTTTGCAATATTGCTATTTTGGTTGTAGATATTATGCATGGTCTAGAGCCCCAGACACTTGAATCCATGCGCCTCCTCCGAGATCGCAAGACTCCCTTTATCGTCGCCCTCAACAAAATCGACAGACTTTATGGATGGAAGAAGGTTGACAACAACGGTTTCCGTGAGAGTTTGGCTTTGCAAAACAAGGCTGTTCACAACGAGTTCAAGAAGCGATTGGAGGAGACCAAGCTGGCATTTGCGGAACAAGGATTCAACTCGGAGCTCTTCTACGAGAACAAGGCCATGTCCAAATTTGTCTCACTGGTGCCCACATCTGCCCACACCGGCGAGGGTATTCCTGACATGTTGAAATTGATTGTGCAGCTCACTCAGGAGCGCATGGTTGGGTCACTCATGTACTTGTCAGAAGTCCAGGCTACTGTTCTTGAAGTCAAGGCCATTGAAGGGTTCGGCATGACCATCGACGTAATCTTGTCCAATGGTATATTGCGAGAAGGCGACCGA
The DNA here is from genome assembly GCA_020975405.1 of Keithomyces neogunnii. Classification (NCBI taxonomy): domain Eukaryota; kingdom Fungi; phylum Ascomycota; class Sordariomycetes; order Hypocreales; family Clavicipitaceae; genus Keithomyces; species Keithomyces neogunnii. Next base: position 3,997,857 of record JAIOWQ010000003.1, on the reverse strand, counting down.
ATTGTGTTATGCGGCACGGAGGGCGCTATCAAAACAAATATCAGAGCCCTGCTAACACCAGCACCCCTTCGTGAGCTGCGTCTGAAATCGCAATACGTGCACAACAAGGAGGTCAAGGCTGCGTTGGGTGTCAAAATAAGCGCCCCTGGCCTTGAAGGCGCCATTGCTGGTTCTCGACTGATGGTGGTGGGGCCAGATGACGATGAGGAAGACATCGAAGACGAAGTGGTGGCAGACTTGGCAAGCCTGCTTAGCAGAGTCGAGAAGACGGGCCGCGGTGTCAGTGTCCAGGCATCTACCCTTGGTTCTTTGGAAGCCTTACTGGACTTTTTGAAGGATTGCAAGATTCCAGTCGCAAATGTCGGAATTGGGCCTGTTTACAAACGAGATGTTATGCAGTGTGGCATTATGCTCGAAAAGGCTCCAGATTATGCTGTGATGCTGTGTTTTGATGTCAAGATTGACAAGGAAGCACAGGCGTATGCCGAAGAACAAGGCATCAGAATATTCACGGCCGATATTATCTACCATCTGTTTGATTCATTTACCAAGCACATGGACGAAATGTTGGAGAAGAAGAAAGAGGACTCCAAGATGTTGGCGGTCTTCCCATGTGTTTTGAAGCCGGTTGCAGTCTTCAACAAGACGACCCCTATTGTCATAGGTGTTGATGTTGTTGACGGCCAGCTCAAGATCAACACGCCCGTTGCCGCGGTTAAAACGAACCCAGTTACCGGTGTCAAGGAAGTTGTCAGTCTTGGCAGAGTGTGAGTACATTCCTAGCAAGATTTCTCCCATTGTTTGTCCTTGTCTTAGCAAGACGCCGTACATCGGAAATACGCGGTAGCTGACCTTTGGACCTTGCACGTCTAGAACCTCAATTGAGCGCGAGCACAAGCAAATCCCAGTTTGCAAGAAGGGCCAGCCATCCGTTGCTGTGAAGATCGAAATGGGCGGTCATCAGCCCACATATGGCCGGCAGCTTGAGGAGGGCGACACTTTGTACAGTCTGATCTCCCGAGCTAGTATTGACTGCCTCAAGGAATTCTACCGCAAGGAAGTAACCAACGATGAGTGGCAGTTGATTATCAAGCTGAAGCCACTTTTCGACGTCAACTAATTAACTAACTGTACAGTAAGACTAATTGGGGACTCGTAGACCCCCAGAAATATGGCAGGAGGATGTCCAAATGTTGCAAATGAATTTCTTGTTTTGCTCTTTGTTACAGGGAGTTCTGAATCGCCAGAGAAGCAAGCAATCAGAGCATCAGGTTGTTCTTTGGGCTCCGTGCTCTCCCGAAACCTAGTTTCTAGGCCTCATCAAAAATTCGCAGGATGGGGGCGAGGTGTAAGAGCAGCAGCAACAGTGCAGCGGCTAAACAACATGGGCAATCGGATTTCGAAGAGAAAGAGCAATGGTGTTGCCCCTTGTCTCCCTATCTCCGAGACTTTGGGCACAAAGAAAACATCTGTGGTAGTTTGAGTATGTTTTTAACAAAAGTCAGGATGAAGTGCTACGTTTAATGGGAGTCCAAGTCTGTTACTCTATGGAAATAAAAACAATTGACTGCATATCCTACAAACGCAAGTTCATGTCACAATTCATAAAAACAAGGTATTCTGTGTGCCATTCCTCGCGTGCCGAGAGAAATACAGAAGGGCAAATACAGATCGTAGGTAGAGCGCAGTGAACTCCATTACAGTACAAGCTTGGCATAATTACGAGACTGTTCGCTTTATGTAGAGTTCTGCCCCCCTTTTCTTTGGGGGGGGGGGGGGGGGGGGGGTGAAGGAAGGGTTGAGCAAGTATCAAGGCGCGTTTATGCAGCTCATGCTTTCCCAATGAATATGTGTGTGAAGGAAAGACCCTTTCATAATTCATCTCCCTCTTTTGTCTCGCTTACGGTGGCAGACACCAAGGTTTAAAAGAGTGGCTATCGACCAAGGCAACACAACACATCTATACTAATTTTATTGATAACCGTCGTCTTGCAGTTAATACCCGTGGAAACATTTCCCTCTTCATGGTGTATCTTGTATTCTTTTTTCTGTTGCAAAAGTGCCATACATCCCCCCCATCGTATTTACTCGTGTGTCCCCTTTATTTATGCAGTTGCTCTTCAAATGTCATTATTTATTTCGACTCCGCAGACTCCTCGGCTTCGGGCTGAGGAGCATCGGCGTCCTTCATTTCTTGGTCGTTGGAGCCTTCTTGAGCAGGCTTTTCGCCCTCAGAAGCCTTGCGTGTCTCCTCTTCAGCGGCTCGTTTGGAAGCTCGCTCGGCCTCCAGTTGCTCCTGAAGGGCACGTCTCTCGGCTTCGGCCTTCTCGAAATGGCGCTGAACAATAGGTCCAGCCAAAGCTCTCAGTTCATCAAGCTTGGCAACATAGACACCCTTGGAGGTATCACTGCCCTCGTCATACAGCCATTCCTACAATGTGTCGTTCTTGGATTAGTCTCGCCATTCATTACAAACACGGATTTCAGACCCCATGTGATGATGGGTCAAGGAGAAAGGCTCACCTCAGCAACTTCCAACTTGTCTTTGATGCTGGATTTCTCCTCCTCACTAACAAACTCGGCGTATTGTTCATCCAGCTTAGCACGGAGGTCGTAGATGAAGGTTTCCAGTTCGTTCTTCTTCTCCTCAGTATCGGCTACAAGCTTATCTTCATTAACCATAGCAGCCTCCATTTCGCCCAGGGCAGCCTTTTGTGCAGTATCTAAAGAAGAAGTGCCGCTAGAAACGGGCAAGTCGCCCTTGCGAACCTGCTTTTTGACTTTTCTAGTCTTTTTGGGAGCATCTTCTTTCTTGTCCGTGTCCATGGCCTAAAGTGAAGTGTAAGCATGAGTCTATAGAAGAGAAGAGGCATCACGAGCGGTGTAACTAAAACTCACGTCGGGATCCTTTTTATCGCCATCTTCCTTTTCGTCTTCCTTGATCTCTTCCTCAACCTCTTGGTCCTCCACGTAGTAGCCATTCTCAACATTGAGAATACCGTGAATGTTGACGCGAGCTTTGAGCTTGCAGATCATGAATTCATCTTGGCCCTCAGCCTTTACTCCTTTCACAGAGAATCGACCAATCCAAGGGTTTGGCTTGCCAGGCAAGTCGTCCGGGTTGGCGTACCGAGCCTCAAGATCAAAAGGTTGTTTGCGGTAGAAGGTCAAAATCTTGGTCGATGGGAGCACATTGCCCTTGTTAAAGACGGTTAGGCTGGTATCTTCGTCAGGAATATCAGCTGCCTTCTCCCAGGCAAACTCAATGGGATAGCTGATGATGTCTTGAACTGAGAAATCACGAACGCGGAATACTGGGGAGAGAATAGCGCAGCTGAAGGCACAGCCACGGGCAACGGCCTCGTCAGCATTCATGGTGAAAGAGAGGGGTTTTCCAAAGAACGCCTGGATGCGCTCCTTGAGGGCCGGCACACGAGAACCACCGCCCACAATCTCAATAACATCGATGTCATCCTTGGTAAGCTTGGCCTGTGCAAGTGCCTGCTCCAGAGGCAAGTGAGTACGGTTCAGAAGGGGCTCAATCATGGCCTCAAATTCCTTGCGAGTGATCATAGCACCGACGTCAATATCGTTCATCAGTGACTCGATGTGGACGGAAGCCTGTTGATTGGCGGACAAAATCTTCTTAGTCTTCTCGGCGGCGGCGATGATGCGTGCCACGGCCCGTCCGTTGCTGTGGATGTCGATCTTGTATTTGCCCTTGAATTCCTTTGCAAGGTGATCCACGAGGGCCTTATCAAAGTCGCGGCCTCCAAAGTTGCGGTCCCAGGCAGTACCTTTGACGGCAAGTTCTCCCTTCTTGAATTCGACAACGGAGCAAGTAAAATTGGAGTGTCCGATATCCACGAAACAAACACGACGGGGCTGCTCTTCGGCGGCGGGAAGGTCAAGTTTCGTAATTCCCCAGCCAAGAGCAGCAGCAGTGTTGTCATTGATGAGGCGGAGCAGCTTCAAGCCAGCAATTTCAGCGGCGTCAAGTAGCGCCCGGCGCTGGACATCGGAGAACCACGGTGGAACACTCATGCAAAAGTCTGACACCGGTACCTTGAGCTCAGCAGCGGCAGTCTGTTTGATTTTACTCAAGTAGGTGGCGACAAGTTGAGTAGCTGTGAATCTCTCGGTCTTGCCAAGGTAAGAGACTTCGGCGCCGACCTGCCCATTGACGTCAACGAGGGTTGCGGTGACAAACTGCTGCTCATTTTTGACATCAGGGTCATTAAAGGACCGGCCAGCGAGGCGCTTCAAGCAGTTGACCGTGTTCTTGAGATTGGCGATCTCCTGAGTCTTGGCAGACTCACCAATATAGCGCGTCTTGGGGCCGAAGCCGACCATAGACCTGCGATGCGCGAGACTGTGTCAGTAACGTGACCCACAAGAAAGGGAAGACGATTCAAGGGAGTAGTTCGAGCGAGAGCGCTAGAATATACCGGCTCATTCGGCTGAGAAGTATATTCAGGGGATTACATGATATCAACTTACGGGGTGGCTCTGTTGGAGACTTCATTGGTGATCTGTAAGAGATATGTGTGTCAGCATATTTATTGCTAGATCCCTCGCTAAGAAAAGAAGAGCCTAGAAGGCCAGGCAGGGTGTATTAGGCCCTCATCGCTGGGACAAACAACATACCACATCAACGCCGCGGTTTCTGGCAACAGCGATCACTGATTGAAGGGTTCCGAAATCAACACCTGTTTGTAACAGCACAGTAAGCCTACTTGTCTTGACTATAGTATGCGCAATTATGTGCAAATGAAGAGAAGGGTAGCAAGGGCCAAGGGTTAAGAAGCCCCTCTTCGAGGTAGGTCGAAAACATCAACGGCTAGGCTAGCATAGTCCCGCGACCGATGCATGACATAGGTTCTAGCAGCCTTGGCTTTGGTAAAAACATACCTACGACGCTCATCGTGTCTGTTGTTTGTAGAGTTGGCGCTCTACAGCGTGGGCTTTTCAATCAATTCGGTCTGGATCTATAATCTTGTCCACGGATTTCGGGAGCGCGGGGTTTTTAAATTTGGGTTTTTGATTGTCGTGGGAGGGGACAAGCTCCGCGCACCGTAGGGGAAGAAGAGCAACAGAACGAGGAAGGAAAACACAGAACGAGGAAGGAAAATCGATTCTGGGAAGGAGACCCGGAAGAGAAGTAACAGTGGAGAGATAACGTTAGTTGCTGTCGCAAAGCAGGTTCAAAGTTGGGATGGAGGGCTGGTCTTGAGTGGATGAGCTTTCTTGGGTTGGGCGGGCGGGCGGTGAGTTTACAGTTTTTTTTTCCTTCGAGGCAAAAACTACAGATTTGGACCATGGAGGGGCACGTTCTTAACCAAGGATGGATGGCATGACAGCCTTTGCCGTGGGTGGACACTGGGCTGCAAAGTACTATAGGTGCGAGCCAAGGTATCAGTGGTACTTGACATATTCTGTCTGGTCCTTGAGCTTCAGAACGTACCAGACTACTCCCTACACCGTACTGCAACTGACATCAATGTCCACTGTTCAACTGACTCTGAACAAGGACCTGCCCGCCCCCACCTTTGCACAACCCAAGAAGCGCTACGAAGTTTTGAAGTACTCCATACCTGTGAGGAGATACCCCACCATGTTGGGTAGAGAGGTACTTCGTACCTCATGATTTGGGTGTTCCATTTATTACTTAAGTGTCCAGTGGAAGCTGACAGAAACTTCCAGAGTCCCTGCGCCAGTTCACCACATTCACCTCCAAAGGGCAAACAGTGAGCCCACATGCGAGTGCAAGCGCCGCGGGAAGCCCCAACGTTTAATCGCATTCTTGCAATACTCCGTACAGAGAGCGAAATAAAGGAAAGTGCGTGTTCTAGTGACATAGAAGACTTCTGCAAGTGACTCCATACACCATCCGCGCCATGATACATTTGGTGGGATGACTGATACTGTGCGCTCCTGAAGTATCAACAACAAACAGCTGGCCTGATGAGGCCTCACCCGAGCCTGAGCCCGAGCCCGAACCAAGCCCACATGCAGGCACCTGACCACGAAAATTCAAACCAGAGACAGAGGCCAAGTTCTTCCATGTTCAAATGCTCAGCCTTCACACCTGTCAAGCTCCACTTCGAGTTGCTTGGCGACACCCTCGCCTCGCCACCATGGCTGCCCTCCTATGCTCCTATGTCTGGCTTGCCTGCGGTCCGTGATCTCCCTTACCACACATGCCTGGATTTGTTGCTGCATATTGTTCCAGTCGCAGTCTGCGAGCTTGCCGGGCTACGGCATACTTCCTCTTGTCTTCATCACTCATGTAGGCATCGCCGTCGCCGCCACGGGTTAGTAATTCATTACTATATTTGGCCAGCCATGGGTTGATTTGTTCGGAAATCGGCTCAGCATGTTGATAACCGCGTCTGTTGGCGTTCAATACGTGCCTATTGCTCCTTGGTCCAGAAAATTGACCGTCAATGGCATCTGGGGGTCGCACAACACTTCGCTTGCGGCCGATTTGTATGCTGGACCCGGGATTCTCACGGGCAACTATTCTAGCCTCCTTGGCTGGTTTGAAGGTCTCTGGGACTACATTCAACTCGTCGCCTAGCCTCTCTGCTTGTTCTGCTGCTTCTCTGGCAGTGGTGTGTACATCGGCTGCGGCAGCATCTGCTCGAGGCCCCCCCCAAGTTCGTTGCCCAGCCGTTAGGATTCCGTACACCATGTAGTACCAGTTGAAGAGGGGGTTGAGGACGAACATCAGAGGGTAAAACCATATTTTGAACCTCTTCAACTTCGCACCAAAGTATAGCATAAGAAGCCAATTCAAACCCAGAGAAACCGCCATGAAGCCCACAGGTAGGTCTCCCACTTTTGCTGTCGTAGTTAGGAGTGCCAGGACCATGACAAAGAACAACAGAGCTGTGGTTCGAATCGTGTTTTGCATAAACCGCACGATTATTAGTGCCGGGTATCGCTTCCACAACCTCCAGTCGGTCAACATGCAGACCTCATTCGTGACAAATCCGAGGAACCACCGTCGTCTTTGTTTAACAAGAGACGCATAAGTTTGGACCGCCTCAGTCTTGCAAAATGCAGATGTGCACATCTGAATCTGATAACGTTGTTTGGCCCCTATCATGAAGAGGTGCGTGAGCCAACGGTCCTCCCCAAGATGACATTTGGCATAGTCAAACAGATCATCACACTCCTCAGCCTTATCCGCAAAATAGTATTTGGCCATTCTTCTGAAAGCCGAGAAACGGAGCATTGTCAGCGCTCCTGGAAGACACGTCACCGAACCGCAGCCCGATTCCACGGTGCGCTCAAACAATTGCCCGTGAATGTACTCCATGTCTTGAAGCAAGGTAATAATGCTGTGTTTCTTTGTAGTCGAGGTGATCACTCCTGTCATAGCTAGCATTTCCCGGGAATTTCCAGGACTGAGTTCCATATCGTACACAAAGTTCTGGAGGCATACTCTGTCAAGTATGCAGTCTGAATCGATAAACAAGATGAAAATGTTATCATTGTGCTGGATGTATTCGGCGTAAACACGGTCAATCAGTTCAAATGTCGACTTCTGACAGTGCCGTTTGCCTCCATGAGGAAATCGCGACACCGTGATTCGAACACCCTTGTAAACGACATCAATGGAGTTGGGATACTGGTTCAACCTGTTCGACACCCCAAGTAAGTCTAGTGTGTTGAGATATAGTTCGTCCACCTGCTCGCCATCAAATGAGAGGAAAACATGGATGCATGCCGAAGGGTAGTCGCAATCAACAACAGAGTTAATGGCACCTATGAGGACGTCGGGCTCCTCTTTATAGCATGGCATTACAACCACCACCTTTGGGGCCGTGTGATCATCCAGAACCCTCTTGATACGTTTTCTGCGTCCCAAATGGTTGGTGACAAGTTGGTAAATGCAAAACAGCCATGGAACCGTAAGCAGGATCGAAAAAGTCCAGAAGGCAAACCACTGCAAAAAGGAAACGACTGCCTCTGGCCACCATTTTGCAACAGCGGGCGGAAGGGGGAGGGTGACAATCATTATGGGGAGAAAGATGAATCTTCGATTTCCTATTAGCTCCAATACTTTGCAGTAAACGAGAAATACATTCCGTTTCTGGCTGATGGGAGAGGGTGTGTACTTGCCGAAACAGAGCGAAAGTAGAGCCAATTACTAGGCACAGAACACGGATAGACCAATGTTCCGCCTTTCCAAACACTTTTACCAGGCAGTACATAAAGGCCGCGAGCCAAAGAAACCACTCCAGGCAGGCCATAAGCATGAGTATGCCGACAATGCTGGTATATATGACCTGGCGCAAATTAAACAAGTCAGCTCTTCGACCGGAAAACAACAAAAGGCTTGCTTCACAGTGAGCATCTCGAGTACCTACATCTTTGAGTGGCCAGTCTCCTACAGTGACGGTCATTTTGCTTTCTTCAAGTATGGGCAGTAGGTTTGAGGTGGAAGGCGGAGTCAAGGTTTAGTCATGGGGAAGAAGACAAGAGAAAGCGCCGACGCAGAATTCCTCCTCGACGTTTTGTTGGACACGCATGAACATAGCAAACAAGCCCAAGGTTCGGGGGTCTCGAATTGGTGTGACCAGTTACACAGCGGTCCTCGGGCCGGGAAGAGGTCAGAGCTTACTTGGTTGCATCTGGGTTTGAACAACAGGCGAATGCCACCCACTCCCAGGTATGGGAGTTCGGTTGGCGTATCTTAAGCAGCAGCGAACTCTCGTTAGTAACATGAATGAATTGACAATCCGCAAGCAATTAGTTTAATTCTCAAGAACTTTCTCGCTCACAGCCTGTCAATGCGACACCTCGTACCGACTTTTACAATTCCCGACCATTGGAAAGTACGATACTCGGAACAACTCACCCCTTTGTTCCAGATCCACAAAACCCCAACACGATTAGGTCAATGCCAACACAGAAGCATAACATAAAAATACTTCATATCCCATGGCACCGGGAAATGCGTCAAAATTTGGGTGGGAATTTGCCTGTTATTCTTCATGTGAACTAAAGGTTACTGCTGTTTGTCTTACATTTATCTGAGATCACATGCGGATTCCGTTTGGCTATTGAGCCCCAAACGGCTGAAGGGGATGAGATGCGAAAGCAAAAGCCGCTGATGATGGTACTCCCTTTTACGTACTCGTTGCCCGTAGTAAGCTAGGAAGTGCCCGGCGTAATGTCTTCATGGGCGGTCGGCCGAAGAGCTGTTCTTTCATCGCCACTCAAAATGACCCAGCATCAAGATTGGAGCCCTTTGGCATTGTCTCGCACACCTATGAGCCCACTCTCGCCAAGGAACCGTCGGGGGGTGGAGAGGACAGCGTGATGCTTCTTTTGTCATTGGGTGAAAAAAGACCGACATTGTCAAGACCATCTTCTCGCCCAGTAACGTCGAGCTGGTGAATGATGACCACTTTGTCTCGTTGCTGGCTTGTCCGGATTTGCTCCCCCAGTCAGTGGCCCGTCATTGCAGTACACTCCGCAGTCAGCTTCTGGCAGATAGCTGAAAGTTGAGCCTAAAATGTCCGCATTTTGCTGTGCATCCTACTTATGAGGTGTAGCAAATCATGCCTTGCTGATTTTAGTCCTCCCATAACCACCAGGACAGGTTTGTGGTTATGCAGCAGTTGATAAGCTGGTGCGATTTTACCAATCAACATCACTCAACTGAAGTTTCCTAACCCTCTGGCCGCGATCCTTACCCGAACGGTCAACGCGATTATGATAAAAGGTTGTTGATCTGTCGCTTCCTACACAACAAGTCATTAGAAACCACCAGCATATAGAGACTTAATTGATCCTACCTTCTGGGTCTTCATTTTGTTGGAGGTCATAGTTTAGAACTAGGTTTTTGATGCGTTGCTGTTCTTCTTTTTCAGCCTGCTGTTGCGACTTCATCGCTATGGCAAAGGTCGAATCAGACGGCAGCTCAACAGTTCGAGTCTGCAAGTGTTAGTATAAAATGAGTATTGTGGTATGGAGACGATGGGTTATGAGGAGCACAAACCTGTTGACGGTTGCCTTTTTTGGTCAAAAGAGAAAAGGCCATTTTATTATTGTTCGCGGGGACGAGTTCCTGATCCTGTCCGGCAATTGCTGGGTCGCGATTCTTTGGTCGTACTGGCAGAGGAACGTCGAAAAGAGGCTTCCTTTCAAATTTCCGAGACTCGAGGCTTTCAGCCATCATCTTGGCATATTCCCTCTCAAACTCGGCCTCGTCCTCAGGATCAACAGCTTCTTCCTGGCGGGTTACTACGATAGCCTCTTCGTTGAAGTCACTGTCATTAACAGATTCATCTTCTCCGTCCTAGTAGCAATTTAGTGGCGGAACAGCTTCAATCTGAATGTGTATCTCGACTTACCTCCACATCATCGTCCTCGGATGCAGTATCTTCATCGCCATCGCCATCTTGTTCCACATCGTCTACATCAGCATTGTCATCGTCGGACGACGCTCCGCTGGTGGCTTCATCAACTTCAACAGCCTTGTCAATGCCCGCAGTCTTCTGATCTTGAACTATTGCAAGTTGTAGTGCTTTGGTGGCTTCTTCAAGACCTGCAGCAAACTTCCACTGCGGCCGAGTCAGAGAATATACGTCCTGAACGACGAATTCGATGTCCATGGGCAGAGAAGCTTTTGTGTGAACATAATACTAAAAGCGTGTCAGCAGAATGCATCAACGAGAATGTCGAAGGGCTGAGGCTAGCCCATACCTGGAAGAAAGATAAAAAGTAGTCCAGCTTTTTGCCAGCAGCACCGCGATTGAAGAACATTCCACAGGTTTCCAGTATGGTTGCAATAAGACGAATTCGGAAATAATCGTCCAACGGATCAAACGGGTTAGGTCGACCAGGAACCGGCGGTCCTCCTTAAAAACTAGTAAGTATGATAGTCAAGTGGTGGCTTCAGTGAAGAGAGTGATTACGCTTGCTTACCATATCCGAATGTGAGAACTTTGTACATCGTGTCAAAGATCACAGGATGTTCTAGCATCCTATAATTATAGAGCTCCCCAAGGTACTTTACTTCCGCAACGCGGCGTTGGAAGAATCGAAAATCATTCTGTTCTAGCCCGAAACTGACCGACTCGATGACATTGTCGATCACCTTCACTACAAACTCTGGGTGATATCGATAGAGGGCGCTCAACAGTATGCTCAGCAGGTGAATGTTACCATACTTGACCTTCCCAGGTTTCGAAAAGACCTTTTCAAGGATTGACACAACCTAGAAAATGAGGGATCAGCCAAATTTCATATAGCTTGCTACGCTGATGTCTGTCGAAGCATACCTCAGTTTCTTCCCAGTGAAGCCTTCGAATCTGTTTCAAGATCTTGCTGTAGTTGCGTTTAGTCATGTCATTGTATACCAGCTTCCTGATAAAAAGTTCCGTCGGTGTTCTGTCTTTCTGTTCAATGGCAGGCCTCTCAGGAGGATCAACATAATACACCGCATTGTCAATGAGCATACGTTCGGGCTGACCAATATGTTGCACAGATTTCTTCCGTTGCAGGGTCTCGAGAAAACTCGCCATCCGCGGTGCAGTTTCGGGGTTCTTGAGCAGATATCTACCACAATTCTCGATTAGATTGCACAGTATTTCGATGTTCATCCGTGAAAAGTCATCAAGGCTGACTTTGAGGCAGTGAAACACAACGTGTTCAGGCACAACACCAAATTTGGTGAGTTCGGCCAGGTAACGAATATTGCTGAGTCGAACTTGACCCAGGAAGTCCTTTTCTTTTCTCCTTTGCAGGCTTCGAAACTCGGCATCCAAATAGTCGACAAGCCCCCTGGGCACATCGGGCATATATCTGCCAAGCGTAGCTACCAACCGTGACCATGATGGGAGCAGGTCACTTCGCCCCTTTGGGACTTCTGTGAGAGCTTTCACTAGACGATTGCGCGAGGCTTTTGAGTTGAGAAAGCAAAAGTCTATGGCAGTTTGATCAATGACATCCTTGTTCGTGAGTTCTGGCAAGCGTGCTAGCAAGGCATCCACCTGAGCACCAATAGTCTTATTGACTATCGCTGTTGATTGCTCATCAGCAGCTTCAGTAGCGGCCTTGGTGGCATCAGAGGCGTCGACGGCGACACCCGACTTCTTGCCAATGGGTTCCTCGGCGTCGGTCTTCTTCTTCTTGCCGTCTTCCAAAAGAATTGGTGGTACCTTTCCCCTAAGATCCACAAGATTTTCGTAAAACCGACGCTCATCTTCATCTGCCCATATTCCTGCGCCTTCGCCCATGGTTCGTAAGTATTCGCTTGTCTTAACCAAACCAATTGACCCACTGGAAGTAGCGAGGGAATCCTCTGGCTCCTTCAGGTCAGGCATCTCAGCTCCAACGGCATCAGCAATAACCTGCGCGTTGGATACCAAGCGGTCCTGTGCTTTGACTTGCTTCTCGTAATTGGCTTGGCGGTCTTCAAAGACCTCGCCAGACTTTACATATGCTTCAGCGTTTCGTCGAGCTTGGGAATGAATAGACTTTTGATCTCGAATGATGTGGGCGGCAACATCGTCATAGTACTTTTTCAGCACATTCCTGAATCGCTCCGCAATATCCGCTGGTGTGAGCGGTTGTTGATCGACAGCCTGGATCGAATCAACATCTTCATCACCATCCTGCAGATTGTCGTTCTGAATGCTCGCATCGCCATCCTCCTCAACTGTTTTGCGGCCGTCTGATCCCGTCGGTTTGACACCTAGAATGTCCCAGCTGAAGGCCTTGACAAATATTACGAGAAGGGGTAGATTGGCATGTTCTCTGTCGTAGCCAAGGAGATCCTTGAGAACTTCTAAGGGGAATGGCTCAGCGCCACCGGTCTTGTTTGTATTGGTTCGAGTTTTCAGCTCGGCTACCTTCCCAGCGGCGGCGCCCTTTGTTGCATCATCTGGTTTTGTCGCATCATCGAGAGTTCTCACGACGCCAACCAACCATAGCTCGGTGATGACCCGCAACAATGCTCTCTGACGAATGATTCTTTCCTTTTCCTCTTTCTCGCGGGCTTCGGGAGCTAAACTCTTGAGAGCACTTCTGTCGGGAGTAGCCATGCCCTTACCCAGCAGCCAGGCAAGGTTTTCGGTAAACTCGGTAGGACCAAAGCGCTGGTGCAGAGCGCTCACAATTTCAACGCCAGCTTCGATCTCCCCCGGCGATTTAAGTTTGCAGAGACCTTCATAACAGGCAGCTATTATCTCTGAGAGATATTTGTGCAAGCTTAAAGTGCGGATCTCCTGCAAAAATGTGGCTTGTGTGGCAGGTGTAACAGCGGTTCGGAGTCGCTTGATAAAGGCCGTATTCTTCTTTAGCGACGAATCGAGCGAGTTGGCAACGGGTATGAGGTCTGTATTGGGAGCGATCAGTAGTGCTGCATTATTAGGGTCGTGGATGTGACTTGAAGTAACAAACCTCTATCGCCATCCCACACCCTTGTGTTCAATGTGCGCAGTTCACCTACGGTCGAATGATGTCAGCAGCAATACGAAGATCAATCATCACAACACAAATTGTGCTTCAAGGTTATGAGCCACATTATGGGGGTTGACGGAAGAAAAGAGTCTAGGAGGAGAACATACGCTTTCTTTGGCGGTCCATGACAACCACCTGGCAGTCGCGACAAGCGAAACGTAGCTCAAGGGTGGTTGGCGTGGATAAATCACGATGCAGACAGAGCTGGTGCATCAAAAGACAGGCATTAAACTGGCGTACCTTGAAGCTGGCCCACAGGCAGTCGATGCGTGTGGCTCCTGGTTGGTGGGCAGGTTTGGAAGGTCAAATCCACCTGCACCTGACCAGGCCAAACTCTAAGCAGGTTCTGTGTCCCTGCCAGTGAACATTCCTTCTGTAAAGCATAGACTGAATGGGTGTATGTGGTTTTGGGACCAAGCAATTCATTACTTATTCAGATATACCAAACCTCGTTTTCAAAGATGCCCCCAGTCTTCTGTTCCCAATACCAGACTGATGGTAGACTTTGAGAATCGGATGAACTTCCATGCTAACGGAGGGCCACATATCCTTTTATGGGGCGGGCCATACACCACTTGACACGACACAGGCAAGTGATAAACCTGCAAAAGTTTCTCCTGGCTAACCACGCATTGCAACTCCATGAATCCATTGCGCCAGAGCGTAGCCGGTGTCGGAAGTGTGCAAATCTCACCACAATTGAGGTGAGGATTATTGCAATAATATCCATGGTAGACTTGGCGCTTCGCCCCACTGGTTTGTGACTACAGCCTGAATGCTTCCCATTTCAGGTATGCCATTCGCCCTGGCAACGCTGGGTTGGGCTTGTCTAGGTCGATATGGTCACGTGGAACGATATCTTCCCCCCCGGCCATGCATGCAGGGGCACCCGTTCCTCAATGCTGCCTCCGCAACAGGTATACTTTGTGGCATCTTCAAGATTGCGGTAAGAGGGGACCTCAGGGATGTAAGAATTATCAGAAGGTTCTAAGGATTGAATGAAATCAGCCATTCGAAATGAGCCGAATTGAAAGGCAGGTAGCGGCGCAGGTACCAATTGCTTTCTTGCAGCCCAGAGCAATACTAGCCCCATCCATTGAGGTTACTTGACTTCAGTGTAATACTGGGATCAATGTCTGTTCACCACACTGTTGCACTCTGCAGCTTGGCCACATGTTTCTGTAGTTGCACTATCTGGTAGAGCGACTCAACCATTTTGACGTGTAGTCCCGGCCAGGCTTAAACAAAGTGTTCAAATAAGACTCATCAATACAATTCGATCTGTCTGTTCTGGCCAGCTACGTAAGTACCCATCTTGCTTACCCAAGCATGATGGGATTTGTCAAGACCCAGGAGATTCCAAGTACGAGTATGAGTACGCGCATACCCGTACTTAGCTCCGCACTTGGCTGTGCTGTACGGTATGTGTATGTTGCGAGTTCGCTGCATCTCAGTGAATCATTCAGTTCTTTTTTTAACATACTTGAGTATAATGAAGTACAGTGGGGTCTTGTTTGCTAGCATTGCTGCAAAGCGGATCTCCAAGTTGTTGAGGAAAGTATGAATGATCAAAGCGTCAACTGGTCTGTTATCTCGCTACGAGATAAGTTTCGACGCCACGAGCCGGGGTGGCCGCAACCCTTCGACCACACAGGCTGCCCTTGACCGATAAGTGACTGGTATCAGACTGCCGTCCATCCAATTGATCAATTGATAGCAATCACCACGAAGGGCAAACTGATAGGTCCGTCATGGCATGGGCAACGCAACGGCTGTCCTCGCTGTCGACTGGGGTGTCTGCTTTAGAAAAAGACAACTTTCAAATATTCCCATGGACTAAATAAGTACTAACTGCTCTGGTTGAGAAAGCCCTGGCTGCCATGGTGGTGTTATCTATCAGTAGCTTGTGATCATCGATAGACGTCGGAAAAAGGATCAACGCCTCCCAGTCAACTAGGGTTCAGAAAGCACTGGCCACAGGCCGGGGAAGTGTAAATGTACAGTTCCCTCATACAGCCGTTGCTAGTGCTCAAGAGGCCAGCCAAGTATTTCTTTCGCCTTGTCTTTTAGCGGTCAGCGGTCATCGCCATCTTGGCGACCGCTCAGCTTCTGGTTGATGCATCTCCGGCGAGAGTCCTATCTCCACGCTCCCCACAACCTCGGGTATGATTATGCTCTAGATATAAGGACTTCCGCGGAAGTATCTTGCTCTTTCCACAATCGGTCAATTATTACTAGCGCAGGCCGTTTGGGCTCGGGCAGCCTGTCTTCATTGAAGCTCCCAAGATTCGCCGAATGACTTAATAAGGAAGAGTTACTTGGAGACATCTTTTTACTGGCCCTTACTACACATGCCCAAATGGACCGTATTATCCTTTGTCGAATTTCGAGGCCCTGTTGATTGGATTATCAGCAAGGTAGTCCAATTTACTTCTAAAACAACATATCGTCTTCCTATGTGAAGTCATTCATGTCAATTCACTTCACCTTCATACTTCATCTTTATCCAGCCAATGTTTTCATCGTGTGCCTAATACATCACCCACTTGTCGTCGTTTTGTGTTCAGCTGTAGCGACAGTACTCTACACCTACTGAGCCCCTCGATATACTCTCCTCTCGGAAAACCTACCTGAACAAGTCTCGATCATCAAGCAGCTCAATGTTGAGTTCACAGAAGAAATTCGAAAAGACCGACATGTTCCCCCCCAGCCCGCCGAGTACAGTGGGGCGATCTCGAAGTTGCAGTTTGGATGGCCATTCCAGCCTCATCCCATCTCCTGCAACGCCTACCTCAGAAAACGGCGAGCCCTTCTTTTATTCTCTCCCTCCACAGAACACTACAAAAGCGGTCCTGAAGGAAGATCTCAAGACGCCAGACAGTCATGTAGCAAGGGATACTCGCCTAATCCGGCTTACTGGTGTCCATCCCTTCAACTGCGAACCCCCCTTGAGCGACTTGTACAATGAAGGCTTCCTGACTAGCGAAAACCTCCACTACGTCAGAAACCATGGGGCGGTACCTCAGTGCGCTGACGATGATATGGATCAGTGGGAATTCAGCGTGGAGGGTCTGGTAGAACATCCATTCTCTCTCAGCGTTCGAGAGCTCATCTCAAGCTATGAGCAAGTTACCTATCCCGTCACTCTGGTCTGCGCAGGAAATCGCCGCAAGGAACAGAACGTGGTGCGCAAGTCAAAGGGGTTCTCTTGGGGCGCAGCAGGTCTCTCAACGGCTCTGTGGACTGGTGTTCCCCTTGGCGACTTGATTGGCAAAGCAAAACCGAGAAGGGGCGCGAGGTTTGTGTGTTTTGAAGGGGCAGACAGGCTACCAAACGGCTTCTATGGCACCTCCGTGAAGCTCAATTGGTGTCTAGATCCAAACAGAGGCATCTTGGTTGCTCACAAGATGAATGGCTCTGTATTACATCCTGATCACGGCAAACCTATTCGCATAATAATACCTGGGCAAATCGGCGGCCGCAGTGTCAAATGGCTAAAGAGGATTATAATCACAGAGGCGCCCAGTGACAACTGGTATCATATCTACGATAACCGAGTTTTGCCAACTATGGTGACACCTGAAGCAAGTGCCGATCTCGCTGATACTTGGAAGGATGAGCGCTATGCCATATATGACCTCAACACCAACAGCGCCATCTGTTTTCCAGCGCATGACGAATCAGTCTCGTTTGCTGATGCCCCGAAGTCTTACAAAGTCCGAGGCTACGCATATGGCGGCGGTGGCAAGCGCATTACTCGAATGGAAGTTACTTTGGACAAGGGCAAGACTTGGAGATTAGCAAATGTCGATTATCCGGAAGACCGCTATCGCCTCGCCCCTGCTGGAGAAATGCTCTATGGGGGAAGAGTTGACATGTGGTGGCGTGAGACGTCATTTTGTTGGTGCTTTTGGGGACTCGACATTGGTATCGAAGAGCTCAAAACAGCGGCTGACATTATGGTTCGAGCAATGGATGAAAGCCTCATGGTACAGCCGAGAGACATGTACTGGAGTGTTTTAGGGATGATGAACAACCCTTGGTATAGAGCTGTCATCCATAATGATGGACAGAGCCTGAAGTTTGAGCATCCTACACAGCCCGCTCTGATGCCTGGTGGATGGATGGAGCGGGTCAAAAAGGCTGGTGGTGATCTCACGAACGGCTCATGGGGTGAAAAGATGGCGGGTCAGCCTGAAGAAGCGGTTGAGCAAGAACCCGACAAGAATATATGCATGACTGATCCCAAAAAAGACCGCCTGGTAAGCATGGAGGAATTCGGAAACCATAGCGGCGAACAGGAACCATGGTTTGTTGTGAATGGCCAGGTTTTTGATGGAACGCCATTCTTGGAGAGACATCCAGGAGGCGCCGCTTCGATTCTTGGGGCAGCAGGTCAGGATGTCACAGAAGAATTCATGACAATTCGTAAGATCAACCTCTTCCCTTCGGAAAAGAGTCCTACAGACTAGCTCGGAGTCTAGTTGAAGCTTTTTAATGCTGACTATCTTACAATGCAGACAGTGAAAATGCAAAAGCAATGATGCCCGAATACCACATCGGGAAACTCGATGAGTCCAATTTAGCACAATTGTCCAGTGGGGTTACTGAGTGTGACCCTAACCGGGCCGTGTTTCTTGATCCCAAGACATGGACAAAGGCAACTCTGGAAGA
This sequence comes from Keithomyces neogunnii, assembly GCA_020975405.1. Taxonomy (NCBI): domain Eukaryota; kingdom Fungi; phylum Ascomycota; class Sordariomycetes; order Hypocreales; family Clavicipitaceae; genus Keithomyces; species Keithomyces neogunnii. The sequence goes on along the minus strand of JAIOWQ010000003.1, from coordinate 3,979,701 downwards.
GAAGATCACCATCTCAGCAGACTCAAAGGTCTTCAGGTTCAAACTGAATCACGATAATCAAGAAGTGGGATTGCCTGTTGGACAGCATCTGATGATGAGGTTACGGGATCCTGCGACTCGAGAGCCATTGCTTAGAGCGTACACACCAATATCTGAATGTCACGATCGGGGATGGCTGGATGTTTTAATCAAAATTTACTATGCCACCTCGGGACACGCAGGCGGCAAAATGACTCAAGCACTTGACGCAATTCCACTTGGACACTTTGTCGAGTTCAAGGGTCCGGTCGGTAAATTTGAGTATCTTGGAAAAGGTCTATGTTCTATATCTGGCAGGAACCGCCAGGTGTCCAGATTACACATGATCTGCGGCGGGTCAGGCATCACTCCGATATTCCAAGTTTTGCGCGCCGCGATGAAAGATGTAGATGACACCACCGAATGTCTTGTTTTGGATGGGAACCGTACTGAAGATGATATCCTTTGCAGAAAGGAGCTTGACCAAATAGCCTCGCGTGCAAAGCACAGATGTCGTCTGCTTCATTACCTCAGCCGTCCATCTGCTGCCTGGGAGGGACGAACTGGCCGCATCGATAAAACATTGATTTCGACGGAGATCGGATCGCCAGAGCCGGAAAACGACGCCATCATCTTAATCTGCGGACCAAAAGAAATGGAAAAGAGTGCCCAGTGCATACTAAAAAGCCTGAATTGGCCAGACGAAAACATAATTATCTTTTGAGAAGGCTCTAGAACATACACTCCTATTATGTAGCACTTCAGCCTGTGACGTTTTATATGCAAAATTGCGAGCACACTTAATAGTTGGTTCCGGATGAACCTTTTGAGTTCATAAAATAGACGTGTCGTGATGTTCGTGGACAAATTCAGTGTCCCGTAGGTTGAGGCTCGTCTGCGGCATGTCCGGGATTTGGTGTATGGTAAGCTGTTACAGCAACAGCAACGTACAAAATGACCAGGAGCGAGCCTTCGAGATAATTACTCTTCTGGTCCTGAAGGAATCTTCCCACTGTCAGAATGGAGAGTATCAGCATGACTAGATTGAAGATATCAAAGTCAAGATCCATATTCTTCCCCATGGCCCAGCCCACAACCACGGTCAAAGGAGCATTGAAGAGGGCCGTTTGCAGCGTGGCCCCTAGAACATGACTCAGCGCGAAGTTCATCCTGTCATCCCATGCCTCGTTGATCGCAGTGATATGTTCGGCAAACTTCTCCACCAAGGGGACCAAAATCAACCCCATAAACGGTTCCGTTACACTGGACCGAGTGAGAATGGGCTCTATTTGATGTACCAAGGTAATTGCCATCAAAGTGACCAATGCTACGGCCACGGCCAGTGCAATAATGCACTCTGTCATGGTCAACTTTTGTTTGTTGTGGCGCGCATCCTCTCTTCCTGGATATCTCTGCTCGTCCTCTTCAAACACATCATTGTAGATGCCATGGTGGGTTCGAGTCTGGAAAAAGGTGAAGATGGAATACGAAATTATCAGTAAGAGTGAAATTACTCTCGAAAGACTCCGCACTCTCTCGTCTGTATTTTGTATCTGCTGGTCCAGACCAGACGATTCCAATCCCAACCGAAAGAATGTTGGAACGGCTAGTCCGACGCCGCTACAACAAACAAAGTCAGTATCTCTGAAGATGGGCAAGATGACAACTGGACCTCTTGGGTTATATATCAACATACGCCGTGAGCAAAAGGCCACTTCCAGCCTCACTGATAGCATCATTGAAGCTCTGCTCTTCGCGAAACAAACCACCAACGAAGAAACAAAACCCCAGGCAAAGTAGCATTGTTGCTAAGATGGACCCAAGGATCGCAGCTTTTATCACGTATATCTGGTTCTCTTTGAGAAGAACCATGAAGAGAACAATTTCGACAATTGAACCGCAGCTATCAGATAGCTTTCAGCTTGGGTTCAAGATACGAAGACCTGTTCAAGATGTGAGCGGTGGGTGCCACTTACGTGATTTCGATGAGAATACCAGCAACATGAGGAAGCTTGTGGGAGAGTTCCTCTCCAGCGAATCCAACAAGATTGGCACAGGGAACCATAGCAATATATGAAAGAATGAATATCGCTATGGCATCATCCTTACGTGCATCTAGTCAGAAAAGGTCGCATATTCGTTAGCGAATTTTGTTGCCTTTGTTGTTCCCACATATCTCTTTCTCGCTCACATTTCGCTCACATTTTTTCCCCAAGAACCGAAAGTTCTGCCAAAGAAGACAAACTTACATGTAATTGCCAAAGCAGCAGGGACCACTGGCCACAGAATGTTGCAGATAGCACTGGCTGTGCAGGAAGATCGAAAGATGACTTGGAAAAAGCACAGAAGGTGAAAGCCGCTGCGGCCGCTTTCGCCTGACTCCCTGACATTAGGTATATTCAAACTCTCTCTCATGCTCTTTCTTCCGGCAACTTGAGAAAACGCAGTTGAGGCTGGGAGCGAAACGATGTTGTTCAGATTGGTAGATGTTGTTTGTGTGGCAGGTAAGGTGTCTGTACCAGATCTTGTTGAACGGTTGCGGCGAGAAGGGCGCAACGAGAATTTCATCGTCAATAGAGACGTTTGAGGTTCTTGTCGTTCAACTGCCCGAAAATTGATAATGCGAACGACTCTCGACCGTATAGCTAAACCGTGTTGCCCTGATTTGATTAAGTCGTTATGGAGGGTCTATTTTCAGACTGACAAACAGCCGTCGCCAGGTCCTGAAGCCCAAGTTGGCTGTCGCGGTCCAAGGGCATGCATCAATAAGAGTGCAGGCAGAGGCTTGATGTAATAAAATATAAAAATAAAAGAATTCATAGATGGGGCTGCAGGACCTACTGTGATATAAGCTCCTCTTCTAGGTTTGATAGAACACACAAGTGTACTTGAAGTAAGATGAAGGGACAAGAATTTCTCTGAACAGGGTACAGAGGAGATAGTACAGTATTCAGGCTCCCAGACCCTGCCAAAGAGCATTCAGTTAATAACCAGTAGAGACATGCCTCAATTGATCCGACCTGAAGTATAGAACCTATTTAAGCCACATGGTCGCTGCGGCTGCTTGCTATCCAGAAACTGACCCACGGGCGCGTTTGCACACCGTTTGCTATTCGTCGCAAAGGCTTCTGAGACATTACCAGGTGTGTTAAAAAGAAAATGCACAGGCTTAGCTTGAAGCCAGACGGGGTCCCCTGGCACAAAGCTGTGCTAAATGAGACCAGATGTGCGTCAAACTCTTGGAGCTTTGTTGTTAATATTCAGTTATTATGGACCGTCTCATACGTGGCAAGAAATGGGCCGCATTACTGGTTGTAACCATGTTGTTCGAGCTGTGTTTGTGGCTATTTACCCATGTCAAAGACCATATTGCCTCGTCGTGTCGGGTGGCGGTCAGCCATTCAGCAATAATAGGCTCACAGCCTTCATCTGTTTAACCTTACTTCGGGAGGTTTTTTTTTTTTTTTTTTAAAAAGGCTTTGGCAATGAAGAGATTCAATGGAGCCCTATTGCAGGCCCTGGCTGCGTTACCATGCTGGCTGTGTCTGTCGGCTTCATCCACTCGCACGGTAAAGGCGGCTATCGACGTATGTATGTTCATGAGCATTGTGCATATATTTTACAGGGGCTGTATTGGCAATCTATCTCTGATCCTACAGCTGTAGCTGTTCTGGTCTCCTGGCTTCGGTCGACAGCCATGGTCAACCCCCCTCGCAATGCCCTTTGCTGGTCCTGATTTCAGCATTATCATCCACAAGCATGTGGACTTTATCAACTGGACAGTCTCTGTGCAGGCATAGTGGCTTAGAAGGTGCCATTTTTAGCATTACTTCTGTTGGCGACTTGGCATTAAGGCCCTCAAAGATTGCGAGAGGCTCTTCAACTGCCACTTTGAAGTTAGGGTCAATAGGGTCACCCTCTTTCCAGACAGGAATAGAATCTCATCTACCTTTTCCATTTTAGTTGGCAGGCCGCATTGACTTCATGCTAATTATGGCATTGGCAAGAGCTCTTCGACAACCTGCCAGCCCGTTCTTCGCCAGCTACTTGTCATAACAGTAAAATTATTGCTATGCGGCGGCTGATACATCCTCATTGACTCTCATCGTTCGAAGGAGACGGCGCAATGCCCATTTCTGTCCCTTTAGCATGCAATGGGCCACATTATTTCACAGAGCTGCATCGGAGTGTTTCTCACAGAATCACCATCTAGCACCATCAACAGAATACCACTATCAAACCGCGAGTGTGCCTGGACGCCTGCCTTCCAGGAGCGCTCGTATCTCGGTGAGTCTGTACGGGATTGATGAGAGCCCGTATTCAGCTGACCTTGATAATAGCAGTGTTCGGCTGGCTGTGCGTTTCAATAACTGTCAATTCCCAAAGACGATCCTATCCAACCTAATGTCTACCAGAAGCTTAGGCTTGAGTTTCTTACTACTTCCTTCACCGGGCCGTGCTGCTATCGGCGTCACTGCTGGCATTCGACTTGTCACGGAACAGTTGCCAAACAGTGTGAGCTGTTCAAAAGGACCCCAAATGTACCCTTGGGCTATTTGATTCGACCTTGTTGCTAGTACTCTCTGCTGAAGTTGACGCACCAATCCTAAATGTACGAGATTATTGGGCCATGACTGGCTAGTCTTGCAACAGTTGTACTTGCTTTTATTTGACATGATGATGGTACACGACAACCACCAACACTACAGCGTTGCCCCATCCTAATATGGCTCTGACTCGAAGCTGTCCCAGAACATTTCCAACGGGTAGTCGACGGCGAATCAACTCTACTCTGAGTAGTCTCTTTTCCTTTGTCGGGGTTCCAAGGCTCAAATCCGAGAGTCCCTCTACCCAGATTCCAAGCTGTCCTATGTTATACCCTTCTGAGCGATCACTCTCTTATGTATGCAAAATCTTCCTTCTCTTTAAACATACACAAATCCATGCTCGTGAAACATCAGGAAATCCGTCGTCCACATGCCTGTCCCGATTATCCCGATTACATGTTATCTTCCGACACTATTACCTTACTTGCTGGTCGAATTCTTCATGTTGCCTTGACATTAGACCGCCATATCGGCTCCGGTAATTTCGAGTCCAAAGTTTCTACCATCTTCAGGCTCATTGACAAAAGCAGAGTAGCATTAATCCAAAATTAATCAATGTATTTACACTAGTAAATGCAAGATCTGGATGTGTTACCAAGATTCCAGGGCTCCTGGACGGTGTGGTCCAACATGGCAACTTACCTGAGGCTCCTCTATCGTTCACAATTTCAAGTCTAAGAGCTCAATAAGGCTCATTTTTTTTCCTTGTAAAATTGTACGGCTTTTTCCAACTCCTCGATGCTAGACCTGCCTCCATACATATCGAGAAGTTCTTCGTTCCGACGTTGCAATTCCGCAGCATTTCTTTCGGCCGCGGCAATGCCCGAGATCCTCCGCTCTCGTACTGCGTCAATACAATGTTTGGCGACAAATCCGGCGCCACACAGCAGGAAAACACCTTTGAGCCTATTAATCACGGAAATTATCGAGATGTCAGCTGGACTCCTGTCAATGGCCTTTTAGTTCACTACTAAAATTGAGCCACCTGCCGATCGATTCCGTACATGAGAATTGGCCATGGGCGAGGGAGAATAGGCACATGATGCAGGATGGACACTACTTCCTTTGGCTTGGATGCAGTAGGGGAGCTACCTGCCAAGTTCACAGAACCAAGCCGTCCGAAAGATCTCCGTCTCGGCTTCGTGCAGGTACCAAGGGGCAGAAACGTACCATCGAATCGGACGCGATTGTTGCAGATAAGGGTGTACGTTTGCAAATGCAGAAAACGGCGCAGAAAACGGTCTATTGAAGCGAGCCATTTTGCTACAAGTATCGCGCAATCTCAACGCCACTTCGAAAGCCTTGGCCAATATGGGCTCGAACTGTTGTCTGTGTGTCTGCTTGGGAAGGATATGAACCCATGAGGGTCAAAATCGAAACGTCTGAGTGATGGCCCCAAAAACCAAAAGTTCTCAGCCTGCCGGCTGAAAAACAAAATGTCGCATGCAACCTGGGAAATTTTCAAGCATGCAAGTACTATTAAAGCGTGGAGCCCTGGGGAAGGGATGGGTTGAACAATGTCAGCAGCACGATTTGGCAAGAGATGGGTAAAGGAAGCACGCTGAAGGCAAAGGTGAGCTTGTGGGATCAAATTGGTTTTCCAGAGCGAAATGGTCGGCTGTGATTTTACTCTAAGCCGACGGCACCATCGCCTGGCCCCATGTCAAAAATAAAACCCTGAGATTTGGATCCGTAGGATATACTCCGTATATATAAGTGACTACTTGAATTTGCGCAACATGGTGCTTTGTAAACTTGCCCGCTACTGTATATAAAGGCAATCGGGGCACCGAATCAAGGCAACACAAAAGACAAGACAACTTTGGTGCTTGACTATCACAAGCGATGGCACGGCAATCATGATGGCCGGAACACGCAAAAGGGACAGTTATGCCGGGGGGCACACAATTCTGCCTATTCCCTGGCCTCATAGGAATTGATTGAAGGGCCATGTGACAGCAGCCCCGCGCGCTCTCGTTGGATACGGTAGTAGCCATCGGCTGAACCCGGCACGCTGTAACTCCCTAGGATTCGCTCTAACCTCGGGAGAGCATCAGACCATAGAGATGCCACTTCTTGGGGGTCAGAGAACTAGATAGCATGCCAGCATGCCAACCACATTTTGTTAGGCCTCGGATTCTATTTTTCACGTCAAGTCACAGGCAAGTCATGGACTCGCCAACGCTATCTAAAAACATGACACTTTATCAGGGTGCGAAACCCCGTGTTTGGTCTATTCGGTCAGGGTCCCGCCTAGCACGTAGTCGGACCAGCGTCCAGACCCGTAGGCACATTACGAAAAAGCATATGTTCTGGTTGGTGGCAAGTTTGTTCTTTTGTAATTCCTTTGTGACCATAGTAGGAACTTACAATAAAGTATTTCACCTCCTTCGCCAGGTCCTGACACGACTAATGAGTATCCGTACTAGATTTATCTTTCCTACCAAAGAGTCCCCCGGCAATTTAAGCTGCCACACAAGCACTCTGTCTTATCCTCATTCTTTCCTTCTGGATCTTCGAAGCCTTCGGTTACTCCGTCCACGTAATCAAAAGTCAATTCTTCGCCTTTTTGGATACCCTTGATCGCAAAAAGAGCCAGGTCATGCAAATGTTTGTCTGCATGGTCTCCAACGCGAGCGAAAATCCTCAAATTAGGATCACAGGAATGATTTATGAATCGGGTAGGTCCTGACATGAATTCGCCATCTACTTCGAGCGGGGGCCCTTTAAGCCGCGCATCCAGAGATTGGGGATCTGTAAATTTGTCAAGCGCAAAGAGGTATACGTCCTTTCTGCGGGATACCGCTGAAGTAGCTCGACGGCGATCTGCTTCGGCAGATGTGATGACCTCACCCAGATAGCGGTCAACAAATTGACCTACTTTAATCGATTCCTGAGTTCGCACACCTGCGTATGTTATTAACGTACTGGTCTATTCAAGGGGGGGGGCGACATGACTTGCCCCATCCACGAAGCTTCGTGCGAAATATTTGGAGAGGTACTGTACGACCACGTTCGACGACGCGGTTCGGGCAAGCTAGAGAGCAGGAACAGCCTTGGTGGCATTCATATAGTGGAAGCTTAGATGTGTGGAGTTTTGATCGTAGCAGGCCAGCTTTACTCCCATGAGAGTGGTAGGCATATGCCTTTTTCGGAGCTGGTGATGTTTCTGCAACGGCGTCAAATCCACTATTGATATCAGAATCATCAGCATTCGCTTCATCTTGGTCAAGGTCTGCGAGGCACTGGCAGTCGGAGTATTGGCAGTCTTTGTCCTCGGTGCAAATGCAGCCAGTTCGAAAACTTGGGTCAGCTGCAGAGACTCCTCTTCCAAGGACGACGCCATTGATAAAGCGGAAATTGTGAGGCAACGTTTCGTCGTCAACATCATTTACTACTGTAATGGGGGCCGTTTTATGAGTTGGCAGTGACCGAATTTGACACCAGTGGCAGTTATTTTTCTCATCCTCATCGGCCTGTTATGACCCCATCAGCCATTTGGACTTTGTTGGGAATGTGTTGCTCGAATACAACATGGGTTTCCCTTGTGCGCGGAGAAATAGACAGACTGGGGAATGAGACATACAACCTGACCGTGGTGGAAAAAATGTCTTCTTGTAGCATCTTCCATTGCAGTGGTCGTAGTTCATTCAAGAAACTCAGCTGTGCAATTGCGTTGCGATCCGTTGAGCAAGGTGGGTGGGTGGGTAGCACGAAGGAACGACATGAAGCAAACCCAGGTCTCCCAAGTACTTCGTTAGATAATGCCCTCGATCTTTACCACCAAGCAACTTCACGATAGGATTGTTTTTGGCTGTGGCAATATTACAGCATAGTTGCAACCACAGAGTCGACCCAAATTTAGATATGGCGTTGTATGAAAATTGGCTGTAAGGGCCGCGCGAACAAGAAAAGAGAAGAAACGAGAGAGAAAATCAGTGATGTTCGACTGCCAAAGTGAGTATTGTTGGTTTCAATTTGATGCTGGCCGCACCACAACCAGTCGCAAAGCGGATTGCTATGTTGGTTGGTCAATGGGGTAACAGAGAAGCAACACACATGGCATACTAAGTAGGTAGGTAAGTATTTATTTGCAGGGATCACGCCCCATTGAAGAGCCAGACAAAATCAGGTACATGCCTGGTACTTTTTCGATCGCCCCACAATGTGCACTCGGACTGCACTACAGGAATGATGCAGCTGACTGCAGCAGCTAACAGACGGGCACTTGAGTTCTCCCTAGCTTTTAGCTTAGCGCAAAAAGGCGAATGGATGAACGCAATGTAGGAGGTTGCTTGTTTTCTTCATCCAAGTTGCCCACCCATGCAGGTAGCTAAGATACAGTACCTACCTAGGTGCTCTATGTACCATCACGCGCCAAGGGTTTTCTGGTGACAGTCACGATTCTAATATTGATTATAAGACAGCTCTATTACTCTGGTAAGGACGTTAAAACACCTACAAGACCAGACTCCTAATCAGAGTGAGAGAGCTGTCCACAAACAATAATCAGTTAATGACAGTCACCAGAAACCCCCTTGGGGCGCCATGGTACTTAGGTGCCTAACAAGACGCGCTAACATCCTTAAGTATGCTCTGAGTTGGCTTAGTCGGGTTCCTTAAAGGAGCCAGTCAGGTTGACTACCTACTTAATTCTTCACTTAATTCACTGCTCTAGCTAACTTCTTGGCTTTGGACCCTCGTACTTGTAGGTTATCAGCAAGCACTGCGTGGCAAGTACCCCAACGTTGAACCCAAGTTTCCCCCACTGCCGCCCCCTGCAGATCTAGTCTAAGACACACACAGAGACAGCCTTTTACTCCGCCCATGACCTCGCAACTTAGATTGCTGCACCACCACTTGTGAACCATCACTGGTTTCCTCCCTCTGACCAGACTCTAGGACCGGGGCCCTTGGGCTTTCGAAGCTGAGGCTGAACGAGCTCACTGTCCACAGTGCCTGGCAAGCGCCAAACCGATCTACCCCGGTCCCTATTTAAGTACTTAAAGTACGTACCTCCTAAGTAGGTACCTACCTACCATGGCGCGCCACCCCTGTTTTTGGTAACAGGTTTGGTGATAAAGTGCTGTCTTGTAATCAATTTATAATAGTCATGTGGGCTGTATCATAATTTTTATCTATTGTAAGATAGCAGTTTGTTACCATAACTATTACTAAAAACAGGGGCCGCGCGCGAAGGTAGGTACCTAGGTAGGTAGGTACTAAGTACTTTAGGCAAAATACTTACTTAGGTGGCTAGGTGTTTACCTACCTAGGGTAGCTAGGGTAGATGCTCCTCAATATTCGTTTGCCTCATCCTTCTACGAACCAGACGCAATTAAAGGAGCTTCGTCCATCGCCAGTGCAATCGAGCTCCCCCGCCGGACCGAGTGATTTGTCCTCCTCGGCGACGTTTCACTCCTCTCCGAGTCAGCCTCCGATATTGCTCTTTGTCACTTTGTTGGCATGGCTGTGGTAGAATGCTAGCTTCGTTATTTGGTTCCAGCCCCCATTTCTGAGCATTTGACATATATATATCATCGATACACTTGACCATGGTAAGTTGTCAACTTTGGCAATGGTACATGGTGATGGAAAAGGTTAAACCATCTCCAGGGATGCTGTTTTTCTAGGTCCGCCGGCCCTAATTCACCCTATCCTGGGGGAGGGCCCAATGCCTCTGCTCGCCACATCAACCCGCCCCCTCTCTCCCTACCAGAGAGCGTACAAGCAGGCCAAGCCTCGCCGCGCCGACGACATCGAGATCAAGGTCCCTTGGATGAGCACATCAACAAGCCACTGCGGCGACACGCATGGACATCGACAGACCGGCTATGGACAAGACAGCAACTAGATAATGAGAGGGCAGAATTTTTTGATACCCGAGTAACTGGACGATCAGAGATATGGCAAACGATCCGCGCGGCCGTAAATGTGTTACAAGAACCCGTGGGCGAAAGTTTAGATGGATTGGCGACTGCACAGTTAATTCTATCTGCGGCAGAAGTTTCGCTACCAACGGGAGATCTTGTAAACGGTGTCTACGATTCACTCGGCAACTATTACCAGCTCCCACAATGGGTTGTTTCTGATCCAGCCAATATTTCGGCACCTCGTGAGGGAAACGAAGCACCAGAGATATCGACAACTGCAGATGATGACACTGCGGAAGAAGAAGTTGAGTCCGATGCATTTGTATCTGGCTTTGAGCAGCGTGGTCAAGAAAAGGGCAAGCAAATCGTTGATGACCATAATCTGATAACTTTACGAGCTCGACTTAGTGAAACTGGCAAAGACGTTGATATTTGCGTCAACAAATCAGAGACGGTGCGAGGCGTCGTCGAGAAACTTGCCCGTGAAACATTAGTAAGTGTCATTGTCATTAATCATTATCAAGATTCCTTATGCTTCCAATCATCCTCTACCCCATTTGGACATCCGAGGCATTCTTGTCGCTGAAGCTAATACTACCCGCCTGCAGCTTCCCGCTGAGAAGAAAATCAGAATTGCCTATATGGGCAAGATGCTGAAAGAGAACCAATCGCTCGAGGCACAAGGCTGGCAAACCGGCCATGTGGTGAATGCCCTTGTCTTTAGCCAAACTTAATGCATATTTTATGCAAAGGGTATCGACCCTCTTTTCAATGGTCGTTGCAATACAGCGACCACAGCGATATTCAAATGGGCCTCCTTATCTGCGATGGGGCCACATACCAACCGTCCCTTTGTTTTTGTAGTAAGCTTTTTTGTCGCAGGAGTTGTGCAGCGTTTTTCGTCTTCAAGCGAGGGCAGTCTCTTTTATGATACCCCTGACAGTTGTATGCGACTGCTTGGAATTTATGACGAATTTTGGTGCAATCACCGGCGCTGTCATTGTCCATTGCTGAAGAAGGAAATGACAAATGCCAGAGTTAAATACATATGTGGTTACTATTTATTGCATGGGTGCGACTCTCCCAAAGCTACTTGAATCACAGGCGTGCTCGGAGAGATATACGATTAAGATCATTGCACCCAAACCTATGGATAGCTTCTGATGTGGCTAAGTCAACATCCTATTCTCATTATCAAAAACCACGTTCCAAGACTCCGCGACCACCTTGAAGCAATTGATCTATTTTTGTCCATGGGAAGACATCCCTTTCTTGACGCTTGCATCTCAAGTCTGCCCCCCACTTCATCCAATTCTCAAGATGAAGACCCGATTTTGTTCAGTCCCTTCAAGGACCCTAAACTTAATGCGAGGCCTTGGGATCTGCTTCTAATGCGAACAAATCCGGTGATTGGACCATCCTCCCCCTCTTTTTCGATGCTGAGATTAGCCAGGGCATCCTCACCTACTTCGCATTAGTACAGTTGCCTCTGAGATATTTTTGTGATGGACGGATTCCAAGATGTTCCACACAACTTACCAAAGACTGAGCGAGCGTAGAGGTTTGCGCTCAAAAATTGGCAATCTCCTTTGAGACTGGCCTCGGGTGTTAGGCAGTTCATATTGGTGCAAGCCATTAACTGATCCAGGAAGTCTCGCAATGACTTTGCCTTCGAGTTGATATTCACCTTGTTCTCCCATTCGAATTCCGTCCACATTGTGCGAAACTGAGTCTCTGTGCATGTGGCGGGCTGAATGTAGTCCATGATATCTACATGCAAATCATTCAGAATTACCACATTTGTGTCTGTAGAGTGAGCTCCATCGTATACGACGTTGCCAAATATGACACCAGTATCTGTGGAGGACACCTTGATGGTACACTGAACGTTGTGGAAGTCATGAGGGCCAAGATTTTGCGTAGTTGGTCGCTCCACGACCTTCAAATCACCCAAAGTGGCGAATTCCACTGACAGGTTTTGAAGAGTCTCGGTTGTTTGGTTAACGAGTAGAACGTCCAGGACGATGTCAAACTGATGCACCTTGACATATGCCTCGGCATAGACGGGATCTGAAAAACCAGTCAACTGGACGACCCGGCTTAATTTAGAAGAGAGATCTTCCGCTGTTGCTTCGCCACCAGTTGCCCTCTCCAAGTCTAATTCAATTCCCTCCACGCTATCCGTAGCATTCCTTTTAGAGAGTTGCCGGATCTGAACAACGTCATCAACTTGAACGGCTGATTTTGCTCGCTCGTAGGCTTCCTTGGCCTCACGCTTATTCTCTTCCACTTGCACCATGGCTCGAAATGCCTTTCTTGTATCATTGAGCCAGACGTTCTCAAGCTCTTTTTTGGAACTAGAATCAGCGAGAGAACGCACGCAGGACATGATGCGGTCGACTGAATCTTCGTCAATTGGAGCCTTGACAAATTGCGATTGCCCAACACGGAGTATGGAGACCATGATGAGCATTGCTTCAGCCCTCAGGGCATTCGTTCGAGCGTTGTCAGCGGAGATTTCGGAATGACGCATGACCAATTTCACAAGCGTAGAGGAGAGAACTGTGGCGAGGTAATAGTCTCCATCCAGGATGAGCTGCCGTAGAGGAGGCTTCTGCGCTGCCTTAACAGCCTCAAGCTTCGCGGCTGCAGAGGATTGGCTGGTTAAGGCCGTTTCTGTGGCGTAGGTGCCATCGGCCAGGACCTTGCGCGAGCCGCTCGGCGCCGTCGGCTTTGAATTGCCGTTGACTTGAGTCTCCCCCAGCTCGTCACTATCTTGCTCCTCTAACAGCCGTTGCTCTGAAGCAAGGATAGGGATCTCGCCCAAGCTAGCCCGTATCCGTTTCCAAGCATCTCGGATGTCGTTTTCTTCCAACGAATATTCGCCAATGATCCACATTATACCTCTGTAGACTTTACCAGCACGAACCTCGCTCAGTGTGGAAACGAGGCGTTCAACAATTGTTTTGCGGAGAGACGGGAATTTTTCCACAACCTCCTTCACAAAATTGATGACATCAACTGCTGATGCATTGTTGAAATCGGCGATAAAGTCCATGAGAAGTTCTACCACGCTGGCAGCAACTTCCGAAAACTTGATAGCACATTGATGAATGGAGTGTATCAGAAGAGATCGGTATTCGGAATTCTTCTCATACTCCTGATCCACGGTTTTAGATAGTTCCTTTTTCAATAGAAGAACGACCTCTTCGACGTTCTTGCTCGATACCATGTCCAGGGCAATGTCCAGAGCTTTTCTACGCACATCGATGTCTGTGCTTGAAAGAACTCGCAATACCTCCATCACCAAGTCATCAAGAATGCCTTCGTTGTGTCTTCTCAGCTGATCGACGCGATCCAAAACGATGAGCTTAACATTGTTATCAGCTTCCTTTATACTAAGCTCGATGAACTTGGTGGCGGCGGCTTTCACAGCTACTGGGTTGTGTGTCAAAGCTGTCAAGGATGATGCTGCCTCGTACACAACGGTTGAGGCACCGGCTTCCAATAAGTCGAAAATGAGTCTGAGATATCGAGCCTAGAATTGTAAGCTAATGGACTAGAGGCGAAAGAGCGGTCAAATAATCACCTTGTTCTGAGAGTTCTGAACAGCGTCTTTTCGAATAAACTCGAGCTCTATCAACTGCAACAACTCTTCGGCATTCGGTATGCCATCAAAGACTGTGCTTAAGTAGAGGAGGGCAGCCTCGTGATTAATGCTTGCAAGAGCAGCAAAGGCATTTCTCTTGCAAGTTGCATCAGTCTCGCCATCGATGAAGGTGGCGAGAAGCTCTGAAGCGTCTGGTATCAATGACGGGGAGTGTGCAAATATCGAAGAGACAGCAAACACAGCGTTCTTACGGACATACGCATGACGATGTTCTAAACAGGATCGTGCCGATGAGAGCAGTGGCTCTATAAGTTCTGGTTCCCGCAACTTGCAGAGAAACCGCAATGTGTTTCCTCGTATATACTCGTTTGGGTGCTGTAGGTCGTTACGAATGCCATTGCTGAAGAACAGAAGATGTGGTCAGTACATGTTATCAATGTTTCATAGATCCAAATAGTTAGACATACCAAACCAAGATCATTTCTTGTTTCAATTTACCACTAGAGTCCAGCTTGGGGCAGATCTCATAATAGAAGTAAAGAAGCTTCTTCAGAGGCTTGTGCTTTGAAGGCATGACAAACCGGATGATATGCATGAGCAGGGTCGGCATTGGGTCTCCATTCAGCATGACGGTGAGGATTCGCTTCATGGTCTCGACTTTTGTCTCGTCAGTACCTTTCTCCAGCTGCATTCGCAAGTCCGACAAGGATGGCACGTCGGCCGCGTTATCCTGGTGAACCAGGCTGTATGCATTTTCGAGGAATCCGGACATATTGAACTGTACACTGAATCCTTCGCGACTGAGATAGGCTTCAGATATGTTGTTGCCACGTCGAAAGCCGGAAGTAACCCCAGGACAACGGTTTCAGGGCAGATAAAAAGGGGGTTGGTTTCAAAGCCAGCCGTAATCTCTTGGGCAGGTCAAGGAACGTAAGAATCAGGGTAAGTGAGGAATTCCATCCGCTGCGGTTTAAATAGGAGTTAAGGCTTAGGTTGAAGTCGCCGGGTCACTGAGAGTTGTCCAAGCAGCTCTACTGAGGCCACCTCAGCTTCATGGATGATACTTGCAAGACCCTCCGTGACCAATGAAGCCTAGAAACAGGTGGCAACTACCTAGTAAGAAGGTGGGTTGCTCTGCTTGTTCAGGTCACGTGGTAAGGAGGGGTGGCCCCACGTCCAGTCGGCCTTGGACCATTCATTACACTGAGGCGAATGTGACCAGCATCTCAAGCCTCTGGATTCTGTGCGCGCCACGTCTTCCAAGCTTCACAGGACAGGACGATCAGCACCATGTCTGCCACAAATGAACCTTTTTATCTCCGATACTAGTCAGTTAGAATTTTTGCTCCATGCGCTCTCGAGTGTTGACCCGCTAATCTTCGATAGCAATATAGCTCGGGGCATATGGGCAGGTTTGGCCATGAATTTCTTGGTAAGTTTTTAACACCCCAACCGCTGGGCTCATTTTGATTTGTGAAACTCATGCATGCCTAGAGTTTGATTTCAGAGTGGTAGGGGATGGAAGAAGTGCGGTTGCGAGATACGCAAACAATTCCAACTACAGGAACGATAGCCTAATTCGCAAAGAAAGTATGCCACGTTGTTGACTAGGCCGCCTCTTCAAATGGCTCTCCGTTTCTTCCTTCCCTAACAATATTCTAGTGTGTGTGAGCTCGTCTATTGTGGAAGAAATCAAACGAATCATCAGAACAAGCGAGATCATAAAGTAAGAGTGGTCAGAGGAAGTGTTGTAAGAGCCACCAATGCTAACCATACTGCAGAGAAGATGATTCCAAGTGGCCGCAGAAAAACAAAGATGGCCGCCAAGAATTAGAAATCAGACTTGGTAACGACCATATCTCTTTCGAGGTGAGCCTAGATGACCATTACCAACCTGTCCCCGAACTCATACTGAGAAATGCGCACAAGACCGCGAAGATAGGATCACTCGTCGACGTTACCGAATCCGCCGATCCAGAAGGCTTACGGGTCTTCTACTACTTGGTACAAGATCTGAAAGCTTTAGTCTTCAGTTTGATTGCACTTCACTTCAAAATCAAGCCTATTTAATGCCGACACCAATCGAACAAGGAATAACCAAGATAATCTTGGTGGATCAGGGATAGCACAGCATGAGAATGTCTAAGGTGCCGTGGCATTTCGAATACTTCCTCTTAATTTGCTTGCAGACCTTCCAGTCCATGTATCTCAAAAACGCCTTAGCTGGCAAGCGGATGGCTGTGTTGGCGCATACGGAAATGGAACGTATTGGAGAATCAGCAATGGGACAAGAATGTCTACCACTGCGATTCGCAAATCCACTTTAGATCTGCTATGAAGCAATAATGCTATGGAATATCCAAAAGTAGTGGTACGGTACCAACTGCATGTCAATAGTGTAAATCTCAAATGCCTCATCTGTTAGTCTCTGGTTCTCTTACTTATTTCTTTTGTCCTGTAGTAGGCAACCTACAGTTGACGCATTTTTTTATTATTATCGCCTTTTGGTTAAAAAATCAGAATTCTATGGATTCTGACCCTTTTTTCTCCGTCAGCACCGGCATGGCCTTCAGCATTCAAGAGACAGCATTCGAGTGCCATAGTCCCCATGCCAGTGCTTGACACCTCAGGATGTGGGGTTCTGTACCTAGGTCGGTAGATGACAACAGCCAGTGTTCGAACGCGTGCTCGGTGCGACCAGTATACTAATCTAGCCTGGTGAACTAAATATCGGCTTTCTTTTGCCCTGCTCTAGTTTAGATAATTCATTGCATCACCTAACTAGGTAGGCGACGAGTTCCGCGGGAATTATCTGAAGGCGCAAAGTGTACTTCGACACCGCCTGAGTTTCGTTGGTAGAACTTGTATACTTTAAGTACTTAAGTACCTAGGTAGGTACTTTTCTTACTAATAATGATTGACACTACTGCACGCTGGTAGGGAGGATTAAGGTACCAATAAGGCATATGCGCGGCCAAGCCCACCAGTCGTCCAAGCTGGGCATTGGACTATTACAGAAGGATGTTCCGATGTCAAGCACCTCCACATCCATGTCCCTGGTTCATTCCATACAACTCCCCTACCCTACGAACCTTGGAAGGCAAAGTCTGCGAAGCCAACCTCGTTTTCGTAGCAACGCTGCGGTTTCCTTTCCCTCTGATGACTCCAGTCTAATATTGGACAGAGGGACACCTGACTCAAAATCTGCCATGAACCAGCTAGCTTGATGAGAAACGACCAGTCCCTAATGCCTCCAAACGTCGAACGTCACCACCATCCGACAGGCTTTTGATCGCTCGGCCTTTGTCTCTCCCATTTCGATCAAAGTTACAGCAAAAGCCGTTTTATCAGTTGAAGTTAGTTTTCGCAAGCGCACACTCCTCAGCGCTGTTTGTATTTTTACTGCGTTTTAACTAAATCCCAATATCCAATATCAGGATTCGACTTGCCCTACTGGGCCTAGAACAGTCCTTGTCGTCTTGTCCATCCCTTGAGCAGCCAGCTCTGTATCGCCTCCATCGTTTACGATGCCGACTCCTTCTCCAAACCAGCCCTCGGATCCAACGCCGTCGACTTCTTCATATCTCTTCTCAACTTGCCCAGACGACCTCCAATACTCTTCACATTTTCCCATAGAGAGTCGTCCCAACCCAGCGCTCGATGGACCAACCTCGACCGGTTTCGAGTCGGAATCGCATAGGGAAATGCACAGAGGTGACGAAAATAATGTCGAGAATCGCGCATCAACATCGCCGTTGTCAAGAGATACTACTATCTCCCCAGCGCCACAGTCAAGTACCACCGCAGTAACATCACCGGAACCCTTTGGATCAGATGCTGCGCGTGCGATGAAAATACAAGAGACGGGTCCGGACGGCCCAACTCCTCGGACTTCCAGCGCAAGACTTATCCAACCCCCCGGGCAGTCTTCGAGGGATTTGGAGGCGCTTGATTTGACACCAGTTGAGGAAGAGGACGTCGCATGTATCCCGGCGTCCATGGGCTCTGATTATTCGAGCATTCGGGTATGTGTGATCTTAGCATGCCACATCGCTTGTCTTTCACTAATCCTTTTAGACCATCCCATTTGCCCCGTCGTCTTTCTTACGCCCAGGCAGCAGATTTCATGGGACGCAGCAATCAGAACGTCAAATATATGACGTCCAGGTCGAGATTAAGCACGTCGATATGCGGGAATCGTTTCTCTGTGGATACCTGCGTATTCAAGGTTCGAGGCATTTTGCTATTGGCAGCTTTCGGCTGAATATTTTTGACCTTGTGCAGGAAATTGCTAACAGGGTTGATGTTCACAGGCTTAACGGAAGATCATCCCACATTAACGACTTACTTTGAGGGCGAGATAATTGGATCTAAATACAGCTTTTTCACACAGCATGAGGACTGGGGGGCGAATACGAAAGTTGATCTAAGTCATTGGTCAAAGTTCAACGCCTTTCAGCCGTTTCATAAGCATGCACGTAAAGGCCCAGTAACAATTCCTGACGTCTCACAAAACGAGAACATCTTTATGCGATGGAAAGAGCATTTTCTAGTACCTGATCATCGGGTCCGGACGATCACAGGGGCCAGCTTCGAGGGCTTCTATTACATCTGTTTCAACCAGCTCAAAGGAGAGGTCAGCGGGATTTACTTTCATTCCAAAAGCGAAAAGTAAGTTGTATCGCCCTTCGAGTATCAAAGCTGTACCCTCATCCTAACTGTAAACCAGGTTCCAGCAGTTGGAGTTAAAACATGTCCCTAATCGAGGGTGCTTCAGCGCCACGGAGTTCCGGTAATGATGGATACTGTTAATCTATGCCAGTTTGATACCTCCTCATTTCTTGCCAGAGGTGCAACACGGTTTGTGGGCTGAAGTACAGTGAAACTTCATTTCAGTGCGGCTACTTGCCTCATCTGTTTTTACGATGGTTGTAGGCTTTGGATGAAACGATGAAACGAAGGTCAAGTCGATTTTCACTATTTATGATGTTTTTGAGCGCATGTCATGCCGTGGTGTCTTGGGTTAGCGCATATTGACGGAAGTGCCAATAAGGATGGGCTTGTGGACAAAGATCTGACCATTGGAAATGCTAAATAAAAAGGATGAAACATGCTTCTATTGTTTCACTATCTCGGACTCGAATTTTCTAAAATACCCACGCCGAAACGGGTTAAGGTCGTCCACCGTTTTCCCCATATGTTTGGCTGTTTTTCGGATATGATATTCCTCAATAGCTGCCGGAACAACCTCTTCATCTGGACGCCGTCTATAGGTGATGAGCCGTCTCGACCCTATAGTGAGTGTCAGATTATGAAGCACCTATTGCGTGCGAACATTTGATTCAAAAAAGGGAACGAGAACAGTATGTACTACAACCGCCGGTCGATCTAGGGTGACCTGAGTCTGCAAATGGGTTGAGTGAATGCTTACATTTGTTAAACTTCTGGACACAAACGGCCACTAGCTCCAGCGTCGGATGTGTAGGCATGGGTATTTCCTGACTCTCATCATTGGCCGTTGGCATCCAAAATGAAAGCCTACCATTGTCAACCAGCGTGGCTGCTGCAAAGACCAGGATGTCATCAAGCATCGCCAGGAAGCTGTACGGCTTTTTAGGCGGCACGAAATCAGGTGAACTATTGCAGAAACAGTTAGTCAGGGCTTCCCAATCGGATCAAGTACTACAGGCCCGGTATCATTCAACTGGCATGTAAGGTGGTTGGCTCACGCAGAATTCAGTTTGCCTTGCTCTATGAGCCACGACGATTTCTCAGGATCCTTAAGCCCAAGAACCCTCAGACCTTCTCGGACGCCGTAGGGCGGATCACAAACTATTCCATCCCATATCCGTCGGTCGCTCTTTATTGGAGAATTTACCAAGTCAGCGGCAAAGACATCGCCTAGTTGGCTCCCGAGGCCGTACTGCTTAAAATTGCCTATCAAGCTTTTGGTACCACCTTCGCCGCGAATGCTTCTACCATCTATATCACTACCCCACCCCGTTGCACCAAAGGACGCACAAGCAACTGGGAATGAGCCAGTGCCGACAAATGGATCATAGAAGAGTTTCCCAGGAGCCGCCAGCGCAATGTTGGCAGTTATGAGCGAGAGTTCCGAATCCATGCTTGTGGTGGAGATGTAGCCGCGCTTTTTAAGGTCGAACTTGAGGATGGTTTCCCGCGATGATTTTCCCACAAAACGCCCTACATATAGCATGTTGGGTTTTTCTATGCCCAAGGGAACGCTATTGAATGGCCAGAACTCAAACACGGTGAATAATTCGTCGGGCTCTGACATGCGAATCGGTCCTTCGAATGGAAGATAGTCAAATGTGTTTATGATGGATAGTCTCTCCTTGTTTGAATGTGCTCCTTGGTATGAGTCGATGGTGAACTTGAAGGATGCTTGTTTATAGTCCTCCCAGCATTCACTGGTCCGATCCTTCACTGACTGGTGAAGGAGATCAAGCGTTGCACCAAGGCCCCAGAGTTCATGCGCAGATTGCGCAAGAATAGACCTCCTAATTAGCTTTCCTGCATCCTCAATAGACGGTAGTCGTACGATGCAAAATGGGGACTATTTCAATATCAGCGTCGGGATAAAATCTTGAGCTTGTCTTCAAAAAAGTGCCGACGAACCTCGTCATTGTACTCAAGAATCTCAAGATCAATATCTTCTATTATAGCAAGAGAATTTATTTCTGCCAAACGAAATGATTCGTGCGCCTGTGCAAATTTTATGATGAATTCCATTATTGATTGCGGGATCTTTCAAGCTGAGGTGCGTAGTTTGTTTGAACAACAGTGACATTGGTCTTCGCACCCAAATGTCAGCGATTGTGGTCACACGGAAGTAGCAACAAACAAACACCGGGGTGGATGAGGTGATCTTTCTAAACAAGATAGACGGCCATTCGTGAGAGTTTTTGCTGTTTTGAGGAATTTTGGTCCAAGTTTGTCGAACTTTTTCTGGGGGAGGGGATGTAGTTCCATCGCACCAGACTTCTTATGCAGTTGTTTTTAGTGGACACGAGGGGCGGGCCCGCCGAGGAGCCTCTTGCTACACTGTCCACAGCCACAACCTCAAAGCAACGAAAAACAATCTGTGAACGTAATACTCGCGAGCCATCAACTACGACCGACATTTTGCATATCCAAACATATGCCGAGCGGAAAATTCGCAACACCTAAGCTCTTACAACCCACTACTCTGGGCTTGCTTGACCCTGTTACATCACGTCGTCTTGGTGAATGGAAAATGCATAGTTGGTAACATTTCACTATGACGCTGCTCCCATCAATGCACCACCAAACCAGTTGTCTCATGACATGTGGCACAATGGACCATTTCGACCGTGGTCAGCCGCCACCGCGAAGTCTCCCTTGGGTCACCATTGAGGATCAGAATTTCATCTCCAAGGTAGGGTCGAGCATATACAAATTTCGCGTTCCATATACCCTGACAATTACAGTAGGTTGACTTGATCATACCGATGGAACTATACAACACCATGCAGGAAAAAATAGTGCAGTATCAGCTGCAAGCTAGTTATTACAGGGTAGTCATGTCCCTTGGTGAGCTGATGCGTTTAAAGCCACTTCTCGATCTTATCGGAAACCGTATGTAGGACACCCGCATCTGGATTGATGTCCTGCTAATGGGATTGGCAGAAGATGTCACGATGTTTTGCGAAAGCAAGTCTGCACTCGCTAGCAGCTATATGATCAGTAGAGGTAGAACAAGGCATTGGCAACCACAGCTTGTACTTGCTAAGTTGCGACCATAGGGATCCTTACTATGCGTCTTAACAAGGAGACGTTTGAAAGGGCTGGAATCCCAGGCATGCCGTTCAAGGCCAGGAACGGCAATTTTGACGAAACCAGATGGAGTGAGTATTCTTTTGCAACACTGATTCCCGCTGCATCAGATATGCTGATTACATCACTAGTCGTATCGGTAGACCTCCGAAGCCCAATTTCAACCCCCGAGGGCAAAGCACGCGAATGCTTAGTGCGTGCTTGTGCAAAGATGTTTACTGAACGTTTAGCGTGGCTGTTCTGCCTTGACACTGGATCAAGTATGTAATATTTGACTTAGCCGCCTTCCCTAACGATCCCGAGCGTTCACCACCATGTTTTAAACCCTTCTTAAAAGCGAGCTGCTCCTCCAGTAGCGACACTTTCAACCAGTCATGAAATCTTTTTTATGAGTTTTTGATTATTACCAGGCATTGTATAACTCTGACACATATACCTCAGACCTTGGTCAGGATCTCCTCGATAACGTTCAGGCAGTTCAGTGCAGCATTGCCTCGAAGGTTTCATACCATAACGTCGTTTTTCCAAATCCACTCTCCACTGTTATGTCGACGATAATCGACGATGATGGCGCAAGTTTTGAGGAGCGGGGTCTCATTCTATATGAGTGGTTGTCGCTGCTAAGCCTCGAAAGCCCACGAATTGAACCAGAAGACAACATAGATCCTTATTTGGCACGATACCTTGTTTCGCATAACGGCTCTGAGCAGATTCAGGTTTGTAAAATCAGCTGGCAAGGTCTTATCGGCACCAATTGGTTCCGTGATCTAGTTCGGGATGTACTAGCCGCATGCCCGCAGCAGACATGGCTGTCAATTCATGCAAGTGGTTCTCAATGCGCCAAGATAGACTGCCATGCCGAACTGACATTTCTGCGACCTCCGGGGCGGGAGGACCAATATCTGATGTGGCAGATCAAGGCCCGCGGATGAATGGTTGCTAATTTTGCTTTGGTTTCACATTTCGTTCATCCACTAGCCGCTGGTTCGAAATGGCATCTTCCACAAGTTTTCGCAGATCGGCCTGTCCGGATGGTGAGTCAAAATCACCCCGTGCTGCCAACTCCTCTATACGACGACGGAACTCGGGGTCGACTTCAGTAGGAATCTCTTCTACTGCGTCAATTGTGTCGACAGTAATCTTCATGCCTTGTGGTGGTTGTTGGATGGCTTCTGTTATAGCATTGTTGGCAACTGCTTTGCCTTCCCTTTGGATCTGATGGCTTTCGCGACCTGCAAGATAAGCCGAAACTGTGGGAAATTCGCCTTCGGATTCAATCTTCTGCCTGGCAGTCAGGCCATCAGCTCCCTTGTGATTAACATCGATCCCTAGCTCCTCAACTAAAACTTTTGCGGCTTCCACGGTTTCCACGACGAACAGTGCTGTTTCGTCATCTTCATCCTTCAGGTGAACGTCAACATGAAACTCACGGACCAGAGTCCGTAGCAGATCCAGATGGTTGTAGCTGGCTGCTGCATGGATTAGGGAATAGCCGTGCCCATCTTGTGCAGAAGCTAGGCCGGGATTTTCTCGGAGAAGGGGGAGCAAAGAAGGACTATTGTCCGCTGCAAGAAGGAACGGGTTTGGAGACATCACAGCCACTATTTGTGTGTTCTAGTGGACCGATAACCGTGATGGCCCTTGGTAGTGTGGTGTTTGAAGCTGAGTGCTACCGAAGTTTCGTTTGAAATAGAACTGGCAAGACCCTTGACCGAGCTGGGTGGCTTATGAGGTAACAGGGATGAGTCTATCTTACTGTAGAGTTGGTAAATAACCTACTGTGAGGATTGCTCATAACTTTTAGCTGTACTCTGTACGGAGTACTGGAGCACGAAAGTTCCACACCACACTAGTGGTTGGAGGAGGGGTCATGTCACTCAGGGTTTTGCGGGTCCCTGGGTCCTCGTCGACGCACAACTTTTCAATCTTAGTGACACTGTTAGGGCCATCGAGAATCACCTGCTGGTAATACTTCCATGCAGGCTGCAATCCCCCTTGAATACCTGACCACATTACATACATTGTACTTGGTTTGCACAAATGACTTGATATCGCAAATATAGTAGTTCAGGAGTTAAAGGTGCTGACAATATGTTTTACTCTTTTGAGCCTCCAACTTTGGTTACAAACTTACTAGAGTCTGATGTCGTCCTAAACATGGAGATGTCTGGTCAAACTTACAAAAATGGTTGGTCTGGTGTGCCATCACGATGAATCGTACCTGCCAAGCTACTAACTTTTGTATCGTATACTTTAGGTACCTACCTAGGTACTTAGTACCTACTTTACCTTGACCCACCTAGACCTAACCTAGGGTAAGTACCTAGGTACCTAGGTACTCAAGTGGGTACTTATAGAAGTACCTAAGTAGATATGTAGCGTAAAGTAGAGGTCTGCAGCACACTGAGTCACACCGGCATGTGCTCCTTTGCTGCCAGACAGACTTATTGCTACCTGCCCACTACATACCTAAGTTGCCGCAGTGCCCGACCTAGATCCACCAGAAACAGGTCCTCGACCATGACATTCGTGTTTGTGCCATGCAAGTGTGAGCAACCGGCCAGCGTTTCAGCATCTAGCTTCTCAAGCGCAGGGCTAGAAGCAAATTTCTAGAGTCCTGGTGGAGTACGACCTTCACACCAACCTATAAATCACACTGCAACATCCCGATTTGTGAATCTGGGCTTATTCTGTTGCAACCAGGACCAACTCCACGCCACGATATATCTGGCTCAGTCGGTGCAACAAGAGGCACGCCATTTGAACGGATCGAATTTGCCTCTCACTTCACTGATTACCATTGTGGGTGGTGGTATTAGAAAGAATCTAAGCTCCATCACACCGACGCTGGCAACACACAAACAACCAAGGATGGCCGCCGTACCATATATTCCTCAGGACGTCGATGACGTTTCTCGAATGCTAGATTCCCTAGAACTAGCTAGGAAGGAGAAACGACAAGGTGGTTTGACCATCAGGAAGACGAGCTTCCAGCTCAAGGGCTCCTCGAATGGAACCACAATTGACTCCTGGAAGCTGCAGGACTGGGACTATAAACGTTCAGATCTTCCCACATATGCACGGGGCCTCTTTACCACCTCCAAAGCCCAACGGCATCATCCTGAGATTGCCGTTAGAGGTTACGACAAGTTCTTCAATGTGAATGAAGTGCCAGAGACGAAATGGGATTGCATCAATGAAAAGACCTTGCCTCCCTATGAATTGACACTGAAGGAAAATGGGTGCATTATTTTTGTATCCGGACTTGAAGACGACACACTATTGGTTTGCAGCAAACATTCCATCGGAGACCGAGATGATATTCAAGTTAGCCATGCTAGCGCAGGCGAGCGCCGCCTTGAAAGCCAACTTGCCGCTATCGGCAAAACAAAGGCAGACTTGGCCAGAGAGCTTCGTGGCCGTAACGCCACCGCGGTAGCCGAGCTCTGCGACGACTCGTTCGAAGAACACGTCTTGGCTTATGACTCCGACAAAGCCGGACTCTATCTCCATGGGATCAACCTTAATCTTCCGGAATTTGTCACTTACCCGAGCGCTGCAGTTCAAGAATTTGCAGACCAGTGGGGGTTTATCAAAACGGGCCTGAAAGTGATGGAGAATATTGAAGAAGTAAAAAGCTTCCTGGAGGAAGTTGCTCAAACAGGCTCACATGATGGCAGAGAAGTTGAGGGCTTCGTTGTCCGATGCAAGATGAGCACTAACCCAGCCACACAACCTTACCAAGATTGGTTTTTCAAATACAAATTTGAAGAGCCATACTTGATGTATAGACAATGGAGGGAATGTACGAAGGCGCTCATTGCAGGCAGAACACCCAAGTTCAAAAAGCATGTCAAGATCACCGAGGAATACTTGTTATATGCTCGTAAACGCCTGGCTGCTGACCCAACTATTGGCAAGCTGTATAACCAGAATCATGGTATCATTGCCTTGAGAGACGACTTTCTCAAGTTTAAGAATATCAATGGACACGATGCGGCATTCATGGATGATTCAGAACCTATCATAATGGCAGAGGTCACAGATGATGTTATTCTATGCCCAATCGCGACCATAGGTTGCGGGAAAACCACCATCGCTTTGGCCATGTCGCATCTTTTTGGATGGGGCCACATACAAAATGACAACATAGCAGGCAAAGCTCGCCCACCTCGGTTCACTAGAGCCGTTCTGGATCAACTGGGAAGTCATTCCGTGGTATTCGCGGATCGAAATAATGCGACAAAGGTCGAGAGGAAGCAATTCATAACCGATGTCAAATCGCAACACGCAAGGGCGAAACTTGTTTGCCTTAACTTTCGTCATGACGCTGGGTCAATCCAAAGTATTCGGCGTGTCACCCAGGCTCGGGTCTTGGCACGCGGTGATAACCACCAAACAATCCATGCTGCAAGCAATCAAGGGAAATACCTGGGCGTAATGGAAGGTTTCATCAAGAGATTCGAGCCATGTACACCGTACGCTCAGCCGGATGATGGGTTTGACATTATTATTGATCTAGACCCAGTGGTGGGCAGCCGACAAAACCTGGAAACTGTGGTGAGCCGACTGAAGCAACACTTCCCAAATCTTATCACGGAGATTCCATCTGCGGAGGGCTATGATATGGCAATTCAGGCCGCGCTCAATTACCAACCAGAGGTCGATCACATGATATTTCCAGCAACAGAGAAGAGTGCCAAAAAGACGAAGAGGCTGGAATATGTGGCCGTTGATGTGGCAAGCGACAAAGTAAATGGCATTTTGCAAAAAGCTTTCATTACAGTGCCTCAGCAAACGTCACGGTTTTACATGCAATTGAAACAAACAAGAAGGATTCAAAGCAAATTTCATGTTACACTCATGCACCGCGCAAGCATCAATGAATACCCTGACATTTGGCGTCGGTACTCAGAGCTGTGGGAAAACGCAGGCAGCATCGATTCACAGCTAGGAGCTTGCGACCTACTATTAGAAAGGGTATGTCTATTTTCTGTCTCTTCTTTTTTGCCCACTTTTCATGCGATTGCTTCGTCTAAGCTAACCCTTGGCTTAATAAGATTGTGTTTGATGATCGTATAATGGCCATTGTGGTGCGTCTGTTAGATGATACTGGCAATTGGGAGTGTGTGAATCGAGTCGCCCACATCACAGTTGGAACTAGGGATAGTGCAGTTCAGCCCAAGGAAAGCAATGACCTGTTGTCCAAATGGATTGAGGCCGGTGTTGATGGCGAACATATTTTTGAGGTTATTCTTGAGGAGAAGCCCGTGCTGAAGGGCATAGTAAGAGTAGTTCCCTCTAGGTAGACTAAACCATGCTGGCCACAAAGCTTCCAAGGACAAAAATTTCTCAACCCCGCGTCAGCAACACAGACCGCTAAAAACCAATCCAACCATTGACCCAGAGCAAGCAATACAAGCTGGAGCTTCTACACACCATTCTGTGTTGCTTGGGTTATAAGCAGAGCATTTCATTATGGGAAAAAACACCAATCCCGTGTATCGCTATTGATTCACCTCTTCCGTATAAAACTCTCATTCATAGCTGCATCCATCATATTCGGTACAAAACGGGAAATGGGTAAACCTAGACATCCATCAAATACACAGGGACACTATAAGATGAAGGACTTGTTGACGGAGGTTTGATCACTCATCATCCAGAATCCGACTCGCTATGCGTCCAAAGAATGGCACCTCATGTCTACACATGGTCAGTTATCAAGCAGAATGTGCGCGGCGTTGGGTCATGACTGAATACCTGTCTAAGATTTCGGCATCTCTATATGCTCTTACCGCTAAAAGTGCGATTAGAGCAAGGTCACCTATGAAAAAAACCCAACTAAGGAAAGACGACCAGGAGAAGAGCAGATGAAATATGAGTATTGAAGTAAATAATAATGCAGATTGCCATGCATGAAACCTGGGTCATCATTATTAGTCAGGCCTTCTTCTTGCAACCAGTATGGTGTACTGGCCGTTTGGCATAGCGTCTGCCCCGTCTCTCTTTTTAAGAGGGTCAACACTTACCGGACATAATCGCTGTTGCGCTCTACTATAAGCAAGATGATAGCACCAAGAGGTGGAAGTGCTACATAGGCCAAACAAGCCTCATAATCGAGCCGCAGCCCTAGGCTAGTGTCAAACTCGCTGACTTCAGCAGCAGGATAAGTCTCTGTGACGTTCCTTCCTGCAATAGTAGCACCCGACCATCCACTTGTTTGGCCATCAATACCAGCCCAGGCCCGCTGCGGTTGGGGGTGTTGCAGAGGCGGTGGGCTCCGGGCATTGCTTGGTGAGAAGGGTCGTCTCGAGGCAGCGTCATAGGATTGTCGAGGAGATGATGTATTGAAATCCGGCGATGCAACTCGAGAGTGCTCTGGCGGGGACGATTGATACGGGGCAAAGTCCATCTTGGAGATAATAAAAGAGGTTGGTGGTGCAACGTTGAGGTTATGTCGCGATTATTGTTCGTCCGTTCAAGATAATTCCAAATGTCTGGGACGGACAGTTCAGCTTGATGGAATCCGTTACATGCCCCTTCTTTGGCGGGTGGGAGAGTACTCACAACGAAGCGAAGGGTGATGGAAGACTTAGTGGTAACCTGCCACCAGTTGTAGCGGTCGCACAGTACTCTTTACCTTCCACAGAAGAAGTTAAGCAGATCAAGGCTGGATGGACCTTTTTGCTTGATTCATGCGACGCTCGAATATGCAGTTGATGGAAGGCCAGTAGTGTTTCAGGAACATGCGGTTGGAACCGTTGTGCCTTGGCACCAGGGAAGCTGCCCATCCACTTGCACCTGCACCTATGGGTAAGTACTAGGTACTTTACCTACAGTAGGCATCCCCCTGACCAATAGGTATAAGTACTTAGTACCAATAAGTGGGCCATGGTGTGTGTGTGTGAACAAGAGCTGTACAAAGAAAGTACCTAGGTACCTACGTACTTTAGGAGGTAGTGGTCAGCTGGGTCTTTTTTCAAGTCCTAATGTTAAACCAAAGCAATTCTTCCATGGGTTGGTATTGTACAAACAGCCAGCAGGCCTTAACTAATAGCCCATTTAACGACATGCGCAATGCGCATGCTATTGGTATAACAACAACCCCCTCCCACTCAACAGATAAATAAACACTCGTCACTATAATACATGCCACGCTCGTTGAATAGCCGTAACCAGCAAGTGAAGCAGGACTTTCAGGGCTTCTACGATTTCTCGGCATCATCAAGTTGCAGCTTCCTTCCTTCCAGAGCAAGCCAGATACTTCGGCTACCGGCGTCGAGAGTCCCTGCGATACCCAGGCCGGCTCCTTGCAGGGTATTCACAAGTTGTGCTCGCAATCCATCCATTCCACCCTCAATGCCACCTATCCAGTTCACTCTAGCTTGATCAACGATTTTGCCTTCAATGCGCCCGCCGACTAAGAGAAGCTTTGCAAGTCCATTCTGACAGACTGGGTCGTGATACCCAAGGCTCTTTTTCCTTGTTGGCGCCGGGAAAACCCCTGGCACTGGTGACAACACGCTCAAGGCGGCTGCAAGGTGCACTGGTGAAACAGCTGGTAAAATAAGCGCTGCAATGGGGCCAACCATGAGTGGTTGAAGTTGTGCATATGCGGAATCAGTCGGAATGATGGCGTTCCGAGCAGCTTCATAAGCAATTCTTGAGAGGTCATGTACTAAAAGTTCATGACCCGGGGCTTTTGCAACGCGTGAGGCTTGGGAATCATCTGGGTTATGAAACTCAACAATCCTCAACGCAACACGGAACATGTTGGTTCTCACAACCTGCAGCTGCATTTGCGAAGCTAAGTCCGCATTGTCTAGGCCAGCGGTGCTTGAGGGCTGAGGTACGGCGTCAACGGCTTTCTTGAGTTCTCGCCTCACAGCTGCCCATTCAACTGCGGTCAAATTACTGTGCTGGAAAAGTAGTATCAACGGCGTCGTTCGCAGTAAAGACGTGTATGTTCGGATCAATTGACTCTTTCTTGTATCAACTGGTCGCGCACTGGTAGGTTTTGTCGTTGGAACAGAAACGTAGTTTCCAGTCGGGTTATTGTTCGGATCGACCCTAGAGTGAACATCCATCGCCAATGAAGCTGTTGAGGAAAATGCCTGGAATTGTTCAGCCCGTCGAGCAATAGTGCTCGGCTTGGATAACAGGAATCGCAGGCATGGCTTAGCTGCTTCGGCCAGTCCGCGAACCATCTTGCACATGTAAGCAGCGGCTTAATTGGGGAACCTATATTTGGTGAGTTTACTCACTTTTGGATCAGTAGCAATGTGCCCACCAGCCGCTCAGCAAAAACCTATCTTGCCAACTGGGCATTCAACTCCCGACACTTGGAGGTATCGGGCAATTACTAGGACAAATATTCAGTGGGACCGGATAAATTAGGCGCCGGTTCCACCTGATCTTGCAAGCTCCTCTCATGCTGACTAAGCACATATAGCAGGAACCAAGTTGCACAGAAGCTATTACTACTGATTGCGCGCCACGCTGACTGCCTGGGACTCTGCCATCACACCCAGAAGCTCAGATCGACACCACCAACTCTTGGCACCTTGTTCACATACCAGCACAACTGCAGCTATCGTTACTTTTGTCCTTATCTGCCTGCAGAGAATCTTCTTTGGTTCATTGGATAACTCTAGCTGCTACTTGCCAGACGTGCAATTCTGCTTGAGCAGCCATCATGTCCACCCTTGAGGAGCTCGATGACCTCGACCGCAGAGATAAAGATGACAAGAAGAGAGATGGCTCGGATCAGGGCAAGGAAAATGGAACAGATGGTGATGAGAAGATGAAAGACAAAGACGACGCTAGCGATATCTTGGATGATGAGATACTCGGTCTTAGCACACAGGATATCTTGACGCGCAAGCGACTACTGGAGAACGACTCTAGAATCATGAAGAGCGAGCTATCCCGGCTATCACATGAGAAAGCAGCCATGGGAGAGAAAATCAAAGACAATGTGGACAAGATTGCAAACAATAGGTATGCTTGTCAACTGGGCCCGCATGATTGACATGATCCTGGGCCGACCTCGTCTCTAACACTTTCTATAGACAACTTCCGTATCTTGTAGGCAACGTTATAGAGTTGCTAGACCTCGACCCTACTGCAGAATCCTCGGAAGAAGGTGCCAACATCGATCTGGATGCAACACGTGTGGGGAAATCTGCCGTTATTAAGACTTCAACACGCCAGACCATTTTTTTGCCTCTAATTGGGCTGGTGGACTCGGATCAGCTGAAGCCTGGGGATTTGATAGGAGTGAACAAAGACTCTTATCTTATCCTTGATACCCTACCAGCCGAGTACGACAGCAGGGTGAAAGCAATGGAAGTGGACGAAAAGCCTACCGAGCAGTATACAGATGTCGGTGGTTTGGACAAGCAAATCGAGGAGTTAGTCGAGGCGATTGTGTGGCCGATGAAAGAAGCTGAAAGGTTCAAAAAGATCGGTATCAAAGCCCCTAAGGGTGAGTAAAACCCCGGTCAATATCTTGTTCGCTGACGGCTCCCCCCATCCTGACCTGATGCATGGTTGCGAAGCATGCACGCATGTTGGCGGCTAAGCTAACGGTTATTCAAAGGTGCGCTGATGTATGGGCCTCCCGGTACTGGAAAGACGCTGTTGGCAAGAGCTTGTGCAGCACAGACAGACGCCACCTTTCTTAAACTCGCAGGACCTCAACTCGTTCAGATGTTCATTGGTGATGGCGCAAAGCTAGTTCGAGATTGTTTTGCCTTGGCGAAGGAAAAGGCCCCAGCAATTATATTCATTGATGAACTTGACGCCGTTGGCACAAAAAGATTTGATAGCGAGAAAAGCGGTGACCGCGAAGTTCAACGAACCATGTTGGAGCTGCTGAACCAATTGGATGGTTTTGCGTCGGATGATCGCATCAAAGTTCTAGCTGCGACAAATCGAGTTGATGTACTCGACCCTGCCCTACTTCGATCTGGAAGACTCGACAGAAAAATCGAGTTTCCACTGCCTAATGAAGAGGCTCGGGCCCAAATTCTCAAAATTCATTCCCGAAAGATGAAAGTAGACCCTGGCATCAATTGGGGTGAGCTTGCGAGGAGTACCGACGAGTTTGGAGGGGCCATGCTCAAGGCTGTTTGCGTCGAGGCGGGCATGATAGCCTTGCGATCCGGAAAGAACAAAATTGGTCACGAGCATTATGTTGACGCTATCGCTGAAGTGCAAGCAAAGAAGAAAGATGTGAGTGCCTGCACAACAGAACCCGCGAGGATGGACATGCAGCTAATTACTACTACAGACGGTCAACTTCTATGCGTAAAAACCGTGTCCTTTCTCATACGAGTAATTGGACATACCCTTGCCCAAGCTCGTCAAAGCTTCAGAGGCCCCGTGAGGTGTGAATTACAGAAGTGCTGTTTGGCATGTTGTATCATTAGTACTACAGCAACTGTCCTGACGCAGTTTGCTCTAAAGCCTATCTAGAATTAATTCATACATGGATGCTTACTACATCAATTACATGCTTAGGGTGATGATCGTGTGTGCCCGTAATAGATAGTACCAGAAGTGCCCTCTGGTGCACTTAAAGACAGCGACTGCTGGGCCGGAGACTTTGCTCCAAGTCCGAGGAGGGAATCATGATCAAGCTCTGTGCCATTTTGGGGCCTTGACCACGGCCACAAGAACGCGATGACACCTTCGCCGCGTGACCTTGCCAGGTGGCGCTCCAACCTTGAAATCAACTACGTCATTTACTTACGTGTGGTTTCGTGGGAACTTTGGAGGGTCTCTACTTAGTCTTGTACAGAAAGTGTGGGCCTGGGCACCTGCCATGGAACTTCTTCCACCGTCGCTAGATACATGTATACGGGATTGAATAAGTTCGACTCTCTGCCGTGTTGGCACGAAACAATAACCAAACCATGCAAATAGGTAGCAGTCTTGATAAAAACAGGCAAGAAAACATTGGGGCCTGGCTTCCTTCAAAAACTCGTCTTGTACCTTGTCGAGTACCGTCGCCTCGAAGTTGTTCTTGGAACCAACAGCCAAGTACTGCACAATGGCTTTCGGCTCAAAATACCCCACAATCTTCCCTACCTAGGTACCTAGGCAGGTACTTGGCAAACCGTACTTCCCCAGGCACCTGGGTGGTTGTAGAGTCCCTGAGCTGCAAGCAGTGCTCTGTACTTGATTCCAAGGTAATGAATGTGTAGCTGAGAAGCTGAGAGTAGTGACGTGATGCATACGCCAGAGGTGCGCATCTGTGTTGCCTTGCCCAACAGTCCTTCCCAACGTCGTCATACAACCCGCACCAGGGCATTGAAGAGGCTTTGTCGTATTAAGAGCCGTTGCTGAACCACATTTTGTCTTCCACGAGGATATGTGAATTCATCATCCCGCTCCTGTCTTCTCAATAAGTCGGGCATACTTCAGCTCTAGAACTTTATATAACACTTCCTGCCTTTTCACATAAATTCTCTGGAAACCTCAATCCGGCAACATCGACGCGACCAACTCTTGCACGATGAGATTTCTGCTGTCGGTGTTCACAGTTGGCTTGGCGATTTCTGCAGTTTCTGGGAGCAGCTGGTTTCCAGGCTCCAAGACAGGTAGGCCCCTGATCCTGATGATTCTGAGATAGCTCTTCCAACATAGAACTGGGCACTGATCCAACACTGCACTGCAGTTTATAATAAATGGCACCAAACGGAGCTTGAGCGTTGGCTGTCTGATAATGATATTCCGTACCCGAAGGCATCTGACCGCAAAGATTTGGAGGCGCTGGTTCAGAAACGCTGGGACGAGATTATCGTACAGCCATACAATAGGTGGGACACTGCTCAACTGAGTGCATATTTGCACGAAATAGGGCAGGATATTCAATCGGCTGTCGAAGGCTCTAAGGACAGCCTGCTTTCGCAAGTTAAGACAAACTGGTACGAGTCCGAGGAAGCCGCCCAGCAAGCATGGGCGAACTCCAAGGATTGGATTCTGGATACTTGGTCGGAGAGCCAACTGAAAGCCTTCTGCGATAAACATGGAATTCCTGGTAAGTGCCTGTTCTTAGTCATATACACAATGCAGCTGGTCATGTGGTCCTGCCAACATCCTCGATTCCCACTCATTATATAGCGTTGGTTATAGTGATGCACTAACATCAATATTTCGGTCACGTAGTGCCACAGCCGCGCTATAGGGATACTCTTCTGCAAAAGGCTCGGGTCGCCTATGAGACAGTCGCCAAGAAGATGGGTGAAACAGCTGCGTACCCTGGTGACTGGCTGTATCAATCCTGGGGTGAATCTGATCTCAAAGCATGGCTTGACAAATACGGTGTTCCCATCCCTCAACCTACGACCCGCGATAAGCTCGTTGCCGCCGTGCGTCGCAATTCCAGGTTGGCGTTCTTGAAAGCTCAACAACAGGCTGCGAGCGCCAGCGCCAGCGCACAAGCTGCCTATGCCACCCTGACAGATATGATTATAGATGGTTGGAGTGAATCTCGGCTAAAGAATTTTTGTGACGAGAATAATATCCCTGTTCCCCAGGGTACAAGGGAAAACGAGCTTCGTGCCTTGGTTCGCAAACATCGAGCCGACATCTTGGGGCGCAATTTTCGAGCCAAGGCGACCTCGGGATTCGGGGCTGCCACATCAAATGCAAAAAACGAGCACGCCAGAGCAACCGACAGCACGTTTCTTGCTGCTGATGATGCTTTCAATCTGGCGATGGCTAAGTGGTCCGAAAGTCGTCTGAAGGCTTATTTGGATGCTCGTGGAGTTCCTGTGCCGCATGGATCCAATCTGGACCAGCTGCGAGCTCTTGTTCGTAAGCACTCCCATAAAGCAGTGTCTGATTGGAAGTCGTGGTCATTCTACGACTTCAGTTATTCCAGCTTGAAGGACTATTTAGTGAGTAATGGTGACTCCTGGGCCAAACAGGTGGCGAGGAAGACGGATGTTTCCAGGGAGGATCTTGTCGGCGCAGCAGCCTCTGCCTATTCATCCGCCTCGGCAGCCGGCGGGACTCAGTTCGCCTCGGCTACAAGCTACATTTCATCGGCCACGGCGTCTGCCAAGAGCCGTGGTTTCGACTCATGGACTCAGTCGGAGTTGAAGGCATACCTGGACAGCTATGGCATCCCGGTGCCACAAGGCTCCAAGTTGCAGGACCTGAAGGCGTTGGCACGCCAGCATTCCACATACTTCAGGTTTGGTACAACATCACCGTATGGAACAATTCTGGAGAAGATGGAGGACACTGCAACACAGTGGTGGAGGTGGGCAATGACTCAACTTAAAATTGGTCGAGAAACGACGCAGGAAAATGTCAATCACGTGAAAGAGGACCTCTAAGGTGACCGTATCGCTCGGGGTGAACCCCAGCATAGGTATTCTAAAGTTTAAACGGGTGCGAGTGCCTGACTTTGTATTTGGATTTACGTCTGACTGTCTTTGCTGGGGTCTTCATTCTTATCCCTTATAAAGATCAAAACATTGGCGAGTCAGCAATGCTCTGTACTGAACACAAATCTTCGGGAGCGTAGCAAGGCACTGTCCTGGAGACGCGATTAATAGGCATTATTTGGTGAAATGCACATGAAAACTCTAATATGAAGCATAGTAGTCCCTTCACTAACCCCAAAAAGATTATGGACATGGTTTTTTACGAAGTAAGCCTTCTCTAACAGATCAAATAACGTTTAAATAATATGCACTAAGTATCAAGTCCATAATCTGCAAGTACCGTCTGATCCCGCGCTAACGCACCACGGATGACGTGGATGCCAGTCGACGTCCATTACTCCCAACTTGTTGACGACAGAATGACCCTTCAGCATCTTGACCGGTACAATAGTTGCGTTCTGCATCAAGTCGCTCACCACCTTGCCATGGAATATTTGCAGGGACCCGTCGTCACTGGCATCTGCAAAGAGAGGCAGGTTCCGATGATATTTCACAGCACGAATTGCTTCAGCATGAAACCTCATCGTCTTGTATGGCCGACTAGAGAGATCCAAGTCATGCCACAACAACCTGCGGTCATATGATCCTACAATAAGATTATCGCCCCCGGAATGGATGTCAAATGAGGAGATCCACCGGGCTCCAGGCTGTACAATCTTCACAAGTTCCTGCTTTTGAAGATCATAACAACGTATCATCCTCTGAGTCGCGACGAAGAACAAGGGCCGCGAAGGGTGGAACAGCGCAGCTTGCGCAAGACCGGGCAGTCGACGGAATGGAATTTGGGTCAAGTGTCGCGATAGCGTGTGGATGGCCACAGAGCTTCGTTGTCCAGTTGGCGAAACGGAGCAGAGGAAGTCCCCACGTCTGTGCCAGTTCAAAGTCTTGATGGCTGCCCTGACAGTGGCCTTGACCAGAACACCTGCGTTCTCGAGTTTGGAACCTGGCCTCGACCATTTGGCGGATGATTCCCTAGTCCCATTGTCGACTCCAGAACCAGACTTCGAAGAGGACGCAGCATATCCAAATCCTGCATCAAGTATCGCTCGACTCGACTTGTCGATAGCATCGCTGCAGATAGAAGGCACCATGAAGAATATGTCCTCCCCCGCCGCAGCAGCGAGAATAAAAGTCTCCTTACTAGGACGCCATCGAACCGTGTTTACCGCCTCATCAGAACTTAATTTGGCCATCCACTCCTGATGACCATTGGTAGCCCAGACACGTACCGTGCCATCGTCTCCACCCGATGCAAGCCATTCACCATCTGGACTAAAGGCCACAGACCGCACACGTCCCTCGTGGCCCTTGAAAATGGTCTGACACATGGTCGGAAAGGGTTTGAGTTCTTCTGGTCGAGGAAGTTGGGGGAGCAGCGAATTGGGGTCAATGTTTAGCCTGTTCTTGCGAACCCTTGGCGCCAGGTAAAGATCCAAGCACCTTTCAAACCTTTCCTTTACTAATCGTTCATAACCGGGAACTTTTCGCAATGAATCGAATCTGGCTGGGAGATAATCCTTTTCTCTTTCCTCAGGATCAGCATCTTCCCAACCCTGTCTTTCTTCCACAGAGGGCAAATACTCCTCTGGTGGATTGTAACTTAGGTCATATCCAGGAGGGGCTAGCTTCGGTGCCGGGATGTTCATAACGTGAGGGTCCTTTGGCTCCTCGTTTGCCCAGATATCGTAATGCGACTCTTCCTCGTCCACTCGGTCATTGGCCTCCGGTGGCTTATAAGGGAGGATCCGGCCATCTTTGATGGCCCGGACAAGCTGAGCAATCCTCTTAGACTCATGCTTAGAAGGGATGAATCGTCTTTTAGGCTCAGGGGCCGCGCTCAGAGGCATTTTCTCTTCGATGCCACTAAAATATGGTATCATATCCTGCCACAGTGTCAGCCTCAAAACGGAGTGTACTGTGAATACGAGTCTCAAGTACCGGGTAAGGGTCATATCCTTCTTCAGGAACCTCTCCCATCTGCAGCCGGCGCAGGAGTTCTAATTCGTCCTGGCTGAGATTCAGTGGCTTGCCAGTTTCCGGATCTGTCAAGCCAGTCCAACCCTTCGGGAGCTCAATACTATCTAGGAGAGCATCCAGGGCCTCTCTAGTTGCAGGTCGCATGATCTTCTTTCCATTTATATCATATCCAATGTGAGGATAAGAGTCATAGAAGGTCAAGGGAATGTTGCCGATAGTGTTGGTTGGGCCATGAGCGTCCGTATCGTCGCTATCATAGATGGGATCAATTTCGTCGTATTCGTAGCGTTCGCCGCCATTCGCATCGGTTCCCACTCTGTAAGAAGGTCCTTCTCCTCTGCTTTCGCCCCCAGCGTCAAGCACTGCATCCATGGTACCCTGCGCATCATTTTCCTCGGTCTTGTCGTTGACAGCCTCGCTCTCCAGATCACTCTGACTTTCGTCTGGATCTGTGTCAAAATCTTCAAAGTCAGTGCTTTCATCTCCCGTTTCATTATCACTCTGTGATAAAATGCCTTCTAACATCTCTCCGTGGAACTCGAGATCAGACGACTCATCAGCCTCATCGAGGTCCTTCCGTTTCTGGCCACCCCGAAGAGGAGCCATTACGCACAGCTGACCTGTTGATATAGAATGGGGGAGTAAGGTAAAGATTGTTATTTGATTGCCGAGTACCACAGTCCGCTGTTAAAGCCAAGGCAGAAAGGATGTATGTTCCTCCCGCTGTCCTGCTCTCCAGAAGACTTGCCCTCTGCTTTTTTTTTTTATTGGGAGTCGTTATCTTATCAGCCCGCTTTAGGCCTAGAAATGAGCCACATACATACAGATGCGTTGTGTGTGGCACTGGCGCATGCACTAGAGGGGGAGAAAAGTATCTTTACACGAAACACCTCGATAACTACATGTATTGTACTACTTGCTTAACAAGACGATAAATAATTTCGCATAACTTCTATCTACACCTGCTGGCTACATATACTGAATATCATCTCAAATTTGCTTTCATTATAACCACCAATCATTTATTAATCGCGGCAACTTTTAATCAGTCAGATTAGGCCGTTTTCCTCTACTAATAGATTGTGTGACTTACAGACTCGTGCTTCCCAGGAAACATAGTACGGGTCCATTTTACTCCATGAAGCAGACTTGGTTCCCGTTTTTGAAGCATTGGGTATTGCGTTCGTCTTTTTAACAGGTTTTGTACCTAACCAGTGGATTATTTAGAGACCAGTCCCTATATTCCATAACCCCATTATATTTACCTTGTGATTCAGAGACGCTGACAAGTGTAGTCTCAGACGATGTTGGGTGAAGAGTCATTTGGGAGGTTAAGGTCTTCCTCGATGGCATAATGGTTAATGTGCAGAGTTCGTTTGAGGGTTTAAAATAGTTGAGATGCACTTCGTCTAATGTGTGTCTAGCAGATAATGTGATGATTATGATTTAAGAGACGACAGACATCTCTCTGAGACGGTATATATATATACTTCTTAAGCCGAGCTTAAGATGCATTAACTATCAGCCTGCTTCGGCTTCATGTTAGTCAGTCATCGGCGAGCTCCTAGTTGACTCACACCATGTAAAGGCGTGTTTGCTTAAGTCTACTGCCGACATTATGTGGAATACAGACCTCGACGATTAGAGTTATTGGTTTGTAAAAGTCAGCCTGGTCCCACTTGGTTGCGCCCTTAGTTGCGCCTTGACGGCTTCATCTAGTGTTATTGATCATCAGTCAGCCTCGATCATTCCGAAGCCGTTATTCAGTTTGTTTTGTAGGCTTGGTCCGAAGCCGAAAGCCGAAGCCGAAAGCCGATGTCAACCCCCGAAACCGAGGCCGAGTGGTTTTTTCCCCTGCGTTCTAAATTTAGGCAAAAAGGAAAAGGGAGGCGAGACCGCTAAAAATGGTAACAGAAAAAAAAAGAATACGAAAAAGGGAAGAAAAAGAATATGAAAATAATGAAAAGAAAAGAATATAAAAAGAATGAAAAGAAAAAAGAATACAAAAAAAAGAATACGAAAAAAAGGAATATCGTACTAGAGGCAATTTATTTTTAATAAAAGAAATATATGCGCTAGAAAAATAAAAAGGTAAAAAAAAACTACATGCTATTATTATTCAGTAAAAAAAATGCATTTCTGTTTAATAGGCCCACTGCCGCAGCGCTCTCTATATTTTTTTTTAGGGTGTCTATTTATTTTATTTATAAAAAACATTATCACGAAATTAGAAGCTTCTGTTTTTTTTTAATAACATAACTTAAGTATATATCCTCTATTAAAACTATATCACTATCTATACAAAACAAAATCATATACGTAGGCGATATGTCATAAGGATTTGAAGTCTCTCACCTTCCGAGTCGAGTCTTTCAAAGCTGCATCTGACATATAGCACCCGACTGACATACGTCATTCATCGAAACCCAAAACCCATCACCACCATGTCTCTCTCTAACGAAGCCCTTCAGAAGGTATGATGTGAATCTTTTTTCCTTGGACTCACGCGTATTAACTTCAGATAGCTAGCTCGAGAAATCGAGACTCAAGCAGCGGTTGCACAGCAACAAATTGGTCTCACACGTACGCAAATGACGGCGAAGCAGCGTGAGCAACGGTTGCTCCGGTTAACTCTTGGCGAACTGGCAACTCTTCCACAGGATGCAGTGGTTTATGAGGGAGTTGGCAAGATGTGAGAAAGCTCCTTTGATTATAAGATTCTTAATGATAAAGATGCTAACAGTCACAAATCTTCAGGTTTGCGTCGCTTCCCCTACCAGCCTTGCAGGAGAAGCTCGAGGGTCAAACAAAGAATCTGGATGCAGATGTGGAGAGACTTAACCAACGGCTCCTATACCTTGAAACCACACACAAAAACAGTCGAGAGCATATCGAACAGATCCTCCGCAGTCGCTGAAACTGCCTCACAGCTTGGTCGAGCTTGGCTCCACCAGCGAACAAGTGCAAAGGACCATCCTCACCCAGCTAGCTATCAAGGACTGCACTACGTAAGCTGCGTCGTTAGCTGGACTACGCGCCCATAAGAAGGAGAGAGGGAATTAGAACACCTCGCCATAACTCAAGACGCTAGCATGCGGTCATGAATAATGCACTCTTAGTATTATACCATATACTCTACTAGAATACACTGGGCTCCATTTCCCGAATTCGTTTTTATTGTACAGCGCAGAGCCTTCCATTCTCTTGTCAGATTTTGACAACCCCTGAGGGGGGTGGCGTGACCCTGGTTGCCTGTTACCCCTGTCTCGAGCTGAAGAAAAACAGCACATAATGAACCCCTCCTCTCTCAGCCCTTCCCAGCCATCTTTGATATCCGCCCCCGCTCCAGCCCTACGAGGGATATGCATTTTAGACGCTGTGTCTCCTCAGCCTTGGATTTTGTGCAAGTGTCTACGCCGCTGCAACAATTTTGTACATCTCACTCCAAGGCTGCTTGCTGGGCATATCTATCTTGTGAAGCCGACAAGCTGTGGCGAATACCTATCTAGGTAGTAATGAGTTGCTACTCTGACGACGAGGACGTAGATGTTCGCATCCGTCACCACGGTCACTCTCCTCGGCCCGTCCGATACGTTGAGCGTCCACGAGAGTACTATGGTGTACATTCTGGACCGAGCTATCTAGTTCCAGAACAACATACAACAGTTGTTGCGCGTTCCCGGTCCAGAGACCGATCTCGAGATCGACGAGCTAGTCCTCCCAGCCCCGTGCCAACCCCAGCACAGCCAGTCATTATAAACAATCGGTTTTACGGCGAACACTCTTCAGACGACGATGATGACTACCGACGACGTCGCCAGGTGGTTCACCACCGCCGTGGCTCTGATTCGAGATCGCGATCTCGGTCACGTCTGACGCGAGAAGAATGGGAGGCTGAGCTTGCTCGTCGTGAGCTAGAAAGGCTTCGGCTTGAGAATTCGCGGGATAGAGAGGAGCGTCGAGTAACAAAAGAAGCTCGAGATGAAGCCGAGCTGAAACGAGCCAAACGTGAGTTGGATGAGATCAAGCAACGCGAGTCCCGAGCCGAAGAAGAGAAACGCATTAAAAAGGAGCTGGAGCTGCAACGTCTGAAGGAAGAGGAGGAAGCGGCTGAGGAAAAGAAACGTCGCGACAAGGAGGCTGCGGAAGCCGTTGAGCGTTACAAGAAAATGGAGGCCGACCGCATGGCCGCAGAAAAGGCACGCAAGGAGCAAGAAGAGAGGGAATATAAGCGTCGAATGCAAGAGGACCTGATAAAATCTGGCTTAGACGAGAAAGCCATTACAGCTATCCTCGATAAAAAGAAAGTCCCCGTGGCCGATGCAGTTGAGCCTGCCAAACGGCCAACCTACACCCGAATGGCCCGAAGACACTTATCTATTGAAACCCTCCGGACTTTCCACATAGAATTCGATATTGATAATGTGAGTATACACAAAACTGCGGACGTTGAGAGTGGTTTTCCATGACTAATTAGTGAACAAGGATCCGGATTTCATCCTGATCAAACGATGGGTTCCAGAATGGGAACAGGATCAATTCTGGAGACATACAAAGTATATCCGGGAGAAACGGGGGAGTACTTTGCTTATTGAAGAAAAAAAGTCGCGACGCCATGAGCCCGAATTCGAGTGGGTTCGAAAGAAGAGCGACCGTAAAAGGAGCAAGTCCCCCGGCGGCCTTCTCATGTATCTAGCCGGGGCTAAGCCTGCCTAGCCTGCAAAATATCAATTACGGGTTCGTAAGATGGAGGGTTATTCCTTTTTATATCATGTCCTTATTCCCCAATGCTTCCTGTTGTCTTTTATTTTTCCTGGTTCTCCTTGTTCTTTTTCCTGGTCCAACACCAAAGCCTCGCTGGGACGCAATTTAGTCGCATATTCGAGTTCGTGTAGTCGTTCTCGTCTTTATTCTCCGTAAGCTGAATTGTGAACTTTCTTTGTGTTGCGTTAGACTTGTTCTACAGGTGATTTACTTCTTCTTTCCAACAAGCAGTTGCACAAGCCAGCTTGTTCTCCAAATAGCTCTATCTAGATCGGTTCGATGTTACACTGTATGCATGTCATTATACTTGCATATATTAATCCGGGGCGAACTTCCGAATGAGTTCCTCATAGACTGTCCAGGCCAATGCCGAACTGAGAGCTTTACGACTCATTCTGAGGGCCAGCCCATCCAAGAGTGATCGCAAACCCTCGTCCGCAACCATTTTGTACCCTGCCTGCCACACATTTCGATATCGGTGAGGTTGTAGTTGTATTCGTGTCTTAACCGCGTCAAAT
This sequence comes from Keithomyces neogunnii, assembly GCA_020975405.1. Taxonomy (NCBI): domain Eukaryota; kingdom Fungi; phylum Ascomycota; class Sordariomycetes; order Hypocreales; family Clavicipitaceae; genus Keithomyces; species Keithomyces neogunnii. The sequence goes on along the minus strand of JAIOWQ010000003.1, from coordinate 3,937,050 downwards.
GGGTTCGATACGGCAGAGCAAGCCGCGCCCGCTAGAATTGCGGATGCAAAATTGATAGAGCTTGCCACAGGCGCAGTCATCTGTTCTTGCTCACCTTCTGTGCGAGTTGGAGGCGCTGCTATCGAACCGAGTTGGGTCTTGAGCAGTTCATAAAACAAAACATACATCCCTGCGTAAGGTGCATCCCGGATTGCAGTTGCGCCAAACCCAGAAAAAAAGCCCCGAAATCCATCCCGACGCCGGATATCAGCAGCAGCAGAGGCAACTGATGTGTAGGAGTACAGGTTTGACTCGAATCTGACTTTGATGACAGTCAGGGGCATGAGAACGAAGCCTGCAAAGGTTCGGGCTGCGGCACCAGAGGCTAGGTTTGCCCAGCTTGTTAGAGTGGGAAGCGCTGAGGAGACATTCTGCTTATGAGGGCGCCGCCCTAGGACATTTGTTTGTTGTACGCGTTGGCGGATTGCATTGAGGGAAGTGAAATATAGGGCGGATCCGAATCCAGTTCGAAGAGCGGAAGGGACAGTTCCGCGCCAGAGATTGCGTACGAGATGAGGATTTTGGCGTAGGTCCTTCCAACAATCAGAAAGGGATGAGTTTGAGGATTGCTGTACCCGCGTTTTCAATAAGTCCAAGGGCTGCAGAATGACAGCCGATGCAACTCCAGACCCAAGACCAGAAACGAAATGCCGCGCTATGAATAACTTGTAAGTTGGTTGTATGGCCGGCGACAACTGTTAGTGACTTGGTATTCTTCTCATACCTGATTTGGATCGCACAGGTAGGTTATTGTCCTTCATTTTAATGGGTGGGAGGCTCCCATGGTGTTATCGATCGCTCGATAGCATTTGCGACGTGGCTCTTAAATGGTGTGTCATTGGCAGGTACCCATTCCAATGAGACCGCACCAATTAAGCACCACCTACCTAGGTACCTACCTCGGCAGTGAGGGTACTTGTGCTTGTCGACATGTCACTGGCTAACAATTTCAGCAACCCCGTTTAGTGCATACGGCTTAGTGACCCCATTTAATGCATACCGGAAATACGACAGACTTGGCGGCTATATTCAATCACCACCTCATCAGTGGCATGTCTAGTTGAGCTTTATTATTACTAATAATTTAATGTAGCTACTTTATGGAGATGGTTTGGCTAGTACGGTGGTCGCCAATGACAGTCTCAAGTCGGCCAGCTAACAACCTGTGCCGCTTGACCAGCTCTATCCATTCAGTCATTCCAATGGCCGACAGAATCATTCCAAAATCGGCGCCTAGTCGACCTAGACTTCCTGCACAATACAAGACTTGCGTGAGAATGCTTTCTCGCGATGTTTGGTCTTTGATGACCGACAGGTAGCTTTGAAGAGTGTCCATAAGAAGCCCAACGAGGTGTAGCGGGAAGCTTGCAAGTACATTGGGCAGGGGAGACATTGGGTCGGTTGTTGATCTAGTTGGATGGGAGAAGCTCGCATCCACGCTCCTGGAAACCGAAACAATACCAAAACTGTGCTCACGAAATACTTCAATAAAACGCTTTAGGTACCGTTCTGTATGCTGGCCACCAGACCATGCCTGGGATGACTTCACATTACGCATGCGCTCCTCGTCCGCTAGCTGTCTTAATGGGTCCAGTGCGTCCAGTGTTGTTATCAGTGTGCTTAGGCGACACACTAGGAATATCGCGGGTAGCAATTCTTCTGTTTGGGCGTTAATAAGAAGCTCCGGTACAATCCGTTTTAGCCAGCCCACCGTGCGGAGGCCCGAGGCGAGTTTGAGATTGGGTGTTTTCAGTGTAGTTATGAGATCCGCCGCCATTTGTCTAACCGCCAGATTGGCTTCATTTGTTACGGATGTAACAAGGGGCGAATGAGGGTATAGAGAGGCAAGGCGGCGCACATGTGTATGCAGGTCGAGGCTTGATGAGTAGCTGACAGGGCTGGATATGACGGCAGAGTTGAGAAGAGCCGGCAACTCCATCACGTCGACCAGGCGCTCCGCGTTTTGTAGGATACGAAGGGCTTTCTTGCGCTCTGGCGTTGATGTCTTTTCGCTGGATTTCCCAAATCCGGCAGAGAACAGTTCTGCCTCTTGATCGAGCTTTGGGACAGCATGTGTCAGGTCATCCGTTCTCTTCATTAGCAAGTGTAGCTTCTGGCGTAGTGATGAGTGACGGGTCGCCGATTCAACAATGGGTCTGTATGATCTCTTCGATAGTGACTGGACCGTTAACAGCAACGAGTGCGATGCTTGTGCGAGTTGCTGAGGTTCTGTGGATCGTACGGAGTCGACTGATTGATCGGCGAGGTGTGTTAGATATGAAAAGACGGTGGCGTCGCTTGCCTTTCCCGGTCCCAGGAGGTGCTCGCTCAGAGCCTCTGCCATGTTGGATGATTCGGATGCTTTATTGAGCAGGAGTCGTCGACGGCCCTCGTCTTGTTCCGCTGTACTCGGGCAACTTGTCTCCGCCCTCTCTCCTGTGTGCTACAGCAGCTACAGGAAAGCGAAGTAAAATAAGTCCGACAAATGTATATTGCGGGCGTATTCACACATATCTAGCTGCTCACGCTTGGGTGTAGTCTGCCAATTGCTCGGGGGGCCACGTGTCAGGCGGTGTAACAAAGATTCAAACTCTTGGATTCATGAGATTGGGGTAGAACAAGTCGTCACTTCGTTGGTTGAAGCAATCGGGCCAGATTTGGGCTGAGTGGGCCTTATCACCTTGTGGTGGCCTACCCTATAGCTTGGGCTTTTTCGTTTTTTGCACACTTAAAATGAATGATATTGAGCTTGGTTTTATCGCATGTGACGTAGCACACAAAGCGCTCACCACAGCTAGCCTGAATGTATGCCCAGTGCCAACCCACTAGTCGACACTCAAAGAAAGTTCACCCGAAGACGTAGTGGGACGGGAGAAGAGCGACATGACGCGCAGAGAGACACTACCAGCTTGCATACGAGTACAGGATAGTAATGGACCCATGGTGCACAAAGCCTGTGATGGTAGGAGTTGTCCTATAGCACTAGATTGCCGAGGCTTATACTCCGTATAGAAATAGTCTATTGATCGAACAAGGGGGAAGAAGACACCCACGGGCTTCCGATGCAACACCCGCATAGGAACACAGTGGAGCGGAAACAAAAACAAATGAGCTGTACTCTGGGATACTGGCAAACACATGACCAAAATAGCGACACACCTAGATAACGATGTAGTCAAGTGTCGTTGTCTGAAGGACCTATGCTGGGAAGCATGACCCACGGCATGCAGCCCAAGATGGGCCTCACGTGCGTGCTTTCCCCAACAAATCCGGCCTAAATCGAGCAAGCTCCTTACCACCAGACCAACACCAATCTCATGGGCTAGCACTGTGTTCAACTTAGGCCCAAGTCGAGCAGTCAGTAAAAACCATACATATACACGAACATACCCAGTACACATACACGTGTTCATTGCCTTCACAAGCCAGCAAAGCAAGTATTTGGTCTCGGGCACAAATACACATTCTCCACCAAGTGGCAGACAGCGCGCATCACTCAACAAGAGCTCAGCAAATTCACCACTATATTGCTTTACACACATCACCTCGTATTTTCGGACGATCACCCTCACACGTAGCGATATACAAACGAACGTGGAACAAGTTTACAAACCCGAACATTTGCAGAATGAGAGACCCCTTCCCCATTGAACCACTGCCGTGGTTGGTGAAATTGGCAGAGCCCTGGTGCGACAGGCTCAGCCTACCAACACTCTCACTGCACATCCACGAAGTTGCCTTCGCTGCCTTATTCTACTCCGTCATTTTCTACCCAGTTTCGCCTATTGTGTCCCGCCTGCTGGCAGCAAAGTACTACACCAAACTCCCCAGAAAGAGACGTCTAAACTGGGATGCTCATGTCGTATCCATGGTCCAGGCCACGCTGATCAATGGACTTGCTATCTGGGTCATGGTCGTAGACAATGAGCGGAGAGAAATGTCATGGGAAGAGCGTATTTGGGGGTATACAGGAGCCACAGGTATGGTACAGGCTCTTGCCGCTGGATACTTTGTCTGGGACCTCTTCGTTACGAGTCTGAACCTGGACGTATTTGGGTTGGGAACTCTGGCTCATGCGATTGCCGCACTACTCGTCTTCTCGCTCGGTTTCGTAAGACATCACCCCAGCACAACCATGCTCAAACGAAAAGCTGAGCAATGTTCCATGACACTTGCGCTAACCTACACAGCGGCCCTTCGTTAACTACTATGGATGCATTTTCATTCTCTGGGAACTGTCGACGCCATTCTTGAATATCCACTGGTTTATGGACAAGCTTGACATGACAGGATCAAAGGCTCAACTATACAACGGGTTTCTGCTTCTTTTCAGCTTTTTCTCATGTCGCCTGGTATATGGCACATACCAATCAATCATGGTATTCAGAGATATTTGGCATGCCATCAATAATCACCCCTCCTCAACATTGCATCCCCTGACAATGCAATTTGCCAATGATGCATCCACCGTGCCGCTGTGGCTCGGAGCAGTTTACCTGGCAAGTAATCTCACGCTTAACGGGTTGAATTTCTATTGGTTTGTGATGATGATCAAGGCGGTTCACAAGCGCTTTGAACCTGGCAAGCAGCCGCAGACAGAGGTTGAAGTTGACTTATCATCCGTTGCCTCTGCAGTTTCCAGTGGACCTACAAAGGCAAATAGACGACGCAAGGCTTAGCATAGCATTTTATGGCCGAACTGCGCCCTATTAATGGTCTTGGCCTCGACAGCACACAAGAACTCATCTAGGCCCCTGTCGTGTATCCATGATACATACTCGCTTCAAGTACAAAACACAGGTCGGTCTAGAAAAACTTCCATTGCTGTCTCGCTCTGCGGCTTCTTGGAGCAATGGGGCCGGGACTGGGCTTAGCAGGAAGGCGTTGGCCGCCTTGGGTGTTGAAAGTGTCACAGGGAGAACATATGAGTATATGTAGCGGATTTCAGACTGAAGACGGGAGCAATCCACGCAGAAAGGTGGCTGGCCCAGTGTGCTTGATGGCCGTAAATGACACATTGGCTTTCCGCCTCGGTGATGTGAGTGAGTGAATGTAGATAGATATTCAAAATGTCTTATGTATGAATCATTTTGAATTAAAGTTCAGCGTCCAGCTCCCGAGTCATAGGCACTTTCTTGCATAATAATACCCCAGCATAAGACAGGCAGATTACAAGCGTGGCACTCCCAAATAGGGTCTTCAGGTGATGAATAAGTTCTCATCCAAGATTTCGTCGACGATCAAGAACAAAAGAGCAATACTATCTAGAATATTTCGGTAGCTGCCATCCTCTTGGGTGCACGTATACCAGATCATTTGAATCCTGCTCTACGGCCAAAGGGCACGTGGCATCCAATTGATACCCGGCGGACAAACATGAACAAGATAACATGGCACGCCGGACTTAAGAAAGAAAATTCTACTGTGGCGCAAATGAGCTCCTCAGAAATCAAGGCTGAGTTAACGTGGTATTTAAAAACCAAAGGGATTATCAGGTGCTACAAAGATCAGTTAGGTCACAGCCAATGTCATGCAGCGACTTCGTGTACTTACTTGCTTGCGATAGATTAGCTCGTCTACCCGTTTGCTGGGGGGTGAGCTTCTGCGAGTCCGAGGAGATCCCAAAGCGAACTGGAGGGGGGGGCCCTGTCTTTTGTGGCTGCAAAAGCTGGGGGTAGCTACTACTACCTGTCATACCGGTTTGCTGTGGCGGGAAGGCATTGACGCTTGTACGTTGCGGTTCCAACGCTCGGGGCAAGAAGCTGTTCACATTGCCAACCGCCACCATGCCTTGGGGAAAGCCTGAAGGACCAGAAGAGAACGATGTTTGGTATCCCGTTTGTTGAGGTTGAATGGATGAGAATTGACCCTGTAGAGCAGGATTCGCGAAAGGGCTAGCCCCAGTGGCGCCTGTCATCATGGGATGGATAAACTGCTGCTGGCCTTGAATGCCGTTGGGGAAAGACATTATACCATGGGGTTGGACACCAACATAACCCGTCATTGCAGGTTGCAGTTGAGGGAACTGTGCGGTATACTGTTGCTGCAACCTGGCCTGGGAAATGTCGTTAAGGCTTTGGCCTGGAGCTGCCACAGAGCCTTGCACAGAGCTAGTCGTTTGGGGTGCCAAGGCTGGAGGCGCAAATATGGCCGACTGAGCTGACTGAGGTGCTGAGAGTGGCCTTTGGGGCGGTGGGGGCGGTACTAAAGAAGCCTGGTTTGGTGATATGGAAGGTGGTGCAGGCCGCTGTCTAGCAAGTGACTTTGGAGAGGCTGCGGTAGTAGCTTGAGATGAACCGGGGTCAATTTGGGTTGGGTTGGGCATTGTGGAAAAGAAAGACGGGCTCGCGCCAGGAAGTTGCTTTGTTGATGGCTTGTCTTCTTGCTCTGCGATGTGGCGTGACTCTGCTGATGATGTCACTTCCAATTTGCTAGGTTGGAGAGGTTCTGTGAGTAGCGACAATTCTTTCATTGAGCCTGTCAGGGTTGATGGATTAGTCGAGTTAGAGGCCGTAGCTCGCTCCGTTGTTGGCGTTGTTGCCATGGGTTTCGGTACATCTTCTCGCTTGGTTGCTGGGATATTGCTGGGCTTCACATCCCATGCATCATCGTCAAACCCGCTGTTTTTGGTGCTGGCTGTATTGGGGCTGGCCACATCAGGGGATATAGGTTTCCCATCAATTCCTCCATCATTCGTGGAGAAAGCAGCCGCATCGACCACATCACTTGTTTGAACTGCCGGAGCAGGTCTCCCTTTCCTGGTGTTGTTTCGGAGAGCGCCCCCGGGGCCAGAAAAGAGCCCCCCCGCATTGCCTTCGCCATCCTGAACGCTTCGCTCCCGGTCAAACTTGGCGTCTAATGTGCGCATGACTTTGATAATATCGCCTTCCCGCAGGCCAAGCGTTCTAAGAATGGTTGCATTAACATCAGGAAGAACGCTCTCGTCCATAGAGTCCTTTCTGAAGGCTTGAGCGTATCTTTCGCACAAGCCAACAGGAACGTCGCAAGCGAGGAAAAATTGGAACCAGTCATACTCCGGTTTGGAGGGTTTGTTAACCGATACACCGACTTCGGCAGATCGCTTGTCCGCTGACTTGGCCCGTTTGACGTCTGCCAACGGTTTGTCGTCATCCAAAGATATGCCAGTTGTATTTTCAACATATTCCAGATCGTCACGGGACATTTTTGCAATTGGAACGGCAATTTTGACGCCATTCATTTTATGCAAATGAATTTTTCCATCCTTGAGTCCGAGGAATTGTGCCTCAACGCTGAAAGAGCCTGATCTATCGGTCCATGTTCTCACTTTGGACGAATCGGGTTCTAATGTTTGAGTCAATTAACATGTTATTCCTCCGACTAGATACATTGAACGAGGAGGGCATACTTGTCTTTGATTTATGCTGATTTCCAGTCTCGTGGTGCCCGTTTTCGTGTCGAACTCGCTGTTGATTCGAATTATTACCATGTTCTCCGCCTGCAAGGCTACTACCCCTTTTGGGAAGAGGCTTCCCGTGTCCTACCTGTTGAGGCTCTTTGCTTGCCTTTATCGCCTCTTTGGTTAATCTGATCTCCTCGAGTCGATTCTGCTCTACTGTTGCCCTAGTAGAGTCGACTTTAGAACTGCTTGAAGGTGGGGGAGATGTAGTTCCAGTTATTTCAATGTAGCTGCTGGGCACAACGCCCTCTTTGCCATTCTTCAATCGTCGAACTTGCCACCAATCTTCGCTCTTAGTATCATCGATAACTATAACGTCATCACCAGCCGCAACAGTAACCTCGTCATCGCCTTGTGCCATGAAATCGTACAGAACTAGTCCTTTGGATTGTCTGCGTTGAGAACCAGCCATGATAACTTCACGCAGTCCCTCCGCGCGCACCGCACCTGCTAGTTCGCCTAGGGCTGCCACAATTTCCTCAGCTGTGTCCTTGGCGCCAGCATGGAAGTCGATGCTTTTACTTGGACGGACGAGTTCCATGAAGACATGCTTGCCTTCCCTCGAGTAGTGAGTCATTTTATCTGCGGTCCATTCTTGCGGAGGTTCGTCTTCAGCACGTTCGGGGGCAATGAGGATTGTGCCTGTACCCAAATTGATACCCAGAGTTGTGGGCATTTTCTTCTTTTTACCCATAACGGAGACCATTTCATTGATGTTATACATGTGGAATCCCCCGGGCGTTCTATATGGTTCCTCTGCTTGCGGAGCCTCGCGAGCTTGGCGTAGTCGAGAAGATACTCGCTCAGGGGCGTAATCAGTTGTACTCCTAGGTCGTGGACGTGAAGGTAATGCTGGAGAGAGAGGTTCGAGATTATCCTCAGTATCCTCAGAGGGGTGGGACTCGTCGTGTTGCGCTCGGCGCCTCGCTGGTTGCGGTGGAAGTGAAGAAGGAGTCTGCGCCGTTGTCCTAGCTTGCATGGCGCTAGCTAGGGCCGCCGCCGGCGTCGATGGGGATGTAATTTTGTTTGGTGGCGATGCTGCCGACGGTGGCCTGACAGGTAATTCAGGAGGGGTAGACGGGCTTGGAGGGCCTTGGGCGTGATGTTCTTCTTGCATCTCAATATAGTTGGATGGAACGAAACCATATTCGCCATCAAGGCCAACCAGTATCCAATCAGGGTCGGACGTGTCGAATACTTGCAATATGGCCTCTTCGGGGAAAGATAACTCCTCATCTGTCTGGCGGGTATACTCGTAGATTGCGCGGGCGTGACACTCAACCGGGGCCTAGAATGCCAGTAGTGATTCAATACAGAAGCTCACAACGAGAATCGAAAGAGGGGGGGGGGGTTCTTTTTGGAGCGATAGCGGGACATACCTCCTCCACGTAATTATTTGGTACTAAACCAACCGGCTCATCCTCATCCTCAACTCCGGCCTTTTTCTTGGCTTTCCACCAACCGTCGTCTTCGCCCTTCTCTAAGACATAGAGCACATCGCCCTCCGCGATGGCTAGCTCGCCTTCGGCTCCCGGTTCATAATCATACACTGCGGTGTACACGCCTAGAAATCCCATGTCGGCGTCGTCTGGAGCGATGGCATGTGTGCGCTGAGCACCACCGCAGGTTCCCGGGCTTGATATAAAGCGCGTTCCAGTGACGCGGGTTCGATGAGGCACACAAATGTAGGTGAAGGAGAGGAGCATTCGCACATTAGCTTGACCCTGTCTGTGGTGGAGAGGTGGGTCGGGGTGACGACTTTGGAGTAGGTTAGGTAAGCTTGCCCCCCCGCCAATATTGAAGAAGGGGTCCAATGTAAACTGTGAACTCACTACCTATAGTACCTTACTGAGTACCTCAAGTGGGCAGACGGGTAAATAGACTCGTGTATGTATTTGAGTGCCTAGTGTTGTATGCTACAGGCACTCTTGGTTACCTCCGCGAGCCATCAATCGATCGGATGATTTCTTCTGTTATGTTTTAGCTGCCTTCATAGGGGCAGATACAACGATCGAATGGGGCCAAACAAGATATAGAAACAAGCAGGCACTTCCTTCAGCTGGAATACACATGTTTCTCAGACAGTGGATTGGGGTTCTTACAGACCAATAAGCTTCACGAGAACAATCAGTGGTAACACGATGTCTTAGTTATTACAGCCATTGCACCCTACTAGGCGTGTTCAGAAGCCTACTACTTTATTCTACATCATCTGACATGATCACTGGGCAATGGAGTATTATGGCCTTGCCTTGCCATCGTTGACCACCCTCAAGGCAACAACATCCGAGTTAGCAATGTTGCTTCCGGAACCTGGCGTCCTCTTCGGATGCGTCCAACGATCAGCTCACAAGGAAGCTTTTCATTCTATAGGTTTCGAAGTCACCTCCCGAATGTATAATCCAACCACCAAGGCCATTCAAAAGCCGGCATGGAAGAAGACTAGGCGTGCTATTGGCATGTGCCACCAGTTTCTCATCCAATAAGCCATCACAATTGACGTCTCATACGCTTAGACTGGGCGGGCAATTTCACCTTGCCGTCTCCAAGCTTGCTCCCGTTACTTTGGAACACCGTATGACAGCAGCTCTTATAACTCGTCCTCGTCATCTCCAGGAGCTTCGCTAGAATCCACAATCCATTCGGGTTGATTTGAGTTTCGTAATCCCCCAGGAGCTTCGCTAGAATCCACAATCCATTCGGGTTGATTTGAGTTTCGTAATCCCCCAGATCGATGATCTCGCGTGAAGATGCCTGGGAACAATCTTGGATCGCTTCCAGACAAGTGTAAATCTGCCATGGTGCCTGTGGCCCTTCCAGGATCATGACTGACTTCGCCATTTGCAGGTAATTTGCCGCCCGCATCTGCAACTCCGGCCGAAGTGTTGGGTAAAATGTCACCACTCTTTACTGCGGCCCATTGGGATGAAGCTTCGTGTGTCTTCGATGCTGCGCCATGGGCTGGCATTTCAACCAACGCCGCAGCCAAACCCGACTCTTGAGGTTCGTTGTACGAAACATACCGCCGCAAGCTGCGCTGTTGTTAGCACGCCCACTGGACAGCTTCATCTGGCAACGCCTTGACCCGGAGCACTTACACATCTCTTTCCTGAAGTAGAGTATGATACCTGAATTCTTCTCTACGATCAGGAACATTGGTCTTCACCATCATATTTCCATTCTTGCCAGGCTTCCCAAAATCAGGCCCTAGCCACATGCTCTTAATAGATGCTTCATATCCGCTTTGTTTGACCGAGTTTTTTGCTAATTCGCACATATCCACGGAGCCGAGCTTGTAGATCTGTGCAGCTACAGCATACTCCTCTATGAGCGGCTCTTTCGTGAATGCAAACTGCAGTGGGTCGTCCGTTGAGAGGGAAACGTTGAGTCCACGCCTGAAGTATTGATGGAATGGATTTCGCTCATAGGCGAGGAATAAAGCATTGTTGCTGAGGGGGGACATGGCGATGCCTATTTGCTCCAAATAGAACGCATATTGGAGCAGAGGAACCTTACGAAGTAAAAGGCCATGGCTGATGCTGTGGCATGAAAGAAGAGCAACCGCAAGGTGCTCACTGTCGCCAGCTTCACCGCAGTGAGGGCGCATCACAAGTGTGTTGAACCCACGCTTCTTGCGCCAGAAGTTCAGAGAAGCCATGTTGGCGAACAAATAGTAGATCCAGTAGCTGTAAGGAGGGTTTTGTTTTGAATCCCACACCTGTGGAACCGGAAACTTCTTGAAAAGTCGTCGTTCCACTTTGCTCTCATCATCGACACTGTCAAAACCGATAACTCGCTGCAGAAAGACGTGCAGCTTTGGATGACTGGAGGGATCCTTGGTTACCTCGAAAAGCGGTTGAAATACATTCTTCACTATTTGCTCAAATGTATCCATTAGGCCGCTTGCTTTGTAAACATCGTAAAGTCGGGGGATCTGAATAAGCCATCGCACATTGTGCGAGAAGAGCTTGTTATCCACAACCCACGCTGCTAACTTATCCCACTCATCGATTGACTTGCCATATATGGATATGCGCCATTCAACCATTTGATATTTGCTTGACTCTAGATCCGATATGACCTCTTTAGTTATTTCAGCCAAATAACGCCCGTGAATAAAGTTATCTGTCTTAAGAAAAATTGTCCTTAGGCGAGATTCTCCTATGGGATTATACTTGAGATTGAATTTGTCAAATCGGTGGAATGAGTCGGTGTGTGCCTGGCGTAATGCGTTGTTAGTGGCTGCAAGAATGTGCATGTCGCTTACGTCGGCACAAGGGAGAGAGGCCTTACGTGCATGTCGAGTGTATCGATGCTCAGATCATAGGCTGTGAGGTTGATGCTAGCAAATACTTCCGCGAGGGTCAAATGCTTCCCATCTCGAAATAGCACTACCTCGTTTGGGTACTTCTTCATCTTGCTCTTGATAAATCGCAATAGATGCTTTTGGTTCATACAAGCAGAGTGATGAACGTGGGTGTCAACTTTGCGAACGTTGTAAAAGTCACGATGCGGAACTTTCTTGCTATCCGCAGTTTCTTGGTATTCGTTGAGAAGAGCGTATAGGTTGAACTTGGCCTCGAGATACTGCAGGCGGCGGAATGCGAAGCTCTTGCTAGGCCCATCAGATGAAACGGTGAGAATGCTGTCAAGATCCATATAAAACTCCCTGATGGTTGGAACCTTGATTGCAGGTAAGTTGGAATCGCCATTGTCGAAAACTTGGTAAACGCCACTGTCATCAAGTCTGAAGGCCATGCCATCGTCTCCGGGTAAAGGCAGCAGGTCGTCCATGTTGAAATCTTCGCCTACATCCAAGCCTGGCTTTCTTCTCTTGTTGGCAGAGGAAGGATAGTCGCCTTGTCCTGCCTGAGAAGAAGACATTGCATCAAGGAAGTCGGCACGACCAACGTTGGTTTGAGACCATGCTGGTTCCGGAGGAGGTGGATATATCTCCCAGGTTGATCTATCTCTAGGGTTGTCGTCTGGCCCTTGAGATGATAGTGAAATGTACTTGCGCCTGACTTCAAGGATCTTTTGAATATTTTTAGATATGGTACTTAGTTCGGCCGTGACATGAGGTTCGGTATCAAAAAAAGAGTTCTCAGCGAAGTTGCCCATGCCTGCCTCCGCAGCTAGCCTGGCATCACTTGCATCACACTGATAATTCTTGGGATTAGGCGCACCACCAACACCGTCCGCAAAGCGATTGTAAGGAACGCTGCGTGGCGTTGAGGATACATCAGCGTCATTGGATTTGTCTGGTGAGCACGTTAGTGACTCGATAAATATAAGAGGCATCTTTGTCTGCCAACCCACCTCCATCTTGTTCCAGAGTCAAAGAGTCGGCTCCATACTCTGTCAGAGGACGAGATCCCGATGCGAGTGTTGGGCTGTCGTTGGGGCTTGTTTGAGCCCAACCGCTGACACCCGCGCTGCTGGCGCGGAGGTCAATCTTACTTCGCTGATAAAAGAGTTTTGCATCTGTTTGCGACATTTGTCGTTCTGCAACAGGGTCGTAGAAAGTTGTTCGTTTTGGGACATCCCTTAAAAGCATGCCGTCTTGCAATGCAGGTTGCTCGTCTGCAGGTGCAGAAGACAAGCTGTTATCACTGCCTCTTATTGCCTCGGCCGCTGCAGTCTCTTCCGAGCTTGCTTCATTCTGCTTAATGTCATCTCGCCCGGATGGTTGGCTTCGGGTTTCACGAATCTGGTCTACCAAACATGACAGTTAGCAGGTGTTCGATGCGCAATCGAGGCGGTATCCCTCCAAAAAGGCAAGAAATAAAACCGTGCAGAGTACAACCAAGTGCGAGACACTCCAACTCACCGGCCATTTTGTGCACTGCTGACAAGCCCAATCTTAGAGAGTTGGTAGTTTGTTTACCTCTTCCGACCTGGAGATGCGACCGACCGCCTGGTCGCGAAGAGTGCCAAGCAGGCTACTAGAACCTGCAGGACGGCCAGTTAAATCAGAATCCAATAATTATACTAATATGAAGAATGTCGCGAAATTGATTATCCAATGATTACAAGTGCTTCTCGGAGATGTCAGGTGAAGCCAAGGTGAGAGCTCTCCGATACTCGCTGTGACGTGTTGACTGAACGTTTAAACACATATTTACCTTAGGTACCTAGGTAGGTACATACTGTATGTAGCTTTTGGGCTGGGCAGTTAGAATGCAACGGGGGTGCTATACACAATTACGGGGCATTGTGCATCAATTGGCGGGGATTCGGGAGTTCGGGCTTTCGGGCCTACCTTGGTGCCAACTGAAAAAATTGAAACAGGGGTGGTAGCAGTCACGAGTCAAGCACCACATGCCTGGGATGGAGACCGTTTTGCCCAATTAATATGGAATGTGTTTCTCAGAAGAGTATCCTGTGAGAGGAGCATGTAGATTATTCATCTGATAGGGAAACATTTTATTAAACATTTGCTGTCTGGGGTCTATTAATCCTTTAACTGCTTAGTTGCAAAGAACAACCCCGAATACACCGAGCTGGACGATATCCGCTTCAGAAGTTGTTCTATTCTTTTTTTGCTACAGTCTCAGCCTTGTCTTTACTGCTTTCAGCCTTTGGCCTGGATCCCAGCGAGTATAATGCTCCTGCCCCGAACACTACCAAAGCTCCAAGTAGAGTACCCTGAGCCAGCGAATTGCCAAAGAGCCAAATACTCAACAAGAGGCTTACAAGCTTTCGTATATTCAAGACGATCGTGACTGTAAGCGCTGAGGATTTGGCCGCGAGCAAATTAACGCCCCGAATGCAAGCATACTGAGTGAGTATGTTAATAGCAAGATATGCGAGCTGGTCTGGGAGCTGTGTTGTGACTTTGGAGTTGGCCCAAGGCACCGCTAAAATCAAGTTGTCACTTTGCATCATGCTCTTAAAGTTTCGTAACATTGACGGCGCAAATGGTAGAAAGAGAGGGAGTGAGAGCATATGCGAGTAGAAGAGATTTTCTTTCCAGTGAGGCCCGTATTGTCGGTATGTTGCTTCCGTGTAGAGTCCCATGATTGCGGACAGCACTTGTGCTATAAACAAGATTACCAGCCCAGAGTTGAAAGCTGGACGAACAGAATCTTGTTGCAGAGCAATCTAAAATACGTCTCTGGTTAACATGTCATAGACCATAACTGTGAAATTGCCAATTCCTCTAACCTTTTCTTGGGCATCCGACCAAGCGGCCAGAACAACACCTATGCTGAGAATTATCACGGCAACTGCTTGCAATCGACCATATTTCTTCCCATAAAAGTATCCCGCTATCATTGTGGTGATGCTACCTCCCGATCGAAGAATGATATGAACTGGAACCGAGATGTTGTAGCTGAAAGCATGGTTATTTAGTACGTTAATACTGAAGAAGAGGACAATGTTGACTAGCCACCGCCGTAAGGGGACTTGCGGAGGCGATACAAAAAGCGGCGGCCTGCTCCTGTCTAGTTGAGCTATATAGCCCGTTACCGCGACGAAACAGAATTGCACAAAGGTGAGGAGTGTGCCTGTATAAGATCAGCCAAAGACTATAACATAGGCCTTCATATATGGGCGTACCACTTCCTGGCTCAAATCTTTGTAACTACGAGTTAGTCCCAATTCATACAAGCCTTGGTGTTGGCACAGACTAGAGAGTTTCCGCACTTGATAATGGCTTCCAGAGCGTACACCTTCGGCAAATGCACATCAGTATTGGTGACTTTCTTGCGAAGGAAATCGTGTGAATTCTTACATTAGAACAACATCCTCCAAATATAAGACCAAGCATTGCCGTTGCCGCCAGAATCGGTGCAATTTCGATCGCGATCTTCGCTACGCTCACATTCTCATTGCCAAGATCAATATGGCTTCCATTCTCCTTTCGGGTTCGTGCATCGCCTCCCATCGCGTCTATGGTCTAATATGAGATTGAGCACCGAGCAGAAAATGGCTCCAGCTGAGTGTGTCGGGTGCTGTTGCTGAATTCGCGGACTCTAAGGGCAGGATGTCAAGATGAAAAATGAGACAATATACTCATTGTTGGAGTCACTGGAACATGCTCAAAAGTACTCCACAAGCTTTGCCCCTTCAAGAAAACGGGTTTCAAAGAAAGAAAGGAGGAAAGGAAAACAAAAATCCGCCAGCAGCAGGCTCTTTGTTACAGAAATGTGACTTTCGAACAGCTACGCATGATGCATTCTTGGAATTCCAGCCACGTACAAGACACGCTGACAAGGGCCCGCCTCCTTAAAAGTGTTCCGAGTGAGTGGGTCAAGGACTTACTTAAGTATAGGTACCCATCACTTTGCTGCCTTCAGGTCAGTGGGAAGGCGGTAACTGGTCTGGTGCTTCTAACCAATTAGACAGCAATAAATTAAGGATACCAAGAGTTGTGAACAAATCAGGGGGTATACGGAGTAGGAGTAGACGTCCCTAGGATATTTTGTTTATATAAAGCTACAATCGCGCACTTTTCCCCAATGAAAACACGTCACCACACTTGATCTATGAATTGACTGTCTCTGAATGTTACTAGGATAATACCTCTCTAAAGACGTGTGAGGCCCATTCTCTACATTCTCTACCCGGTGCCTGCCAATCTCGTACTTGAAGTCGGTGCGCACTGTTAATAGAGAGGCATTGTCTACTTCCGTGTCTATTTGGTGCAGTATTGCTGACAGTTCACTAACAAGAACATCATGAATGACTCTGAAGCAGCTATTGCAATTTACTTTTATGAAGACAGGCCATGTCCATCACGTCGTCTCGGAAACATGCGCAGAAATACAAGTTGGTGAAAAGCATGGATTCCTCGTCGACACTCCCCCGGCGTTTTATCCAGAGTGTAGAGGAAGGGATGTGACACATCACTTAAGGCAGGCGGGTAGGTTATCTAGTGGAGGAACCTGAGCGACAAGATTATTCGATTATGAAGTGCGCTCAGCTGGGCAATAATTGGTCAGACGACATTTGATAGAACATCTGGTGTGTATTGCCGTAGATATAAGTTTTCATCGCCTCGGGCTTCTTGACAGCATGTCGGCAGGGAACCACCCAAAGACTTGCAAAACTAGCATCAAGGCGTAATTCAGCGTGGGCAATGTAATACCGGGTGATGATTTCCTGTCATGTCAGACCTATGGTATAACGCCCTACAGGTTCCTCCCACAGATGATAAATAAGCTCTGAAGGATACCCGTCGCCTCAGCTCTTGGGTTCATAACCCAAAGCCCAACTCTCTAAGTTCTTCTACCAATTCGATGTCGATTACTTCAGCGATGCTGACCACCACGAATGACTCCAATCTGCATTTACAGGGCCGAGAATACAAACAACTGAGAGAAAAGGGGATGTCAGCATCTGGAATAGTGGATAAGTGTACACGGGCTCATCATACGTTGTTCGTCGCCGCAATAGCGATGCTGTCTTCGAAAGGATGCCAGCTCATGTGTAGAATTTTCTTGTTGAAATCAATCTGGTCCGCGTCCGTTTCTTTTCTCATGCGTTGAGCGCCTCCGGCCGGGCTACCTGCTCTAGATCCATTCTTCTTCCCGCCATTCGTTGTTGGACTGGTCGAGGAATTGATTGGCGTGGGAACACCAACTTTCTTAGCCTTGAAAGCTGACTTATCTGCTTGTAGAACAACTTCAACTTCCTTATCAGGATCTGACGGGTATATCATGAAATTGTTGTTGTAGCTTCCCGTCATGACATTTTTCGCGTCACCCGAGAATACCACCTCAAACTTGTCGAAGATGCTGTCGTTTTCATACGTATCGCAGAGTCTCGGCCGTAAGTGTTCGTGAATAGGTATTGTTTTGATGGGCTGCCGCTCCATATTGATATCCCAGATTTTCACGGTGAGATAGTCGCGTGACAAGATATATCGGCCGTCGTACGAAAATCGGACATCGGAGATAGAAGAAATGATTTCTGAGAAGAATGATCTAGCAGAAGGATCCTCCTCCTGTTCAAAAACTGTGGCCAGTCAGCGCGGGTATTGCGAGCGGGTGGTATGCGAAGAGTTGAAAATTCTTACGTTTGGCATGCTGGTCGCACAGGGCACTTTCTCGCATGTCGGCCAATTTAATGGTGCCTTTGGAGCTGGCATACATGAACCAATTACAACTCTGGGGATGGAATTCTGCAGCTGTGATAACTTCTGTCAGCTCTTCCATGTTTGCCGGTTTGATATCAACAATGTTGAAACTCTGATCTTGTATGTTGAGATTCCAAAGATTGATTCGCAAGTCGTCGCTGCTAATAAAGGTTTCTCCATCGCTGTTGACTGATATGCTGTTGATGTGATAGGCATGAGCATTTGCATACGTGCGGCGCGGAACTGCGGCAACAACAGTATCATGGTGTGTGAGGCGTGGTAGTTTGAGATCTGCTGCGTTTCGAAAGTGTTGAGTTGTGACCATTGCACGCGAGGCACCTCCTCCACCTGCCACGCTCCCTGGCGTAAGGTCATGCGAGAGGTTGTTCTCCGCCACAACTTTGAGTGATTTCTCAAAGACCTTCCAAAGCTTGATAGTTTTGTCATTTGTGGATAAAAGGTAGTGAGATGCATTTTGACGACGGCACCACTTTATCTTATTGATCTTCTCCTCAATTTCGAGAGACTTCAGGTAGTCGAACTCCGGTTCGTGTGATTGGAACTCGGTGTGGAACTTGTATTCGCAAGATTTCTTCTGGTTCCTTGTGTCAGTGTATACAAGGGAAAAGTGCTTTGGGCATGTTGGACAAGCATCCAACCCCAAATCAGCTACAGTCTCCTAAGAAAACATACTGTTTCGTTCCGCTCGAACAAGACTACTCGGCCGCCTTTGTCGCCTGTGGCAAGATAGTTTCCAGTATGATCAAACTCGACGGTCGAGATTATATCAGCTGGTAAGATAGCGGCGTTAGCGGTCAAGAGGGTAGCATCAGCACCCGGAGGACTCCTCGCAAAGGCGTGCTCACCTTCAGTTATATCCTCGACATCGCCTTTATCACCGAAGCATCTGGTATGGATTGTCAGTTGATGATAGCCCATGCCACCGAAAGGAAACATACTGTGTGAACTTCCACGTGGGGGAATTCACTTCGCTGTCCACCATCTTTGCTCGTGGCAGCGGCAAACGAGGGTGATTCGGGTCAGGGTTGTGGCGAGGCAAGAGATAGGGCTGGTTGGTGGCGGTTACGGCAATATGGATCGTGGAAGCTGGCTAAACGTTAGAGGGTGGTGCGACGCTGTGATAGCAAGGCAGGTGACAGTAGCCTGCGATGATAAGTCCGTATCGGTGGCACGCGGGCCAGTTTTGTTGACAATCAATGCGGCGAAAGAAGGCGGGCGGTGGATGATGTCGTTTGACGACCGTGGGTGGCGGCAGTAGTGGGCCTGACTGAGGGCAGCTCCCACAACAGCTCGCTCCTGGCTGTGGGCAGAGGTGGTGCCCGCACTCGAAGAGAGGTCCTGGATGGTCAAAGGCCACAGGTGCTCAAATACCTAGGTACTCAGTTTGCAAGCTCAGGCACCAAGCAACATGTCTGAGCTATCCGAAACGCGTCTTGAGCCAGGTAACAGATTTCCTACTAATAATATGTCTAGAATACTCGCCACACCCTTGGCAATGACCGTGAGGGATGTCTGGAACTTGACACTAAGGTTGCTGAGCTCGCAGTAAGAAATAACATCAGCTTAGATTTGCTGCAGAGGAGTAAGTACATTATGTAGGCCCAAATGTGATCCAGTCCTTGCCGTGCAGGCCGCTAACCTAGCCGCACGAGACAAATTTTACGTACTTCCTAAGCTCACCGGGCTGGTGCAGGTCTAAGTGGCATTCTCTCAAAACCATTCAAGTACAAAACGCCAGGCCTGACCACACCTTTTCAGGTAATTCTACCAGCGGCCGCAGAGTAATAAACAGCTCTGGGCGGGCTCTACAAGACGGGTCAAGTGTTGAGGCGGGGCGAGCATGCACACGCCTGCTTTACGCGCCAGCCCCCATAGTCTCACAGGTCCACAAAATCCCTTGGCACCAAGGAGGAAACCGAAATCAGAGCGAGGGCGGGAAAACAAAATACGACGAAAAAACGCAGAGGCAAGCTTACCAGAGACTGTCGTGGGGAAGAACTTGACAGTATCTAGGTAAGTAAGTAGACAAGTGCTATTGGGTCGCGCATGTACAGTGGTCGGAGCCATAGCCCCACCTTATTCAGAGATGATGCTCGGAAAACTAGGACCAGACCAACAATTCATCATCATCATGGCATAAGTACTTACCTACCTAGGACTTAGTTCGAGGAAAGGTGGATCGAGCCATCTGGGAGGGAACAGCTCCGGCCAGATCAGGAGCAATACATGGTATTAGACTTTAGTGCCAGCCGCTTATTATAGGCAAAGCAAGTCAGAGAATTCATCAGAGTAGCAACCTGGGGACAGTCAATGGCTCAAGCGTATCTGAAAGCATCATGCCATATTATGTAGAGCTCTGAGGGCGTGACTAATAATTGTATTTTGAAAAATATGTATGCCCGCAGACGATATTGTGGTGCTTCGAAGGCCAGGTAATCCAATTGTTTGTCAGCTCGAAGACGGAGTAGAGCAGGTTTAAGGTGAGCATGTGAGATTGATCTGCCAGAGGTGGGGCATGGGCTAATAAGTCACCATATAAACCACCCTGGTTGCCCATGGTGTAAACCGAGGCATTACTTGCTGGATTTGCACTCAAAACGATTCACAAAAAGCAACAACCTCGAGGAAACGGCAACTACACACTGTGACCAGGAAATATCAAATTCCTTGCTTCCTAGACAAGCTGGGGAAAACTGCACATTTTGTTTATGACCAAAGAGAGCAGGCACAAACTTCTGACAGAACCTCATCCGAATACCGTACCAAAAAATGCATCCTTTAATGGCTGATGGCGGAGAACCAACAACAATAAACGAGGAAGATCTTCAAAATGGATCGTCGGAGGAAATGTTGGATTGTCAAGGCACTGCGGCACATAGCGAGAGCTTCGAGCATCCAAACCACAAAGGGAAAGGCAAAGCAGCTGCCTCAATGACAGAGAGACTCCAGATATCTGGCAGTTCCTTGTTGAACAGCGCAATAAATGACAGGGCAACACCAACTTTCCGCCCGCATCAGAAGGGCGGAGAATCGAGTGCATCAGGAAATGCCACATCGCATCAAACGATTTTGGGTACAGATTCGAGACAAAGACAGTCACCTGCCGTCTCGCAACAGTCATTTAAATCGCGCCCCGCCTCGCAAGGGACTTCCGATGCATTCAAGGCATTTGTAGATGGCGGGAATGTCAACAGTCACTTATCCACAATGAATATTTTGGAGGCACCCGCCAAAGCCAGATCTATAAAGGAGCAAGAAGCCTTGGATGGGTGTGATGTCGTGGCCTATTTGTCACAGCCTGATGATTGGGATTCGTTGCTTTCTGAAGAGCTGCCAGAGGAGCTGACGCCATCGGAAATCGCGAGGCTGCAGGACGCACTGTTTGGATCTGGAAGTACCTGGCCATTTTGGGATCAACTCCTAAATTTTAACCCAGGCTTTGTAGCAAGTACTGCAGGTTTGGAGAGGAGGCGTGCTGAGATGTACATGGGTACTGCAGACACAGAACTTGCTCGGAGCACATGGCTCAAGCAGTGGAATGATGTTCTTTCATCTTATACTGACGAGGTATGGGGCGATCTAGGACCCCTGGCAACAGAGGTAAAGAGGGAACTTGAACAATGCACTCAGACTGAGGTTTCGCAGCATCCAAGAACTGCTGCATTATCTCGCCTGCGGCTTATCCTCAGCCATGTGCGCGGGCATTAAATTCAAGAACCGCCACTTCTTTGCACAAACCATGTCTGTCGTCTTCAACTGTGATGCATAGTGCGGAATATCTGGGGCTCGAGTGGGCAAAGCCGAACCAGAACATCGTCCATTATTTCACAGAACACGTGATGAACTTGACCCTGCTTGGCTGGCCCCCATTGATTTGTTGCTGAGCCAACCACCTTGCCCCGCAGAGTGTCAAGAAGTAAAGTCTTAGGACCTACATTGTGCCATTTCTTGATCAGGCATTTCTGACCCCAACATCTCTACGCCGCCCATATCAAGAAATATTTTGTGCTGCGCCATATTCGACTTTCAAGAACTCGCTGTGGCCCTAACTGTGGAATCCTTATGGTTGCGAAAATAACACAAATAATTATACATTGTTGGATCTTGGTTCATGGATTGCAGCAGAAATCTCGAATCGTCGCTATTACCTCCTCTCAGGGCGAATTTGTGGTTGAAAATTGAGCTGTTTTGCAAGGTCTCGATCGGAAAGTGTCAGATATCAATCTATCCATGGGGACCTCGGCGTGGCATGTGGCTCTCGGTACCGTATTGGTAGGCATGGCATCAGGCCAGGCAGCCTATATTTCGACAAGATCTGAAGTTGTGGCGGCAACCACACCATTCTTGCTCGGCAGAGCACAATGCCCAGACAACACGTTTCCTTGCCCAATATCTCTAGGTGTCATATTTAGTGATATTTGCTGCCAGAATGGCCAAATCTGCGCTCTGGATGGCAACAGTAATGCCGCATGCTGTCCATCTGGGTATGTGAAGTCTTTTCCAGGAGCTCAGTTTGTCCGTCTTTAACGAATTCAATCTACGCAGGGCTGTTTGCACAGGTGCAGCTCCAGCTACTGCATCAACCAACAACCCGACAACTACACAATCCTACGTCCGAAACCCGTATTTCTCCTTTCCATACGCGCCTACAACATTCCCTAACAGCGCTTCATGTGCATCCGCAACCAAGGCTTGCGCTGAGGACTATGACAGCTGTCTCAGCAATCTTGGCGGTAATGGCTATGCGGTCACTGTTGACGTTCCGACAGGAGGAGGTACGACAGTCAATGGCGGAAGCGGGAGGCCAGTCGCATCAGCCACGTCCATTTGCGCGAGTTTGAGCAGTCAAGCTTGCTCTAAGGCCCAAGAGACCAATTGTGACTCTTATGGCCAGAAGTCTGTGGCAGTGTTGGTAGATTCACCAGGCCCCTTTGCTACGGCTTTGCTAGCAGGTGTCTCATTACTTTTGCAATATTGACTGAATAGCTGCACAACTAATTGCGGCGCCTAGTATGCTCTTGCTTTAGATGGTCTTCAACTGGTGCATTCAAAGGAGAACTTTCTTCTGAGACAACACTGACCATGGAACAAACTGCCCCGATGATACTGGGTAATTGTTGAATATGTATTCGACCGCGCACTGGTGGCTGGAGAGATTTCTCCGTGTCATGAACCCAAGTGAAAGACTCCAGTCGGCTCCCTACACCAGCAGCAGATGGCTAAAAAAGAGAGCTAGTAATCAACACATAACATACTGACTGAGAAGGGTTAAGAAACTCTTCGGCCCTCGTGTAGGTGGTGCCGACTTTGAGAAACAAACATTATTTTGATAGTGCTTGGAGAATGAATAAGGCTAATAACATGAGCGAGAAGCATGAACTAGAGGAATAGCCGACCTTCTCCAGTCCTATGTACCTAGGTAGTCATTTGCAATACAATCGCAAGCCGATCACAAATTTGGGCCTATATTTAAGGTAAGCTACTAAAATAAAGTGTGGGAAACCTTGGCAGAGAACGAATTTCCCATTTGTGCAGATGTTCTAAAAACCTGACAGACGGCCTCATCATGTCGTGTGTTGCCGGGGTCCTGTCCGCATTTAATGAAGCAATCTAAAGCGCCCATCTACGTCCACATTGACAAGATCCTTCGCAGAATGCCTCGAGCATCGTGCAATAGGCCCCCTTCCTTATTAATTTCTTCGAAGTCTTCTTGCAGGAATGTCCGAGCCACATTCTCCGCTAACTGCAATTTTATCACCTCCTCTGAAGATAATTTGGCACAAGGAATCTTGATGTCCTCATCATGGCGGAGTAACAAGGATAATACCTTGGCTCGCTCAACGACAAGGTTTGGCACACCATTTAATGTTGCACAGTAACATCCAAAGCTATCAGGGCATATACCATCTCGAAGCTTGAATAAATAGGTTATGTCTTTGGTGTCGGTCTTTTCACATGGTTCTTTGAGGACTTCCATATGAGCTAGCCGCAACGGCTTTCTTGCGGAAAGCTGCTGAAAATCGATAACACATTGCAAGTGTGTTGTGAGAAGAAGCCTCGGAGCTCGACCCGTCAGTGATTGTATGTGTTCCACGAAAGAAGTGAGGAGTCCCGCACCGTCATCAGAGTTGGTCCCCCTTCCGAATTCATCAATTAGCAAGAGACTTTGTGGCGTGGAGTGCCTTATTGCATAGTGTAGCTGCTTTAGGTCAATGGAAAAGGCACTTTCTTCTTTGCAAACACTCTCTGAGGTCGATATGCGGGTCAGTATTCGGTCGGTGATGCCAATTACGGCTCTGTCTGCAGGGACAAGGCTGCCTATATGAGCAAGATATACAATAAGCCCTACTTGCTTCAGAAACACGCTCTTGCCTGAATGGTTGGGCCCGGTGAGTACCATGGACGGCAACTCCATTTGGCATGACTCGTCACCATTATATGATTCATCTCCCAAATGACAATCGTTTGGGACGAAAGACGGAACAACCAGTTCCTGTAGAGGATGTCGCCCATTTTTTATATCAAGAATGTTGCTTTCAGTTGTCATTTTTGGAATGCTCCAGTTATACTTCTGTGCTGTAAGAGCCAAGGCCAGGATGGCGTCAACATCGCCGCACCCTTCCGAAGCCAACAACAGCTGCTCGCTGTACTCCAACACCTGTTGAGAAAGCGCATGTAAAATTTCAACTTCTCTGTCTTTGATCGTTTAGCGAGGTAAGTACAGTGACACTTTTGATCGTACCTGTTATTTCATAGTACACGTCACCGAATTGTTCGTCAAGGGAACGCATATAGTCGTTCTTGTAATGGACTAATCCATCCGCGACGAAAACCTGCTCCCAATTGTCTCTTTCACACATATTTCCGAGGTATTTGGCCTTCCCTGTCTCTGTATCGAGCTCAGTTGCAATGAGAAATCCAAGCTGAGGCAGGAAGACGCATGATTTGATGTAAGCAGCTGCCCACGGTGGTGTTGCCTGTACTGTGCGCTCAGCAACGTCTGCCAAGAAGCTATCCATAGCATCATAATGTCGTCTTAATCTATCGAGATCCTTGTCAAGACCTGACCTCACGGTAGTCCGGCCCCTGTATTCGGATTGCTCGAGATCGATGGTGATACTGATCAGTTCGCCAACAGAAACTAGAGAGCCTAGATCAAACTTCGAGATCGTCTATAAAACTTAATTGCACGATTCGACTTGATGGATATGTAGTTGTAGGGTCGTAATTGTGAATTTACTTACAGCTCGGATGAACAAATGATTGTCTCCGTCAGTCAACCCGGTAACCAGGCCCCGGAGTGCTACAGCTTTAGCTGAGAATTTGTGAAGTGCCGCCTAAACACTTCCCTTGAAGCCTTGTCTCGTGAAAAGTGATCCAACGCCTTTTCGAAGATGCTCCACATAGATTCTGGCATTGCGAACCTTCCGCAAAACCCCAATAATTTGACGAGTTCTGTCGGCATTTTGCGCCAGAAGAAACAAAGATATGGCCTGCTGTCGGTTCTCAATAACCGAAATATTCGAAACTGGACGTAGTATTAGCTTATACAGCTTAGTCTTGCCTTGAGATGTATGACTGAATTCTTTAAATAATCCGTATATAGAAAGACTCTCCTTATCAGGCTGATTTTGTTGTGTCCTTCCCCAAGATTGACTGTTAGGGTGAACCTCGGATTGAATGACCTGCAAGGCTTGCAATGTTCCTGGGCTCATTGCAACATAATTTGACAAGCAAAAAGACTTAATACTCCTAAGCTGGACTGATGCAGCCTCTGGTGATAAATCGTTGCCAACGAATCCTCTGCGATGGAGCTCGGATACCACCGCACCTGCACACCCAAGCTACAGTAATCAGAAGAAAGATGCTCCACTTTCAAAATAATAACTTACAGACACAGGGCCTCCGTACTTGGGGAGAATATCATCCGGGTTATTCACCTCGGAGCCGGGTGAGCTCAAATTCGATGTTGCCATTGTTCCAGTATTCGAATTGCATCTGATCTTGCCACCGACTGGAGCCCCAAGACGAGAGAGCATGGCCGACGGCTGACCAGTCCTCCAGATCGATAGCTTCTCAGCGGCTACATCTGCTCTGAATTCTGATGACGATAAAAGTCGAACACAGGTCTGATATGATGAAACATCTATGCCTCATCAGCATCAATCATGTTCAAGAATGATCAGCTTTTGATGCAAAGGGTATAGACTGTAGGCTTTATACTTATTTGTAAATAATCTAGAAGTTCCTGCGGAGCTCTGCCCGAAACCAATAACAAATTAGGATGTGCATGGGTTGCAAAGTATTCTGACACATCCACACTTGAATGGGGGATATCCTCTGCTAAATGCAGGGAGTCATCAAGGCTATCGAAAAAGGCACAACCTAGAGTTCCATCATCGCATATATCGAGCGCCATGATAACGCCTGGGGCATGTTGTAACTCCCCGAGAGACTCGTCATTCTCGAGTAGTGGGGATCCGATGCAAGAAAAGGCTGCCTCCATAGCGTACACGAGGGGGGCCTGAGAAGTGCGCATGGCTGTCAGTTGCCGTTGGTTGGCCTTTTGGATCTTGACAGAGCTGTGGGATTAGAGACAAAGGTCTTCCTCCAAGAGTTGGCAGGCGCCAGGGAGCTGCACCCAGTTGGCCCAGCAAATGGCAAGTACGGTG
Source organism: Keithomyces neogunnii (assembly GCA_020975405.1). Taxonomy (NCBI): domain Eukaryota; kingdom Fungi; phylum Ascomycota; class Sordariomycetes; order Hypocreales; family Clavicipitaceae; genus Keithomyces; species Keithomyces neogunnii. The sequence continues at coordinate 3,910,796 of JAIOWQ010000003.1, read as the reverse complement.
CGTGTATACCCTTCCTGGGAAAGATCGAATCAACCCATGAAATTTCGGAGTTCAGGGTTATTCGAGTTTCGTCCAAGACACTAGATCAGACTCCGAAGGTCTTTCCTTATTCAGAATTACTTATCCAGGTGGCCATCCAAAATCCTCAACCTAGAACGGCCGCGCATTGCAATGTGAAAATCGCCAAGCTCTCAATTGTCATTCGGGCTATGGGCCGACTATTTTATTGGGACACTACTGGCAACTGTCTGCCCAATCCATATTGGTGGATCGACTACCGTAGACATTGTAAGCAAGCACAGCACTTTCATGATGTGTGAAAGTATACCTCAATTCATTAGACAAGTTGTATCTTGCAGACAAGGAGTAGCAAGTACGCAAAGGGAACGCGCCGCCAGACACCTAGAAAAGAAATCGGAGCTCCATACGGTAATGGCCAGCCCCCTAGGATGTTTGGGTGCCCAAGGTGCAACTGCCACAATTTAAATTGACAGTGTAATTTCATGGTCGGTGTAGACAACATGCCTCAGGTGAGAGCACATTTTGCGCCTATGGATGAAGCACGTCTGACCTATTGTGGGAAGAGAAGGGGCAGAGTTCTGTGTCAAACAACAAGTCCAATTTTCCTATCAACGACGACTTGAGAGGGCAATTGCAGGCAGTCGACGTCCTCAGTGGAACGTAGAATCAAATAAAAGGCATTTGCGCATGAGTGGTTGTCGTTACAGCCAAGGTAGACTTCGGTTTGTTACTGTTCGTCTTTATCCTTGGCCCACTTCGCAAACGCAGAGCGTTGCCTTCGAACATCGAGAAACCCGGGGCGAGTTTCTAACATGTTAAATGGACTTCCTCGAAAGTATCGGTCGACCTGTCCATTGCCATCTAGGAAGCCTGCTTTCCCCTCCCGTTCAATCTTCCCAGCCCACACCTGCCATTGTATTGGGCGTAGTCTTTCCGATCCAATAACGATTCCAAAGCAGACAACCAAAGTCGCCACAATCGTCTCTACTCGAATATCAATCGGAAGGGACGTTCCCGCACGCTGCTGGCCTAAGGGCTGTGAATTCGTAGTTGACAAGATTGCCGCGTGCTCTTGTGCCGAGTAGCAGCTAGGATGAAAGCGATTAGCTTGGATGGCAAATGTGTCATTCTTAGAGCACGTACGCATGAATCAGAAGGATAATACCTGCGGAAGTTACCGCTCTCGATACCCACGACATTTTGAGGACATGGGCGGTTTAGCATGCATAGACAAACGCCTGTTCCACTGCCTTTGGTCGCTTCTCCTTGTTGAAATGGCGATGTAGCTGCTTACTAATCAGTGCGCTAGCCGAAAGCGACCATAGCACAAAAACATGCCCCTCTTCGAGGTACAGGATTAATACTTTAGCGTATGGAGTTTGTTTATGTACCCTCTACTGCTGATGCGACCTGATCTATGCTACGCCCTGTGAGTCAAATTTCTACCACAGCGACACATCTTGTATGAGCTCAGAATAGACATTTTGATATCCCTATGCAAATGATTGATTGATTATATACATTTGTTATACTGCTCAGAATTACGCCAGGCAATTACCTGTTTCTGTTTTCACCCATGGTTCGCCAGCCCAGGCTATGCCAATTCTCATCAACATGCAACACTGGCCATTCCTCCCGCTCCTCATATCGCGGGCCAGCAGGTTGGGCCATATTCCATCTCAGGGGTTATTGAGAAATCGGTGACCTAGCCTCCCTTCCTGAGGCTGCCATTCCATGTACCTGCTAGCGTCTTGAGGAATGTTTATGCCTTCGAACCTGGAAAAGAGCGAGGGATCGATGCATGATTCCAAACTCAGGCACTCAGCAGGGCTTGTCGCCAATTGTGTTGGCTGCCTATTTAGATGGGAGAATGTATTGTCATCAAGCGCATCAGAACAGTGAGGATCGAAGTATGTGGGCTCTGGCATCATGTATGGCTCATAATGATCAACTTGTCCTCCGTGATGCGCCAAAGAGGGCGAGGCAAAACCTGGTATTTGCTGAGGCCACCAGTTCATATTGATGTTGCATTCGCCATGCTGCTGATGCTGCTGATGCCCAAATACTTGTATATCAGTAGAGCGAGCAATATTCTTTACTGAATTGCCATGAGGTCCTGATTCTTTAGTACCAGATCGCCGATACAGTCGGCGTTCTGTTGAGTTTGACAGCTTCCTCGAGTTGGACGCGCTAATCCTCGAATTCTTTCCTTGGGTCGGGGTATATTTGTAAGTAGGAAATGCTTGATGATGCAGTTCATGGTCCTTTCTAGCCAATTCCTTGAACTTATTCTTGACCTCAGCACTTTCGTACTTGTTCCATGAGATTCCAACGATCTGTGAGGCATGCTGCTGTTGGTCGTTGCTTAGCACTTTTCGAGCGATTTTCTGATAGGCCTTTCGATACAGCATATACGAATTGAGCGGCCGTGAGACCTTCCCACCGTTTTCGTCCCGTTTTTTACGTCGTTCTTCAATGGTCCGGTTTGCATAATTCTCGGCATTGCCGTCCTCATCACCACAACTTATCGCAAGCTCAGATAGTGGTGATTTGATCAAGGAATCCGAGCCGTTAGAAACGGTTCTGGGTGCGGCGTTTTCTCTTCGGGCAGGCATTGTGGTAGGAGGAATACAGTCTGAAACTATTGCTTGATCTGACTTGCTTGGTCGAGAATTTGTCCTATCCGCAATGTTACCGGCGGAAGAACTCGACTGAAGTGACCCCTCAAGGCCGTATTTGCTGTTGTAAATCTGAGATTTTGTCAGGGCCAGTCTAATGAAGGGTTTATGATTGCGCAACTGACCGGCTCGGGCTGACAGGTCAAGCTCCAAAAAGACTCAAGGAGGAACAACCCCGGAAGCTATTGCGCACCAAGAATATATGATCTGAAAGAATTGTTAACCAAATATGTCTGTTATTCGATACGTGAAAACGTACAAAGGGTTGAACCTGTCCAGGGCAATGGGAATTGATTATTCCCGTATGGCAATGCAAGCCTCCCGAACTGGCTACCACTAAGACTTGTGCTTTGACCTTTCTTGTTGACGGTGAGCAGAGAAGCTATCTTAGTCTCTGCAGTGTTTGTCTCGCCACGTTTGTTGACTTATGAGCTTGTCGATCTAAAGCCCCAAATATTCCGAGTTAACTGTCAAATAGAATGGATGATTTCACAGGGCAGTTCAGTTATGGGTAAATTAGTTGAGTAAGTTACACACAGGTACGGAGAACAAGAACTAAAGGTAAGCAGGTGTCATTCATTTTATGTTATGTCCCTTAAGAGGAGTAAAATGCGTCCTTGAAAGGCCAGCCCTTTTGTGACAATGTGGTCAGCCAACTAAAGACCTCTGCACGAGCTATTCGGTTAACGGAACACTAGCAACTCCATCCTTGCCTTTGCTCGATAGTTCTACGCAGAAGAAACATTTCATGTTCAAAAATACGATTCTGCCGCATGCGGTCACAAAGAATACGTTGTTGTGGACTGTGCCACAAGCGACGGGCCACCATGCGGACAATTCGGGTTGACCAAGTACCAACAGATGGACTTGACAAGGCGCCCCCTGTTTAGGGTCAGGCATCGGGGTCTCGAAGGCATCAAAGCGTGCTATGTTTTGCACGAATAGCGTGCTGCTAGGATATGAGGTCACAGATGCTTTTACGGCAACCCTCTGACCACAAGTCGCCCAAAGCACATGAAACACCCCGATTTATCTAGCCTTGCCTGTTTGACCGTCTTTGAGGCAACAAAGTTTATGTCCAAGGCATCAAGACGCGACACAGGTTATTCTTAAATATTCAGCATCAGAATAGTCACTGCGGAGGGGACACTCTCTGGTGAAAATAATATCACTAAAATTGTAAACTACTTCACGTGCACCGTCTCAGTCTATTTGGGACCATGCGCCACATGGGTGCCTAAGATCTTGTATACCCATGCAAAGCGTGAGACAGATTAAAAAAAACCACGTGAAGTAGACATGGATCGCTTGATGCTTGGGTGAATCTTTGCACACTTGCAAGACGTGATATTCTGAAACAAGGATGGCTATGTATGGCGATTATACTGTTTACCCTTCGGTGCAGTTCTGAAAGCCATATCGGCAAAATCGGCAAATGCTAGATTCCATTTGATGTCGATTAGTTGTCATCATCACCACTGACTCCAACGGGGTTTTCCCACTAGTCGCACCCTGGCTAGTATATGACTGGATTTACGTAGATAGGTACATTTGTTATTTATGAGACGTTGCGGCTCATGTTCATGCCTACTGCAATCTCAATTATAGGTTCAAGCTCTGATCGGTCAGCCTTGCTGGAGAGGGTACAGTGTCTTGTGTGACATGACCTGGCTTCTCGATGTGTGACAACGGAACAGTTGCAGACGAAGATGTTCCCACGTGGGCATCGTTGTGTGTTCGAGGCCTATCCTTTGTGACTGATGCCGATGTGAGGATTGATGATGATTGTTGTGTTAAAGCAGACCAACTATTCCGGTTGATGGCCATGGCTGATTTACATGTGCTAGATTGTGAATCAGAGAGTGAACCAAGCGCTTGACCTGCGCCTTCTGGGACCATTGTGTTATCAAGGGGCAAACTGGGTCGAAATTGTGAATGCCCTGTGATACTATGCTTGGCGGGAGGCGAGCTAGACGTCGTAAGAGCCGGAGTTTCAGAAGGAGCCTTATGACCACTTGCAACGAAAGATTTCTCGCCACAAAGATTGGTGAAAGGCTCGGTTGCGACCGAGGTGGACGAGACCATATGGGGTTCGTGATTTCCACGAGGATGTAAGGACATTGCCTGGCCTGGGGCTTCATTGGGGACTGTGTCCAGCTTTACGCACTGACTTGCACTCCATGGCCTCGTAGATGGCGGCCACTCTTTGATGGACCGATCCTGGTCCACCTTGGTGATTGAGCCGTGTTTCAATTTCGATACCATATTCCCTTCAACCTCCTTTGTAGAGACAGTGGTATCATTGGATGGACGGACCTTAATTTTGATGACAGTTCTTGGCGACTTGTTCTTCTCGTCCTCTCGACGTCTGCAGGATGAGCAAACAAAATGAAAGTGCGATTGATCAGCCTCGACTTCGCTGATTCCGAGGCACTTGCTATGCTGCCAAACATTGCACCTCTCACAAGCAACACTATGAGTGCCATCATCGACTTGGCCGTACAGTCCACATATGCAATCGAAGACCCAATCTTCCTCCTCATGCTCAATATCTTTCAGGGCTTGTTGATTTCGCTGGATCTCGTTTTGAAGCCGTCGCTCAGATATGCGTACTGCTTCGGGAGCGGTCTTGCTATCCTCTGATAATTGGAATAGTTCTGCCTCATGGCAAATGCGGCGGGCTTCTCTCTCCTTCAGGCGACGCTGGCGAGCAAACATACGAAAGTCGCGTTCCTGCTCAAGTTTAAGCCTGGCAAGCCGCTCCTTATTCTCGGCTCTCTCGGCATACAATCTTTGACGCTCCTCTTCCTCTACTTCCACCTCTTTTTTCTTTCGTTCCGCCTTATTTGCAATGCGACTTGATCTTTTTGCGTTTGCCAGTTTTGCCAGAGTCAGCAGCTCGCGTTCCCGCTGGAGCTCCCGTCGTCTCATTGCTTCCTGCTGCTTTTCCAAGATTGGTAGCAGATGCATTTCTAGCTGGCTTCGCAGGACTTTTTCATTTGCATCGCGGGTTTTGGCCAGCGTATCAATGAATGCTTGGGTTTCTTGCAACGTTACTGCAACACATTCCCAAGTGCCACTGCCAAAGTCGTCTTCAGGAAGCCGCAATGGATCTTGTCTGTTGTTCGAAATCTCGTAACCGCCGTCTTCACTAAGTGATGACGTGTATCGTCTCTTGCTTGCTCGGCGGCCAGCCCGATACTGGAGTGTCTCCTTTGGCTGCGCAGTCATTTGTGGTGCTGTGAATCGGTAAATTCTGTTGTCATCCAGTACGTAATATACGCGGTCTTGTTTGTCCCAACCATACGGTTCGATCCGCTAGCACAGTTAACAACGAGCACAAAGATATGAAGTCTAGCAAGGCTCATACCCAGTCGGTTTGTTCATTGTCCTTCTGCTCTGGCATTTTCTCTCTAAGACGCTCCGGATGCATCATTGTCCACTGCGTTAGTTTTTGCAGAACCTTGATCTAATCATCAATCAATAAGGCTATCGTAGTACAGGCACAGCTGGTTTAGTATACCTTGGTGAATATATCCAGGTCGATAAAGGATACTTGCTCGGTCTCGTCGCCAAAGGGGTTCTGATTCGGCGCCTTCGACATGTATTGTTTTCGAAGTTGGTCATCCAGTAGCTCCAGCCTTGTCATAAACATCAATATAACAAGAACATTTAGTGTTTGGATTGTGTACAGAGCGCTCACGTAAGTCCGCGGTGTGAGGACACTAGCTTGAGTAGAGCCAGTGCTAAGTCCGAAAGCAGCGCCGGCTGTGGTTTTAGACACTCCATTTCGATTTCCTAAATGCCCCGAAATAGAGACAGAGAGTTAGATGGCAGCGAGTTGCGAGTGTAACCATATGTATAGGACGCGCGTACTTCGATATCAATGGCGTCGTCAACCTTGACAGCCTTGCCAAAGATGTAGATCCATTGACACAAATTGGCAAACTGCCACATATTGCGGATACGGTGCAAGTCGGACGGCAGCTGATCGCCGCCGTCATCGCCTGTGGGATGTGCGACCCGTTTGCGCGACGGCATTGCGAAGGTTTTGCCGAGGAAGGACGACGTGAACGAGGCTGAAGGAATTGGATAATGGCAGTTAGTTACATGGACAGCTTCAGCGCTTGTGGATGTGGAAGAAAAGCCGGAACAGGGGTCTTTTTAGTCGTCAATGCGCCCTTACAAATCCACCCCACTAAAGAAGCACCTGCGTTTCTCCATTTGCGCCAGGCGCTCCATGTCGCAGGGGTAGGACGGATCGCGTTACGAAACTGTGTCACCCTTCCGCACTTGTTGTTAACCTCCGCCGAACAGAACATTGTCACCGTGGCATCCTGCAAACCCAATACGAATCATAATCCAACTTTGAAGAAATCTGGCTCAGGACTGTTATACAACATCTGCAACTATCCTTGTTGCCATTCAGTTAAAGCGCTAGCTGCCTTTTACAATGCTGCCAGCATCTCCTGGCGCGACGACACGCACAACCCCTTGATTGGGATGTTCGACTTCGACTACAATTCCGAGCCTGATTAGGAGCAGTACCAACTATGCAATATATGGCTTCTAATCCTCCGGACGACGGCCATTCGCGGCGTCGTCAATCTATACCCTTGCAAGACTTGCTTTTATCGCCCGGAAGTTCCGTTCCATCCTCTTTTCATCAAGTTGGGCTCGATCGAGGGGATAATGGACGTGCCTCAGTGGTGCATGATGGCATTGGTACAGACTCGACATACTGGTATACATCGAAAAACACATCGGAAACTGGGGCAGGTTCTGGTTCACCCATAGACCCAACCGTTTTACAGGCAGCACTGCCTCCAGACTTTCGGTTATCTTTCTCAGAAGAACATGACCATGTATCTCATCCTGCCGGTGTATTTGAAGGACCGCCCTATATCGAGGAGTCTTCGAATGCAGACTACGATGACTCTGACCGTATGCCCCTCACTGCCGCGGCACAGCCCATATCAGGCTCTTTGTCTGTTGGTAGTTATGATCCCAACTCTCGAAACAGCTTCCAAACCGTGTCAGACTTGGAGAGCAACCCGGTGAAAGATCGTCAATCAAATAACTTCAGACCCCACGTTCATTCCTCCCGCCAAGTCTTACGAGGACGACAACCTAGTTATGGGGGCTTAGATCCAGCCGAATATAGAGTTTCTCGCTCTCCATCGCCATCAGGAGCTTTTCTACGCGCTGGTTCCATTGTTCGAGCAATGTCCCAGCGAGTGGTGAATATTAGCGGAGAGAGTGAGCCATTGGATCATCGAGCATCGAGATCACGATCACAGTCGCCAAACGCATCTCGATTCCACCAGGGGAGAAGCTCGGCAGTCTCTGTACTCGATGACAGCTCGTACCAATCACAAACAACGCAACTTAACCCAGAGAAGGTAGATGCGGTTGGCCATGTTTTGTCGCCTCGTGGTCCTCCCTCAAATCCTCTCAAAGGCCACTCGTTGGGCATTTTTTCTCCACAAAACCGAGTCAGGCTCTGGCTGTGTGGTCTGCTAGTCAATCCATATACCGAACCCTTCATACTTGTACTCATTGTTCTACAGACCATTCTTCTGGCCGTAGAATCAGGGCCGAGTGTCTTTGTTGCAGGCAACGAACGCCCAGACCGTTGGGGAAAAACTACCATTGACTGGGTTATGCTTGGACTTTTCATCATATTCACTCTAGAACTCATCGCCCGCATAATAGTTTCAGGGTTTTTCCTTAATGCGGCCGAGTACAGTACGATAGATCGCCAAAAAGGGATCAGAGCTGCCATTGTAGAACAGTACAGGACCGCCTTTCGACCACAACGACAAAAGTCGGTAAAGAGCAACTCTCAGGGGCAACTTCAACATTCAACCTTTTCCCACTCGTTCACCACTATGATGCACGGCCAACAAACACTGCCGTCAACCGTCGAGGAACAACAGCGCTATCAGTTAGCTCGACGTGCGTTCCTGCGACATTCCTTCAACCGCCTGGACTTTGTCGCCGTTGTTTCTTTTTGGGTTGCCTTTCTACTGGGCATCACAGGCATAGAAAGTCGGCGCCACATTTATGTGTTCAAAATGCTCAGTTGCCTTAGGATATTACGACTTTTGGCTTTGACCCACGGCACAGCGGTAAGAAGCTTTCACGCTCTGTTTCTTTATGCTACAGTCTCTAATTCAACTCACAATGTAGATCATTTTGCGAAGTCTGAAAAAAGCGGCTCCTCTACTCGTCCGAATTGCCTTTTTAGTAGTATTTTTTTGGCTACTATTTGCAATTATTGGCATGCAAAGCTTCAAGTCTAGTTTGAAGCGCCAGTGCGTCTGGCTGGATCCATACGACCCTCAAAATATTTCGGCATCGTTTACTAATGATATGCAATTCTGTGGAGGCTATTTAAATAATCGAACAGGCCAACCCTTGCCTTGGCTAAAGTTTGGTGACACCCAGTCACTGGAGGGCCTTGTTAACGGGACTCGGGACGCCAAAGGATTTATTTGCCCTCGAGGGTCGATCTGCCTTCAGCAGCAGAATCCCTTTAACGGCACGGTTAATTTTGACAACATTGCAAACTCCTTGGAGCTTGTCTTTGTCATAATGAGCGCAAACACGTTCTCCGATCTTATGTACCACATGATAGCATCGGACTATCTACAGGCTGCCCTCTTTTTCGGGGCTGGAATTATGATTATGTTACTGTGGCTAACAAACTTGCTCATCGCGGTCATTACTTCATCATTCCAAGTTATCCGTGAAGAAAGCAAGTCTAGTGCCTTCACTGTGGACAATGAGCCTTCGGTGCAATCAAGACCAGACGAACGGCTACGCAAATTATCGCCGTTGCAACGAATATATGACAAAACTACGGCTGTCTGGGTGCTAATCATCACCTTTGCATTACTTTGCCAGTCGCTTCGAAGCTCTAAAATGTCACACTCGCGAGAGAAATTCATCCATGTCGCTGAAGTTATTGCAACGATTCTTCTTGATATTGAGATGTTGATCAGACTCGCTGCCGGCTGGCGTGGATTCCACCGGAGTTGGCGCAATATATTCGACCTTGCATTAGCTGCTGCAACAACGATTATATTGATCCCACCCATTCCGAGCACTCGGGCATATCTATGGCTATCGGTGTTCCAAATTCTTCGAGTTTACAGAATTGTGTTGGCAATACCTGTTACTCGGAAGCTCATTTTGCTCGTTCTCGGGAATGCCGCTGGTATCGCTAATTTGATGCTATTCGTGTTTCTAATGACTTTCTTAGTTGCAATTTTCGCTGCGCAACTTTTTCGTGGCCAGATTCCTCAATATGGCAATGACGGACTGAACAGAATATCATTCTTCACGATATACAATTCATTCCTGGGGATGTACCAAATCCTATCAAGCGAGAACTGGACCGAAATTTTGTACTCGGTCACATCGTACACAAAGGAGTTTCATACTTCTTGGATCGGTGCGATGTTTCTCATAGGATGGTTTATTTTGTCCTTTTTTATTCTGGTCAACATGTTCATTGCGGTCATCCAGGAGAATTTTGATGTGTCGGAAGATGAGAAGCGCCTTGAACAAGTCAAAGCATTTCTTCAAAGAAAGGAGCTTGGACATAACCCTACCAACCTGTCACTTTCAACCATTTTTAGTTTGGGAAAATCTCGTCGACGTCGGGACCCTTTAGATTATGGCCCTGCAATGATGGAAATGCTTCTAAAGGATGCAGTGGTTCGAGACTTTTTGGATGAAGAAACCCCAGATTCCCTGCATGGAAATGCGGCTTCCATCCCACAGAGAAGTACGACTACGCTATTTGGTGACGATGTCCAGCCAAGTATGGTTGCAAAGCTCTGGAAGCGTTTTCTCAGCAAGTTGAAGAACAAGGAACCGAACCCGTTTTACTCTAATATCCGATTCGATGGCCCAAATGATACACTGGATCCACGTCAGATGGCTCGGCAAGCTGTTTCGGCAACCTCTGCAAGAAGAAAAGCCCAGCGGGAATATCTCATTCGACATCCACGATACAATGATTCGCTGTATTTTTTCAAACCCAAACACCCGCTGCGCCGTCTTTGTCAGAAACTGGTCGGCCCTGCAAGAGGCCCCGAGCGATTCGACGGCGTGCAGCCTAATAAATTAGCCTGGTATACATTCTCTGCCTTTGTATACGCTGTTGTTGTCGCGATGGTCATCCTGGCCTGTGTCACGACACCACTTTACCAGAAAGAGTACAGAGAGCTGCACCTTTCAAACACCTGGAACTGGTACGTGTGGACCGATTTGGCCTTCACCATAATCTTCACCGTCGAGGCAGCGATCAAGGCAATTGCGGACGGCTTGTTTTGGACACCAAACGCTTATATGCGTAGCTCCTGGGGCATGATTGATGGTATTGTACTTGTGACATTATGGATAAACGTCATCACGCTATTGATCAATGATGGAGCCATATCAAGGGCGGTTGGCGCGTTCAAGGCCTTGCGAGCACTCCGACTGCTCAATGTCAGCGACAGCGCCAGGGACACGTTCCATTCGCTCATCATTCAGGGATGGTGGAAATTGATAGGAGTAAGTTTCACTTCGTCTATTCTGGATGTTGAGTACGAGATGCACGGCATTAATACTTCGGTCTAGGCTGCACTCATATCTCTTTCTTTGCTAATACCATTTGCAATATACGGCTTGAATCTTTTCAATGGTCTGATGGTCACTTGCAACGATACTCAAGTTAGCGGTACTCTGAATGGATGCTTTGGTGAGTATGACAGCACCCCTTTTAGCGACCAGTGGCCATTGCTAGCCCCACGTGTTGCGTCCAACCCCTATTTCAACTTTGACGATTTCGGATCTTCACTCTTCACTTTGTTTCAAATTGTCAGTCAGGAGGGTTGGACGGACGTCTCATTTGCTGCCCAAGCCATCGTGGGCAAGGCAATGCAACCTCAAGATTTGGTTGCACAGGGCAATGCACTATTCTTCGTGGTCTTTAACCTTATGGCCACTGTTTTTGTTCTCACTCTGTTTATTTCTGTTTTCATGAGAAACTACACTGAACAGACCGGAGTGGCTTTTCTTACTGCGGAACAACGATCTTGGCTTGAACTTCGTAAGCTGCTACGACAGATATCCCCTTCAAAAAGCTCATACAACGAAAGTGAGAAAAGCTGGAAGAAATGGTGCCACAAACGCGCCATTGAGAAACGCGGCAAATGGTATCAAGCCATCACCATCGCACTGGTTTGTCATCTTTTGTTGTTGATGACCGAATTCAGCTCAGAGCCGTTCTGGTGGACCAAAACCAGAGAAGTTTTATTCTTGCTCTTCATTTTGACATATATCAGCAATATTGCTATTCGAGTCATTGGACTAGGATGGACACGGTTTCGGAAAAGTTCATGGGATATTTATTCACTCATCACAGTTTCCGGTGCATTTGTGGCTACGACGGCATTAATGATTGCTGACGCTAGAGCTGATGCACTGGTTCAATTGCACAAGTTCTTTCTCGTGGCAATTGTATTGCTCTTAATACCCAGAAACGATGCCCTGGACCAACTATTCAAGACAGCTGCAGCGAGCTTGCCGATTATAAGCAATCTATTGGCGACCTGGTTGGTTTGTTTTCTAGTCTTCGCCATAGCAATGACGCAGGCATTTAGCCTCACTCGGTTCGGAGACCAAGAGACGGGCGACATCAACTTCCGCAGCGTCCCCAAAGCGCTTATTCTTTTATTCAGAATGAGCTTGGGAGAAGGCTGGAATCAGATCATGGAAGATTATGCTGAGATTCAGCCACCGCTGTGTGTCGAAGAGAGCAAATTCTTTGATAGCGACTGTGGCAGCAAGGCATGGGCCCGCTTTCTGTTCGTTGCCTGGAATATTATCAGCATGTACATCTTCGTGAATCTTTTCGTATCTCTTATTTACGAAAGCTTCAGCTACGTATATCAACGCTCTAGTGGCATGGCGGTTGTTGATCGAGATGAGATCCGGCGGTTCAAGGAAGCATGGCGAAGCGTGGACCCTGCCGGTACCGGCTTCATTTCCAAGGAGCAATTCCCACGATTGCTTGGAGAGCTCTCTGGCGTATTTCAGATGCGAATTTATCCGGCCGAGGACTCGATTGGACAGATACTGGAGGACGTTCGCGACGACTCCAAGTCGGCACGCCACATGTCTATTGCTACGGCAAACTTCTACGACATCGACATAAAGAAGCTCAATCAGAGACTGGCCAAGATAGACGTGGAAGAAATTCGCGAGCGTCGCCGCCGGTTCAAAGTTTTTTTCGGGGAAGTGCTCGTGTCAGCAGACCCTGATAGAGGTATTGCTTTCACGGATGTCCTTCTAATCCTTGCTCATTATAATATTATCAATGACAGCAAAAGCTTAAAGTATGATAAACTCCCTATCTTGGCTTCCCAGAAGCTCTACTAACACATGCAACACACAGACTCGAAGAATTTTTACGTAGAAGGGCTAGACTGCAACGCGTCGATGAGGAGATACGGCGCAAAGTTGTTCAAGGCTTTTTCAATACGCTGTAAGTAGCAAGCCCAACAGAGGAATAGAACATGGAGATATGACCAAGAAAACTTCGCCAGACAAGTACTAACGCTGGTCCTTTAGTTACTGGTCAAGAAGATTTAAAAAGCATATGGAGAAGAAGCGTGCATCCCGCATGTCGGTAATCCCACAGCTTGCAATACCACACATTCTAGTGGATGACGAGGTTGGTGGTGTGTCGATGAAAAACCAAGGAGACGACACAGGCCCTGCGGACCAGCCTCGATGGACGCAGCTGAGCATAGGGGAAGGAGCGGGCCAGCAAGGCATCCCCAGCCAGACAGACCTGAGTCTTCATGACACAACATATCAGCATCCTCTGGGTCATCCCCGTTCATCCCAGACTGCAACCTCACGTCAGGAAAGCTCGTCTGGATTCAGCTTCGAACTCTACGAGACTGAGCCTCAAAACCAAGACGCACCCCAAGCTAGCCGTCGTGGAAGTGCAGTAAGCCCAACAGAAGCACGTGATCTTCTCGACGATTCCGTGTGGATGGAGAGCATCAGACGGAGTGCAACGCTGCGGAGACCTGATAGGGGCTCCTACCGATTTGGAGACCTTGGGTAGCCAGTGTACTTGGCGTCGTCCAGTGCTGGAAGTATGCTGAGCGATCCTAATGCCAGGATAAAAAGGAGGAAGGAGGGAGAGAACCAGAAGGGGGGTGACTTAATGACCGAGGGTAATATGACAGTATCACAAGGGTCTTGCGATATTGCAAGACAAGTCATGATGTTATGGGACAAAGCGTGGCGTTTGGCGAACAATGGTAAATTTGGAACTAGCATTGTGGGTAGTTTTAAGTACGAGAAACTCGGCATTCCAGTGTACATTCCAGGATGACAAATGTGTGATACCTGCCTAGGCACCTATGGCAGGGCTTGCTACCTAGAACTAGTCGACGCTAGGGTTGGCGCAGGTGCTTCCATCATCGTGAAGGAATTTCTGCTTCGAGACGAGGTAGTTGACAGGTGGTCAACTTCACCGGTAATTCAACCACCCAGTAGGATTAGCATTAGCCTGTGTAATAAACTGCCAATATATCATAGATTTGAAGCGCTTCTGTACCGCTTTCTGCCAGTGAACGCTTGATGCTGTTGATGCCATGCAGCGGCAGTACCTGTTTCAGGCTGGTGTGATCAGAGGGAGGTGTCAAGGAATCTCGCATGGAGCTGTCTCATGACAGGCGTGCAGGGCGGGGGTCCGAAACAGACAGGGCACCACTTTGCTCATATCTGCCCCTGGATGATGCTGGAATCCGACGCAGGGATGAACCTTGACACAGTCTGCGATTTACTGTCAGGTTATCCAGGTAAATTCCCTACCCCAATGGCCATGAGAGACACGTGACATGGCCCCGTGTGTCGAGAGGGTTTGGGACATGAATGGTTGCTGGTCGGCGGTATGCTTTGTATTTATGCGGCCTGACGAGTCGCGCAGCACCCTGCTGTATTTAATAGCCGTTTTCTCCCCTTCCTGTCGAGGTGGCCTTTCAATCAATAAGTTCCATCCCAGTGGGAAGTGGCACAGAATCGCAATGGTCTGGGCAGGGGCTATTGGATTGTAACCATTCTTTTTGATACTTCCGCTCCCTTAATTGCCTGGGAAGATCCCATATAACAAAGACAGCCCTGCATCCGGCTTTCGTCTTCAGTTCCGTATTCACTCTTATTGTCGAGCGCACTACTCTGGGTATTCAAGTACCCTCGCTACTCGTTCTGGAAACGTGCAGCCAAGAAGCACATTCTATAGACAAGACAACATCTGCTGGTCCCAAGCAACTGGCCCGTTCGTTTCAAAGCCGTCACCTCGCCGGCGAGGTTATTCTTTGTACACGTCCATTTCGACGTCCTGGTTCTAATGATGGCACTCTCGTTTCGACACCAATCTTCCTCTCATTCGGATTGCCGGCCCCGAAGTGGAAGGTTTTCTGTTCGGTCGTGGCTATCAACTTCTTCCTCACAAGACTGCACAGACAAGCAGACTCTTTTCAACTCCTCATCATCGATATGCACCAGCATACATAATGTCATAACGCAACAGCCATCTCTTGCTATACTCGAAGAAGAGAAGAGATGCTATGCGACCGGATTGAGCGTTTTGGAGCCTCGACCCGTCGTGTACTGGAGCAGTGTCGAGGAGCGGATTCAGTCCAGCTGTAGTTGAAAGGTCTCAAGTGTCTGCCTTTAAGCGCTAAAAGAGACTGGTGGGCAGGATTGGAAAATGAAGACTGGGTGGTATTCTCATGAGAATATGTACACTTTTAAAGAAGTACAAAAAACGATTAATACAATGACACTTTAAAGATTGCCGGCAATGGCCTGTACTGCCATCGAGACCTTCAGTGCCGTATAATCGCCTACCGCATATTATCGCCATTAATTAGGTAGACTGTTGTTTTCATGGCGAACTGGCTTGAGAAACGAGATCATGTCGGTTCTTCCGTAATTTGCGACCGGGTGCCTTTTGGTCTAGGCTCGAGTCGTTCGCAAGAGATGCATCATTTCACCTGTACCGACCGGCTGTTAGCCCTCTGACGGGCCCTGAAGCATGTTTGAACCGTATGGTGGATCTCTGGGTTGTGACTCTGTGAGAGGCCTCAATAAAACGCCATCAGTTCCGCCATCAGTTCCGCCATCAGTTTTCGGGGTGCCATCATGTGTGCTGATGATTGTGTGTCAAAAGTGCCATCTTTGATAGAAAATTTTGGCCAGGTGACACAAGGTGCCAGCAGCAACAACTAACAGGATAGCAAGGGCTATTGTTACTCGATTGCGGACTCTGAACGCCTCGTCCGCTTCCAGTTTCATAATTCCCGCTTGGTTACTGTGATAATGCCATTTCTCTTGGTGAGCATGAGGAGGAACTTGCGTTCCTCCGCCGGTCCCGATCTGATACGGCTGAGACGGAATAATATGTGATGGAGCCATCCTGGCAAACGACCAGGCCCCTCGGTATGATTGCGTATTCTAACACAGGAGTAATGAAGATCGACTAGTACAAGGGAAAACCAAGAAGGAAACGAAATTGATCGGCGTCATAATCAACTATAGTTTGTTGAGACGTAGATTTTCAGCATCGGACCGGACCCCCACCCCCCGGGGCGGGACTTTTACGTGCTCTGCGCCATACCTTGTATGCAGATGACGGCTCTGGCGGCCGGCCAAGTTGCTTGACTTTGTTTCCATGCTGCAAATCATCGTTGAAAGATGAAGAATGAAGCCATGATCGTTGAGGGGAGAGATGAATACAGTTGGCCCTTGGCATCAAAGTCTGAATGTATCAGTTGCGCCGACGAATGTGCTGCGACGCAGCCGAGCATGCTTACTCCCAGGAGACTGAAGTCGGCAAGTTGGCAGAAGAATATCATGCCAGGTATGGATGTATGGTTGTCCTCATGTTTGACTGCCACTTCATTGTATAGGTGTTGACGTTCCGTCAGATCCGGTGTGGTGGGAGGCAGCCGCCGTTATGAGTTTGGCATGGGCCCGCGGGGGTGGCTTCTATCAACAGTGGAAAACGAACCAACCACCAACCTTCTGCTTACCTAGGTACCTAGGTAAGTAGGTAGGTTTATGTATAGTGAGCATCACCGCTTAGTACTGGAAAGAATAACCTCTTGAGTTCCAGCACAATTGCTAAGTCCGTCGAGGCATTACCAGGTGAAGCGATCACTCGTCATCGCTGTGATGGGAAATCTAATCAGACTAAACTTTGAGAATATAATGTATTGATATATAGGGCCATCCTTTGCTAGACGCAGATTTCTTGTAAGTCTCCACGTCAATCGGCCAACTGCAGTGGACGGTGATGCGATGAGGATTCATCACAGTGTCCTGGACACCTTTTGGACACCTTTTGGCACTTTAGTCCAATCGTTGTCAACCAAGGCACATTCGAGAGCGGATATGGCCCCAAGATTAGCGTAACAGGAGTCAGGGCCAGAGCCCAGTGCAAATTTACTGAAATATCTGTGTGTTATGATTTGACAGTAAAAGGAAGCTCCTGTAGCATATACTGCCCATCCAGAGGGTTTCAGTTCTCATCGCGTATTGTGGATATCCAGGACTAAGATATCGTGGGCGCCAACTCGGGTCAAGTCGTCCATCACAAGGGCAATCTTCTTCTTTTCCACCATGGAGCTGACTGCAACCCATCCATCAGAATCGAGAGTAGTGATTGTTGGTGCTCGTTTACCGGGGGTTATTTTGCTGGCTTCAGGAAGACGCGACCTCTCGATGTTGTACTGGCACAATACGTATCGCTGGGCAGTAATCACTCCTCGAATTCTTGAAGCAATCAAATCAACCATATTCGTATTCGACGGGGATCGAGACTTGACAAGAACAGCTGTGCTTTCCACAACAGTGTCTATGGCTTTAAGACCAGCGGCCCGCATCGTTTCGCCCGATTCTGCAAAATTTTGTTAATTCTGCCCTTTTCTATCGCGCCTCGTAACTCAAGAACTTGATGCAAACGGGTTCTACATGCTTTGACAGCTCCGCCTACCAGTCATGCATCTGTAGTGTGGACTTACCGACAAGATCAACGATTCCGTCTGCGACCCCAAGGGCACAGGCAGCTTCAACGCTTCCGCTTAGCTCAACGATTTTGGTCTGCAGCTTGCTCTTGGAGTCTGACGTGCTCATACCACTGGAGTTCTCTGCCTCCAGTCTTGCGAAGTATTCCGTAGCGAGGTGCACAAAGCTGGTGCCAATGCTTTTACCAATGAGATCTCGGCCGTTGACGTACTCACCTTTCTCCGGAACCTGCACCTGAAGCTTGCATGCTCCGAATCCAAGTTCCATAACCATTTCACAATCCGGTGATTCGTCTGTTTCTTTATTGTTCCCTGTGACCGCGCGTACAGAGGCATCGTGCTCTTTGACTTGGTCCCATCCTGTGATGCCCAAATCAACACGTCCCTGGCCGACAAAGGTGGGAATGTCTGCTGCCGGTAGGAATATGAGTGCTATCGGCAAATTTTTGACAAGGGCGATGTCAAGGCGGTTTTCACGGCGAAATTGGATATCGGCGCCTTCGAGCAAATTCAACGCAGTTTGGTTAAGACGGCCCTCTAAGCTCACGGAAGTCAGCCACCAATGATTATGACGCCTCTGTTCCCTATAGACACAAACTGTAGGTAGAACGAATGTTACTCACTCTTTGGTACCGCAAACAATAGGCGACCTTCGAGGCTGCATTTAGGAAAGGGCACTGTCAGTGGGATTGGGATTGGCGCTCATGAGCCATGGCATCACAATAAGGCACAAATCTGCGCACACACTGATAAAAATATGCCGTTTGCCCACGTCTGGGAAAGGGAAACCAGAAGCACTCACTGGTTGACTAAATCCATGATTGCGTTATGGGAGGAAGCAGAAACACCAATGAAGATGCAAACAGCTTGTCAAGTTGGCTCAAAATGATGTCGTTGCGCAAGTCGGCAATCGGAGGGGGTCATTTCATGGAGGGGCAGCTTGTCTTTTTCTTTTTCTCCGCGCCACATCGGGGCAGAGAGGGGCGGGCGCCGACCCCAAGGCCATGAGTACTCTACCTAATGTACCTATGCATGTTAGGCCTGTGGTAATGTACAAGACAGTACTTACCCAAGTACCTGGGTACCTAAAGTACTCAGGTAGGTACTTTACGTGGTCGGTCGTGTTCATTACCACAGCTGAGCTCCGAACGCGGGGCAAATATTGCTCATAGATAAAGTCCTTTATTGGGCCTTAGTCAATTGGTCTGGTACATACACCTGCCTCGGATGGCATCAAGTACCTTGTGCTTTCAAGGACTCTAGTCAAGAATTTAAACGATGCAAATAGATGTGGAATGTGTGGCCATGGGCGACTTTGGCCGCTGGGTGCCTTTGACCATGAACTTCCTTCCTCCTTGGTACCTAAGTATTTTGGGAGCCTTCTATTGCTGGAGGACATGACTCATGGGAACGCCGGTGCCTGTTTAGATGCCCAAACAAGCAACGAAAAGACGAGCCTGGCGACCATATTGGGTGTACTAGCTGGAGGCTGGTTGGGCTTCGCTAAAGACGCACCACAGCATTGTGAAGTTGGTAGCTCCAGATCCGTCCATCCCTGCATTTTTAGTTCCTATAGGTCCTTCCTTGAGGGTGATCAATTTTCACTTGTTGGCTCATGGCCCCTTCCCGACGCGGACTTGGTCAGCTCATTTCTCTTGGATATCCGTGGTGGGGATATTTCGGCTGGCAAGGAAGGACACGGATACTTGCTGTAGCACTTCTTGTCATGTACCAGCTTTGGGTCAGTGCCGTGCCAAGATAGATGGAGTGTTGGATGTTGTCAACCTAGGTCCTCTCGTCTACTCTGGTAGGCGCACCAGCTGAATGCTATTATGGAATCCACCACAAACAGCTGAGTGTGGCCGAGGCAATGCGACTGCAGCTGGGCCAACCACCACAGTGAGTAAGTGCCCCAATGCTGGCTAGAATGGAAGGTCATCTGGACGGAGCAGGGGTGGCTGGTGAACATGGAGTGTCTGGTTGCTTTCAGTGATTTCGACAGATGTACTCCGTACGGAGTAATGCGGTCATCGCTACTGGGTTCCTTTGCAGGTGTACATGCACGAGTGAGCTAATGGCGGCTAGAAGTATCAACGCGGCTGGCCCCTCTCCCTCATGTATAGTAAGCAGGGCTCATTGTGAAGGTTGAGTATCCGACCCATTCCCTCCCCTCAATGCTCCTGCTCAGGGTCCCAAGGACATCAATTGTCCGCGTCCAGAAGACTCGAGCCAAAACGCGAGCTCTCGTCAACCCTCGACAAAGAGCCACCCTTTCCCCAGAAGGATCACCGATTAAAGGTTCATTAGGTACCTAGTTTTAGAGACATGTAATGCCCCCCAAACGACTGAAACAACGTCGCAGTCATGTATTATTCTCCACCTATCACCCATCAAAAGGCTCCAGCATATTAGTGGTGCCTGGTTGATGTGCATGGCTGGGGCTCTGTTGCCAATCTCACTGGCCAGCACTGGCCCTGCCCAAAAAGTGACTGTTCCGTATTGGCATCCGAGCTATATATTTCCTCCCCATCCACGCATGTCACGTCTGCTATCATCATATTTCTTTTTATTAGTGACGCAGCGTCCAATTAAAGATCTTCTACAGCCCGTGTTGTGGTAACCGCGTCCGGTCGGCCCCTTTGCACAAAACTGAGTCAACTTGCTCTTGACTGCGCAAGTCCATTTGCGCACGGGACAACACCACTAGCGTCATCTTGATTGTAGCCCCGCGACAACATCAGTATCCCCTCCAGTGCAAAGTTGCCAGTGCTATTTTCTTGTTACCTGGTGTCGCGACGCACTTTGATGACATCCTGAGAAGACATGGGGTCAACTTACCCTCCTCCTCGGGATATGTCACAACAGTTACCGCTATCAAGCGGCTCGTACCCCCCGCCGGTCTCTACCACTACCTCTACTCACCAACCTTCTGGACACTCCATCTACGGCTATCACACTCATCAACACCAGCAGCAACGACACCAGCAGCATGTGTTACCACCACCGCAGACTCGTCCTTCGCAGCACGGCGGCCACGACATGCAACATCAGAGGCAGATCAGCGACGCACTTAGCCAACCACCTCAGCATCCTCATTCGAGCTCACAACCTCATCAGCTCTCCCAACACCCCCCTCACCCTCAGATTCCACAACACCATCTGCCCCCTCCGCAAATGCGCCCGCCATCTATTCATCCCAGGCAGGATGACATTCAATCAGTCTCTTCCGCTGCTGTCACATCTGCATCCTCGGGAATACCCTTAGGAAGTTCTATGCAAACATTGGCGCCATTCTCGAAGATTGACGAGGCTACCGGCCGCAAGTACCAGTCAGTATCATGCTGTGTCTCATTTTTGACTGTTTCTGTTGGTTATCAATGCTGATGCCAGCAAAAGGCTTATCGTCGCTCAACAGCCCCGAAGAGCACGCATGTGTGGATTCGGCGATAAGGTATGTACCTACTCTTCGTCTCGCAAGCATGTTTTGTTGGCTTCTCTGACTAGGCTCAGGACCGAAGGCCCATCACTCCGCCACCCTGTGTTCGCCTCATCATTACGGATATTGCCACTGGCAAAGAAGTCGATTGCAAGTGCGGCTACCCCCCCCCCCCCCCCAAAAGAGCTAGCTTCTCTGGAATTCTTGCCCAGTCTCCAGTTCTATTGCGATCTAACTTTTCTCACTAGCGACATCGAACACTCCATGTTTGTTCTCAACGTTGATCTCTGGAATGAAGATGGTACAAAGGAGGTCAATCTCGTTCGCTCCTCCACGGGCAGCCCATCAATCTCGTCGACAACGCCATATTCTTATAGTACCCTGAACGGAGGTGATTCAGGGATGACGACTTATCCGCAGCACGCCCCTCTATCCGGTCGGGATCAGACATTTAGTACACCTCAAGGCGTTGGCTATATTCAAGATTATCAAACACAGAGCGGATATAGTCAAGGTTTGTCTACCTACCCTCGTCGCGTTCAGCCACGTACCGTGGAGCGAAGCTATGAGAATGTTTGGTCAACGTTGTTGACTTTTTTCTACAGCCGCATCATATTCCCAAAATGGATCGTATGGCCCACCACAGCAATATTATCCCCATCGCCAGTCATATCGACCAGACGGGGATATTGCTCCTCTTCCTCCACAAGCGAATGTTTCTCCTTATGGCAGAAACGGCCCCAACGGCCCCTCGAACTATGTCCAAGATCACAATTCTCTCGCAAGGATGGCAGTGGTTGGGGGACAGCCACAGGGCATGTTTACCCGAAACCTAATTGGCAGCTTGGCAGCGAGCGCATTTCGTCTTAGTGATACTAACGATCGAATCGGAATATGGTTTGTTCTACAAGATCTCAGTGTTCGAACAGAAGGTCCATTTCGGTACGAGTGCCCCTTTCTGTGATTTGCTTTCAACACTGACTGTATATGATCTCAGTCTGAGGTTCTCTTTTGTCAACGTTGGGCCACCAGATGGCACACCTCGTGACACGGGGGCCCCCAGAATCAACAAAAACAGGGCTCCAATCCTGGCGTGCTGTTTTAGTGAGGTCTTCCATGTCTTCTCGGCCAAGAAGTTTCCAGGCGTGTGTGAGAGCACTCCATTAAGCAAGACATTCGCCACTCAAGGAATCAAAATACCGATCCGAAAAGACTCAAATGTTAAGGGGGGTGACGACGATGACTATGGTGACTAATGATAATATCTTCAGGCAACGCGTAACGGCGCTTGTGCAAGACATTTGCAATGTGCAGTCAATGTCGACATGTTCTCTGGTGGCAATGTATTGGTTGCAGGCTGTGTTGGCCACATTTGAGACTTCAATTCGACGAATAATCAAGATATCAACACGTGGATGTTCACAGGACAATAGAATTCATGTTACCATTATGCTAATTACTGGCAAATATCTGGCTATGTATTGACCTGGAATGTACCTTGTCTGGGGGCCTGGGGACAGTACATGGCACTATGATGCTAAGATACACATGCGAAAGCAATTCGCCATATTTATACTTGTCCTACTGCATCCACCCAATGCTGAGTACAAAATTGAACTGGATGTTCCGTAATTTCGAGTACTGGTGACAGAACGAAGTATGCAAACAAGAGAGTGAAAACCTCAAACAATGTGGGCAGTTGAGTGACAGACTTGTTATGCGCCCAAAATACGTAAACTCCAGGTCCGGGGGGTTGGAGGCATGTACTTGCAAAACACAGTGAGTTAAGATTCCATCAACATCTTGCGGGACGCACATTTTCTAGCCAATTAAAGGCATATTGTTTATACAACCACCACGTGCAGTTTTCGTACAAATCGTCTCGATGTCTGTAGGCAAGAGTAATAACAGGGACGAGACGAGACTTGCTCGGCCCTTGTCACGTTGCTGTTCTCCAGATTTTGCGCTAGTCCCCAGAAGGCAGTAGACGTCTAACATCTACTGGTAGGTGCTCCATACTTCGGACATGGTGGGCGAAAGAAAGATGCATTCGTCCCAGTAAAGCGGGCACCTGCTCAAACTCTTTTCCCTTATTAAACCCTGTCCATTTTGTTCCTGGCATGCGCTGCTGACTTGAGGCCACAAGGGTATTGCCCGTCCTGATACACCTATCATAGGCCCCCATATGTGCGCATCTAAAACCATTTCCCTAGCTCAGTCTTCCTGTTTGAACGCCCACGATCAAACCCAAGTTGCTGCAGTGAAGTGCTTGGGTGGTTTGCTACACGACCCAACCCGGAACCCGAAACCGAAGCTTGGCCGTTCCGAATCAAGACACAAAAGAACTCCACACAGTCGAGTTGGGGAGCCCTCCCGCCCTTGTTGGCTCGTTATATCCAGTAGCGCAAGCATGACACAGAAGAGCGAAGCGGGCAAATCAGCAATGGCATCACAGCTGTCGTCCCACGGCCGCGGTGGTGCAGGCAACATGCTCGATGCATCTCGGTCACCAAAACTCAACGCATCAGATCTCGAAACGCCCGTGCTCAAGACGCCAGTTGTTACCACTGGTCGTGGGGGAACTGGGAATATGGCTAAAAATGACGACCCTCGCGAAACTCGCCTGCGACAAGACGTTGGAGCGTGAGTGGTTATATTGGCCCAGAACTCTAAACCCAGAACCAAGTCGACCAGTTAACTCACACATCTGCAACTTTGACAGGGTTCCAAGACGATACAGTTCCGGTGCCCAACACTCCGGTCGTGGCGGCGCGGGCAACGTGTTTCGCGAAAACGAAGATGTGGTCGACCTAGCTCGCAAAACCAGTAGAGAGCAAGCTGTTGCGGACGATGCCCCCAATCGTAACCCAACCACGAACCCAGAGTCTGATCCCATCGGTGCTAAGCGCAAGAATTGGCTCTTTGGTAAAAAAGCATAAGCACAAGGGGGACTTCTGGCTCAGCAACAGGTTGTTTATTCTATCGTACTTCTTCTTTTGCGTTGGCGTCACCGGTTTTTGGTTGGAATGCATTATCTCAGTCTCTCATATGCAATTGCCTGTTTCATACTAGCACTGCGGCCAACACTTCGCAGTCGCTAATTCGAGACTAATGAGGCGGTTTGTATATGCGTGGAGTCGCTATTTGCAAGTTGGATGTCAGGTTTTCAGTCGACGGATACTAGTTCGGATTTGGCAATGACGTTACTTTTGTTTCTTTGGTGTTCGTATCTTCTAATTAATATGGTCACGTCATGTAGGGGGATGCATAATGCATCGGTGAATGTAGAAAGGGTCAATAAACACTAGGTCTAGCAACACTGAGACGGCAATATGTTACAATGCCGTGCTAATACAGAACGAAGCTTTTATCGGCTTGAACTCGAGCTACTGCGTTCTACATGGAGACTTTTGGTTGAACTCTCTAATTATGATGTCATATTTTCTTACATTGGAGATAAAGATGAAGCCATACACCACGCTTCTGGGTGATACAAGCCGCGGCATATCGTATGAGTTTTGGTATGCTGGACGCAGATGTGAATGCTCAGTTTTTCGTTAGTCTGTGAATTTCTTCGAAAAAATGCTTCAGATTGTCAGGGTCGACGCCGGGTGTGATTCCTATGAAACGAGGGTTAGCCACTGAGTAAATATACAGCGATATGTTGCAGTTCGTTGCTTCTTAGATCTTACCGTGTCCCAAGTTGGCGATCCAGCCCTTCTTGTTAATCCAAAACCCTTTGACCATTTGCTCCACAGCCACCGTTATCGCTTCTTTAGTTCCATACAAGACACCAGGGTCAGCATTGCCTTGGAAGACCACATTGCGAGATCCGCGGATTTTGACAGCTGCCTCGGGGTCTTGGAGCCAGTCCATGCCCACAACATTGTATCCCAGATTACACACAGAATCCAAGGCATACCACGCGCCCTTGGGAAAGACGGTCATAGGGACAGCATCCAATCCCATGCTCTTCAGCTTTTCCGGAAGTTTTTGTGCAATATGGGAAAGGAACGGCTCGGAGAATTCTCGAAAGGACGACGGTGAAAGCTCTCCCGCCCAAGAATCAAATACCATGGCCATCTGCAAAGGGGAAAAAGCATGATATGTCAGCCAAAAACGATTTCTCAAAGTAAAAAGGAACGGGGCACAGCCGGGCTGCTGTGCCGAGTCGATTTGCGTCATACCTGTGCGCCGGCCTTTACTTGAAGAGCCAAGTGATCCACGCAGATGTCCGCAATCTTCCCCAGAAGAGCCTTGCTTTCTGTGGGATACTTGTATACCCAAGTCTTGCTCTGGGCAAACAGCTTGGTACCTCCTCCCTCGACCATGTAGCAAAATAGTGTCCAAGGAGCGCCGCAGAAGCCAATGAGCGGTACTCTCCCGGCAAGTTTCTTCCTCGTGAGTGTGATGGCCTTGTAAACGTAATCCAACTCCTTTGCCACCTGCACATCTCTCTCTAGAACTTGAACATATTGGCCATCGGTAGGAGACTTCAGAGGGTTAGGAAAGTGTGGGCCTTTCTTGTCAACCATCTGAACCTCCATTCCCATAGCTTGCGGAATGACAAGGATATCTGAAAAAATGATGGCGGCATCTAGCAATCCGACAAAGCGTTCCACAGGCTGGAGCGTCAGGGTGGACGCAACCTCTGGATCACGGCAACATTCAAAAAAGTCTCGAGTACCCTTGGCTTCATGATATTCAGGAAGATAACGACCAGCTAAAATTCTCCATCAGTCCACCAACTCACATAGTACTATTTTCGCCAATTAATAAATCCAATTTCACTCACCTTGTCGCATCACCCACATCGGGGGACGTTCGACTTCTTGGCCTATGATAAAATGTCAGCACTGTCGTCAAGGTGAAGTCATCCGCAGGCGAAGACTGTAATTTTGACCCACCCCATGCTGCTCGGAGCAAAAGATCGTTCTTCAGGGGCTCGAAAGAATGGTCCATTATGAAAGCCGCTCACTTTCCAACAAGTTGACAATTGGTGCGTGGCAGCAGGAAGTGCAAATCGAACGGGCTGAAGCTTCCACATGCAAGCGAGGGGCACGCGAGGGGCATCCTGTCAGAGGCCCTGCGCCCAACTCCCAATCCGCAACGGAGCATGTCGGCCCGATCAAGCAAGTCATTGACCCAGCTGCCAGATTACCTACCCATCAAATCACGTCTTGAGTTGTCAGCGACAAACAGAGCTCCCATAACATACCAACTTCCATTGAATCGCATACCCTTTGTCTATCTCGAATGCCCATCACCACCAGAGCAAGCTGATCCATTGTGCACCAATAAATCTCTGCAACTGCCAACCAACGCGCGACCGAGGACTCTGGGAACAAGATGCCGTCCGAACAGGAGTACCAAATCCATCCGATAGTCCCAGACTCTGTTGTACACAATACGAAGGTATTGCTTTGATTACTTTGTGTCTTGGGTGTATATATTACCTGGTAGTTCTAGCCTCTAACGCGTTGCTGCTCAGGTTTTGTCAAATCTCCAAAGTCTCACCGCGTCATTATTCGGTGTTGCCGCTGGTATACTTGGCCTCGAATCATATAGTGGCTTCCTCGTCTATATCATCTTGTCCATCATAACGTCCTTGATGTTCTACAGCTTTCAAGTCGCACCGGAGTCATTGGCAGAAGGACGGCCACCTTTGAGCACAAGTCGATATTTCACAGGGGCCTTCGACTATTGGACAAGCGGCATCTTGAATGGCCTCTCAGGCTTTATCTTGACGTGGACCCTTTTTTATGGGCTTGTGCAAGTCTGATAGGGTTGCTGCATACTTGGCGCGAGGATGGTGATAGTGTAGCATGGACAGTCCAATATACGTTAAGCATCCCCAACTGCTGGCTTTGGGACGATCCCTTGATAAACACTGTCCCATTGAGTTCCCTTCAAGCGCATAGACCTGATTCAATCTACGATCTCAACAACTTTCCCCACATATCCTTCGAGCCCAGATCGATCTTGCCTGCCGCCTTCCAAAATTATGACTGTAGAACCCAGCTCAACCCATTCCCTGCTATGAAGCAATTCCAGCAACACCTCGCTAGACCATGATCCCACCTCATCTGCAGCAGTGTTCCCACTCTCAAGGTCCGTGTTCAGGCTGAAAATGTTGTTTATATCTTCGCTTCCAGGGGTATCGGGGTTTGAACGCAATGAACTGTGCGAAACTCGCAGGATCCTGGCAGCAGCTCTGACACTCGCTACATATACATTGACAAAGGAGCCTGATGCAAGAGAGCGGGTTGCGGGATTTGTAAATGAAGCCGTAAACCCACTGGCTGCTTGGAGAGATAGGTTTGCATCCAGCATATGCTTCGAAGGGATAGCAAGAACCATTCCACGGCGCACTCGCGGTGCATCCACTGACTGGGAGTTCGACGAGGGACCAGGCAGCTCGAATACAAGACCAATAGACCCAGCCTGTCCAGCTTCCAGGGTCTGCACGGGCAATCGCAAGTTACGAATGCTAACTATTTGTGCTGTATGCCACTCTCCTGGTATGGCAGACGCAGCGACGGCATTTTTCATGGCTATACGCGCCAGTTCTGCAGAGGAAGGGTGTGAAATTGACAGTCCATACGCTCTTGATGATGGTCGGTCGTCGATGGCCGTCTCCCATCCGCGCGATTCCTCGTCCTCTGGTTGGAAAGGGCCGATGACAATTTTATCCCCCACTGAAAGGCTTCCGAACCGAATGTGACCAGAAACCACCACCCCTTGATCCGTTGCTTGGCTCTGAATTGTTGCCAACGCGCAAGAGGAACTCGGCAAACTGAAAGTGTCATCGATATGAAAGAGGCACGATGGTTGTTCGGGGTTCAGTGCCATGCCAACGTAGTCTCGCGATGTTGGGGTCGGGGGTAAAGGTAAGTTTGCAAGGAGAGCATGGAGCACGCCAATGCCAATGCCTTTCACCGCACTAGTAAGAACAATGGGTACGTACGAAGTTGGGCGATCGTCATCCTTCATGCAGTTCACGACTGCATCCACTTTGGCGAGGTCGTCTTTCGGGATATCTTGCAAACCATCATGCTGTACTTGGTCAGGCTGCAATATTTTCGGTGTTCGTCCTGCAGATTTTATAGCTGCCAGAACTTTGACCATTGTCTTCTGCAGGCTTTGCTTAGAAGCCAAGTCAAGCTTTGTGATAACCACCGTCATGGGCACATTGAGGTCAAGGGCTAAACGTAAATGCACATGAACTAGATCAACACCAGCTGCTGCACTGCCCAGAACATCCTTGACTGATGAAGTTGCGCCTATTCCGGCAGAGGCATTTTCTGAGGCATCTGCTGCAACACAAAGGATGATCCAATGGGGCGCCCAATTCATTAGACCTCGTAGAACAGTGCGTCTGTATCGAGGATGGCCGCCAGAGTCGGAGAGAAATACCAGCCTACCATTCTCTGCACAATCATGAATGTCAACCCATGACTCTATGTTTGCTTGGGAGAAGTTCAAAATTGAGTTTCCTTTGTATCCAATAAGCTCTTGTGCTATTGAACTTGTAACTCCCGAGACCATCTCATGGCGGTGTTTAAGCAAGCTGAGACGGCTCTTCCCTCGGCCATTATCCAGAGTTCCCGTTGACAAGGTTCCTAGTAAAGTTGATTTACCTGATGTAGTCGGACCCGTAAGCGTTATTCTCAGTTGCGGAGTCGTTGAGCTTCCTCTGCTAGGTATAGCTACATGCTCAGGAGTGGCAGAAGCAGTGTCACATGTGTTGATCGCGCCCTCGCCCGAGTTGCCGTATTCTGTATCTGAGATGCCACGCAGGCCAAGATTGGGTGTAACAAGCGCCTCAGCAACCCAAAGCTTCCCTCTTTTTGAAACGGTGTCGATATTCGGTCCTGACGACATGATCTCTTCCCATTCACAGTCTCCGACAATGATCAAGCGAACCACATCAACAGTACAGCCAAGGCTTGCAGCCATGGCGCGCAGCGTGGTGAGGCTTTCTCTCATCTCATCTTTGGTCAAACCAACCAGCGTTCCATCATCAGACACGCCTATTTCATAGAGCGCGCCTCTTGATTCCTCGAGCCCAGGAACCAGTGGCTCTAGGCTGATTGATGAGCTGAGGTCAATGTTGTCTTCCGGGAGCTTGGGAATTGACAGTTCTCTGGAGCTAGTGGTATGATACGGAGATGACTGCTGGAGGCGCCATAGAAGCTGTGTTGTGAGGTGCTTCAATCTTTCTTGGCGTGGTTGGTTTGAGGACGCTGGAGCATTCAGGGTCGGAGGTTTCGTACTTTGCACGTCCCGTTGCTGACATGGCTGCGGGGAGCCTTCGGGTGGCTTAATGGTGCTCATAGTTTTGAATGTTCTTCTAGGTCTCAGAAGGAGGTGAAGCTTATATTCAGTCGGGCCTTCCTGAGGCTCTGCCTGCAACTTTTTGACGCCATACTGCGATAGCAATCCAGGACTCTCAGAGTAGCCTGGAGAGTTGCTGAGTATGTCCGAATCTTCGGGATTCAGCCAGGGGGAAGAGACCCGCGGGGGGTCAGGGTCGTATGTAAATATTGAGGCCATTCGTTGTCAAATTAGTCACAGCCAGTAACTGGGGGGAGGGGGTGAGTGAAGTATTCAAGTGCTATGACGTAAGTTTATGTTGTGGTCGCAAGCTATTCGGCGGATGCAGGGCTGTGTTGACGGCGAGAACCTCTTTTATTGGCAGAGTATCATCGTAGCTTTGGTAACTGTGACTGATGTTTGAACTGGTAGGGTAGATGAGGCGCCCGAGGCCCTCTCAATGTTTGGCGTTGGGGTTGAGAAGAGTCATCACCGGGATCAGGCTACCAACTTTAGAAGATTGTCACTGCTCTGTGACAGGCTGACATGTGCACTGAGACATGGGTGTGTATGGCCCCCTGGGATGTCTCCAGTTGCATGACCCAACGGCCGGCAAGTCTGGTAACGTCTGGTTGAAGGTACGGCGGCACTGGTTCAGCCATAATAGTTGGCTGGCTTAGGAACGCTGATACACCATGGTGCCCCACCCGGGCAGACCACTGTGTAAACAGCAAAAAGAAGGGAATATCAATGAACTGAAGCCAGGACGACGGGGCATTACCAAAATATTCCTAAATTTCCGCCGTAGGGTAATGCAATGCATCGATTACTTGTCAACTTGGGGCAACTGACCCTTTGGAGCGGAGCGGACATGTTGTGCTACAAGCCAGTTGACAGCTAAGTGGAAAGAAGACCTTCAACTAATAAATTTGTACAGAGTTCACCGAAGTCTATGTTATTATTTTTACAATTCTTTGGAATAAATATACAAAAAAAACTAGCAATATATATCTATATGGATCTTTAGTGTTTTTGGTATATTTTTAAATTACGTGGACTTTTCTTCTGTTTTGCCACTAAGATATAAATAAGTACATACAATGTGTACTTAAGTAAGCTTCAATGATACCGTTTTTCGGAATTACTGCGACCCCACTGTATTGCGCACCTACATTCTGCTGACGTCTAGCATCCTACTTACCTAGGTACTTAGTATGTATACGGAGTAGATGGATTATGGTATGGAGTGCTGCGCAGTGCCCCTGCTCAAGTGCAAAACACAAGGAGGCTTGGCCCCTGCGAAGTGGTCAAGGCTCATACGGAGTACACATGCACTGTATGGAGCAAAGGGCACCGTGATGAATTGTTAGCATGGAACATTTGTACATGTATGAGGTCTGTAACAGCATGTTGGCCCCAGCCAGCAGTTCTCAAGTACGTACGCACAAGTGGGGGTCTCATGACCCCCTCCGGGGGTGAAATGACAGCTGAAACTCCCAAGCTCTCCTGCGGTCTGTCCCATAGAACAAACCTCCCCATTACAAAACGCTATTAACGTCTTTCTGATGTTCTAAAAAAGCCACACATTCGAAATTTTATGGGCAGTCAGACTCCCCCGCCTCCTTTAGAATTTCCTGCAGCTTTCTCCGCCCATACACTACCGCCGAAGTCCTCAACATGAAGAAGTTCGGGTTTGGAAAGAAGAGTGATGAGGGCGGCCGCAAGAAGTCCTCACAGGCGGCCCAGTCCGACAACCCATATGCCCAACAAGAAACCAACGATCCCTACGCCGACAGTGCGAAATATGCAAACATGACCCCGTATCAACAGGCTCGAGCCGGTGCTACCTTTGGTCAACAGCAATTTCCATCGTCCAACGGGCCAGGGGCCGGACGCAGTGATGGATATGGTTCTGGCAGTCAAAGCCAAACCCCGAGCAACAGCTACGGCGCCCCTTCGTCCACCGGCTACGGTGCCGACCGATACGGAACTGCTGGCGGGTACGGATCAGACCGATACGATAACCCTGCAGGTGGTGTTCGAGGACCAGGTGGCTACGGTGGCTTTGGCGGTGCCAATAACCAGCCCGATGAGAGCCGCGAAGCCCTCCATTCTGGGGTACCGGACCGTCAGTCTCTTGGACAGCAATCAACTGCTGCACCCACTACGACAGCATATGGACAATCTGGCGCTGTAAACAATACGTATGGTGGTTACGGCGAGGAAAGGGAGCTGACCGCCGAGGAGCAAGAGGAAGCAGAGTATCAAGCAATACTTGCTCAGAAACGACAGATTCAGCAGGAGAGTGCCTCATCAGTATCTCGTTCGGTTCAGATGGCCAGACAAGCAAATGAAGTCTCGCAAGCGACCCTTGCGCGGCTCGGTATGCAAGGTGAACGACTGCAAAACACCGAGAGGAATCTCGATCTTGCCGCGAATCAAAACAAGGTTGCACAAGATAGAGCGGCAGAATTAAAAACGCTCAACCGAAGCATGTTTGCAGTCCATGTCGGGAATCCATTCACCTCTAAACAACGACAGCAGAAAGTAGACGAAGAGATCCTTAACAGGCATAGAAGTGAAAGAGACCAGCGAGAGGCAACGCGCCGTGAAGGCTATACTGCAAATCAGCGCTTGGAGGATTCTTTCAGAGAAATTTCCAAGGCAGCGTCCCGTCCTCGACCCCAAACTCGGAAGAAGGACTATGGCAAGTTCAACTTGGAAGATGAAGATGAGGAGGCAAACAAGATTGAAGACGAAATTGATTCTGGTCTGGATGAACTACACGATCAGGTTTCCATGATGAACCTGGTCGGAAGAGCTATTGGCAAGGAGGTCCAGGCCCAAAACAAACAAATTGACAGAATTATTACCAAGGTAACATCACCCACTTACTTGCTAGCGCGCCTATGTGTTTGGCTAACATATACTCAAAGAGCGATGCTGTCGACGATGCTACAAGGATGAACCGAGAACGGCTGGCCCGCATTAAGTAAGCAGGTGGTGTTGACGTTTAATTACGCAAGATTGTTGCGTATACAGGAATGAGCAAGATGTGTCAGGTACCATACATAGTTCACATATAGAATGGCTGTCACCACAAATCTAATAGTGTCAACTTACCATCTTCTGGCGCAGCCCATGCCAATTGGAGCGACTCAGCCTCAACCAGGACCACGGAGTGTGACTTGAATTCGTGCGCTGGCATTCGGGCAAATTATATGTTGCGTCGTATGGTCCAAACCCTGCTGTGATGCTATGTTATTAGCCTTTTGTTATTTTCCACAATATTACATAGCGTATGACCATTCGGTATCTTCTTCAAAATTGAAGGTTCTGAACTGACGCTTAGGGCACTATCGCCTTGTGCATTATGTTTGGTTACAGCCCCGTGAGTTGGTAGAAGAATCCTGCGGAGCCCAAATTCTCGTGATTGAACCAGACATCAAATTGTTAGGATTTCTTTTAGTGATGTCTAAAGTGGGCCTAGCTCTACCAGGGCCCTGTACAGATGATAGCCCCCACCAGCAAATCAGTTCCTGTTCCACCCAATTCCGCTCTGTGGCTTAATGTGGAGGGTACCGCTTGAGGGTCCAAAAAAAATTCCTTTAGTTAACTGTAGAGCACTCCCACTCTCATCGCCCATGTATACAGACATCTACGAGGCCATACAACTCAAGGTCCATCTGCAGCAATGTCATCTGCCGACACCACAAAACGTCCGGTCAAACGGCGTAAAACTCAGTCAGCTTCGCAGACACTCAACATTGGAGGCAAAATCATCTCGCTGGATGGCTACCTTACCACATCATCCAAGACCGACGAGAAGGCGGAGAAGCTATCCGAGCCGAGCGCAAAGCCTGAAGCAGCAGTCAGTGCAGTTTCTAGAAAGCTCAAGGAACGGGAAGAATCACAGCCGGCAAGATCAAGGAGCACTGAAGACAAGATCTTGCTAAAGACTCGCAAAGAGCTCCCCATATGGCAACATCGCACTCAAATTCAACAAGCCCTTCGTGGCCCCGAGAACGACGTGCTGGTTCTGGTCGGCGAGACTGGTTCAGGTAAAAGTACACAAGTGCCGCAGTTTCTCTACGAAGAATCTTGGTGCAAACGTCGGAAAGTCAAGGTTCCTGGATCTGAGGAAGAGACATTCGTCGGTGGGTGTATCGCAATTACACAACCTAGAAGGGTAGCCGCCACCACCTTGGCTCACAGAGTCTCTCAGGAAGCAGGCACACCCTTGAAGAATGGACGATCAAATGGTCTCGTTGGCTACTCAGTTCGATTCGACCATCAAGTTCCAAAAGGAACCAGAATTAAATTTCTCACAGAAGGCATTCTCCTCCAGGAACTTCTCAGAGATCCTTACCTGAGGCGCTATAGTGCTATCATTGTTGACGAAATTCACGAGAGAAGCTTGGATGTGGATCTTCTGGTGGGCTTCCTAAAGCAAATTCTCTCGTCTGGCAAGCGGATGCGTGGTGGTGTTCCTCTCAAAGTTATCATTATGAGCGCCACTGCCGACGTGGATGTCATTCAGTCATTTTTTAATAGCTCCGCAACTGATTCGGACACAAATCCGGTTCAGGTGCTTCGCATCAAGGGCCGTCAATTTCCCGTGGAAATTACACACGAAACTCAGCCTGTTGCTGACATTCAAGACTCTCTCGTGAAGAGAATATTCAAAATGCACACCGAAGAACCCTTGCCGGGAGATATACTGGCATTTCTCACTGGCCAAGATGAGATTGAGTCTGTCCAGAAGTTGATTGAAGAATATGCAATTACTTTGGCTTCCAATGTGCCGAAAATAAAGGTTTTCCCCCTATACGGCCAGTTAACTATTGATGGCCAGCGAGAGGCCTTTCTCCCAATCACCACCAAGTTTACAAGAAAGGTTATTCTCGCTACGAACATTGCGGAGACCTCGGTTACTGTCCCAGGAGTTCGATACGTTGTCGACTGCGGTAAAGCTAAGATAAAGCAGTACCGGCCAAGACTAGGCATGGAGTCATTACTGGCCAAACCCATTTCTAAATCCTCGGCAGTTCAACGAACCGGACGTGCCGGGCGTGAAGCTCCAGGAAAATGTTTCAGGCTGTACACGGAAAATGCATATGATGCGCTTCGGGAGTCCGATCTTCCCGAAATCCTGCGAAATGACGTACTCGGTGCTGTTTTGACGATGAAGGCACGAGGAATTCAGGATGTCCTGAATTTTCCATTAATGGATGCTCCGGAAACCGAGGCTATTGAGAAGGCACTCCTCAATTTGCACTACCTTGGTGCTTTGAATAATGATGGATCTATCACGTCAGCAGGGGAGACGATGGCGCGGTTGCCGATTCCTGCTCCCTTGGGCGCGGTACTCTTGGCAGCCGAGAAACCAGATTTCGACTGCGTGATTGAGGTCATCGACATCATATCGTGCATTACTTCTGGAGAAGACATATTCCTGCAGGTACAGTCGGAGGAGGGTCATGAAGACATGGAAGTTTCTCGTAAAGAGGTTCAACGACGTGAGGGTGACTTGATCACGTACCTGACGACTTTGCAGCGATATGCTGCCGAAAACGCCGATAGGATTCAGTGGTGTAAGCAAAAGAAGATCAACATACGGAACATGAAGCAGGCTATGAATATTCGCAGGCAATTACGGGGCATATGCCTGAAGGAGAAATTGCTCAGCGAACCCCCATTACCCGACCCTCAGCCTTTCACGCCAATAAGCCCAGAAAGGGCCGAGGCAGTAATACGATGCTTTCTCCGGGGGTATGCGTTGAAGACGGCAATGCTGGCCCCTGATGCAAGCTACGTCACGGTTTATGGCAAGCACGTCGTAGCTATCCATCCTGCAAGCGTGCTTCACGGGCAGAAAAAGGAGGCCATCATGTTTCTCGACCATGTATATACCAACAAAAACTACGCCAAGAGAGTAAGTGCCATACGTGCGACTTGGATTGAGGAAGCACTGCAAAGATAGAGTCAACATTCTGCAGCATGATTCATAGAGCCATTTATACACTTTGGTCTATTCTTTTGTCTAATATTGGTTACTTGGCGCGGCGTGTTCGTACAGTAAGGCGTTTTACATTGCATGTGGATACCGCCGTTGCAAATCAGACGTCTGACGAGCTGTTGCTGTTACGATTTTGTATCGCTTGCATTAACTCGTAGAGTTGATGGATCTGCTCATCTGCAAGGCGGGCTGAGTTAGTAAACATGGACCATTTGTCTGAGACCTGACGCAAGTGTCATATAAAACTACTTGGACACCTCTTGTTGCACTCACCACTCATCTTTTGTAGCTTCCCCTCATCAATCTTTTCACCAACCCAAGAGTCCCCTTCGATTTTCTGGGCATACGCCTGCCACTCAGTGAGAAACCCGATCTAATGTCACGAGTCAGGAAGATTACTAGAGATGAAAGCCAGCTCAGGCAAGCCGAGGAACATGGTGAACATATCACTCTCTTTCGACGGCCGGGCTAACGAACCAGATGAGCCGGGTTTTCGACATTTCGATGTAGTCTGAACTCAGCCTTGATATACTCATCGCCCAAGACGCGCATTTCCGGGGGTAGGTGTTTCCTGTGGGCGCGCAAGAGTCGCCTATATAGAGGAATGGGTGGGAGGAGGGCGGAATTCGTGAGACGCAGGCCGTTTTGCAGTGACGTGGTAGCCCGCCGGGCCATAGATGAATGCATGACGATAGCACAATACACCCAAGTAAACGCCTTTTGCGAAAGGGGTGTGCTTCCGGGCCCTCACAAGGGAATCAACAGGCCACAGAAAAATCAAGAGCCCTTTACGAGACCGTATGATCCGGTAATTGCGACCAATATGTTGATATACACGAGAAACAGATGTATGTATCTTCTGGGCGCAAGCAGGATCGCGGTTTACTAAAGTAGTGGTAGGTAAATGCGATACGGGGCGGTGTAACAGAAGTTTGAGGATTAGTAGATGTGCTTGTCGCAAGTGAGCAACGGTCCCGGATGATGAGCTCCCAGAGGCCCCCACATTTATCATGTGAGGAGGACATGTCTGGTGCAAAACTTGACCACATCAAATCCGAGTTTAATGCTTCAGTGGTTAATGACATTGGCAAAGCAACAAATCATAAAACCAAATAGCCGTTGATGTGATACTCTGCACAGCCCTTGGGATCGGAATATGTCTTTTTCATTTGGATTCTCCGGCGACGACATAGACGCCGAAGATACTCAAGACGGCCCTGGCCCTGGCTCAGGTAGAGAACCTCTTCAGCAACAGCCGGTACAGCCTGCAGGAGCAGCCAGCGCATTCCCAGTTGCAGGAAAGCCGCAGCTGCCACCAATCAAACATGACCTTGATGAGATGCTATCAAGCATGCCATCCAAGATTGCCTACAACATATTAGACGTGGTGCTAGACGACGGCGAGACCATCCAGCTGCCTCGGAGAGAGTTGTGGGATGTCAGAGTCCAGCTTATGGCTGAAGAAGGGGCCGAAACTCCCCACGAGGGCGAGGGCTTGGGCAACCATGATGTCAAAACTGGAGTTTATGAAGGCGGATTCAAAAGCTGGGAGAGTAGTGTCGATCTTGTCAAGGTTTTAGCCGCCCAGAGCCATCCAGCATCCTATTTGAGCAAATCTGCTCGTGTTGTCGAGGTATGTTTTCCCTTCTGTTATTGCCTGGTCCAGATTGCGAGCTGCACCAAGGCCATAGTCTACCTTTTCCCCCTTACCAAATGAAATTCTACGCTTGAAGGAAGTATCAAGGAGACATCTTGAGCTCAATCCGGTTGCTAACTAGCTTTTAAGCTTGGCTGTGGGACTGCTCTTCCCTCCCTGGCCATGTTCCAATGGGTCATGAGCTTGCCAGCATCACCATCCATCCAACATTACTCGTTTTTCCTCGCCGACTATAACCCATCTGTACTCCAGCTCGTCACATTACCAAACTTCATCCTTGCGTGGGCATTGCAGCACAGGCAGAGTCTTCCCGAAATTCAGGAAGCCTTCTCATTAGAAGATGAGCTCGAGTTGACGCCAGCTGTCCTCGGTGGTTTTCAATCATATCTTGAGACTCATGGAATTGCGCTCTCATTTCTTTCAGGCGGGTGGTCCAACGATTTCGTCCAATTACTCTACTCCAATGCGGCCGCAACATCGCCAGAGGCTTCTTGTCTCTCTGTAATTTTGGGGGCGGAAACAATATATTCCCCCTTTGCGCTACAAGCCTTCACGGAGACGTTGTTGGCTATATTGGAGCACGAACAATCCATCTTCCAATCGCAGGCCGGTGCATGGGTTGCAGCTAAAAGGCTGTACTTTGGAGTTGGTGGCTCCCTGGATGACTTCGTGGACAGGATGCAAGAAAAGGGCGCAACGGTGACCAGAATTAGAGAAGAAACTGATGGCGTTAGACGCGGAGTTGTTCACTGTATCCAGTCCAGTAGAATTGATTAATTGGCGAATTTCTACTCAAAGCAGACACCTCATCCAGGCCACCGCAGATCGGACTGTGCCAAGGCACGGTTTGTTCTTCCCAAAGACAAGGACTATGCAGAATGCTTTGTAATTGTTTCCAACAAAAAAAAAAAAAAAGGAAAAATAAAAGTAAAGAACTCGGTAATGCTAGCTGGACATGGCTATAAGCATGGGTATACACACGGTCCTTTCTTGCTCCCAAACGCCGACATATCGCCTTCCCTCTGTCAAATAAAACATGCCCTCGCCAACCATATTTAGTTTTTGCGCATGCAACAGATTCCCAT
The DNA here is from genome assembly GCA_020975405.1 of Keithomyces neogunnii. NCBI lineage: Eukaryota > Fungi > Ascomycota > Sordariomycetes > Hypocreales > Clavicipitaceae > Keithomyces > Keithomyces neogunnii. The sequence continues at coordinate 3,872,480 of JAIOWQ010000003.1, read as the reverse complement.
TATTTCTAGCAAGGACACACCAGTCTACCCAACCGCCATGTTTACTTCGCTTTACGCTGAAGTTTTTCGGCACAAACCGGGCAGTACCAAGTACCGTTAGGTTCGCTTTTCAACCCAACACACGACCAATGGAACCATTCATAGGGGCAGTTATCGTTGTCGCAAGCGACCATATCGCCATAGCTTACGTTATGGCACAGGCAATACTTCTTGTCATCACCACCGTCCTCTTCATCATCGTCCGCATCCCCAACCGCTTCATCACCATCGGCATCCTTGCCATCCGCTGTCGGAGTGCCTTTGGATCGGCCATCCCCCGTATCCTCTTCCTCTCCACTCAGACTTTCTGCTTCAGACAAATCGCTGTCTGCAGTGGAAGCCGGCGAGTTTCGCGCTGAAACCTTCTTTACGCGCGACAGAGAGGATTTGTTAGGCGGTTTCTTTCGCATCATCGCCGTCGGCGTACCTCGGCGACTCCCAGTGTTCGAGTTAGCCTTGACAGAGGTGGATCGAGGACCAGCACTACCAGCTCGCACAACTCCCCCGGCGCCCGAAGCAGCAGCACTCTTTGGTGTTCCAGGACCAAGTGACGAATGTCTCGCAAGGCCACTAGATGTGGCAGGGACGTTGCCGGGGCCAGCATTGGCTCGAGGGCCACGCTTCGTGGCGGGCCCAGCAGAGCTTTCACGCTGTCTGTTGAGAATCATGCTAGCCGCTGGAGTTGCTGGCGCGGAAGCAGCGTGCTGGGGCCCATGCTGTTGAGCTTGAGCATGGCGAATATGGGGGTGCGCAGGGAGTCTTGTCGTAGCAGGGTTGCTATGTGTTGTAGCCAAGATAGCTGCCGGGGGTCCCGCGGCAGTGATGCTTGCGGAAGGGTTAATGGCTCGGATCGACGGCGCGGTATGGTTTGCGGCGCTGGCACGTAACAGTGATGGTACTTCGTCGGGGTCTGTAAATCCTGGTTCGGCACGGTCGTACAACAGCTTGATCTGGATGTCGATACTCCGCAGATGTTTGTCCATGGTCAACTGAAGCTTCTGTGTCAATGCGATCTTGTCTTGAGCAAGCTTGTCTGCTTTGGCGAAATTATCACGGATCTGGGCCCGGAGCAGCTCTTCTTTCGGATTGGGCTCGTGGCTGCCGTTGGATTTGATCCATTTCTGTATCTTGCCATCGCGATCTTCTATCATGCGAATGCATTCGTTGTATTGACGGTCCTTGTCGGTAATCTCTTCGTGGATGAATCGAATTTCTTCGGGGAGGTTCTGAACACGGTTGATCCAGTCATCTAGGATCAACCCAGGATCAAGAGGTTCTGCTTGAGGCATCCTCTTGACAAAGTCGATCGAGAGGTCGTCTCTGGGCATGTCGTTAACCTCAAAAAGTTGGGTACAAAAGACGTCGATGCACGGAATAAACCAAAGCTGTGCCGCGGAAAGGAACAGACAATGATGGATCGAAAGTATTCCAGGTGCCACGCCGCACTGCGAACCACGCACCAGCCGCCCACCCCCAAACAAGACGGCGATCACGCCAATGCGATGGTCGAGCCAGAGGAGGGATACAACGCCCAAGGAAGGGTGGCTGAGTAACAACCTGGGTACTCAACAATCAAGCGAGGAAAACAGTCGAACGGATCGATGCAGGCATTGGTGACCATTGGGCTAGATGTGAAGAGTGCAAAACGGGAGGCATTTGAAGATGTCTGACGAGAGACAAGCAAGATCGCTTGACCTCCAGGTGGCCCCTCCCACCAGGCTTTGCCCACTAAGGCAAAAAGGTCAAGGAACGGCTTGCTGGTGTCACTTCCGTGTGGTGGCTACCAGACACACCATGCCAGGCCCGCTGACTACTGCGGCTATATGGAGCAAGGAGTCGGGGACTGGTCCGCCCAGCCGACAGCAAGATTGCTTAGGGGAGAGGGGGGGGGGGGGGGGTTCGGTCAGTGTAATTACGCGACGAGGCGGCCCGTGATTGACAAAGACAGGTACAGGCTTTGTCAAATGGACCAGCAGGGGAGGTTGTGTTCAATAAAAATAAAGCTGCCATGTGGGCGAACAGAGGAGTATCGGCACAGAGTCTGCTCATGAAGTGGTGGGTAATGTGGCAAATTCGATGTAGGCAGGCTAGGGGACAGGTAAAGGACAAGGCTCACCTAAGCGTCAGCTGCAATGGCAGGAGAGCAAGCTGCTTATTAGCAAGAGCTGCAGATGCAGTATATCCCTCGGGAAAAGACGAGAGGTTTGCGTGCGCGGTTGGAACAAGAGTTTGATGCTGAGACAATGACTGTGGTGTGTGGGAGTTCACGTTGGAGCCTTTTCAATGACCAGGCTGACAAGCAAAGAGATGAATGCGCAAGCACATTGGCCCAGGTGCGTCAGCCTTGCGTCTCGACCTGGCTCTCACTTCTCTGCGTGGGCGGGTAGGTAGTTCAACTGGCCAAGGTACTTGCGCACTTCATTGAGTGAGTCAAATTGGACGAGACTACGCAAAGAAACAATGCTGTCATGCAATTTCCCTTCGAAAGTCTTTAATTAATATCCACTTCTTACTAATTAAGCCGCTCCTTTTATTTTATTTTCGTCGTGTTCTCCAAGTCTCTGCGGTATTGCGTTTGGCAGTCCGTGTCCGAGTGTCAACCGTCGCAAGTCACCCAATTGGTATGTCTACCCAAGCGGGCCTAGCGTGACATGCCTTCTGGGCCTTGTCTCTCAAAGTTTCCCACCCTGCTGACAACTTAGAAGGTATCTGGCTCACCACCAACCGCCCGCATAGTCTTCGTTTCTCGCTGGTTCCTGCTCCATCGCATCTCGTGACTAATGTCTGGTCCTACCTGACTTCTTATCCAGCTGGCTTGGATGTGTTTCTGGAGGCAATTCATACCCTTGGATGCTTGCCTGTCTGCTTGCGCAGCCTGAGGCTCTCATTACAGAAAGGACTCTCTCCCGCAACCAGCACACCATTGCTTCCGACCTGCTTCAGTAAAAGACAGTTCCTCTTAGGTTTCTTCAAAAGGAACCTGCATCGCGACTCTTCATCATGGACATCAACCCTTACCGCTTTCGGGTACCTAAACCAAACTACTTACCCCATAAGCTGGATGTCGATAACGACGATGTTATTGTTGAGGAGTACACAAACACTCCGCTGGGCCTTGCTAGCGAGATGGACAATGCCAAGTTCTACAACAAATGCAAGCGCCTGGCCGAAGAGTCGGGCATAACTCGACCCAAAGGATACACGGTATCATTTCACTGCAATCCGGATATGGAAAAACACCATTTTGGCATGACACATCCCATGAAACCGTGGCGACTCACCCTATCCAAGAGCCTAATTTACTCATATGGCATGTCATTTGCCATGGATAACTACATCTCTCGAGCTGCGACATACGAAGAACTGGCCACCTTCCACTCTACCGACTATCTCGATTTTCTGGGCACGGTTCTACCGGAGCCAGTTCCCCGTGATCTGGAGAATCAGAACCCTGATCTCAAGTTCAATCTCGGCGGCTCTGACTGCCCACTGTTTGACGGCTTGTATGATTACTGTTCCATGTCGGCTGGCGGCGCTCTCGATGCCGCCCGGAAGATAACATCCAAGCAGTCCGACATTGCCATAGCTTGGGGCGGCGGCCTCCACCACGCCAAAAAGGCCGAGGCGTCTGGTTTCTGCTACATTAACGATATTGTTATTGCTATTCTAGAACTCCTACGCTTTCATCCGCGGGTTCTTTATATTGATATTGACGTTCATCATGGCGATGGTGTTGAGGAGGCCTTCTTCTCTACCGATCGCGTCATGACAGTTTCATTCCACAAATACGATCCAAACAACTTCTTCCCAGGCACCGGCGCGTTAGATGATAATGGCCCAAAGAACGAACACAATCCGGGAGCACATCATGCTGTGAACGTCCCACTCAACGACGGTATTACCGATGAGCAATATGACATGCTTTTTAATTCCATTATTGGCAAAATTGTGGAAAAGTTTCGTCCAAGCGCCATTGCGCTACAGTGCGGCGCTGATTCCCTCGCCGGTGATAGGCTTGGTCGGTTCAATCTTCAAGTCCAAGGCCATGGCGCATGCGTTGAGTTTTGCAAGAAAGTTGGACTGCCCCTTATTCTCTTCGGCGGGGGAGGCTACACGCCTCGCAATGTCGCGCGTGCCTGGACTTACGAGACTAGTATTGCTGTGGGGTGCCAGGGCAATATCAGCTCGACCCTTCCTCAACATACGCCTTGGCGCGATCAATTCAGACAAGACACCCTCTTTCCTACACTCGAGCAGATACTGGGCGAACCACGGCAGAACCGCAATCCTCAGAAACGCTTGCAGGAAATTGTGCAGCACGTTTCAGAACAACTCCGCTTCGTACAGGCTGCACCAAGTGTACAGATGCAAGCTATCCCTCCTGATCTTGGTGCTATCAGACAGGAAGTTGAAGAGAGAATGAAAGAAGAGAATGAGGAACGGAATGATGTGCTACGCCGAGCCAGAGAAGCAGCAGTAGGAACGCCAATGGAAATGTGAATATCCAAATACGACTCCCTCAGTCCGCAATTACGTCAGAGTATTTGCGCAGGACACTCTTATTTGAATGCGTGGATTATTGCACAGTAATCGAGGAATAAGTGTGATAACCAAGCTACAGTCAAGCACGTAGCAACTGCGCTGATACGTTGAACGCCCCTGATCAATCTATAGGCCATGACTGCGGCTACATATGATCAAGTCTCGCCATACCCTCGAAACGGCGACATTGCTGTTTGCGTTATTCGATTCATTGCTGAAGGGATTATCCTCCAAAAAACATGCGTTGCCAACACTACCTCTAAACTCAGGCTATAATCTTCCTGGATACATCTCTACGGCAGCATTCTTTCCGAAGGATAGAGACTATGTAACAATATGGCACACACTGCTTGCATTGATGGACTGGTGGTGCTAAATTATTCGACTTCCTGTGCGGGTAGCGCAAGTGCTGGGAAGGGTTCCAGCCTTGGAGTACAACCGAGAGTTCGCATACGCTGCATCAGGATGCTACCTGATCAACAAGATAGAAACCGAATATACATATTTATACATACATGCCACACAACCCACTCTACCGTCCAGTCACCATACAGATGTATGTACCCTGAACTAATCGACCACAGTTTGGGTTATGCCCTGTGATGCCTAGTGCTATCAACAGATCAACATACTTACTGTCATGGCGACGCTTCCATCACATTACAAAACAACGAACAGCAAAATAATGGGGCTTCTGCTAAAGCGCCAGAGGGTGCGTAAGGCCTCAAAAGAAATTCAACTGCATTTGAAATAACTAAATAGAAGCATCATAAAAAATGACAATACCTGGCGCACCCATCATCAAAGAAACGAAGACAACCAGGCTTGAGCCAGAGAGACAGGAGAGCCTGCACGTCAGATAAGGTTGCTTGCATAGACTCAGTGCCCTATTTCGTTGCCTAATTGAGCCACGTACTTCTGTCTCTGCACCTCTGATGAAACTGAGTCCCAACTAAAGAGCCAGGCATCCTAACCAGGGCTGTTCACACCTTAGCTGTAGCAAAAAGTCTCTGTGGAAAGTATATGCACACGAAGGTCTAAAACCTTGCTCCGAACAAACAATTTAGCATGGAGAAGGTGGGCTTAGTAGTATCTGATGATGGCTTTGCCACCTTTCTTCATACCAGTCTATTGGGCGAGTTAGTACTGAGATTGATACACAACACAGGTTTCAAACAGAGGAACATACGGTGCAACCTTTGGGGCTACCAATGAAATTTCCATTCGTGTAACCACACTTGGTGTTGACATCACCAGTGACTTCAATGTTAAAGTTTAGCTTAGCGGTGCTTGTCGGTGCGTTCGGGAAAACAGCAATGTAAGTGATGCCGTCGGCGGCCAAGCCAACACCAATGTTGACGGGTGCCCAATTACCACAGCTCAGAGGGTTGTTGGGACAGGTCCAGCGGCAAGAATCTTTGGCAGCGAGGCCTTTGTTGTTGACATAGAATTGAGCAGTGGTGAGCTTCCCGTCCCATACGAAATAATTTGCCGACTCAACGTTGCTAAGAGGTTTGGTTTCACCGGGTCCGAGCTCGGTAGGAATGGTCATGCTTTCAGTTCCTGGATAGTCAGTTTGGCAGGTAGAGACAAGCTCGTTCAGGTCATTCTGGATAAAGACGCCACCAGCACTAGCTTCGCAGAGAGTCGGGCTACTTTCACGGCTGAGCTCAAGGTATCCATTGCTGTTGCAGAACAGACCACCAATCGACTGCGAAGTAGAGCCTTGAGCTGAAGGCCATTGCGTCTTGACGTAGCCAGGCGGGCAGGCATAGGAGCAAAAGCTACCCGGGCTGCATCTCTGTCCAGGAATACCTGTGATGATAGAGCTGATGCTGAGAGATACCCCAAGCGAGAAACCGGGGACAACTTGGAGCCCTGTAAATCCACCAAGTCCAAGGTGGTCAATTGGTACAGCACCATAATCCGATGGAAACTGGGAGCACTTGATCTGACCGCTGGGGAATTTGGCGTTCAGACCAGTACCCTGGCTGGGTGAGCTTGGCTGGGCGGCAGGCGGTGTGCTCTTGGGAGGAGGTGGTGGTTGAGAAGTGGTGGTGGGCTTTGGAGGGGGAGCACTGGGCTTCTCGAGAAACTGGGCAGCCATCTTCTGAACACTGGAGGTCGTGGGTTTGGGAGGAGGAGGAGGAGGCGCGTAGGTGGGTGTAGTTTCGCCAATGACGACGAAATCACCCTTCTTCAAGCCCGCCTCTGCCTGGCTGGCATCCAAAATCTTGTCATCGAGTTTGTAAACAGTCTGGGTAGCTTCGACAACCAATACGGTGCTGTCGGGACCACGCTTCTCGACCTTGGAGCCGGCATCCTTCTTAATATGGCGATGGATGTGCTGATGAGAATGAGCGGTCACGCCAATAGCCATTGTGGCCGCGATGGCCAGTTGAACAAGAGTCTTCATTTTGAGTATCGTTGAAAAACTTCTGCTTGTGGTGGTGGGGTTTCTATAATTAGCGAGATTCAGCTTGGAGAAATGGTAGGCGTAGTAGGAAAATCGAAGGCGAAAGCGGGAATAGCAAATGCTGGGTGGAATGAGGGTTGTGGCGATTGCATATTCGCATGAACCTACCAGCGAGAGTATCTGTTTTATCAAGTCGTTGGAACCGTGCCAAATGAAGTTGATAGTGAGCGTGTTGAACGATGAACCAGGGGCCTAAAGGAGCGTGGTAGAGAGCCGAGACTCTCTGTTGGAAAAGGACTCAACGCAACTAATGGAGTTGAAAACAACGATCGTGAAGCAGAGCAGAGAACCAAAGGCAAAAGGGAGAGAAGGCAAGGCTACTCCGTATGGTGATCAGGTTCATCCCCAGGGCAAGCGGTGGGGCCCAGGCCAAGGAAGGGGTTTACGGTCCAGGCGCTCCGCCAAGTCTGGGAAATTAGTCTGTAATATCCTGGCGTCGCAATCATGGAGCGGGGGTTTGAATGGCACCAAGCCTGAACCCTCTGACAAGCCACCGAGCTGGGGTTACATGCGGACCCGGGCTTGGGTACTCGTTTGGCATGCATGACTGCAGTAAGAGTTGTGGTACTGAGAGCCAGGGGATGTATCATTTTGCAAACGCAAAGGGCTTCCAGTTGAGCAGTGTGTGCATACATTTCGTACCCTCTATTCACAATAAACAAATTGCTATGTATCATGGGGTCGACAAACAAAGCATGGGAGAAGTGGAGTGCAATAGCGATCGGCGACCAGAAACATGGCATGGGAGTGCTGATGGGCTTTCGCAAGCCATACACCAATCAACAATTTACCCATCCTATACGGAGTGCAATACAGGTACTACATAAACACTCCATCCTCCCCATGAGAAGACCCTGCCGGACTCGGTGCCAACAGCAAATGTGATGATACAGCGGATGGTGGCAGTTGTTGAGCACAGGCCAGCTGTGCACATCTTCAGTCCCCTTAAGTTGTCTTTGTTGAAGGTGAACATGTTGTAGACACACAGGAAGCAGAAATACACCTGTTGTTGTCAGGCGCACGCAAATCCGACAGCTACTCTCTCAGTCACTGCGTATTTTTTTGCCTCGTTCCGGTCATCGAGGAAGACTCCATCTCGGCAGCCTGCTCGAGTGGACAATCAAGAGAGGGCCGTTATTACTAGTAGTCGTGCATGATGCTCCCGTGGAAGCCGAATCTGCTGTCAACCTGTGGCCGACCAATTAACGCGCCTTCTCGACAGAGTGACAGCATCATGTGTGGCTCGACGCCCAATAGGACTTCAAAGGAAGGAAATACACCAGACGCAATCAGGCCTCCGACTCAGGGGCTGTTCCTGACTTTAGCGCAATGGTACCTGGAGCTAGCTTGTTTTGGACACCCATCCATTCTCTCTGTTGCCAATGTACCAGTCGTTAAGACCATGTGGCTCCCAGCACATAATTGACAACGGAACAACAAGCCGGGATCCCGAACAATAGCGCAGGGCATACGGAGTACTGTATTGTGCTTAAAGTAGGTACCTAACTTAGTACTACGTCCTCAGGACTCAGATGAAACTTTCTTAGTGAGGGTTTGGATTGTTAAAGTGACATCTTGGTCCAAGTGTGCAATTGGATCCAGATGATTTAGATGGTTCCTTCAGTGGGTTCATCCCCATCAACACGGTCAATGTTTGCCACCCGCATTAATTGCCCCGAGAGCTCCCTCAAATAACCTCCTTCTGGACCAACTGCGTCTCATGAAGTGCATTACATAAGGAGCCAGCTCCTCCCACGAGTCAGTCATCACAATCTCTGACTGAATAGCCTCCACCTGCCAGATGTCCTTTCCATGCCTTATTTCTCGAGACTGGAGACCCCCAGGCAATCACCGCTATCGTTCTTTCGAAGAATTTTCCCACAGCTTCGAACAATGGCATTATTCGATGCCTAACACACGAGTCATGCCAAGTTCAAGAAGGTTGAGTCACAACCTGAGTCAGTACAACATCTGAAATGGGTATGTTCTTGCCTCCACTCACGACTACTAGGAGGGTCATTGTAGTGACCTAAAGTGAGGGCCACGTACTCCAGACACTGCACGTACTTGCTCGACTTTGACGCATGAATTTTCCATCCGAGGCCAAAAACAAAAAGGGAGAAGTGGATCAAGAAAAAAAACGATGCGCCCGACCTTTGGTAGGATTATGCCATGCTAATGCTATTATTATATAGAATTATTTGGCATACGATCATGAGGAGCGGTATTGTAACTCTAGATGGTGCCAGGATAGAGAGGTAGGTAGATGTCTCACTTGCGTCCGAACGTTAGGGGCTACGAACCTCGCCCCTACTTTTAGAACACACCACGTGTCTCGCTGGACCAGTGGGGGTTAACGGTATCAAATGTTTCATTGTTCTGGTCGGATGGGCACATCATTTGACTCTTTTAATCTGATTGCAGTGTGTCTCATGATCCTCTACTTTTCTCGGCTGGCGTGCCGCCCCCGACTATTTAAATTGTGATCGTCCTTTACATTTTTACAAGCTATCTAGTGCATGCCAGACCTTTGCCCGAGGTGGACATTCATTGATCGCTTCTGAGGCTGCGAATTCAATTTTCGCCGGCTGCGAATTTAGTTGCGCAAGCTGATCTGTATGTCAAAGTGGAAACGCTATCGCTGTTTTGTTCCTTTTCACGGTTTGATGCGGCGTCTGTGTGGTCTTTTTCCTCCGTGAATTATGCCGCTGGGCGTGTAAGAAGCGTTTCCTCATATCTTTGGTGGCTTGCGGCGTGCACCGCCATGTCAGAAATGCCGTAAGATTCTTGATCGCGCAGTTGTCAGTGATTATTGTAGTGATCATACCTCGCCAAGCCAGGCTATGGTGTTTTATGGATCATCCGATCACTGCTGGGGGCTTCCGCTGGCGTCTTGGCTCATTTCATACACATGGCGAGTACATGGCACGAACTTAAAAGCTTTTTGTCAAATGCCGCTTTCAATATATATCGTATAAGTGCCGTCTCAGCCTATTCTGGAGGCCCTTCCTTGGGCGACTTCGATTACGTAGTGGTGTTATCGACCGAGTTAATGTTCAACATAACATGGTACTTGAGTACCTGCTTAAGTAAGTACCTAGAGTCATTCGCATGACAAAAATAGCACATGGTCTCAGTTGGCCTCCAGTTTCAATTCTACGCAAGTACCCAGTGTGCCGCGGCCAACCCGAAGCCCGCAAGCTATCTAGGTAGGTAGTTACAAAGCAGCCCTTCTACCAACTGACCTTCTCGCTTATTAGGTGTCGAGTACTATTGCCATTGCACCCCGGTTAGATCATGGAATGGGATCACAGCTATTGGCTTTCATGTCCCCATTCCTCGAGGAGTACGGAGTAGGTGGGTGAGATGACGTCTCTTTGTGGCTCAGCTGAGCCCCCCCCCTTCCCCCTTGTGTAATTAGGAGCATGGTGGTCAGACTGCCCTGATCGAACTCGATGGAACAAAGGAGTTGAGAAGCCTCATAACTATGTACTTGTCAGACCTCAACGCAGGCAACAACCTGCAGGATCGTGCCGACGACTCTCCTTGCAGTTCAAGCTGGCAGCGTCACGAATTGAACAAAGGCTCACAGAAATACACCGTATCTTGCATTGTAAACAACACTGCATATCAGGATGGCGGGTGGAATTGGCTCATCCCTCTAAGAATCATAAAAGCTAGAATCTCTTGGAATAGAATCTGCACGGCCGTTTTATGAATCCCACTGCATCTGAAGTACCCGAGTATGCGGTGAATATGCCTTACCTCTTAGAGATGGGTGACCATTCGCAAACGTCCTTTCTCTGCGGCGAAGTGTCTTGGCTCCTGCATCGGACAATGCGTGTTGTTTGCGGAGTGCTCCGCACATATGCACCTTCGATTTGCCAGCGGTGCCCTCACAGGGTGCTAAAATGGTGAACATTTGTAGCTTCTCCTACGTACTCCGTAGTCCATACGGAGTTGTCTTCCCTCCGAATCCGGACGAGTAGTGCCAAAATAATCCAGGCCATCAAGCCTTATCCCTGGTCAGCAGGGGAAAACACGAGACACCCCGACTCTGTAAATCATTGAACCAATTGCCGAGAGGTTGTTGTCGAGTTATTAATCAGCAATATTAGGGGAAAGACGATGGGGCGTGGCAAAATTGTAGCAGCTTGGAAAGGCATCTTAACCTACTCAGCCTAGAAGCTCGTGTTATGTATGAATGCAGACTGCAGACTGCAGACTTGGATACAGCAACGTGACCACAGGCTGGCTGATATCTTGTTACAGCCCAGAAACACGAAGAAGGCAATTGATATGTATCAATGGTAGAACATAAAATACACGCAAGGGTCTGATATCAGGGGACAAACACAGCTCCGAATGACTAGTTGAGACTCCAGTCAACTGTGACAAGACAACTATGGCCAGACAATATCAATCGAAATATTGCGTCGCCTGCCCCGAGACGTACGTAGGAGGCTTGCTTGAACGGGGTAAGAGAGCTCTAGAGAACAAGGAGCAATGTATCATATTCCAGTACAAACCAGCGATATTTGCCAGAACCATGGGCCAGCACAGAAGCGCCGATGACAAGACGCGTTGCGGTTCCACGTCAAGCAGTGAAGAGGTTCATGGACGGAGTCAAGAGGGTCGCAAGCTGAAAATTGGGTTCACATTTAGATCCAATCGCGTAGAAAGCAGTCTCAGTTGACTGATTCTCGCACAATATTGGATGGTTAGACATACAGTCCCAGCAGCTCGGCGCGGGTTGAGTGATGGTGGATTGAATGGTGTGTAACCTGGTCTATTGGGTGCCTTACGGCAAGTACTTAGGTATGTAATAAGTACCTACAGAGAATTGGTCCGGAGTACGGAATACATAGTACCCAATACCTACTTGAGTATGTACCAAGGTACTTGAGTATGCATGCATCGTCATCACTCGTTTTGGTGGGTGCTCAATTGCTTGTGTGGCTGCTCACTTGCCCCCCCGCCCCCACCCACATAGTAGCTTGACGCTTGACTGCTGTCTGCCTTGTTTTTCCCTGTTGTTATTTTCTGTTTGGTCGCCTTTGCTGACCGCGCCACTGTTGACCTCAGTCTCAGGTCTGGATCCTCAGCGCGCACGCGCTCCGCCGTTAGTCCCACACCCAGCAGAGGATTTGATGACTTAGTGTGCCCGGAACGGCATGATGGGCATACATACGGAGCACATACTCACAAACACACACATCCGTCGTCCATGTTGCGGTTCTGGTTTGGTGCGGACGATATTGGCTTTGCCATGGCACCGAGCATGACCGCCGTTAGTACTAGCTAGCTAGCTCTGAAGTCGTGGGCGTGGACTTTGAGAACTTGGAACGTTTGAGCCTGCTCTAGTGGTTCAAAACTGGCACGCCGTCTCGGCTTGTAAGACCTACGTCCTCGGCTGCTGTAGGCCCGCCCGCCCGGCTTTGCCTGACCTGGCGCTCAACACTGCGTGAGACTCGCACTGAGTTTTGCCTTGCCTTACTGCGCCCCCAGCCCCAGGAGGCTTTAACAACATTCTCCAGTTCTCCCTCGCCTTTCTTACTCCCATCATCATCTTTACAACGCGTGACCTTCGCACCACACGACAATCTCCATCACATAGTATGTGATTTGAAATTGCGTTGAGCCTGTCGTTTGCTGCGGTTCACACCCATCATCTCACAAAATTATTCATCATCTTGCCACCGTAGGTCGTTCTCGACCGCTCGACCGAGCCGGAGAAAATCTAGGCCAGCTCTCGCCACGTTCTCCAGCCACACCTGGGCGACTGCAGCTTCAACATGCCTCGATGAAATATAGGGCCTGGATCCTCGACAGCAACCACCGCCTACCATCATCGAACCTATTTCCTTAATTTCCTTGATACATGAACATCGCATTTCTATGGCATCAAACGCTGGCGGCCTTGCGACAGAAGCCCCGCCCTCAAATCAAGTGAATCAACCAAGTCTCGCCGTCTCTACGATAGATCCGTCCAGCGACATCGTGAGACTTGCCAAACGACAACGCGAATCCGAGTCCGTGTCACCCCGATCTCGTGCCGCGCAGCTCTCCGAGCCACACGCATCGCCTTCAAAGGCCGCTCGGCTGTCGTTTGCTTCAACGCAACGATCTGTTGTGCCTCTCACTGGCGCGGCCGCCCTTGAAGACGGACAGCGACGAGGAGCCCAAGAACGAGCTGGTAGTCCTCCCTCCATCAACCCCAACCCGGGTCATCCCGCCGTCGAATCCCTAATTTCTGGCGACTCTCAAGCCATGAGTCGTCCTTCCGACGTCACCCAACTTGCTCCAACCGCAAACATGGAGCCTGCGGCCAAAGCGGCGACTGCGCTCTCAATGGCTTCTGGGAATATCATTCGCATGGGTGACCGTGATGGTGATGAAGGTAGCCCTCCCATCGGTGAAAGTGCGACAGGGCCTGCGCCTGTCGATGATAGTCCAGCACCGATGGAATTGGACCCGAACAAGAACGACCAAGGACAAAATCAACATATTACACCACCAGACGAGAGGCCACAGCCTGGCTCTCTCTCGTACCCGGGGTCCCTGCAAGCCGCTGCGAGTCTCCCTGAACACCCGCCAGTTCGGGGCATGAGCTTTCCAATGCCAGGACAGGATCAGAGCCCACCCAATTCCTACAGCGGCAAGAAACACAAGTGCCCTTATTGCAATACTGAGTTTACACGCCATCACAATCTCAAGAGCCATCTCTTGACCCATAGTCAAGAAAAGCCTTATGTTTGCACCGATTGTCAAATGCGATTTCGCCGACTCCATGATCTAAAACGTCACGGAAAACTCCATACCGGAGAGAAACCACATATCTGCCCCAAGTGTGACAGAAAGTTTGCCCGTGGAGATGCCCTAGCACGGCACAGTAAGGGAGCGGGAGGCTGCGCAGGTCGTCGAGCCAGCATGGGCAGTTTTGCGGATGGTGATGATATGGATGGGACCATCGGCGAGGGAGATGACTCGACTATGTCAGGATTGGCTTACGAAAATGTGGAAGACGAAGAGCTCAGACGCCAAAGCCTTCCCAGTATTGGCGCACAACACTCTGGCGATAACTACAGTGCACACTCTCGCACGTATCCCCCAGCAGGCCCTAGACCAGCAGCGAGTGGCCTATATCCGCCAAGTGTAAACCAAGGCCAGATCGGTACGACTGGTTCATCGAGTGCCCCTGACAGCATGGCAAGCAGTCATACTGCGAATACTAGTGTGTCCTCTGTTCCCGGCGGCAGTGGAGGCGCGGGCATGTACTCACAGGCGGGCATGACGGAGAGCCCAAAACCCCTTAGCCCTGGGGTTCCAGGCCATGATGCTGCAAATTTAGCAAGGCAAAGGTCCCCCAGCATGTCTCAGCAATATCAGCAGCAGCAGGTGAACAGGAGACCGTCGGACTTGCAATCACCGCACGGCGGACAGACAAGACCAAAGCTACCGGGCTTATCACACCCAGGGTTTGTTGCGCCGAATTCTGGCACATACTCTCATGGCCGTACACCAAGCGGGGTCCAAGCAGCTGACAGTGGTAACATGTTTGCTCAAAGCGACCCTAGCGTTTGGGAGTACATCCGTCTCTTGGAAGATAAGATTAAGTCTCTATCAGACAAAGTTGTTTCATTAGACCAGGAAGTTGCTGGTCTCAAAAAGCAGTTGGACGATAGGGAAGGTGCCTCCACCATGTGAGCTACTATCCCTGGAATTTTCGGACACTTCCTTGTCCGTGACGCGTCTCCAACATATTTGGCGAATTGTACGGAAAACATGAGCAAGCTGGATCTTTAAATACAAGTATCTCACTAGAATTGCTCACAGTTTGGCGTTTTTCAGTTTCTTCCCGGGGTTATAACAGGCACGCAGTCGAATGGCCATTGCGATGAGAGAACGGGAATGGATGATACACTATGTTTCGGGCACCTTTGGTTTGGGGGTTGTATTTCTTGTACATTCATACAATGCAAGTGTTTCTCGCATGCTTCATTAGCTTGCATTTAACTCGTGGGCCCGCGCAATCAAAGTTCTGAAACCGCCACCCACTAAGCGATGGTTCAATGTACTGTATTAACTGGAAGACACTGTGGGCTGTGTTCGGCTGCTGCTGGTAAGTCGGGGCTTGCATTGGATCGCCCAGTAGGTCTGGGTGTGTTGAGAAAACGGCGGGTGATCCCCACTTTTGCCAACTTTCCTCCCCAAAGCCGTTTCACGTGCCATGATCAGTTGAGCGCTTGTCTACCTAGGTACCTAGGGTAGGCACCTATGTACGTCATTGGCTTTGTAGCCAAGTACCAAAGCAGGTACCCAGGCATGTTTTGGGAGCCAAACAAGCCCTCATGCACTCAGAACTGGTACACACACGGGCGCTTCTTTCTGTGAATGACAAGCCCATTGGCAACACACTCTACAAACATTATTTCGAAGTTGTAGCATCTGTCAATAGGGTTACCGGTTGGCATGGGCAACTCCCCCCATGCGCACGCTCTGCTTTCGCCCTGACGTGAAGCAAAAGCTACCTATAGTCAGGTAGTTGCTTCGCGCCACAGCACGGTCGTCCTCCGCTTGTCCAAAAAAGTAACACCAAACTCACTTGGTAGCCTGGTGATTGAGGAAACCATGGCTTCGGTTGATATTGCGCAGACTGCGCTTTCGTCGCAGAGTAAGGTCTAATCTGCTTCCCGGCAATTCCGTGCAGCCCACAGCCTGTCATTGCTATCACAACGTTGTCCCCAACATCTTGCTGATTGGGAACAATTATCAAGCGGTGTCAAGCTGGCTGGCCTGGCATCTGTTCTCGTTACTTACGTATCCATATTGTAGTGAACAATGATACCCACGAAAAGGTTAGAGTGGTGTCAAACCCCGACAACGATCTGTCAACCTCCTTCGACCATGCAGATTCGGACACGACTTTACAAAATGTAAGGAACAACACGCCAAGTCTCTTAGATATCTCGGTTTTCAACATCAAGCTGACGAATTTTTTTTTTCGAGCCCGAACAGTTTCTACATGATGACTCTCAAGCGGCGGAGCAGCCGCCTAACATCGAAGCAAACAGTGCAACAGAATATCAAGGGCATCCATATGCCGCAGCCGTCGAGAATGGAGACATGAAGGGGCGCAACAAGATAAGAAACGGAAATTACGTGCCCTATCCTGACCTTGACTACGAAGTGAATCGGGAAACCCGCGAAAGGGAAGCTTGGAAAGCCGGAGGTATCCGGTTTGCCCCTCTTCGTGTGCCCTTCAAACGTCGTATGCAGACAGCAGCAGTGTTGTTCCATTGCACTGCCATTGTTGTATTGGTATCGTGTTTCTGGTTTACTTGCGCGAATCCTCTCACATGGCCAATTCTCGTTCCTTATCTCATCCACCTGTCGTTCTCCAACGCTGCGTTGGACGGCAAACTCTTTTATAGATCCGAATGGCTTCGATCATTACCTCTTTGGAAGTTGTTTGCGGGATACTTTCCAGCCAAACTCTACAAAACATTTGACTTGCCACCTAATAGGAAGTACATATTTGGTTACCACCCGCATGGCATCATTTCCCACGGCGCCTGGTGCGCCTTTGCTACTAATGCATTGGGCTTTTCGGAGAAATTTCCTGGCATCACCAACAGCTTGCTAACTCTCGATTCCAACTTCCGCCTCCCATTCTATCGGGACTGGATCTTGGCAATGGGCATTCGGTCTGTTTCGAAGGAATCAATTCGAAACACCCTGTCCCAGGGAGGGCCCAATAACGATGGACAAGGCCGAGCTGTTACAATTGTTGTTGGCGGCGCTCGCGAATCTCTTCAAGCCCAACCCGGAACGCTCCGCCTCATTCTCAAGGGGCGCAAAGGGTTTGTCAAGATGGCTCTGAGATCTGGTGCAGATCTGGTACCGGTCATTGGCTTTGGGGAGAATGACCTATATGATCAACTGAGCCCAAAGACACACCCTATGGTTCATAAACTCCAGATGATCATTCTGAGAGTATTCAAATTTACCATCCCTGCTCTGCATGGCCGTGGACTTCTCAACTACGATGTTGGTTTGATGCCATACCGTCGGGCTGTCAACATTGTGGTGGGACGACCGATAGAGATCAACGAGAAGCTTGAAGAACAGCCTCCCCAAGCGGTTATTGATAAATACCATGAGCTGTACGTACAGGAAGTCGAGCGGCTGTATGACGCCTACAAAGACAAGTTTTCAAACTTTAGCGGGGTGCCTGAATTCCGCATTATCTCTTAACCGGCTGCAGGGATGTGGATAACATATTGGAGTAATACCAGACCTTGAGTCTGGGGGCTTGAAGTTCGTCATTGAGTTGATGAGCGCAAGGGTTGGCCTTGTGTGTATATATCCATATCAGTAGATCAATAAACTACAAAGAACGAAGATGAATTGTCAACTCAAAGAAAATTCGTGCGCCGTTCACCGTTCACCGTTCGACTCTTGTATAGACTCTACTGAATAAATCACTTGGCCCTCATTTGATGGACAGCAACATGGCTGGAAGCGTTAAATTTAACGGGCGCACGTGACTTCGCGCGTCCAGATTTGTGTGGCAGGTCGCGCCAGCCACGTACAAACGCCGGCCATGGCTAACTTCCAGGCGCCGCAATGCTGCAACGAGGCCCCAATCAGCCATGACATCCATTGCAAACTGATACTTTACTGAAATGCCCCGAAACTCCACCAGGAAGACGAAAGTGGTAGACTACAATGAGGACTCAGACAGCATGACCCCCAAAGCCAACAGAGTGAGGAAAGTCGCCAGCAAGCTGGAACGCCATGACACGAACACAACTGCAACACGAGCCACAAAGCGAAAATTAGACTCTGCGGCCGAAGATAGAGATCAAGAAAAAGATGCGAGCCAATCCAAAAGGCGCAAGCAAAAAGGCAAGGCCGAAGAAAGTGCAATGCCGCTCGCAGCAAGGACGCCCGTGGCGGCTTTGAAAAAAACCATGTACATTGGCGCTCATGTCAGTGCTGCCGGAGGTGAGTGAAGATACGCAGTGGCAGCATCTTGATTGACACCTTCACCCCCTCCATGTCTTCCCCGTGGAATGCGCGCGCCCGGAGCTGACTGTTGATATCTTCGCTTGTCGAATAGGCGTGCAAAATGCGGTCTCCAATGCCGTGCAGATCGGGGCCAACTCATTCGCCCTTTTCCTCAAGTCTCAACGCAAATGGGAGAACCCCCCCTTATCTTCGGAGGCACGGGACTTATTCCTCAGCGGCTGCAAGCACCACGACTACAGCGCCGCGGAACATGCCCTCCCCCATGGGTCGTATCTGGTCAACCTGGCGCAAGCAGACGAAACCAAGGCCCTGCAAGCCTACAAAGGGTTCCTCGACGACCTTGAGAGATGTGAGCAGCTTGGAATTAAGTTGTACAACTTTCATCCCGGCTCAACAGGAGGAGATAGTCGACAAGCGGCAATCGGGCGTATAGCTGCTCAGCTGAACAAGTCGCACAAGGCGACCAAATACGTCATTACGGTCCTGGAGAATATGGCTGGCGCTGGGAATGTGATTGGCTCTACATGGGAGGACTTGAGGGACATAATCGCCC
This sequence comes from Keithomyces neogunnii, assembly GCA_020975405.1. Classification (NCBI taxonomy): domain Eukaryota; kingdom Fungi; phylum Ascomycota; class Sordariomycetes; order Hypocreales; family Clavicipitaceae; genus Keithomyces; species Keithomyces neogunnii. The sequence goes on along the minus strand of JAIOWQ010000003.1, from coordinate 3,853,836 downwards.
TAGTCGAGCAGAAGGACAGGGTGGGCGTCTGCATCGACACGTGCCACGCGTTTGCGGCCGGGCATGACTTGCGAACGCCGGATGCTTTCAGACAAACAATGGGGGCATTTGATGACATTGTTGGATACAAGTATCTCAAGGCTTTTCACTGTAAGAACCAGCGTTCCATGATATCCCTGGTCTTACACACCGGTCGCTCTTTTGCTTTCTTGCTAATAACCAGCCGTAGTGAATGATAGCAAGGCACCCTTCAATTCAAACCGAGACCTGCATGCCAACATTGGAACAGGCTTCCTCGGCCTTCGTGCGTTCCACAGCATCATGAACCACGATAAATTTCGTGGCATGCCCATGATCCTCGAGACCCCCATTGATAAGAAGGGCGCGGATGGGAAGACAAGGGAAGACAAGCAGGTCTGGGCAGACGAAATCAAGTTGCTGGAGAGCCTCATCGGAATGGACCCGGAGAGCGATACCTTCAAAAACAAGGTGGATGAACTCCAGGCCAAGGGTTCCTCGGACCGCGGCAGAATCCAAGACCAGGTAGACAAGAAATCAGCCAAGGACGCCAAGAAGAGTTCGAGGGCAAAGGGGGGCCCGAAACAAAAGAAGAGGGCACAACAAGACTCCGACGACGAGAGCAACTAATCATGACCAAAACCATACCCAGTGCTGAGCCAAGTCCGTCAACAGATGTCCTCGGCCAGTTGGGTTCTTGCACGTGCGGTTGACTAGACCAACAAAGTGGGTGTTCGAGGCATACTCACAGGAAAGAGGCTCGCCATTATTTCATGCGCATTGCGCCATGTAAATGTGTAACGTCTATATTATTAAAATGGAAGGATATGATGAGTCTCTTGTGTATGCAACGATCGACTTGACGCAATACGCTCCATGAAACCTGTTCAATAGCGCCTGATAAGTATATGAACTCCCTGACCTCTCCTGCATCAGTTTGTGAAAACAACCAAGACATGATATTGTAACAGTTACAAGACCAGCTTGACCTGCCGGCTTTACTTGCGAGTCCTCGCATAGCTCTCCAATTTGGACATGAGAGATCGCAGGCCGACCCCACGATCACAGTTTGTTTCAAGCCAATATTCCATCCTTTCGCGCACGCTCTTCAGCGACCTCAGCACGGGCATCTTGCGACCGTCCTCTGCATCCAAGAATGATGCAGGGTTGAGCAGCACCTCGAAGCACTCGGACCAAAGGTCTGCCTGCCAGTATCGCTTGAGGCTCTCCCGAATTTTGTATTTCCTTCCGGTACGGCCAAGCCCGCCCTGATCACATCTCTGAGTTTCAATGTATTTTCCAAAAAGTAGGCAGTGAATAATACCCGCTAGACCGTGGTAGTCAATTTGCCATGTCCAGGGGCGACCCTCACGCATTTCAGCACAGTCCTGTGCTGATGTCTTCCAGTCGGCGATGAATTCCACATCTGGGACAAATGCCTTCATGTCGATGCCCCGTCCAAAGTCAATAAGAACAACACCCCTTGAGGCCCATCCGCCACTACCGTCCGCTTTCCAGGGTGTTGACAGAGATTGTTCTGAGGACTTGGCATCGAGGCGAAGAAGGCAGTTGTCAACTTTTAAATCACCATGCAAAATGTTCTTGGTATGAAGTGCTTCAACAGTACGAATAAGTTCAATGGTGAAAAACATTGCAAGCTGTTCATCCATCACGCCAGAAGGTTCTGCCCTGAAAAAGTTTACCACATCGAGCAGGGTCCCGTGAGGATAGTAGGGTAGAAAAAGAAACGCCTCGTCTTGATACAGCCGTAGCTCATGGGCGTAAGACAAAGAAGCCGCAGCGCGATGTTGTGGACCTAAACGAGAGTGTGAGAGTCTCATGATGTAAAATTCCCAAGCAGTAGGCGTGGTTTCCATCTTCAGTGCCTCCAGTTCGCTGCGTCGGCTCACGGCAAACATTCCCTTGCCCATTTTGGCACCTGGGTTCTCATTAGTTTCTTCTTCTTGTGGAGATGGGTTTTCGACTAGATAGACCGGTGCGAATGCTCCCGCACCGAGCTCTCGTTTCAAATGATATACGCGATTTGTGCTGGTAAACTCGATGATGACTGGAGCTGGCAGAGGTCCTGTCCTGTCTGCACTGCCCTTGCTTAACTTGTGCAAGGCCTTGGCAAACTTGCGAATCTCACCACCATTTTCATACTTTTGACCACTATGGTCGTAGAAGCCAGCATATGAGCTCAAAGGGGGATGAATGCTATTAAGGATGTCTTGGCGTACAGAGGTATCAACGGGATTACATTGAACATCTTTAATGATGGGACCCTTTGGGGGGATTGGTTTGGTGACGGCCCCATTTTTGCTGAGAGGGCCGGAATTTGACACCAAGGCGGCAGGTATTTTCGGCATCGGACAGTCATCTTCCACGATTTCTCTCAAAGGGCTGCTCAGGGGTTCGTAATCAGAATGGTTGTCAATGCTTCGAGCAGCCCCCTCTCGTCGGCATGGTGTCTTGAAGCTATCGTGATGCTCAAGATCAACATCGAGTGAATATTCCGTTCGCTCCGTAATTGGCGTCATAAATGGGAGTCGATTATTCGCCACCTCAGCCGGGTCCCTATATGGACGTGTCGGGGGGTCATAATCCTCAGGCGGAATGGGTATAAAACTTGTGCGAGTTTGGGGGGGCGAGTCTTCATTCTCCATCACATCGCTTGCACACGATGTCTGGCCAGTGCTGTCTCCGGTGTCTTGCTCTCCAGCATAGTCATCGTTTTCGATGCATGCAATTGGGGTGGCGGCTGTTTCTTCCGTCTCAACAGCCGGAATATGCCTTTGAGCTGAAAAGTCTGACCACCCGCTCGCACTTTTGGCGTCGATACTTTGGTCATCGCCATTCTCACTGGCGGCATCTATCTGTCTCGTGGTGCCAGTACTTTCGCCATCTGTAGTGTATTCGCCATCTGTTCCATAGTCATCATCTTCTCCACTCTCATTTCCATTGACCGGCTTGAGAGGAGCATTGAAAATGTCATAGATCTCGTCAGTTGCCGCCCTGGTGTGGAGTGTCATTGTTGGTTCCGATGTCTGCTTTTTGCGAAACTTTGGGCCCGACGGAGAATCCAATTTTGCTTTGACTGGGGGATATTAGCTATGCGAAGTAAAAGACGGCAATGATAGAGCATCTTACTAATTTGTGTTTCGTTGATTTCCATCACCTTCTTCTTCTTCGCAACACGAGGCTCTCGAGGAAGTTCTCTCATTTCCCCGTTCTCATCGAAAAGTATCGGGTCTCGGTGGATTTCAAGTTTTTTGTGAACGGCACGGCTAATCTCCTCGATATCATTCAAACAGGGAACAGGCTCAGGGACAAAGTTTTCATCCACGGTCTCGTGATCCCAGGACTGGTCTAACCAACCACGATGTGAGGCGATAATCTCTTCGAAGCTGAGTTCCGAACCAGGTTCCTCCGGGATTGGATATACAGCTTCAAGATCAACGAAAATGTACTCCTTCTTCCCCGTTTGTGGGTGCACAGTCACTTGGCTCTTGGACGGTACAACGACGACGTTGTTTATATGAGATAACGACTAAATAAACAATTACATGCCAGTGGTCCTTGCATTAGTCCTATTATCATCAACATATGGGCTTGGAAAGGGCATTGTGGAGTTGAATACTTACAGTGTCCCTGAAAACTGCCATCTTCGAGGCAGAAGTCTGCTTTCCACCTGCTTTCAAGGTCTCACCAGCCCATGGTTTCGGCGCAATAGTATTCTCCTTTTTTCGATCAGACAGTGATCCGATCGAGTCCCATCCCTTGCACCCCTCGGGTCTAGATGACAAGGGTGCTGGTTTGGCACCCGCATCTGAAAATATAGCAAGCTTCGCTTTCGTTGGTTTTGAGCTGCTGCTGCCGCTGCCGCCTGTCGTTCTTGGAGCTTGAGGGTCGGTGGGCCGGGTGGAAGATCCAAATGGATCTACTTTTGCTGCTAATGCTGGGCGAACCATTGGAATCGCGGGAGATGACGGCTCAATTGCGTCGGCGGGTTGCTGAGCCATCCTCTCCTCAAATTCCTTGAACTTTCTCAGTAATCTTTGAACAGGCCTGCTCTCGCGCTCTATTCCGAGCTTATAAACTTCCTCAGCCTGTGCCCATCTGCCAGCACCTTCCAGCCAAGTGGCATACTCTTCATAGAAGAGGGCAAGACCTTCCCCGATTCCGTGGCGCGAGAGAAACATATAAGTTTCCCTTGGTGAATCTGAGAAGAAGTGGATGTAGTGCATCCAGAGTCTCAGGTACCTGGGGTCATTTCTATATTGCGCAGAAGAGATGAATGTTTTTGTAGCGCGCTCGAGTAGTGTGTGCAATTGTGATTGCGGGGTTGCTTGGGCTGTTGGGTATGCATCCAGAGTCCATCTGACGTAGCGGTCGAACACGTCCAGAGGGTCGTCTGATTCCGAAATATTCTGAATTTCGGCTTCATACTCAGCGCGGATGCAGTCATGGACGGTTTTGGTATCTGAGGGAGTAGGTGTTGCGAGCTTGTGAAGAGGCGACGGAGAATAGAGCTCTACTAGCTTTCTTGCTGACCGTCCGCCAGGCAAAGATTGAATATTTTCCTTCTGCCCTTCGATGACATCGAAGTCGATGAGGTTGCTCGAGACTGCCATGATGGGTTAGTATTGACGATATAAAAAGGCAGGTCTCCTCTTCCAGGAGTTGTCAACGCCAGATGTCAGTGGCTAAAAAGTCACACGTACAAACTGTTGACGCTCAAGGCCAAGAAGATTGTTGTGTCAATCACTGGGGTTGCTGTAGTGACAGCCACACTCCCAGATTCTCTGTCTCTGATAGGGCGCTGCACCAACTCTACAAAAGCGGGGGCTAGGCCCCAAACTGGTCTGGACAAATTGTTGGCTGGATAATGGCACCCACATTTCACAGTAGTTGGTCGTATGGCTATGTAGGCACACTAAGAAAATCATGTTGCTTCACGCCCGGATATTTGCCTGCTTGCCCTGCTTTTAATTATCTTCTTTTGCATATACTTTTGTTTCCATTAAACATTTTGGGAGTTTGTTGCATCATTTTGTCTCATTTTTCATCAAAAATTGCAAAAGCCACTTCCATCAATGGCCACTTCCTGGCAACAATAACCATGGCCGAATGGCGTTTAGAGATTTACTGATGTGCGGAAGTTTTCACCCGCATAGACAGCCTCGTCGCCGAGCTCCTCCTCAATTCGCAGAATTTGGTTGAGCTTAGCCAGACGCTCAGAGCGGCAAGGGGCACCAGTCTTGATCTCACCAGATCGGATACCAACAACAATGTCGGCAATGGTGACATCCTCGGTCTCACCAGATCGGTGAGAAACCATGACGCCCCAGCCGTCAGCGTAGGAGTCCTTGGCAGCCTGAATGGACTCGGTCAGGGTGCCAATCTGGTTGACCTTGAGCAGCAAAGCATTGCATGCCTTGAGTTCAATGGCCTTCTTGATACGAAGTGGGTTGGTGACAGTCAGGTCATCGCCAACGATCTGAATGTCCTGGGTCTTGTAGAAGTAGCTCCAAGCCTCCCAATCGTCCTCGGCAAAGGGGTCCTCAATGCTGACAATGGGGTACTTCTTGCAGAGATCGGAGTACAAAGCGGCGAGCTCCTCGTAGGTGATCCACTTGGCGGGGTCGCTTTCGGGGTTCTTGAAGTCAAGATCATACTTCTTCGCTTCAGTCTTGTAGAACTCGCTGGATGCAACGTCCATGGCAATGTTCATCTTGCCAGTGTATCCAGCCTGCTCAATGGCATCGGTAATCAGCTCAAGGGCCTCATCAGCGGTCTGGATGTCGGGAGCGACACCACCCTCATCACCAACGTTGCCAGCAGACTGGCCGTACTTCTTCTTGGCGAGAGACTTCAACTTCTGGTAGACCTCCGCACCCTGACGCATAGCTTCAGAGAAAGTGGGAGCAGCACTGCGGGATTTCGTTAACTGAAGTCCAAATGTGGGAACAAAAATGCTGATGACTTACGAAGGGACGATCATGAATTCCTGGAAAGCAAGACGGCCACCAGCGTGAGAACTAATTTCGTTAGCCATTCGTTCCCTCATACTACACAACGATGCGATGGTAGACCACAGCGTTACTCACCCGCCATTGAGGACGTTCATGAAAGGAACGGGTAGGACATAGGGCTTCTTGGTTCCAGCCAGGTCGGAAATGTGAGCATACAGGGGAACGCCCTTATTGAAATTAGCTTCGGTATCTCGAAGAGGGCTGGTGATGAAAGTTTATCTCACCTTCTCAGCGGCACCGGCTTTGGCAATGGCCAGACTGACACCAAGGATAGCATTGGCACCAAGCTTGGTCTTGTTCTCGGTTCCATCGAGTCCATTGAGGAAAGCGTCAACCTTGGACTGATCCTTAACGTCGATAGCTTCCTTGATCAGAGCAGGGCCAATAATTGTGTTGACATTCTCGACAGCCTTGGAAACACCCTTGCCGCCCCACTTGGACTTGTCGTCGTCCCGAAGTTCACAAGCTTCGTGCTGACCTGTATGCTCGGTTATGCATTGTATCGGCACAAGGGGTGGAGGGTGGTCGGAACGAACCGGTAGAGGCTCCAGAGGGAACGATAGCTCGGTGCAGACCAGTCTCCGTAACAACGTCAACCTCAACGGTGGGGTTACCGCGAGAGTCGTACACGGAACGGGCGTGAACCTTGGTAATGGCCATCTTTACGGTAGGTGGTAAGATGTATAGTTCTACAGAAATGCCAGAGAAGCGTTAGCCATGGAATTGATGAAGGCAATGCCTTGCTTGTGTATGGTGGGGGCGGGGCAGAACAAGATGCCAGCCTGTGGACATTGGCAATCAACAGCGAGTCGCGACCATGAAAAGATAGCCACAAGAGCTCAGTTGACCTTTGCCCCTGGTCTGGTTGAAGACTGGCGCAAAAGCATATAAGGAGCTACTGGAGTCCAGAAGCCGGATCGGAATATGTCCCAGTGACGATGGTAGGGGATAGCATTGCCATCATACAGCTCATATGGAGGGGTATCTTGGAGCATAGAGGTTGGGTGCTGGGGTACAAAGACCTCAGATGGTAACAGAAGAGACCAGGGGAAGCTCATTGGCGAGGATACATACAGATTGCAAACGTTTTGGTCGCGGCCTTTCAAGCGTGATTCTTGAAGGTATTGGAGAAAGGTTTGCGAGAAGATGTTTGTTGAGAGGCAAGGAGTGAGGTTTTGAGCTTCGTGTTTGGGCGGGACATTTGGGCCCATCAACGCAACTGGTTGCTCTAGTACATTGGACCCGGTGGGGCATCCGCCAACAACGCCGGAAACAGAGGGGCAACGAGAAGAGGGGCTGGGCCCGATAAACGCACTTAGTAGCTGAGGGCGGGCTGATGCGCAACTTTTTTTTTTCATGCTGCCAATATTACATTTTGCCTCTCCGCCTTCCTGCCCCGATAAGGGTTTACTTGTGACATTAGTCAATTATGCCGATCTTTGAAGTATCTAGCTAATCGGTTCCAGCCCACGTCAACGAGGACACCTCCGTAAATACGCCGGTCGTCGTCATTCCCATTGCCCTTGTCAAACACGTAATAAGCCATTAGCAGCGCAGGAAGCCACCCCATGATGCAGATGATAGGCCAGAGCCTCTGAGAAGGGCTTGATCGTCCAAAATATAATAACGCAATCGGACCATCTTGGTCCGTTGGGGAATATGCGGTGTCATAACGTGTACCTACCTGGACACCGAGTGCCATGCAAATTGCAGTTTTGCTGTAATCACTTACCTACCTAGGTACTTACGATAAGTAGGGAGTCACTGACTGGTGCTTGATGCTGGGACTGAATCTGTTCAACGTGTTCATACGATAGTTGTAGTCGCATTGCGCCTTCCAAACATCCTAAATAAATCATTCCCTTTATTCAAGAAATTGTCGCCTACTCCGTTACATATCAGATGTGTTTGATGGTGTCACTATAGAGATAAATCTTATTGATTCGTGGAGTTCACCATCAGCTGTAAATGTATGCTTGCCCCAACGCCATTTTGCACCCGAAACCATTCATGATTTTGTATTCCGTTAAAATCTCTCCTTCATCCTAGCAGCCACGGTCCTCAAGTTTCCATACACCTTGCCAGGCGGCTTGCCAAGAATCAAACTCACAACTGACTCTCTTGCCATGTGAATATTCTTAAAGCCACCCAGAATATGAATTTTAGAGTCGGCGAGTACGATTCGGGTTCTGCTGGCGTTCTCTATTGCGAACTTGGTCTTTCCGTCCTTGCCAGCAATGCGGCCGATCGCACGTGCTTGACTGTCGCCGTGCATGGTTCTGACATCTTTGATTTCGAAAGTCTCAATGTAAAGGTCGTCTAACCTAAGCAGAGCAACGGCATCATCGACGTCAAAACCAAGTGTGAAGGCTTTCACGAAGTCCTCGCCCTTTTGCAGCGCCCCAGAATCGGTTGTGTGCTGTGACGTCCTAAGTTCCACCGTCTTACGTTTTATGTTCATTCGACATTGCAACTTGAGATGCTCGACGAGGGGGGGGTATATGGATGGCCATGCTTGTTTCAACGGCGTCATTCTGTGTGGCGGCACTGGAATTTTTCGAGTTTCTACTCTTGTCACGGGATCCTAGGTACATGTCAGCACACAGACTCTCTATAAAGACTGAAATTTGAAGGAATGTTATCACAATGTCTCTGGAAGGGGCAAATCTTGGTCGGCCCTCTTCATCGATGGCCATAGAATCGTCTTCAGGTTCATCCGCAAGTGGCGCAGGCTCCCCATCTATGGGCATGGAGTTTGGCTCCTCAAGAAGATATTCATCTTCATCACCTTTAGAATCGTTAGCCTCTTGAAACATGGAGACCCCGCATAACGTTCGTAGGCAAGATTTTGAATTACCTGGGTTTTGGAACGATGCATCCACTGGCTCAAGCGGGGTCTCTTCGACCTGTTTCAGGGCTGTAGGAGCAGGCATGGTGACTGTGCTCGATCAGGTTCGAAGGTGTGTAAATGTCGAACTCCCAAAAGGGCTTCTGTAACGCAGTCAAAGGTTATTCGGCCAAGATTGGAGATGGCGGAAGTGTAGATGAAAGGCCTGTTTAGCAGTCCACACCCAAAGCCCTCCACAGACTTTTGCGGCGGCTGATGGGATCTCAAGAAAATTTGTGGCGACTTATCGTAGCTTATCTATTGGTCAGGGTGCATCGGAAGGCTGGTACGTACCACGACTGTACCGCGTCATAAACGACTTTTGCTATAGCAGAACCTTGGTTTCAAGGTAGTCGGCTATCAATCCCCTCTCCTAAAATCGTACATTTCTGAGTGAGAGCGATCGATGTGAAACGCATCACATCCAACGTTCTGAACACGCTCCAACAGCCACCATGAACTGGGAAGATGCCTAAGGCCTTGTCATCACGGCTGCTGGGAAGCCGTCTTTGGCCACAGCGCCCAGCTCCTCCTAGATCTGGCTTCATCAACCTGTTGCTGCTTCCACCACCTGACCAACAACCACAGTCGTCGTCAATATGTCGGAACAACTCATCGATACTGTGGCATATGCGCCAGGTTCAAGCGAAAGCAATTCAGTCCAACCAGCTGCCCTACCCTACGAAGGGCATTGCTGGTTCAAAGACGCCAATGCAACAGCTCTTTTCGAAACCGCACCTTGCACTATTAACTCGCACCTACTCTCAGGGCAGATTAATATCGACACCGCAAAAGCCGCCAGACCGACGCAGCTACTCTCATGAAAGAAAATCCACGCATGATCATCCCACAAGAAGAAGTACAATCGACCCGCAGGGGGAGAAGCAGCCGCAACCAAAACATCAGCCTTCAATCTCAGAACACTCAAACAGTGATCTTGATGTCGAGTCAATCACATCATCGGTATCCAAGTATCTCCATCTCCCAAAATTGCCACATAGACCGACAAAAGAAGAACTTCTCGCCGCTGCGAACGGATTTTGGGAAAGGCTAAAGGTTCGATTCAAATGGATGTCGATCAGAAGCATGCGCCCGTGGAACGCCGATGAATGGGGTGCTTTTGTGTCATGGTTCATGTTGGGACACATTGTATGGATTCTCGTTGGGACAACAACCTTCTTCTCTCTTCTCATTTTCTCCATTAACACGGTATTTGCACAAGGTAAGAGTTAAGTTGACGTCTGAACACTGCCTCAAGCTAACCCTTTCAGAATCACTTGCCAAATGGGTTGGTGACTATCTGACGCAATCAGCCGGCGTTACAGTAGTATTCGAGTCAGCAATCGTCCCTAAATGGAAGAATGGTGTAATCGCTTTTCGAAATGTGTTTGTCTCTCGCCGGCCGGGTCAGGTCAAGTCCTCTGTGAGCAAAGGCTCGTCAGATGCGGCGGCAGTGGCTGCCGCTGGGCGCCAGGCACATCTTGCTGAATCTGCTGATCCAGACGATGATGGCAACTACACACAGTTCGATGTTAAAATTGCTAATGTCAATGTCACCCTGTCATTTCTCAATTGGTGGAATGGTAGAGGCTTATTGAAAGACGTCGAGGTCAATGGTGTTAGAGGAGTTGTGGATCGCACCTCAGTGCATTGGCCGGTTGAGGAGATAGATCCTTTATCATGCAGATACGAACACCAACCCGGGGATTTTGAAATCGAGTCGTTCAAATTGGAGGATCTATTATTGACTATTCACCAGCCGGACGAGTTTCGGCCGTTTTCTGTCAGTATATACTCATGCGAGCTCCCTCGATTACGGAAACAATGGCTGTTCTATGACTTCCTATCTGCGAATCACATGTCTGGATCTTTTGACGGCTCTCTTTTTACGATACATCCCCGACAAGTCCATGGCATCGTCTCTCGCCAAGATCAAGGTGCAATGATGGGACTGGGAGACCGCAATGCCTGGAAAAAATTTAGCAGGCTTCGAATCGACGGTCTGAAGATTGACCATTTAAATCGAGGAGTGGAGGGACCCTTTGGGTGGATTTACGAAGGCAACGTGGACATCGTTGCTGATGTCATGCTCCCTGCCGAGACAGACGACGGAATTACTAAAGTAATGGCCGACTTCTATGACCAGCTTGAGGAAGCAGTCATAGTAAATAAGCAACGCTTACTGCCGAGTTCTGCTGACAACAGTCCTATCTTGGCCCAGTCCGGACATCTCTCCGAGGCTGGCCATGTCGAGGTCTCAGAACCCCTGGAGGAAGGAGAAACAGGAGACGAAGACCGCCGTTATCTCGTTATGGATATGCGTATTCACATGAATGACGTCAAGGCCGCCGTACCTCTCTTTACAAGGGACATATCCTACATCAACCAGGCACTTGTACGGCCAATTGTCGCCTACATCAACGCCAAGAGAACTTATATTCCGATTTCTTGCCGGATTGTCAAACGGCTCAGCGATTTTGATGGAAGCTGGACCGTCTTTGACTGCGGATTGATGAATGATGCATCCGTTGAAACGTACGATGCATTCGCAAAAGATGTGGAAGATCAGCAGAGCCGCGTGCGTCGATTCAAAAAAGTTGGCTTCTGGACTCTTTCTCTCGCTGTCCATGCGTTGTTCATGGGAATGGCGGGAAATGTCGTTTGATACAAGACCCATTACGAGTTATCTACTCTGCCTTTTAATGCCCCTTCTGTTATTTCCCCCCCTCAGCTATGCTTAATGCACTTGGTGCTCTGGGGAAGTATTGATCAGTCTTTGACCAAGGAACTATTGTAACATAGCGACAGCCCGAGATTCGGGTAGTGTATATTTGGAGCATGGCGTTCAACTGGAAGCTAGATTTTGGGGCGTTGACTGGCTTTTTACGTCGGCAAATCAGCAGTTCTTTACAAGCGAAATGAATGGTCAGACGCACCAGGGCACTGAATAGGCTCGCCCAAAGCGCTCACAGTGTCACCAACATGGAAGAATTAAACACCGCGCGGTACCTTCTTAAGATGGAGGGGGGAAAGGGCATTTCACTTTTATTTTGATGTATGAAACCCATGTTTCAGTCTAATTAATCATCAGGTCCCTCAACTCCATATGCAAGCTCAACACAATTCCCTGAACAAGGCAATCACCCTTGCGGGGACCATCAAACAGCAGGTAGAGGGCTGGGCCAGGAATGCGTCAAAAACAAATAGCGCGTTAGTTACCCTCAATGTGCGAATTAATCCGTTTAAAGCTCTCCTCAATCGTCAAAACATATCCTCTTGACACGTATTACTCCCTTGAACTGCTTCCCTCCCCATGCGTTCCATGGATCATGAACCAGCCCGACGGGGCGATTCTCATCTGACCGGACAGCCAGTTTCTTGAACTGTGTGGTACGCTCCTGTGTGATGCAGCCAGCGCAATTGAACGCGTTGTAAACGGATGCATTTAGATCCTTGAAAACTTAGACCAGCGTTTCCAGGGCTGCACAGGCCAATGAGATATCCACAACAAACCCAGGCGGTTGAGGATCAAGCAGCTGTAAAGTTGAATTTACAAATCGCTTCACATGAAGTCATCACTACAAGGTGGTTAGAAAGAGTAGAACAAATAGCAATTTGACGATGTTGGTACACATACTCTCCAAAGGCATCGTCATCGTACGTAGCCATATCCGTAGTATTGGCACGATTAGTGACGAGGGAGGTCTTGGTTTTGGCTGCCTTGGTTTTCTTGCCTCCCTTCTCAGCCGCCTTCTCTTCCTTCATCTTCTCGTTGCTGAGGCGAGTCAGTGCACTGGCAACTTTCTTAACCTGGTCACTTGAGAGTTCTTTTGCCAAATCTTTTGCAAACTCTTCGAGGAAGAGGCCATAGTGAGCTTTCTTAGTGTGTCCATTAATAATAGGTGCGAGAGTGGTGCGCATGAGTTCAAACTGTTTCTTAGTTTGAGGGTTGAAAAGTGCCAGTGATGCAAGGTTCACAGTCTTGGTAGGATCCTGTTCGTCAACGACAATGGCAGCACCAATAGTTGGGGCCTTGCGGCCGCTACTAATACCGACATCGCCAAAGAGGTCCTCAGCATGGCGTAGATCAGCCTCCTTCTCAGTGAGACGAAGCCTCTCGCGGCGCTCGGCTTCTGTCTCATCGTCTTCGCTTTCTTCGGCGCCTTCTTCGCGCTGGAGAGCTCGGGTGGCTTGGTGTTCGGCAACGCGCTGAGCCTTGGACTTCTTGCTGGCAGCGGCCTCGGCAGCAGCCTTGGCCTTTGCTTCGGCGGCCTTGCGTTCCTTCTCGCGCTCTACCTCAGAATCTTCGGCGGCATCCCAGGAATCGAGGACCTAACACAGATACAAGATATCAGCCCAACCGGATCTACATTTGCGCCCGCGTTACACATAACCATAGTGGGGGTAAGTATTCCACTCACGTCGCTGTTGTCTTCCTCGTCATCGAACTGACGTCGCCGAGTGGCTGTAACGGGAGGAGAAGACGGAGGTGTGCTGGAGTCGCTTTCCTCTTCCTCTGGGGTAAAGAGCGGTCAGCATTATGCAACCCAGGCAAAAGACAGGCATACGAATGCCATTCTAGGATAAGATACAGTCTCCACAGAGCCGCATTGTAGACAACGTCGACTACATCGTAGATCTAGATCTAATACCACGTAGATACGCATTATGGTCGTGCCCAGGGGGTGGGAAAAAATACGCGTAGAAGCCTTACCCCACTGTTTCCTCGGTGCCATGATGTCAAATGTCAGACTGCTTGGATATGCGTCGTGTAACAACGGTTCGGGATGGGAACAATAAGAGCCAGATGACGGCTATCGTCTGGCTGATGCAGTCGAAAGAGGGTTTCTTCTGCGTTTGGCGCAGCGGAGGGCGATCGCAAACCTGGATGCAAGTGGGGAGAGAGGGAAAGAAGTTGGAAGGCGGAGGACGGAATTTTTTTTGCGCGTGTGTGTGTGTGTGTGTGTGTGTGTGTGTGTGTGGTCGCGCGTGAAGGCCGCCTAAACGGGTGGGCGAAGGGAATCGGAAGAGGGGCAACATGGAAAGCGAAGGGAGGGGCGGGCGGCGCTTTCACTTGCTTTGGACGCTACGTCAGGTGCCAGGATGTCCCGCCTGCCAGACACCAAACAGGATGTTGCATGGGCTTTAGGTACCTACCTACCTTCGCGCGCGGCCCCTGTTTTTAGTGACAGTTATGGTAACAAACTGCTATCTTATAATAGATAAAAATTATAATATAGCCCATATAACTATTATAAATTAATTATAAGACAGCACTTTATCACCAAACCTGTTACTAAAAACAGGGGTGGCGCGCCATGGTACCTAACGTAGGTACCTACCTAGGTACCTAGGTACTTAAGTAATTACTACTTTATACAGTAAAAACAGCTCCGAGACGGGGCCAGGCAATCCAAAGTATTATTACGGGCGGCACCAGAGCTTGGCTTCCAGAAGGCAATCTGCCAAACACTCAACCGTTTGGCACAGCATGTGATGTGCAACGGCAGGATTGGTCCGCCTTGTCATTGCAGGGCGGCCTCTCAGGCAGTACGGCCAACGGCTTCAATCTTTCTCTCTGAACACTGGATTGCAGCCTGCCTGCATGTCGTGTCCTTGGAAAATGCACCATTAGTTTCACCTCCCTTGGTCAAGGCCAATACTTTGTTCACGTCTGGTCAGGCGCACAGATAGCAGGACCCAGTGTTTGTATTGCCAGAGTCACAACAGGTCAGGTGCTGCATGTGCCCATTTGTGGTGAAGGGGGGCTGCAAAAACGCATTTTGTGACAGTTGATAATAAGTACCTGGGCGCCCTGCACCTTGGCAGAAAATAAACGGATCGTGCAACTCTGACAGTCGGGTATCGGATAAGAGGATAAGAGGTCTGCAATACCTCCCTACCAAGGTAAGTACACTGTGCTGGTGTGGTTTTCTCAGAACACTTGACGGCATTCAGGATAAAATCGGCATCGTGGACAGGCTGGACAGATACGTAGTAGAGCTGTAGCTGGGTAAGTATGCTTTATTGAACACCAATGCTTATTTGTAACCACCGAAAGTCAAGGAATCAATTATTGTGCTGCGGCCCCAGGCGACTTTCCATCAGGCCACAAATATGGGCAGCTCCAGCAGTATTAGTCTTGGACGTTTCTGCCCAAAGGACCAGTTGCGGGCTTGTGGCCAACTACAAATACCTGGAGTAGGTTAGTTACTTAAGTACCTACCTAGGTAGGTAAGTAAAGTCTAAGTCAATATAAGTACCTTCGCGCGCGGCCCCTGTTTTTAGTAACAGTTCTGGTAATAAAATGCTATCTTATAATAGATAAAAATTATAATATAGCCTATATAACTATTATAAATTCCCCAGGCAGCAAGAACAAGCCTCGACCCCCGGTCACCGGCGCCAACAGTATCACACTGTACACGACCCGGGAAGACCGCGGGCCCGCTACGGAGACCATGACCACAGAGACCCAACCCCCCCCGCCCAACACCCAGTAGATGATTAACATCCTCTACTAGAACGTACGGAAGAATAACTCTAACACACTACTAGCGCTGCGGTACCGTAACGACATTAACATAGTTACGATATAGGAGCCGTCTCTAGCGGGGGACGTAAAGTGGCTAATACACCCAGCCAGTAAGGCCTATAGACTTATATACTTTAGAGGCCGCGCCACGGCGTACGTCCATAAGAGACACGGGACCAAGTCATACACAATTAATAGGGGAACGGACTAGTGTAAAGTAGTCCTAGTAGGGATTAGCATATACTTAATATACTTACTAAGCTAGGAGACTAACTAGCAGACCTTGCTATAAAAGCTTACTAATACTAACCTAGACCCTTAAGCCATCCTAGTTAGAGACTTTAATTTATACTATCCCCTATAGGATAGTAAGGGATATTTATCCTAGGGGTGTGACATACTCCTAGTAGTAATAACGCGGTAGTAACTCGCTCTTATAACGCTATATAGAGAAATAACACGAGATAGTAAGGGCAGAGACCAAGATAGCATAATAGATCTAGCGTAGGCCTTAGAGTCCCTAGACGTAGAATACCTTAGCTAAGTAGTAATAGCGGGATCTGACTATAGGCTATAGCTAATCTAAGTTAATACTAACCTGCCTCTGCTAGACTAGACCCCTAGTCTAAATTAGCGTAAACTTAATAAATACCTAGTACTAGTAGAGGTAGAGACCAGGCTATAACCTAGAGATATAGAGTAACTGCTTAATATACTAGAAGAAGTAGATAACTATGCTAACTAGCTAGTTATATAGATCTAAGTAGTTAGAAACATAGCGGCCTTAAAGTAGGCGTAGGGCTTTTGCCCCTAGCTAGCATAGTAGATAGAGGAGGTTTAACTAGTAGTAAAAGAAATAGTAACTACCTAGTAATACTAGGCACTTAATAAAACTAAAAATAACTACTAATACTTAGCTAAGGCAGAGGTAGCGTAAACCTGAATTATTAGATATGTAAGGCAAAGCGCCTAGAGAAAGGCGGTAGATAAGGCAAAATAAGGTAACTATAACCTATAGGCCCTAGAAAGATAGGCTAGGCTATAATGCGGTAAAAGGCTAGAGGACGCCCGCATACTACCCCTTATACATACTAGGGCTAAGGAGGACATGCTAGTAACTATATATATAGAAAAAGCGGATATATTAGTAGAGGGATTCTTCCTAGAGACCCTAGCTATAGCTAAACTAGTAGATAACCTAACGTTCCCTAACCTTAATACCATACTAGTCCTAGATAGTGCCTGCTTCTCCCCTAAGGAAATAGAGAGCGCCTTATACTATATACTAAGCTAGAAAGCCCTAGGTAAGGATGGCATCTCTATAGGCCTTATTAAGGCCTATAGCCTAAGAGTAATCTAAGCTATTATAAACCTAACTAATATAGTAGTAGTAACTAGGCATTACCTATAGTAGTTCTAGTATATAGATATAGTAGTAATCTATAAAGAGGGAAAGATAGATAAGGAAATAGCTATACCTAAAGGCTAGAGACTAATCTTACTACTTAACCTAATAAGTAAGGTAATTAATATAGCGGTAATAAGGCAGCTTATAGCTAAGGCTAAAGAGAGGCACCTACTACTAGAAACCTAGATAGGTAACTAGAAGGGCAGGTCTATAGAAACAGTAGTTAAGTATCTTATTAAGCTTATATATATAGCCTAGAGCTACTATAGCATTATATTAGTAGTATAGCTAGACTTCTTAGTAGCCTTTAATACTATAAGCTATAATTATATAGTATAGACCCTAATTAACTAAGGGTTCCCCCTATAGCTTATCCGTATTATCTAGTTATTCCTCTCCTTATATATAGTATAGATCTAGCTTAAGGGAGCTATATTAAAGATATATAATATTAAAGCTAGCACCCCCTAAGGGTTACTAATATCCCTAATACTCTTTATCCTCTATACTACCTTACTCTTTGCCTAGCTCTAGGAATATAAAGGCATATAGCTAGTAGGGTATATAGATAATGTAAACATAGCCGCTATTAGACTTAGCATAGTTACTACCTAGTACCGCCTTAAGGCCGCCCTATATACTGCCTAAGAATAGGCAGATAAGATAGGTATAAAGTTTAATCTAGCTAAGTATAGACTAATCTACTTCTACTAGAAATAGAGAGTAGATATAACCCCTATCTATATTAGTACTATAATAATCTAGCCCTAGTAGATAGTTAAGATCCTTAGTATCTATCTATACTAGAAACTCTAATAGGGAGAATAATAGAAACGCCTACTAGTAAAGGCATAGTAGTAACGCCTTACCCTTACTATACTTATAGTAATAGTATAGAGATACTATTTTTTAGAGGCTAGGGTACTCTATATATAAGTTATCTATAGTATACTTACCTATAGCTCTAATATCTATTATATCCTATTAGAGCCTAGGGAAAACCTATAAGGGATAGCCTAGGCCCTAAGTAAGGAGCAGTTAATATGCCTCTAGGTCATAGCTAGCGTATATAAGGCTACCCTAATCTATATACTAGAGATAGAGATAGTAGTACCCCTACTTAACCTCTACCTAAATAAGAAAGTATACTACTTTAAGGAGAAGCTTAAGGCTAGTAGTATAGTAGCCTGCCTCTAAATTGCTATTATATTAGTAGCCTAGGTCCTTAAGTAAAGCAAAGCCCCCTAGAGGAAACTAAATTAAGAATAAAGGGAATAGTAGTATAGATAGGCTACCTTAGGCCTAGGCCTCTTAGTAATAGAAATAGAATAGAAGATAAGATAGGTAATAGTATAGAGGGCTATAGTATAGTACTACCTATATACTAGCACTAAAGTAACTATAATGCTCCTAATATTTAAAGGCTATAAGGAAATTACTTATAGGCATAAAGATCTTACTAAATATGAATTATTAGCCCTTACCTAGGCCTATATAGGTAAGCTAGGCCTTAATACCTTCCTCTTTAGTTAGAAGGTCTGTAATATAGCCTTGCCCCTATACTAATATAGAATCGGTATAGAGGACGTTACCTATATAGTACTTAGCTGCCCTCTATATAACTCTACCCTACGCCTATAGTCTATAGCGCGCCTGCTCTAAGACCGCTAAGACCTTAATATAGCCCTAAACTATAGAGATACTGCTAAGGAAATTACCTATTAGATCCTTATAACTAGGTAGCTGACCTAATTCTGCCTATCTAACTAGTTAGACCTTAAGTAGTATATAGAGAAGGCATGGCATCTAGAAGGCTCTAACCCGCTGCTAGTCTGTCTCCTAGGGGAAGACCCTAATAAGAGAGAACTATACTATAACTAAGCTAGGCCTAGCCCTAATAAGGGGATAACCTATCCCTACGCTAGGGCCATAGCCCCTAATAGCGCTAAGGTTATTATAAGTTACTAAGAATAGAATAGATAAGATACTATAGTAGAGCTAAACTAACTATATACTAGCCTTTTTATTATAAGCCTACTTAAAAACTATTAAAATAAATAAAAAATAGCCCTAAGGTAGTATCATAAAGTCCCTAAGGTAGCCCCTATAGGGCCGCCTCTCCTATTACCTTATCCTCCCCCCCCTCCCCTCTATCCCTATCCTCCTTATTACCTGCCTTATAGGCAGCGCGGGTAAAGTATAGAATCATAATAGTATTTAAACACTATATTTAGCTTAGTATTACCTATAATATAGTTACTAACTCTATATACTAAGCTACGTTATTAATACGGGTCTATACTATATCTAGTAAGGCTACCCCCCTACTAAAGATACTACTACTAATAGTAAGTATAGATAAGCGCGGCATTACTAGTACTATAGTAGCACTAGTCTAGGCATAGATTGTATTATTAGTAGTTATTAGGATATTACTAGGAAGAGACTAATAAAGTTAGTTATAGTACTATATTAGGGTAGGGATAACTTATATATAGCTCTATATTATAGAAAGTTTTTATAGTATTTAATAGGGCTAGGATAGCAGCTTTCTGCTTATTATTAACGCTTAGCTACCTCTATATTAGCGCTATATGCTTAATATAGGGGTAGTACTTATAGCATAGTACTGCTTCTTACTATTAGAATATTACTAGTAGGTACTCCTAGTACCTTACTAGATTAGTAGTAGTGCCTAGGTGGAATAAGATTAGATACTTACTAGTAGGGTTTTTATAGATAATAAGGTCAGCCTTTATAGGGATAATAGTCTTCCCCCTTATAGTTATAGTAAGTATGCTTTTTATAAAAGTATATAGGCACTAGATATAGGACATATAGGGCAGATCTTTATCTATACTATACTATTAAGGTAGGTTAGCTATAGTACTATAGCTATACCTTAGTAAGGACTACTTACTAGTTTTTAAGATAAGGACTAAGTAGGTATAATAGGAACGCTATTAGTATAGATTAGGGTTAGTATAGGGGTAGGGGTTAGGACCTTAATAGGGGCTTTAATAGGGATATTAATAATTTTAATAGGAGTATTAGATATATTAACTATAATAGTAGTTAATATAGCGCTATTATACTAGAAATAAAATAACTTACTAGTAGCTATATAGATAAGGGGTAGGGAACTTATATAATAAGCACTAAGGTAAGAATTAGTAACTACTATAGGACCGCGGCAGCTAAGCGCTAGAATAGCCTAGGCTACTAAATAGGAGACCTTCTTATACCTTAAGAGGATAGTGCTAAGGAAGGAAGAAAGGAGGCCTTAAAGGGGGAAAAGAGGCTCCTTATATACCTAGGGGCAGAGGTAGTTAAGGGAAATAGCAGAAAGATAGGTAAAAGGAAAGTAAATAAGATATTAAACTATAGAAGAGGCCAGAGCGGCCTAGGGGTAACCCTAAGTAACTACTATACCGGCCCTACCTATAGGGATAATAGGAGGGATACTAGAGATTAATAAAAGGCCCCTCCTAAACCTCTATAATAAGCCTAATAAGAGACTAATATAGCCCTAGTTAATATAACTCTAATTAAGCATAGTTATAGTAATAACCTAGTATAACCTATACTAGTAGATATCTAGTATAGGACCCCTATAGACCTAAAGAGGAGCTATAAAGGACCTAATTAAACTATAACCCTTAATAAATATAATAATAGTACTTAGATAGTGCGGCTTATACTAGCTATAACCTAACCTAAGACCGTAGATTCCCTATACTAGATACTAAGAGTGCCTAGTTTATAGCATAGTACTAGGCATATATAGATTCCTATAGACATAGTATATATTATACTAACTAACGCCTAACCTAGTGCCTAAGAGGCTCTGTACTAGGACGCGGGGAGTACCTAGGACATAGTATAGTACTAGGCATATATAGATTTTTATAGATATAGTACGCATTATACTAACTAATGCCTAACCTAGTGCCTAAGAGGCCCTATGCTAGAATACAAGAAGTACCTAAGACATAGCATAGTACTAGGCATATATAGGGTTTTATAGACATAGTATATACTATACTAGCTAATACCTAGCCTAGGGCCTAGGAGACCTTATACTAGGACTAAGTAGGTAATAGTTTAAGGGACCTATTATAAGATAGTTAGAAGAGACCTAGAGAGGCAACCCCTTATGCCTACTATAAGGAGGGAAGCCCCTATCTAGACCTTATATACACATACTTTAGCCAGGACTAGACTCCTAGATATAGGGCTAGCATTATAGAGCTATATTTTAATATGAAGGGTAGACGCCGCGGCCCCGCCTTAGGGCCGCGGAGGCAGAAGTAGAGACTGCGGAAGGTTTTCCCCCCTTAAAGGGGTTTTTCCTCTCCGAAGGTAATAACCAATATACTAGATACTAGCCTAGGTAGCTTCAGTCTATATAGGGTAGCTAGAGTAAATAAACAATAATAATAACAACTATTATAAATTAATTATAAGATAGTACTTTATTACTAAACCTGTTACTAAAAACAGGGGTAGCGCGCCATGGTAGGTACCTACTTAAGTACCTACCTAACTTACCTAGGTACCTAGGTAGGTAGAAGTAAGTACCTAGGTACTTAGATCTCACTGCCCGGGCCTACGCGCGCGGTCCCTGTTTTTTGTGACAGTTCTGGTAACAAACTGCTATCTTATAGTAGATAAAAATTATAATACAGCCCATATAACTATTATAAAATTGATTATAAGACAGCACTTTGTCACCAAACCTGTCACTAAAAACAGGGGTGGCGCGCCATTAGGTACCTAAACTTAGAGGAGGGGCCAATATTAATGCATCACCCCGCAAGGTACTGCATTGATTGCTGTACGCTACTCTGCATTACTTACAAAGTAAGCTACTTAAAAGTATTAGGTATTAGGTAATAGTTAGCAGTGATTCAGCTCCAAGCAGATTCATGCCGAATACCGGACATGGCACAATGACCAAGTCCTCAAAATAGCCCCTATGCAAATACTACCAGACCGTACGCCTTTTCGAGCACTGTGCCACGTTTGACATTCATCGCCTACATCCAACTGTATGTACTTAGGAACAAGAGACAGACTTCCACACGCGTTGCATTCCCTGTATTGGAAGTGAATGCTTGTCATTGTTGTGGCCAGGTATCTAGCGTACTTGCACCCCCAGGCAAGCCGCCATTGAATCTAGAGCATTGGAGGTTGCCGAATTAATAGGAGGTTCGCTGAAATATTATGCCTGTACTGATTCTCTCCTACTCTGAGTTGCTGCCAGCAGGAAAAAAAAGACATCGGACTGAGAAGCAGCCAGATGGCCCACTCTACTAGCAGCCTGATAGTGGCAGTTCTTTTATTAGTTTCAAGCCACGGTGCACTTATGCTCCGCCTACCACAGGCCCTCTGGTGTGGAACCTACCAGACGACAATTTGAGTCACAACAGCTTTTGACGTGGGAAGAAAAGTTCAACCCGCGTGAGGAAGCCTTCATGACAGCTCGCTCAACCACGCCTTTTAGCCTTCCCTTCAGTATTTCAGCTTCTCTTCGTCCGCGACGACCGTTGTACCAGGCTAGACGCCCTTTCAATCCTCTCCTCCAACGCCCACCTTTCTCGACGAGTCGCATTGCAACCCCCACCAGTCTCTTTACAGCCCTGAACAAACCGACTAGCCGTCGCTGTGGTTCGGCATCTGGCCACACTTCTCAGTCTTGCATATCTCGGACGATAACTACCGCTACCATGGCTCAATCGAACATCATAAGTCAGCTGGCCCAGAGGGTGGAGGGTTTGACAATCAGTGGTCTGGTACAGAAGTACCCAGATGCCCACCCTGATATCAATCCTCTTGACTTGTACAGGGCACATCTTAGTGATCTCATGTCAGAAATTTCCGGTGTTGAAACCTCCATCATCTATCCTGTTGTCATGTGGACCCAAGGTCTGGACAAGGGGGACTTTGTCATCGCAGTTCCCGCCCTCCGTATCAAAGGCAAGAAGCCCGATGTTCTGGCCCAGGAATGGGCTGACAAGGTGCGTTTCATCCTACATTTCTTGATTTTCCTGGCATGAGCTTATTCTAACAATACGGACTACTCTAGTTTCCCGAGAATGACGCTCTGTTCAAGAAGCCTACCCTGAGCGGTCACTTCATGTCATTTTTTGTCAAAGGAGAACCCCTTGTCCAATCAATCATTCCACTCGTGAGGAAAATTGGAAAGGATTTCGGTCGGTTTAATATGGACATATGCCGCAACTCAATAGACTGATTGCCACAGGTAAAAATCGATTCAATGGTCTTCGTGACCCAAAAGACCCGACCTCCGGCCAGAAGCGCATTGTATGTTCCGTACCAAAATGCAGTCATTCATCAGCCTACTCACGCCGGTTTAGATTGTTGAGTTCAGCTCCCCCAATGTTGCCAAACCGTTTCATGCCGGCCATCTCCGGTCCACCATAATTGGTAGTTTTATCGCCAACCTTTACGAGGCCAGCGGTTGGGACGTTATCAGGATGAACTGTCAGTATTGCCTAATGGGAACCGATTACAATACAATGAGATATGATCGCTGACTGTGACTCGTAGACCTTGGAGACTGGGGAAAGCAATACGGGCTGCTGGCTTTGGCATACGAGAGAAATGGAGATGAGGAAGCGCTCAAGAAAAATCCAATTGATCACCTCTTCAAGCTCTACGTTCAAATTAATGCAGAGATGAGCGCTGAGAAGGAAACTATCGAAGCGCAAAAGAAAGAGGGCAAGGATGTCAGTGCCTTGGAAGCCAACAGCCTTGATGAACAGGCCCGCAAGTACTTCAAGCGCATGGTAAGATGAGGCAGTTTCTGCATTCCTTCGCTCACAACTGAAGATTGGCTGCTCTAACGGTTCTCCAAATTAGACCGATAGAGATGAGACTGTTCTAGCTCAATGGCAGCGATTCAGGGACCTCAGTATCGCCCGATATAAAGGTATGTGGCTGATTGGCTGCGGTGGCATTTCAAGCAATTCCCGCCACTCCATACTAATCCCCAATCGACCCGCGTTTGCTCAAAAATGACATGTTTTGACACCATTTTAGAAACCTACTCTCGCCTGAATATTCAATTTGATGAGTTTAGTGGTAGGTGCACCAACGTTACTTCGCTTCAACACTTTATTGGCTAAACTTTAGGATAGGTGAAAGTCAGGTATCGGAGGAGTCAATGGCAAAAGTGGCCGATGAGATGAAAGAGAAGAATGTCTCTCGAGAAGATCAGGGCGCCGTTCTTGTCGATTTTACGCAACTCCTCCCAGGCAAAGAAGGAAAAAGACTTGGAACTACTGTTCTTCGGTATGGAAACTTGGCTGTTAATTTGATAGGGCAGAACGCTGACTCCACGATGCAGAAAGCGAGACGGCACCGCACTCTATTTGACTCGTGATGTTTGCGAGTTGCTTGGACGCGTACGTTTTGTAAATCTTTGCTCTTGCTGCGCATGCTCGGAAATAGCCACATGTTTGCTAACAATCCAGATCAACAGTATGAGAAGTACAAGTTTGACAACATGATATATGTAGTTGCTAGCCAACAGGACCTCCACCTGAAGCAGCTCTTCCAAATCATTGAACTGCTAGGCTATAATGATATTGCCAAGAAGTGTCAGCATGTCAATTTCGGGCTGGTCCTTGGCATGAGCACTCGAAGGGGAACCGTCAAGTTGTAAGTTTCACCGCCTTGCACAACTCTTACATTGCATGGGCGCAGCGCGCGCTGACGACCACGGTAATTAGTTTGGATGATATCCTGAAAGATTGCGCGGATCACATGCACGAGACCATGAAGAAGAATGAGGAAAAGTATGCCCAGGTCGAGAACCCAGAGGCCACGGCCGACACATTGGGCATCAGCAGTGTCATGGTTCAGGATATGAGTGGAAAGAGGTGAGTGACTCGCATAGCCCAGTATCCCAAGTAGCTAATCATTTCATCCAGGATCAACAACTACACTTTCAACATGGATGCCATGACTTCTTTTGAAGGTGATACAGGTCCCTACCTCCAGTATGCCCATGCCAGACTCGGCTCCATCAGGCGCCGCGCAAAACTCACGGATGAGGACTTGGACAGCGCCAACTTGTCCCTCCTGACTGAGGACCATGCTGTGAATATTGTACGAATGCTGTCGCAATGGCCCGACGTTTTACAGAATACACTCAAGACTTTGGAACCAACCACTATTCTCACGTATCTGTTCAAGATGACTCATGTCATCAGCAGCAGCTATGACCACCTGCAAGTTGTTGGTAGCGAACGAGAGGTGATGAAGGCCCGCATGGCGCTGTACGACGCAGCACGAACCACACTGGCCAATGGAATGCGCATTCTTGGGTTGACTCCGCTCGACAGGTAAGCAATGTACCGAACATGTGCCCCCTAGATATCCATGCTAACGCGGCGTCAGGATGTAAATGGGGACCCATTCCTTGTCCAAGATCAAAGACTGTGGCAGTGATGCTGCAGACTAAGGGATCATGCTTGGCAGGATAACAGGGCAAAGAATCAAGAAATAGAACTATCAGGGTCATGCCTGAAGCCTGGGGTAGAAAATATAGGGTACATGTTAATGAGTGCTTCGTGAGATGATGCAACTACACGTGCGTGTCCCATGCCAAACTCATGGCAAAGTTAGCCCAGAGCAGCTGGAAGCGGGATTTGAGAAGGTTTTGGTCCCCGTCGGGTCCTCGTTGGGTCCTCGTATTCTTGAGATGATATCTATTTTGCGTGGAAATGGTGATGATGACTCACAGTGCCCCAAGACCCAGTTTCTGTTGGTGGATCTTCTGGCCACCCCGGGACTTGTGAGGTCGATGGTTGGTGAGGATGCACCACTGCTATGAGCATAAATTTACCAAATGTAAATGGCATTGTCTTTTATAGCTCAGAAAGAAGCAATACAAATTGGAGACACGCACAATATGTGGTGAAAAGTTGGTCCTTGGATACATAGGGCGACGCAAAGGCCGAACTCGGCGCCATATTGAACAGAGAGGTTGGATCATGGCTGGTGTTCAATGTTTGCAGCAGGCTTTAATACGGGATGTATTGCAGTGTGGTACAATGTGGGTATGCTACTTGCAAGTGGGCATCGGGGATTCGGGCATACAGGCTTATGGGTAGAGAGGAGATGACTTATGAGCCGCCAACGAATGAAGAATGTGAGCATTGGTGAAAAGTCAGCGAAGGCACATGATGACCCAAAATTGTACTCCGTACAAGTCCTTTTGATGACGGAGAGTTGTTTCATGGTCCAGCGCGACGGGATGACTCGGAATGGGCTGGTTGATATGATAAAAGCAATTGATACCACCATGTGCAACGCAGTTGAGCACATGACCCACCCAGCGTTGGTGGGTTAGGTGCCTTTGGCCATGTCCGAAAGATCCCGACCCTGCTGCGGCATTCATTGACTATTATCAGAAGGCACGGCGGCCCAGATTGACATTTGAGCAGTTTTCAACCCACGGTCCGATGGCCGAAGGCCCGGAGCTTGCATGGCGATTCCGACCCGTCTTCGTCTGGTTTTATTTTCCGCCCGAATTGGAATAGCTTGATTGCTTTTTAATGCCTGCAATTTGTGCCTGTCTACAGGCTGTGAGGCTCCTGGATCGCTGATGGATTGCCGGTTACTGCCAAGAGCGTTATGCTGGGATGCCCGCGACTTGTCGCAGCCCAGCCAGTCGTATAAGACAACACCCCCTTCGCCTGTGTTTGTAGATGGAACATTGGAGCTTTGTTTTTGAGGGTTCAGAATTTGAAGACACAGCAACAACGCGAGATCAACCTCTCGCTATCCACCAACTGTCAATTGGCCGCACAGTGATACGTCAGTCGAGCATCGACGCCGTATTCCAGCCAGCCTCCTTCCATGATTTCACCCACGGTCCAAAGTCGAGTTCATGCGTCGCGGCAGGCCGCCAAACTGGCGCGGTCTGTCAACCATGCTCTCATCGGATCGCCGCTTGGTCTCCGGCTCACCTGCGTCCCCGTAGTCCAGCATCACCAGGGAATCACCTCACCGCGGCTCTTTTCCGCCACGCGTAGGAACCGTCTCCGAGACTTCTTCCCAGCCAAGGACACGCCACACATCCTCAAAACAAAAGCAGCATGGCCTCATCCCGGATATACCATGGAGGAGATGTTGGCCGTGGAACCTGCCCACCGCAAGCCCCGAAACTTTAGCGACTGGTGGGCATGGAAGATTGTTCGCTTTGCCCGGTACTGGATGGACAAGGCAACGGGCATGGCCAGGGAGCAGCAAGTCGACAAGAAGCATCCTACTACATCCGTGGTGGCAGAGAAGCCACTCACCGAGGCCCAATGGGTACGTGCAGCCAACGCTTCCCCTGCTGCGCGAGGAGAAGGCGTCAGTGAGCAAGTGTTGCGTTCGGGCAGGCTGACCCGTGTCTGTATAGCTCATCCGCTTCGTCTTCCTCGAGAGCATCGCCGGCGTCCCGGGAATGGTGGGCGGCATGCTCCGTCATCTCAGCAGTCTCAGGCGCATGAAGCGCGACAACGGATGGATCGAGACCCTGCTCGAGGAGAGCTACAACGAACGAATGCACCTGCTGACATTCATGAAGATGTGCGAGCCCGGATGGTTCATGAAACTCATGATCATCGGTGCCCAGGGCGTCTTTTTCAACGCCCTCTTCGTCACGTACCTCTTGCACCCTCGTATCGTCCACAGATTCGTCGGATACCTCGAGGAAGAAGCCGTCCACACATACACGCGGGCTATCCGCGAAATAGAAGATGGCCACTTGCCTAAATGGGCTGATCCCAAGTTTGAAATTCCCGATATTGCAGTTCATGTAAGTCCCCACAAAGGCAGCCAGCCTGAAGAAGGCAGCGAGGAATACATGTGCTGACACGGCTTTCTTTCTGGTGTCGTGTAGTACTGGAACATGCCCGAGGGCAACCGTACCATGAAGGACCTAATCTTGTACATCCGAGCTGATGAGGCTGGCCACCGAGGAGTCAACCACACGTTTGGCAACCTCAATCAGAAGGAGGACCCCAACCCTTTCGTGAGCACATTCAAGGACCGCGAGGTACCAAAGCCGTCGTTAAAGGCGGCTGGTTACGAGCGATCCGACGTCATTTGAGAGTAGACATGTTCAAGCATAACAATGGCGCCCTATTTAGATCCCTGTACGATTAGAAGCACAATTTGGACGCATTAGTCTCAATAATACTACCATGTCCTAGAGTCGCCCGACTCTTTACTCGCAGCCAAAAGCGTCGAGGCAAAATGTCTTGGTATCCGTTTCAGGTGAATGGGGAAGTCAAGTCACATGGCGACCTTCTGGTTACGAATGTCGCTGTTACATCTCAGGACCCAACCAAGGGTTGTTGAAGGGCAAGTTTACACGTACCAGAGTTTGTTTCCTCTTGGAGGCCTCAAGTGCACCTCCAGCCATTCAGCAGATTGCGCCCCTGCAAAGAGCGAGAGGCTGGATCCACGCTTGGACCCAGAGCAGTATTTGCCATGTCTAAAAAGTGCCGGTGCCGCGAAACACACAATCTTGCTCACGGGGGTGCAACCAGAAGCACGATTGTATTTTCTTGATCCCGTCCCCTGGGTACAAATACGCCCTGCGTCTAAATTCACGCCGAATTTCACCAGGCCCAAAACGCGCGTTTGCAAAGATCCTTGGCCTACTGGATTGTCCGATCTGCCCCCCCCCCCCCCCACCCCCCATACGATCTGTTGAGTTATTAGCGCCAACTGGACATGGCCCCAAAACATCCTTGCATTTCAATGGGTCAGAAATACGTTCAAGGTTCAGAGCGGCGGGCTGTTCCCATTCTTTTTTCGAAAGTGGCTTGAAGAGGGAGGCTATGTCTTTTTCTTCAGAGATGAAACTCGAGTAGCCACTGTCGTCCCGCCTGCCGCATGGCAGTTACGTGGGGCGATGCGTGGTGCCTGAACATCGGCATGGTATTTTTAGAAGCCTGACGACGTCATATCGCCGAACAGGTATCTGGTGCTCATGCAGGGTGTTAATGCGTATCAGACAACGCAAAGCCATGGTATGGGAAAGACCAATCAAGATGATGGCCTGAACCGAAGTCAATAGCGGCCATCCCTTCCCAAGAAGGGCGGCATGCGAGTACATGTCCTTGGGCAGGATTGAAGCCCAATCTGCGGTTGGCGATACCTGCCGTGTCTGCACCGAAATGGAATCAATTAATCCAAAGGGGATGGAGCAGCTCCACCAGAGGCGACTGTGTCCACAGGGCAAGGGGCTATTTTTGGCGTCGTCGCGTCGTCGTCGTCAGTCAGTCGCACAGTTCTCGACTAGCCAGCACTTGATGAGTTGGCATCCGTGAGGGAGTTCTGGAAGCTTGAGCCCAGGGCTTTTCGGATCCAGGTCGGTTGGACCCACTCGTCTGAAATGGCAGGCATAGGGCTGTCCTGATGCCAACCAAACGGGGCTATGCTTCAGTCAGCCCGCATCGTCCTATCCGCACCCCAGTGGTTTCATTTATTACGGAGGAAAACGTACTGTATGCCTGTGCGGCACTGATGCATCCCGCTCGGCGATTGATACTGCCCTTGCTGTTTCCCACGACTCAAATGCTTGGCGTCGTGTTGAACGGCCAGAACCCCCCCCCAGAAGGAAACACAGATTGACCACCAGCCGGGATTTTCAGAGCATCAGCGGTCACTTGCCACGACAAAATGACGCCAACTCTTGGGATGCAACTGACCAGCAGCAATCGCTGCAGTCATTTGTTACCCTGACACTGTACGGAGTGATTGATCCAAGTTGATGGACCCGAAGTCTCGGCCGAACATTGACTGGGTCCCCTGGCTGAGATGTGTACCTTTACTATATTACGTTGGTCGTTGGTCGTTGGCCGTTGTGTATACACGAGACCTCAAAGGGTCTGTTCTTTCATCGCTTACATGCAGGCGCATGGCCCGGGCGGCCTAGTGCGGTGACAGCAGCATGGTCAACCCATACTGGATGTTGCATGCTGCGTCAAATTGTTACAAGCCTGTCGGGAGGTAGCCTGAAATTGCTGATGCTGGAAGACTGACGAGACATGATGTTATTACTATCGCCCTCCTCTGCACGACCAACCGGCCATTTTACGACAACCTGCCCCGAAATAAGCTCCATCAGGTATTTCATAGTCTGATTCGCTCAGGACATGGGAGTCTACAATGCAGCTTCACCGCATGCCCTGAGCCTGGCTATCCGTTCCTCGCTGCTACTGTCATCTTGTAGGCGTGGCAGCAGGAACCCAGTAGTTTTCGGTTAGTTTCCGGCCAAAGTGGGGCACATGGGTTCCTGGCCAAGATCGTTGCGCCATGCCCAATACAGCTGTGTGCCTTGCCAGGCAGACTCGAATTTTGAGCGGCGATTGCCCAGCCTTGAATCCCCGGTAGGTTCGACTCTG
The DNA here is from genome assembly GCA_020975405.1 of Keithomyces neogunnii. NCBI lineage: Eukaryota > Fungi > Ascomycota > Sordariomycetes > Hypocreales > Clavicipitaceae > Keithomyces > Keithomyces neogunnii. The sequence continues at coordinate 3,823,517 of JAIOWQ010000003.1, read as the reverse complement.
GGAACCATCGTTTTCTTTCATTGGATCGACGCCGTAAGATTAGGGCACAAATGAGTCGAGGGCCTGTCGGGTGCAATACATACCTGAACTCATTATTCCCTGCCATGCCCAGCCTTGCTTCATTCCGAGATTCCCCGGTGACTGGACAGGCAAATGGTTTATCCCAATTGCCTGATATCAATTTCCCAGAGGTGACCAATCACTAGAAGTTAGTCCTTCTCTTGACATTGCTGTCCACGCTTCCGTGGTCAATTGGTCTGATGTTGCTTCGTAACCATACTGCACCTATTACAGGCGTTAAGCAGTTCAGCTAGCCCATTAGGAACCCTGCATTTCGGTGACTCCTCGCGTGACTCGGTGACCTGCGGCCGCTGAGAGGTAGCTGTAATAAGTTTGGAATTGCCAGTTCACGCTTCTCTGACCTTGGGGGCCTAGCAGAGGCTTGGCCATTGCGTCATTGTACCCGCATCCGGAGGAGTCAACGCAGCAATATACCTCTCGCGTCTTGGCTCATTCGCGGAGAAGGAGTATTGACCCAGCAGTTATTGTTCTAAACCAGCGTGCTTCAAGAGAACAGATGTACGGAGTACGCATGGTCTCAGCGGATCATGCGCCGTTAAGTAAAGTTCCCAATTCCCACGAGTCCGTACTTGCTCTATATCCAAGGGATGGACTAGCTCCAGTCGCCGCACATCATTTGATCGCTGGCTACCGAATTCGCACAAAGTGCTAATTACCTACCTAGGTAGTGTCTGGCATAGCCTAAGTGGTGCCAAGTAGCCACTCGAGAAGTTATCTTGGCTTATTTTAAATCAATGGAGAAACACAATTGTCTCCTTCGTCCATGCCGAAGCGAAGGAACAATGAACCAGGCGGCAACAAGCATGAAAAAAACCCAAAAGGGTATCCCCCGAGTGTAAATACGAAAGGCCCTGAAGCTGTGTTGCGGGGTCCTTAATCAAGTACCTAGGTAGCTTTGGACATGCCAGGCACGATACATAAAGTATCTTCCCAACCGTTTTAAGCTGGTACGAAGCTGCCTTTTGGAAAAGCTTGTACGGAAGAGGGCATTCGATGCCCCTTGTCGGAAAGTCACTGCGAGTCCGGATGCACTGTGCTTGCTCTTGCCCCACTGTTCCACGTTGCACCGCCTCACGCCGGCGCCTCCGACCAGCTAGTATGCATGAAACGGGCAAGCAAATAAATTCAGGGAAATAATCCAAGAAGTGACAATAGTGAGAGACAGACGACGTGTTTGAGAGATCGCTCAATCTTAAAGAGTTTGAAGTCGTATGCAGTCATCCGATGAAGCAAGAGTCTGGAATCGCATCACGCTGTCACGCATTTCGTCGTACAAACTATCTCGTAGCATATACCGCCACACCTCTCGGTCTTTCAAATCTGTCCTGTATGCAGGGCCCCACTGACAGATGATGTGGCTTATGGTTCCAGTAGTCTCAATGTCTGATTGCACGGCACCAGTCTCACCTGCCTTGTGCATTGACCAGACCAGACCATGCTCTTTTGAGCGCGTTGCGGATTTTGACCCCCCCCCAGCCTGTCGTTTTGACCCCTCCTTCCTTCACAGTCAGCGACGAGGTCAACACCTGGGAACATCCCGCCAGCCCTACACCGTATGCCCTTCTTCATTTATTCTCTACCTCTTTTCCAAACCTTCGCCCTGTCCACACCTACGCGCCGGCGCCTGCGCATTCTCCTTCCAAATACACGCCCCCCCTTACCGTCTTTGCTGTCTCTCCACTTTGTCTTGCTGTTACATGTCAACGGTCGGCTCCGCGGATGTAAACGGCCACCTGAATCGCCGCTACTCTACTTCGTACATAATACTCTCGACCCGTGGGCTTGATAGACAGACACGCCCAAGCAAACAGCAACTTACAGCGCCGGTCAATATAACAACATCCTTGAGTCTCACGCCCCTTACTCTGCCCTCAACTTTTATCGCCGAGCTGCCCTTGTCCAACGTCCAAGACGGGGCTGCAGCAGGCAAAATCACCGTCTCGCACCACTTTCTCGCGATCAACCTTGACAGGGTGTCCTGTACCGCATTTATTCGCTGTACTTTGGCTCACTCGCACGTCTCGTAGTGCTGCACAGCCCCTTGGTGCCCCCTCGGCTGCCAAAGGCTGCCTTGGGGAAGTCTGCCTCGCGATTATTATTATACACACCACTTCTCTCATCTAGATGGACCAACGGGCCCACCACGGCCGGTCGCCCTCGACTTCTGGCAATGAGAAGCTGCCTCATATAAACCAATCCGGCCTCTCGCCCTCGGCAAGTGGCTTTGGGGGCTCCGAAGACTCATCTTCTGCCGGGCTGGGTCTCGATCTTGATGCTGAACCACAAGAACAGCACTCGGATCTGGCATTTACCGGAGCTTCGGATTCTGGCTTCGACGCTTTTGGTCCCAATACCGACTTCCTCAGTTCGCAACACGTCTCTTCTCAACCAGCATTTAGCCAAGCCAGTGTCTCCGATCCAACCGTGTTTGATCCTAGCCACAGCTTCGGTCAACAACCGACGTCCACACGAGCTGCCGACAGCGCATTGTCATTTGATGCCCAAGCTCAGTCGACTGCTGCGTACCTGTCGCCAAATCTCAACGACGGGGACTTTTCTCTGTTCCCCTCGAGTAGCCACGGAGACCACTTCAACACCCCGCTCTTCGAGCAGTCGAGTCTCAACCCAAACGATATCAACATGACGTCGCCCCAATCCCATCACACACCTACTCCTCCAACCCTTCTTCAGCCAGGTTCTGCTCACCAGTCACCTTCCTTCAGCCAACACCATCAGTTCTCGTCTCCTCAAAGCAGTCACTCAAGGAATGTCTCGCTCGGACCTGAAGCCGCTCTGCTACCAAGCCAGGTTGGCGACTGGACCCAACCCCAGTTCCAAGGCCATCGACGCAGTCCTTCAGAATATTCAGATGTTTCTTCCGTCTCACCATCTCCAAATCTCGTGAGCGCCGACTCGTTCGATGATCACTCGGGCCACTCGCCTTTGCAAAGAGCCTCAGATGGTAGCCTGTACCAAGACGTTTTGAACATTGAGTCCTTTAGCATCGGCGACGGCACTCAGCACGGCCGCAGCCCTTCTCATAGCCCTGCCATCAGCCCTAGAATTACTCCCCAGCAGATGCCAGAGATGCATCAAGCGGCATTTGGCCTGGCACCGCCTGTCAGTGGCTTTGGCGTTGGTATGGGCTACGCTGGCATGCAGCCCGCCAACAACCCATTTCCTTCTCTACCTTCTCAGGACCGAAGCGATATGTCTCACATGGCACCTCCGGCTATCAATATTGACTTTGCCCCTAACAATGCGAAGCAAGGCCCCTATGAGCCGACCAAATCTCACATCGATCAAGATTCCCTCACCCCGCCTGACAGAGGTATGTGCTTCCAATGTCGCATAACAAACTTGCTCTTAGTATCTTTGTAACTTTAATGGTCAAGTCTAATTGTATTGCTCAGGTCGGCCCAAATCACGCCCGCGATCTGTTACGGACCCCTTTCATCCTGGTGGCGTAGCTCTGGGTCGACCTCAAAACTCCGCAAGCCTTTCGCCAACACCTGATATGACTGCACGATCCGAGTCCTCCAGGTCGCTGTCCCCCCTGGACAGACATGCTACCTCGTCGCCATCACGTAGACGCCAGTCTACGTCTTCAGTTCCCAACAACGTGATCGCACTTCGCTTAGCAGACCCTGAGTACCAGAATAACCCGGAATCTGGCTCTACAAAGCGTGTGCAGAAACACCCTGCCACCTTCCAATGTTCATTATGTCCTAAACGATTTACACGAGCTTATAACTTGCGATCCCACTTACGGACACATACGGATGAACGTCCCTTTGTATGTACGGTTTGCGGTAAAGCATTTGCGCGTCAACACGATCGAAAGAGACACGAAAGCCTCCATTCTGGAGAAAAGAGATTTGTTTGCAAGGGGGATTTGAAAGCAGGTGGCCAGTGGGGCTGTGGTAGACGCTTCGCGCGTGCTGACGCACTTGGCCGCCACTTCCGCTCTGAGGCTGGACGTATCTGCATCAAGCCATTACTAGACGAGGAGATGATCGAGCGTCAAAGACAGTGGCAAGAACAGCGCTTACAACAAAACATGGCACAGAATATGTCGGCTCCGCAAATGACATTGGATCCAGCAACCGGCTACCCCATGGATGCCAGTGGAAACTATACTCTTCCAGCCGCCTTGTTGCAACAGTATCCCGCCTTAGCTCAGATGAACTGGTCAGCCCTTGACACAGGGACCGCCATGGAGGATGATCTTAGCGGTCGGTCGTCATTTGACGCAAGTGACTACGACGAAGGTGAAGAGGCGGGTTATGTCAGTGGACCGGGGACTGGGTATGGAGAGGGCGGCTTGAGCCAGAGTTTTGGAGAAATGGGCTACGCTAGTGATTTTGGTGGCCGCTAACCCATGGTCTGAGTATTGGCGCTTCAGCGACCGATTATGTGTGTGGGGGAAAGACACAAGTACCTTTTCCCGTGCTCCATCATGACCAAGGCGCCTGCTTTCATGTCACTGTTATAAGTTAGCGAGAGGAATTATGTTCTCGGGGCCAAAATGATGCATTTATTCGGGTTGGCCAACTTGGAGACCTCGGTTTGGCACGGGTCCACGGGTCTTTGTTTTTGTTTTGCGTCCAAATAGTCAGCGATGGGATGGTTCGGCATCTGACTTTTTGCTATATTGTAACTGTCATGGGAGTGGACCAAGGCTTTTTTATGTTGGCGAAATTGGCATGCCGACATATACGGTAGAGTGAGAGACGGTTTCCCAAGCCTGAACGCGAGTTTGGTTTTCTTTCTGTATATGGACACGGAGTATCGATAGACATGCAACAAGTATTAGATACCAGGCTCTGAATGCTCCGAATATGGATGAATTGTATTCAATAAATACCACAAGCTTTGTTCTGTCCGGATGATTGGGCTAGTCGAATCACGATTGTGAATGGTGCTCACCGAAGAAGCAGACATGTCGATGATGGGTTCATCCTTACATGGCACACCGCGTTCTGTTGAAACAAAGTTTGACTGTATGTAACTCAAGACAAAAGCGGCTATTTTGCCCTTTGGACCATTTTGATCCCGAATGTTTCTGTTCACAAGTCACGCATACTTGCTCTCCTTCTCAGCGGAGTGACTGCGGACTCGTAATGGCGTGTAAAAGGGCTACCTATTCAAAGACGTATTCTGCTGGCAAGTCTTTCCCAATGAACATGTATTTCGTGAGCTGTGCTAGACGTGGTGGTCTTGTACTCTCGAGTTTTCACAGGTAACCAACTGCCACATGTCCCAAAGTTTGGCCCCATTGAACCGCTTTCACGTAAAAGATGATTACGAGATTGTTCTCAGTAAGGAAGCTTGCTGGGACCGGGGCTGCCACGAGCATACGGTATGTGCGTCAAGGAAGCATTACATGAACAGGCGGTTTTTGTCCAACTCGGCGAATGACAAGATTGTGCAAACAGCCTGTGGCAGTGTATCCGTCAGTGTTGTGCATTGTGCTGCCGTTCCTGGCTCTGGAATTTTTCACATTCAGAGCCCTCTTATGCGATACGGGACCACGGAAAGGTACGGAGTAGTAGGCATTGGCGTGCCCACACAGGTCGTGCCGACGAGGACCGCCGAGGAAGAGGATCAAGATGATCAAACAAGTCTTAGATCACACTGGCTTGCCCCGGAATGTCATGTCCGTGTCGATCCGCATGGGCTGATGCGGTGAACCCCCAGCATCTGCACGTTAGCAAGGTGGCTCGGTCATTGTCATGTTCTGGCTTCCCGACCATGTGTTTGGATAGGATACAGTCTCATAAATGATTACCAGTTTGGCATGTTTCTCGGCCGTGTTGTCGCCATGGCTCGTAATACGCCAACGTTAGGGGCGCGACTCCTGGAGCCAAATACCAGCCAATCGGCCAAGGGCAATTGAGTGTCGTAGGCAATCAACTCTTACGGTAGTGCTCGTTCCCCCATCAAATGGCATGCGCATCGTCCTGGATAAATCCCTCGGGAAACACGGGCATGTCATCTAATAATCGCTTACGTATGCGACTCTACGGAGCAATACAAGCTCAGCTATGTCAGGTCCAATTATTTGGTAAAGTCTCATGGAGCCACGAGGGCCAGAACCATGTATGTATGGAATTAGACGGAGCCGATATGTAGCTCGCCATTGATGTACCTACAAATCAATTCCTCGGAATTGGTGCAAGACTTTCTTCTTCACCATTTGGGTCTTAGCGCCGGATTGCAAGTGTACTCGGGGGAAACCCACCGGCCGGGAGGGCGGTGCAGAGATCGGTCAAAGGCTCACCACTTTGTTCATGAGTAGAGTTGGTAATGCCGTCATGCCATTGCCTACAAAGTGCTCTGACGGCAACAAGTGGGGGGGGGGGGGGGGGGTCCATGTCCAGCACCAAGGGTTCGACACCGAACATCAGAGAAGGGGACAGATATTACTCTCTTGCCGCGTTGACCCGCAGCCATCATGGAGGAAAAATTTTAAGCTCTTTTGGTCGCTCAGTCCTGCGTGTTTTCCGGGTGAGCTTTGAGGCATGGAGACATGGGAATCGAGGCGGTGAGCATTTGGCGATGCCACTTTGAGAGAAACCCCCCTTTGGGGTTGGAGCCGGTCCCACAGGCCATGTAAGAGCCAAAAAGGCATTGGCCCAGACTAGCGCTGTGGCTTCTGGAGCCCTCGCTTTCTTGCCAATATCCGTCCCACCGTTCTGGCCAGTGTGCATGGTGGCCTGGCCCCATATTATTGCGATTTCAATTCAGCTTCAGTTCCCGATGGCTGGCGGCCCGCCGTGCGCAAGTGGGTAATTTGAGCGTGAAAAGCGGGCGTGTCCGTTAGCTGTGAAATGAAGCTGAGCTGCTGAGCACAGGTTGAGTCCCTGTACCGAGTACAAAGTGGTTGACTGAACATGTTCAAGCAGCGCATGGCGGCCCAGTGATGCATGTATCATCAGTACCTCACAATGTTTGGGCTGAAGTGGCAGGGGGCCAAATGCATGATCTGGCGGGGACTTGTACTCGGTTCTCCATAATACTAGAAACCCTCCAAAAAATAACCGGTTCCCAACTTCAAGTAGGTATCTATAACATATCGGCGTAACACGGATTGCAGAGTGGTTCAAGGTGCAAGACAATCAGGGCAACAATGGCGCATCAGTGAAGCGAGATTACAACCAGAGATAAGGGCTGAGTGTGAAATTCACACAACCACGATACACAAGCCGAACGAACAGCTGCTTGTGTCTTTGGTCAAGGGGGTCAAGGGGGCCAAATATCTCAGGGCGAGAAGGCAAATTGAACCCAATTGAAGGTCCGCATAATTCAGCAAGCCAGTGAGTGATGTCAGACATAAGTACCAGGATTCGTCGGTTTGCTCAAGACAGCATTTCTTGTGCCAAACAACTTCAATGCGCTTGAAATTGCCCTCCCTTGAAGCATGATTTGACAATGACAGCTGAGCGAGAGGTGGGCGAATGGCAGCCTGGATCATCCTGGTTGACTCTGAAGACAGAGGTGTGCTTCGTAGGGCGAGTACAAGTCGTGGTTGGCCAGTGATACAACATGCTTTTGCAAAGTCCTGTTTTAGGGTGGTGGCATCATGAGGTTGCCATGATGGTGGTGGCCTGTCGGGGGTGAATGGGCAAAGCGACGGGAATTAAGCAATCGGTCTGGGTGGCCCAGTCACAAGATCTGGCAGGCTGGGAACCACATGTCACTTCTTGTCACGTTGTTCGATGCAAGACCATGGGGGGTGGTCAGTGGACGGAAAGCTGGATGGCTGGTGCGCCGAGGGAGTGCCTGTGGTCAACTGGTCTCCTCTCGCCCCTCCTTACTCATGCAAGTGTTGACAGGGGCCAGGTGACGGTCAGGCCCAATGGCCCGCAGCATTGAACAAGCTCTGCACAAACCCCAGCTGCCCCCTGTCCGCCCCGCCAGCCCACCCCCAGCCACAATTTTTTTTTGGTAGAGGTCAACGGTCTCGTTGACGCCCCGACGGCGACATTCCTGGCTCTCGCCCATGGCATGCCTCGGAGCCAAATTGGGCTGTGTCAAATCATGTCCCAGGGTGGGCGACTTGTCTCTGTCTCTGGGCCAGGCGCGTGATAAGCCAAGCCAAGACGAAGTCTTCCTCCCGGGCCAGTGAAGAAGAGGTGAATTCGGTATGTCTTGGCGGCCCTATCCGATTCTGCATGCTGCATTTTAGAGTTTGCAAGACGCGTTGCAGTTTGCCTCATCAACACATCTTGCATCATGCAGAAAAGAGCCCGTTGACACACGACACACATATGTTTGTAGGCCAAGTATCAATACATATTCTGGGCTCGCTATGCGCAAATCACAATCGGCGCTTTGCTGATGATTCTGTGGCGCAAAAAGCACCTTGTCCCATCCCAGCCCAGCTTCAGCGACTGTTGGTGCAGAGCCTCCTGCTCAACCTCATCCAGTTGCCCTGTGCCCTTTGATTTGTCCTGCAGTGCTTGTTCATCTTTTGATTTGATTTGCCTTCACCCAACCACTCAAAACACTGTACCTCGCAGCGGTCCCCATTCGGTGCCCTTTTATTACCTTTTCCCTTCGTTTATTATTGGGTGTGATATTGATATTGAACACTGACTGGTGACTGGGGCGATCTGAACCAGGGTGTCTACTTCATTGGCTCTTTCATGCCCATTGCCATCACCGCTCTCACAAGGGTTGCCGTTGTGCTGCGAACTTTTCCTATTCCCTTTTTTTTTGTCGTGTCTGCCAGTTATTACTCCCTGGCCACTTCCCTTTGGCCGTGGGTTGTACATACCTTTCCTCAAAAGTCTGGCATTTCAATAGTTCTGCCCTTTGTCAGTCTGTTCACTCACAATCCCAGAGTGGGTACGGAGTACGGAGTACGACTTTTAGTGAGCTTGTTGTCGAGAGGCGGTTGAGAGCGTCGAATTGCTCCGCTCTAGCTCCGTCTCTCCCTCATCACAACGGCTCCTCGCATTCCTCCCCATGCCAGTCTTGTGTGTACGAGATCGTCTCAAACGTTGCGCCTAGTATTCGCCATACAACAGCTCCGTACGAGCAACTAAGAACCGAATACAACCCCACCCCTCCAGCAAGCACCATCTGAAACGGCGAACTGAACCGACATCTTCCGCCAAATCGCCAACCCGCCAAACCCAACTCCTCTGGTTCTGCGTTAGTGATTACTTGTCTGGACCCCAAATTGGGCTCCCAGATCCTTTACAAAAGCACATCTCAGAGAACCTCCGAGCGTCAACCAACTTGCCTGCCTCTCTCGGCTTGATCTCGACATTCCGTTTAGTATTTCGTTGTGTGAAGCCTAACCCGACGTGCTTTAGGTCTCGTTAGCCTCGATTCCCGCTTGATAACTCCGTACGACACCACAGGGCCGACTCTTCGGCGAGGGGACTACATCCTCTTAGCCAAAGCCATCAACGACAAGATCCGCAATAGAGCTCACTGCCCTGCAGCTCCTGGAACAACAGCTTCCATGATTGTGTCGTCGATTTATACCTCGAAGGGCTTCAACTTGCATAATGGCTGCGGTCGAAGTTCTGGCGTTCACAGAAGGTTGGAGAGGAAGCGGACAAGGCTGGACCAGATCCGCAGCCTCGACGACTGGCTGGGATAAGACACTACTACATATTCAATTCAGACGTATCTCTGCGGCATGGGTCGGTAGCAGAAGTTGCAATTCGGTAAGACCTGGGGTCACCTGTCGTAATGATGTTCCTGTACAAACTCTAACTTTTTTTTTGCCCCATGTAGACGCCGCACATTTCACGAAACCCAGACGGCAAGCCCCTCTTGGTTCCAAATTTCTGGTCTAGATGGTCCGATCGACTACCAAATGATGCTACAAGCACTGATACATGTGATTTGACCAATCCAAACGAGACCTGCTGCTTTGCTCGCCAACGAAACCCAACTGGCACAGATCTTCTTCCCGAACAGGAACCAGACGAGAATAAGAAAAAGAAAGTTGGATCTGGAAATGGTGTATTCTCGGACCCAGCTCTGAATGTCACAGTAGATTTTGACTCTCGACATGGCATAATCGAGGCTAAAAAGAAGAAATCTGCCGCCCAGAAAGCAAGCGCCGCCGCAAGATCTTTTGAGGACAACAACAATAATGGCGATAAAAAGGAAGATGGAAGCGAAAACAACAACAATGGTGGAGACCAAGGGGGTGGCGATTCTGGGACTGGAAGTGCTGGCGGTGCCGGCGATGGTTCGGGAAGTGGGAATGGAGACGAGGACAAAGACAAAGATAAAGACGAGTCAGGCAACACGAAAGGGGACGAACCTTGGGATGATTTTACAGCTCCGAAGACCAAGAAGAAGGGCAAGAAGAATGCAGAAGCAGAAGCAGAAGCAGAAGGGGCCCCAACCATTCCTGCCACGGACTTTGGAGGCGATGCCTTCCAAGAAATAAAGCTTGGTGACGACACAGGAGGCAAGCTAGATATAAATTTTGGCGCTTCAGATGCAAAGGACAATTTTGGATCGTGGGGCACAAAATGGAACACGGGCGGCAGCGCAGGCCGCAATTGGGATTGGTCTGCAGTAGGCGGTGGCGATACGGCATCTGGAACTGATGCCAAGAAGGATGAACTCGACTCTAATCCTTGGAGCACCAAAGGCGCAAAAGCCAAAAAGAAGGGTAAAGCCACGCTTTCTTTTGGCTCTCTTGATGAGGCCGAGGCCAAACCCGACAGCCAGGACACCAGTGAGCCCAAAGATGACGACGCCGGATTCACGACTGCAGGCACTGGCAAGAACGATAAGAAAAAGAAAGTATCCAGCGTTTGGGGCACAGATACAGTTGAAGGACCCAACGATCCTGTTGCTGATAGCACGAGTGCCGCAGATCCCTGGGGTTGGACCTCGACTAAAAAGAAGGGAAAGAAGGATGAGGCTGAACCAGAGCCAGTTCCTCCGCCGGCAGAAGATGATTGGACGGCTACCCTATCCAGCAAAGACAAGAAGAAGAAGAAGAAAGGTGTTGTCGAAGAGGTGCAGGAAGAACCGCCAGCCCCTCCACCTGAGCCAGTCGATGATTTCTGGGGCACGGCGACTACAAAAAAGAGCAAGAAGAAGAGCAAAGCAGCCGCCGAACCAGAGCCCGAGCCTGAACCAGTTCTAGAGCCCGAACCAGAGCCCGAACCCGAACCAGAACCAGAACCTGTCAAGAAGGATGAAGATATTTGGGGCACTGCGGCAACCAAGTCTGGCAAAAAGGATAAGAAGAAGAAGAAAACATCTATATGGGAGGACCCTGAACCGGTTGTCGAGAAGCCTGCTTCCCCTGAGCCTGTGTTGAAAGAGCAACCAAACGAGACGAAGGATGCTGTCGAAGATTTCTGGAGCACTCCCGCTACTTCAAAAAAGGATAAGAAAAAGAAGAAGGGCAAGGAAGCAGAGCCTGAGCCTGAGCCCGAACCCGAGCCTGAGCGAGAGCCAGAACCCGAGCCAGAGCCTGAGCCTGAGAAAAAAGAACAGGTTGATATTTGGGGCACCGTGACCACCTCAAAAAAGGACAAGAAGAAGAAGAAAAAGGGTGCAATCGAAGAGGTTGTAGAAAAACAACCTGAGCCAGAACCAGAGCCTGTCAAGGAACCGGAGCCCGAACCGGAGCCAGAGCCTGAACCTGAGCCCGAGCCGGAGAAGAAGACCGACGACGGGATCTGGGGGAGCATTACGAAGAAGGACAAGAAGAAGAAGAAGAAAGACGCCGTCGAAGAGGTAATTGCCGAGCCGAGTCCGCCGGAACCAGAAAAGCCTGCCAGCGACGCCTGGGATATGTGGGGTGCAAGTGCCAAGAAGGACAAGAAGAAAAAGGCTTCTCTCTTTTCCGATTCTACCAATGACAAGAACACAAAGTCCGAAAATATTGACCAGACAGCAGACGATGGTCTTGATTGGTTCTCAGCGGGAAGTAAAGAAAAGAAAAGCAAGGCGCCAATTCCTGATGATGAAGTTAAAGACGACCCAAAAAATGAGGACGATATATGGGGTTTTGCATCAAGTTCCAAGAAGAACAAGAAGAAGAAGAACGACATCTCTGACTTGATTGAGCTGGACGACTCGACAAAGAAAGCCTCCGAAGAAGTAGCTGATAAGTCCATGGAAGCTACTGGCGACGACGATTTCTTTGGCTCCTGGGGAACTGGGAAGAAGGATAAAGTGAAGGACAACCCTGTGGAGGTAAAGGAAGACATAACTGGTAAGATAGTCCAACCCGACGCAGTAGAGGAGACCAAGGACAGCAAGGTGAATTATGACGGCGACGAGCCTTGCCCATCATCTACCAAGAGGCATTCAAAATCACGCAAAGATGCCTTAGCTGATTCACCTCCTCCCACTCCAGCCCCCCCTCCTATGAACCTTACTGAGCATGAAGATAAAACAGGACAACCCGATGCCGATCCATGGAATGAGCCACCTTCGTCAAAATCCAAGTCAAAATCCAAAGATAAGGAGGCAGAGAAGGAGAAGGAAAAATCGAAGAAAGAAAAGGAACCCAAACTGAGTGAGAAAGAACTCAAAAAACTCGAGAAGGAGAAGAAAAAGGCAGAAAAGGCAGAAAAGGAACGACTTGAGCAAGAAGCAAAAGAAGCTGCCGAACGAGAGGCTGAAGAACAGGCCGCCAGGGAGGCGGAAGAGAAGGCAAGGCTCGAGGAGGAGGAAAAGGCCCGAATCGCAGAAGAAAAGGAAGCAATTGCCCAAGAAGAGGAAGAGTTTGCCGCTTTCGAGGCGAAGAAAGCGAAAAAGGGCAAGCTGACTAAGAAAGACACGGAGAGATACAACCGTTTGAAGGAGGGCATAGATAAGCGAGCAGAGGAAAAGGCGGCTCAAGAAGCTGAAGAGCAGGCTGCACGGGAGGCTGAAGAACGAGCTGTACGAGAGGCTGAGGAGCAAGCTGCCAAAGAAGCTGAAGAGGAAGCTGCCCGTGAGGCGGAAGAGAAGGCCGCGCGGGAAGCGGAAGAAGCTTCCAAGAAGTCTTCGAAGAAGAGTTCGAAATCAAAGGAAAAGGAGAAAGAAAAAGAAAAAGAAAGGGAGAAGGAAAAGGAAAAGAAGAAAGACAAGAAGTCTTCAAAGGACCCCGAGCCAGAACCCGAGCCAGAACCCGAGCCAGAGCCAGAGCCAGAGTTGAAGCCAGATGAGGTGGAACAGCTTCTGAACCCCAAAGCTACGAACGATGCCTTCAGTTTCTGGGGTGTTGGCGCCGGGTCTAAGAAATCGAAGAAAGGTGCGTTGCCAATGTGGCGCCCCAGTCCTTCCCCATCCCTACACTAATCTCTCGGCACGAGCCGAAATTAGCTATTTGCTGACTCATCCCCTAGTTCTAGAGGATGCCGTCATTGACAAGGCCACGACACCCTCACCTAATCCAGCAGAGCTTGTTTCAATGAAAGGGGTCTCGTCGCGAAAAGCCGTTGGGGGGAAGATCGCGGATAGACTGAAGACATTCGAGGCCGTGCCGGAACCAGCCCTGCCAGACCCTGTTCCTTCTCCACCACCCGCTCCGCCAACTCCGCCAAAAGAAGAAAAGAAGAGTTCTAAGTCCAAGAAAAAATCCAAGGAAGTAGTAGAAGAGGCTGAACATGAGAGTTTGTCTTCAAAGAAGAGCCACAGGTCTGCTGAAATACCTGGAAGCTTCCCGGCTGACGAGGACGAAGATGAGATAGTCGCAGTCGTTGACATGACATCGAAAGAACCGAAAGACAAGTCGAAGAAGAGCAAGAAGAGCAAGACCAAGGATGAAGCGCCTCCTTCTCCTCC